>OY728148.1:1279290528-1281790528 GCA_963277665.1 Viscum album
TACAATTGTATCATTCAACATTGAAAACCTCTTTCATTACATTGAAATCATGATCTTGGTGGCCTTTTTCACCACACTTGTAACAGACACCCATTTTCTTCAAGAACACATCCAGGGTGTTTCTTCCAACATTTACTGTAGGATGGATATTCGAATTTTCCCTTCTTCCCATTATTTCAATTTATATAGTGTTCAATAGATCTTTTCTCTCTTGATATTCGTTAATGTCGTAAGACTTATAAAATTCCTTTTTTGTCTGGATATCACATGAGACCATATCTTCTCATGACGATATGGATTTTATGAATAATTATCAATAGAGAAATGTTTTTATCCCATAAATGAAATGATCAATCTTTATTAATGGTTTATATATATAATCTGTTGTATGACTTGCTAACCTATAAAGTTTGCCTCATATTTTGAAACATTCACATCCTATTTTTTTCCTCAAACTCATAAATTTCCTTTCCATATCCTCTTGATGGTCATGAGGAAAGTATTATTATAAGAAAAGTTCTTTATACTCCCTCCAGTCCATACATGATACTTCTCCAAATTCTATTGTGTTTTAAATGAATGACCACAATTGATCAGCATCTCCAGTGAGACGAGAACCTGCCCTGACAAATTTATCCCTTTCGCTACACCACAAATCATGAAATATTTTCTCTAAAGAAGTTATCCTTTACTTAGCTACCAATTTATTATTAATCCCGTTGAATTTTGGGGGGTATTTTCTTCATGAAGCGATATAACATTTATCCTCCACGTTTTGGATCTGGGTGCTCTATATGGGTAATGTAATTATTCATAACCTGAGTATGTTGTCCCAGTATGGTGATAAGCATATCAGCACCAGTTGCTTCACCAACACCACTATAATTATCTTGAGTTGGAGGGAAATCCCTACATGGATTACATGCATTGATTCAGTTTCCATTCCTTCCTCTAGGTGCCATTTCTAAACAATGGAGTATAGTAGATTCATTTATTAAATGCAATACCTAATTAAAAACATCTAAAAAACATAAAATAAATTAAATAGTTTATTTATATAATCCATAATAATAAAATTCTTTTCTTTGAAGAAGAATATACTCCTAAACCTTTCATAATGTTTTTATGAAAATGAGAATTATCCTTAGCATATCCTCTGGGAGTGTCATAACAATGAGCGAAGGAAGGCCCATTGTCGTGGACTATTTCTCGCTCGAGTCTAGCTCCAAGCGGTGTTTTTGGGTTTTAACCATAGGTAAATCTGTGTTAGAGCCACCACAACGTACTCGTATCTAGATATAGATGTATTTCATGGAAAACTAACAAAATAATAGGAATTTCATCTATAATAATCCTCAAAGACTATCTTAGGGTAATGTTCTATAATCAGTGTTTTTCTAAATCTTGTTTCCAAGGTTTGTAATAAACTTCCTCTGATAACAACTATAATTCCTCGACCCTAGTTACCCAGATTCGGTGCATTATTACATAAAATTGGCATGAAAACAAAATATCATGTCTCGAAATACAAATTATTTTAGTAGCCTTTGAAATACAAGATATATTCATAAGTTTTTTTGTTACATTATAAAATGAAAAACTATAACAACATAGTCTCTATAGGCCACACTCATATCCCTTGTACTCTCCCTATAGGTCAGTCATAATATACTTATTCACATCCTAGGAAAAATAAAACATATAATGGAGAGAGCTCAGATGCTAAGTAAGGTTAACAATATATAGGAAAATTTCATAAATAAGCATAAAACATTTAATGAAATGTATAAGACTATAACAAAATCCTTTTAAACCTAAACATCACCATAACATAAAAAATATAAAATCAAATTGTGCCTCTTAAATATTCAAATGGATATTATACTAGTCAAATAATCACATTAAATATCAATATCCTATTTAATAATGATGGAATGTATAGTACTAGATTATAATTTCAGCATCAAGGCCTCGTTCCAGGATCTAGGGGCTAACTGTAACCGGAACCAAACCCAAAGAGCATCTCTAACTGGACACCAACTTGGAGAGCCTCTTTAATCGGAATCTATCCCGAGGAGCCTCTACAACTGGACTCCAACCCGGAGGGTGTGCTGTATCCGGACCCTAACCCAGAGGGCTTCCTTTTAATGGTCCCCATCCCGGAACATACTAGTCTAATACTTTCATCTTATGAAAAGGTTGAAATATAACATAAAAATTCGTATTAAACCTAGCATATGAAATGTCAATATTTTAACCATAAAACAAAAATAGAATATAAATAAATCATCCACATTCAAACTTTTCACAAAACAGAAGATACTACATGTAATATTTTTATCTTAATTATTCAACTTTACAGAAGTGTAAAATTTAAAAAAGTATGTTGACAAGATAAAATCAAAACTATTTGAGAGAAATATATCTTTATATTTTAAAATCATTTTAAAGTCATATAATTTTAAAAGATAAATTTATTTTAAAAATATTCTTATAAACCTGTAAGGGAATATTCGATGATGTTAAAATGGTTGAAAATAGCTGCACCCACCTTATAAGTTAAAAATCATTTTTACCTTAATTTTGTTGAAAATGTTCTCGGTAGATACTTACATAAAAACAACCTTGGATAATAACGAGATTGTGAAATTAACCCTTACCTTATACTTTTCCTTGGTAGAGGGTAGATTAAAATCATTTATAATGGTGAAATAATTTTTATTATAATATAAAACAACAATATACATTAATATGATATCTTATATGATCTTATAATATTTATTTGTTAATTATAATTCAGCAATATCATCGTTTCGGGTGTTAACTAAATTTTTTTCCTTTATATTATTTTTTAAGTAAATAATGCGTGGTATGGATAGGATGTATTGTATTAATATCCAGAATGATATCAAGTCTTTAATCATTTTTAATCATCAAATGATAATTGACTTTAATGGTTACGTTGGGGAATGAATCTCATCGTTTTTGTGGAGATGGTAATCCGTACGTTTGGACGAGGGACAATATCAATCAATAAATATTGAAATCTTATATAATTGGATGGTATATCATATATACATAATCATAATCATGTTATATATATTATTTACAACCATTATATATCATTATTATACACATCCCAACAGTGAAGGGTTTAATGAAAATCTACTCCACAGCGTGGAGACAGTAAGTCGTATGTACGCACGTATGGTGACTTTGTCATTTATAGGATGGATAGAATAACGGATATGGTTTTACCATTTTAATAATAAAATCACAGTATATATAATTTAATTTAGTTATTATTTTATAATGGAGACCACAATGAAATAGGAAGTGGAAGAAGGAAAGAACTTGAATGAGGTGATTAAATATTTATTTCTTTTCCGGTTCTTCCATTTTATTTGATAAAAAGGGCACCATAAGTTTTGTTTCTGAATAAAGGAGGGAATCATGGAAGAAGGGAGGATAGTTGGGAGGATATTTGTGTAGGTTTTGGCTGAGAAAAATGGCTTTGATGGTCTGGATTTGAGAGAAGGGGAAGTTCCCTTTTATAAGACCGGTGAGGGGCACCTTAGAAAAAAAGTAAAATATTATTTTTTTTAAATTCATTTTCAGGTTATAATGGCTCAAAAATGAATTATTTTGGAATATAAGGTGGTTATGGGTCTAAATAAACTCAAACAATATGTTTTAGACATGTTTGGGTCACTATAATTATCTTATCATTTAGATTTGACTCTTAGTTAAGTAGTTTGACATTTACCATGTCTCTTTGTATTTTTATATTATATGGTCAATAAACATACTATAAACCCCAAGATAATGTAAATGGTTTCATTAATGACAAATATAATTTTATTTAATCCTTTTGGCTGAACCATATAATTTTAGAAATATAATATCAATTAATAATATTATATTTGTCAAGTACCACAAAAAAATATTATTGCAATATAATAGAATTGGGTCTGCACTGCTAGTCACAACATCAATGTCAGAGATAATGATGCGTATATAGACTTATTCCATTACTACAAAAAAAATGAAATATATTCAGACTATTCTATACATTTACAATCCATAGCTTGCTTCGAACATCTCAAGATCACTTCACCACCATTTAGGCAACTAATGTAGCCTGACTATGATTTCAGATCTTCATGATCTATTGCGAAACTCGAATGATTGTACCCTCTCACTAACAGATCCTCATCTTCTCTATACACCTTGAAATTATAATTTTTTACACCTAAATTACTTTCAAATTATTTTAACAGCTTTCTAATGCACCTCTTATGGATTGGATTGATATCTACCCACCATGTATAAAGGAAAGGTTACAACAAAACTGGTACATAGCATGAAATAAAAGATAGAACCCACTGTAAAGGTGCAATGTATTCTACTCATTCATTTCATATCCTCCGGTGTTTGTTCATTCATTTTTGTGGAGAGATTTATACCATGTGACATTGGAAACAATTCTCTCTTGGATAGTTCTATATTGTACCTTTTATGTACCTTGTCAATATATGTACTTTTACTTAGCCTAAGAATCCTTTGAGATCTATCTCGATAGATGATGATCCATAGAATTTTGGTTACTTCACCTCAGTCTTTCATGGAAAAGAATTTATTAAACCATTTCATAATTCACTATAAGACTTTCACCTCATTTCCCATCATTAATATGTCCCAAACATATAACACTGGGAAGAGGATTTAATTCATTTCAACCTCTTTGCAGACACATGTCACACATTATTTTTCGAAAATAAATAATTGTCTTATGGCCTCATCAAAATAAACATTCCATAATCAAGATGCCTTCTTCAACCCATAAATGGATCTCTACAGATTGCGTACTTTGTTGATGTTCTTTGACTTGAAAAATACTTCAGGTTGTGTCATATATAAGTCTTCATCCATCTTCCCATTTAGAAGATCCGGTTTGACATCCATTTTACAAATATTTTAATAATAATAGGCTGCTATTGACAGAAATATTTGGATGGATTTAATAATTGCTACTGGTGATAAGGTTTTATCCTAGTTAATACCTTTACGTTTCCTGAAACCCTTTTTAACTAGTATTTTATTAAATGTATTAACCTCAGCATCCATGTTCCGATTCTTTGTGAAAACCCATTCATATCTAATGGCCTTTACATCAGCTGGAGGATCTACCCAAATCCAAACATGATATTGGTACATGGATTCCATCTCATAAATCATTGTTTTTGGCCATTTAGCTGCATCACAGCCTTCTAATGCTTCCTTGTGGGTTAGAGGTTTGTCATCCTCAAGGAAAAATGTGTCAACTGACTCAATGAGAATAAAACCATAATGATCTAGTTCTTTAATCTCTTGTGTAGACCTACACAATACTTTTTTTCTCCAAAACGGGTTCATCTTCTACTTGCTCTTGTGGAAATTGTTACACTACCAACTATTGTGCATCTAGATCATTATCTTCATTAAGTTGAATCTTTATCCCACTATTTCATATAGAAATGATTTCTAGCTCATGAAATATGATTTATAATTCCACAACAACATTTATTTCTAATGATTTAAATATTTAATATAAATTTATTTCCTTAGGATAACATATAAACATTCACATGGTATTTTTATATGCTGATCTGTCACTTAGTAATGTATTGAAAAATACATTGAACCATATACATGTATTTTTGTTAGACTAGGTTTCTTTAATACCATAAATAATATGGAATTCCATATGAATCTTTATTTGGTACTCGATTAATGGTATATGTTCTTGTCTGAAAAGCATATCCCCAAAAGGATAATGGAATAGTTTCATAACTAATAATTGACCAGACCATGTCCTGTAATGTACTATTCTTTCTTTAACTAACACTATTCCATTGTGGTGAATCAGGATGAGTGATTTGGGATACTATCCCACATTCCATCAAGTTATCAATGAATTCTCGATTAATATATTCTCTAACTCTATCCGATTGGAGTGTCTTTTTTCTTCATACTAATTTGGTTTTCTACTTCATTTTCGTATTCCATAAAAAACCAAATGGAATAAGACTTATACCGCATTATGTAGATATATCCATACCGACTATAGTAATCAATTAAAGTAATAATGTATGAAAAACTCCCCTTTCCTCTACTAAAAATATACCACATACATCAATATGTATTAAATAAAGTATTGAATTGGATCATTCCCCCTTTCCTTAGAACAGTGATTTGTCATATTTCCATGTAAACATGCTTATCATAAATCCATGGGTTCTAACGATAATGAGTCTAAATATCCTTCATAATTTAATATTTTTAATCGATACTCATTTACAGGACCTACCCTGATTTTCTCTAGGTGGGTGATATATGAGTCATATAGGTTGTTTTATCATTGAATTCCACTATAGGGATCTCGAGTTCCGACTGGTATAAACCATTTTTATGATGTTCCATATGATAACATATGTTATCCCTAATAAATAGAATAAAATTATTTCTATAGATCAAATAAAATCACGATGTTTATAAACTCAACACATATATAATGTTTCTAGTGAGAGAAGGTACAAAAAATATATTTTTTAAAACTAGAACCAAACCACTTGTCACAGTTATGTGATATTCATTCACTACCATGGCTTCTAGACTTACACCATTTAATGCTTAGATATCCACAAACCCTTTTCAATCTATATGAACTTACTTGGTTCTTGAATATGAATAAAAAAGTGAGCCAATTTTTTTATCCAATACCAAACATATAGATAATGTTATATTGCATTCAATGAAAAAAATACCTGAAGTAGAAGCATTAGTTTTTTCTTTTTTCAAACACTAAAATTATTCTTCCAGTGGCCTTTCTATACACATACAAAGAAGATATCTCCCCACTCGTTACTCTGCCTATGAATCATTTTTTTCTTTTCAAGATGATTCATTGGTGTATTTGTCCTTAACATGTAGTAATACAAGATTTCATTTCCATTGTTTTTCTTGTTCATTGTAAGGATAAATGAATTAGTATTTTTCATATCCTTGTCAGCATGGAGAACTAAATCCAAATGTTTTAGGACTGAATTTTTCATATAATTCATGTTAGAATTGACATTTAAAATCGAAAATATTGGAGTTATAGAGTCATGAATGAGATCCAATGGTAGTTCTTGTTTCAATTTTTACCTAGGGGATTCATGCATCTCAATATAACAAATCATCTTGATTATGTTATGTCGCCTGGTTCCCTTTTTATAGAAATAACTTGTAAAGGGAACTTGAGATGTCATACCTATCCTGTATTGACCTCTCTTGATAAAATTATTGTAGATGAGAAACCATTTGGTAGGAAGTCACATAATTATCACTATTTTGTAATTGGATGGACATATAGGACTACATGATGCATTAAACATCAACTGCATAAAATACATGCCTTTTTCATTTATCTTTGTCCTCCTTACATTCTTTTTAAGGATGCTCGGTATGAACTGGGTATTACAGCATATAGAAATTCATTTCTTGGCAAAGTAATATGCGCAAGCGCCTGTACCACTCCTAGAACTTATTGCAAGTCGTGATATTTTCTTTTCCAGAATTCATCATAGTGATAAATTACGTGTGGTGTTGGTTATTTCAATTTTATATCTAAATCAGAAAAACAATTTCAGTTAGTAATTTTCCTTAATTACCTTTTAACATTTGTGATTGATAAATTATTATATAATTTTAATGTCTCTTAATATTTTTGAAAAACAGTAATATCCCCCAATATTAGATTCATAAAACTATGTCACTTGAGTAATATAATGGAATTCATCTTCGAATCCTTCCTAATTGTCTACAAGATATTCCTACACTACTACATGGAGGTCTTAATGGTGGGCTCCAGGGTGGCCATCCACTCAACTTATTGTTCCTTGTATTATTGATTAAAGACCAATATTCTGAAATCTAAACCTGATTCGCTCAATATATTGCCTCTTAAGTGATAGAAAGATAGATATGGATAATCATTTACTACTCATATTATTCAGGTTCACAAAACTCTCTCATGAAAAGGCACCCGTAGTAAAAGGAACTATCAATTATGGCAGACAGGAATCTGAAACACCCGGTTTTGTTCACATGAATGAAATGGAAGGATTTTGGACATAATATATCATTGAATGAATTTTTTATTTATTGAAAAATAAAATCCTTTTCAATTTATATATTAAAACTAGATTGTATCACTCACAAATTAACATGCAATATAAATACATTCGTCACATATTATTTCATTTTTATCTTGTTTACTATTATATGTGATCAAGAAATAATCTTGCATTAAACAAATAATCAATTCTTAATTATAAATCATTTAATATAAATGTATTTGAGTGTTCTATTAATATTGATCAATAATGGATAAATCTTGACATAGTGGCTTCTATACCTGAGTCAACACCTGATTCACGTCTCAACTAGTCCTATTGATGTCTGCTAAACTCCCATCTAGATTAACTACTCAACATGTAGGGGTATGTGATAGAGAAAATATTTTCAATTAATTTACAATGAATATAACTATTTTCAAACCAACCAAAGTGTTACTTTAGGATAAATTGCCTCATTTTATGATATTGGTGATATTTTGAGCTTAATAGTAAAAATGGACCATTTCTGATTTTCAGCTGTTTTAAATAATTTATGTACATTGTTCATAACATTTATACACTAATAAAAATTGAATACTTATTTCTCATCAATATTTTAAACATCAATGGATTAATTTCATCCTTATGGACCAAAAGCTGAATCAGTCATATGGAAGCTAAAAACAAGATCACAAATGAGAGCATAAAAACTTTTCATAGATTTTCTGTTTTTTATGTGGGTCCATAATTCATTCATGGTGGACCAAATTGTTATGAAATTACATGGGTGGATGAGAAAAAAAAAATTTAAAAACATTCCGGAAGGAAAGGCCACATGAATTGGACGTTTAAGTTGTCATTAAATCATACTAATCAAGGGGTTTTTGTTTTGGAGGGACTTACTAGACAGAATAAATGGTCAAAGTAAAACATGAATTACTCTGAGAATAATTTTCTAAATACACTGAGAGTTTGAGGGGAACCACCCAAGATAATTTTGGAAAATATTCAAAAAAGGTAAAACACATGAAAGATGTAATTTAATGGGTATACAATGCATCAACATTTGGGATACAAATTCTGGCAACAAAAGGAGGAGCGCTCCTCCATTTCAAAGTTTCTCTCATTCCAAACCATTCTTTTTGGAACACCATAGAAGAGAAATTTTCATCCTTCTATTTTATTTCTTTTCATTTCCATATTTTTTAAATGCATTCTTTTTCCCCATTCACATCAATTAACCGTACCATGGTGTGGTAATGATTTTAAGTGATTGGGGAAGGGATTTTTTTCTATTTTGTAATGCTAGAGTTCTTGGACATAATTGAATGAAACTTATTTCTTCTTCAAAGTTATTTTCAATTTAATATAGAATATTTTATTATTAAGTGAGATCGTTCATGAATTTTATTGCCTTTATTGATTTTTGTTTGGTAAAATAATCATTATCTTCCACCACTAATTGTTTTTTATATACGATTGAATAGACCAGGAATTAATGGTGAAGTACTCGATGATCGTCAGTATGTGTAAAAAGGGTATTGAATGTTCCTGATTGTATGGGACAAACCAGACCCGGTCGGGTATTGCCCATGTCAATTGAGGGTATTCAAGACATTTATTTTTCACATTGAAGGACAGTTGACCAAACTGAGATCATGGTAATATTTTCTCTCTCAATCATAATTTCACCAATTAAGTGAGGGGAAACGATTGTGGAAACTAAAATTAATAAAATAAGAAGAATATTATTGAATTAAATTGAACAATGATAGTATTATAATAGGGAAACTGACCCCGACCTAATCATACTTTTAATATCATAGTTTTCAATCATTTGAATTTGAATTTCCATTCAATCATTTTCTTATCATAAACACTATTTTTACCCTAATTTAAATATGACAAACTATTTTGTATGCACTCCTCTTCCGGAGGCATCCAAGGTCAACCACATTACTACGTTTTAATGTAGGAAATAATTGTATTGCCATGCCCCATTACATTAATGTGTTATTCTTCATCTTGGATCATTACAGTATAATTACCAATATACTCTCACACACGCAAGGAGGTCTAGGATACAAAATAAAACACATCACATTTGACTAGCATGCCATTATACATATTTGAAAAAAAGAAGATATACAAACCTTTATTTATCTAATTAATTATTAAAATCATCACATGAATTAAATAAATAATAAAATAAGTAAACAAGACATTCATGGTTCAGCCTCATTCTTAAGACCATTCGGCATTAATTAAGCGCAATTAAAATTAAAATCCAATAAATTTAAATAGTATGAGGAAAATATAATAAATTATATTATATTAAAAAAATTCAACAAATTTATTTAATATGTTCCAATTTTATAATTTAATTTTTAATTCAAAAATAAAATTAAAGAATTAATTTAATTTTAAATATAAATATTAATGTTTACTATTTATTTTATCTTATATTTAAAAAATTATTTAAACAATTAATTTAATTTTAATTTTATTTGATTAATGATTCAGATTCTAGTTAAACATAAACATGAAAATAATTCTAATTATTTTCATTTTAAAAAATAAATTAATTAAAACTAATTAGAGGGGTTACATCTTGCCGGGGATGGATTCTGAAGGGACTACGAACTGTCGCGTGGGTTGCTTATTGGAGCATGGCCATTGCAGCATGAACATTGTGTTACCATAGCATGACCACGATGAAACCATGACGTGACTACGATGAGACCATGACGTGACATTCTTTTTTATGATATCTTATTATTTCTTATATTCCTTTAATGATCATTTGACCTCTCCCCATTCTTATATTTCATTTTTCCGAGGATTACAAGTTGTATATAATGACCTATATACATGATTAATCTATGAGGATGACTATGATTAAAATATTCTATATGTTGTAGTTTATCATTATAATTATTATGTAAGGATTTCATGTATAATGTATTTTCCAAAACATTTAAACTGATTGGTTCTTTAGGATTTGACCTGTTTATCTATGCATGTGTAGAGAAATAATCAATCCACTCTGGGATTATCTAGTCGGTGTCATTCGTGTGAACCATGTACACCATTTATACCCAACATAGGTAACATTACCATGAACCTCACTGGAATATACACGTACATATCCGAGACAGTTACCTCAACAGATCGTAAAACCCACACAGTGTCTAGCCATTCATACTATATGGCCATATGCCCATACACGGGCTCTCTGGTAAGGTACACATCTATAAGACTGAGTCCCAACATGTAGAGTGTATACCCCGTACAGGTCATGTACTTATAAAAAGATAATTTTCCACAAATGGAAACAACATGAATCCTATATTCCATATTTTTATACCATTTGGTTAGAATTTTTTAATAGGAAATGCTTCAAATCGTCCTAGAACCCTTGTTTTATTCAAAGAATGAATTTATCGGCAAAAATGTTCACTAATAATTCATAATATGACATTAAAATATGGAAATGTATAATCAATAAGTATTTATAGAAAACCATAAAAACAAACAAACTTTATCTGAAATCCTCTATATCATTACAAAATACAGAGGTCCCCAGCTATCGCATAATGATCTGACTCCTCCAAAGCTACATGGAATCACCTCCCTTCATCCCAAATTTTTCTCTCTCGAGATCCCTTTACACTATTTTTCACATGATTATGTAATTAATTAAGAGTTGTGGGAGAATAATTAAAATATAATGTATGTAAAAAGAAAATAAAATCGAAATTGAAAAGGAAGAAATTGAAATGGTAATAAAAAGAAAAATGGGCCAGGACCTGGGCCCGACATCCGACATGAGTTAATGTGCCCCAGCAAAAAAAATACCTCTTTAGAATCCAAAGCAAAATTGAGATTCTAAATATGATGATATATAAAAAATACATAGAAAAATTAATGAGTTCAAATAAATATATATTTAATTAATTAAATATTAAATATTAAATATTAAATGAAAATTTTGTTGTGTTAAAATAAAAAAAAACCATTTAAATGGAAATCACTATATTAGAGGAAAAATTAGTGGTTATAAAAATTAATATATTATCATATATTATAATAAAATGATCATTTTACCCATCACATGCCTCTAAAAGAATATTTTCATATTTTTGTTCAATTTTCTAGTATCATAGAAAATGCGTCAACACAAATACACTGCATTAATTTTCGAAATAATTATATGATACTTAATATTAATATTTTAAATTATATCGAACCAATATAATTTAATGAAATAATAATATATTAATCAGGATATAAATCCATGTATGATGTGTTACATCATCTTTGAAAAAATCTGATAAGGATAATATAGAATATAAAACTAAGTAAAAATGTCATTGGAATGATTTTAATCATTAAAAAAATAAAATGAACCTAGATGTGTTATGAAGAATATATAATGACTGGTTTTAAATTTTAATTCTCATATATAAAAAGTTAATGACAATGATACATCTAAATAAAAAGGATATAATGAATCATTCGTCTCCTAAAATTTATTATTCCAATAATTTTTAATATTTGACAATTAGATGTTAAGATAAAATTTAATAATGAATATATAAAAAATAATTTCAATATCAAACTACCATTAGGATTCCATAATTAATATGATGATTTAATGGTTTAAAATATGAAATTTTATTATTATATTCATAATAATGAACATTATTCTCATTATTCATGGTTGGACACATATCTGAGTATATTTGTAATTCAAAATATAAGGGATTGGTCAGAACCCTGAAATCAAAGTTCTATTTTATGTTTACTTCATTCAAATGTTATACATTGAAAATATCATTATTAATGGAATAAATAGAATGAAATTCATTGGTTTCATGTTCATTTTGAAGTCATCATATAAAATATAAATGATTTGAAAGAAGAACTAATTCAATAGTGAAAAAACACATCAATAGAAGGACACAAATAATTTATAAAGGTGAAATATACCAAAGAGATGTTAAAAAAATTTAAAATGGTTGTTTGAAAACTATATTCTAATAAAATATTTTTTGAATGGGACACACACAACATTGAGAGATTAATAAATTAGACTACAAATTATTTCATTGATTTATTAAGAGAGTCTCTAATGTCACATGAATGAGTATATATATCTTTTTTCTATTGTCATTGTCTAATTATTTCAATGGTTCTCAATAGAAATAAATATCTTATTAGTGAAATGGACAATAAGATATATATTTGACAATAGATAAAAATATCAAATATATATACATCGAAAACAATCCATTATTAGAAATAATAGTGTTTTAAGGTTAAAAAATAAGATAGAGACATTATATCATTGTTAATAATTATATAAAAATGTTACAGTACGCAATCCTATTATCTTATTTAATTGAATTATGATGTAATAAAAAAATATTTTAGGAGTGGATTGAAAACGGATGCAACATAAATTTAATAATAATAGTGTTATCGAGTTAAAAATATTAGATAATAATACTCATTATTGAATAGTGAAGAGATATATTTCCTCTCATCAATGGAAAATTTATGAAAAATAATTGTTATATTATTTTTGTTTGGAATTCGATATAATTTGAAATAATTTACTAGAAAATAAATATCGCTAACTATATTGGAAGAGAATCTGTTGAACATTTTAATTAAACAAATTACTATAAATAAAGGATTTTATAAATCTCTTCCCCCCATTATAATTATTCTTTCTTTAAAATTTTATTTGATTCAGTATTTATACCTTAGATAACTATATATAAAAATGGTGAAATAATATAGGTAAAAATAAATTAAAAAATGATGATTCCAATAGAATAAAGAAAATAATTTTATAAATTAAAACAATGTATTGCCTATATTATAATGTGACTTTGGTAGGTCAAGAATATTTAATAATGTTTTTCTATTGTATTATGAACATATATATAAATTAATGAATTATTATAATTGATCTGATGAGGAATAAAAAATAACTGAATTTTATAAGAAATATAGGGAAATAACTACCAAGTGTAGATCCCTTTTATAGGGTGATCATGAATTTATTTTCAGGGTTCTCATATTTCATGTGGTAAATTAAAAACTGTTAGAATGAAAAAAGTAAAATTGTGTAAAATATTGAATAAAAATACAGTGATACTATTTTTTTGCAGTCTGATTCAATTAGAAATTTTTTTTGTATTGAATAATTATATATACCATTATAAATTTTTAGTTTATGATAAACTCACTACAATATGGTGTTGTATTTGATGTCATGGTATATAAGATAATTAAGACTATATTAGACATGATTTCCATTTTGATACATTTCTATATTGTGAAATTTCATTGAGAAATTAAAATGATATTGATACCGTGGATGTTGAACTTCATTTGAAGTTAAATGATTAGTAGGATAATAAATTAAGTGTTTTGGATAAACAATGAAATTTAAAAAATATATATTTTGAGAAAACATGAAATTAATTCATGAGGAATTTTAAAAACTTTTCTTGTTGAAGAATAAATTGATATATTGATATAATTTTGACTATGTTGAATCCATAACCATGTTGAGATGAAATGTTATATGTTAAAAATATGATGAACCAAATTTTTTTTGACTGATAGTGTGGATAGTAAAAATGGATAAACCTAATAGTAGAATAATATTGAAAAATTTATTAAAACATCCAATTAGATGGTCAATATTATTTGTATTATTTTATATTATCATGATTTTTTTCAATAGAATGAGAAATGGGATGTTATTAATTTATTAATCTATTTTGAATGATATGGTTACAAGATATGTTCATGGTCACAGTAATTGTTGTACAACTCCATGTTTTGACATAATGTGAGACTAAAATTGGAATTTTTATATGAGGAGACACCATGTAGGATGTAAATAATGAGTTTTGTTCCATAATTTAAAAAATTTTAAATTTAATTTCAAAAGAAGTATATATGAAAACAATATCATGATTGGTTAATTAATAGATAGAAAAATTCATAATATAAAATAATTGGATGTGTAATGAAACATATATAAGATATAAGTAGAATTGTGTGGCGTGTAGAGTAAATTCAATATCAAGATCTAATGAGTGATATTGGGATAGATTTAATTTAATTGATAAAATATTTATAAGTTAATTGTCAATGAAAATTCTTTTTAAGGTCAATAAGTGGATATTATAACATCATTAATAACAACATTGCCTATTTCATTATATTTATTCTCTAATAATAACTTTGAGATCATCAAATATATAAAAAATATCACCATTTTCAATTCTATTTGAATGATGTGAGTGAAATTGTTGAATGTTTTGTATTAATTGGATCTAAAAAGATATTATTATAAATATAATAATCTTTGTCATGTGATGAAAATATTATGAAACATATGAACATCATACTACTATATTTTAACAAAATTATCCCAATGATGGACATCCATGTCATTTATCAGTGTTTGATATCATTATATATCAATTTTTGGAAATAATTAATTGATAATTATAAATAAATTATATTTTCATTTTATATTTTGTGAAATTACCAATATTAATTTTTTATGATAATAAATTTGAGATTCCATATTTCACACCACCACACCACAACCACCACCACATACAAGTTATTGTATTCCCATATGATATGAATTGTACATATGGAATGACCATGTTTTGAGAATATTTGGTGGTATTATGGCTTATTAGTTATATATTATGCTGTTATAGGTGTTTTTGAATGGGATATGTGGTTTTTTTATTATGATTTGTTTTTGTTTTAGGTTGTGTTAAATTTTCTGGATGGAAAGAATTATAGATGTAATAAACATAATCCTTTTTTGGTATTGGAATTCAATTGATAAAATATTGGAATAGAATAGATTAAATACAATGGATGGTTTATAATGAAATATATGCATAACAGAAATAAATATTATAATATTTATTATGAATATTCCTTAAATTTCACAATAAATCATAATCAAATACCAATATTTTAGATTTATTTGGATTTTTGATATATAATTTAATTACTTAATATACATTATTTAAAAAAATTGATGAATAAAAATATCACATTATTCCCTTAATGATATACTATACAATATATTGTCCATCATTTATAGGTAATGAATGCATAATAATGTTTGAGATCTGATGTCCAAGGGTAATAATGAGAGATAAAAATTTATTATTATATGTGATAATAAGATGAACGTGTGTTTAATAGAACATAATCACGAAACAAGGGAAGAATGTATCTAAATCAATCCTAATAAATAATATATCGTAAAACATTACTCATGGAAAGAATCATTAGGTATAAGATAATACATGATATTTAGATTTTGTATTTTTTGAAACAAGAGTCAATAATCATAACACATGTAAGAATAAAAATATGAATTATTAATGAAATAAGAATGTGGAATGAATATAATAATAGAAACCATAATATGTGTCAATGTAAACCAGTAAAGATTTCATAACATTAATGACTATTTGAACCACATTCTCGTAACATATAAAACAATGTCTAACCACCTAAATCATTTACCCTTATGAAAATATGTAAGATGCATATGACCTATTATTTTTTTATGAAATATAAGATATTAACCATTGAATTAAGTAAAAATAAATCACACACACATCACACATTGATACACAATACAAATATGGGATACATTACAATGAAAACATTAATAATCCCATTACATCTTAATTAACACATGTGGATTTAAGTTGATTCAATAAAAGTAAAAAAAATCATATCCCATAAAAAGATATAAATTAGTTGGTATTATTAGGTAATATTCCAATTAAATCATAATAATCATTTAATTATGTTGATATAGTTTGAAAATTATCTGTAACAAAAATTAAAAATTACATGACAAAATTTATTAAATAATTTTTTTATTTAATAAGATCAACATCAATGAATACAATTTATTAAATAATACAAATAAATTTTATTTTTGAAAAATGTTAACACAATAATTGGAGTAATTTAAAATAAAATTAAATAAGACTATGATAAAATGATTTCATTAGGAAAATTTTAAACAAAGCATTCCCACATATTAACAACAATTTCAATTGAAATTATTTTGGAGAAAATGATAATTTAATATTTGTTAATGTCTATTTTTATTAAATATAAAAAAATAGTAGACAATTTCCATAATAAATTAAGATAAAAAAGAAGGTAGTTTTAAAAAATTCTGATATGTTGGGAATTATTTCCCACTAATGAATAAGATATGGTCTAATCAACTTATAGAAAAAAATTTAATGCAGTTGTGACCATATAGACTTTAAATAGTACTAAAGAATTTAAAATAAAGAAATAAATAATGGATTAGAAAATTTAGTGGGTTTTAGATATAAAATACATTCAATGTCTACAAATTTATGTTTAAAAAAACAATCTCTAATTAATATGATATCGAAAAATAAATCCATGCATTATTTTCAACATTTGAATAAAAATCCCATGAATGGGGGAACATGATATTGATCATTAAATATGATGAATAAAACAATATTTAATTTAAAAAATAGGATTAAAATACATAATATTAATATTATTAGCTTCATTATATCGAAAATGAGTCTATGTTTGGAATTTGAGATGAAAAATAGTTATCTTTACTCTGAAAATAACACAAAGTGTTTTTACCAACTATATAATAAACATATCATTTTAATAACTTAGTTAATATATATATATATATATATATTTACTTTTATACTATTTAATACTAAAATTTAATTACACATATATATGTTAGGTATTGTATATTTCTATTATAAGAAGATTTAAATTTTGATTATTTTTACCACATTCTGTAATTGAAATTAAAATATACATTATTTCGTACCATATAAATCACAAATAAATTATTAATGAAAAATTAATCATCTTAATTTCATTTTCTGGGTATTCATTTTTTCATTTTATGGAATATTAGTCTTCAGTCTGTGAGAATATAATCCAAGATGAAATTGTTTTGGGTAATTTACCAATAATAATGATTTAATTTAAAACAATATATATTATTTATAACATTTAAAACTATATTCCAAAAATATTTAACTTCTTAATATCAAACGTTGAATTTATTATTGTATTTATAATCATTTCTGTTTAAAACAGAAATGATAGTACACTGATGTTCATGTAGTTTCATGAATCAAATAGAAACAAAACCTAATATTCATAAGAATGTGTAAGTGTTTAATGTTATATATTTGAAATTAAAATTAATATTTTTAAATTTAATTTAAAAAAATCTATAATAGAATATATTGTTAAAAAAATAGATTATATTAGAATGTAGCATAAAATATTCTAATGAACATGGTACATACATTGGTATTTCCCCTTGAAAATGTTTCTTTATAATGAAGCATTTATGATTACATATATGGACTAGAGGTACTAAAACTATAATAATAATTTAATAGATTAAAAATAAATTGTTGATAAATACTTTAATTAGGGGACATTTAGTTTGGTATGGGGAAGGATCGATCCCAATATTTTTACTTTTTGATTGTCAATTTCAAAAATAGATATTCTTTAATATATATCTTTGAAATTCAAAATATAAATTGGAATAAAAATAAAATATTAATTCATATGTAATTTAGAGAGATAAATAATTCCATTTACCACTCTTTGATTTGGAACAATTTATTGAAATCTATTTTCCCCTATAATATTACTGTTTCCATTACTATAGAATAACATTTTTCCTCTATGATTTATTTTTATACCTACAAAAAATAGATTATCTACCATAATATATATTGTGTGATAAATAATATGGAATATATTAAGTCTAATTAAATTTAATAATATTATTAATTTATCTTTTAAATGTAAAAATAATATATAGATTTTAAAAATTTAATATTTAGTTAACTCTTTAATCTATAGGTGTTTTTCATGTTATTTCATATCAATTAAAAAATAAATATTTATTATGATATTTTCAATAAATTAAAAAATATATTTATATTCATCACTTAAATGTGATCATATAAATTTAATAAAAACATTGACATGTAAAATGGTTCTTTTAATATTATTTGTTTCTAGTATTAAAAATAAATATAAAACTGACTAACAATAATTATTTTTATTCTAAAAATTTATTTCAAGGGATAAAATTTTATAAGAATATTTATTTTAATTAATACACCAATGAATTCAATAATAATAAAAATGATAAATATATTTATTTTTTAGTGAACTAATATATTATATAAAATTTCATTATATATCATATATTTGTTTCATCCCATAAGATTTAATTACATATAAATTAAAATATTTTCAAATACCAAAACAAAATATATATATATTATATATATGTGTTCCAAATTACCATATATATAAGGATCATATATGTGAGAAACATTTATCTAACTACAATATGTATTAACATTATATATATTTTTTATTCTATATTCAATGAAACTTCAAAAAAATCATTTATCCTATTAATTTACTTCTCTCTAAAAATTTTTATTATATTTCAAAATAATATCATACTTTATAATGTTATAATTGTGTCTATGTTCTTAATATTAAATCACAAGGATAAATATTTTATATTCATCAACTTTTAATTTAAATTTTTATAAGTCAAAATTTAGTTTTCCGATTGAATATTCACTCTTTATTTTCATTATCTATTAATGTATATGATTCAATGTATTGTTTATTATTAACAAAATGTATCATTGATCATTTTACATTAGTTTTTCACAAGAAATATGATAATATGATATATATATATATATAATAAAATCAGGGTGTTTTATATTATATATTTATAATAATATTTTTTCTTTAAAATTTTAGTCCATTGTTGAAGATAAATGTTTTTCCATTTCCATAAATACTCTTTTGTGTTCTTTGGTCACTTCTATGGGAAAATAAATCCTAAAATCCATTTTAATAATGCCACTTATATTATTTCATATATATTTATACTTATGATCAATGAAATTTATTTTATATTACTAATAATTGTGTTCATGTCACAACCTGTCCCCCAGGGATGGTGCCATGACTACCCCACGCATGCCTTCTATAGGTCGGGGGCTTTCCACTAGCAACGAAAGGCATTTTCCCTAAAACTAGGTAGGATTTTCCATTATAACCTACCAACTCACGTAACCAAGCAGAAGCAAGATATGAACACAAGAAAACTATATAACCAAAGGTGTGTTGAAAGTAAAAGGGGCCAGAATACAATCCCAACAGTAAAGGTACATGTACAACTGAAATACAATACAACTGATGAATAAGAAAAGAAAACTACTAGATTTTCCTCTGAGGTTCCTACATAAAGGGTAGGTAAAAATTGCCTCCTCATCACTCCGGGTCCACCCGTCTCCTCTGCGCACCGACACGCCATATGGTCCACCTCCAAGCACCATCCAGTCCTAGTACTCTCAGACTTAGTCATCGTTGTCCTTCATCTGCATCCAACAGAACAAGGTGCGGGCATAGCCCATGCAAGGGATGAGTATAACGATACTCAGTGGGCACCCCAATACCCTCATGGTCTCACAAAAACCACCCAGGACAAACCAAACTAAATGAAATCAAATGATATCCCTACTTAGATATATTCCCAAAAATATACCTAAGTTATCAAGTAACCCATCTCAATCATGAGGAAAAAAAAGAGGCGGTTCCCACTATCTGTGGACTACTAAGGTACTCCTTCTATCGATTACCAGGGGTCTGTAGCGTCACACAAAGGCGCCCCCACCACGTGCCTGCTGCATCACACACATGTTCTCCCCTTGTGACTTGACGTGGTACTCCTATTATCGGGTATCGTGGGTCTGCATCATCACCCAGAGGCACTGACCAACATGGCCTACTAAGGTACACATCCTTTTATGTATCGTGGGTCTATCATGTCACACGGAGGCTCTCCCCACCGTGGGTTTGTCGCGTCACATAGAGGTTCTCCCCACTAGGCATGTCAAGTCACTCCATTTCAAAAATGTTAGCAGTCGTCAAGTCTCATCCATCTATGGGTTTCCCGCACCATGCTCGCTTGTCTCCAGGAGGATCCTCTAAATGAGCTAATGGTCAATACTTCAACAAGAACGAATTTCCACGAAGAGGCGTCTCAATAGTCCGCCATGTCAAAGGGGTATCAACGCAATAGATGGTGTGTCAATCGGACGCTCGGTCTTCGAGTTATTATCTTTTAAGTCCCGGGGGCCCAGTTGAATTCGTGCTCGATCCAACCTGACTGTTTCGCATCATATTCCAAAACTCAATTGGGGTATAAACAAAGGGAACATATCAATCCAATATTTCTTTCTCCGCTGATGGTTCGTCAAATGGACGTCTGGTGCCAAATTTATGGCCAAAAGAAAGTAAATGGGTTTTAGTTGGACAAGGTCCGGTCTGACCCAGCCTGACCGAAATGGCACGACCCGGCCTTTTGGGTTCATCCTGGCCCACTGGGTCCTTCCAAACCCATGTCAGGTGGTCCAGCAGGCCGTGAGGGGCCATAATGGTTCGGCCGAAGACGGCTCGAGGCTACAGGGATACTTGGTAGGGGTGGCTCGGCCGGAGTGGCTAGGGGATTTGGGGTGGCTCGGCTGGAGCGGCTCGAGGCCACAGGGGGGCTCGACCAACTGGCTCGGCCGTGGGGTGGCGTGGACGGAGAGGGTCAGTCGTGGTTGGCTCATGTGGAGCGGCTCAGCCACGGGTGGCTCGACCATGGGTAGCTTGATCGCGGGCATCTCAGTCGGAGCGGCTTGGAAGGCCGCGGGTGGCATGGCCGAGGAGGCGCGGCTGGTAGCCTGGCCGGATGGCGGAGGCCCAACGGAGGGCAGAAGCCGGGCGGTGGATGACAGCGATAGCTCAGCCCGGTCGGTGGCGACTCGGCATGAACAGCAGCGGCCACGGGCGGTACGGAGGGGGCTCTTAGGATGAAGCTGCGGGGCACATGGGCTATGGGGGACGTGGAGCAGATCGGCTACGGGGGTGCCTCTAGGGCATGGAGGTCGCGAGGCGGCAGTGGCCATAGGGCAATTGCATTGCATCGTCGCCTTCATTGTGTTCAACACCAAAATCATCACAAGATTATTAGAGGGGTCGGGCCATGTTTGTTTGTCCTGTACCCTCCGTATTAGGGCGGTGGAATATGGCTCAACAAGATCATGAAGAAGAATGTCATGCTTTACAACCTCCCATAAAGATATATTCCCAATCTCGAAAATCAATTTAAGGAAATATCATGGGAAAAGTATTAATACAAAAATAAACCCCTTCATAGTTTGATTCTTTGATGGAGTCATGAGGAAGAAGAAGAATCATTGGGAAAATATGGATATCAGTGTCGTCGTCGTTTTCCTTGATTGTCAGTTAGTGCATCGTCCTCTTGATTGATTATGAAGAACGTTCTTCAATGGTGTTCTTATTTAGGAGAATATGTACTTCGTTGGCATTCTTCATTGGATAGATTTTCTCCCAAATCTCATTCCTCTCAATTCTACCAAAATGAATAGGAAGCCTGAAAATTATAGATTATGATGTCTATTATTTAGTATGTTGGCTTAAAAATCAAATTGGAAAAATTAATATGGTGACTTTGAATAATTAATGTGGAGGAAGCTCAAGAGGCTCCTCCTCATTAAAGAAGGTCTTGAGAGGTTTCTCCGACATTATTAGTGGAGTCCAAGAGGTTTAGGACTCAGGTGGTCCCCACCAAAACAAACTCCTAGGAAAGGATAGGCTCGAGTGGTTCCCACCACAATAACCTCTCATGGGAGGTTAAGGTTTGGTGGTCACCATAACTCAACATCCACATAGAGTGGTTAAAACAAATAAAATAAAATGTTTGATTTGTTTTATTTTATTATTTCAATGAAAAACCCAGACATTATCATTCACCCACGACCAACTACTGTCGAGTTGAGAGTCACCCTAAGTGAATATCGGCAGTGCGAGTTCAATAATTTCCTCATATTTGATTTTCGAGAACCGGTTCAAAAGATATGAAAACATTCACGTACGTTCATTGAACGTACGAGAAAACAAAGTTCAGAAATTCATTCATGTGACTCCAGGACTTGGAGTCAGGCGCCGTAAATTTTTGCGCACTCATAAAATTCCAGTTTATTTGAAAAAAATTACATTGAATTTCTGGGTCTTTACATACTCCCCACATCAGGGCTTTACGTCCTAGTATTCCACAACTCATAACTAGGGAAACAAGCAGGGGTACTGAGCATGCATCTAAGCCTCCCACTGTCATGTGCTCTCCTGAAGGTTCCCATGATGTTAGGGATGCGCACCAGATTTATCGACCATCCAAGAATGAACCGCTCATATAGATCCTCAATATCTACTGGAACCTCCATAAATGATTCCCCATCGTTAATGTCTAGCTCTCCATGGTCAATTTTGTGGGAAGGGTCGTGCAGGTATCTACTTAGCTGGGATACATGGATGACCTCATGCACCCTATGCAATAGAGGAGGAAGAGCTAAGTGGTATACAACCTCGCCAACTCTGATGAGGACCTTAAAAGATACAATTAATCTCGGAGATAACTTTCCACCTCATCCAAATCTCTTTAAACCATACCAAGGTGAGACATGTAGAAAGATGTGGTTGCTATCCTTGAAATCCAGAGTTCACCATCTCTTGTTGGCATACGATGTCTTCCTACTTTGTGCAGTCTTTATCCACTCATGGATGACTTGCACCATCTCTGTGGTAGCATGTACTATCTCTAGACCCACTAGTGATAAATCCTTTAGTCAGTCCAACACAACGGTGATCTTCAAGGTTTCCCTTATAACACCTCGAAATGTGTCATCCCAATGGTTGAGTGATATTTGTTATTCTATGAAAATTCAACCAAAGGAATGTGATCCTCCCAACTGCGACCGAAGTCAAGGACACAGGCACGCACCATGTCCTCGGGGGTCTGAATGGTCCACTTAGTTTTACAATCAGTCTGAGGATGGAAGGTGGTGCTCAAATGAAAATGCATCCCGAAAGCCTCTTGCAACCCCTTTCATACCCAAGAAGTAAAACATTAATCATGATCTGAGACAATCGTCGAGGGTACACCATGTATCTGTAAAATCTCTTGCACGTTGACCATCCCAAGATATTTACTTAATCCCGATCATTGATCGGTAGAATGCGGACCGACTTAGTGATTTGGTTGAAGATCACCCAAATCGATTCATGAAACCTAGATGTACATGGATGTCCCTTCACAAAGTCCATGTATATCCAATCCCACTTCCACTCTGAAAACACTAATGTCTGAACCAAGCCTGCTGGTACCTGATTCTCTGTATTGACTTGCTGACAAATGAGGCACTGAGAAACAAACTCTGCAATGGATTTATTTATTCCCGCCCACCAGTGCTGTTGTTAGAGATCTTGGTAGTTTTTAGCCACTCCTGGATGTACCATTATAGGGGAAGTGTGGAACTCCCTCAACAATTCCCGCTGAAGTGACACTGGTACCATACTACATCCTATGAATGGGATGATGAGCTCCCCATATTCAAAATATTGTATAGGTTCATGTCTTGAGGATATTTGAGCATGTTTTGTTTCAAAGTCAACATCCCCATGTTGCACCTCTATGACTCGGTGAAGAAGGGGGGATTGACTATAAGAGATTGAAGAAAAGTTATTCTATCTAGATCCACAAAGGAGATCTTCAAAGCGGCTAGTTGCTCTGTCGCCTCGCCTAGAAGCTGTATACCGGAACTCCTGTTGAGTACATCTTCCACAATTTTCCCCTTTCTAGGAGTATAGACTATCTTGAAGTCATTTTCCTATAAGAACTCAAGACAATGTCATTTTCTCAGGTTTAGGTCCTTTTGAGAGAAGATTTATATGAGACTTTTGTGATCTGAGTAGACTGTAATGTGTTCTCTCCTAAGATAGTGTTGCCACATCTTTAAGGATAATACCACTGCTACTAACTAAAAGTCATGGGTAGCATAGTTTTTCTCATGTTTTCTTAGCTGTTGAGAACCATATGCTATCACCGCTCACTCCTGCATCAGGACACATCCAAGTCTGGTCCCTGAAATGTCACCGTAAACTACATACCCTATGCCCTTTTTTGGAAGCCTCATGATGGGGGAACTAGTCAGCCTCGACTTCATCTCCTGAGAACTCTGGTGGCATTTCTCCAACCAAACAAACTATTTCACCTTCTTCAGGAATGCTGATAGTGGTTATGCAACTCTAGAGAAATCAGTCACAAATATCTGGTAGTATCCGCCCTAACACATGAAACTTCGTGCCTCTATCACACTCCTGTGTGGCTCATAAGAAAGTAAGTCCTAAATCACTGTTGTATCCACATCAACTTCAGCATATGATATGAAAATTCCAGAAAGTGAACCTCTCGAATCCAGAATTGGCACATCGAGAGATTACCATAAATCTATTGCTATCTGAGTGTGTCCAGTACTACCCGCAAATGATTTTCAGGCTCCTCCTCAGTAGCCGAGTAGATCAAAATGTCATCAATGAGGAATACTACAATGTGATCAAGGTATGGAATAAAGATCATATTCATGAGTCCCAAGAAAACTGTGTTAGGATTGGTCATGTCAAATTGCATAACCAAGAACTCATAATGGCCATACCGACATCTGAAGGCCATCTTCAGCACATCCTCATCTTGCACTCTGAGCTTGTGATTTCCTGAACTGAGGTCTATCTTCAAGAACCACCGTTCTCCATTTATCTGATCAAATATGTTATCAATCCTCAAGAGTGGGAACATGTTGTTCATGGTCACCTGGTTCAAGCACCGATAGTCAGCACGATGTCTCAAAATCACATCCTCCTTCTTGGCGATCAAGATCATGGTTGTCCAAGGTGAAACATTGGGCCGAATAAACCCCTTCCCCTACAAGTCCTCCAGCTTTACCTATAAATCACAAAGATCTATTGGAGCTATCCGATATACTGGTGTAGATATCAATGTCATATTAGGGTACTAGTAAATGTTAATGTCTACCTATCTATGAGGAGGTAGAATCAGAACATCATCAGGGCAAACATCCATTTACTGGCCCCCTACTTTAGGATAACTCAGACTCTCCACATCAACAGCTCTGAGGGTATGGCTAGCCAACTGATGAGTGATCATCTGTACTCTCCTCTGGGTAAGTCTATCTTGTACTACAATAACTCTCTTCTCCCCTTTGAAGGTTTAACTGGTCACATCCATGCAGAAACACCACCCATTGCGAATAATACAGTCTATCTGAGCATGGAATGTAGTTAACTAGTCCATACTCAAGATGATGTTGTAAGGTCTCAAATATGGTACTAGGAGATCCCTGCCAAAGAAATCACCTCCTAGACTTGGCTCGCCCTGCCGGAACTAGTGTGTAATCATCGAATCTTCTCTCATAGGATTCTCTAACTATATGGAACGAGCTAACAACTTTGTCGGAATATCTGATCTCCGAACTAGGGCTGTGGAAATAAAATAATGACTGGAACACGTGTCTATAAGTACTACAGCTAAGGTGGAGTAGACATAGATCGTACCTCGTATCATCTCCAGAGTGCCGTGATCGTCATCCACAGCTTCCTGGAGCTGAGCTCACCCCTTTGCACCTGCTCCCTATGGTCGGGGTGGACCTCAATGTGTTAGTGTCACTATCATCTCAAATCATCTCCCACAATCAGTTGCATGACAATATCCTCTACCACGTCATCCAACTCCATATGGACCTCCTCGGTCGAACCTCTTTATTTTCCTGGGTGGTCCCTCGACTATCTACTTATCATTTGTATAGCAGGTCAGATAGTCACGAGCCATGTGAACCTGCCCGCCGCATCAGTAACATTTCAGGATCATTGCCTAAATAGTTCTGCCTCGGGTGCACATCACAATTGATCATGAGTCATGCGGTCATCCACCTATATGTCTAGTTATCTTGGACCTCTATGACATATTTCTACAGCCATCTACAGAATACTCTGCTATGTGATGACTAGTAGTGGGTCTCTCCATTGGTGACTGCTCTACACGGAAACTCTCTACCAAGTAGGCTCTCACTAACACCCCTTCATGTGTCGGAATGCTGAGTGAGATCATCGAAGCCCTGATCTCCCACCTGATCCCCAGCTAAAAGGTCTGAGACATAAAGAAAGGTTCTCGTACCATATCAATGGAGTACCGTGAAAGGTCAGTGAACCTCACAGAGTTCTGAGCTACGGTCTTGATTCCCTGCTACAGATGAAGCATCTCCTCTATACGTACTGCACAAAGAGTCACTAGAACAAACTCTTCAAGAAATTGGTTCTTCAATTCAACCCAGAGAAGCACCACCTTGTTGTGAACATGGATCCTTAGGTTCCATCATTTTCCCACTACTTCAAGTAGAAGTATGGATGTAAGGATCAACACGAGATTGGCTGGTGTCCCTACGAGTAAGAAGACTCTCACAACAGCCTCCATCCAATCCTCAACTACCTGTGGGTTCGTCTCTACCCTAAAACTGGGTGGCATCTGGCATTGGAACACATGAAACACACTCAAGAGATGTGCACTATCTCTTATTTGGGCTGGTGGAACTGGTGGCCCAATGAGTAATGGTACCGCTGGTGCCTTCGCTGGAAGAGGGCCCTGCACCAAGGCCTCATCGCTTAGTGGGCTATCAGTGCATACAAATCTCAGAACCCCAGATGGTTGTATGTGTGTAGGTATCCTGAAATGATACAGTTGTACCATGGTTAATAAATTATACATTGTGAGATGACTCAAGATATCCCAAAGAAATATCTTCAAAACACACATGCAATCAGTGTTTTCATGCCCTTAAATGAAAATTAGAACTTGGGGTCCTAGTGTATAGATACAGTGGCCGCCACACCAAAACTAGATTCCCTAAACTGATAACCCCACTCAATATACTTAACACTATTTCTGTAAAAAGAAAGATAAGAGTCTTTTGTTCATCTGTAAAACCAACTCCTCTGATACAAATTTGTCATGACCCGTCCCCCTCAGCCCGTGTCATGACCACCCCAAATCTGCCCTCTGTAGGCTAGGGGCTGGAGACTAGCAACAAAAGGGTTTTCCCTAATACTGGGAAGGTATTTCCTTTATAACATGAAAACTCACGTAACCAAGCACACAACAATATAGGAACACTAGAAAACTGTATAACCCAAAGAGTGCTGAAAGTAAAAGGGGTCGGAATACAAGACCAGTAGTAAATGTACACATAAAACTGAAATTATATACAACTGAATAAAGAGAAAATACAGCTACTGGATCGTCCTTTGAGGTTCCTACATGATGGGTAGGTATAGATCGCCTCATCAACACTACACGTCCACCAATTTCCTCTACGTACCAACACGCCGTATGGTCCACCTCCAAGAACCATCCAGTCCTGGTACTCTCAGCCTTAGTCAGTGCTCTTCGTTATCTACATCAAACTCTACAAGGTGAGGTCAAAACCTGTGTAGGGGTGAGTATAATGACACTTATTAGGGACCCTGACACCTTTATGGTCTCACAAAAACCACCAATTATAAACCAAAATGTATGAAATCAACAGATAGCCCTACTTAGGTATATGAACATACATATACCTAAGTTATTAAGTAATTCATCTCAATCATGAGAAAATCACAGAGATACTAACTCATCTCACAATAGGATTTATTCTTTGGGTAGTAACAAGTAACATTTTGAACCCCTCAGCTATTGGATAACTCCTCCTCTATCGTGTACAGTAGGCTTGTCGCGTCACACAGAGGTGCTTCCCACCAACCTTGGACTGCTGAGGTACTCCTCTTGTCGAGTACTGTGGGTCTACCATCTCACACAGAGTTTCTCCCCACCATGGTTCTGCTATGTGACATAGATGTTATCCCCCTCATGACTTGCTTTGGTACTCCTCTTATCGATTACCATGGGTCTGTCACGTCACACAGAGGTGCTCCCCAATGTGTCCTGCGGAGGTACTCCTCCTATCGTGTACCGTGGGATTACCTTGTCACATAAAGGATCTCCCCACCGTGGGTCTTCCACATCACATATAGGTGCTCCCCACTGGGCCATTCAAGTCACTCCAACTCGAAAAGGACATTAGTCATCAAGTATCATCCAGCTACTGGGTTCTCGCACTATGCTCTCTCATCTCCGAGAGGATCTACTCCACGAGCGACTGGTCGATTCATCAACTACCATGAAGTTTCATTAAATAACCATCTCAATGTAAGGCCATGTCATAGGGGTAACAACAAACTACACTACATGTCAATTAGATGCTCGATCTGTGAGTTGTTAGCCTTTTAGTCCTGAGGGCCCTATTAGATTCGTGCTCGATCCTACATGACTGTTCCCCATATTAATCCAAAACTTTAGTGGGGTGTAGTAAAAGGGACCGTCCAACTACAATATTTCTAGCATCGCTGACAGTTCGTCAAATGGATATCTGGTGTCAAAGCTATGGCCAAAAGAATGTAAATGGGTCAGAGTGCGCCCAGGTTCGGTCCGACCTGGTCGGATTGACCCTTAGTATGGCATAGATCGTTGTGTTTCTGTAACGCCCCGACCCCAGCTACCCAGAGCCGGTGCATTACTTCGTAACATTGGCATGATCCCAAAAGATCAAGTCTCGAAAGACCGATTAGTTTAGTAGCCTTGGAAACACTAGATACATTCATAAGTCTTTCATTACATCAAAATTAAACAAACTACAAAAAAACATGGTCTTCATAGTCCACACTCATATCTTCACTGATTATTCTTGCAAGTCAGTCATAAAATACTTCTTCACAACCTGGAAAATTTTTAAACATTGAAAGGGGTGAGCTCAAATGCTCAGTAAGGATAACAATAATGCGGAAGCTTTCATAAATAAACATTAACATTTAAGGCTATGTATAACTAAAACAAAAGCCTTTTAAACATGAACTTCAACATAATATGGCAAAAGTAAAATGAGATAATGCCATTTACTTCTTCACATGGATATTCTACTGGTCGAATAATCACATGCAATATCAATAACCACTTTCATAATGATGGAATGTATAATGCCGGACATTCTGAAACATTTTGTCAAGGCCTCGGCCAAGACATCTAAAATGATTAAGGCCTCGGCCAAAACCATAAATCAAATTGGGAAAGGGCCTCGGCCAATTCCACGTCTAGTTGTCTCATGAGACCTGCCGATGCATCGAGGAGCTATAGCGGGCTCCACCCGTCACTTATTAAGTCCAATACATTCCTCATATGAATAGGTTTAAACATATCATAAACCATAACATAATTGTATCACATAAAACATGCATAATGTAAACATAACATTTCCACATTTCAATCACAAGATATCAATACAACACATTGATATAATAAAAACACTTTCAAAACCATTTTCAATACCAAAATAAAAGAAAGTTAAAACTTTGTATTTATTTTTCGTTAAAAAAATGATGGCTTGTAGAGGAAGCCGAAACTCAAATAATGGTCACGGCGGCGGAGAAGTCGTTGTCGCCGCATAAGTACGGAAAGAAAAACATTCCCTTTAGTCGTTTAGCAAAACGCTTTGTATAAAAAGATTCCTTTTGAATAACCGTAAAAGTCAAAGGGGTTTATACACCGTATAAAAGAAATTTGTGTATAAAACCAAATATGCCTCAATGAAAGGAGATTGAGACGAAGTACTTTAAAAGATAATTTTTAAATAAAATATATCTATTATGTGTATTCACTATAGGTACACATAAATAATGTAAAAATACAAGATAGGACATAATAATATCATGACATAATTTGAAAGTAGGAGATTAACCCAAAGAATGGAAGTTGGGTTAAGAAGTTCCCTTACCTTGTGTCCGACTTGACTCAACCGTTCTTTAACCTCCTGAATAATAAACTAGAGTTAATATCTACCTTATTAAGAACCATTTTCAATTTCATTATCCTTTTTATATCACTTATTACAATGTTATGAACATTATGTAATTATTTAAGTTAATAACGGTCGTTTTGTCGATCTTTGGTACATGAGTCAACAATAAACTTCTTATAATTATAAGTTGTTCATGTGGTGAAATATCCATTATATCCAGAATTATATTAATGATGTAGATATCATATATATCATATATATACAGTATATACATTCATTTATAATATTACGTAACATTTAGAGGTAAGAAATGAAATGCACCGTTCATGGAGACGGTAAGCCGTACGTACGCATGAACGCTACTTTCATTTCAATTTCATATTTAATGGAATGAAATCATAATGATATAAATGTATAATATAATTCCAGTATAATATAGTGTATAATACCATTTACTCCATCCTTTATACATCCCACACATGGCATTAACGATTCAAATCACTTTGAGGGGGCGGTAGTCCGCACTTCCTAAAATGAAATTATCGCGTTTTACCCATAATGGAAATCATAAAGTATGCCATAAATGAGAAATACAGAAGCATAAGTAAAACAAAAACATATTATATATCATATATAAAAATAGTGACATCTTAATGGCCACCTTTGGAGGTGTTATATGAGTGTTGAACAATCATCGTTTCGTGAGGCAGAAATTCGCCATCCACAGAAACCGTATGTTCTTTAACCATTAGATGCAGGTGTGTGTAAGTGTAGCTCGAATCCTTCTTATAACAACATCCTAGTATATTGAGGATACTGGTGTTGTTACAAAAGAAATGAATAAAAAGAGTTTAGGGGGTTGGAGAAGAAAAATAAACCAAAACAACATTATAAAAGACATTACCTCAAAATCGGGTAACTCTTTTTGATTTGAGCCAAAGGCTTCCTTGGGAAGAGTTCTGCCCAAAGTGAGGTTTCGAGGAGTAAGGGAGGAATGTTGGGAGAGTATTTGGGCAGAGGTTGGCCGAGCCAAATGGCTTGATGGTGTGAATAAGGTGGAAGAGGTGGGGGCCTTTTATAAGTGGAGAGGAGGGGCACTTTTGGAAAGATTGAAATGTTACATTATTTCAAAATGCTTTTCGGATTCTAAAGGTCCCACACTTATATAATTCGAGGCTAAGGTGATAAGGTTTCGAAATCTCTTCATCCAATTGGCTTTGGACAAGTGTAAGCCTTGGATTTTACATTATCTATTCATTTTATTAAAATCGTTAAATAATGATGTCATCGCTGCATCATTATTATGTCATAAATAATTAAATTTATTTAATGTCTAAAAATTAAAAAAAAAATACTATGATATAGGAAATCTTTTTATCTTTCCAATGACTATTTATAATCAAAATTTGGACTTGTGTAACCCTACTTAAAAATTGTTTTATTAAAACACTTTATGTTAGTGTCATTTTCACTTTAACATTAAATAAAAAGTAATTTATGTTATTTCCCAACAAAAGTGGATCCATGGGGTCCCCAAGTTAGGCCATGGCTTGTCTTGGTCGGCCATGACACAACCAATGAGGTTGGGACATGTGTCTAGGTCATTTAATATTATTAAAGTATTATTTATACCTTAAACTACCCTAATTACCACTAATCGCGATTAAGAACTTAATAAGTTACTATTCACCAAAAAATTATTTTTATCCCATTGAACCACATTTTACTTCTTAATGACAACCATGTATGTCGGATTTTTGAAAATCAAATCACAGAAGTGGTAATATTTCATTTAAACGAAAAATCAGTTATTTAACAACCACTTAGTGGTTTCACTATTCATCAAAAATTGAAGTTTTTCAGAATAAGGCCAAAATTTCACCCTAAGCTATAATTGATATTCCGAATTGAAAAATGATGTCTATTTTACAAAATTCCAAACATATTAGTTGCATTAATTAATTTTATAATTAATTCCCGCTGTCACAACAAATAGCGTGTTTTTAAGAAACAATTTATATCAAAAGATTGGCAATTGTTTATGTCCAATTTCAATGTTAAATTAATTCTAATGACCACCATTGGATAAAATGGTAAAAATATATTCTAATTATACTTTAAAACCATCAAATATTATAATTTATCACTATAAATTATTTTGATTAAAAAAGTTGTTTTAAGTATTTTTCACTATTTATAAAATTTTAGAAGTTCTCAGAAAAATACCAAAAATTCAACATAGGCTAATTTCGATATTACGAATACAAAAATGAAGTCCATTTTGACATATAAAATTTATAATATTTCAAAAAGAAGGTATTACTATTCATAACGGCTACTTTGATTAGTCGCGGTGTTTTAGAACTCGAAGTTGCGTACAATGCAAGCTATTGTATTACTGAATGAGAAGCGTATCGTGGAAGCTCGGGGTGTTACATTCTCCCCTCCTTCAATAAATTGCGTCCTCGCAATTTGAAATTTTTCTTGGAAAATACAAGGTTGAAAAGAGAAAATACCTTTGAGTAAAACCCACATCGAAAATAAGGTTAATAAATATATAACATTAAAAGAAAGCAGGATAAGTACAAAGGTCACCCGATATAGCCCATTATAGGATTCTATGAAAATATGGATATGGAGGAGAAACAAACCATCAAGGTCTGATGGGGAGTTATAGAAAACAGGATTAGGAGAAAGTTTAACCACAAGAAAATCACAAACTTGTGATTGGTTAAACGGTCATTGAATCCCCAGTTGGAAAAGTTAACCGACAACATTTTTGTTTTAAGTTACCTTTTATAATGTTGAGGAATTTATTTATGAGATTTACTAAGAACGTAGGGGAATATACATACTTGTTATGTATACTTTCATTCGTTAATAAATTTTTACCACAAACCCAACTTTTACTCCAAATGGTAACGGAACTCAAAAATATTCTATTTATCCTAATTGTATAAGGTTCCAAATGTTAACACATACCATTTAGATTAGTAAAACGATTTTGTAATAACCAGGGACTTCCTGTAGGCTAGTGGTAGGAAATAAAGGCTTGTCGCACTATGGTTGTGGGTTCGATTCCTGCAGCTGTGTCCGACGCGACGGGTTATTCCCCACCCTGCAGGTTGTCCTTTTTCTAAAAATATAGTATTATAGTATTCCAGAAATAATCTTCAGAAAAGTTTTAACCTTAAACAATACTATTCAAAGTTCAACTTAATCCATCCCAACATTTATAGTTATCCAAAATACCTCTGTCCAAACTTTCTCTAAAAGGTCTCTTATTGTCACATACTAAAAATATGATTACCTTAATCATATTAAAACCTTACTGAAACCAACAAGTACTGCAGTACAATCCTTATATAGATCACATTATTCTAATAACCAGAATATAATCCATGAGTCCGAAAGCATCAATACATTAGTTATTCTGCTTCAACTGTAGTAATAGCATAAGATTGTCCTTGATCCCTTGGCCTTTTCTGAGGTAAGATTCCTTGACGCTTAGGACATTCATTTGCGTAATGACCCATTTCTCTACAATTGTAGCATTCAACTTTGACAGCCTCTTTCTTTCCCTTGCAATCACGTGCCTGGTGACCTTTTTCTCCACATTTATAACAGACTCCCATTCCTTTTAGGCAAGTACCAGGGTGATTCTTCCCACAATTATCACATAATGGAAAATCCTTCTTTCCCTTTTTCCCTTTATCTGTCTCTTGTTCCACCGTTCTCTTCTTCTCTTGCTTTACTTTGTTGTCATAAGACTTAGAGAATTCCTTTTCTGTCTTGATAGCACATGATACTATATCTTTGTATGTTGAGAAAGATTGTGACACTAGAGCTCGACGGAGAAATGGTTTTAACCCATCAAAGAAACGATCAATCTTACTTCTTGGGTTACGTATATAATCGGCAGCATGCCTCGCTAACCTTGTAAAGTTAGCCTCATAATTTGCGACATTCTCATCCTCCTTCTGCCTCAAACTCAGAAATTGCCTTTCCATATCTGCTCGATGGTCACGAGGAAAGTATTTTTCTAAGAACAACTCTTTGAACTCTCTCCATTCCATATTCGATACGTCATCATCTTCCTTTGTGTTTTGAATCAGTGACCACCACTGATCGGCATCTCCAGTGAGGCGGTAAACTGCCATGACAACCTTCTCCCTTTCACTACTCCCCAAGGCATGGAATATTTTCTCTAAGGAATTTATCCATTGCTCAGCTATTGTAGGATTTGTACTCCCATTGAAGGTTGGCGGTTGTTGCCTCATGAAACGGTCTAGCATTGATCCTCCACGTTGCGGATCAGGGTGCTCCATACGAGTAAGGTTGTTATTCATAACCTGCGTGAGTTGTCCCAGTATGGTAATAAGTTGATCAGCACCAGTTGTATCTCCAGGTCCACAATAATTATCTTGAGTAGGAGGGCAATCCCTACACGGAGTTCGTGCATTGATACAGTTTCCATTCCTTCTACTAGGCGCCATTTCTAAACAATGGCATAATCCAGATTAGTTTATGAATCAAAATACATAATTCCATACTTGTATAATACTTAACATAAATTGAACTATTTATGGATATAATCCATAATCATAAAAAGAAATGTTTCCTTTGAGGAAGTATGTACTCATAAACCTTACATAATGGTTTGTAAAGAAAATGAGAATTATCCTAAGCATATCCCCCGGGAGTGTCATAACCAAGAGTGCAGCAAGGCCCGTTGTCGTGCACCAGTTCCCGTTTGAGTCTAGCTCAAAGCGGTGTTTTCGGGTTTTACCCCTAGGTACATCTGTGCCAGAGCCACCTCTACCTGCTCGTATCCAGACAGGGATGTATTGCTCGGAAAACTCACAACATCTCTACAATACTAAAATTCTAGGAAGTTCTTCTATACTAATCCTCAAAGTCTATCTTTGGGCTATGTGCTCTAATCAGAGTTTATCTAAATCTAGCTTCCAAGGTTAGTACTAAACTGCCTCTGATACCAACTGTAACGCCCCGACCCCAGCTACCCAGAGCCGGTGCATTACTTCGTAACATTGGCATGATCCCAAAAGATCAAGTCTCGAAAGACCGATTAGTTTAGTAGCCTTGGAAACACTAGATACATTCATAAGTCTTTCATTACATCAAAATTAAACAAACTACAAAAAAACATGGTCTTCATAGTCCACACTCATATCTTCACTGATTATTCTTGCAAGTCAGTCATAAAATACTTCTTCACAACCTGGAAAATTTTTAAACATTGAAAGGGGTGAGCTCAAATGCTCAGTAAGGATAACAATAATGCGGAAGCTTTCATAAATAAACATTAACATTTAAGGCTATGTATAACTAAAACAAAAGCCTTTTAAACATGAACTTCAACATAATATGGCAAAAGTAAAATGAGATAATTCCATTTACTTCTTCACATGGATATTCTACTGGTCGAATAATCACATGCAATATCAATAACCACTTTCATAATGATGGAATGTATAATGCCGGACATTCTGAAACATTTTGTCAAGGCCTCGGCCAAGACATCTAAAATGATTAAGGCCTCGGCCAAAACCATAAATCAAATTGGGAAAGGGCCTCGGCCAATTCCACGTCTAGTTGTCTCATGAGACCTGCCGATGCATCGAGGAGCTATAGCGGGCTCCACCCGTCACTTATTAAGTCCAATACATTCCTCATATGAATAGGTTTAAACATATCATAAACCATAACATAATTGTATCACATAAAACATGCATAATGTAAACATAACATTTCCACATTTCAATCACAAGATATCAATACAACACATTGATATAATAAAAACACTTTCAAAACCATTTTCAATACCAAAATAAAAGAAAGTTAAAACTTTGTATTTATTTTTCGTTAAAAAAATGATGGCTTGTAGAGGAAGCCGAAACTCAAATAATGGTCACGGCGGCGGAGAAGTCGTTGTCGCCGCATAAGTACGGAAAGAAAAACATTCCCTTTTGTCGTTTAGCAAAACGCTTTGTATAAAAAGATTCCTTTTGAATAACCGTAAAAGTCAAAGGGGTTTATACACCGTATAAAAGAAATTTGTGTATAAAACCAAATATGCCTCAATGAAAGGAGATTGAGACGAAGTACTTTAAAAGATAATTTTTAAATAAAATATATCTATTATGTGTATTCACTATAGGTACACATAAATAATGTAAAAATACAAGATAGGACATAATAATATCATGACATAATTTGAAAGTAGGAGATTAACCCAAAGAATGGAAGTTGGGTTAAGAAGTTCCCTTACCTTGTGTCCGACTTGACTCAACCGTTCTTTAACCTCCTGAATAATAAACTAGAGTTAATATCTACCTTATTAAGAACCATTTTCAATTTCATTATCCTTTTTATATCACTTATTACAATGTTATGAACATTATGTAATTATTTAAGTTAATAACGGTCGTTTTGTCGATCTTTGGTACATGAGTCAACAATAAACTTCTTATAATTATAAGTTGTTCATGTGGTGAAATATCCATTATATCCAGAATTATATTAATGATGTAGATATCATATATATCATATATATACAGTATATACATTCATTTATAATATTACGTAACATTTAGAGGTAAGAAATGAAATGCACCGTTCATGGAGACGGTAAGCCGTACGTACGCATGAACGCTACTTTCATTTCAATTTCATATTTAATGGAATGAAATCATAATGATATAAATGTATAATATAATTCCAGTATAATATAGTGTATAATACCATTTACTCCATCCTTTATACATCCCACACATGGCATTAACGATTCAAATCACTTTGAGGGGGCGGTAGTCCGCACTTCCTAAAATGAAATTATCGCGTTTTACCCATAATGGAAATCATAAAGTATGCCATAAATGAGAAATACAGAAGCATAAGTAAAACAAAAACATATTATATATCATATATAAAAATAGTGACATCTTAATGGCCACCTTTGGAGGTGTTATATGAGTGTTGAACAATCATCGTTTCGTGAGGCAGAAATTCGCCATCCACAGAAACCGTATGTTCTTTAACCATTAGATGTAGGTGTGTGTAAGTGTAGCTCGAATCCTTCTTATAACAACATCCTAGTATATTGAGGATACTGGTGTTGTTACAAAAGAAATGAATAAAAAGAGTTTAGGGGGTTGGAGAAGAAAAATAAACCAAAACAACATTATAAAAGACATTACCTCAAAATCGGGTAACTCTTTTTGATTTGAGCCAAAGGCTTCCTTGGGAAGAGTTCTGCCCAAAGTGAGGTTTCGAGGAGTAAGGGAGGAATGTTGGGAGAGTATTTGGGCAGAGGTTGGCCGAGCCAAATGGCTTGATGGTGTGAATAAGGTGGAAGAGGTGGGGGCCTTTTATAAGTGGAGAGGAGGGGCACTTTTGGAAAGATTGAAATGTTACATTATTTCAAAATGCTTTTCGGATTCTAAAGGTCCCACACTTATATAATTCGAGGCTAAGGTGATAAGATTTCGAAATCTCCTCATCCAATTGGCTTTGGACAAGTGTAAGCCTTGGATTTTACATTATCTATTCATTTTATTAAAATCGTTAAATAATGATGTCATCGCTGCATCATTATTATGTCATAAATAATTAAATTTATTTAATGTCTAAAAATTATAAAAAAAATACTATGATATAGGAAATCTTTGTATCTTTCCAATGACTATTTATAATCAAAATTTGGACTTGTTTAACCCTACTTAAAAATTGTTTTATTAAAACACTTTATGTTAGTGTCATTTTCACTTTAACATTAAATAAAAAGTAATTTATGTTATTTCCCAACAAAAGTGGATCCATGGGGTCCCCAAGTTAGGCCATGGCTTTTCTTGGTCGGCCATGACACAACCAATGAGGTTGGGACATGTTTCTAGGTCATTTAATATTATTAAAGTATTATTTATACCTTAAACTACCCTAATTACCACTAATCGCGATTAAGAACTTAATAAGTTACTATTCACCAAAAAATTATTTTTATCCCATTGAACCACATTTTACTTCTTAATGACAACCATGTATGTCGGATTTTTGAAAATCAAATCACAGAAGTGGTAATATTTCATTTAAACGAAAAATCAGTTATTTAACAACCACTTAGTGGTTTCACTATTCATCAAAAATTGAAGTTTTTCAGAATAAGGCCAAAATTTCACCCTAAGCTATAATTGATATTCCGAATTGAAAAATGATGTCTATTTTACAAAATTCCAAACATATTAGTTGCATTAATTAATTTTATAATTAATTCCCGCTGTCACAACAAATAGCGTGTTTTTAAGAAACAATTTATATCAAAAGATTGGCAATTGTTTATGTCCAATTTCAATGTTAAATTAATTCTAATGACCACCATTGGATAAAATGGTAAAAATATATTCTAATTATACTTTAAAACCATCAAATATTATAATTTATCACTATAAATTATTTTGATTAAAAAAGTTGTTTTAAGTATTTTTCACTATTTATAAAATTTTAGAAGTTCTCAGAAAAATACCAAAAATTCAACATAGGCTAATTTCGATATTACGAATACAAAAATGAAGTCCATTTTGACATATAAAATTTATAATATTTCAAAAAGAAGGTATTACTATTCATAACGGCTACTTTGATTAGTCGCGGTGTTTTAGAACTCGAAGTTGCGTACAATGCAAGCTATTGTATTACTGAATGAGAAGCGTATCGTGGAAGCTCGGGGTGTTACAGTTTCGCCCGGCTTGCAGGGTCTGGCCAAACCTGTGATGGGATGCATTGCCTGCTGGGCAGTCTAGCAAGCCGCGCGGGGCCGCAGGTGTTCGGCCGTGGGTGGCACGAAGCCCAGGGCGGCTCGGCCGGGGATGCTCGACCCGAGCGGCATGGGGTTGTGGGGCGGCTCTGCCGGGGCTACTCGACCGGAGCAACCTGGGTCAATGAGGTAGCTCTAATTGAGATGTTCGGGGCTGCGTGGTGGATCTTCTGGAGGAACTCGGCCGCGGGGGCTCGGCCAAGCTGCTCGGGCACAGGTGGCCCGACCAGAGTGGCCCTGAAGGCTGCCGGAGGTGCGGCTGGGGTAGTTCGGCAGGCTGTGGGCGGTGCGACTGGGGCGGCATGGCTGGTAGCCTAGAGGGACGGCGGCGGCTCGGTGAATTGTAGTAGTAGATCGACGGATGGCAACGACGTCTTGGCGGACGACGACAGCAGATCCGCGGATCGTGACAACGGCGCGTCCCAGGTGGTGGCGGTGGCTCAGCCCGGATGACGTCGGATGAGGGAGGCACGTCAGGGCCATGAGCGGCCGAGCTGCCGGGTGCGGTGACCATGGGTTCCACCAGGAGGCTCAGTCGTGGGGTGTCGCGAGGGCGCAGAGGTCACACGGCAACGATGGCCACGGGGCAGGATGTTGTACCGTCACCTTCATCGCGTACAACACAACAAATCATCACAAGATTGGAGGAGGGAACAAAAAATGTTTTTTTGGGTCGTGACCTATGCATTAGGGTGGTAGCATATAGATCATGAAGAACATGAATAAGAACGTCAAGCTTTACAACCTCCAACAATGATTTATTCGCAATCTCAAAAAAAAATTAAGGAACTAACATGGGAAAACTATTCATACACAAATAATTTCCTAACTCATTTGATTCATTGACAGAGTCATTGTCATTTTCCTTGATTTTCAGTTCCTTCTTCGTCCTCTTGGTCGATTCCGAAGAATGTTCTTCGAGGTAGTTCTTCATTCGGGGAAGAAGTTCTTCATTGGTGTTCTTCATTGAAGAGATTATCTCCAAAATATCATTCATCCCAATTCCACCAAAATAAATAGGTAGCCCGAAAATAATAGATTATGATATCTATTATTCAGTATGTTGGCTTAAAAATCAAATTGGATAAATTAATGTGGTGTGTTGGCATAATTAATGTGGAGGAAGCTCAAGAGGATCCACCACATTAATGATTGAGTTCAGAGGGTTTTCCCTCATTAAGAGGGGAGTTCAATAGGATTATGCCTCTAGTGGTCCCCACCACCATAACATTTCATGGGTGGTTATGGTTTGGTGGTCCCCAATAATCAAATTCCACAAGGATTGGTTACAACAAATAAAAGAAAATGTGTGATTTTTTTTATTATTTCCAGGAAAACCCAAAAATTATCTTTCATCCTCGACCAACTGTCGTCGATGTGAATGTCTTCTTAAGAGAATACTAGTGTTTCAAGTTCAATTGTGTCATCAAATTTCAATTCCATGCACCGGTCCAAATGATATAAAAATGCACTCATACATTCATTGAACGTACCTGAAAAAAAAGTTTAGAAATACATTCTGGGCACTCTGGGCTTCAGAATCATGTGCCGTAAATTTTTGCAGAATTCTAAAATTCCAATTTATTTTTTGAAAAACACATTACATATAATTTATGGTTATTTATAGCTCCTATTCACGGTTTACTTATTTTATGTTCATCACAAGTGATAAATCCTGAATGTACTTCTATTAATTTTAAACATGAAAAATAATGCAACATCTTGAGTTTTTATAGAGGTAAAATCTATTTTGTAACTTTTAAAAATATCTTGTTTATGAAAATAATATTATGTAAGGGATATGGTGTTTATTGGGATTTTCTGAGGATCATTTAGAGACTTGATATCCAAGAATTTTATGAGGTAGATTATTCCACATGGTTAGTGCATAATAAATTTTAACTGTGTAACTCAACAGTACGAGTTACACTGTGAATAAGGGGTGTAATAATATTTTTCTAATACCATGTGATCCCTGACACACAGACATAAGAGGATTCATGAATCATTTAAAGAGGAAATTCTAATAGCATGCACATATTGTTTTAAACCTTGCAACAAGGCTATGTGAGATGTGTCCCTAGGTAGTGGAGGGGGTAAAATTGGGTCTTGTTTTGAAACCCCATCTGGCCAAATCGGTTCACACAAAATTTAAAGGGAAATTTACCATTTTTCAACTTATATTTCATAACCCTATTTCAATTTTTCCTTCTATGGTATATATCCCTCACACATGATATCCCCTTCTTCCTCTATCTAGGTATGTTGATATCTCACTCGTATATTCACTGTATCATTAACAACATGGTGTATTGGATATCTCTCGATAATCTATAGAACCACCTTCATTATATTCCAATATTATACACCCACCTAGTACACTTTTTTAGTGTATGATATTTAGTCCTATTTTTATGAATTTTAGATATTCTTTTTATTTGTATCATTCTAGATCAATTCAATGGCCGAAACTTTACGAGGAAATATCTATGAACTAGTGGTATGTGGTCTTTCATCCTTTCCTTGAGTTTTGATTCAATTACATTGTGATTTATTATACCATTCATTGAAACTTCCAATTATCCATATAAAATGTAAATTATTTAATTTTAATTTCATTACATACCCACTAGTGTACTAGGTAGAGTAGAATAAACCCCTTGTTGTCCACCATGACAATTTTAAATGAATACATCTTAGGAGAGAGTTCTAGTTCACGAATGAGAGTGTGTCAGGTGTAGAACAAGTCTCCATTAATCCATATATGATTACACCAATTGAAATCGAAGAAATCTATTTGATTTTTGAATTCTTAGAGGAAAGTGGTTTTATAGGACACAATTATTCTCAATGGGGTTCACATTTAATTTTTCTAATAGGATAATTGGTAACATTTTTTTTTGTGTGTTCCATATAGTTCATCCGGCTTATAGTAATGTACTACTATCCATTTTATTATATAGAATACATATTCAAATAGCTCCATGTAGTGACAAGTTTCTTAAATATATATTTGAGGTCACAATACCATTATTTTCATGTATTTATTTCATACATACAACATATAGAGTTCCAGTTTTTTGTATTTTATGTGTCTATTGTTATGTTATTTTACCCTATTAATATGATGGCTATTTTAATGTATTTATGAGTTGGGATTCCCAGACATACATGGTTTCATATGTGGTAGTATTTTTAGATGAAATTTGTAATATTATAACACAAGACAGAACAATTCCAAACATATCAATATTTCACTAAAAACCCTAAGAGAGAATATGATATGTGGTATTCTTAATAAATTTTACGTTGGTATTGGTAAATTTCACTACATGGGATATTGTATTTCATATGCTGTTTTATTTATTGACACATATAAAGATATAATAGTATTTTTCTAGGTGCCATCCAATAATTTATTTTAAATATCCAGTTACATTTGGAAAATAGAAATTTATTGGTGATTAATTAAGTAATTATTATACCTAGAAAAAAAATCTTATATGATCAACTATGAAGGATGTGACATTTAAATGGATGGAAGATTGTGTGATAGGCTTCTAAGAGATTAAGGGGATACAAACATTAGTTTTGACCATAATTTAGCTAGAGTATGAAATATGTTTTACTATCTTCTATGATTCTTCATGAATTAATCTTAGAGTTATTCTAATTTAGGGTGATTAGGTTTTAGTTTATTTTTCCCACCAGCTGAGACAAAATGAGAGGAATTACCCTATGGTGGACCTTGATCTAGAAACTATTGTTTATGCTTAATGTTGTTAGAAGCATTATCTATTGAGTAAGTGTTTTATGGTTTACATATGAAAAAAGAATAAAATACATTTCCAAAAAATAGGAATTTAATGAGTGGATGATTATTTGGGTACAATAACAATAAGAATTTGATAATGAATTCACATATTCATTAATAAATTGTAATGTTATAAGTGACACCATAATATGGAAGACTCAAAAATTGGTTGTTCAAGATGCCAGAATTGTGATGTTTTTAATGCCTTTACATTCTCAGATTCACTTGTAGGTAAAAGAATATCATTGGAATTCAATTTTAGAGGCTCTTGTTCTGAAAAACTCCTTTATGGAGAGGGTTTGGTTGAGGAATATATCATACCAGGAGGGTCCCATATTGAGGTAGAGTGAATCAATTGAAAACACACATCATGGAAAGTCTATTGATTGGAATGAATTTCTTTACATCCATTTGTTTGTAAGGTTGCATTCAGATAAAAGAATATTTTTATTTTGGAATCTCACTCCACATTTTGGGAGGCCCTCTGTTGGAATAAAAAAAATGTATCGAGACAGAAATTGTTAGTGATTCTGTCTAGATTTCTAGAGGTATAATGTAGGTTAAATCATGAGTTATTCAATTTATCATAAGGCGATGGTGGAGCACCAATGACATACTGGACTTATGTAACCACTATTTATACCCATATAGAAGTTTAATTATGTCATTTTAGATTTAGTGATGGGTTTTTAGGATCCCCTTAATGAATAGATGTGATATGGTGGATGGCTGATGTGTTAAATGTGGTATCAATCTTCTTAACATTCAAATTGAACTTCTCAGTGGATGAATTATGGATGATTTTTAAATTGGAGACTGTGATATTTGATGTTATTTCATATTCAATAAGATCAAAACAAGGAATACTTTTTACATCACTATTCTGGTAGGGGCTAATGAAAGCACTTGTTTTATTTGTTCCCTAGAGTTAATTGTGTCACCTTCAAACTACTTGTTAGCAGGATCAGATGATATGGGTGTTAGAGGACATGCTCTGGGAATGAATTCATCATTTAAATGGTTTATGGGAGAAACATATACCTCTTTTTTTTAATATAATAATAGTTTTAAATAAATGATTAAGATGGATTTTTTGGATGTTGTTTACCAGATGTCAAATTTTAACCCAATATAGTTTAGAGGTGGGGGAGGTTTCATTACTATGGCCATGAATTTTTAAATAATATTCAAATAATTTATATTAAATTAAAAAACCTAATACAAAAGATCTTTCTAAGATGAATCCTTATAAATATCATCACTATAGATAACTAGATTTCATGGTGGGACATCATGTCTTTATGTTGTTTCTTCCTTGATTGGGTAGTAAATGGATCAAGAGACAAGAGAATCTATAACTACATTATGTCTTTCCATTTCAAATCATGGATCGAGTTAAGATGGTAACATATGGGTCATTTTTATCTCTATTGTATCATTCTCTGAATGACATCATCCATATATATAAACTTATACATTATCATAAAAATCACCTCATAATTTTGACCATTTATACATTGATATGGATTTGTATTTGTCCTTTAACGAGCATCTGGTATATATTGTTGAATGAAGATCAAATAATCTAAGAGGGAGGACCATTCCACTAGTTTTAGTTATATGGTATCACGATCGTGTACATAATGGGACATGGGATTGGGTGGATGATTTATATTCTAAATGTAAAAATATCTTATCAGATAAAACCTTTCTTCCAATGGTTGAGAAGGTATAACGTTTTTTACTACTAAAAGAATATAATTGTAGGATAGTAATTTACTGTATTTTCTAATGAGTAATTTTGTTGATTCTAGGGATTGCTCGGAAGCCAACGATCTAGAATTGGCATAAGTAAACTAATCCGTACATTAAATTCATGGTTAGATATAACATGGGGAATCAACCATTAAAGGGGCCTAGTTAATAGGGTGGGATAAATGATTTGAATGAAAATTTTTGATCAAGGACTCATTCTTATTCTGGATATCAAACATCCTTGACATATCTATTTGACATTTCATTCACATGGTTAGTCAAACAGTGTGTATATCCCAGGTGATTGGTACCCTTGGTTTCGAAGGGGGCATGGTCGGTGAATGGTTTAGCCAACCATGAAGCCAATCAATGTGACACCAAATTTAAAATGGAAATTCACATTACCCCAATTATATATTAAAATATCATTAACATTTTTCATCCTTCTCCAGTGGACATCCATCATGCACAACATCCCATTCATCCTCCATCATTGGATTTTGGTTTCACCCTTTTATAGTATTTGTTACCATTTTCTCCACGTTCATTTGACCACTATATATATGATATAAAATCTTCTTCATTCTCTTAATATTTTATCTTCCTAACACTTGTTCTATTTTCATGTATGACATTATTCCATTTTATGGATTTCTCAAAATTATTTTCATTTCTCCTTTTATAGAGTGATTCATTATCCAAAAGAGAACTATGAAAACAATATGATCCTATAGTAGGTGGTCCAGCTTATTTACCTAATTTATTAAATATATTTTCTATTGTTTTGAAATTCCAATAACCATTTTGTTGATGCCTAAAATATCTAAATAATTAATTTAAATTTTTTTATACAAACTAGATTCATAGATATCAAAAAATAAATCATTGGTTGATTTCCTTGATGTGAGACACTACAAATGGGTGTGACATCCATAATGTCCAACTTTCAATCAACCATTAATTACTAAATCCTTGTTTATGTTTTTTCCTCCACTAAAAAAATGATTGAATGATATTTTTATTAAATTAAGAAAAATGTTGACCAGAATTTATGTCCCAATCATTATTCATTGGGAATTCTATAATTTATTGTCTTGTAAAAAACAATTAAAATAATATATGAGAAATTCCATGTAGAATGGAAGAATTTTGAATGCTAATACATACTTTATATCTGAGCAGAGCGTGATAAATGGATACTTATGTGATTCCTTGGATGACCTCATCGTGATTTATAGATTTTAATTTTAAAATGTTTATATATATTTAGACAGTGAATCTAGGTGTGTCTGGGATGGTCTTAAAATTAATTTACCTTACCAACATGCGAGTTATACTGGTTCCATAGAGGATAAACCATGGGTATGATCGGTGGATATATGGATCGACGTGGACTCGAGCGATAATCAGCTCCATATGTGAGATATAATGGATAGCCTCATATGAATTATTTTGACCAATTCTAGGATTGATAAATGGAATTCTTTTATGGATCACCTTGGATAGAATCCTATGGTGTTGATTATTTATTGTTCTCTTTGTGGGATTTTTACGATAATTTTTATTGATCACCTAATATGATCTTAGGGTGACAGTTATTTAAATTCCAGATATTTTTTATAAAATAAATAGTAAAACAATATTTAGTTAATGGAGACCTCGATTAAAACACATCACATTCTTGTGTATGGTTCAACTTTTGATTATTTAATTATAACATGACATTATATTCTACAACTAACTTGTATAGCTTCGCCATGGATTATGACAATACATCCTAGTCTAAATAAGTTAGTATCAGTCAGGTAACCCATGAGGTACCCGGGTAGATATATTTATTTATTTACTTCAAAATATTTATTATTATTTGAATAATGATAATTTAATATTCACAAACTAGATTCATCGAGACACAATATATGGTAAACTATTGAGTATATCTCAAACCCTAAAATAGATTCCATTCGTACACAAAAAAATTTATTGATTACATGTTTATCTAAAAGGATGCATGGAATCTTCGATACATCATTATAAGAACATTGATAGAGTACAGAAGCATAATATCGACCCTATGCATATGATATTACCTGATAAAATAGTTGGAATATTTTATATGTTGTTATAGAATTTTGTATATTCATAATCCCCAATATCACATTTAACTTAAGTTTTATAGCTACATGACATGGTAATAATTATTATTTTTTAATGTTTTTATTAATCCTCCCACATCGATTTTTTATTCTGGTTTGATTAAAAATTAATATTCTACTATTATCCCAATGTTTTTTCATTTGAAGTTGTTATTTTTTATATATCTTGGTGTTATGCTCTATATAATTATGGTTTTTTATCCCCATTGAAAAAACCAATACCTTCACAACTAGTTGGAAATATATGGAGTATAGGGATCCATGTAAATGATATTTCTACCTACCCAGTTGGAGTTTCATCCAATGGAATCTAGGGTAGGAAAATACCATTATCATGCACTTCGGAATGGATTTGAGTATGTGAATGGTGATAATATAAAATAAGTCCATGAACAATGAATTATAAATCTAAAATAATGATAGATATAATTATTACATTCACACTACATCTCATTAATCTATTTCATGGTGACTCTCAAAGGAATATATTTTCATTGACTTCAAACTCCAAATATATATACAGATTATATAAATTTAACCTCTATCAAATTTTCATGTTTTATTGTTCCAATATTTTTTCTCCTTCATCCCATGAGAAATAAATATGAATTCATTTTTATATCACTTTATCACATTTTATATGAATTATAAACCTATTCCAATATAGTTCCACATATGGTTCAATTTGAAAATTGAATGACAACAATTATTATAATCTTACTCAATTGAAGATGGTTTTTTAATTACCGTGATTATAGAAACTTATATATGACTAAGATATTAAATTATTAGTAAGGAATAGATGATTTACTGATGGAATCAAAAGATATAGTAGTCTTTCAGAAAAATAAAACATGTACTATATTTTGAAACATATGATATATCATGACAATACTGAAAAAATTAATATTCCTTCAATCAACTCATTAAATAACAGACATGGTTCTCTTCCAAGATTCATTTGGAATGTAATGAAATAATGTCAAGATTAGATTATCAATAAGGATTACCATTAAGAAGAACATATCATATCATAGTTATGGTATAAGTGATATGGTATGAATAAATAAACCATATTAATCCAAAATGTACTAAAATATATGGAATGATATACGTATGAAAAAAAATTAAAATTTAGAAAACAATAATATTGTATGCCATCCAGAGAGAATGTATAATTTCATAAATAAAACACACTATAAAAACTTTCTTCCAAGACATAATACCGAATGGGGATAGGTATTGGCCAAAACAAAAACTATTTTTTCTCCTTATATGTATCAATTATTTTAAGGGATACATATTTCAGGGTCCCACACATTTACATGTATTGTAATATTAATTACTTACAAGAGTCAACAATAAATTTATTGTAATTACCTAAGGATAATCTAGTAGAATAATAATATTTATATACATATGATAAAAAATACATAAAATAAGTACATTCACATCAAGTGAAATAATTTCAATTACTATGAGTGTATCATATAATCTACATAGAATCAATGGGATATCATCAACACATCATGATTTACACTTATCAAAAAATTAAATTATCGAGGGTCTATTAAATGCATTGGGTTATCCATAGAATGTACTTATTGTGTGAAATTTTAATAGTCCATGTATTTTTTTTAAATAATACTTCATGAAGGTTTAAAAATACTCTGTGAATATTCCAAATCAGACCCCTCAAGAGTGTATAGAAATGTTTGTAGTCATAGGTCCACTCATTGTTCAAAAAGGTGACGATTGAGTCAATAAGAAACCAACCCATACAACAGAGAATATCCCTAGGTGAATTGATTATGATTTATTCCCCCATCCTAGTATATATATAGGGATACATTTTTTAGGAAACTATAGACACTATTACTTTATAAAAACATTGTATAGTTTTTCCTCTATGGAAATGATTATGTTATTCAATTAATGTTACAAACACATGAATCAAAAGAATATGAATGAATGATTACAATATAAAATTGTAAATATATTAAATTCCACATCAAATATTTTATATATAAATCCATTTTAATATAAAGACCACAAAATTAAAAATAGTTATTTAATATGACATGAGTACACAATCTTGAATCATGGGATGCAAAATAAAAATTATGAATTGTGTAGCTATTCAAACAACAAAATAATTTATAGGGCCTAAAATGGATCATTAAATACCGTTAATAATGTAATTTCATAAAATAATATCAGAAATAAGAATTATATATGCCATATAAATGAATTTATTGTAATAGAATGTAAAAAAATTCTAAATAGAGGAATCATTTTTTAAAACCCTTTAAAATATATTGACACCATTGATGTACATTAACCTATTATATCTCAAAAATATATATCCAAATTCGTTAATTTATAACCATACTCATAGCGATTTTCATTTATATTTCAAATAAATTGACACTCTCTATACAAATTCCTACCATTTCCAAATTTGTTTGTATATTTTTTATATATTCTCTAGTGGTTTCATAATATCAACAATTTTACTCATTATTATTCAATAAATTCATCCTCAATAGTTAATTAATGATAAATTTTGGTATATATTTATAATTATTCATATTTTTTGTAATTAATTTAATGATATTTTTATTCTTTTTTATTAACATTGATGTTTATAATAATCACATTTTAGTGATTCATGATGATCGATAGATGTTTTACTAATTTATGTAATAAATGTTGATATAAAAAATTGAGAAAACATTATTTACACATAAATATGAATTTTATATGAATGATTATTTCCCCGTATTAATTAAAGATATAAATTTATATTATTATTTATGTTGGATAATAAATTAACTGATACATTAATATAGACTAATGTAATAATAATTTTTGTGTTGGTATTATTGTAATATTATTATACCATCAAAAATATTGATACCAATATTTTTTTTATTAATTTATTATATTACAATTAGAATGAATGTATAAGGAGAAGTAATTTATATGAAAATGTTACACAATTTGAGGATAATATTTTCCTTTTAGAAAGCATGTTTTAAAGTATATAATTAAATATAAATGTTTATTTATCATAAAATTAATTTGATGTCAAAATTTTCAAACAAATCAATAATGCTATCATGAAAATCATATTTGGACATTAAATCCATTTTATGAATCATCATCTATAGTTGGTGAAAAAAAGTTAATTTCGTTTCTTATGGTGGTGATAATCTATATGTGGTCACAATTATTAAATTTATTTTTCAAAAAGTATGGGAAAGACTACTAAAATTGGATAATATCATTAATATAGTAATATTAAAGTGTATAAATGAATCTAATGTTATGATATTGGTGTTCCTATAATACATTTTTGGGAATAAAAAAAATTAAAAATAGCTAATTAAAGGATAATACTCGCATTACGGATATGGGTTGACAATAGAAACACATTATGAAAATAATGGAATTATGAATACCAATTCCCCCAAAACTATATTGAATTTTGTTATTGTATATACAATGGTGAAAGGTGGCATGGTTCATGTATAAATTCTATGTAGTGGTGTGTTTTGAAGTACTGGACATGGTTCCTTGTTATATATAAAGGGAATAGCAGTATTTAGTGAAATCCATAAATTTTCTGTAATTTATTATTTTTATTAAATGGTAAATAACATCAATGTGAATTTAATAGGAGGTGGTAATCAGTGTGGTTTGAAAATAACAACAGCAATCCCCTTTTGTGAATGTTGGTAGTTTTTTTGTAATTTTTTTACTTTTTAAAATTTTCCATAATTTACTTGTAAATTCCTAATTAGTTTTTAAAAATGGTAATAAATGATAAAGATTTTTTTATAATCATTTTTATAATTATATCATTCTAATATAAATTAAAAAATATTTTTTAAAAAATAAAATATATAATTGCGAAAATATAAATTTTATAATTAACACACTGATTTACTCAAAATATGTTCATTAAATTAATATTTCTAGGGATTTAATTTGTTTAATATTTAAAATAAATGAGGAAACTTTTTTTAATGAAAATATATTATTTAATATCATTTAAATATCATTATTGGATTAAAATAAAAAACCAAAACAAAATCTCATATGAAAATACGTGATTCATAGACAACAAAAAAAGTAGATTTTAATGAATGAAAAAATTATTGAGATAAAAAAATGCAGGAAATATGATTTATTATATCAAATGATCTATTTAAATTATTTATTTATAAAATCAATATTGATTATCAAAAATTATTTCTAAACATAATGGTCCATATTATAAAATAATAAATTCATAATAATTTAATATTTCATTGAAAACATAAATTTACCCAAAAATTTAATTTATTTTAAAAAATAATAAAAGAATACTAGATTAATTTTATATGATTGATTGAAAAATAAATTTAATTCAATCAATTGCAAATAATAAAATTTTTCTTTCAGACAAATTAATAAATAATTTATTTCTGGATTATGCATCTTCTGATAATTTTGGATATTGGATTAATGTGATGAAATATTTTATTAGGTGTTACATCATAACTCCCTTAAATAATTTCTTCCCAAATATTGGGTTATATATAGTTTATTGAAAGAATTTGGATATTACTTCAATATAAGTTATTTTTCCCCAATTATTCATTTTCTAGAATTTTAATTCTCTAAGAGCCTATCACTAAATTTGTATAATGCTTCCGCAATACATGGTCTATAGATAATAACATCTATATTGCCTCCACATTATATAAAAAAGTAACGATGGAAAATTATTACATTATAATTTACCAAATGAATTCAATCAATATTTAATTCCTCAGTAATTCAATATGGAACACATCATGTACTTCAAAATGGTTGAGTAGCAATGGAAATATGTAAAAAAACTACTCAAATTCATTATAATGTTTCAAAATTCCCAATGTATATATTTGATAACATCCCCATTAATAAAATCATACATCTCATAACAATTATGAGTCATATATGATTACATGATACACAATATTAAAATTTCATGTATTTCATTTTATTATCAATATTTCCCATTTGATTTATCTAGGATTCATTAATATGATCTCAAGTAGTTCATAATTTAACTGCCTTATCCACTCTAATATATGGTCCAAAAAACAGTTGTTCTATGTATTTTTTCAAATATCATAGAGTACAACACCTATTCACACACAATTCATCATATGGTTTCATATGGATTCTGGAATAGAAGTGATTATTGTATAAATATTTTTCCAAAGTTACAAATTAATCCCACATACCATGACTGTTATAGGAATATGATCTCATCTTACCTCCTAAATAATATAAATACAATTTAGACATTTCATTATTCATTTGAAGATTATTAGATCATAAATGTATCCTTTATATGACAATATACTAAAAACTCTTCCATAATATTATTGTAAACCAAGAGTCACTGTTATATACAATTTATATAGGTTTCAAAGAGTTCTTAAGACTTCATTGATTTAGAGATGAAAATGGTGATCAATGGATAGATCTTATCTTACCTATATTTAAAGGGAAAATATAGTTAATTGATTATTTATGTCTACTATAACATAATTATTCTTTGGAATAATTGGGGTCCTCATGACAATGTCCTTTGAAATATCATATTTCTTCATTATATATATTGGGAGTGGTTGTATGACATTGATAGGATATAATATTTCATACTTTACATGCATTAATTTAAATAATCTAGATAAATAGCCATCAATCTCTCACATTGTATCATCCCAATATAAAGGATATAATAAATTAATGAAAATATTTCATCCACCATGCTGTATAAATATATTTCATCAACATGGTTTAACAATATGATCCCTATTCATCCATGGTATTGATGGAAGACATAAACTCTTCCCAAAAATAAAAAAACAAATTAGAGAGATAGAAACTATCAATTTTCAATCATTTAGATATTTAATAATATTTCTAATTTTCTCATTATATGAAAGAGATTGTCATATATTTTCTAGTATGTAAAGATTATAAATTTCTATAAAAATTAATGATGGATACCCTATATAAAAATTATAATAACTATAATTAATATTTCTCTATATAATTAATATTTATTTATCTTAATCATGGTTACAAATCCATGGTCCATCCATCTCAATGCATCAGCTACTATGTTTTCCATTTGAGATAGTATGTGTATTAAGAATCATATTCTATGAGTACTTCCTACCAAGTTCATCCCCATTTTAGATCTATATGAGGGATTATATTCAAAAAATAGTTATCTTCAATATATATATATAATTATTTTCTATAGAGGTAGTGTCTCGAAATATTCAATATATGTATTATGGATCCCCTCTCATGATCATGAGTAGGAGTTTTTTATACTTGTATTTGTAGTATTCTTGATATATAATAAATTTCTCTATCATTGTTCATAATTACACATTCATGTACTCTTATTGATTTATCACATCATCATTCCTTTGCATTCCCAACAGACAGTAATGCTAATGTTTGTACATTAATCAATATCCAATTAATATCTCAAAAAATATATATACAATCCATTTTTCTTTGTGAAATTAACTGATTTATATATTAACATGTATTATAGGTTGGAAAACAATAAAAATACTATAAACACAGTTAACAGTGACATGGTAGACCCCAAAGACCTCATATATCAGAAATATTTATAAGTATAGGCCATTAGTTGAATAAATTTTTCATTTATGGGTTATTAGATATTCCATACATAGATACAATCTATTGAAGAAGAGAAACCTTGTTAATCTAAAATTCATTCTAACTATATTTTTAACATAGATAATTTTTCATGATGGTGTCTATAATTATTTTTAGATGGGACTCATTCTATTTGTAGTTGATAGAGTATATGACGATATATTCTACTAATGCGAACTCATTGTTATTTCGATAATATTAGAATCCATATTAATTAGATCAGTAACTATACGAGATATATTATTCTTCACAAAATATATTTTCATAAACTCATAATTTTTATACCTTGTTCATGACATCATCCTTGATATAACAACATTATTCACCCATTGTTGATGGTAGCCAATGAAATTATCTACCAATGAGAATAATTAGGATCCATAATGTTGATAATATATATAATAAATTTATGGTAGAGGATTATTATTACTTATTTCAATTTTAATAATCTCTATATGGTTCATTAAAATTCTTTTGGACCCATTCAAATTTTTGATAAAAAATATGTTCTACCAATAGTGAAACACTGGGGTTCATAAATCCCTTATCACACAACACTAGTAGTTGGTTTCAAAACCACACCCACTCCACACATCCCATTATAAAGTATGTTTTAGATATAGATCATTTTTTCATTAATAAATTCAATAAATAAAAAAACATCATGATTAGTATGACAATAAATTAGTTCTTTTAAAAACTATATATGATTAATTTTACCATGGTTGTAGCATTTCTTCTTAAATTATAATACATATCCGTATGTACGACAATATATTCCTATAATCCCATATTTTAATTTAAGAGTGATTATATAAGTGAGTCTAAAATAGATTTAGAAGATAAAGTGTCTCCCATTATATGATATATCATATTGAAGTCCTACTACCATTAAATAAATCTCAAATTAAAAATTATATTGTATAATAACATGATATATTGTTCTTTGAAAAAAGAATCATTATGTTCCACTAAATGTAAATGATGTTGTTAGGTAAAGAAGTATAATAATGTTACTCCATGTTGTTTATTGAAAGGTTAATATACGTTGGATTTTTTGTAATAACCTTTGTAATTAATCATAACATGGTAATGATCTGATTATCCTCAACTCTATCATCATGTATTTTATAAATTTCTACATTCATACATTTACTATGTGTATTTATATATTTCTCATTCATCTAATTATAATTCACCTATATATAATATATTACATATAATTTTTACTTAACAATAAATTGTAAAAAAAATACTATAATGATTTATAGTGTGTTATTTATAAATAAACTAAGGATTCAATTATAATTGATCTATATAACAATGTTTATATAAATCACGTAACCATGTATTATTTTAAACTTCTTATGATACTCACAACTACATAGAATACTCTACAAACCAGGTGGTGATAGTCATATTACATTATTGGTATATAAAACAGGAGTTCATGAAGGATGAAATATCTCATAAAACATTAAATACAAGATACATACATACATTACTTATCGTGTCATATGATACATAATTATAACATTGTGAGAAAATTATTAGTAATTCAATCCTATCAATTAAAATATCACAATTTTCTCTTCTTGGTTTCTCATGTAAAGGAAACCAATAACGGTTATATTGAATATTTTGTAAGAAGTATTATACAGTTGAAGATATCATAAGATAAAAATTGAATATGTGATATATAAAAAATAAATAAACAAAAAGAATATTTTATCTAAAATATATATTATAATGGTACATCAAGGATAATAATTGAAATGATATATAATAATAATAATCAATTAACTTCTACTAATGGAATGAATAATTTCACATGGAACTACATGTTTTCAAAGACTTTTGAATTGATACTATAATATTATGAAAAGAGGTATATAATGAATCCAAATATATTAAATGTAATGATAAATTTATACAATTCAAGGGACTATATAATTATGTGCACAACTTTTCACATAAGAATGTCTAATTAATTTCTATATGTGTCAATAAAATATTTCATAAAATTATATATAGATAATCAGGATGAATAGATACAAATTTTTCCATATAAATAAATATAAACAATATAATTACTTCTCTATTCCATAAAATAATACTTAATTTTATGATAACATACATTAATAAACATAGAAATAGTGGGGTTTGATCAAATTAATAGGATATGATGATATCAATAAAAATAAAGTCCAAGGTACATTTTTGGTGTTGGGTTTTCAAAGTAGATTTATAATTTCAGTCATTGATATCATGAAAAGTAAACGGTAGGAAAAATACATCACTACGATTAATAATGATTGTGTGAGAATTTTAAATGATATCCTACTTTTGTTTTAATAATTGTGTTTAAACTTATGACTATATTTCCCACATCTATCTGGTTATTTAGTCAATGTAAAAAAACACATTTAGAGATATTTATCCTAGGGGAATATATGAAACAACCATATCCTTTTCATAGTATGAATAATTGTATATTTTTTCTCTGAAACAATACAAACAATAACTCTTACAAAACATTTTATAGATTTTCAAACATGAAAATTATTGAATATCACAATGGATTTGATAACCCATGAATCACAAAAACCTGAGTATGGGATACAAATATATAATAATATAACACCCATATTTAAAGTTTATTTTAGAAAAAAAATTCATCCTTGGATGTTTAACCACCACAAAAAATGAAAAAAGTGCAGAGATTAAAATGTGTCCCAATAAATATAAACTATAAAGAAAAACACATATTGATAGATTTGTTATAAATTCAATCAATATATTTTAAAAACTTTATTTAAAGTAATCATTAAATACCAAATATAATTATAATTTAGGATATAAAATATTATATAGAAACTATACAATCCAAATAAATGAAATTGTATGAATAAAAATAAACATATACTAAATTGATGACATCATGACTGAAAACCTATATATTCAATCATAACATCCATGCATGTAATTTATCCCCATATACCACCATATTAATTATTTTTATTCCAAAATTCTGATACATACAAATATCCATTCATAATAATATTCATTTTAAATAGTCATTTTTACCTGAAATGTGCTTATTTTCAAATTCAGATGTATATTATTATATTTATTTTTAATTGTTTCATTATAAAAGTGTGTTTATTAATTATTATTGTAATTATCATAATTAATATGTCATTAATGATATTATTTGTGAATTTTATAATTATTTATGAATTCTCAAACTACTTATATTCGTGCTTTAGTCAATATTTTTTATTTTTAAATAAATTAAAAAAATGTTTTAGTAATTCCAAGTGATTAAATGTTGTTTAATCAAATGATAATTTTAACATTGACATAAAATATATTGAGTAAATATTTAAATTTTTACACATCTATTTTATATTAGATCAATAAAAAATCACCCATAAGCATTCCTTTGACAAATTCATATAATATTGGATGTATGTTATTAAACTGACTCAAAATTGAACATAAAATGATTTAATGAATTATTAAGAGGTTTATTTAGTATAATATGATTATATAATTTTCATAAAAATAATCTTTATTTTTATTACTATTTTATATCTTAATTATAATTTTCATTAATGAAGAATTAATGTATAAGAATATATTAGTAAATATTACTGATGTATTTTCAATTTTCCATGCCTGTTTTAAAGGATCAGAATAATGATTTTTGTTTATTGATCATAATGTTAATATATTATATAATATTTCTTAAAAAATGTAAATTATATAATTGAAATAATATATAATCATTATATACATCATTTATTTCTTTGTTCAATATGATTAAATTCTACCCATCATTGAAAGCCTGAAAACACTTAGTTTCATTCTACTTTTGTATGGTTTTATTTCACGATTTCAAGGATGTGGATATTTTTGAAGTGAAATGATATAAATATTCGGGATGCATTTTTTTAATTAATATAATCTGGGAATAAATATTTCAATGATTTATTAGATAACATTTGGATGTGAGTTTTATTGTAGGTTTTTTTTTCACATGTTGTGAAATTATATTATCTGAGAAGAAAAATTATCATCACATAAATGTATGTCAATATTTAAATTCATGAATTAGAAGAATCCATAAAATAGTTCATTATAAAGTAAATAATAATTTATTGAATAGAAATCACGATGATAAGGTGCCAATATATTGGTTTCAATCTAAAGGTCATTCCTTTTCCATTATACACACCACCCATGATATTCACATCATAGATTGATGATTAAAATTGTTAGTTAATTGGGAAAAATGGGTTTTTATATGTTGAATATTGAAAAAGATATTCTATTATAATTGACCATCTTATCTTGATCCTTATGATGGATCAAGTTGATTATGGGGTGATTTCTTCCTTTGTAGAGATCTTAGTTTTAAATTTGATCTCCAGTGAGTTACATTTTTTTCATTTTCCTCTTCACTCTACTACACCTCCGTGGAAATGGTATTATCTAGAGTTTTTTATGTTATTTTAGTCTAATCATTATTATTGATCTCTTGGATTTCTTTGTTGGTCTATTGTTCCTTTTTTCTTAATTGGTGTTTTTTCTATTTCAGGTGATGACATGATCTCTGATAAAAAGTATGATTCTCTAAATAATTTTACCAAATAATTGTGTTAAATGATATATTGATTTGATATTTTGTTAATTATAAAAAACCTGGATTTTGGATGATGTATGGATAAATTTTAAAATTCTTTGGATAAAATGAAAACAACCAATTTTAATAAAATACAAATATTTGTTCAGATTAAGGAAAATTAATGGAATGATTTTGAAATTGATTGGATCAGATGAATTGATATGGATAAATTTTAACATTCACTTTTAAAGGCCTGAATTTAAAAAAAAATATCATTAAAATTTGAATTAATAACTAATCATGGATATATTAATGTGGGGAATTTTATTAATTGATTGTAAATAATTGATATATCTGAGATTGATTGGTTGATCTACTAAGGTAAATGTGATCCTTTCTATTTAGAGGTAAAATAAGAAATTAATTCATTTATATGACCCATTAACACAATAATGATTATGAAATACTGACATAATCATACCGTACAATTATTTTTTTCCCTAATGAATATTTTTTTCCTGAATTGCAGTGTTGTGGGAAGATTCTAAATATGCAAATGTGACCACAGATAAGTATAACGAGAATCTTATTACCATAAAAATGTATTACGTAAAGAATTAATTCCTAGAATTATGATATAATTTATTTTAAGATTACAAGAATTTGAGTTATATAAATTATTAATATAAATGTTGTATATATAATTATCATTTAATGATGATTTTTTATATTTATACTATCTAATATAATTGAATTAAATTTTTTTTGAAAATATTTAAATTTTATTACATCATAATTCAAAATTAAAATGTATTCATAAAAAGATTAATTAATAAATAATATATTATGGAATAATTTATGATAATCTAATATGATTTATCTCCCACACCCTACCATCACAAGCAGGTATTTTTATATTTTTATATTTAGGCATAATACAGGTGGAAATAAGCAATTAATAGTGGCCGATATTCTCAATCCTTATATTATATATAATGGAGGTAACAGTGGGATATTTTATCCACTTGTTTCATTAATTTTTTCTATGTTTTTATCATTTTAGATTTTATGTCTTTTGATAGAGTAATAATTGGGTACACTATTGCACTGTTGACTCTGGTACTTTCTTTTTTTGGATTATTTATATTACTAACATGAATTTTTTTCCTTATAATATTATGATGAAAAAATTATTCTCTTCTAGTTATTATATGAATTTAGCTTCTAGTCAGATGCCTGTCGGGAAAAGGAATAAAATTAGAGCTATATCAAATCTATATTTGGTATCAAGGTACTATGGTATCTGAGATGGTTCCCAAAAAAGATTCTCTATTTTGTTTTATTTCAATATTTTCATATCTCAATATATATATGGTTTGTCTAATTATACATGAGGAAATATTTGTGTTAAATACTTTTTAGTTTCAAACAAGTTCATTTCCACCTATTATTATATTAATCCTTATATCAACATGGGTTTTTTGGGAAATGATTATTGGGGAATGTTATAATATATTTAAAATACATTTCCTTTATTCTCAATTGATAATGTTAAAACACTATTCCCAATTTATATTTCATGGTATTGGTATTCATAGGAATTATGTTTGGTTTCATGGTATATATGCCATTTTAATTCTTTTTAATTCATTATTTTAATGCTTTATAGCATCTTCACACCTATAAAACCTTTGAATATTCAATATGAAAATGTTTCTAGTAAACCATAGTAATAAAATCCACCATTAATCCCATATATTATTGACATACATGTTATATCACACCATTGTTTAGGAAATATACCTACACTATTTCATGTTCAAGCTTTTATAGTGGAACCTTGAAAAGATGAAACAATATATCAGGATTTAGAGTTTCATAAATAGAAAGTAATAACATTATATGGTCTTATGTGTCCTAAAGAGGATGAGGTTTATGTGAAAAATGATTTTAGAATTTTTGGATTCCATTGAAATGATATAATCTATAAATGTAAAATGTATACATATAAACACAGGGGTTAAAACAACAGATGGTGGGTTTTTATGAGTATGTATATGAGGTATTATTTTTTAGATTTCAATTATTATAGAGTTATTTTGAACTATCATAACTTTCATGTGTCCATGGTCATTATCAAATCCATGGAGTTTCATAATATTATACAATTTCACAGTATAATGAATAAATATTTAATGTATTATACTTAGCATGTAAAATATTCAGTAGAATATGTATCAAACAAGTTTATAAGGGATTTATAGTTGGAGATGGGACTCCAACAAGATATCTAATCAGATTTTCTTTTTCTAAAGACCACTTCATATTATAATGTAATGGATTTAGAATTCATGGTTGAGCATGACCTATATAGTATGTCTGGGATGATAAGAGTTAAATTTTCTCCCACTATAAGTCCACTGATTTCCTTTAATAGAAATATTATGTTTTATGAGTCTTGTGACTGTTATTCATATAAATAATCCCCAAAACCTATTTCATTTCATGTAATATTACCTTTGATTATCATTTATTGTGGCAATGCTGGTGATTTTAGGTAGGCTAGTTTTGAGGAACCAATGATCTCTTGTTCACGTGGTCACTCTGGCCACCTGTAGATGTTAGTGTATTAACATTCCATAAATGTGTCATGGTATCATCATAATAAAAATATATTGTGCTATAATTTTATGATTAAAGTTAAAAATGGGTTTACAGCACATGCTTCTAGAATGAATCTTCTTCATTCTATGGAATAATATCAAGGGAACGATTGTGTGAGTCCTGTGTCTGTGAGAGGTTCAATCACTATAGAATTATTTTTAGTTATAACTTTATTTGAAATTGATTCATCTCACTCATTTATATCTATTCATTTCTTTATGTTTCAAAAACATCCTATTGCTATTTTTTATTGTGTGATTGGTCTTAATATTACTCATTAAATGAAGAGATATAACTGTAATCTCTCCCACTCATTTTTACTACCTTGGGTCATGATTTTTCTAAAACATCCTATTGATTTTTTGTCTTAAGTAATTTTTATTATTATGACCCATTTAATTAATATATAAAAGGGTCATTAGTGTCCTACACATGTATTCTCTATATCATAGACTGATCTTAAGAGTAGATTACTAGTTCTCAACATACTACAGGAAAATTTCATTTTAAGGATAGATTATTTGATTCCTCATAAGTATCATATTGACAGTTATATTTAGATGGTCCCCAATAATAAACCCATAGATGTATGAAACATTCTACTAGGATAGTGGGGCCCAAGATAGAGTATATATTGAAATTATGTTATTTAATTTCGGTTTGGTAATATTGATATTTTTTATCACTTTGTAATGCCCCAACCTTAACTGTTACTTAATCTTGAGGTAACTCAACTATTGTCTTTAATTAAATTCAAGGATATTTTCTTGTTTAGAGTTTAAGATAATTAGGACATAAATATTTAATTATATATAAAATATTACAATTTTGACAGTTTTACTCACCATCCATTTTTTTCATAATCTTAACATTTTAAGATAAAATGTGAATTCTTTTTCATGATTATAATCATCAAAACAATAATCCTCATTTGTCACATCCCTTAAAAACTCTTATACCTTATGGAAGACGTTTAAAATAATTTGTATGATTATAAAAATACCCAAGAAGGTGTATAAAATAAGTAATAAAACCGTTGGTCCATTAATATTTATAACTCAAGAAAAAACTCTCACAAAATCATACGTTTCCCACATAAATCATAAACACTTTAACACACCTTATGAAATAATAAGTCATTTGAATAACTCGTAGAAATCATAAATTACAAAGGTAATCTATATCATTCATTTCATTAAGACATTGTAGCATTCACTGCTATATTGGGAGTAACCTTCATGGTTAGGTTTTGAATAGTCATCATAGTATACTCCCTGAATATATTAGGAGAAACATTTTAGTTTACCTCCTTCATGTTACCCAATGCATTAAAGAGATATCATTGGCACACCCACACTAGGATTATCACTTAACCACCCATACTTAGTATATCATGTAACCAAATATAAAATTTACAAGTAACCTTACATAATAATAACACAAACAATATTTAAATTATCAACATTTCACTAATAAATCACAAAAAATATCATTTTTTGATATTTAAATAATCAATTCATTTCCAAAACCATTTAAAACATTTATTGAAGAGATTATTGAATAAATGTGTCCAATACCACATTGAAACATTTAAAATTTATTCAAGAATTAAAATTTCAAAACTTATATTTCCATTTAAATAATTCCTCAAAAGAATTTTGAAAACATGGACATTAATGTAAATTATTTAGACGATTAAATAATTAAAACATTTAAAATGATGTTTTAGTTAATGATTACCTTAGCACTTGGAAAACACCTGAAACAAAAATTTATAATGAATAACATCAAATGAAACTTTAAATATTTTGTGAATATAAATATTCATAACATATAATGTAAAAGGGATTATATATACACCTAATATTATAGTAAAGGTGCCCAATATCATGATATGCCTCAATGAAAGGAGTTTGAGATGTAGTCCCTTAAAATGATGGTATCATTAGATTAATTATAAATCAATGATATAATTATGTGTGAAAAATATAAATACACCCAATATAAGAATATATTATGTGTAAATCAATCAGAGGTAATTCACAGATATTCTTGGAAAAACAAAACCATTGACATGTATATTTAATTCAATGAAATGAGACTGACTTATGATTTCTCTTAAAAAGATCATTTTGTAAATAAAATATATCGATTATGTGTATTCACTATCAATACACACAATGATAGAATAAATACAAGATATTATATCAAAAGTTATTTCTCACATAATCATAGCCTGAATGAATCAATAAGTAGATGATTAACCCAAAGAATGGGAATTGGGTTAAAAATATTTGTTAGCTTTAGTCCGATATATCTCATTAGTTATGTAATTTCCTAAATAATAAAAATAGGTACATTTAAAAAATCATAAAAAACTTTTCAAATATTATTATTAATTTTATTTCACTTATTACCATGTTATAACAATTAGTCAATTATTTGAGATCATATTAGACATTTTGTCGATGTTTAGATCTTGATTTAAAAATTAACATGGTTTGATTAAAATTATACATGTAGTCATAAGTATATAATATAAAGTATTATATCCATGATTTAAATTTCATATATATTAATTATATAATTTTTTATAATATTACATAACATTAGGAGATAGGAAAATAAATGCATCGTTCATGGGTGTGGTAGGCAGTACGTAAGCATGAACACTAATTTCATTTGTATCATATTAATGAAATGAAAAATAAATCATACATTCGTAAATTATAATTCAATTATAGTATCTATTTTATAAACTTTACATAATTTCATTAGCATTAACCTTTATATGTTCCATGAATGGAATGAAGAAGTTATATAACATTGAGGGGGAGGTAGTCCACACTTCCTAAAATGAAATTGTTTTATTTACACATTATGGAATGCATAAAGGTATGTTATCAATAAAAATTATAAAAGATTACATTTAATATAAATATATTAAATATACTATTTATTTCTTCAATTCATGTATATTATCTTGGTTTAATAAATATAATATTAATGAATTGTATCACTTCATGGAGATGATAGGATATTAGTACGCATCAGCGATGATATCATTCACTTAATGGTTAAATGGTGTTGAAATGGATGGGATATTAATAATAAATAACCATTATCATGATATATTTATTATTTAAATCCATTGTAATAATTATTTCACCCATCCTATTTAGGATTCTTTGAATAAAAAATTTTACCATGATGTTGAGATGGTAAGTTGTACGTACGCACGCATGGTGATATTATTATTCACGGGATAGATAAAATGAGGTTTGAAGTTTTACTATAACTATAAAAACATATAATAGTGTAAAATATAAAGTATTTATTACTCTAATATAGAAAAACATAAGAAAATTAAGTAGAAGAATAAATAATGTTTGAATGAGGTGAGTAAACAAAAACCAAATTTTCATGTATCATTTTTTGAATTTCAGAAAAGGTCCAATGAAGATATATTTATTAAAAAAGGAATCACCAAAAGGAAAAATTGAGGGATATTTGGAGATTATTTTAGCCTAACTAGGGTTATCCAATGTTAGTGAGAGGTGTGTGTATGTGGGTAGAGGTGGTAACCAATTATAAGTTTTAGAAGGGGCAGTTTAGGAAAGACTGGAATTATTATATTATTATAAACTTATATTCAAATTATAATATTCAAAAGTGATATAATTTGAGGATACGATTACTATAGATCATAATAATCTCATCCAACAGGTTTTAGGCAAGTTAAGGTCACAAAAATAACCTTATAATTTTCTCATTAACCGTTAGTTTAAAACATTAACACTTTCCTTGTCCTCTATTATTTTCATAATATATTGTTACTATAGTTAGAAAAAAATTCCAAGAAAACAAAAAGTGGATCACGAATGAAATTTTTAAAATTATATACATCAGTTGGAAAAATAATATATTTTTATTATTATTATTATATCATTTAATAAAATAGTTAATGTTTTGAGAACTCATTTATGTTATTTTTAAAACAATTTCAAAATTTATTTCTGTTAAATTCACAAAAACATGATTTCTTACCAAAAAATGAATTAACTGAAATTTAATATGTCATATTCATCTAGAAAAATCTTTAATGGCATAAAAATGTTCATATTTGTTTTATTTTTATCTTTTTAATATCACTTATTTGAATCTGTCATTAATAATGTAATACCTAAATCATCATTGGGTCATAAATAAATTTATATATTAAATGTATACAAATAATAAATAAAATAAAATTATATAAGAAATATTTTTATCTTTCTACTGAATATTTATTGTGATATAGATCAGTTATATAACTCTATATTAATATTTTTTTATTAAAGGATAAATGTTAACGTTGTATTTATTATTTATTTAAACATAATTTTATTAAATGTCATTTTCACACTCAATTGGCTCCAAAAATCAAACATTTCTCTATTAGGATGCTCATGGTCGGAATTATATCTTCTAATAGTATTAGAAAATGTTTTAAGGTTGTTTTATATTATTATAATATGATTTTTTATCCTTATATACAAGATTTCACATATAACATTGTTCATTAAAAATAATTACTGAAGTTACAATTCATAACTTCCAATTATAAATGAAAAATATTTATAATATATTTATCTCATGATTCCCAATATGGAATCCATTTTTCCAAATTCAAAATAGATAAATGGAAGGAATTAATTTGAAATTAATTTTTTTTGTCAAAACAGGAAAGGTGGTTTTTTTAAAAGATAAAACATTTGAAAAGATTGGAATATTTTTACATCAGAATTCAATATAGAATTATTGCCAATGACCAAAATGAAAATAAACGATAAAAATATACTCAAATTATACATTAAAACAATTAAATAATATTATTTAACTATATAAACTATATAAATGTAAAATGTTTTTTAAAATATTAATTTTGTGTATTCTTATTGTTCCTAAAAACTTCATAGTTATCACAAAATTATCCAAAAATAATCCAATGTAAATCTTTATGTCCCTCTTCTAAATAAGATATATATTTTTTCAAATATAATATAAAAATGTGTGAAAAAACTAAATTTAAAAAGTTTTATCTATCAAAAGGCATTAAAACAGCATTTTTAGAAAACTAATTTCTTTTTCTAAAAATAGAATTTTTTCTTATATCATATCTAGAAAACATTTTTTATAAATTGAAAACATTACATTGAATATATAACATATATTTTTTATTATATAAAATTCAATAAATATTTATATGATTTTATAAACACAATTATTCTCTTTTTATGTCGGTTTTCATAAAAACACATCCTTTATATTCAATTAGTTCTTATTTCCATTTATAATAAATATTGTATGTAATGAATTATTATTGAAAAAAATTGAAACCACATTTTCATAATTCAGTTGATATTATTCATTCTTTCCATTCCAAAATCTAAGTTGTAATGGTATCATTTAAATAATAATATTTAGTTGTTTCATTATTCTTGATTTTGCGTATGATTTACACTTTTTACCAAAGTAATTATTTATTAAAACATTGGATGTTATATCACTCTAATTATTTGGAAAGTTTTTCCATGCAATTTTAAAATTATCACTTGTATGTTTATTGTAAATATCACATAGTTAATAGATTAAATAAAACTATCGCACTGACCAAAATAATGTGAACTAAAAAGTTCAAGAAAGATAAAACATACTTGGAGTACGTGTAGGAAGAAATCGATATATAGGAAAAAATAACCATGTTTTTCTGATTCATCATGATATATCACACAATTAGTAGAATGGTAACTACAATAAATCCTTAAACATGTGATGGGGTAAAAATTATATGATTTCCCTCTAGGAAAATTAAAAGAAACACAATTTCTAATGTTCTTTTCATAAATTTAATGAATTTATTTACACGTTTTACATATAACATTAAGAAACATACTTACTTATAAATTATAATTTCATCATTCAATAAATTTCTAACACAAAATCTCTTTTTCTCCAAATGATTAGTATTCAAGATGACTTGGTCACACCTGAATCACTGGAATCAAATTCTATAGAATTAATTTATCCACAGAAGTTGAACTATATATTTCACATGTATTTATACATTATCCCAAATCATATATGGTTAGTGAAGGATCTGATAATCGCCCAAAAATAATAATCCTTTATAAAAATAAATACTACTCTTAATATCCAAAATTCTACATACAATACAAAAAGTTCAATAGATACAATTCAATAAAAAATTATCCGTAGAATTAATCAAAATATTCCAAATTATGTTTGAAACCCAAATTTCAGACGGATTTGATAACATGGTATTCGACAATAAATCTAACAATTTATCTCTAATAAACATCTACAACTCTTATAGTCTCATACATAAAAGTAATTAACAAGATCATGTTTTCTTCATTATATCTTAATCATTTTAATAAATAACACAACTAAACATTAATCAACAATAAAAACATTGATTCATCAAAACTAAAATTCATCCATTACTCCTCAAATGAAATAACATTTTATTCTGTTTTCCTTATGCATTTATTTTTCCAAAATAGTATATTTCTTCCAAAATAACATGAATCACTTAATCAAAAAATCATTTTCCTATACAAAAGATATCCTTTTGATAAAACATCAAATTCAAAAATCAACATATTCTTGATCTATACAATCATTTAACTAATAAGAAGAAGTCATCGTAACTAAGGACTTCGCGTAGGACGGTGGTAGGTGATAAATCTCAGTCAAAATTTGGTTAGGGGTTTGATTCCCCTAGCTTTGTCTGAAGTGACAACTTCTCACACGATCTGCTTATTGTCCTTTATCAGAAACATTATAATTATATTAAGATTAACAAAATGATATAAAATCCATAAAAATGACCATGTCATGTTTTATATTTAATGGTTATTTCATACATAAAATATTTCATTCCAAAACTTAGAAAACTATAATTTTCTCAAAGGTGAATGTCTCAACAAATACCATCATTCACATTGAAATTTCATAACATAATCCTCTAAAGGGGATTCAAATCCATTGAACATTTAATATACATTGAAATTATAATCCCATTAGTATATACTTAACCCAAAAAAAATATCATAATCTCTAATGTTTTCTAAACCATCCATTGATATAAACTGTAAGTCCACATCTATAAATATTTCATTATCTTGAGAGATTTCAACAATAGACTATAATTCACTTCGACTGTCTTTTTCAGGATTAGTGTTTCATAGAATTAGGCCATATCTATTGAATAAAATCTAAAATATTAAAAAGTATACATTTATTCTCACTATACATTTTTTCAAAATCATTACATTTTAAGATAAGACTAGAATTCGTTTTCTTGATAAAAATCATTATATCATTCATCTTCATTTATTACTTCCTTTTACCCTTCTATATACAATAACAAATTGTTCTATTTATTAATCAATTAAAAATATTTATTACATAATCATTAACTTAATATAACCTAGATGATCGATAGGTATAGTTTCATTTGTGCTTAGGAACATTACATACCAACATGGAACACAAAACAAAACATCTATATTGAAATCTTTGTTTACATTACTATGACATTCCTTCATACATAACATTGCATGGGAAACCTCGGGGCAAGCCTAACAAAAGGGTGGGAGATAATACCCTGTAAATGGGTAAACAAGGAATAACATTAATAATATAATTCATTTGAGGTAATGTGCATATCAATGAAGCATAAGAGATATATGAACATAAAGACTTGATACAACATGAATATCCTAACATAGATACGTGGAAACAACATGTAACATTATATTATCTTGAGCCATTTCCCATTTCATAGGGATCATTAGTAAACCATCATTTAACATGAATATGAATTGTAAAACACTCATTTTACTTGACATATCATGTTTCTATTCTTTACCCAATGCATTAGAGCGGTTTTTGGGCACACTATTCTTATTCATTTCATTTAATGTATAAGTGTGCCACATTGATAATATAATATGGATTCATTAAACATAATATTTTATTCCTCAAAAAAGTTATGTGAAATTCATAAATGAAATTATATAATAAATAAGTTAATGTTTATAAAGGTGAATACCCTTGATTGGGAAATTGGCATGGTAGTCACTACATAATGACTTTACCATGGAAAATCATGGTGCCATTTTGGCAGTATTAACGACATGACATAATGATTCATAAAAATGTATTATGAGTGATAAGGTGTGTATATTCATATATATATGAAATGTATTATAATAGGGTTATACAGATATATGTCATATCATTTTAAATGGAATTTAGATTTATAATAAAATAGATTTTCTAGAATGTATATGAGAAGAGAGAAACCCCATATGGAATTTCGGAATGTTAAATGGTGTACATGAGATAAATTATTGAGTTATAAATGGGTATATCAACTTTAAAACATAAATAGGGTAGTATAGGGAAGGTGAAAAATAATCCACCAAAATCTTTATTTGAAAAGAGAAGGGTATAGAAATATATTGAAATTTGGAAAAAAATGAGAGAGGAAAAAATACCTTACTTGTAAGTGTGATTCCAAAGGCTTGGGAGAGGCTTGAGATGGGATTATTTATATCTTGGGGATCCTTGGGAGGAATATATAAATATTAGAGAAGAGATTGGTCAAGCTCCAAAGGCATTGTGGTAAGAAGAAGTTGGAGATTTGGTGGTATTATATAGGAAAAGGGAGGGAGTTTATTATTATTTAGGTTTTGGACCATTCTCATTAAACTAATAAAAAACACAACATACCTTGTTATCCAATATTTGTTTCCAAAGGAGAGATTTAAACATTAGTTTATATGTTTAGTGGCTGAACATATAAAAATATTAGGGTTTTTTATTTGGAGGTGAGTCTCACTTTCTAGAAAATCAATTTTTAAAGCTGAAATAATTTATCAATCTTGGATGGTCCACTAAGGCTTTGAAAAATAAATCAAACAAACATAAAATCACACTTTTTTAATGTCAAAACGAATATTGGATGAGAAAACCATTTTTACTATTATATTAATTCACTATTTTTTCATTATTATGTCATAAGACAAATAAAATAATATAACGGTATATAATTTTTACAATAAATGTTTACTATCTCAAAAAATTATAAAAATTTCATTATTGGACAATTTTGATATCCTAATTCTAAAAATAATAATATTATTATTAAAATAATTGTCTAAATTTTTGAATTTTTTATTTTAAAATAAAAACCGTCTTTTTTTGAAAATTCAAGGTTTTTCACAAAAACAAGTTTCAAACATTAATAAAAATCAGAACTGTATTCATAAAAATTATACAATAATTAATCATTAATATAAAGTAATACTCTTTTATTAAAACATTATTTAATTCAAAAATCTACTAAATTTTTAAAATATATTTCTTATTTGAATATTAACTAAAAATAAATTTATGGTTTAAAAACAATATTCCATTTACCAAAACTAAATGTTATTTATATTATTTATTATATAAAAAATAATTCCCATAATAATATTTATTTGGTTTTTTTACATAACCCCTTATAATATCCACATATGAACTAAGGGAAAGGTGTGTGATGGTGGAAGACTATTGGGGTGGCAGGGGTAAAATCGCTTGAGTGGTAATCTCTTTCAACATCGACTTCTATCATAGGTAGTTTCAATCAAGCATAACATGATGAAGCTCGGAGAAGGCTTGGTCAAGAGCAATGACCATTGACACCAACTCATTTCGGAGATCAGAAAAATAGCCTTTGTATGGATAAATTCTTCTAGAGAGTCCACCACTTCATATGTATGGGTAAATTGGATTTGTTAAATCCCTGTATTAATATTAATTAATTGAAAATAGTTCAATAGATATATCAGTAATGGTAAAAATTCATAACGGTATTTTAAAATCCAAAAACATGAAAACATGGAAGTGCATTTTTTATAAAACTGTTTTACATATAAATAAATTTAATTAGATCAAGATTAATTTTAATTAATAAAAATATGGGTCGATACAATCTTCCCACATTATGAAATTTTTCCATAAAAAATCATGTTACCACAGTAAAATAGATTTGGGAAACTATACTTCATCACTTCCTATGATTCCAACGTTGCTTCTTCAATCTTGTGGTTTCGCAACAACACCTTGATGAGGGGAATTATATTATTTCATAGAACTTTTTCCCAATGGTCTATGATCTTCACTATCTTCTCTTCATAGGAGAAGTAATTCTATAATGGTACCACCTCTAGATTGAGTACATGTGATAGGTTAGGTATGTACTTCGTCAAAAGTTATTCGTGGAATACATCTTGTAATTTAGATAGGTTTGGTGGGAGTTATAGTCAATATGAAACTTCTCTAATGTGATCAAGGATCTCAAAATTGTAGATGTACCATGGATTAAGATTTTTCTTCTTCCCAAATCTCATAACCCTCTTCTATAGTGATATGGGAAGGAATATCATGTATCCAACATGAAAATCTAGGTCTCGTCGACAATTGTCACCATATATCTTTTGTCGACTCTATGCATCATTAATGTGCTGTTGGACAATCATAACCTTCCCAACCATTTCTTCAACCATTTCTAGACCTAGGATTTTCTCTCCCCAACTTCATCCTGACCATCTTGTGTTCTACACCTCTTCCCATAAAGGTCTTCATAAGGATCCATTTGGAATCATAGTGAAATCTTTTGTAGTAAGAGAACTCAAAAAGAGGGAGACGATGATCCCATACTCTATTGATGTCTATTTATCTTGATCTTAAGATATCCATAGGTTATTCGATAGTTTTCTCAGATTGGCCATCCGTTTGAGGATGATAATCCATACCGAGTTTCAACAAAGTATCTAGAGCATGTTGAAGACAATTTGAAAACATAAAGTGAATGTTGGATCTCAATCTAAATCAATTGATAGTTAGACTCCATGTATCCTAACCACATCTTTAATGAATATCTATTCTATTTGAAAAAATGCTAAATCCTCTAGAATTGAAATGATGTGTGCAGTCTTTGAATGACGATCCCCAAAAACCTAGATATCATTAATTCCTTTAGATGTATATGGATGTGTGGTGGCAAAGTCTATGGTATTGTTCTCCAATTTCCATTATCGTATGGGCAATGGTTTCATCATCCCCTTAGACTTCTACCTATGATCCTTCACATTCTGACATACCAGTCACATAGATGTATACTCAGTGATCTCCGTCATCATGTTATCCCCCCCAATAATTCTCTTAGAGATCTCGATACATCATTGTGTTTCTTAGTTGAATGGAGAAATTCAATCTTTTTTCATCGCCCAAAATTTTATTCATTAATTATGGGTTTTATTTAAAACATAGTCTTTTTCCAAATCCCACAATACCTTTTTCCTTAATGTTGATCTCCAAGGATTTCCCTTTTCTGATAGTTTCTGCTTTCTTCTAAATTCCCACATCTTCTTATTGAGCATCCATTAATCTCGCCAAAAGTGATGTTTGAGAAATAATTTGTTAACGGATTTATCATTTTCCATTTTTTATAATTCCAATGTATATATTAATAAAATCTAATATGACTGGATCCTTTTCAATTCTAATAATTGATAGAATTGTTATTATTTTCTATTTAGAACATCTTCATCCATGTTCGCTTTCCTAGGGTTGTAATGGATTGACAAGTCATAGTATTTTATCAAATCTAACCATCTTCATTTGTCCATTTTTACCATTTTATGTGTTAATATATAATTGATTATTTTGTGATCTGTATATATTTCTCAATTATCTACAAAGAGGGAATGCCTAGAAAAATTTAACATAAAGATTAATAAATCAAACTCCAGATCATTTGATTGATTTTTTATCTCATTAACATTAAATTTCCTTCAATCATAGGCAATTACATTGAAATTTTTCATCAACACCCAACTCATACCGTTCATCGAATCATCAATGAATAACAAACAATTTTCTCCACTTGTGGGTAATGTGAGCATGGGTATAATGAAAATCTTATTTTTCATCACCATGAAGTTATCTTCACATTCATCACTCCATGAAAACATTACTCCCAACAAAGTCAGCATGGTAAGAGGGTTAGACAATCATGAGAATTTGTTCACAAATCAGTGATAATATCCATCTTACCCCAAGAAGCTATAGATATCCATCAGAGATGTTGGTCGTAACCATCCTTCAATTATAGGTGTCATGGATGGATCCACAAATATCTCACTACTGGTGATGATATGACCCCTGAATGAGACCTCTATCAACCTGAACTCAATGTTGTTGTACATTGCACATAACGTCTCCTTTTGCATGGTCTCTATTACATTGTTTAGATACTCCTCTTGTTTCTCCATGATTTTAGAGTATATTAGAATATCATCTATAAATAGAACAATAAATTTGTTGATGAAATATCTATAGACTCTATCCATCAATTCAATGAATATTGTTGGGTATATCCTCTTTCTTCAACCATGCTTGGAAATAACCCGATTGCAAATCCACCAAGAAGAATTATTTATCTCCATGTAGTTGATTGAAAAATATATCAATTCATGCTGGAGGATACATGTTCTATATCATGATTTTTTTGGGCTCATGATAATCAAGGGTAAGGAGAATTGACATATCCTTCTTCTTTTAAAAGAGGACTTTTGCACCCCATGGTGAAGCACTTTAGCATATAAACCATTTATCTAGATCCTCATGTAGTTGCTTCTTCAGCTTCTAAACCTCCAAAATAGCCATTCTATAAGTGGTATTGAATATTAAAATTCCCCAGATATATGATCAATTGAGAATTCAATATCTATTCTAGGTTGAAGACTAAAAAATTAATTAGGAAACATTAAAGTGAATTCCTTCGCAATAGGCATGTCTTTAACAATTGTTGCTTCCTTGGACTCAATAATCTAATCTGTATACGCTTGCTCATATGTCATTAATATCCACACTTTAGATGACAAGGCTAATGAAGATCCATCCTCCTCCTTGAACATTTATAGAATCAGGGGTCAATTTTCCACATAGAGAGTGATTTCCCTATCATGCAAATTTGTGTTATATATATATATATGGAATGCTAATTCAGGCCATGAATTGAATCAAATTCCACTTTAGGGAGTATGAGAAGGTTCTATGGGATGTTCGAAAACCAAATTGTGATAGGGGGTGTAATATTCATGGGATGCAATAATTTTCCAATTTTTCATTATCTCAAACATCTTTACTTCCATGATTTGTGGTGGTGTTGGTATTGTTCTACTAAACATTCGGGATATTAAGGAATGTGTTGAACCATAATCATAAATTATGTTCTCTATAATTGAATGAGTAGCTAATGTACTAGTCACCACTTCATTTTTTGGGTTCACATTGTCCGTAGAAATGGAAAAATGATATCACTTTCTTCCTTGGATGTTGTTAGATGGCTCTGAAAACCATAATCATTGGGAACTAGTTCACAATGTTCCCTGCTTCATTGCATTTGAAGCAATAATCAATGCATTGAGGGTAAAACAGATTGTGCCCCCAATATATTCAAGCCAGGGGTCTTTCTAGTCAACCGTTAATGGCCATGTTCCCTTCTCATTCACACCTAAAGCATTTCCTCATACCCTTCAGGTAATTTCCAAGGTGATTCATTCCACACCTTTGGGGAGTGGGGTGTTGGAATTTCTTATCACCGTTAGATTTATCCATTGGACCATAATAATTAATGACCACATTATGCTACTTATTTCCATTATACCCCTAATATTTTCTGATATCCATTTTGACATTGAGGGCACATCAGATAATTTCTTAGATGCTATCAAAGTCACAAATTACTTGGGTTTTTTGTAGGCACTATTTTTTCCCACTAAATAAGTAATAAACATTGAATTCTGGGATAACGACAAATATATAGAATTATCGTGTAAGACAAGTGATTTTTTCCTCATATTCTTTGATGTATTCGTCATCTTTTTTCATGACGGTAAGGAAGTCCCTTTCAATGTTAAGTCGGAGGGTGAGACAAAAATATTTGTTGAAAAATATTTTTTGGAAATCATTCCATTTCAATGCCTTTGTCTCCTCCTCAGGCATCATATTTTTTTATCAATGTCCACCATTTTTCATGTTCACCCACCATATGATATGCAGATAGAAGAATCTTCTCTTGTTCAGAACTTTGATGGATGGAGAATATTTTTTCAATGGATTTGATTCATTTTTTTTCAATTGAGGGATCGAATGATCTATTAAAAGTATAAGGGATTTTCCTCATAAAGCTATTGATTGTGACTTGTTCGTTATAAGGTGGGTGGTGGGGTATGGGGATGGAACGTTCTACTTGAACCATGATTTTATTCAAAACATATGTTAACTAAGAGTGTATCATGACAATGTTCGTGATTTCCACTCCCATAGGATTGTGCATTTCATTAGAACAGTCATCACATTGATCTTCTTCTCAGTTGTTAGCCTGAGTCATCCTATTTATCTCCATTGGATCGAATAAAACTAATCTGAGGGTTAACACATATATGGTAATCCAAAGACAAAAATAGATGACTTTAAAATTATATTTATTTCCTTAACTTATGAATTTATAAGCTTCAATCTAATTTAACCATGATGAACCTCCTAAAATATATTCAAAGGTAATTTTTTTTAATTCCGTTAATAAATTTTCATTCTAATCATGTTAATTTACCAAATAATATCCATAGGGAGTTTCATAACAAAGATTACATCAAGGCCCGTTGTCATGAACTAGTTCTTATTTGTGTCTAGCTCAAAGCAGTGTTATCATGTTTTAACCCTACATTCATCTATGCCAGAGTCACCTCTACCAGCTCATATTAAGACATGGATTTATTTCATGATGAGACACTTACTCAATACTCAATAAAATTTATGGATGTATTAATTATACTTAGTCTTATCCCTAAGGATTGTACTATGGTTTTCAAATCATAATCCTAAAAATAAAGAAACCTATCCTTTGATACCAACTTTGACAACCCATATATTTATTATATACATAATCATGATTTTTACATAAATATTCACTTAATACAACCCATAAGATTGATAGGTATAGTTTATTTGGGGATTATAATCATTACATAACAACTTAGAATACCATACACGACATCATTATTGAAAAATTCTTTTACATGACCACGATATTTCTTCATACTTAGCATTGTATGGGATAACCTAAGGACATGTTTAAGAAAATGATGAGCTATAAATCCTAGATAGGGAGAAAACAAGGAATAACATGAAGAATACAATTCATGTTATTAAAAAGGCATATCATTGGAGCATAATAGACACATGAACAGAAAGTCATGATATAAAATTATTATTATATCATGTTAATGTGGAAACGACATTTAATATGATATTAGCATGACCCAAGGACCATTGCACGTGGAGAATAAGTAACCCTAACTTTACTTGAATTATTATTATTAAAACCTAAATTCACTTGACGTATCATGATACTATTCTTTACCTAATCTATTTGAGAGATATTAGGGTGCAACCTTATTAATTATTTCATTTCATGTAAAAGTGTGCGACATGGATTATATAACATGGACTCATTAAAAAATTGGTTATTCCACAAAGAAGGAATTTGGAATTCATACATGAAATTATAAAATCAATAAGTAAATTTGAGTAATGTTGAATACCCTTGATAGAGAAATTTCAATGGTATTCACTATACAGTGACATTGTTATAGAAAATCATGGTGCAATGTTTACTGCATAATTGTGTGACATAAGAATTCATAAAAATGGTTGATGGGAGAGAAAGTGGTGTATAAAAATATATACATCAAATGGACAGTATTTGGGTTATATAGTTACCTATCACATCATATTTAATGGAATTTAGATTCATAATAAAATAGAATTGCTTGAATGTATGTGAAGAGAGAAAAATCCCATATAGAATTTCGGCATGGAAACACATGCCTATGAGAAGAATTAATGAGAGATAAAGGGGTATCTCATCATCCAAAAATAAGTAGGGCAGTATAGGGGATGTAAAAAATCATACAACAGAATTTTTAATTTATAAGACAAGGGTATAGAAATATAATAAAACATGGAAAAAATGAGAGAGGAAGAAATCGATTACTTTAAAGTGTGAACCCAGAGGCTTGGGAGAGGCATGAGATAGAATCATATGGATCTTGGGGAACCATGGGAGGATTATATAGAGAGTATGAAATAGGTTGGTCATGCTCCACAAGATTTGAGTGAGGAGGAAGTTGGATCATGGGTGTGTTTATATAGGAAAAAGGATGAAAATTCATTTTTATTTGGGTTTTGGAACCTACACATTAAACTAATCAATACCTTGGCCCATAACATTGTTATTTCCAATGGTTATTTCCAATGGGTAGTGGGAAAAAATTATTTTATAAGGCCAATGACCGACATTATTAAAATATTAGGCTTTCTTATGTTGAGGTAAGTTACACTCTCAAGGAAATCAATTTAAAAAGATAAAATGTTTTATAAGTATTGGATGGTCCAATAAGTCTATATAAAATAAATAAAACAATAATAAAACCACAATATTTTAATGGAAGACATATAATGGTTGAACATCCTATTTATTGTTTTTATTATATCAAAATCAGGTAATTATAATGTAATAAAATACATTATATAAATAAAGAGTATTTAATTTTTAACCAAAAAACTGATTGTCTAATAAATTTATGAAAAATTCACCAAAGGATAATTTCGACATCCCGATTAAAAAATAATATTAATATCATGTAAATAATTTTCGAAATATATCAATTTTTTAAATTTAATATAAAAACATATTTTTATTGATAATTCATGGGTTTTGACCAAAACATCATTCTATCCTTAATATAAATCACAATTTTATTCATAAAAATTATATGATAATTTTTATTTAATAAAACTTATTACTATTATATATAAACATTTTTCGATTAAAAAGTTAATTAATTCCTAAAAATAGATTTATTAATTGAAAATTAACTAAAAATACTATTTTTTTTCAAAACTATTTATAATGTAACATTATTAAAATGAATGTATATTCATTATTATATACAAAAATAATTTACATATTCATCGTTCTATAGACTTTCTACATAACACCTTATCACACCTGCATAAGATAGAAGGATAAGGCGTGTGATTGTAATAGAATATTGGGGTGGCTGAGATAACAATACTCGGATGGTAATCTTTATCAACAACCACTTCTCCAATAAGTGGTTCTCTTTGAGCTTAACATATTGAAGATCAGCTTCAGATAGGGAAAGAGTAAATCCAAATGATTCCAACTCCTTTATGAGCTCTGAAAAATGGTATTCGTACGGTGCAATTCTATTGGATGAGGCAATCAAATTCCTTTGTTAGAGTAAATTGGAATTGTTAAATCCATATATTTATAATAATCAATTGATCACGTTTCAAAGACTATAATAGAAACATAAACAATAATAAATGATATTTTTAATGTCCAAAACATAAAACCAATAATGTTTATATTTTATATAACCATTTTACATTCTAGTTCATTTAATGATGTCAAGAGGAATTTTCATTAATAAAAGTTTTTGTTCATTACATATACCTCGTGGAAAACATTTCAAAAACATGGGTTGAGTATAAAAAGTATTAGTAAGGGATATAAATTAAGGAATGAAACTATTAGTCCATGAATACTTAAAACTCATGATAAAATTCAAACAAAATCATTGTTTTCACAAATAAAACATAAACGGATTGACAAACCATAGGAAATATTAATATTTTTCAATTATTCATATAAATCGTCAATCTTAAAGGTATCTTCTACCATTAATAACATACTTACGTTGTATCTTTCACAACTATATAGGAAGTAACCATCAGGGTTACGTTTGGAATACACATCATAGTATATTCCCTAATACTCATAGGAGAAAAATTATGTTTTTCCACAGTCATGTTACCTAATGAATTGGAGAGCATTAATGGGCTCACCCGCCCTAGGTTTATCACTCAACCACCCATATTTGTTTTATCACATAACCACCCATCAAATATCCAGGTACTATTAAATAATAATATAACACAAAATATCATAATTATCAATATTTATATATTCAATCTCAACAAATCTATTCAATATTTTCAAATATTTAATCCATTAAAACATTTAATAAAGAGATTTTTTATAGATGTTTCATATATCACATTGAAACAATTTTAATAAATTTGATAATTAAAATTTTAAAAAATATATGTCCATATAAACAATTCATTAAAACCATTATGATAACATGGACATTAATGAAAAATATTTTCACAAATAAATCATTAAAACATTTAAAATGATGTTTTACATAATGAATCCCTTACAAAAATGCGAAACACATGAAACCAAATTAATTAATGAATATCATAAAATGAAACATTAAATTTCATGATAGTATATAAATTCATTATATAAAATGTCAAAAGGGTCATATATACACATTATATGAAAATAAAGGTACACAATATAAATATATACCTAAATGAAATGAGATTGAGACGTAGTCCCTTACCAATATCATATCATTAAATTAAGGATAAATCATTTAAGTATTTTTGGGTGAAAAATATCAATACACCCATAATAAGTGGATATTATGTGTACAACAATCAGAGGGCATTCTCAAATATTCTTGAAAAAACAAAACAAAGGACATGGATATTTAACTCTATTCAATGATATTGAGTTATGATTTACCTGACAAAGATAAAATTGAATATAAAATATATTTAATATATGTGTTAAATATAAATAAACATAAAAAAATACAAAATAAAAGATATGAGACCAAAAGAAATTTCTCATTTCATCATAGCACAACACAATCAAGATTTAGAAGAATATCACCAAGAATGGAAATTATACAAAAAGTTCCCATACCTGGAGTCCGACTTGTCTCGTTCTATCATTAATTTCAAGAATAATAAAAATAGGTTATATTATAATTTTTTATTAAACCTTTTAGATATTATAATTAATTTTTTATCACATATTACCATGTTATATAAATTGGATAATTATTTGTGTTCATATCATACATTTTGTCGATGTTTATTTATTGTGTCAAAAATGAACTTATGTTGGTTAATATTATACATGTGGTTACAATTACATAGAAATAAGAATGATATTAAGAATTTGAATTTCATATATATTAATTATATATTTATTTATAATATTCCTTTAAATTTGTATATATGAAATGTAATTCTCCATTAATGGATACAGTTGGTCATATGTACCCATTAACAGTACTTTCAATTCATTTTCATTTTAAAAGAGTTAAAAATAAATGATACATTAGAATATTATAATTAAAATATAGTATCTATGTTATATATGTTACATATGTTTATTTATGACATTTTTTATACATTCCATGTATGGGATGAACGAGTCATATCACTTTGAGGTGCAGTAGTCCTCAATTCCTCAAATAAAATTATTGCATTTACACATTATGGGAAGCATGATGGTATGATGTAATGAAAAATTACAAAATCCTAGCGTAAATATAACTATATTATATCTCATAATTACTCATTCCATTCATTTATATAATCATGGTTTAATGAAAATCATGTTCAATTAATCACATCACATCGTGCAGATGGTAAGTCGTACCTATGCACAAGTGATGATATTGTTCACATAATGGTTAAATAGTATAGAATTGGATGATATATTAAATATACAGAGTAATTATCATGTTATATTCCTTGATAAATTCCAATATACTCATAATATCATCATTCTAATTTAAGTATTTTTGAATAAAAAATTTCACCACGACTTGGAGACAGTAAGCCGTACGTACGCACCCATGGTAACATAGTTAACCGTAGGATGGATAAAAGGAGGTATAATGTTGTCAAATAATTATGAAATCCTGAAAAATGTACAAGATACATTATTTAATAATTTATTATCGAAATTAAATAATAATAGGAAGTAGAAGAAAGAATGAATTTTGAACTAGGTGAAAAAATACCTCTTTTTCATGTATGTATTTTTTATTTTCACTAAAGGCCTTAATAATATTGATTTCTTCCCATAGTGTTTCTTGTAAGAGGAATTTTGGGATGTTTGTAGATTATTTTAGATTATTTTGGATGATCTAAAGGGCTTTCTAAGTATTATTATGTTGGTAGAGTTGGTGTCTATTTATAAGAATGGGGAGGGTCACTTTGGGAATGCCTTGAAATATTATTTTATAATAAATTTATTTCAAATTATTCACGTCAATAATCTATATATTTTGATGATAATATGATTATGATGACTAAATACTCTTAAAAAAATTTATAGACATGTTCATTTAAAAAAATGAACCATATATTTTAGCTTTAAGTCTTTGTTAAAAACATTTACACTTACCATGTCTTCTTGTATTTTCATAATATATGGTTACTGTAGTTACTATAAAATTCCAAAAATACCAAAAATAGACCATTAATGACATTTCATACATTATATGTATCATTTTTCTTAATATTATATTTTTATAACTATTATTCCATTTAATAATATTATATTGTTTTAAAAACACAATTATGTCAATATTGACACTATTTAGAAATTGAATTTTGTAAAGGTCATATAACCATGAATCCTTCGAACTAGAAGAATTACCTATTATATAATATTAAATAATAATAAGAAAAGTATTTTATGGAATAAAATGTTAAAATTTAATTGATTATAATATTTATAATATTATTTATTTGAATCTTTCATTAATAAGGTAATCTTTACATCATCAATGTGTCATAATTGAATTTATTTATTTAGTGACGAAAAAAATAAATAAAATAGCATGATGTTGAAAAAAATATTTCTAATAAATATTTATAGAAATTGTTATATTCTATACAAAACTATATTAAAATTTTCATAATAAAAGATAAATGTTATTGTAATATTTCCTTTTTATTTAAATTGAAAATTGTAAAATTTAGTATTCACACCCATGTGGATACCAATTGTCAAATTATTTTCAAGAGGATAATCATTGTAAAAATTAACACATCCAGTATTATTCGATCACATTTTATTTTAATTATATATTATTATAATAAATTTGTATTACCCTTAATTACTTAATTTACCCTTTAATCATAATAAATAAAAATAATTACTAAAGTTACTATTCATAATGTCCAAAAAAAGTTCCTATTTACATAATTTTTACATTATGATTCCAAAAATTGAATCAATTTTTCAAAATTCAAAAAACATAATTACAATAAATAAATTTTAAATTAATTCCCAATATCAAAACGAGAAAGAAAGTTCTTTTATGAAGATAAAACATTGAAAAAGATTCAAATGATTGTACATCTAAATTCAATATAGAAACAATACAAATGAAATAATTTTTAATAAATGATAATACAATATTCTATTAATAATTTAAAACCATTAAATAATTTTATTTAACTATATAAATTATCTCGATGAAAAAATGTTATTCCAATTAAAATTTAGTGTATTTTTACAATTAATCAAAACATGATAGTTATTAGAAAATATTACAAATAAATCTAAAGTAAATTTTGATTTACATATTCTAAAGAAGAAGCTGGTTTTGTCAAATAAAACATATAATGTTTTCATAGACAAATTGTAAATAGGGTTCTCCATCAAAAGGTGATTGAACAACATTTTTAGATAAATAGTTTTTTTTATATGAAATACTGAATTTTTTCTTATATTATAACGACCTAAACATTTATTAATGAAAATTACTCTTCATCTATTTAAATTTATTATTATGTAAAATGGTTATATAAGAAATTTTAAGTCTCTTCTTTATTTTCGTTTGGATTTTAAAATACCGTTAAGAATTTTTATCTTTGATAATATAGCTGTTGAACAGTGACCACGTGATAAGTATAATTATAGGGCTTTAACATATCCAAATTCTAAGAAAAATGAAGTGATGGCCTCATACAGTATAATTTATCCTTCTGAACCCTATTTTTTAGTGCTCCTAAATGAGTTTCCATCACTCGGCTTCGTTCTTGACCGAGTCTAAGATGAGCTTCAACATGTTATGCTGGAATGGAATTGCTTTTGGGTGAAGTGGATGTTAATAGAGATTACAAATAGAGCGATGTCATTTGAACCACCCAAATAGTTTTTCACCATCACACACCTTACCCTTAGGACATATTTATGTGTTATACGGGTCTATGTAACGATACTTTATAACTATGATTATATGAATTATTTTTTGTATAAAGAATATACATTTGTTACATTATTGTTAATTTGTAAAAAAAATTTAAAGAACAAATATTATTTTTAGTTAATATTAAATTAAGAAAATTATTTCGATTAATTAAAGAATTCTTAGAATTAAATAACATTTTAATAAAATATTATTTTTTTAAATTAATATTTATTTAATATAAATTATAGAAATCTTTTTATGAATACAATTGTAATTTTTTATTATTGCTTGAAAAATTATTTTTTCAAAACCCATGTATTTTTTATAAATTTCTGGTTTTTTAAAGTGTATATTCACATATTTTGAAAATTAATTAGTAAAAATGATTATTATTTTTGGAATCATAATGTTGATATTTTCTAACAATGAATTTATCATAATATTCTTAGGTAGTCAAAATTTTGGGTAATAATTAAATATAATTTTAATATATAATGTGTTTAACGACATCATAATGAAAAAATATTGATGTAATAAAATTATATAAATTGTGTTTTCGGCCAATATATGTTTTAAATATAAAATAATGTTATTTTATATCTTTTAGGTAAATTTTATGGTTCGTTAGTGGACCCTCTATGACTTATAAAAAAAATTAAAATTTTGAAATTATTTCTTTGGGGGTGTGACTCACCTACCCCTAAAAAATCCCAATATTATAATAAATTTGACCAATGGAATTATAAAATAATTTTTTCCACTCCCCATTATAAAAAACCAATGGTTGTTTTGTGTTTTTCTTAGTTTATTGTGTGGTGTCCAAAACCTAAATAATAATTAATTCCCTCTATTTCCCTTTTAAACCCACCCAAGCTCCCACATCTCCTCACTCAAAACCCATGGAGAACGTCCCTACTCTTCACTCCTCCCTCTAGTATCCTCCCAAGGTTCCCTAAGCTCCCATGAAGCATCTCAAAAGAATTTCCCAAGCCATTGGATCAAACTTCCAAGAAAGGGATTCCTTCCGTTACCATTTAGTCCAAATTACATTATATTGTTATACAAAATTATTTTCAATGAAAAATTTTTGGGGAATGATTTAGAACATCCCCATACATCGCTCCTTATGTTTTAATGATGAGAGACCCCTTAATATTTTATTAATGCCTCATGTGTACATCGGTTACCATGAAGAAATTCGGTAAGGGATTTCTCTCTTCTCATTTACATTGAAGCAATTATTTTTGTTTATAATTATAAATTCCATTAAATATATTGGTAAATGTATATATATGATCCACATACATTCAATTTCATTTAGATATTACTAGAAACCTATTTTTATCTCATAAAAACTTTTTATGAATTCTTATGTCATGTTGTTATGCTTCCGAAATTACACCACGATTTTCCAAGACAAAGTCATTATGTAGTGAATACCATGCTCATTTCTCTATCAATGGTATTCATATTTCTGTACATTTAAATGTTGATTATAGAGTATTATATATTAATTATTTATTCCCTTATCGTGGATTCAATGATGATGCTTAATGAATACGTGTAATATGATCCATGTGGAACACTTATGCATGAAATTAAATTATTAAGAATGGACACCGTGATTGCACTCCAATACATTGGATACAGATTAGTATCATGATACATTGATTTAAATGAGGTTTTACTCATTATAATTCATGTTCATTGAGGTTTTACTAATGCTCTATGTGCAATGAGACTTGTCTCATGACAATATAATGTTAAAAGTTGATTCCACATTTCCATGTTGTGATAATAATGCTATATCATGCCTTTATATTCATCATTATCTTGACCAGCATTGATATGCCTATTATCTAACATGTACTATATTCATCATGTTATTCCTTTTTTACACCCTTTCTAGGCTTTATATATCACCCTTTTCTTATTAATGTCCCCAGGATATGCCATGAAATACCAAGTATGAAATAATGTTGTAGAGATCGAAAAGAATTTTTCAATGATGATGTTGTATTTTATGTTCTATGTTTTTATTTAATGCTCCAAATTTCCCAAGACACTATACCGATCGATCCACAAAGATGTCTGATGTGACTTTTTATGTAATAAAAAATGTTTATGCGTGTAATAAAGAGTAGGGTTGTTATATTAGGTATCCGAGGATATTCTTAGTTATTTTTCGGATTGGGATTAGAATACCCGAGTGGATGGCTTAGAGATAATACTATGTATAATAAAAACATCCATAATTTTTTGGGAGTATTTAGTAAGTGTTCTATGAGTCAAATAAATACATTTTGGGATATGATCAGGTAGAGGTGGCTCTAGCATAGATGTATAGAGAGGTAAAACCTAAAAACGCCACATCAAATTAGACTCAAGTGGGAACTAGTGCACGAAGATGGGCCACGACACACTCTTGGATATGACATTCTCAGGTGATATGTTTTGGTAAATTCATTAGAAATGTATCATCCACTATTACAGGAATTAAAAAATTCCTTGAAAAATATTTGTTGTGATTCAGATCATGGATAACATAGATTGTATCCTATAAATTAACAATTTATGTAAATAAATGTAATTTATAAGTCCACCATTTTGGTATATGGATTACCCTTTAGGTGTTACCCATAACATTCCTTATATTCTAGCCAATGGCCAGTAATAGGAGTAGTCAGGATATCAATAAATGTTATGATCAATGTGATGATTGTTCTAATGAGATTCCCAAACGGATGAGAGTGGAAATCACGAAATTTGTCACAATACTCTCTCAGTTTACTAAAGTATTTATTTCAATCATGGTTCGTGAAGAACCTTCAACTTCCCCCTCCCCCAATGAAATAACAATTCAAAATCAAGAGCTTAATGAGACAAAGGCCTTCCAAATTTAATAGATTTTCATATCCCTCTATTATCGAACAACAAATCAACACCGTTGAAAAGATAATCACCATCCTTCAATGTCCTAATCAAGGGATGTTTCATCTAGTTTATTATCATATGGATGGTGAATCTTATAAATGGTTGACATTTATCAAAAATATGAATCTTGCAGAGGGGATCGAGGCATTGTAATGGATGGTTTTTCGTAAAATGTTTTTTGGATATATGTTTTCTAGGCACCCTCCGACATAATATGTATAGGGACTTCCTTTCCCTGATGTAAAAAGGACAATGATTCCATCAGAGCATACAAGGAAAACATAAATTGGCTTGAAATATATCCCTCCAGTATTTTCATTACCCCTGAATGAAGGGTCGACCACTTCATTGGTCTACTAAAACATATCGTACAGAAAGACCTTGTGATCCGTGACTTTAAGAGCTATTAGGAAATTGTATGATGTTCCCTCAAATTTTAAAAGGATATCAGAGACTCTTAAGGGTTTCATGGTGATAAGAAGTGTATGTTGGAAATTAGTTATGGATGTCCAATGGATAAATCCAATGGAGATATGAAATTCCAGCACACCACTCTCTAATGGTGTTGAACGAATCACCACAGAAATTTCTTGAACGAGATGAGGAATTTTTTTAGGCATAGAAGAGAATTAAACATGTCCATTAACTTCCAACAAGAAAAAAATGTGGCTAAGACAATTTGGATGAATGATTTGTTCGATTCTCAACATGTTATTCATTTCATTAACTTCAATGAACCAGGGCACTTTGCAAACCAGTTCCCTATGCCATTGGTTTTCAAAGGAAACCAACAACCTCCATGTTTGAAAGGGAAATCCTTCCCCATCACTAACACTAATGTGAAACACAACAATTAAGTGATAACATGTACAATAGTTATTCATTCAAGTATATCGAACATTATTTTTTATTCTTATTCTACACATTATTTAATATCCCAAATGTTTGATAGAACAAGCCCAACACCATAACAAGAGATGGGATTAAAGAATGGAAAATGTTTAAATCATTTCAACCTAGTAATATAAGTCACCCAAATCACATTTTATGTTTTTAACTACTTGGATAAATTATTCATACTCCCCCTAGTGGAATTTTATGCAATTATGGGCATGGATCAACTTTCCTTATAAAGAGCCAACATAAATTTCAATGAGTGGGAAATCACTCTCCATATAGTGAATCATGCCCCGATTTTGTACAAGCACAATGAGGAGGGTGAATATTCATTAGAAACATCACCTCAATCCTAGATATTAATACCCTCTGCGCATGATTATATTTCTCTTATTATTGAGTATAACAAAGAAACTATCCTTGAATACATTCCTATTGTGAGGGAATTCACTGAAGAGTTTCATGAGGAATTTCCTGGTCTTCCTCCAAGAAGAGATGTTGAATTATCGATTAATATTCTACTTGGAATGTTTCCAATATCAATCACTCTTTAAAGAATGGATGTTGGGGAGATTGTGGAGATGAAGAAACGACCACAAGATAATCTGGATAAAGGGTTTATATGCCCAATTACTTCACCATATGGTGCACCAGTCCTCTTCATCAAGAAGAAGGATAGGTCAATGTTCCTTTCAATTGATTATCATGTGCTCGAAAAAATCATGATAAAGAACAGATATCCTATACCATGAATTGTTGAATTATTTGATCAGATATTTGGTGCACAATACTTCTCCATTGTGGATATGTGGTCAGGATATTACAATCTAATGATGAAGAGTGTGATATCCCAAAAACTTCTTTTTGTACAAGATATAATCACTATGAATTCAAATTAATGCCTTTTGGACTCACGAATGTTGCATAAATATTCATTGAAATGATAAATAGAGTCTTTAACGTTTACATTAAAATTTTTCTGTTAGTCTATATAGATGATATTAAAATATACTCCAAATCCATGGAGGATCAAGAATAGAATCTAAGCATTGTACTAGAGACCTTTCAAAAGGAGATGTTGTATTAAATGTAAATCTAGTGTGAGTTCTGGTAAAAGGAAGTCTATTTCATGGATCCTATAATCAAAATAAATCAGATATATATGGATCATTCCCAGTAAAATGCAATTGAGGGATGGCTAAGTCCAAGATCGAGTAAGGATATCTGTAGTTTCTTAAGGATAGCTATATATTATCGCCGATTTGTGCTGAATATCTCACTATTTTCAAACCCTCTTACAAATATAACTTTAAGGGTGTAATGATTTATTTGAGTAATGAATATGAAGAGGGATTCAAGTAGTTGAAAAGGAGGCACATCACCGAACACATTTTCACACTACCCGCATATGGAGAACATTTTGTGGTATTTAGTGATCCTTCAAAGAAGGGTATGGGATATGTGTTGATGAAAAATGAAAATGCCATTACCTATGTTTCAATTCAATTGAAAGTTCATGAGAATAAATATCCAACACATTTTCTAGAGTTTTCTGTAGTAATCTTCACTTTGAAAATTTGGAGGCATTAGCTCTTCTCAGAAAAGTGTGAAATATACACAGATCACTAAACCATCAAGTGTATATTCACAAAGAAAGATAGGAACATGCGCCAAAACATATTGTTAGTTTTGATAAAATACTATGACTCTAAATCCATTTCCACCCTAGGAAAGTGGAAGACCGGGTAGATGTTCTATATAGAATGGACCCAAAAATTCATTTATAGATTATAATTGAAAAGGATCCAATCTTATTAGATTTTATGAAGATGGAAATTGGAATTAAAAACAAGGGAACATCATCAATTCATTTAAAAATGATTGTTAAACTTTATATTTTAGAAATGTTAAAGAATGTTCAAGTGGATGATGTTGGAATTTAGAACAATTTGGATACAATCCGAAATAGAAAATCGCTGGATTTCAATGTTAATGAAGATTGAATTGTGATATTTAGGTCAAGACTATTTGTCTGATAAAATCCAATGATAAAGATAGAACTTTTGGATGATGAACAAATATCAAATTTCTCCATTCTCAAAGGATATACAATGTTGTATAGATATCTATGATATCTTTATTGGTGCGATAATATAATGAAGGTGATCATTGAGTATAGATAAATGTTCATTGTTTGTCATCTAGTGATGGAGGACAGGTAGTATTCTAAGAGGATGATCCCACCATTACCCATCCCAACATGGAAACGAGAGAACACCACCATGGACTTTGTCATCATCCATCCAAAGACATACAAAGTGAACAATTCTATTTGGGTTTTTGTGGATCATCTTACAAATACTACACACATAATTTCATTTCAGGATGATTTCTCATTCGATCAACTGGTACGGGTATACGTCAGAGATGTGGTAAGGCTGTATGGAGCACCACAATCTATAATATCGTATCTAGATCAAATATTCCCTTCTATGTTCTAGAATTGTTTTCAACATGATCGTAATACTGATATGATCTTCATTATATATTATCATCCTAAAAATGGTGGCCAATATGAGAAGACTATCCAAAAACTTGAATTCATGCTGAGAGCATGATCAATGGACATCAACGGAGGATGGGATCAAAATAATTCTATGGTTGTGTTATCTTACAATTAATGATTCCACTCAATCATCCAAATGGATCCTTATTAAGCCCTGTAGGGGTAGAGGTGAAGAACAACAGTATGTTAGGATGATGTTTGGGATTGAAAAATACCAAGTTCATTAGTGGTTGAAGAAATGGTGGAGAAGTTTAAGAACATCTTTCATTATATTAAAGCTACCCTGAGTCGACATTAGAGAAATGCTGATAATCATCGGCAAGACTGAGAGAGTGATTTCAGAGGCATTGTATTCCTTCATATATCACTGTGGAAGTGATTTTTGAGATTTGGGATGAAGGGAGCTTATTCTGAGGTACATCGGCCCTTTTGAGATCCTTGATCCCATTGGAGTAGAAGAATATCAACTAGAACTCCCACCAAACCAATCTCACATGAATGATGTATTTCTTCTATCACTCTTGTGAAATGTCATACCTGACCCATCACATGTACTCAATCTAGAGGTGGTACCATTGGAGAATGGACTCTCTTATGAAGAGAAGTTGTTGAAGATCATATATAATAGGGAAACATTCATTGAAATATGGCAATTACCCTTTTTATGGTGTTGTAGAGAAACCACATGTTTGAAGAAGAAATGTGGGAATCAGAGGATGGGACTATGTAGTGTTACCATAATCAATTTTAGTATGGGAAAAAGAAATTCCTAGGGATAAATTTCTTAAGGGGGACGATTGAAACAACCAAAACATTTATTAATGAAAATTTCTCTTGATCTATTTAAATTTATAATTCGGTAATATGGTTATATAAAACATATGCACATTCTTGGGTTTATGTTTTTTTGATTTTAAAATATCATGATGAATTATTACCATTTCTAATATATATATTGAACAATAACCACATGATTAGTATACATATAGGGATTTAACAAATCAAATGTACTCAGACAAAGGAAGAGATGGCCTCATACTTTATATTTTCTCCATAATAATTCCATTTGAAAGAGCTCCTAATGAAGGTGGTCTTAATAGGCTTCATTTTTTACCAATACCATGTTGAGCTTGAACATGTTAAGCATGGAGGAATCGGCAAACGAGAGATGTGTATGCAGATAATGATTATTTCTCAAGCGATGTTATCTTAGAAACCCCCAGAGTCTTTCAACATCACACACATTCTCTTAAATCTTAGACGGTGTTACAAGTGGGTATGTATTAAGACCCAAGAACTATGATTATGTGATTTATTATTTTTATAAATAATATACTTTCATTTCATTATTTTTACATTAAAATTGATTTCTCAAGAAAAAATAGAATTTTTAATTAATATTCACCTAATAATTATATTTTAATTAATTAATGGATTTATACAATTTAATAATATTTTCCTGAAATATTAATATTAATAAATTACTTTTTATTAAATATAAATTATCGTATAATTTTTATGAATACAATTTTAATTTTTTTTGTTTGAAAACTGTGTTTGTCAAAACCCATGAATCTTCAATAAATGAATGTTTTTAATCAAAAAGGGAAAATTAAAATATTTACAAAATTATTTAGAAAAAATGAATATTATTTTTTGAATCAAGACATCAAATATCTCCAATAGTGAATTTTTCATAATTTTCCATGACATAAAAAGTTTTTGGGTAAAAATTAAAAACCATTAAATATATAATTTATTTATTACATCATAATGATATAATAGTGTTGTAATAAATTATTATAATAATATTTATAGAAAATATATATTTTAAATTAAAATATTGTCAATTTATGTTTTTGATTTATTTTGTGGTGCCTTATTGGCCCCACCAAGACATATAAAATATTCAAACTTTTTAAAATTATTTCCTTGAGAGTGTGTCTTACCTCCACATAATCAAGACTAATATTTTAATAATTGATACCATTGGCATTATAATATAATGTATTCCACTACCTATTTTAAAACAACAAGGGAAACCCATGGTTTGGTTTGTGGTTTTGATTAGTTTAATGTATGCGGTCAAAAACATAAATAATAAAGACTGCCCTATTTTTATTATATAAATCCACCCATGAACCCACATCTCTTCACTCAAAACCCTTGGATAACGACCATAATCTTACATCATCTCTCTATTTTTCTCTCTAGGCACCCCAATCTCACATGAATCCTCTCCCAAGCATCTCCCAGTCTATTTTATCACACATCCAAGTGGGAAATTTATTCCTTTCTCATTTGTGTCATAATTACATGATATTGTTATACGTTTTTGATATCAATTAAAATTTTTTGGGTATGATTTAGCACCATCCCCATACTTACATCCTTATTTTTGAATGTTGAGAGACCCCTTATTCTCCCATTAATGTGTCCCATGAACATCTGTTACAATGCTGAAATTCCTTAAGGAATTTCTCTCTTCTCATTTACATTCAAAATATTCTTTTTTTAAAAATCTAAATTATATTACATATATTGGGAAATGTATTTATATTACCAACATACTTTCTATTTCATTTATATATTATTAGAAACCCCATTCTCTCCATCAACAATTTTTATGAATTCTTATGTCTCGTTGTTATGCTTGTCAAAATTACAACGTGATTTTCCATGTTGGAGTCATTATTTATTGAATAACATGCCCATTTATCTATAGAGTTTATTCACATATATGAACACATAATTATTAATTATATATTTTTATATATTAATTCCACATTCCATTGTCATGGAATAAATTATTATGTTCAATGAATCCATGTTATATTATCTTCTTCCACACTTATACATGAATTGAAATAATTAAGAATTTCTACCCTAATTTCATTACAATGCATTGGTTAATGATTTTAATTAAGATACGTCAAGTTCAATGAGGGATTACTCATGATTATTCAACTGAAATTTGGTTTTACTCATGCTCCTTGTTCAATGAACCTTGGATCATTCTAAGATCATGTTAAATGTTGTTTCTAAATTTCCATGTTATGATAATCATGTTATATCATTGCCTTATTTTCATGTTGATATTTTGTTCCATTGATATTTATATTATCAAACATGTACAATATTTTTCATTTTATTCCTTTTTTACTCCCTTACCGGGCATTATAGCTCAACCTTTTCTTATGCACGACCTCAGGTTATCCAATTCAATGTTAAGTACAAAGTAATGTTTTGGTCATGTAAAATAAGATGACAATATAGATGTTCTATTTTATGTTATATGTTTTTATGTAATGTTTCTAATTTCCTAAGACACAAGACCTTATAATCCTCAGATTTGACTAAAGTTCATTTTTATCTAATAAATTATGTTTATGTGTGTAATAAAGTGTAGGTTTGTTATATATATCATATCAAGAAAACATATAATAAGAATTTAAAACATTAAAAATGAATATATAACATTTAATTGTCATTAAATATAAATACATATAGAGTTAAATGATTTTGTAAGCTCAATTATATTTTTAAAGGTTTTAATAAAAAAATATACATATTATTAAATTATTATTCATTTATATTTCTTGTAAATTTGGTTACCAATGAATCTCTATTTAAACATGTATAAACCCTATGTTAAAATTTTAGTTGAAATTATTCCTTCCCGCTATTCCAATAGCTAGGTTATAATGGTATCAATTAAATAATTATATTTATATTACTGTTTATACTCGATGTAGCATATAATGTATTCTATTTAACATAGATTTTCTTTTTAAAACTCAGGATGAAACATAAATAGATTGACAATAATTGTGTGATAATATCGGTATAGTAATGATCGATTATCCCAATGTTTTTTCGTCCAAATTCTAAAGTATTCCCCATTAAATATATCTGGATATGGCTTTTAAGTTATTACATAGTAATAAAATAGTTCATATTAATTATTGTCTTTTTGTAACTTTTATAGTATAATGAGATAGATAATTTGTTATAAACATTCATAGGGAAATGATTTATATGATCAAGTGTGTTTCCAAGGGTAAAGATTTCTCTATATTCAATGAATGTGGATAAAACACATCACATATTTTTTGAAATGTAAAAACTCAATCGACTCACATTATGAAATAAAAGACTATTACCATGGATTGGTGATCTGTTTCCCTTGTGGAATGGGGAGAGGTGGTTCTAAAGAAGTTATCATTAATAATGTAATCCTTATTTTATTAAAATATAATATATTATTTGAAGAATGTTTTATGGATTTTATATGACCAATTTGAGTAGATGGTTTGTCCATTTGGTCGAGCCGGTGATAATGTGGTTTTTATGGCCCTCAAAGACATGATTTTTCTATAATTCTAGTACTCATTCATTATTGTATTTTTGAGAAAAAATATAGTTTAATCTCAGAATGATGAAGACCATGTGGTTTTAGAATTAGTGATTCATGGGTTTTGTGAGATAATATCATAGATTCAATATATATTCCTCAAATGTGACATCTATATGGACCACTCTAATTTTGATAAGAGTATTGTTTTAATGAGAAATGAAATACCCATGCTCGTTTGCTGATCTAAAATGAATTCTAACTTTTACACTTGTGTTGACTCATCTAGAGTCTAAGATTGTATATGTGGTGTTCAGTGACACATTATGTTCAGTTTTTGGTTCTTTACTTAAAGAGGGTAATCGGGTTGTAGACTATGGTTCTAGATATATGACCCATGAAATAATAATTATATGACCCATGATCTTGATCGAGATGTTGTGATGAATTATATCATGATTTTGTTGAATTAATTTTTTTTTATAAATGATTACCATTTCTCTAATAATAAATTAATGTGTTATATCTTCTCTTAAAAATATTTCAATCCATGATAAGGGAGTTGGTTGGATCGCAGAAAATGTTTTGATTTCAATATGACCTACTCCCATAGTATGGGTAAAATCATTACTAGTTATTTGAGTAGGAAACATCCAACCTAATTCGTTAATGAATTATCATAATACTGGAATATAATTCATATCATTACATAGTTTTATTTCGGTGTGTGATAGAGTGAGTAAATTATTTATTAAAATATGATTTAATTAAGCTCCCTTTTTCCCTAGATGATTATACAAGAGAAGTAGTTTTATGTAGACTTTTTTGTAATTATGGAATCAATTTATGGTGGTGATACTATTGGTGTGTGCTCATTAACTTAAAAAACAATATTATATATCGATAATATGTATTCTATATTATTATATTTGTGAATTTTATTTAGAATTGATTTACATTATTTTGAATGGATGGTGCACCCCACAACCCCAATGATTTTCATAGACACATGTTGATAGTTTTGGTTTCCTAGTTTGTGATGATACAAGATTCACATTTTTTCGTGTTGTTTTACATCCCAATAAGTGAATGATGATCCAAAAAAGGCCTTTTGGATTTCATTATGATCATTAAATTCCAACATTTATATTGAATGATATCTATATGAACATTGAGATTGGGGTGTTGAATAACCCTAATTGTATGAAAACAATGCGGGTTTTGATATATAAATTATCTAAATCATCCAATATTATGACCATTGGAGAAGACCCCAATTTTGAGGACATGGGATGTCTCTTCATATATGATATATGAAATTTTGTCAAAATCCTTATACAACAATCTCATATAGGGATCTCCATTTTAAATAAAAAATTTATGTGGCCTCAATAAGGTATTGGTATCCCATGTGCGCTTTACAAAAGACATTTCATCTAATGACAGATGTATTTATAGAATGATATATATTGATTCTTGATAAAATTATATTTTCTTGTTTTTCTCACATTAGTGGTGCTTCTAATGACCATTTGGGACATGTTACTTTTTATCTACAATAAAATTTATTTTATTGTTATCAAAATGTAACCATTTGAAGAATTTTATGAATAACATTATAGAGATTTGTTTTTTGATCAATGATTGTTGACTGTTCTTTGGTGGGACTGATTTTCCTTCAAAGGAAAATAGTGAATATTCAATAGGTTAATCATATGTTTATTATATAACATAGAAATTTTATATCCAACGTTTATCATTGTCCAATACCATTTGATTAATGACTTTTCTTCATTTTTTTCTTGATATTTTCACCTATGTTTGGCCATTGGCACATTTGGATATTTGGAATGGTTGTAAATAGGGTTGGGGAACCTTTTTAGATTCTTGAGAGAGTGGGTGATGTGTCCATACATTTGAAACATTCATTCTATTTTAATATGATTCATTATTTGATTAATGTTTTAAAACAATGAATGTTTCATTGTAACCCTTTTTAGGTTTTGAGAGGGTAAAATATTAGAGTTGTGCCTAACTAATATATAACACAATATCCAATAATGATTGTTAATTAGAAGACAAATGAACATCATAGAGAGATGATTCCTTTAGTCTATTCCATTTTGTATCCTGGTTTTGATACTCTTGAGTTGATGGAGTTATTTTAACTTTTGATTGTGTAGTGTCAACATCTCTTTTTATGTAATCTTATTGAAATTTTTTCTGTGGAAATAATGTGTTTAGTTAGAGAGAGGTTGTAACATTATGTAATATTATTTTATAAACTTATTTAATGTTGTTGTTATTATTATTATTTTGATTCATTCATAGAATTTTGAGGATTTAGGGGTTAGTGGGGAAAATTTCCTCATGTATAGGGATGTATGATTTTTTTAACTAATCTATTTTGGTAATAAATGATAAAATTTATTATGGGATTCTCTTAGTGTATTGGTTGATTCAATGGTTTTTTCAATTTTTTTGTCACTTTAATTAAGTGTTCTGCTGGAAGGGTATATTCATGACGTTAATATAGTACTTAACACATGAATTGAAATAATTCATGACATAATAAATATTCATACTTTGAATTGAGTTTATGCAGCACCCCTAGTTTCTAGTAATTATACCATTATTTTATTTAAGTATATAAATTTTAAGGGTGTTGTTTGGTAGAGTTTAGAGAACATTTAAACTATTTTTGTGATATTAAATATGTTCATTGGTGATGAAAATTTTATAAAAACCAAGAAACACATTTTGGAAACCATTCCCAGTTAGACATTGTAAAACGATGAGGTGCATGGGTGATACACATATTGTGAAAAACGTGCAGCTTCCTAGTAGAAACTATGATCTTTAAAAAATGAGTTTGTTCATTTTGAGGTATTGGATTCAGAATAGTTGGAGGAAGGTTTGGAGACCGTGTATGATGAGCATGAGGGGGGCATTTTTACGAATGTGGATAACACATGGTGAACACACTATTTTCCAAACCCTGTGATTGAATAGTGCACAGATAAAATCAAGATTCTTAAAAAGAAGATGTATGTCATCTTTAGATTTTTACTACAATTGTTTCCACCTATGTCACCCATACATGGGAGTTTTCTTTCCCAATGGGAATATATGGTTCCTCAATAGATCAAAATGTGATCGGATGTATCCCCTTTGCGATTAGAAGATGATTTCTCATATTAAGTGACATCTATTAGTTTTTCATGATGTTTCTTATTGATCCACATCATCCTCTATCTTTGTTTCTTAGATATACATATTTGGGGTGTATATATAATGTTATGGATGAAAAATATGTTTATATATGGAAGTATTTATATGTTAAGTGATCTAATGAGGGTTCATTGAGATTCCACTAGGATTTGTGATGTTTTGTCGTGTCGTTTATCATTATTTCCAAAACTCTCAAAGTAGGGGGCTTCACCCTCGACTCTACTATTTTATAACTTGAAGTATTAGTTTAATAAAAAATTCTTATATTTGGATTGGTTATTTAGCTACCATGAAATGATTTTCTAAAACACTCTTGAGGGACTGTTTGTGGAAATTGTGGAAATTGGTTGGTTATTTGGAAGTATATTGACGACCATATTTTAAAATTTTGACTTATAAATAAATCATCATATTTTATCCATACTAAAAAAATCTGTTTCTATAAATATAATGATGTTTTATTGAAATTATTAAAACAAACATTAATTTTCATGAGTTTGGAATTATTGTCTGCGGTGTGTTCATATGAATTGGGATGGATAAGGGAATGATGTACCACCATCAATGTAGTTGGGACAGATATGGGTGTGATGGTCCCCTTTTAAAGTGGTCCACTAAGTGATGTATTGGTGGATGGATGACTCGTCACTCTTGAGTATTAGGAGGAATATTGTTTACATGAGTGTTTGGATGTATGGTTTGGAAGAATAGAAGGGGATATGAAAAAATGAGATGTTAAATGGTTTAAAGAATAGTTTATCTGAATTCCATAAAAAACTGTTTTCAATTGAATTAGATTTCATTTTTATATAAAATTTTATAGAAATTTTTTCATATAAAAATGTATTTAATTTTATATACAATTTTCTATCCTAGTGGCATGAGTATGGAAGTGATCGGTGTATACTGAATATGTTTCTGTACTAGACCATGCTTTAAAAAGTTGGTTCATTGGTAGATGTTATCTACCCATATATGGGAACATGAATAGTATCACCCTACTTTATCACTAATTTTTCATACATAGGATGTTTGGTTTTGTTGGATCTTGAATCTTCTGGAATGTTGAGTCTTCTGGTCATTTTGGGGTGTTATTAGTTAGTTAGGTGTTGTTAAATTTGCAATTGTAGTCTTCTATTGTGGAACATGATTTTAGTATGATTTTGATAAATGAAATTTCCATCCGTGTTTCAACAAAATCATGAATCATAATGTGGTTGAATGTTTATGGTTTTTTTGGTTAGTGGTTTTATTCTAAAATGATAAATTATCCCCTACAAATATTGAATCACATCAGTATTTATTTCTATGCTTTGGTTCCATGGGGATGTCGTATAAGGACAAGTAATATGTCACTACCCAATAATGACATTGAGAAGGGATTGGATTTTTTAAATGGTATTAGATTTTTTGTTGAAAAAGTATATTTTAGACAAGTGGTATCAGCATGGTCATTCTTTTTCTGAATAATTGGTAATCATTTTCTCGGTCATTGAGCTGATAGTGATTTAGGTCTAGTTGAAGGATCGAGATGGTAGAAAGGACTAGTATTATCGTCACATGAAATATAGGGAATCAGTAAGACATATAGAACATTTTTATACAGAAAATCATGTTACTATGCAGTTCAATATATATGGGTTTTTAGACATTTTCAAGATTTTGAAACTCATTTTTAGGGATTTAGAAAATGATACCAGTGTGACATGCATTATATGAATGACGTCCTCACTAGGACTGAACACATAATCTTGATCAATGATTTATTATTTGGTGTATTGTGTTCATTTTTTTCAAAGTTAAAATTTTATTCATGTGAACTGTTACGAGAATCTTCGTGGTTGGGATATTACAAATATTGAAATATTTTCAATGTAAAGTTGAAATTCATTATTCAAAACTGGTTGAATGTGGAAAAGTTATTTTTGGGAAAAAATTTAATAATGTATATAGTGGAATAATATGTAATTATTAAGAACTCATTTGATAGAGGGTAAGTCTTATGATATTTACTGTTTATTTAGAAAATTGAACCTGGTGGGCTTTGTTGAAACCAACCAGAAGAGGCTATGGGTATTTTTTCACCTAAAGAACTAGTGAACCATGATTTGGTTCAGAGTATCATCTATGCATTTCAAAATGTTGACATTGAGAATCAGAGTAATGATCCATAAAAAATGGATCATTCAGTCCAATTTTAGAGGAATACTCCACCAATCATCCATGGGGATTCTGAACTATAAATGTTAGAGATACAGATTAATAGGATTAATTTTATATTTGATTTCATTTGAACCCCAGTGGAGAAGAATTTAAAACTGGAAATGTACACATTCATGGTTCTTACACGATAGTGGTAGGATCTAGGGGCACAATCTAAAGAATAAAAAGACATAAGATCTCAGTATTTTGATGAATTGTTCAAAAAAAATTCAATCCTCAAAAATTAAATATTCAGAGAATATTAATTTTTTCATCATGAATCACGAAAACCTCACTTTCACGTAGTATGCTACTAATTCCTTTAATTTGTTTATCTTTTAACCCATGGTTTCAGCTAGTGGATCCTGGAAGGCACTCATCTTTGAATTGGGGATAAGGTAAGATATTCACTCAAAAATCGATGTTCAATGTATTAATGACTATACAATGATGGATAATAGATTGAAAATAGGTGAAAGGGACATCTCAGAAGATGTGGATGGAAATATGTTGATTTCCATAGGAAATTGTGGGAGCCCTAATGATGGGATAATGTTGATGAGGGACGCCTAAATCCAAGGTGGGAGTAAGAATCATAGTCAGAAAGACTGATTAATGAACCTTCTTCCATGACCCAAATGATATTTCATCTATTTTCAATGGGTTATTCATATCCACTTGAAGAGAGAGTGTATGGATCAAAGAAGAACACGACACACATAGAAACAGAATGGGAATCATCACTACTATTGTCACAGTGATCTAATTTCTACTGTTTGACATACATCTTAGGTGTCTAATACATTGTATGCTTCAATGGGATGATGATAATAAAACTAATATAACCATCAGAACAAATCTATCAATGGTGATTCTAGGAATACCATGACTCATCAGGCAGAGAAATCTCATTAGGGAAAAAAAAGAATAGTGCAATGATGAATGAATTATATGGATATGAGAAGATGATTATGGATTATCAAGATATACTATATATTTTGAAAGTTATGATAAATTTTAATTTTTACCATAGAGTAGTTTTGTTTTATACTGGTGCATCACATTATATTATTTCAGATCATGCGATTGATTATTAGAGTTTTAATCATGAGAAGATTCTCACTATGATAAAATTTAAAACTCTTATTGGAAAAAAAGATCGTAAAGATTTTATGTGTAGAGAATTTTCTAAAAATTGTATGGAGATGAGTTTTAATGGAATTACATTGTGCTATATATGGATTTCTAGGATTTAATACTAGGTATTGATTTTATAAAAATGTTCAAATATCGTATATAATTTTATAGAATAACAGTAAGTTAATAGAGTGAGGATGGTGTCGAGCATCTCCTTGAAAGAGAAAGGGATGTATGTACTGGTGAAACAGTCATGTTGGCACTAATAGTTTGAATGAGATCTTACTATTTGGAATATTTTTTATTTCAACAATATAAGAGATAAGAAATATAAATTTTCAAGTAGTGGTTGATTTGTTTCTTGAAGTGTTTCCCAAAAATTTCTCATGGTTTCCACTAGTAATGGAAGTGTATTTTATGATTTATATCATCCTAGGGACTAGAACTATCTCAATTTTTTATTATAGAATGGAACTAATAGAATTAATGGAACATAATGTTATGTTTTATGAACATGATTGAAATTTTTTCATTCGATCAAGAACATCTCTATGGGAAACACTTGTCTTGTTGATGAAGAAAGCTTATGGAATTAGAAGGAACTGTATTGATAGTCATAATCTTAATGATGTTATTGAAAAGAAAAAGTATCCAATTACACACATTAATGATATTTTCATTCAATTGAAAGGATATCAGTGGTTCATTAGGATTTAATTACACTTTGGATATCAAAAATTGTTTGTTTGGAAGGAGGATATTCCAAAAGAAGCATTCAGAAGCAGATATGACCATTATGATTATGTTGCAATACCATTAGGTCCAACTAATGAACTAGAGGTCATTATATAATTTCTGAGTCATATATTTCGATGATATTGTGATTATTTTTCAAGGTTTTTTTAGAATAATTCTGGGATTATTAAATAAAAAGTGTTGAGAATGAGAAACACTCGGCGACAATGATGGAAATCATGAGAGACAATCCATTGTAATAAAAATAATCATAGATGGATTTTGTGACATAATAAATATGCTTTCTTGGCCATGTAATTACAAAAATACGATTTTATGTCAATCTATTAGATATAGAAGGTGTTATCTCATGGAAACCACCAAAGAACATCATTTATATACATTCTTTTCTTGACATAGTTGATTGTTATCGACGCTTTGTGTGTGAATTTTCATTGCTTGGATGTCCAATGATAATGCTAAAAAATATGAATGTTCCATTACATTAGAGTGTGGAATTCCATAAATCATTTCATGTGACCAAATTTATCCTTATATCTTAATGATAAATGTTTTTCCAGAATTAATAAATTGTTACTTGGTATATTTTAATGCTTGGGGATCTGGGTTGGAGTGTGTTTGGATAAAACCAGACCATGTTGTTTCTTATGAATCAATTCAATTATGATTGCACTAGAAGAACTACTAAACAAAAAATTTGGATTTACCTAAAGTATTCCATGCCTTAAAAAAATTATTCATTATATATTTGGTGATAAATTTATTGTGTTCGGGGTTGATAAGATCTGCACTAAAATTTTTTAATCATCATATTTGAATATGAGGAAATAAAGATGGATAATGTATCTCCAAATTTTCAACATTTCCCTTATTCATACACCTGTTATGTGTAATGTGATGGCTGATGTATTATTGAAAATGTTGTATGATAATTTAGAAAACAACTTCATATGAGTGGCAGTTGATGTCCAATATAGACTACATGAATTTGGAATATGAAGACAGAGGTCATGTTGTGGATTTCAGTCTAGTTTTGATTATTATTTATTTGGTGAAGAAGATAAAGGAGGCATGAATATCTAATTCAAAGTGGGTTCTGGTAAGTTTGAAACTCAATGGTGGGGAGACTATTGTGGGATGGAGGCTAGAATAGAGTTTAGATTTATGGTTTTTATAACGGATGTTTGTACCAATTTCTTCTCAAGTGAAACATCATCACGATGACCACCATTAAAGATGGGATATCTATCCTATAATCTAAATGATTTATAAGTAAATGGAGGTATATGTTTATTGGATTGGAATGAAAAGGATGGTGGATATGTTTTTTTCTAGATCCTGAAGTTATTCACAAGTTAAGGAAGAAGATAAGTGACCAATAGCTATGTAATAGTCTTTTAGAAGTGTGGTTTGGAAATGTGAGCTGATAGATATATATTTTGTATCATGTATCCCAAGAATAGTTCAAAAACCAGATTCTATATGGGTCATTATGGATTGTATCATGATGTCGGACAATTTAATCCATGTTTATGAAAGGCATAAGATGAAGGATTTATCGAAAATTAATGTCTATGAATTGTTATTGGTATATGGAATTCCAGTTTTGATCGTTTCAAATATATATCTCAGGTTTACCTTTAAATTTATGAAATCATTATGAAAAACCCATGTAACTCAGTTAAATGTGAGTACATCATATCATCCACATATGGACATGCATTCTACATGGTTGTTATAAAATTTGATTACATGTTGTGCACCTGTGTAATGTATTTTAGTGACCCTTCGTAAGAACATATTTAGTTTTTGGAGTCCTCATATAATAATCGCTACCATGGATTGATATATATGGATTTATTTTAATAATTTTTTTGGATTCCATAATGTTCTCTACTTTTTTAGTGAAAAAAATTGAGACTCCACTTGTTGGGATGAGATATATGCATGAAACAATTGATAAGATTCACATGATTAGGAAATAGATTGAGATGGCTTAGATTAGTTAGAAAAATTATGTCAGTCATCGTCTACAACCATAATCCACCACAATAACAGATCTTGTGATCTAGAGGATTTCTTCAATTCTTAGACATCGACATTTTGGGTTTTATGGAATGTTATATCCATTATACACATGCAATTTTTCGATAATGGAATGGGTGGGAGAGGTGGAATATCGATTGGTATTTCCTTCACTACATAGCGATGTTCACAATGTGTTCCACATACCTCTGTTGAAAATGTATCAACCTGAGTCTAACCATGTGATTAGATGGGATAATGTGGATCTAGATCTAGGTCCTTTATTGGTACACATCCCAGTGCATTTTTTGGATATGCATGAGAAAAACTTGCATGCAAAAGGTAATATTCTACTGAAGAATTTTTGCCAACAAGATCAATTTTTAGATGAAACAAGGAAATATGAGAATTAAATTAAAGTAAAATTTAATAACCACTTTCATGGATCTAATGTTATTATACTGTAGAAGGACACAAATTCCAATGGTGAGAAGAATGTATCACCACGATTTCAAGTAAGATACCCTTTATTTATGATTTTTAATTATATAATGGATTAGGGTGATGTTTGGGAGAGTTTGGAGAACATTTAAAGGGTTTTTTGTATTTCGTATAGGTCCAAAGGTGGAGAATGGTTTTTTGAAACATGAAACACACGAATGAAATAGTTCATAATGAGATAGGGGAGAAAGATAATGCGTACAGATAATGTACTATTTATCCAAACTTTACAGCTTCCATGAAGAAATGGTGTGCTTTATAAATGGCTTTGTTCTTTTTGAGGGATGGTATTTTGCATGCTTGGAGTATGATTTGGAGACCATAAAGTATGGCCAACGGTGATATCGAGGTGATAAGATGGACAATGAGGGTTCATCAATAGATACGGTGGTGATCAGAAGCCTTACCTATGCGATTAGAATCCTATTTCCCAAGGTAAGTAAACATTAATTATCATTTATGATCTTTATCTAAGAAATAATTCAAAATCTCTCTCTATCTCTCTTGGTTTCATAGATATAAAAGAAATGTGGTTATATCTAAGGTAGAAGATGCTAAATCTGACATATTGTTTTCATTTTGTTGATAATGGAAGAGAATTATGGTAGGATCATAGTGATTCAACCTGATTTTGTAATGTTTTTAGTGATTCTTATCATTTTTCCCCAAACCCTCAAGGTAGGTGGCCTCACTCCCGAATCCCATATTTTAGAACATATAGTCTCATATTCAAATTGTATTCCTTTATAGAAATTGACCATTTATTTACCGATAAATTATTATTAAAACCAATTTTTAGCGATACATTGTACAAATTTGGGAGAATTGTGTGATATTGTAAAGGGTTTTGATAACAAGATTTTAAAATGTTGATATCAAAATAAATGATGGATTTGATGCATAGAAAAAATGGGTATCAAAAAAATGAAAGGTGTTTAATTGAAATGGTAGGAAGACACATGGTTTTGAATGAAATATGAATGGTTGTGTTGAATCTATTCATATGTATTGGGACTGATAATTTTTTGAAGTAACCTCGTCAAAAATGTTGGGATGAATATGTACATGATGGACCCCCATCAAAGTGATCTACTATGTGACTACTTCGTGGAAGGATGACTCAACCCTACTGGGAATAGGTAGTTCTATAGTTTTGATACATGTTTGTGTTGAAAGGAATGGGATATGAAAAAATGGAATGATAAATGATTTAAATAATTTTTTATGTGATTTATTAAGAAAAATGTTTACAATGTCATTAGATTAATTTTTATATAATCTAATTTAAAAAAATACTATGTAAATTTTTCAATATAATATTTTCCAACATGTTCTATCATAGTGGCCTGAGGAGGGAAGTCATTACGGGAACACTACATAGTATTAGTACTCACCCCATCATTGGCACATTGGTGCTTTTATAGATCGCATATAACAGGTCATGGGAAATGGTAATGTATCATACTTCTTGAGCACTACTTCGTGATATATGGTTTTTTGGTGATGTAGGAGCATAAATATTGATGATATTGGACTCTTTTGGTTATGTTGGGGTGTTAATAATTTTTCTTCTACTTTTTACATTGATATTATAGAATTCCATTTTTTCACATGAGTATAGAATGATTTTAATTATCTTTTTTTGTTTAGTTTTTCAATTTTATCAGGATAATACTTTGGTTGTTTGGTTATGGTTTTCATGGTCAGTTGTATTATTCATAAAGGGTAAATGATTCCCCAGATGTGTTGAAACCCAGAATTTATCCCCATCTTTTGACAACTTAGGCATGTCTACTAAGTCTTAGTAATGTCTCACCACCCTCCCAATAAAATGATAAGGGGTAGGACATTATAGTTCACACAGTGAAGTGGTTTGCATCATGAATACTTTACCAAAGGTAGTACAATTTTATTCAATACACTACTTGGGATTTTCAGATCCTACATTTAGGATTTCGGTCATGAGCACCTCTGGGACAGATGGTTTTATTTATGGTGAATCCTAAAAATATTTATTTTTTCATGTTTCCATATCATTATATACCATTTGAGGTACCATTAAAATTTTGGCAGTTTTTTTCATTTTCATATGTCTTGTTTTCTTATTTAATATTCAGTGAGTTCCCTCTAATTGGTTTTCCCCTTCTCATAACTACCCTCTATTTAATTTTTTTTGTTCTCTTGGATTTCAGTTTTATAAGAGTTTAATATTAAGAATTATGATCTAGTAATTACCTATTGGTCTATTTACCATTTTTCATCATTGAAATTTCTATGTTAAAGGTTTCTATCATTATGAAAGTACATGTTTCTCCATATTCTTTTTCCACAAAATTGAATCCTATAATTTCATAATTGATGTGAAAACTGAATATAACATGTTAAAACACATGGATTTGAGATGAAGGAAAGATTACTTTGAAAATGGAATAATGATTATGAAAACCCCTCATTTCAATGGAATAATAATTAATGTCATAAGATAATAAAATTGATTTCAAGAAATTGAAATCAATTTGGAGAAAGGTATTTGAAATGTATCAAATTAAATGATTATTGGAAATGACATGATATAGAAAAAAATCTTATTTAGTTTTGTAATAAAAAATTCACATGGTATACTAAATGAAAGATATTTAGTTTTTAACTGATTTTACATGAATATTTTTACCTTATTGATCACATGATTTTATAGATAATTTGTGATGTTTGGTAGTTTGTGGGTAATTAGGAAACCCAAGATAGTACCGAACACGTTGCATTGAAATTGTGATGAGAAAAATTATATACACAAAATATGGCGTGATTTGTTTCCATGATGGGGAGTTTTGTCTTGACAGCCATAGTTAGGGGACCTCTGGACACATTGATAGAAGATCACTGATGTGTATTGGGGGATTCTATTACTAGAAAATAATTTACCCTATGGAAATTATATAGGGTTATATGATATAAATAATTTTATTTTAAAAACCCATTAATTTATTGAAATTAATTGTTCATTGCATATTATTTTTGTACATTTATTATATAAAATGTTGTTTTATGAATGTTCTAATATGTTTTAAATAATATCTAATAGGAAACATAATTTGTTGAATATTTATAAATATTGTGTCTGGCCTTGATTTATATAAAATTTAATTATACACGGTTTAATTATTCTGAAATAAATCTTCGAACACTTATTTTATCATGTTGTTATTTTCAACCAAGCATTATATTTTATCAGGAATTTTTAGATTTTCTGAACACATGTCTTAGAAAGGGGAAACCACTATATGGAGATGGTTGGTGTTCATGATCATTAAGACATGAATTGTTGGAGGTAAATGGTAGATACGTTATTCACTATTGAATTGTTTATTCTATGAGATTATACCTTTTCATATGTTATTTATTTTGATGATGTGTTGTTTGGGTATTATTTTACACATATAATTATGATACAATATAACATTAGAATATTGAGAGAACATGATTATATATTTAATCATATGATGTTCTGTTGGGAAAACCATTAAATTTTCATTATGGATTGATAAATCATTCTAATCACAATCCCATATGTATTGTGAACTTACATTGATCTATGTCATATTTTTCTTGAGTATCAGTGTAACAGTGTATCTGGGATAGATACCGACAGATGATGTTGTTGAACTGTTACCAATTTAAAAGTGGGTAGAATGTTTTAAGGAGTAATCCTTATATTTTCAACAATGTCAAGATACTATTGAAGGATTAATGGATGAAAATATCCCAAAAGATGAGGGGTTTGTGATATGGGGTTCAAACAAACCATGGCTATTAATTTTTTGAGACAACATTGGGGGTTATAAGGCTCATTTATTTAGCAGGTGAAATATTTCCAAAGTAAAATTTTACCATGGAAATTTATTTTTAAACAAATAATAAATTATAATGATAAAAAATAAGATATATTATGTTATTTTTTTATTAAATCTTATTTAAAATTTTAAAAAAATATATACAAATGAAATTTTATAATTTTTGAAATGGTTATTTTAAATGAAACCCACATAAACATTTAAAAGAATCTTTTAAAAATTTTGTAATTTATGTTTTAAATTTAGACATAATTTAAAATTTATTTGATTACTAAATTTGGTAAAAATAAATTTATTAATAATAAATAAAATAATACATTTTCTTGCTTAATGGAAATATTAAAATGAATCCCCATTCGAAAAACGAAATAAAAAAGAGACTGAAAAATCTTTTTATTGGTGAATGATTTTAATAAATTTGAAAATTATTATATTAGGATTTACATGTCAATAGAATATTAATATGAATAATTTTATTAATTAAATTCATATTTGGTAAAAATAAAATGTTTTTTTAACTTATTGTTCATTCTGATATAGTTATACAGAAATAGGAATTACATGTTTTTAAACATTATTTTACAAATACATTCTATCAATTTTATAAAAATACTCATCATTCACAATAGTGAAATTTCTCTACTATGAATGAAAAAATTATTTTTATTTAATCAAATTGAAATTATATAATTTAAATTTTCATTAAATTCCCATATAAATTATCTTTAGTGATCAAGTTGTGTGATTTTTTCCGATAATGTTTTTACCAGTTACATTAGAGTTTGTATTATTATATTGATGACCCAAGACTATACTAATGTTAATTATATTAAATCTGAAAATTAAATATAATGTTAGAATACTGATTTTATATATACTATTAGTTTTATTATCACCTATATATTTAAAAACACATTTTTATATAATTCTTTTGGAAGAATTATCTAGAACTTTGAGATAAATGAAATATATATTTTTGATATAATGGAAAGTGTTTTTACATTTAGGCATAAAAACTAATTCATGATTATCCAATAACATTTATTGAATGTAAAATATCCTCTAATAGTGAAAAAATTACTAGACTACATAAGGGGGTAAACTACAACCCATTACGAATTCATAAATATAGATTTAATATAGAGAAATAAAAAATATAGTTTTGTTATCCCATTTCCATACAATTATGGGTACGTAATTCATCACCCCCTTAGACCTTATTCATTCTACCATATCCTTTTTCAATATAAATTTTGGTCATATTTATTCTATATTTTCTATCATCTTGATGTCCCACAAAAAAAATTCCTTTACATCACCACATATCAATGTCATTTGAGATTTTATAAATAATAATGAGATCTATTTAGTATCCAATAACTATTTCATAAATTCTATTATTAGTGTTATTAATAATGATTTAAAATATATTATAATTTTTTTATCATCAAAATTTCATGTCAGAATATTCCAAACCTTCATTTGTAGCCCCATATATTCCTTCAAGGCCACCAAGATATCATTATAGATTAATGGATGAGGAGTGATTTGGTAATGATAATATTTCACCCCGTATCCTGTTATTCCAATATATATCCATAAAAACCCATCAGTGATGTTTCTATTCCAATGTTCATAATTAATAAGGTAGCATGATCATTCTTTCATGGATGATAAAAAACATATATTTATACTGAAGGTTGTAATGTATTGACCATTTATATTGTAGAGACCCGAAGCTTGACGTACATTGACATTACATTACATTTGAGGAATACTTATAACATAACAAAAACACACACGCAAGGATCGTAATAGTTTAGTGTCTTTGGAAACTCGGAACGTAATCTTCTAATCATGGTGAAAGATCTTCAACATCTCCCATAAAGATCTTCCTTTTTTTAATACCTAAAACCTTTCTTTATATCCTGGGGAAAAGAAAACATAAATGGGTGAGCTCAAATGCTTAGTAAGGGTAAACAAAATAAATATCAATCACATCATATTCATAAGAACATAACATTTTGGAAATCATAACCTGCAAAAGAGAGCATAATTTCATAACATGGGATAAATCATGGCTGTGAAATGTAATCACAATAATCATAACTTAAAACATGAAACTTTGTGGCATTCACACATAATCATAGAGAATCATTTCTTATTAGTCAAGAATCATTTCCAAGACTATCTTAGTGGACAAAGTCCCTTTCTGAATCGTGTAACCCTCGTTTCAGTCCAGTTTCACTGAACCGGTATAACCTACCATTCCAGCCATGTCTATCTCATGAGATATAAAATCTTTACCCAATTCATTGGAGGGAGATATAGGTCCCACCCATCTTATAATGAATCCTTTCTTATGTGTGCCACATAATCATAAATCATACATCATCGCATAACACATATAACAAAAATGGGATTCTTGAAACATCATGACATCATAAAACAAATCATATAAGGTAAATGGCTTCATAAAAATAATTCCCTCACAACATAATCAAATCAATGTAATAATAGGGATAAAAACAGAACCCTATATTATCTTAGATGGAAAATAATTTTGATAAAACATTTGAACTCTATTCTTGATGAAAATATCCTTTCTACTTCAAAAACACTTTTCTTTTCTTGACATGTCATACAATTATAAACTAAAAGAAGTTGATTAAAAATAAACTTGAAAAATTATAAAGTATGCTTCTTGGAAATAATGTTTTAAAAATCCATTCATGTCGTATAAGTTAAAAAAACATTCTTTGTACTTTTGTCGGAAAAGCCAAAAGTACCTCGTATGAAAAATGACAAAAGATTCCTTTCATATCTTTAAAAAAAAACTTACCGAAGGGTAAAATTGGATATAAACTATTGTAGAAGGATGGAAATAATATTACACATTGAGGGAAATGGATGTGGATAATAAAATACACCCCAGTAATTACCAAAGTAAAAACAATCTCGGATAAAAGTGAGATTGTGATATTTCCCTTACCTTAGGTCCGATTTGCTTTGTACGTGTCCGAATCTCCTGTATAATGGTTTAAATAATGTTATTGACTGATTCCAGAATCATACATATTGATATGATATCATATATGGTCATATTCTTAGCTTCTTATTAGTAATATTTCATTGTTACTTGTTACTCGGGTCTTTATTGCCATTTGTTCTTATGCATGTTTTGCCGAATAAATTCTTATTCTTCTTTTAAGGTTATAGATACCTTATATCAAGAATGGTATTAGTGTAACATATATCATATTTATTAATTCAATTCATTTATACAATTACTATGTAATGATGATCATGTAGAACGAGTCGCATCACATCGTGGATACGGTATTCCGTACGTACGCACGAGCGATGATATTGTTCCCATGATCATGCAATTGTATTTAAGTGTATTTATACTATTTCAGTATCAATATCACTTTATAATAATCATATATAGTTACTCATTACACCATTATACCCATCCTTGTAAGGTGGTGGTGGAAAATAGATTACACCACGACGTGGAGACGGTATTCCGTACGTACGCACGCGCGGTGATTTCATTTTTCCGTAGGATGGATAGAAGGTGAATTAGGGTTGTTTCATATTTATAATAACATATCAGTATGTAAGTAATACTTATTTTATTACTTTATCATGAAACAACTAAAGAAGAAGAAGTTGAAGAAGAAAGAAATTGAAAAGATCGGTAATGGATATTACCTCTTCATTGGAACACCTCTTTGAATCCTCCACATAGGGAACTAAGAGTGGTCTTTGAAGAAGACCAGGACCTCTAGAATTAGTATAGGGAAGTGTAGAGGAGAAAATGTCAGGGGTTGGCCGAGCTTGAGTGCTCAAATTGGTGTGAGGAGGAGGGGGAGGAGGTGCCCTTTTATAAGGGAGGAGAGGGGCACCTTAGGAATATCTCAAAATATTATTTTATATTAAAGTCAAAATCAGTTTATAATGGTTCCAAAGGGTCTTATTTCGAAGATAAAGTGGGTATGGGTCGAAATCCTATCAACCAATAGGATTTAGACATGTTTAGGTTATTATTTTAACCTTATCAATTAGATTTAACTTTAAGTTAAATAATTTAACTTTTACCGTGTCTTTTTGTTTTCTTACACTATATGGTTAATACACTTACTATAACATCCCAAAAGAACCCCAAATTGTTTATTATTAATATATATATCCTTATCTAAGTCATTTGGCCGAGCCGCAGATTTTTAGGAATAAAATAACAATTAATAATATAATATTTGATTAAAAAACTATTTTGTGTCAATTTTGACACTATATGATATATGATTTTTTTGGAAGTCATATCAGAATTATATGTTCGAACCAAGTTGATTAAAGTAACACTAATATATCATAGTAACCTAGAAAATTAGTTGAATTTATAAAAAGTCTCAAATTACATTTATTCGAGCATTTATAACATCAATTATGTTAACATTTCGTTAAAAGGGTAATTACTACATCATCGTTGTGTCATAAATAAATTAATTTATTTAATTTCTAAAAATTATAAATAAAATATCATTATTTAGGAAATCTTTTTATCTTTCTAATGAATATTTATAGTCGAATTTATCTTATGTATAACTCCATATTAAAAATGTTTTAGTAAATAAACATTGATTTTAACTCTTTTAACCCTTCTTTAAATAAATTAATAATAAATGTCCTAATCTAATCCAAGTGGGCCTAAATGGTCCTATTTTATTCCTAAGTATGTTTTTGGTCGAATTACACTTGTCCAATAGAATTAGGACATGTTTTAGGGTAATAATAATATCATTTCTACCCATAATTACCCTATTTACTTTTAACCGTGGTAAAAAAATTAAAAAGTTACTATTCACCAAAAAATTATTTTCATCTCATTGAACCACATTTTAGTACTTGATATTAACCGTGTCACTCGGATTTTTGAAATTCCACTCACAGAAGCGGTAAAATTAAGTTTTATGAAAAAATCACTTTTTTAACTACCACTTAGTGGTTTCACTATTCATCAAAAATTGAAAGTTTTCAGAAAAATACCAAAAATTAGGCCTAAGCTATATTTGATATTATGAACTCAAAAATGATTTCTATTTTACCAAATTCAAAACATATCAGTTGCATTAATTAATTTAAAAATTAATTCCCGTCGTCAAAACAAATAGCGTGTTCTTAAGAGATAATAACTATCAAAAGATTGACACTTGTTTATGTCTGGTTTAAATGTGAAATTACATCCAACGAACATCATTGTATTAAATTGTAAAAATATATTCTAAATATACTTTAAAACCACTCAAATTAATAATTTATCACTATTAATTATTTCGATTGAAAAAGTTGTTTTTAATTAAAATTTAGTACTTTTCATTATTCATCAAAATATGAAAGTTATCCGAAAATCACCAAAATTTTACACTAATCTAATTTCAATATTACGAATCCAAAAATGAATTCCATTTTGAAAAATAAAATTTACAAAATTTCAAAAAGTGGTTATTACTATTCATAATGGCTAGTTTTAATAATATTTTAATAGCATATCGTTGTTTAGTAAAACTCAGTATTGCGTACTATACACGCTATCAAGGAAGGTCGTGATTGCGTGTAACGCAAGGCAAGTCAAGGATGCGTGTTGTGCAAGCTCTTTTTGGTGTAGCATACAACACAAGACATTAGTAAAATTAAAAAAATATTTTTCATAAAATCTTGGGCTGTTACATTCTACCCCCCTTAAAATGAATTTCGCCCTCGAAATTCGGCTGGGTTATAAATGGTTTACTATTCGAAAGTTTCTTTAATAGAAACCAACATCGTAAAAAGGAATACCAAAACCAATCTTTAAAAACAATGGTATGAAACTTAACGGTTACCCAAATAAACTAATCACTGGGTTTCCACATAGGTGAAAATATGGATAAGGAAGAGAAATCTGACCATCATGTTCTGATGGGGAGTGGTAGAGAACATGGCTATGGAAAATCCAGCAATCACAAAGCCATAAATTTGTGACGATCTAAGGTACCATCTGATTAATCAGATATAAGAGCACTAGGACAACATTTTTGGTTTTCAAGATCATTTCCCTAAATTTGAATAATTTGAATTAGAATAAATACTTACTTTATTTTGGTACAATCTCACTGTTGTTCGTGCCTTGAACAATTTCCACTTCATCTCTTAAATAAATGAAGTTCAATTTGTTATTCGTGAAGTGTTAGCAGATCATGTGATAGAATGACGGGTCATTCCATCTCGTTCAAACAAAAGTTTAGAAAAAGTTATAAGTCCATCTTATGGTTAATCTTATATGGTTCCAAAAATGAACTTATACTTCATATATCATACCGCTTAATAAAATAAAACCATTTTCCACTAACCAGGGACTTCATGTAGGCCAGTGGTAGGTGATAAAGGCCAGTCGCACTTCGATTGTGGGTTCGATTCCCACAGCCTTGTCCGACGCGATGGGATGTCGCCCGTCCTGCAGGTTGTCCTTTTTCTAAAACTATATTACTATAACATCCCATCAATAATATCGAAAAAAATTATATCCTTAAACAATACTAACTTATGTCCAACATAATCCATTCCAATCTTTAGGCTTATCCATAATACTACAGTCCACTCTCATAACATAGTGAAAACGATTACCAGAGATTTAATACCATCATTGATCCCCATATATCATAAGATATGTTTTTTGGTCACATTCCAAACATTCAAAGTCCTTAATCATGTATTCTCTTGAATACCTTAGTGAAAACATGAATGCAGTCAAAATTCTATATACTCAAACCATGATATCACTTAGTCCTTATATCAATCATGAGCTCATGAATACAATCAAACATCTCATTATCTTCTTATTCCTTCATTATGAACATATCATCTACTTTCCGAAAATATCTGAATAACCTATCATGGTTAATGGTACCATTAATCATACACTTTCGAAACATAAGGAAAGACAAAAGTGTAACAATCCTTAGATGTCTCTTTATTCAATAGTACCATGAGATTACTTATACAACATTACACTTGATAATCATGTAATCATTCCACTACTTTCTTAAACCATTGACCGAGCTTCAACAATTCTTTCATCTCACATATCATTTGTAGTCTCTTCATCATCAACAACATAAATACTACCCATACGACCGTACTAATTTTCTTCACGAGACTTTTACTTAGGGCATTGGTTTGCATAATGCCCGTACATTCCACATTTAAAACATTTAACCATTGTTGATGTCGTAGCAATACCATTATCCTCATCCATGGTGTTAACTGAACCTTTTCCTTTGCACTTACTTGCTTTGTGTCCTTCTTTTCCACACCCAAAGCATCTTCCAGTTCCTTTGAGACATTCTCCTTGATGCCTCTTCCCACATGATTTACATAGGGGAAATTGAACTTTCTTTCCTCTATGATCATCACGAAACTCCATCTTTCTCTTATTAGACGAGTCAGGAAACTTACCAAATTTTACTTTATTGATCATATTATGAGATTGCTGATTCGGCATAATAATGATGTTTGGACTTCCAAATCCCATTTCATTATGAATAATATCATTCCATTGTCCAGCATATCCTCCAGTATCGTGAATCACCTTGTTTCCAGCCATTTTCTAAATTCCAAAAAGAATAGTGTGAGAGGCAAAAATCATGCTAGGGAAAACAACATTATAAAGGGGGAGTATCCTCAATATCTAACTTCTTAGGTTAAATTTTAAGATCGTTACCATAGTTATATGACTGTATCCTATATGTATACTTATCCTTAGGGACATCCCTAGACAAACCTTATAAATATCTCTAGGGATCTCACTAAAGTTCTCGCATCCTAGTTTCCAAAGGTTGACTAAACCTTTCCTCTGATACCAACTGTAGAGACCCGAAGCTTGACATACATTGACATTACATTACATTTGAGGAATACTTAATACATAACAAAAATACACACGCAAGGATCGTAATAGTTTAGTGTCTTTGGAATCTCGGAACGTAATCTTCTAATCGTGGTAAAAGATCTTCAACATCTCCCATAAAGATCTTCCTTTTTTTTAATACCTAAAACCTTTCTTTATATCCTGGGGAAAAGAAAACATAAAAGGGTGAGCTCAAATTCTCAGTAAGGGTAAACAAAATAAATATCAATCACATCATATTCATAAGAACATAACATTTTGGAAATCTTAACCTACAAAATACAGCATAATTTCATAACATGGGATAAATCATGGCAGTGAAATGTAATCACAATAATCATAACTTAAAACATGAAACTTTGTGGCATTCACACATAATCATAGAGAATCATTTCTTATTAGTCAAGACTCATTGCCAAGACTATCTTAGTGGACAAAGTCCCTTTCTAAATCGAGTAACCCTCGTTTCAGTCCTGTTTCACTGAACCGGTATAACCTACCATTCCAGCCATGTCTATCTCATGAGATATAAAATCTTTACCCAATGCATTGGAGGGATATATAGGTCCCACCCATCTTATAATGAATCCTTTCTTATGTGTGCCACATAATCATAAATCATACATCATCGCATAACACATATAACAAAAATGGGATTCTTGAAACATCATGACATCATAAAACACATCATATAAGTTAAATGGCTTCATAAAAATAATTCCCTCACAACATAATCAAATCAATATAATAATAGGGATAAAAACAGTACCCTATATTATCTTAGATGGAAAATAATTTTGATAAAACATTTGAACACTATTCTTGAGGAAAATATCCTTTCTACTTCAAAAACACTTTTCTTTTCTTGACATGTCATACAATTATAAACTAAAAAAAGTTGATTAAAAATAAACTTGAAAACTTATAAAGGAATCTTCTTGTAAATAATGTTTTAAAAATCCATTCATGCCGTATAAGTTAAAAAAAACAATCTCCGTACTTTTGTCGGAAAAGTCAAAAAGTATCTCGTACGAAAAACGACAAAAGATTCCTTTCATATCTTTTACAAAAAACTTACCAAAGGGTAAAATTGGATATAAACTATTGTAGAAGGATGGAAATAATATTACACATTGAGGTAAAATGGATGTGGATAATAAAATACACCCCAGTAATTACCAAAGTAAAAACAATCTCGGATAAAAGTGAGATTGTGATATGTCCCTTACCTTAGGTCCGATTTGCTTTGTACGTGTCCGAAGATCCTGTATAATGGTTTAAATAATGTTATTGACTTATTATAGAATCATACATATTGATATGATATCATATATGGTCATATTCTTAGCTTCTTATTAGTAATATTTCATTGTTACTTGTTACTCGGGTCTTTATTGCCTTTTGTTCTTATGCGTGTTTTGCCGAATAAATTCTTATTCTTCTTTTAAGGTTATAGATACCTTATATCCAGAATGGTATTAGTGTAACATATATCATATTTATTCATTCAATTCATTTATATAATTACTATGTAATGATGATCATGTAGAACGAGTCGCATCACATCGTGGAGACGGTATTCCATACGTACGCACGAGCGATGATATTGTTCCCATGATCGTCGAATTGTATTTAAGTGTATTTATACTATTTCAGTATCAATATCACTTTATAATAATCATATATAGTTACTAATTACAACATTATACCCATCCTTGTAAGGTGGTGGTGGAAAATAGATTACACCACAGCGTGGAGACGGTATTCCGTACGTACGCACGCGCGGTGATTTCATTTTTCCATAGGATGGATAGAAGGTGAATTAGGGTTGTTTTATATTTATAATAACATATCAGTATGTATGTAATACTGATGTTATTACTTTATCATGAAAAAACTAAAGAAGAAGAAGTTGAAAAAAGAAATAAATTGAAAAGATCGGTAATGGATATTACCTCTTCATTGGAACGCCTCTTTGAATCCTCCACTTAGGGAACTAAGAGTGGTATTTGAAGAAGACCAGGACCTCTAGTATTATTATAGGGAAGTGGAGAAGAGAATATGGCAGGGGTTTGCCGAGCTTGAGTGCTCAAATTGGTGTGAGGAGGAGGGGGAGGAGGTGCCATTTTATAAGGGAGGAGAGGGGCACCTTAGGAATATCTCAAAATATTATTTTATATTAAAGTCAATATCGGTTTATAATGGTTCCAAAGGGTCTTATTTCGAAGATAAAGTGGGGATGGGTCGCAATCCTATCATCCAATAGGATTTAGACATGTTTAGGTTATTATTTTAACCTTATCAATTAGATTTAACTTTAAGTTAAATAATTTAACTTTTACCGTGTCTTTTTGTTTTCTTACACTATATGGTTAATACACTTACTATAACATGCCAAACGAACCCCAAATTGTTTATTATTAATATATATATCCTTATCTAAGTCATTTGGCCGATCCTAAGATTTTTAGGAATAAAATAACAACTGATAATATAATATTTGATTTAAAAACTATTTTGTGTCAATTTTGACACTATATGATATATGATTTTTTTGAAAGTCATAACAGAATTATATGTTCGAACCAAGTTGATTAAATTATCACTAATATATCATAGTAACCTAGAGAATTAGTGGAATTCATAAAAAGTCTCAAATTACATTTATTCGAGCATTTATAACATCAATTATGTTAACATTTCCTTAAAAGGGTAATTATTGCATCATCGTTGTGTCATAAATAAATTAATTTATTTAATTTCTAAAAATTATAAATAAAATATCATTATGTAGGAAATATTTTTATCTTTCTAATGAATATTTATAGTCGAATTTATCTTATGTATAACTTCATATTAAAAATGTTTTAGTAAATAAACTTTGATTTTAACTCTTTTAACCCTTCTTTAAATAAATTAATAATAAATGTCCTAATCTAATCCAAGTGGGCCTAAATGGTCATATTTTATTCCTAAGTTTGTTTTTGGTCAAATTACACTTGTCCAATAGAATTAGGACATGTGTTAGGGTAATAATAATATCATTTATACCCATAATTACTCTATTTACTTTTAACTGTGGTAAAAAAAGTAAACAGTTACTATTCGCCAAAAAATTATTTTCATCTTATTGAACCATATTTTAGTCCTTGATATTAACCGTGTCTCTCGGATTTTCGAAATTCCACTCACAGAAGCGGTAAAATTAAGTTTTATGAAAAAATCAGTTTTTTAACTACCACTTAGTGGTTTCATTATTCATCAAAATTGAATGTTTTCAGAAAAATAACAAAAATTAGGCCTAAGATATATTTGATATTATGAACTCAAAAATGATTTCTATTTTACCAAATTCAAAACATATCAGTTGCATTAATTAATTTAAAAATTAATTCCCTTCATCAAAACAAATAGTGTGTTCTTAAGAGATAATAACTATCAAAAGATTGACACTTGTTTATGTCTGGTTTAAATGTGAAATTACATCCAACGACCATCATTGTATTAAATTGTAAAAATATATTCTAAATATACTTTAAAACCACTCAAATTAATAATTTATCACTATTAATTATTTCGATTGAAAAAGTTGTTTTTAATTAAAATTTAGTACTTTTCATTATTCATCAAAATATGAAAGTTATCCGAAAATCACCAAAATTTTACCCAAAGCTAATTACGATATTACGAATCCAAAAATGAATTCCATTTTGAAAATTAAAATTTACAAAATTTCAAAAAGTGGTTATTACTATTCATAATGGCTAGTTTTAATAATATTTTAATAGCATATCGTTGTTTAGTAAAACTCGGTATTGCGTACTACACACGCTATCAAGGAAGGTCGTGATTGCGTGTAATGCAAGGAAAGTCAAGGATGCGTGTTGTGCAAGCTCCTTTTGGTGTAGCATACAACACAAGACATTAATAAAATTAAAAAGAATATTTTTCATAAAATCTTGGGCTGTTACATATATACATTAATTATCTCTAACCATAACCTTTATTAAATACATATCTAAATCTATATCAATATATATAATATAATATTGGATATATATATTACACTTTTCACTCTAGAGTACGTCAAGCACTATTTTTAATGAAAATATTAACACTACTAGTTCAAAATCATTTGTATTGTAATTCTTGGAATGAATCATTAATTGAACTGAGGAATAATCTTCCCCAATGTAATTTTTCTGGAGGATAAATGAATATCACATTTTTATGAACAATTAAATATTAAAATACCTTATTCATTATCAATAAATTTGAGTATAGGAGAAGTGACAAGCCTTTTCAGTAGCATTGGGATATTTTCAACACATTCAATTATATTGTGGAACATGATCCATTTTGTGTTAACATGTTTAGTGGATATGAATGTAATGAGAAATTTTTGACAAAGGGTTCATAATATCAATCAAAACCATGGAAACGATTGTATTTTAATTTGTGACCATTTTTTAATCACCTCTATCATTGAAGGATCCAAAAATATAACCTCAAATGTGATTATATTACCAATGAAGTAAAATTTATATATCTAGAGTCACACTTTCACAATATAGCATAAACATTACCCTATATCATGGATATTAGACATTATTTATAATAATTTTCATTATCTTCAACGATTAAGAAATATTTTTAAATATTCAATATAATGACGTTGAATTTTTTTGGATTAAATATCTTGTGATTCAATTCATTATATTAATTATTCTATAATGGGAATTCTAATGAATGATTGGAATCACTATTGGCTAATAGATTCTATAGATTTATTGATAGGTATATTTAGAAACATTCTCCATTGCGATGAATAATTGAACATATCTATATATAAGAACAAACTATTAGTGGTATTTTGAACATCATAGTTGATCAGACTAGAAATTTATATGTGGTTCACAATATTGTTTATTGACTATTATAATATATTGTTAATGAAAAACTATGTATGCATTGATATATATTTAGTTTTATAAATATATGATATCATAATCCCAAAATTATATATGTCAGTTTATAAAAACCTCTAAATCAGTTCCTTGAGATATTATACAATATTTTCTCAAATTCAAGTTGATCTATTCACACTATTTACATTAATATTATCATGTCTAAGGATATGAATTATAATTAAGAAAAAACTTCCATTGTGGGGAAATACATCGAAAGACTTCTAAAAAACATTATGAAATTACAAAATAATATATTTATCAATAGTAATGATCTTTTCCATAACCATTAAGATAAATACCCCCCATTATTGGGTATTAATACCAATGAAGTGGCTGTAAATCATATATTATTATCATAATCAACATTGTATTCAGTGATTATCATTAGTTGATTTATTATATGAAATTTGGAAACCCAAATATAGAAACATGTATAATATCTTATTTGGGAGATCTTATCCATTATGAAAAATTGAACCAAATTTTACTATAAGGAAAATAATTAGATATTTAAGAATAAATATTCAATAAACATCCATCAAAAGAGTTTTTTACAAATGTGATTAAGTCATCAAAACATTGGTATTTTCATCGATAATAAATTTTATAACTTTTAGGGACATGAATAATTATACATAGATATTTTCAATATTTGAATAAATTTGTATAGATCGAATAAATTGTGGTATTTTCCATATTAATACATTTTATCAAGACCCATATTTAATGATTTAGTCATTAATTATTGTCAAAAAAAATTCTATTTTTAACATCGTGAGTTAATAACTAGATTAAGAAACTATATGATAATGAAAATTAATCCAATTATATTCTAAATTTGGATACATTCATTAAAACATATTTTGTGTTGATTGTTTATCACATTTAGTTCAACAATTTCTGATTTATGTATTATACACATATTCATTATAAACAAAAAAATTGTGTTAAATTATTCTAATATAATATATTAATATAAATTTACTACATGAATAATGATGTTAATATAGAATATTTAATTTATTTTATTAGAATTATAAGTATTAGTGAGAAGAATTTAATTGAAAATGATTGTGATGGTCTTTGTACTTTTTAGATGAATTCACTCCTTCCAAAATGAATTTGTGATTCCATTAGGGGTACATAGGCTAAAAAACATCAACAAATACTTTAGGAGTGTCCAAATGATATAATATTAATTAGATATCTATATAAAATGTGTTTTTTAGTTTGTGTATTAGTGGGGTACTTTTAGAAGTTATTTTAATTGAAATTTCAACAATTACCCATTTCCAAAACATATATAAATGTCAATTAAAAAAACTCAAAAGAAAAAATTAATTGCTAACGAACAATGGGAGGTCGATAATTACATCATCCACTGTGTCCATGATAATGTTTTATGATATTTATTTTCTTTACTAGTGAATTTACTACCTTCAATATTATCATGGTAATTCAAGTATTCCATTAGTAACTTCTATCGATAAGTAAAATTTCAATTTAACTTCTAATTTTATTTACATTTTGTGATTACGAAATTTTTAACCTATTCATCTAAGTAATTTTCAAAAAACAAAAAATATAAATTATATATGATAAATTTATAAAAATAGATAATTAATTTTATATAATATTTTATTTTTAAACAATATGTGTTCAGAAATATATTTCTCATAAATTAATAATAGAATATTGATTTTCTATTTCATTAAAAAGAATCATTAAATTTTATTTGATAATGAAATGTGGTCAATTAAAATTATTAATATAATAATACAAAACCCATAAAAATGATCCATTCTATATTTCCCTTCATACATTAAATTATTTTCAATGTTATATCATTAAAAATAAAATTTTATCATATTACATCATAATTTTATCATAACATTTGATTTTGAGTAATTATTTTTGTAAATAGAAAATTTTATTCAATAATAATAATAACAATAATATATTACGAACAAATCCAATTTTTTGGAGAAACATTTTTACAATAATAATTATTATTTATGTTTCAATATAGTTTTTTCAAATTTTGACATCTTCATTTATGTACCCCAATATCCCACATAGAAACATGTATACATAACCACAATATATCTAACTACCTTATATCCAATAACTAATTTCATTATAGTCAAATTGATTTAATATATATTTTCAAAAATACCTTAAAAAACATCATACCTATTCACTTTCTTCACCCTCAATTTATATGTTAGGTTTTTATTGTTTATAATTCCTTTTGTTTTAATAATCGAGGGTATCATCATGATGGAAAACTGTAATGAAAATGTTTTCATGATTGTGTTATATATATTTACATATAGTTTTAGTAATCTCATAATTATCTAAATGAAATTTCATATTTTATTAGTATAATACTAAAACATTTATTATTCATAAAAATATTTTTTATATTTAAAATGTAACATAGTAATTTCCTATTTTCTATATCATGTGAAAATAGTATTTAACAGAATATTTAATTAAATGGAAACACATAACAAAATTTGGGGTTCTTATGAAATAATTTTGATTAATATAATTTAGTATTGAATAACTATAATTGATTTAAAAATGACCATAAATATCAAGTGTAAAAATAAAAGTTTAATAATAGTTATGGATACATAAATGATAACTTGGAAAAAATTCCCAAATTATAATGATGAATAGAAATTAATGTAAGATGTTTTCTTATTGTTGCCAGTCATGAATAATTATGTTTTTTTTGGAATTTTTATAAAATGATAATTATTATGTTGTAATAAAGATGTGTTGTGTGCTATGTAGTACCCTTAGTTTGAGGTCAATAGCCTTTTTATGTCTTTTTATGTGTTTAAATTACTTTTGATGAATTAGGAAGAGGTTTTTAGAGTTTTTAAATGTTTTGACACAGTGTATAGGCATTTCCAAGGTCTCACTGTTTGAGAACGGGTGGGGAAACTCGTGCAGGTTCTCCAAGACACTATGAAGGGGGAGAAGGTGGTTTCGTATGACATGCACACGGTTCTCCAATCCCTATTAGGTAACTGTGTTGGACCCACCTCTTGAGATAGTGTCATGGACATAGTTAGCGCACGGTTTTCCAAACCATACAGACTAATTGTGCGTCCACTTAAAAAGAGGGTTTTTAAATATCGGTTCACTAGGGCTGGAATAATTTCACTCCAAACAATCTCCCACTTGATAGAAACATTGGATTTTTGGTTCTCATGGGATGGATGGGATCTCCTGCTTACTTTGGAATCATATCGTTGGGGTTTCAATGTGGTTTGAAGGTTGTTTTTCTGGGATAAGTCACTCATATTGGGTATTTTTTGTATTATGTATGTCCTCTCATTCTTCTCTCTTTGTTTTATTGATCTACATACATTTAATGTATATGTATTGTTTGGGATTTGGTGGTTGTTGATTTTAGGGATTGTGGATGATATTGAATGAGATCTATAGTTGTTTTTGTGTAGTGTTTTCTAGGATTGGGGTGTGGTTGCTTGTGGGTCAAATTCACCAGAACACTAAATATTATTATCTTCTCTATTGACTCCACATGGTTATAACTAGTGTATTTGGTACGACTAATTTCTTTCCTTCAAATTAATAGTTACAATAATGTGTGAATCATGTTGTAAAACAATTGGTAGTGACTTAGGGATTTTGGGGAAAATGTGTTATTTTTGAAAAAGGGGGATTTGTTTTGTGATTTTAAAATGATGATTTCAAAATCATTATTGGTTGATTATGATGTTTTTTAATAATTTTTTTCAATAAAGATTTTTTTTATTGAAATATAATTGATTTTGGAACATTGGTTAAATGGTGTTTTCAAAAAATGGGCTATTTATTGAATTGAATTGTAATGTTTTGGGAGTGATGGTGTGATTTTGTGTGCACTTGGTGCATTAGAATTATTTTATTATGTGGTATGGAATCTGTATGATGGGTGGATTAGTGATGGAGGCATCACTACAAAATGTGATGGATAATGGTCGGAAGAACCACCATTATGGAAAGTCGTCATGAAGCACCACTAGTAGGAAATGTAGTGCACAGGTTGGATGGAAGCTCAAATATTTTTTTTCATTGTTGTTTTTTTCATAGCGAGATGGAATTTGTGGTGTTAATATTAAATGGTGAAATGTCTTATGTAATGGTTTTTTTCATTCCCTTTATATTAATTTGTTTTGTAATGGTATCTTGGTTAGGGTGTGTTTAGATTATTGGTAATTTTTGTACTATTCAATGTTTTATGTAGTATTTTTTATATAAATTTGCTAACGATTTTGTCCTAGTGGCCTGTGTTGGGATGAAATTTGGGAAAACCTTACTGAGTATTTTTACTCACCATTACCTTGTATCATTGGTGCTTTTACAGAATTTGTATTCCAGTACATAGGTAAGAGTTAGGAATTTCATTTTTTTAACGGTTCAGAATAACTAATTGTCAATGTTGTGGTCCTAAGATCATGTATATTTGTGTGGAGCTATGGATGGTTTCCTAATTTTTTTGGATTCTTGTGGTAGTCATCTACACTGTACTCTAATTTAGGCTTAATTCCATATGGCATGTGGGATTGTTATAGAATAGTTCGCTGGATTTATTGGTAATGTTTGAGTTGGATGTTCTGTTGACATTCATCATGTAGTTGGTTTATAATGGATTGTTTATTTTGACGGTTTTTTCTCAAGGAAAAATTGTTCTTGAATTTCATCATGAAGTCCTGGTCATTTATTGCAATCCTTTGGTGCATTGGTAATTTCACTTAAGGACATATATCATTCCTCCACCCTCTCAATCTAATGAGATGGGGTGTGATTTTAAAAGTTGTATCAGTTCATTTGGTCCTTATATTTCTCGTGGGAGAAGCAATTTGGTCATTCTACATTATTCATTGGTCTTCGTGTGGGAATTTTTTTTAATGGCCTATTCATTAAGATGGGATGGTATCAAGGAGTAGGATTATCAAAAAATTGAATGTGTAGAATAAAAGGATTTGACAAACCATTGATGATGAACTATATGTTACTATTGATATGGGTACATGTGTGTTTGGAAACACTAATAGGCATTGGAAATATCATTGTTGTGGGCGTATCCAATGAGATAAGCATGAATTGCATGGTAGAAATTAATTCCTTCAAGGATGCATATTTCAATGTGGTATAATGATCCATGATTTCTTATGAATGTTTTTATTTTGAAAATTTTAATTGAGTTTCAAAATTGAAGGACTTAAAACATGAAAACTCAAGGTATTTCAAATATGGGATGATTTTCAAAACACATTGGATTTTTTAAAATAGTGTAATATGTGAAATGTGAATGTGTGGAAATCATGGTTGTGGAAGTTGTAGTGTAATTGAACTATAATTATTGAATTATGTGTTTCTCAAATAGAAGGAATTATTTTTGTTTTTGTGTTGTCAAAAATGGCATTGGGTTTGCGTCATAGAGACCAATGAGAGGAAGAATTTGAAAATGTGGTTACACCTCAGACTTAGGTAGACCAGCAGCCAGTGAATAGTATAGTGAAAGCTTTACATTCTCTAGAAAGTTGGAATAATGTGGATAAACCAAGCCATGTGGATCATGCATTAAATTTTCAATGGAAGAATCCACCAGTGTTTAGGGGTGATTCCAAGCCAGTAAGAGATGAAGTGTGGTTGAAATGAATGAATAGGATATTTAACTTATTGGGTACTTAGGCATAGAGAAAAGATATGATAACCATATATTTGTGGGATGATCATTCCATTCAGTGGTGGGGGCTTGCAGTCCAAGATAGGACGCACCAAACTGTGATCTGGGAGGTGATTGAGGTATTGTTTATCAAAACATTCTACACTCATATATTCAGAATTCAGTGAATAAAGGATTTCATTATTTTTAAGAAAGGGAATATGGTGGTGATGGAATATGCGGTTATGGTTATGAACCCAGTGCAGCTTTCAACCGAGGTGGCAGGTAGTAAATCATTGAAGTCCCAAATATTTTATACTGGGTCAAACTAGGAAATCAGTTCACAGATAGCTGTACATTGTATATGTGATTACATGGAAATGGTGGATCTACCTATGGTGGCTAGGCATGAACTTTTTGGGGCTATAGGTTGGGGACGAATGTTGGTACCCATGGGGAATAGTGGGAACTTGAACAATGGGATCAAGTGGAAGAAGGACACATATCTAAGGGGGTGGAGTACAGTTCGAAATCTGAAGGCAAGATTGGTGAGTCATCCTCCAAATCCTCAGATAATGTTGGGATGTTTTCTATGTTGTTCTACAATACACAAAAGTGGGATTGTATGACACAACCATGATCCTGTCATAATTGTATGTAGGTGGGGAATATAAAGCATTATTGTCAAAATGCTCTGAGTTCGGGTTTCTATGACACTCTTCAAGGGTCAGATGGGTCTTATGCCTTAACAGATGGGGGTAGTATCATACCCCTCGATACGAGAGTATAGTGGGTCATGGTGATTATTGGAATATGATGATGCATCAGCAGGGTAACAATGACCAGAGTGTGGAAATAAAGAAGTTTTTTGGAGCTGATCAGGTTGTGCTTGATGATCAGTAGGGACCATCCAAGTTGTGAGGTATGGTTATTTTAAATTCAAAATCGATACAAGATTTTATTGATACAGGTGATTCCGATTCTTTTATATACTCTCACATCATTTATTTTTTGGGATTACACATGGAAATGATGCCTTCTTTTTTGAAACTACAACCTCCTCTAGGTCAATTAGAGTGTCTATCCATTCTATGTCAAGGTTGTTGTTTACTTGAGGATGGCATCGAATTGAGGTTTGATATCTTAGTGCTTGAGATGGATGCATATGATATTTCCTTGGAAATTTATTTGTTTTATGTTTTCAACTCCAACATCGATTTTCATGCCCGAATGATTAGTTTTGGGATAGAGGATTGTGACAGACATATCTCTATAGGGGAAGGAGTAAAAATCTAGGTCCAAAAGATTTAATGGCACCAGTTGTTAGTAGGATATCATATCAGTTATAGGCATTGTCATTGTAATCAGTTGAAGGTGTTGACAAGGGTTTTATTCCAAAAATAGTGGATCACTTTATGGATTTATTTCCTGAATAATTCTCATGATTCCAACCATGATAGAAGTGGAGATCTGATTATTATTTTTCCGAGGACAAGTTCTATCTCGCATTCGTCTTGAATAATGGAACCAATAGAATTACAGGAATTATAGGTGTGGTAGTAAGAGTTAGAAATGTAAGGTTTCATCCAGCATAGAATGTATCCATGGGAAGAACTGATTTTTTTGTTAAAGAGTCAAATTAAACCTTGTGCCTTTGTGTTGATTATCATAGTCTTAATCAGGTAATGATTATGAACTAATATCCACTTCCATGCATTGATGATTTGTTTGACCATTTGAGGGGAGGTCATTGGATCTCCATGTTTAACTTAAGGACCTGGTTTCACCAGTTTCATGTAAGGAAAGAGTATATTATAAAAATTTCTTTTATTAGTATATATGGACATTGCGAGTATGTGGATATGCATGTTAATCTAATGAATGAACCAGTCGTGTTCATTGAATTGATAAATCAGATATTTCAGTGATATTTGGATTCATTTTTGTTGGTATTTGTGAATGATATATTGTTGTATTCAGGAAATGGTTAGATAATCTATATCAGTTGGTGATAGTGTTGGGGATCTTGAGGGACCATCGATTATATGCCAAATTTTCAAAGTGTGTCTTTTATAGAGAGGAGTTTTTTTCCTTAACCATGTTATTTCTGAGTGGTTTTCTAGTTGATCCAGAATTGTTAAATGAAGTTAACACATGAAAACTTTCCTAGAATGTTTTCGAGATTCAAATATTTTGTGGTCAATCATGGTATTATCGATGTTTTGTTAATGATTTCTCATGATTGGCATCATAGATGACATCATGGAAAAAAATATTATCCGCAGTTCTAGAAATAGAATAAATATTTATTGGGTTCCCTTACATAAGAACCAATATTGGATTTCGATGAACTAACGAAATGGTACATGGTGTATTGTGACACATCATCATCTGGGTATGGGTGTGTTCTCATATAGGGGGGCCATGTGGTTGCATATGGATCAGGATAGTTGATGTTTCATGATATGAACAACTCAAACCCTGATTGGATTTGGAATAATTGGTTCTTGCTTTATATATGAAGTATCTTTATCTATTCGTTGAAATATTTATAGTTTTTACGGAACATACGATCTTAATGAATACTTTCGCACATAGATATTTGAACATGAGGAAATGGATATTGATAGAATATCTCTAGAGGTTTCATTTTCACATAATGTTTACACTGTTTAAGGTAAATTCAGTGGTGAATTGTCACGAGACGTCCTCGGGGCCCGTGCCATGACTACCCCAAGCCCACCTTCAATAGGCCAGGGGCTGGCGACTAGCACCAAAGGTGTAAATCCAAAAATAAGGGAAGGCAATGCCTTTATGAAGTATGTATAGGTGAAACAGTCATGTTGTCACTAATAGTTTGAATGAGATCTTACTATTTGGAATCTTTTTTATTTCAACAATATAAGAGATAAGAAATATAAATTTTCATCTAGTGGTGGATTTGTTTCTTGAAGTGTTTCCCAAAAATCTCTCGTGGTTTCCAATAGTAATGGAAGTGGATTTTATGATTTATATCATCCTAGGGACTAGAACTATCTTAATTTTTTTATTATAGGACGGAAGTAATAGAATTAATGGAACTTAATGATATGTTTTATGAACATGATTGAAAGTTTTTCATTCGATCGAGAACATCTCTATGGGAAACACTTGTCTTGTTGATGAAGAAATTTTATGGAATTTGAAGGAACTGTATTGATAGTCATAATCTTAATCATGTTATTGAAAAGAACAAGTATCAAATTACACACATTAATGATATTTTCATTCAATTGAAAGGATATAAGTGGTTCATTAGGATTTAATTACACTTTGTCTATAAAATATTGTGAGTTTGGAAGGAGGATATTCCAAAAGAAGCATTCAGAAGCAGATATGACCATTAAGTTTATGTTGCAATACCATTAGGTCCAACTAATTAACTAGTTGTAATTATATAATTTCTGAGTCATATATTTTGATGATATTGTGATTATTTTTCAAGGTTTTTTTAGAATAAATCTTGGTTTATTAAATAAAATGTGTTGAGAATGAGAAACACTGGGCAACATTGATGGAAATCATGAGAGACAATACATTGTAATAAAAATAATCATAGATGGATTTTCTGACATAATAAATATGCTTTCTTGGCCATGTAATTTCAAAAATACGCTTTTATGTCAATCTATTAGATATAGAAGGTGTTATCTCATGGAAACCACCAATGAATATCATTTATATACATTATTTTCTTGACATAGTTGATTGATATCGTCGCTTTGTGTGTGAATTTTCATTGCTTGGATGTCCAATTATAATGCTGAAAAATATGAATGTTCCATTACATTAGATTGTGGAATTCCATAAATCATTTCATGTGACCAAATTTATCCTTATATCTTAATGATCATAGATTTTCCAGAATTAATAAATTGTTACATGGTATATTGTAATGCTTGGGGATCTGGGTTGGAGTGTGTTTGGATGATACCAGACCATGTTGTTTCTTATGAATCAATTCTATTATGATTGCACTGGAAGAACTACCAAACAAACAATTTGGATTTACCTGAAGTATTCCATGCCTTAAAAACATTTCTCCATTATATATTTGGTGAGAAATGTATTGTGTTCAGTGTTGATAAGATCTGCAATAAAATTTTTTAATCATCATATATGAATACAAGGAATTATAGATGGATAATGTATCTCCAAATTTTCAATATTTACCTTATTCATACACCTGTTATGTGTAATGTTGTGGCTGATGTATTATTGAAAATGTTGTATGATAATTTAGAAAAAAACTTCAAATGAGTGGCAGTTGATGTCCAATATAGACTATATGAATTTGTAATATGAAGACAGAGGTCATGTTGCGGATTTCATTCTAGTTTTGATTATTATTTATTTGGTGAAGAAGATAAAGGATGCATGAATATCTAATTCAAAGTGTGTTTTGGTAAGTTTGAAACTCAATGGTGGGGAGACTATTGTGGGATGGAGGCTAGAAGAGAGTTTAGTTTTATGGTTTTTATAACGGATGTTTGTACCTATTACTTCTCATGTGAAACATCATCATGATGACCACCATTAAATATGGGATATCTATCCTAGAATCCAAATGATTTATAAGTAAATGGAGGTATATGTTTAGTCGATTGGAATGAAAATGATGGTGTATATGTTTTGTTCCAGATCCTGAAGTTATTCACATGTTAAGGCAGAAGATAAGTGACCAATAGCTATGTTATAGTCTTTAACAAGTGTGGTTTGGAAATGTGAGCCGATAGATATATATTTTGTATCATGTCTCCCATGAATAGTTCAAAAACCAGATTCCATATGGGTCATTATGGATTGTCTCATGAAATCAGACATTTTAATCCATGTTTATGAAAGTCATAAGATGAAGGATTTATCCAAAATTAATGTCTATGAATTGTTATTGGTATATGGAATTCCATTTTTGATCGTTACAAATATATATCTCAGGGTTACCTCCAATTTTAGGAAATCATTATGAAAAACCCTATGTAAATCATTTAAATGTGAGTACTTCATATCATCCACATATGGACATGCATTCTACATGGTTTTTAAAAAAATTTATTACATGTTGTGCACCTGTGTAATGTATTTTAGTGACCCTTGGTAAGAACATATTTAGTTAGTGGAGTCCTCATTTAACAAATGCTACCATGGATTGATATATATGGATTTATTTTAATAATTGTTTTGGAATCCATAATGTTCTCCACTTTTTTAGTGAAAAAAAGTGAGAATCTACTTATTGGGATGATATATATGCATGAAACAATTGAGAAGATTCACATGATTAGAAAATAGATTGAGATGGCTTAGAGTCGTTAGAAAAAGTATGTCAATCATCGTCTACAACCATTGTCCATCACAATAACAGATCCTGTGATCTAGAGGATTTCTTCAAGTCTTAGACATCGACATTTTGAAATGTCTGGAATGTTATATCCATTATAAACATGAAATTTTTCGATAATGGAATGGGTGGGAGAGGTGGAATATAGATTGGTATTTCCTTCACTACATAGTGATGTTCACAATGTGTTCCACATACCTCTGTTGAAAATGTATCAACCTGATTCTAACCATGTGATTAGATGGGATAATGCGAAACTAGATCTAGTTCCTTTATTGGTACATATCCCAGTGCATTATTGTGAAATTCATGAGAAAAACTTGCATGCAAAAGGTAATATTATACTGAAGAATTTTCGCCAACAAGATCAATTTTAAGATGAAACAAGGAAATATGAGAATTAAATTAAAGTAAAATGTAATAACCACTTTCACGAATCTAATGTTATTATACTGTAGAAGGACATAAATTCCAATGGTGAGAAGAATGTATCACCCCTATTTCTAGTAAGATACCCTTTATTTATGCTTCTCAATTATATAATGGATTATGGTGATGTTTGGGAGAGTTTGGAGAACATATAAAGAGTTTTTTTGTATTTCATATTGGTTCAATGGTGGAGAATGGTTTTTTGAAACATGAAACACATGAATGAAATAGTTCATAATGAGATAGGGGAGAAAGATAATGCGCACAGATAATGTACTATTTATCCAAACATTACAGCTTCCAAAAAGAAATGGTGTGCTTTAAAAATGGCATTGTTCTTTTTGAGGAATGGTATTTTGCATGCTTGGAGTATGATTTGGAGACCATGAAGGATGGCCAAAGGTGATATCGAGGTGATACGATGGACAATGAGGGTTCATCAATAGATACGGTGGTGATCAGAAGCCTTACCATGGCGATTAGAATCCTATTTCACAAGGTAAGTGAACATTAATTATCATTTATGATCTTTATCTAAGAAATAATTCAAAATCCCTCTCTATCTATCTTGGTTTCATAGATATCAAAGAACTGTGGGTATATCTAAGGTTGAATATGATAAATATGACCAATTGTTTTCATTTGGTTGATAATGGAAGAGAATTATGGTAGGATCACAGAGATTCAACCCGATTTTGTAATGTTTTTAGTGGTTCTTATCATTTTTCCCCAAACCCTAAAGGTAGGTGGCCTCACTGCCGACTCCCATATTTTACAACATATAGTCTCAGTTTTAAATTATATTCCTTTATAGAAATTGATCATTTATTTTCTGATAAATTATTATTAAAACCAATTTTTAGCGATACATTGTACAAATTTGGGAAAATTGTGTGATATTGGAAAAGGTTTTCATAACAAGATTTTATAATGTTGATATCAAAAAAATGATGGATTTGCTGCATAGAAAAAATGGGTATCAAAAAAATGAAATGTGTTTAATTGAAATGGTATGAAGACACATGGTTTTGAATGAAATATGAATGGTTGTGTTGAATCTATTCATATGCATTGGGATTGATAATTTTTTTAAGTAACCTCATCAAAAATGTTGGGATGAATATGTTCATGATGGACCCCCATCAAAGTGATCTACTATGTGACTACTTCATGGAAGGATGATTCAACCCTACTGGGAATAGGGAGGTCTATGGTTTTGATACATGTTTGTGTTGAAAGGAATGGGATATGAAAAAATGGAATGATAAATGATTTAAATAATTGTTTATGTGATTTAGTATGAGAAATGTTTACAATGTCTTTAGTTTTATTTTTATATAATCTAATTTAAAAAAATACTATGTAAATTGTTCAATATAATTTTTTCTAACATGTCCTATCATAGTATCCTGAGGAGGGAAGTCATTGGGGGAACCATACTTAGTATTAGTACACACCCCATCATTGGCACTTTGGTGCTTTTGTAGATCGCATATACCAGGTCTTGGGAAAAGGTAATGTATCAAACTTCTTGAGCACTAAATCGCGATATATGGTTTTTTGGTGATGTTGGAGCGTAGATATTGATGATATTGGACTCTTTTGGTTATCTTGGAGTGTTAATAATTTTTCTTCTACTTTTTACATTGATATTATAGTATTCCATCTTTTCACATGAGTATAGAATGATTTTAATTATCTTTTTTTGATTAGTTTTTCAATTTTATCAGGATAATAATTTGGTAGTTTGGTTATGGATTTCATGGTTAGTTATGTTACTCATAAAGGGTAAATGATTCCCCAGATGTGATGAAACCCATAATTTATCCCCGTCTTTTGACATCTTAGGGATGTCTACTAAGTCTTAGTAATGACTCACCACCCTCCCAAGAAAATGATAAGGGGTAGGACATTATAGTTCACACCGTGAAGTGGTTTGTGTCATGAATCTTTACCAAAGGTAGTACAATTTTATTCAATACACTACTTAGGATTTTCAGATCCTACTTTTAGGATTTCAGTCATGAGCACCTCTGGGACAAACAATTTTATTTATGGTGAATCCAAAAAATATTTATTTTATCATGTTTCCATATCATGATATACATTTTGAGATAGCATTAAAATTTTGGCAGTTTTTTTCATTTTCATATGTCTTGTTTTCTTATTTAATATCAAGTGAGTTCCCTCTAATTTGTTTTCCACTTCTCATAACTACCCTCTATTTAATTTTTTTGTTCTCTTGGTTTTGATTTTTATAAGAGTTTAATATTAATATTTATGTTCTAGTAATTACCTATTGTTCTAATTACCATTTTTCATCATTATAATTTCTATTGTTAAAGGTTTCTATCATTATGAAAGTACATGTTTCTCCATATTCTTTTTCCACAAAATTGAATCCTATAATTTCATAATTGATTTGAAAACTGAATATAACATGTTAAAGCACATGGATTTGAGATGAAGGAAAGATTACTTTTAAAATGGAAAAATGATTATGAAAACCCCTCATTTCAATGGAATAATAATTATTTTCATAAGATAATAAAAGTGATTTCAAGAATTTGAAATAATTTTGGAGAAAGGTATTTGAAATGTATCAAATTAAATGATTATTGGAAATGACATGATATATAAAAACTTCTTATTTAGTTTTGTAATTAATAATTCACGTGGAATACTAAATGAAAGATATTTATTTTTTAACTTATTTTACATGAATATTTTTACCTGATTGATCACATGATTTTATAGATAATTTGTGATGTTTGGTAGTTTGTGGGTAATTAGGAAACCCAAGATAGTATCAAACACCTTGGATTGAAATTATGATGAGAATAATTATATACAAAAAATATGGCGTGATTTTTTTCCATGATGGGGAGTTTTGTCTCGACAGCCATAGTTAGGGGACCTCTGGACACATTGATAGAAGATCACTGATGTGTGTTGGGGGATACTATTACTAGAGAATAATTTACCCTATGGAAATTATATAGGGTTATATGATATAAATAATTTTATTTTAAAAACCCATTAATTTATTGAAATTAATTGTTCATTGAATATTATTTTTGTACATTTATTATATAAAATGTTGTTTTATGAATGTTCTAATATGTTTTAAATAATATTTAATAGGAAACCTAATTTGTTGAAAATTTATAAATATTATTTCTGGCCTTGATTTATATAAAATTTAATTATACATGGTTTAATTATTACGAAATAAATTTTCGAACACTTATTTTATCATATTGGTATTTTCAACCAAACATTATATTTTATTAGGAATTTTTAGATTTTCTGAACACATGTCTTAGAAAGGGGAAACCACTATATAAATATGGTTGGTGTTCATGATCATTAAGACATGAATTGTTGGAGGTAAATGGTAGAGATGTTATATACTATTGAACTGTTTATTCTATGAGATTATACCTTTTCATATGTTATTTATTTTGATGATGTGTTGTTTGGGTGCTATTTTAAACATATATTTATGATACAATATAACATTTGAATATTTAGAGAACATGATTATATATTTAATCATATGTTGTTCCGTTGGGAAAACCATTAAATTTTCATTATGGATTGATAAATCATTCTAGTCACCATCCCATGTGTATTTGGAACTCACATTGATCTATGTCATATTTTTCTTGAGTATTAGTGTAACAGTGTATCTGGGATAGTTACTGACAGGTGATGTTATTGAACTATTACCAATTTAAAAGTGGGTATAATATTTTAGGGAGTAATCCTTATATTTTCAACAATTTCAAGATACTATTGAAGGATTAATGGTTGAAAATATCTGAAAAGATGAGGGGTTTGTGATATGGGGTTAAAACAAACCTTGGATATTAATTTTTTGAGATAACATTGGGGGTTACAAGGCTCATTTAATTAGCAGGTGAAATATTTCAAAAGTAAAGTTTTACCATGGAAAATAATTTTTAAACAAATAATAAATTATAATGATAAAAATAAGATATATTATGTTATTTTGTTTATTAAATCTTATTTATAATATAAAAATAATATATTCAAATGAAATTTAATAATTTTTGAAATGGTTATTTTAAATGAAACCAACATAAACATTTAAAATAATCTTTTAAACAATTTGGAATTTATGTTTTAAATTTAGTCATAATTTAAAATTTATTTGATTACTAAATTTGGTAAAAATAAATTTATTAATTATAAATAATATAATACATTTTCTTCCTTAATGTAAATATTAAAATTAATCCCCATTGGAAAAACAAAATAAAAAAGAGACTGAAAAATATTTTATTTGGTGAATGATTTTAATAAATTTGAAAATTATTATATTTGGATTTACATGTCAATAGAATATTAATATGAATAATTTTATTAATTAAATTCATATTTGGTAAAAATAAAATGTTTTTTTAACTTATTGTTCATTCTGATATAGTTATACAGAAATAGGAATTACATGTTTTCAAACATTATTTTACAATTACATTCTATCAATTTTATAAAAATACTCCTCATTCACGATAGTGTAATTTCTCTACTATGAATGAAAAAATTATTTTAATTTAATCAAATTTAAATTATATAATTTAAATTTTCCTTAAATTCCCATATAAATTCTCTTTAGTGATCACATTGTTTGATTTTTTCCGATAATGATTTTACCAGTTACATTAGAGTTTGTATTATTATATTGATGACCCAAGAATATACTAATGTTAATTATATAAAATATGAACCTTAAATATAATGTTAGAATACTGATTTTATATACTATTAGTTTTATTATGATCTATAGTTTTAAAAACACATTTTTATATAATTCTTTTGGAAGAATTATCTAGATCGTTGAGATAAATGAAATATATATTTTTGATATAATTGAAAGTGTTATTATGTTTAGGCATAAAAACTAATTCATGATTATCCAATAACATTTATTGAATGTAAAATATCCTTTAATAGCGAAAAAATTACTGGACTACATAATGTGGTAAACTACAACCCATTAAGAATTCATAAATTTAGATTTAATATAGAGAAATAAAAAAATATAGTTTTGTTATCCCATTTCAATACAATTATGGGTACATAATTCATCACCCCCTTAGACCTTATTCATTATACCATATCCTTTTTCAATATAAATTTTTCTCATATTTATTCTATATTGTCTATCATCTTGATGTCCCACAAAAAATTCCTTTAAATCACCACATATCAATGTCATTTGCGATTTGATAAATAATAATGAGATCTATTTAGTATCCAATAACAATTTCTTAAATTCTATTATTAGTGTTATTAATAATGATTTAAAATATATTATAATTTTTTATCATCAAAATTTCATGTTAGAATATTCCAAACCTTCATTTGTAGCCAAATATATTATTTCAAGGCCACCAAGATATCATCATAGACGAATGGCTGAGGAGTGATTTGGTAATGATAATATATCACCCCGTATCCTGTGATTTTAATATATATCCATAAAAACCCATCAGTGATGTTTCTATTCCAATGTTCATAATTTATAAGGTAACATTATCATTCTTTCAAGGATGATAAAAAAACATATATTTATAATGGAGGTTGTAATGTATTGACCATTTATATACATTAATTATCTCTAACCATAACCTTTATTAAATACATATCTAAATCTATATCAATATATATAATATAATATTGGATATATATATTACACTTTTCACTCTAGAGTACGTGAATCACTATTTTTAATGAAAATATTAACACTACTAGTTCAAAATCATTTGTATTGTAATTCTTGGAATGAATTATTAATTGAACTAAGGAATAATCTTCCCCAATGTAATTTTTCTTGAGGATAAATGAATATCACATTTTTATTAACAATTAAATATTAAAATACCTTATTCTCTATCAATACATTTGAGTATAGGTGAAGTGACCAACCTTTTCAGTAGCATGGGGATATTTTCAACACATTCAATCATATTGTGGAACATGATCCATTTTGTGTTAACATGTTTAGTGGATATGAATTTAATGAGAAATTTTTGAAAAAGGGTTTAAAATATCAATCAAAACCATGGAAACAATTGTATTTTAATTTGTGACCATTTTTTAATCACCTCTATCATTGAAGGATCCATAAATATAACCTCAAATGTGATTATATTACCAATGAAGTAAAATTTATATATCTAGAGTCACACTTTCACAATATAGAATAAACGTTACCCTTTATCATGGTTATTCGACATTATTTATAATAATTTTCATTATCTTCCACGATTATGAAATATTTTTAAATATTCAATATAATGACGTCAAAATTTTTTTGGATTTAATATCTTTTGATTCAATTCATTATATTAATTATTCTATAATGGGAATTCTAATGAATGATTGGAATCACTATTGGTTCATAGATTCTGTAGATTTATTGATAGGTATATTTAGAAACATTCTCCATTGCGATGAATAATTGAATATATCTATATATAAGAACAAACTATTAGAGGTATTTTGAACATCATAGTTGATCAGACAAGAAATTTATATGTGGTTCACAATATCGTTTATTGACTATTATACTATTATGTTAATAAAAAACTCTGTATGCATTGATATATATTTAGTTTTATAAATATATGATATAATAATCCCAAACTTATATATGTCGGTTTATAAAAACCTCTAATCAGTTCCTTGAGATATTATACAATATTTTCTCAAATTTAAGTTGATCAATTCACACTATTTACATTAATATTATCATGTCCAAGGATATGAATTATAATTAAGAAAAAATTTCCATTGTGGGGAAATACATTTAAAGACTTCTAAAAACATTATGAAATTAAAAAATAATATATCTATCAATAGTAATGATCTTTTCCATAACCATTAAGATAAATACCCCCCATTATTGGGTATTAATACCAATTAAGTGGATGTAAATCATATATTATTATAATAATCAACATTGTATTCAGTGATTATCATTATTTGATTTATTATATGAAATTTCGATACCCAACTATAGAAACATGTATAATATCTTATTTGGGAGATCTTATCTATTATGAAAAATTGAACCATATTTTACTATAAGGAAAATAAGTAGATATTTAAGAATAAATATTCAATAAACATCCATTAAAAGAGTTCTTTAGAAATGTGATTAAGTCATCAAAACATTGGTATTTTCATCGATAATACATTATATAACTTTTAGGGACATGAATAATTATACATAGATATTTTCAATATTTGAATAAATTTTTATAGATCAAATAAATTGTGATATTTTCAATATTAATACATTTTATCAGGACCCATATTTAATGATTTTGTCATTAATTATTGTCAAAAAACAAAATTTTTATTTTTAACATCATTAGTTAATAACTAGATTAAGAAACTATATGATAAGGAAAATTAATCCAATTATATTCTAAATTTGGATACATTCATTAAAACATATTTTGTATTAATTGTTTATCACTTTTAGTTCAACAATTTCTAATTTATGTATTATACACATATTCATTATAAACAAAAAAATTGTGTTAAATTATTCTAATATAATATATTAATATAAATTTACTAGATGAATAATGGTGTTAATATAGAATATTTAAATTATCTTATTAGAATTATAAGTATTAGGGAGAAGAATTTAATTGAAAATGATTGTGATGGTCTTTGTACGTTTTTAGATGAATTCACTCCTTCCAAAATGAATTTGTGATTCCATTAGGGGTACATAGGCTAAAAAACATCAACAAATACTTTAGGAGTGTCCAAATGATATAATATTAATTAGATATCTATATAAAAAGAGTTGTTTAGTTTTTGTATTAGAGGGGTACTTTTAGAAGTTATTTTAATTGACATTTCAATAATTACCCATTTCCAAAACATATATAAATGTCAATTATAAAAACTCAAAAGAAAAAATTAATTGCTAACGAACAATGGGAGGTCGATAATTACATCATCCACTGTGTCCATGTTAATGGTTTATGATAATTATTATCTTTACTAGTGAATTTATTACCTTCAATATTATCATGGTAATTCAAGTATTCCATTAGTAACTTCTATCGATACGTAAAATTTCAATTTAACTTCTTATTTTATTTACATTTTTTGATTACGAAATTTTGAACATATTCATCTAAATAATTTTCAAAACACAAAAAAATATAAATTATATATGATAAATTTATAAAAATAGATAATTAATTTTATATAATATTTTATTTTTAAACAATATGAGTTTGTAAATATATTTCTTATAAATTAATAATAGAATATTGGTTTTCTATTTCATTAAAATCGAATCATTAAATTTTATTTGATAATGAAAAGTAGTCAATTAAAATTATTAATATAATAATAAAATACCCATAAAAATGATCCATTCTATATTTCCATTCATACATTAAATTATTTTCAACGTTACAGAACTAAAAATCAAATTTTATCATATTACATCATAATTTTATCATACCATTTGATTTTGAGTAATTATTTGAGTAAATAGAAAATTTTATTCATTAATAATAATAACAATAGTATATTTCAAACAAATCCAAATTTTTGGAGAAACATTTTTACAATAATAATAATTATTTTTGTGTCAATATAGTTTTTTCAAAATTTGACATCTTCATTTATATACCCCAATATCCCACATAGAAACATGTATACATAACCACAATATATCTAACTACCTTATATCTAATTATTAATTGCATTATAGTCAAATTGATTTAATATATATTTTCAAAAATACAATACAAAAATCATCATACCTATTCATTTTCTTCACCCTCAATTTATATGATTGGTTTTTATTATTTATATTTCCTTTTTTTGTAATAATCGAGGGTATCATCATCATGGAAAACCGTAATGAAAATGTTTTCATGATTATGTTATATATATTTACATATAGTTTTAGTAATCTGATAGTTATCTTAATGACAATTCATATATTAATAGTATAATACTAAAACATTTATTATTCATAATAATATTGTTTATATTTTAAAAGTAACATAGTAATTTCTTATTTTCTATATCATGTGAAAAAAGTATTTAACATAATATTTAATTAAATGGAAACACAGAACAAAATCTGGGGTTCTTAGGAAATAATTTTGACTAATATTATTTAGTATTGAATAACTATAATTGATTTAAGAATGACAATAAATATGAAGTGTAAAAATAAAAGTTTAATAATAGTTATGGATACATAAATGATAACTTGAAAAAAATTCACAAATTTTAATGATGAATAGAAATTAATGTAAGATGTTTTCTTATTGTTGCCAGTCATGAAAAATTATGATTTTTTTGGAATTTTTATAAAGTGATAATTATTATGTTGTAATAAAGATGTGTTATTTGCTATGTAGTACCCACAAATTGAGGTCAATAGCCTTTTTATGACTTTTTATGTGTTTAAATTTATTTTGATGAATTTGGAAGAGGTTTTTAGTGTTTTTAAATGTTTTGACAAAGTGTATAGGCATTTCTAAGGTCTCACCGTTTGAGAACGGGTGGGGAAACTCGTTCAGGTTCTCCAACACACTATGCAGGGGGGAGAAGGTGGTTTCATACGACATGCACACGGTTCTCCAAACCCTATTAGGTAACTGTGTTGGCCCCTCCTCTTGAGGTAGTGTCATGGACATAGTTAGCACATGGTTTTCCAAACCATACAGACTAATTGTGCGTCCACTTAAAAAGAGGGTTTTTAAATATGGGTTCACTAGGGATGGAATAATTTCACTCCAAATAATCACCCACTTGATGGAAACATTGGATTTCTGGTTCTCATGGGATGGATGGGATCTCCCGATTACTTTGGAATCATATCCTAGGATATTCAATGTGGTTTGAAGGTGGTTTTTCTGGGTTAAGTCGCTCATATTGCGTATTTTTTTTATTCTCTATGTCCTCTCATTCTTCTCACTTAGTTTTATTGATCTACATAAATTTCATTTATATGTATTGTTAGGGATTTTGTGGTTTTTGATTTTAGGGATAGTGGATGATAGTGAATGAGATCTATAGTTGTTTTTGTGTAGTGTTTTCTAGGATTGGGTTGTGGTTTCTTGTGGGTCAAATTCACTGGAACCCTAAATATTATTATCTTCACTCTTGACTCCACATGGTTATAACTAGTGTATTTGGTACAACTAATTTGTTTCCTTCAAATTAATAGTTACAATAATGTGTGAATCATGTTGTAAAAAAATTGGTAGTGACTTAGGAATTTTGGGGAAAATGTGTTATTTTTGAAAAAGCGGGATTTGTTGTGTGATTTTAAAATGAAGATTTCAAAATTGTTATTGGTTTATTATGATGTTTTCTAATAATTTATTTCAATAAAGATTTTGTTTATTGAAATATAATTGATTTTTGAACTTTGGTTAAATGGTGTTTTCAAAAAATGGGTGATTTATTGAATTGAATTGGAATGTTTTGGGAATGATGGTGTGCTTTTGTGTGGCCTTGGTGCATTAGCATTTTTTTATTATGTGGTATGAAATCTGTTGGTTGGGTGGATGATTGGTGGAGGCGTCACTAAAAAATCTGATGGATAATGGTCGGAAGAACCACCCTTATGGAAAGTGGTCAAGAAACACCACTAGTAGGAAATGTAGTGCACAGGTTGGATGGAAGCTCAAATATTTTTTTTCTTTTTGGTGTTTTTCTTAGCAAGATGGAATTTGTGGTGTTAATATGAAATGGTGAAATGGCTTATGTAATGGTTGTTTTTCATTCCCTTTATATGAATGTGTTTTGTAACGGTGTCTTGGTTAGGGTGTGTTTAGATTATTGGTAATTTTTGAACTATTCAATGTTTTATGTAGTATTTTTTATATAAATTTGCTAACGGTTTTGTCCTAGTGGAATGTGTTGGGATGTAATTTGGGAAAACCCTAATTAGTATTTTTACTCACCAATACCTTGTTACATTAGTGCTTTTGCCTAATTTGTATCCCAGGACATAGGTAAGATTTAGGAATTTCATTTTTTTAACGGTTTAGAATGATGAATTATCGATGTTGAGGTGCTAAGATCATGTAGATTTGTGTGGAGCTATGGATGGTTTCCTAATTTTTTTGGATTCTTGTGGTAGTCATCTACATTGTACTCTAATTTAGTCTTAATTGTATTTGGCATGTGGGATTGTTATAGAATAGTTCGGTGGATTTTTTTGGTAATGTTTGAGTTGGATGTTCTGTTGACATTCATCATGTAGATGGTTTATAATGGATTGTTTATATTGATAGTTTTTTCTCAAGGAAAAATTGTTCCCGAATTTCATCATGAAGTCCTAGGCATTTATTGCAATCCTTTGGTGCATTGGGAATTTCACTTAAGGACATGTATCATTCCTCCACCCTCTCAATCCAATGAGATGGGGTGTGATTTTAAAAGTTATATCAGTTCGTTTGGTCCTCATATTTCACACGGGAGAAGCAATTTGGTCATTCTACATTATTCATTGGCCTTCGTGTGGGCATTTTTTAATGACCTATTCATTAAGATGGGATGGTATCAAGGAGTAGGATTATCAGAAAATGGAATGTGTAGAATAAAAGGATGTTGACAAACCTTTGATGATGAACTATATGTTACTATTGATATGGGTACATGTGTGTTTGGAGACACTAATAGGCATTGGAAATATCATTGTTGTGGGCGTATCCAATGAGATGAGCAAGAATTGCATGGTAGAAATTAATTCCCACTAGGATGCATATTTCAATGTGGTATAATGATCTATGAAGTCTTATGAATGTTTTTATTTTGAAAATTTGAATTGAGTTTCAAGATTTAAGGACTTAAGACATGAAAAATCAAGTTATTTCAAATATGGGATGATTTTCAAAACACATTGGATTTTTTAAAATAGTGCAATATGTGAAATGTGAATGTGTGGAAATCCTGGTTGTGGAAGTTGTAGTGTAATTGAACTATAATTATTGAATTATGTGTTTCTCAAATAGAAGGAATTAATTTTGTTTTTGTGTTGTGAGAAATGGAATTGGGTTGGCATCATAGAGACCAATGAGAGGAAGAATTTGAAAATGTGGTTACACCTCAGACTTAGGTAGACCAGCAGCTAGTGAATAGTATAGTGAAAGCTTTACATTCTCGAGAATGTGGGAATAAAGTGTATAAACCAATCCATGTGGATCCTGCATTAAATTTTCAATGGAAGAATCCACCAGTGTCTAGGGGTGATTCCATGCCAGTAAGGGATGAAGTGTAGTTGAACTAAATGAATAGGATATTTAACTTATTGGGTACTCAGGCATAGAGAAAAGTTATGATAACCATATATTTGTTGGATGATCATTCCATTCAGTGGTGGGAGCTTGCAGTCCAAGCTAGGACGCACCAAACTGTGATTTGGGAGGTGATTGAGGTATTGTTTATCAAAAAATTCTACACTCATATATTCAGAATTCAGTGAATAAAGGATTTCATTATTTTTAAGAAAGGGAATATATTGGTGATGGAATATGCGGTTATGGTTATGAACCTAGGGCGGCTTTCACCCGAGGTGGCAGGTAGTAAATCATTGAAGGCCCAAATATTTTATACTGGGTCAAACTAGGAAATCAGTTCTGAGATAGCTATAAATTGTATTTGTGATTACATGGAAATGGTGGATCGAGCTATGGTGTCTAAGCATGAACTTTTTGGGGCTATAGGCAGGGGAGGAATGTTGGTACCCATGTGGAATAGTGGGAACATGAACAATGGGATAAATAGGAAGAAGGACACATATCTAAGGGGGGGAGTACAGTTCGAAATCTGAGGGTAGGATTGGTTAGTCTTCCTCCAAATCCTCAGAGCATGTTGGGATGTTTTCTATGTAGTTATAAATACACATAAATGGGATTGTATGACACAACCTTGATATTGTCATAATTTTATGTAGGTGGGGAATATAAAGCGTTATTGTCAAAATTCTCTGAGGTCGGGTTTCTATGACACTCTTCAAGGGTCACATGGGTCTTATGCCTTAACGGATGGGGGTAGTAGCATACCCCTCGATACCAGAGTATAGATGGTCATGGTGATTATTAGAATATGATAATGCATCAGATGGGTAACAAAGACCAGAGTGTGGAAAGAAAGAATTTGTTTTGAGCAGATTAGGTTTTGCTTGATGATCAGTAGGGACCATCCAAGTTGTGAGGTATGGTTATTTTAAATTCAAAATTGATTCAAGATTTGTTTGATACGGGTGATTCTGATTCTTTTATATATTCTCACATCGTTGATTTGATGTTTTTACACATGGAAATGATGCCTTCTGTTTTGAATCCAAAACCTCCTCTGGGTCAATTAGAGTGTCTATCCATTCTATGTCAAGGTTGTTGTTTACTTGAGGATGGCATCGAATTGAGGTTTGATATCTTAGTGCTTGTGATGTTCACATATGATATTTCCCTGGAAATGTATTGGTTTTATGTGTTTAAGTCCAACCTCGATTTTCATGCCCGAATGATTAGTTTTGTGAGGGAGGATTGTGATAGACAGATCTCTATAGGGGAAGGAGTAAAAATCTTGGTGCAAAAGATTTTATGGCACCAGTTGTTAGTAGGATATCATATCTGTTATAGGCATTTTCATTGGAATCGGTTGAAGGTGTTGACAAGGGTTTTCTTCTGAAAATAGTGGATCAGTTTATGGATTTATTTCTTGAAGAATTCTCAGGGTTTCCAACAATGATAGAAGGGGAGATATGATTATTATTTTTCTGAGGACTAGTTCTATCTCGCATTCGTCTTGAATAATGGAACCAATAGAATTACAGGAATTATAGGTGTGGTAGTAAGAGTTAGAAATGTAAGGCTTCATCCGACATAGGATGTATCCATGGGAAGAACTGATTTTTTTTGTTAAAAAGTCAAATGAAACCTTGTGCCTTTGTGTTGATTATCATAGTCATAATCAGGTAACGATTAAGAACTAATATCCACTTCCATGCATTGATGATTTGTTTGACCATTTGAGGGGAGGTCATTGGATCTCCATGTTTGACTTAAGGACCTCGTATCACCAGTTTCATATAAGGAAGGAGTATATTATAAAAATTTCTTTTATAAGTATATATGGACATTTCGAGTATGTGGCTATGCATGTTGGTCTAAATAATGAACCCTTTGTGTTCATTTCATTGATAAATCAGATATAGCAGTGATATTTGGATTCATTTTTGTTGGTATTTGAGAATGATATATTGTTGTGTTCCAGGAAATGGTTAGAGAATCTATATCACTTGGTGATAGTGTTGGGGATCTTGAGGGACCATCGATTATATGCCATATTTTCAAAGTGTGTCTTTTATAGAGAGGAGGTTTTTTCATTTACCATGTTATTTCTGAGTGGTTTTCTAGTTGATCCAGAATTGTTAAATGAAGTTAACACATGAAAACATTCCTAGAATGTTTTCGAGATTCAAATATTTTGTGGTCAATCATGGTATTATCGAAGTTTTGTTAATGATTTCTCATGATTTGATTCATAGACGACATCATGGAAAAAAATATATTATCCGCAGTTCTAGAAATGGAATTAATATTTATTGGGTTCCCTTACATAAGTACCAATATTGGTTTTCTATGAACTAACGAAATGGTACATGGTGTATTGTGACACATAATCATTTGGGTATGGGTGTGTTCTCATGTAGGGGGGCCATGTAATTGCATATGGATCAGGAAAGTTGATGTTTCATGATATGAACAACCCAACACCTGATTGGATTTGGAAAAATTGGTTCTTGATTTATATATGAAGTATCTTTTTCTATTCGTTGAAATATTTACAGTGTTTACGGAACATACGATTTTAAAGAATACTTTCGCACATAGATATTTGAACATGAGGCAATGGATATTGATAGAATTTCTCTAGAGGTTTCATTTTGACTTAATGTTTACAATGTTTAAGGTAAATTCGGGGGGTGAATTGTCACGAGCCATCCTCGGGGCCCATGCCATGACTACCCCAAGCCCGCATTCCATAGGCCAGGGGATGGCGACTAGCACCAAAGGAGTAAATCCAAAAATAAGGGAAAACAATGCCTTTATGAAGTAACATACACAATAGAGTATGCAAGTGAAGTAAGAACTACGAAAAACTGGGTACAAGATAAGTGCGGAAAATGTAAATGGGCCAGTATATAAACCCAACTGAAAGTACAGTACAACTGAAAGGGAAAGTACACTAGCAGTATGTAAACAACAACATTGAGTCATCCTCTGGTAGTGACACATGAAGGGTGGGTATAGATAGCCACCTCAGCTCCTCGGGTCCGGCTGTCCGCTTCGTATACATCCTGCAAAGTATTCTACCTCCGATACCATCCAGCTCTTAAAGCCTCCACCTCGATCAGTTATGTCCGTCATCTGCATCCAACACAACGTAGTGCGGGTATAACCCATGCAGGGGTGAGTATACGATACTTATTAGGGACCAAGAGACCCCCGAAGGTATCTCAGAATCCACGAAGGATAAAACACAAAGAAATGATACAATAATGAAGTATCAACTACACTACTTAGGTTTATGCACATACATATACCTAAGTCACTCATTATAGAACAATTACAACTCTCAAGCCCAATCACAATCCAGTCCACATAGGAAAGTACAACCCAGTCCACACAGAAAATCACAACTCAATCCACACAGGAAAAGCAAGTCAACCACATTAATAATAATGATTGAGAATCAAGACCCAACTCACATAGGTATACACTTCATAAGGAGATAGAGTTGATCAGATGTAGCCACTGATTCATTTAATCTTTCAGACCCCCATAGGTTACAAGACCAGCAAAGCTGACAAACCCACAATGGATACAAGACCAGCTACTCTACCGAACCCACATAGGATGAAAGTATAGAGGTCAAATACTGCTAGACCCACATAGGATACCAGAACATTAGTCACCACCGTCAAACCCACAGAGGATCCAGTATAGTCATCATCGGTATCGAACCCACAGAGGATCCACGTACAGTCATCCTCATTGCCGAACCCATAGAGGATCCAGGTACAATCTTCCTGGCTGCTGAACCCACAGAGGATCCACGTTTAGTCGTCCTCACTGCCAAACCCACAGAGGATCCAGGTACAGTTGATCTCACTGTCGACCCCACGGATAATCCACGTACAGTCATCCTTGCTGCTGAACCCACGGAGGATCCAGGTACACATGTCCTCATTGCCGAAGCCGTGGAGGATCCACGTATAGCCTTCCTCGCTGCCGAACCCATGGAGGATCCAAGTTCAGTCATCATCATCGCAGTCGCAGCCACCTCTAGGGTTTCCGCACACAGCATGTTCAAATACGTTAGGGTGCGCTCCTCGATCAAAAGAGAGTCAATACATAAACTATCAATAAGTCCAAAGTTGATGTATCCCAAAATTTCATCTCATCAAAATAAAAACAATGAAACAGACGGTGTGTCAATCAGACGCCTGGTCTAAGAGTTATTGGCATTTCTATTCAAGGGGAACCATTGGTTTTTAAGCTAAAACCAACCCGACTATACTCCAGCTGCATACAAAACTCAAGCGGAGTAATCCAAAAGGAGCGTCTCAACTAAAGGATCCCAACTCAAATTACGACACCTCAATCGGATGTCCGGTCCTTGAGGTACGAGAGTTTCTTCTCTAAGGGCCTGGTTGGTTTTGAGTTCGAACCAACCCGAATGTACCCAAACATTGTCGAAACCTCAAGTGTAATATACTGAAACGACCATCTTGATTCATGGATTCCCACACAACTAACAGTGCGTCGATCGGAGGTCCATAGCTAATGTTATGGGAAACGACTGAATGTAGTCTGATGTGGGGGGTCTGGGGCCGGTCTGACCCAGCCCAACACCCCTGGGTGGGGCTGAACTGGGACGACCCGACCCAGTTCTGGGTCTGGCGCAGTAGGGCGCAGCCCAGCCAAGTCCGCGCGACCCTCCCCGGCCCGACCGGGGAGTGCACTAGCTTGGCCAACGAGCCGAGTATTGGGACGCGGTCCCCCGCCCCTTTGGTGCTCCATGTACGTGGTGACCGACACCGCGTCTCCTAGGATCCCGCGCGGTCAGAGTTTTCTATGGGCCACCAGAGTCATTCTGGTGGTCTGTTTTCGCTCCTGTCAGCGCCTACGGTCATCTCGGGACCCATAGATTACTATAAAAGCCTCCACTCGGCAATTCAGTCTCATTTCGTTGTCACCAAGAATTAAGTACATCAAGAAAAAACTAGCGGTGGATTCAGACATGTTCGTTAGTTCTCACCCACCGCGTTAGTGGTTTAAACATTTCAAACAAATGCATGCCACGCTCGGGATTTGAGAATCACATAAGGAAGAATTATTCAAATTCCCCTACCTGAAAAAAAATATCATTCATTGATCAACTTGATAATGATTTGACCCGCATTATTTGTTTAAGAGGTCATGAATCATGGAATTATAACACCCCCATAAATAATCCCCTACCTAAAAAATGATGATGATCATCAGAATTGCGGAGAAGGGGGTTTGTAGGCATCAACGGAAAATGCTGAAGAGGAAGCGGTGTCTCTTATCTTGTTGTGGGGAATAGGATTGGTGGCGCGTCGTCGATCTCTGAGGAACTAGAATTCTTCGTCATTCTTCGTCGGATGCAGGTGTTCTTCATCGAATGCTCAAAATATATCCCATTTTTTTCCTTCTCCAATGATGCTCTCCCCAAAATTAAATAATTGTTTCCTCCTATTATTTAATTTTACACGCATGTAAATTCTCCCATAATTAATTGACCACAGTAATTAAAATGTGTGGACCAAATAAAGGAGGGGGAAGGTTCCCCATAATTAAACGTGTTGGCAGTTTCAATTAAAAAAAGGGGAAAAGGAAGGTTCCTCATTAATATGGGTTGGCATAATTTAATGGATTGAGGTGACATTAAAAAGGAGGTTTGTCAAAATAATGGGGGTTATCAAAGAGATTTAGAGGGAATTAAATGATGGGGCTCTTGTGGGACCCACAACCCTTAAATCAATACTTGGGTAGTTATGTGTCTATGGGCCCCAGCATTAACTACCCATGGGAGGAAAACCTCCTCATGAAATAAAAAATTTTACTGACAATTTTTTTATTTATTTCTTAAACAATCCCCCAAAAATTATCTTCTCCTCTTTTACGAACGCATCTGTGGTAAGTGTCCCTTTAAGGAATTATCGGCACTACGAGTTCATTGGTGCCCTCAGATTTCAATTCCAAGCACTGGTTCAAAAGTTAGAAAAACTCGCTCATTCGTTCACTAAACATACCCGAGATAAATTTTGAAAATTGATTCCGGGCACACTGGGTCTCAGAATCTAGTGTCGTCAGAAGCCACAGACTCGTAAAATTCCAAAGTATTTAGGAAAAAAATTCCTTGAAATATACTATTCTTTACATTAATCCAACCTCAGGGCTTTACGTTCCCATAATTCTATAACAAAAACTATGGAAAAATGAGTGTACTGAGCACGCATCTGAGCCTCCTGCTCCCATGTTCTCTTTTGGAGGTTCCCATGCTGCCAACGAATGCGCACACGACGTATCAACCATCCACGAAGGACCCACTCCTGTTGATCCTCTATCTCCACCGGGACCTCCGTAAAAGTCTCCCCATCCTCGATGTCCATCTCCCCATGGTCGATGATATGCTTCGGGTCATGCACATATCTCATCAACTGAGATACATGAAAGATGTCATGCACCCGGTGTAGCTGAGGAGGAAAGGACAGGTTTTATGCCACCTCGCCTACCCTACTGAGGACCTGGAAAGGTCTGATGAAGCGCAGAGATAACTTTCCGCTGCTGCCAAATCTCTGTAACCCACGTTGAGGTGAGACCTGTAAGAAAACGTGGTCGCCATCCTCGAACTCCAGTGGTCTCCGTATCCTATCAACATAAGATGTCTATCTACTCTGTGCAGTCCTCATCTGCTCCCAGATGATCTGCACCTTCTCCATCATAGCCTGAACCATCTCTTGTCCTATGAGAGCTGACTCCCCAGGGCCAGTCTAGCACAGATGTGATCTGTAAGGTCGGTCGTACAGTGCCTCGTAAGGTGCCATCCCGATGGTGGAGTGGTAGCTGTTGTTGTACGCAAACTCCACCAAGGGTAGCTGATCCTCCCAGCTGCGACCAAATTCAATGACACATGCATGAAGAATGTCTTTGAGGGTCTGAATGGTCCTCTCCATCTGGCCATCTGGTTGTGGGTGAACGGTAGTGCTAAGACATAGGCGCGTCCCAAAGGCCTCCTGCAACCCCTTCAATAGTAAAGATGTAAATAGAAATCCTCTATCAGAGATGATAGATGATAGAACACCATGACTTCGTACAATCTCTTGAACATAGAGGCATCCCAAGCTCTCTACTGAGCCCTGCTCTCTGATCGCTAGGAAGTGGGCCAACTTGGTGAGTCGGACTATGATCACCCAGATGGTGTCGTGTCATCTGAGAGTACGTGGAAGCCCCATCAAAAAATCCATAGATATCCTATCCCATCCCTCTCCCGGACCTCTAAGGGTTGTACCAAGCCTGCTAGTACCTGGTGCACTGCGTTCACTTGCTGACAAGTGAGGAACCGAGAAACGAACTCCGCCGTAGCCTTCTTCATACCCGGCTACCAGTACTATTTTCTGAGGTCATGGTACATCTTCGCTACCCCAGGATGTACCACTAGAGGGGATGTGTGGTACTCCCTCAGCACCTCCTCTTGTAGAGTAACTAGTACCATGGTACGTCCCTGAAGAGGATGACGTGCTCCCCACCTTCATAAAATTAATCGGGTGCTAGCCCTGAGGATATCTGAGCATGTCGCGCCTCACAGTCAATGTCCCCACATTATGACTCTCTAACCCACTGATGTAGTGGAGGAGTGCCTGTGAGGGACTGAAGATAGGCTGCCACATCTCTATCCCCAAAGGATATATGTAAAGTGGCTAACTGCTCCATCGCATCTCCAAGTAGCTGAATTCCTGATCTCCTTCTGAGAGAATCAGCCACAACGTTCCCCTTCAGAGGAGTATTGACAATATCAATATCATAATCCATGAGGAACTCGAGCCATCACCATTGTTTTAGGTTCATGTCCTATTATAGTCAATCCTGACATGAACGGTACTATTTCATACCATGGAAAACATCGTAAGTCCTCAATGCTACTACCAAGAGATCCAACCGTTACTCTTGCCTCCAAGGGTCGAGTCACACTATCGGCAACAATGTGTGGTCACTGGGCACCTCCTGTATGTTTCTCGAAAGCGAGGATCAATTTAATAGTTTTAAACTGGAACCTCTTAGTATTAACCATACAAGTGGACAGGAAAATAAACGTCACAAAGATATGTGCCTTTTTTTATTGCATCTCATAGTACAAAGGCAAAAGGAAAACACTATAGAGACTACATGGAAACTAAAACACCAAGAATAAAGGCCTCCATGCCTAGTCCTGATCCTGTCCACCTGCTTCCAATGCTCCACAATCATATGATTAAGCTTACTAAAGCTGATCTCTCCCACATACAGCCATTCTCGGTGGTTGAGGTGGTCCTCCTGGGGGTGGTGGTGGTAGGGCCTCGAAATGTTTTCCACGATCTACTACTTGGCCAACCCCTCTGCCATATCCGCCTACTCCCAGTGGACCACCACGGTTGAACCTCTGCCTAGGAGGTCCCTCTACCCCCCACCGCTCATCTGTAGGGTAGGTCGTGCAGTCTTGTGCCATGTGACACTGCACGCCGCAAGCATTGAACTCCCTTCTCCTCGTATGACTGGATCTATACCGTGTTCCCGGCACAGCCGGAAATGTATCCTAGGGTCTCCCACTTGACTTCCTAGTCCGCTTGGACCCTTGTGCCCGCTGTATACTCCCGGCTGCAGAAGAATCCGCTACGTTCCATCCTGTGGAGGGTCTCTCTACTGGTGTCTGCTCAGCGAGAAAAATATCTACTAGAAGGGCATTTTCCAACACCCCCGCTTGCGTCAGGATGTTGAGGGAGATCATCAATGTCCTGATCTCATGCCATAGTCACTGGTCGATGTTCCGGGCCTAGATGAATGGGTCTCGTACCATATTCATTGAGTAGCGCGAGAGGTCGGTAAATCTGGCCGAGTAATGGGCTACTAACATTTTTCCATGCCGCAGCTGTAGTAACTTCTGGATGCGCACCGCACAGAGGGTGGCTGGAACAAAGTTTGAGCGGAAGAGGCTCTCGAAGTCCATCCAAAGTAGAGATGCCTCGTCGGGAACCTGGAGAATCAGGCTCCACTATCTACCTACTAATACATGCAGGAGACACGGCGCAAGGTTCAACATGAGGTCAGCTGCTGTCCCTACCAACCTGAATACTCTAACGATAGCCTCCATCCAATCCTCAGCTGACTGATGGTCCGTCTCTCCATGGAACCTGGGGAGCCTCTGACCCTGAAACTCATGCAGCACACTCAGGCATCGTGCACTCTCCGCTGCTGCGGCAGATGACATCAGTGTCTCGGCGGGTAGTGGCACTACTGCTGCCTCCGCTGAAACGGGGCCCTGCACCGAGGCCTCGCCACTCGGTGGGCTGCCATCTCGCACGTAACTGGGAACCCTAGCTGGCTACCATTATGGGGACATCATGAAAAGAAACAGAAGTTCCACAGTTAGTACAATATACCTGGTGAGATGACACAAAGTAATCATAATGGAAAATTTTGGAAGTAGACACACACGCAATCAGTGTTTTCGTGTACTGAGTCGGAAATATGAAGTCATGGACCTGGAGTATGGATACATCGGCTGCCACACCAACACTGGACTCCATGGACTGAAAACCACACTCAATAATCTTAACACTACTACTTCACAGAGAATTAATTATCACAGTCTTGAGTTTTTCAGTAGAAAGGACACCTCTGATACCAATTTGTCACAACCCGTCCTCGGGGCCCGTGCCGTGACTCCCCCAAGCCTACTGTCCATAGGCCAGGGGCTGGTGACTATCACCAAATGAGTAAATCCCAAAATAAGGGATGTTAATGCCTTTATGAAGTATTATACGCAACAGAGTACGCAAGTGAAGTATGCACTAAGAAAAACTGGGTAGGTGATAAGTGCTGTAAAAGTATATGGGCTAGTATACAAACCCAACTGAAAGTACCGTACAACCGAAAGGGAAAGTAAAACAGTAGTAAGTAATAATGAACACCGAGTCTTCCTACAGAAGTCCCACCTGAAGGGTGGGTACAGATAGCTTCCTCAGCTCCTCGGGTTCGGTCGTCTGCTCCGTATACGTCCCGCCAAGTAGTCCACCATTAGTACCGTCCAGCTCCCCAAGCCTCCACATCGATCAGTGATGTCTGTCGTCTTCATCCAACACAACATAGTGCGGGGATAGCCCATGCATGGGTGATTATACAATACTCTGTAGGGACCCTGAGACGGCCTATGGTCTCTCAGAATACACAAATGATAAAACACAAATGAATGATACAATCACGAAGTATCAACTACACTACTTAGGTATATGCCCATACATATACCTAAGTCACCAGATATTGAACAGCTCCAACTCTTGAGCCCAAGCACAACACAGTCCACATAGGAAAGTACAACCTAGTACACACAAGAATGAACAACTCAATCTACCCAAGAAAAGCAAGTCAAACCACATCAATGATAATGATTGAGAATCAAGACTCAGCTCAATCTGGTATACACTTCGTAAGGCGATTAATTTGATCAGATGTATCCACTGATTCATCTAAGCTGTCAGACCCACATAGGATACAAGACCAGCTAAGCTATCAGACGCACAATGGACACAACACCATCTACTCTATCGAACCCACACAGGATGCAAGTACAGAGTAAAATACTGATGTACCCACATATGATACAAGAACAGAATTCATCGTCGTTGAACCCACGGAGGATTCCAGTATAGTCATCATCGCTGTCGAACCCACGGAGGATCCATGTTCAGTCGTCCTCTCTACCGAACCCACGGAGGATCTAGGTATAGTCGTCCTCACTACCGAACCCACAGAGGATCCACATACAATCATCCTTGTTGTCAAACCCACGGAGGATCTAGGTACAGTTGACCTCACTGCCGAACCCACAAAGGATCCACGTACAGTCGTCCTCACTACGGAACCCATGGAGGATCCAGGTACAGTCGGCCTCGCTACCGAACCCATGGAGGATCCACATACAGTCATCCTCGCTGCCGAACTCACGGAGGATCTAAGTGCAGTCATCATCGTCGTAGTCGCGGCCACCTCTAGGGTCCCCGCACACAGCATACTCGATTTCGGGAGGGTATGCTCTTCAAGAGAAAGAGATTTGATACATCAACTATCACGAAATCTAGAGTTGAGGTATCCCAATGTTTCATCTCGTCAAAAGAAACCCAATGCGATAGACGGTGCGTTAATCGGACGCCCGGTCTGAGAGTTATTGGCTCTTCTTTTCCAGGGGCCCAGTTGGTTTTTAAGCTAAAACCAACCCCACCATACTTCAGCTACATCCAAACCTCAAGCAGAGTAAGCCAAAAGGACTGTCTCAACAAAAGGATCCCAATGAAATTGACGGCACGTCAATTGGAAGGCTGGCCCTTGAGAAATGATTATTTCTGCTCTAAGGGCCCGGTTGGTGTCGAGTTCGAACCAACCTAGCCAAACCCAAAAATTTCTGCAACATCATGTGTAATATACCGAAATGACCATCTCGGTTCAATGATTCCTACACAACTAATGGTGCATCGATCGGAGGACCATAGCTTATGTTAGGGGAAAAATACCGAATGTTGTCCAAGTGGGGGGTATGGGCTTCGTCCAACGCGGCCCAAACCCCCGTGGGTAAACCGAGTAGGGTGCGGCTGGGACTGGCGGGGCACAGCCCGGCCCGATCCGCGCGGCCGACCCCAGCTAGGCCGGGGGGTGCGCTGGCTCGGCCAGCGAGGCGAGCAGGGGGACGCTGTCCCCTACCCCTTTGGCACTCTGCGGATGCGGAAACTGACCTTGCGTCTCCCAGGATCCCACGTGGCCGCAGGATCCAGATCCTCGCCGTCGTTCCTTTTTCTGCGGCAGATCCTATCGGAGGTGCACTGGGGAGCCGCCAGATTTTTCTGTGGGCCACCAGAGTCATTCCAATGGTCCATTCTCACTCTCGTATGTGCCTGTGGTCGTCTTGGGACCCGTAGATTACTGCAAAGGCCTCCACTCGCGAATTCGGTCCTGTTTCGTCGTCTCCAAGAATTTCGGGCATCAACAACAAACTAGCGGTGGGTTCATACTTGTTCGTTATTCCGCACCGACCGTGTTAGTGGTTCAAACATGTACAAAAAATGAATGCCAAAACTGGTATATGAGAATCACATAAGGAAACATTATTCAAATTCCCCTACTAGAAAATGAAATCATTCATGGATCAACCTGATAATAAGTTAACCCACATTCTTTGTTTTAGAAGGAATGAATAATGGAAATATAACATCTTCATAAATAAACCCCTACCTCAACAAGGATGATGGTCGTCGGCATTGCGGAGAAGGGGGTTTGTAGGCGTTGACGGAAAACATTGAGGAGGACGTGACGTCTCTTCTCTTGTCGCGGGGAAGAGGATTGGTGGCGTGTTGTGGATCTCCAAGGATCCGGCGTTCTTCATCGTTCTTCGTAGGAGGCCAGTGTTCTTCGTCCAAAGCTCAAACGCTCTCCCACGTTCATTCCATTGCCAATGATGCTCTCCCAAAAATTAAATAATAGGTTCATCTTATTATTTAATTTCACACGCAAGGAAATTCTAATGTAATTAATTCACCACACTAATTAATATGTGTGGACAAAAGAAGGGAGGGAGAAGGTTCCCCATAATTAAACGTGATGGCAGTTTAAATTAAAAAAAAGGGAAAAGTAAGGTTCCTCATTAATATGGGTTGGCATAATTTAATGGATTGAGGTGACATTAAAAAAGAGGTTTGTTAAAATAATGGGGGTTCTAAAAGAGATTTAGATGGAATTAAATGTTGGGGATCACGTGGGCCTTAACTTATTTATATCCACACTTGGGTAGTTAAGTCGTAGTGGGCCCCACCCTTAACTACCCATGGGAGTAAAAAGCTCCTCATGAAATAAAAAATTGTACTAACAATGTATTTATTTATTTCATAAACAATCCCCCAAAAATTATCTTCTCCTATTTTGTGAACGCATCTATGGTAACTGTCCCTTAATGTAATTACATGCACTGTGATTTCAACAGTGCCCTCAGATTTCGATTCCGAGCACCGATTCGAATGTTAGAAAAACCTGCTCATTCGTTCACTGAACACACCCGAGCTAATCTTGGAAAATTGATTCCGGGAACACCGGGTCTCAGAAACAAGTGCCGTCAGAAGCCACAGACTCGTAAAATTAAAATTTATTTAGAAAAAAGAATTACATGAAATTTACGGGTATTTAATTGATTTCATTAAGTAGAAAATCCTATTCTCATGTTGTGAAATAGTTATCAGATTTGTGGTAGCTAATGTCGGCTCAAGCCGACATGTAGATAGAATGTGAAGACCAGGGTGACAGAGCCTTCTTATTTCTAGTTTCGCTAGTTCTTGACTTTATTGGTTTTTTAGAGAGGAATGAGAATTAGATTGAATTTTTATGGTGATGGGGTCAAAACTCAAACGTGGGGAGACCATTGAGAACTGGTAACTGAATGTGAATTTAGTCTTGTGTTTTGAGAATCAGATGGTGGTACTAGTGGATTGTCTGGGGTAACTTTATAGGGAATATCATAATTCCATGTGGGAAGTCTATATTATAATTTAGAAAATGTATAAGGCATTCGAATCACAGTTTTTTGGGGGCTGGTATGAAAAGGGATATGGTCGGGTTTGTCTCTAGATGCCTGAATTATCAAAATGTCAAGGTAAAGCATCAATGGCCAGTAGGCTTGATGTTGTATTTACATATCCCAATGTGTAAATGGGAGAAAATAGCAGTGTATTTTGTGACGGGTCACTGATGATTGATGAATAAATAAGACTCCATATGGGTTATTGTGGATTGGCTCACAATGTCATCCCATTTCATCCTGATCCGTGAATCTTATATGGTAGAGGATCTTTACAATATCATTATCTGAGTGGTGGAATAGAGTAACGATGTTCATTTTCGATTTTATTAGACATAGATCCGATGTTCAAATATTGTTTTTGGATATAATTCTAGAAATCCTTTGGGACACAATTGACTATGAGCACAACGTTTCATCCTCAGACGAATAGCCAATCCATGTGGACAAAACAATCCATGGAGGATATGTTAAGGGATTGTGTGATAGATTACGGTGGTTCATGTGAGAAAAACATACCATTGGTAGAATAATAATATAATAATAGTTACCAAACATCAATATATATGGCTTTGTTTGAGGCTTTTTATGGGCATCTTTATCATTCTCTACTATGTTGGGTGGAAATGGGTGAGTCTTTGATGATCAGACCAAGCCTTATATGAGAGGCTACAAAAAAGATCATGTTTATTAGGAAGATTATGGATACAACACCAAAAGATCATAAATCATATTTGGACCATCATTGATGTCAATTTTTATTCTAGGTGGGTGCTCATGTGTTTTTGAGAACCAAACCTAGGTTGGGACATCATCAATTGGGGATGAAAGTTATGTTATCTCCAAGGTATATTAGGCCTTTTGAGATACCTGAGCAGATTGGGGAGGTGTCTTATCATTTGTATTTTACAACAATATTTAGCGATGTGCACAATGTGTTTCATGTGTCTTATTTGAAAAAGTATCATCCGGATAGAGACCATGTGAATTGTTAGGAACATGTTGAGCTAGAACTGGATTTTTCTTTAGTTCACATGCTAGTGTAAATTGTTGATAGGAAATCAGAAGACTTGCATTGTAAAACCATTAGTTTAGCTCATTTTTTGTGGTATCATTGTCATATTCAATAGGTGACTTGGGAATGAGAGAAATAGATGACCGATAAATGGCTCGAGCTAGTTAGGAAAAGTAATAGTTACCTACTTTCTATTGGTACAATGTAAAATGGTGGGGAGAATGTAGAACCCCCACCCCCCCCCCCCACACATTGAGGTATTTAGCATTTGGTACTCTTTTTTATGATTTTTAGGTTCTTATTATGAGTTGGGAAGAGGTTGAGAGAGTTTGGAATGGTTTTCAATATGTTTTGTAGCATTAGTAAAGGGTGCATGGTTTGATCACAATTGGGGGAAACCATGTGGGTTTTCTTAATAAGCATGTTTTGGGGAAAATGGGATTCACACGGCCTACACATGGTTTTCTAAACTTTGTGAGGTAACATTTCAGACCCCTTTTTTCGAGATAGTTTCGTGCGCACGGTTTGCGCATGGTTTTCTAAATAGTGTGGACTTACCGTGTGCCCACTTTAATAGAGTGTTTTTAATTACTGGTTAACATGAACATGGCCAATTTCAGACCCAAATTTCTCCATCTTGAGCCTTACTTAGTCTTTCCTTTTCTCATGGGCTAGAGGTGCTCTTCAACTAAATTTGTAACAAAATCGATGTGGTTTATAGGTGGTTGGATGGTGGTTTGTCCCTGGTATGTATTTCTTCTCTTTTTCTATTTTTTTTTCACTAGGTCTAATGTTACCCCAATCTCAGTTTTATAAATCTACATTTGTTCAATATAGATTTGGATTTTTGGTTGTCTTGGGTCTTGATTTTATGGAATGTGTATAATAGATAACGATATCTAGAGCGGCGTTTGTGAATCATTTTCTTGTATTGCGGTGCAGTTTCTTATGGGTTGAATTCACCGGAACCTTAAAGGTATGTGGAATATCTATTGAATCCAAATTTTTTGAACTAGTGGTTTAGGTACAATTAATTTTTTTTCTTGACATTAATTGTGATAATGATTTCTGAAACTATTTGGAAACCCATTTGTGGTGATTTTCGGATTTTGGGGAAAATGTGGTATTTTTGTAAAAAAGGGTTTCATTTTTCTATTCTAATATATTGATTTTAAAATTTTAAGTTGTTGATTATGAAAAATTTATTTTAAATGATTGTTTTCAATAAATATTTTTCTTATTTAAATGTGTATGGTTATGGAAAATTGGTTAAAGGTTATTTACAATCAATGGGTGATTTATTGATGTGAATTTGCATATGATGGTAATGATGGTGTTCTTTTGTGTGTCGTTGGGGAATTTTTCTTATTGGATGATTGTGTGTTATGGCATGTGTTAATTTTGTGGATGTGGGTGGAATGTCTCAATACAAATGGTGATGGATAGTCATCAGGAAGCACCAATAGTTTGAAAAGTAGTGAATGGGTTGGACAAAATCTCCATGGTTTTTGATTTCTTGTTGTTTGGTGCTTTTCAATATGAAATTTTTGGTGTGAATATGAGATGTTAAAATGGATTATGGTATGTTGTTAGGATTTCCCTTTGCTTTCCTGAGTTGATAAATGGTTTCATGATAAGGGTGTGTTTGGATTATTGTTAATTTTTGAACTACTGAATATTTTATATAATCTATTTTATATAAATGAGCTAACCGTTTTATCATAGAGGATTTTTTAGGAAGTAATTTGGGGAAAATGTATTGTTTATTTGTACTCACCCCTTTCTTTGGAACTATGGTGATTTTTTAGATGTTGAATTCTGGGACACAGGTAAGAGTAAAAAATCTTAGTTTGCTAGTGGTTCGTCAAGATGCTTTTGTTATGATGTGGTGCTTGGAACATGGTTCTTGGTGTGGAGATATAGATGGTGTCCTAGTTTTTTTAGTCTTGATATAATATTCTTATTATTAATAAGATTTTGGATTGGTTGTATTTGTAATGTGGTATTGTTATGGAATATTCATGTTAACATTTTGTTAATGTGTGAGTTGGATGTTTTAATGACATGCATCATGTTGTTTGTTGATAGTGGATTGTTTGGTTGGTTGGTTTTATCTCAAGGGAAAATAATTACCTAATTTATTCTCAAAGACCTCAGTATTTATTTCCAATCATTGGCTCTATGTGAACATCTATTAAGGTCAAGTTACATTCCACCGCCCTCTCAAGCCAATGAAGTGGGAGGGGGATGTTACATGATGGATCATTGTCGTCTTGGTTTTATAAAACCTATTTGTCCATACCTGTATGTCACTATTATTGTTCTCTATTTTTTAATACACTCTACCAAATTATTTGAAAACACTTATTTAGGCACATATACTTTTGGTTTATTTTTTCCCCATAATCGAGGTATTATTGGGGATGAACTGTTGATTTCACCCCACTTCCTCTCTCTTATACATATGTAGAAAGAATTTAATGGCACATTTTTATATACATATAATATATATATCTATATATAAATATTTATTTATATGTGGTAATAGTATATATTTGTTGGATAATAATAATTTGTGGCCATAGTGTGGATACATGGTGTAGTCATGCCTTGTTAGAGGATGGATGTATTTTCATGTATATATAGTTAATATAGCATATCATGATGAATATAAAATTGGCACTTTTTTGTAGTTTTCATATATGGTATGAATGTATGATATGAACTTATATGATGAGAATACATGGATTCATTGAGTGTATGACAATTTTATTCCTTATTTCATTGGGGAACTAGGGTTACAATATTAGTAGGGATATGGTGGCCGGATAACTTAATGAAATTTTTTCATTTGATTATAAGTTATTATAATTCAATTTGATATTTGATTTATCTAGTATGGGTGATGATTACTGATTGTAAATGTGAAATAATTTTCTGATGGTTTATTTTTCTTTTTAATAGATAATTTAATATGTTTCATAAACCACATATATAGTACTTTTAAGGAGGGTCTTATTCTGTATACTTGTATTCTAACCCCATTACATATAGATTTTCTTTATATGATTCTTGGTGGGATTTTATTATTATGATTAATGTTAATATTTATAGTCTTGGTGTTGATGTTAGAGTCACTTTTATATTGGTAACATATATTTAATATAATTTACTGAACTTTGGAAATTATATAAATTTGTTTTTTTATATAGTGGGTTATATTTTATATTATATCAATATTATGGATTATTTTTATCAATTAACTATATTATATAAGGATAAATACCCCATATGACTATTATTATACATATTTTCTTTTTTACAAACTTGGGGCCTGTTGGATATGGGATTTGGCAGTGAATCTCATCATCATATATATGGAAGGATGGGTACTACTTCAGGGGATCATTATAGTGTTGTAGTATAGAAATTTCTATGTATTATGTTGGTGATTTGAGTTATTCGTCAATGTGGATACATTGGTATGTTATTGAAGTAATATCAATCGATCATATTAAGTGATATTTTAGGGTAAACCATATTGGGTGAAGTTATTTAATGAACCTCTGATAAAAAACATATCCCATAATAATGTCAAAAAAATTATTTATGATGATCCATATTAGAAGTTAGGAACCTTCGAATAGAATTTGAATCATTCTTGACAGAATATATTTTATAATGAAATAGAATATTGGAAATTGATATTGATTTTAAATAAATTCCATTAAAAAATTTCGTTTTCCTTCTACTGTGAGTATCATTTCACTCTTACAAATATCTTTGATGGTGTTTATTACCATTTTATTTTCATCATCCATGTGTAATAGGATAAAAACTCAAATATAAGAAGGCTGACCTTTCTAAATGGGATGAATATAGAAGGAATCCGTTTTTTAGTTTAAAACCTTGTTATTTTTATATGTATATATGGAGTGCGATTATTTAGGGGACTGATAGAATGTTATAAGAATTGGAGAAAACCATCTATTTTGGCATATTCATTGAAAAATATATGCTTTTATTATAGGAATGTTAGTTTAGAGGAGTTACTTGTTAGTGGGGGTTGTTTATTATTGTATAGATCATGGGGTGGGATGTTTTAGGGGAATATTACCAATATAATGACCATTCATACCTTAATTTTATGAAGAAAAATGAATCTTAGTGATAAGAGTTTTATTCTATATAGAGTTAGAGTATAAGATTTTCAGTTATCATGAATTGATTAATGGATCTCCTTGTTTTTTCTAATGGTCTTTTTTCAGATACAGAATTATGAAAATGATGTATTGAAGAGCTTATATTTCTTTATATACTGCATTTCCATACAGTGTTAATTTCCCCTATATATAGAGAGGTACTATAAAAGGTGTAATATATTGATGTCATTGATTCAAGATCCATATCATCTAAATAGGGAAGTCACAAAAACATTATATGGATCATACCCATAGATAAATAATACATGATATCAAATAAATTATTGGGTTCATTATCTAGGTGTTGATCTTTTATGACTTCTAGAAATTTTATTAGATATTTTTTTCTATCTATCGAGATCTCTCTATGGGGTTATTATATTGTATTTTACATTATTTTTACTGAGTTTGTACCAAAAGTCCATAGGTTGTAAGTGTTGAATGAATGATTATCTATTAGTGAATCCAAAATAATAGATTCTCTCAAGGCCCTTTGAACGAAAAAATAATATGGATTTCAATTACCAGAATATCAAAAGATCATGTCAGATGACCACAAGGAATTATTTTTCAGAGATTTCATTAAAATTTTCATCATCTAGGACAAAAAGGTAGTGGATTAAGGCATATATAGGTTCACTCTATAGAGATGAATGTTCTGTATATTACAATGTTTTCTTGATGAATTATCTTATAATATTATACAATATATTTATATATATTTCATTCTATAGAATGATGTTTGTTTTTTACATATAATTTTTGATTATTAATGGGTTATAACATGAGTGGAATTGAATACCCTTTGATATTTCTAGTATAGTAAGAGGTATGTATTTTTTCATGATGTGGGATGGTGCTTGGATTACATATGGGGACACCTTAGTCATTAATGGATTTATTTATACAACAAATCCAAAATGATGTTAGTTATAATAGAGATTAATTATATTTCATCACTGAGGTATTCTGTTTCATTTATGTTATATTTTTGTCTGTAATTTAGAAGATTATAATGAGGTGTTTATAGTGATTATTACCATTAGAATTTTTTATTCTTATTGTAGTTATATTTTACTTATTCTAGAATAGTTGTTATCATGTTTATTGGATGTTTAATAAGTGGTGTTTCTGAGATATACAGTGGAGTATTTGTATATTTTCATTAACTGTTTTTTATAAATCCCACCAAAAGTGAAATTGAGTTATCAATATATAATTTTTACAATGTATGATAATATTTATGCCTTATTATTCAATACAACTTTATGATTTTAAATACCTAGTGATTTATATAAATGTTTTTTTGTAAATGGTATTCATCTAACCTAGTTTGTTATCATGGGTAAGATATGAAATATTTTCACTGATGGTATATAGTAAAATAATTTTTTTATCAACTACTTATGGAGAACTCATATGATTTATAGAAACATTATCGACATTCAAGAGGATATAAATTTTCTAATTAGATGAAGTTACATAGATAGTTTTAAATATTCGACATGTGATATGGATATAAACAGATTATTGGGAAGGATATGGATATCCTAAAGACTATATTTATATACAATATGGGTAATAGTGAGTTTATAAATATATATTTATGTGTCAAAAATTTACAACATTATTTTTTGTGAGTCCTTAAAAAAATTTCTTGGACCTCTTGGATCATTGTGAGGTAGTATTCATTAATGTAATTCTCAAAAACATGAATTCAATAGAGGATTATTTTCATTATATGAGGACCATTTTATGATTCCTTCTACTGTAATGGATTTATAAAAAGATACCTTGCTATATTTTTTTTGGGATGAACTATTCTCATTTACATAGGCTTTTGGTAAAATAGTCATGGGTGGACATCATGTATTTATTGACTACTACATGGTTCTCATTAGAAAAAGCATTTTATTTCTATACAGTTTATGTTGTATTCAATTTTGAAATTCAGTATCAGTGAATAATATTTTAATTCTCAATCATTATAGGAATATACTTTAGAATCTTTTTTAATGTTCATAGACATTATATAGACTAATCAGTCTAAGGAAATTGTTGATTACGTGGATGAATGGATTATTAATTCCATAATAAATTTATATTTACAGGAATAGTCACTTTTTTTGGAAATAAAGAATTATACATATTGTGTTTTCGGATTTTTTAATGCAGTGGATTGAACAAATATATATCATCCAAAATATTTATTCCATCCTGAGATATACTATTCCATAAATGATACAGATTTATAGGTAGTAGTATTTTCTATGATGTTGTTGTGTAATTACCAAATTAATTAATGTGTCATGGCTTTCACAGATATTAAAATACATAGGTGAATATTATACTTATGATATTTGATAAATATGTGATTTTTTTGGAATTGTTTTGTTATAACTATTTTTCATATCATATACAATGTTTAGCCGGACTATAGTTATGGATAAGTTTTGTAGAAAAAAATAGGGTGACATTGGGTAGAATTATAGCGATATATATAATAAGATTTTGGAAATTAAAAAAATAAATAGTTATATATAAGAGTATTATAGTAGATGTATATTTTACTGATTATAATGTATAATTACTTAATACAACCAGTGGAGGAGTCTCACAACATAAAATCGTGAATGATGTTGTTATTGGTCATGCCATTTGTGAGGTTTTTTCTAAGGGATTTATTGTAGGATGATTTTAATTGAATTTGTGGTGATTTATTCCATCCATTTTATAATATTATTGGTGTTTCATACATATTTTTTTTTCAATACCATGTTTTTGTATCCAGTAGTACCATAAATATATAATAACATGGAAAAACAATTATGGTCAATGATGTAGTGGTTTGTATCATATTGTGTCTTATATTGGTATGCATGGTAGAAGTTCAATGAATATTGTTCGAATCTGTAGGCATAATGCAGCTATTATATATCATTTAGAAGTATTTTGAGGACATGTCGATATATTCTATCACATTTTAATATATTACCCTCTAATGGATGTGATTCTATATAGGTGGTTTATGACTAAAACGGAATTTAGATTACTCAATACTCATAAAAGAGATTAAAAGATGATTTTTTTAGTGATTTGTTATGTTTATTAGTTAATTACACTTAATGGGGTCATAAGAACAAATATATATTGTTTGTATCCTTACATAAAATTGTGATTTTTTGGGAGGTGTTACACATGGTTTCTATAACAACCCATCTGTTACATAAACAATAATCCATTATTTATTACATTCAATTGCACAAAATATAATTCTAGAATACGAAAATTAATATTTTCAATTTTTTAGAGACATAACCCTATAAATTGAAAATAGATACATCATAACTATTTTTAAATCCCATAATGTGCCATTAAATTTCATTGATCTTCTAAATAAATCACTGGATAAGATGGGAATATAGACAATAAATGGGTACACTATTAATCCAATTTTTTGTATTACCAATGAAGAACATGATTAATGCAATAAATGTGGGTCAAAGGGTATATCAAGGTTATATATATATTGTTATAATAAAAATCATTAATATAAATGCATTATATAAGATAATTACATCAATTATTGATAGAAATTTTGAGATAACGTAAAACAAGAGATAATATCAATCATTATTGTCTAATAGAAAATGTATATTTCCTAATTTTCAATAGATAGCCTCTAATGAAAAATACAAGATATATCATTAGATAAAAAACCTTCCCATTACATATGAGGATTTATAATTTTAGACCCACCCCTTTCATTAATAATATGTTCATGTAGTTTTATCCCACATAGATCATGAATCAATTGAAGGACTAAATAAATTAAAATCCAACGTCTAATCATTGTTGGTTAAATATTGTGAACCATATAAATGATGGATATGTTTATTTTTGTTAGTAAAATATAGATGAAATGGTTATGGGTATAGATAATATAAATGTTTTTAATTGAAAATAATGGGATAATTTATACAGCATAATCGGCGTACATAATGGTTTTGGAAGGGTTTATGAGAGTTTTTGTGGACTCTAAATACATGAACATCATTAAAATTATATTTCCATTTTAAAAAAAATTCTTTCATGGAATAATAAATTTTAAAATCTATAATTTAATGAAAGTGAATTAATTAAAATGAGTAGGAGGATAGAATCCCATTACATCGACATAATAATGTCTTTGATAATGATTATAATGAAATGGGTTAAATAAGATATCAACTTTTATATAAAGTATATATTAATTGAATTTTTATTAACCAATTAAAAAAATATCAATATAGATTTAATATGATAAATAAAATAAATGATCATGATAATAAAGTATTCAGGGGAGAGAGAGATCACATACCTTACGGGAGAACATCTTAGAGTTGGTGGTGGTAGCTTCTTATGAGATTGGGATAATCAAGGCAATTCCTTATAAAGGGTGATAGATATTAAATTACCAATTCATGTGTTATTAGATAATTTGAGTAAGTGTTTCATTTCATATTTACCACAAAACATAGGGAATTCATTATTATTTTTAATTTTCGGTTTTGGAATATTATTGATAATAAAATAAAAATAAAAAACCATCACTAGGTATTTGAACAATGTTTATACCATAGAGGAGTGGTTTTAAATAATTTAAAATTTTAATAAATGAACAAAATAAAATAATACCGACAATGATGTGTATGCGAGTCATGTTCATAAAACATTTATTTTAAATTATTATAATATATTATAGTTTTTTAGGATTGACTACTATTATATAATATTAATTAAAAAATAAATTACGTTAAAGGGGGATCTTATACATTTTTATAAATTCCAATTATATAATTTACTGAATTACATTTGGACTGTTATGTGGTTATAATATATGCAATATATTTCTACCCTATTTAATTTCTAAGAAATAATTCAGTCGTAAAATAAAATTATAAAAAACTCAACATTGGATAAATTTAGCATTCTTATTTAATATATTATATTTATTATTTAATCATAATTTAAAAAATATGAGAATATATAAATTTTAGTAAACATATTTAATTAAAAATTCCAATTTTAAAAGAACTAATAATGCTGTGATAATTATAAATATTACATTAGAATTCGTACAAATATAATATGACTTGTATTTAATTAAAAAAAATTAATATCAATTTTTATGTATAAATTTATTTAATTTAAATTTATAATATTTATCATATGAGTGTATTAATATAGATTATATATTTTCCAATGATTTAATTTTCTATTGTTTTCAAAATTTACTCATTATTATACTAATTATATCAATATTTAAAAAGTAAATAATGGTTTAAATAGGATTAATATTTTTATTACAAATGAAAATATTCAATGTCATATTATTAGAGTCTAGATAAATACTCCTAATTACACAAATATAATTCATATGTATTAGGTGTGTAATGGTGGTGCCTATAGTAGTTCAATAAAGATGGTATTGTCCATGATATCAATATGCGTGAAAATCTCTATAAAATGAATTTAATAAATCGTGATGTATTGAATCAAAGCATTAGATTGGTCAGAATGAATGACCAAGGATTCTATATCACATGTATTCTTTGATAAATTGCCTTTATAGGTTACAATCCTTATTCTTAATACCATTTATCCTCCATCTTTCTCAATTTAAACATATCAAAATCCTTAATATATAATATTATATTTAGTAATTATTGAATTCCCACATTATCAATAGATAATTTTATTAATGATGTTAAAAATATTAGTTGATATATCATTTCCAATTAACCAATGTATTGCATGTGTTATCTATAACTATATTACACAATATTTAATTCATTCATTAAAAAATTTAATTTCATATACAATATTTTGAGTCGTAAATTCTTCCACCATCAAAAATTTCAGTACCATTATTTCCATTAACACACTAAAAAATGATGGCTCTTCTATTTCACCACCACATCTTTTAAACAATTTTATTCATTAAACAAGTGGATACATAATTGTTAATTGAAAATGTGAGTTTCCATTTTTCATAAATAATTTTCATTATAATCTATGATACTCACTATATTCCTCTGATATGTTTGTAAATTATTTATTGTAACAAACATTTGATTTATTATATGAGAGGGATTTGGTATGAAAATATTTAGTATTGATTTCAGAAATAGACCAGATGCATATGATTTATTTTTTGGAAGTTCTATTTGATTGGGAACATTTCCAATAAGAAGGTGAATGTCAATACGGAAGATGTTTAATGTAATAAGTATTCTATACTTTCCAAATCTCATGAAATTATTCCATGTGGTTATATAAATGAACAATATAACTTATAATTAAAACACTAGATCATGTTGATCATTGTAAGAGTATATTTTATATTTAATTTTTTAATATTATATATGATATTAAATTGTTTTACCCATATTTATTATATCATATGTATGATTTGGAACCTTTATATTTTATGTTTAAAATCATCCCTACGTGTTGGATTCTGACACCTTTTCCCATTCAAAGCCTCGTAAGGTTCTAGTCGAGTGATATAATGTAAACTGGTGTTATTTAAAAACTCCACTACTAGAATTTAATGTTCCCAAAATCCATGTAAATATATTCATCATGATACAAATGTATCATGTAGTGTTTAAATGGTATATCATACATTCCATATGTTTATATGTTTTAATAATTACAAAAACATAGTTCTATTTCCATATTTTTCATTAGACTACTATAAAAGCTCAAGGTAAACATATGATCATGATTAGATACCATAGTGTGTGGTACACCACGTTGTTTCAACACTTCACATGTATATGTCATGGATAGGTGGTCCGGAAAAGATAACCCTTTGGTCATAATTAAATCCATAGACATTAAATGGTAATCAACTACCATCAAGCTGGTTTTATTTCCATTAGGAGTCATGCGGTGTCCTTTGGTAAAATCCTAGGTTTATTTTCCTATTACCATATAGATATGTGAAATTATTGCATCATATCCTTATATTTATATAGACATGTATTAAATCATCCTCAAAAAATGCATTGGGAAAATAATTCTATTATATCCATCTTATTGTTATCCAACTACATATTTTTCCTTAGATTGAAATAAATCTTATAACATATAAGAAGAAAAGAGAAGGGTGATCAACGATATCAATATTCATGATCCATATTTAGTTACTATTATTATAGGAAATATATCATTGTTCAAAACCTTATTATTCTATTTCTTGGAATTTTCAACTATATGATATTCATTATCTATAATTTTATATCAACAATAATGTTTTCGTACTCCTTCTCATCTCTTGAATGTGTGGCTATGAAGTTACTTTTTTATGGTGGGATTAGAATCAGTTTAATGTAACCATGTCAATAAATTTAATGTCTAATAAGAATGGATCAACTAAAATCATCATCATCGAGAGTCTTGTAGAATCCTTTTTACAATGGGAATTGTCTAGTTTCATGACCTTTATTGGACGGTAATGTATTGAATAATCTTGATCCTTGATCTGATCTAACAATATTTATTAAAACATTATCTACTCCTTTTATTTGAATATTTACATCGGGATTTTATGTTACACTTATATGTGAAACTTATTCCTTTATTAAAAATGTCACTAAATATTCATTTTTATGATTATTAAATTAATTTTAAAATAAAATTTTTTTAGTTCTTCTCATTGATATTTTATTTTTTATAGGTATATTGTATAACATTCTCATCTTCCAAAAGAAAAAAACAAATAATTTTTAGATACAACGATTTAGATAAAAAAAAACCCATCCCTACTTGTGGGTAATATTCCCCTTGGTGGAGTGGTAAGCCTATTATAACATATTTAAAAACCTCTTCATATTTATCATTATAAAAAATATTATCTCTCTTATGAGTTATTTTGGTTACAGTTATTGAAAATTGTGTATGTTTCTCACAAATTTTCAATATTACACTTCTAATCCAAGTAATCATTCAATATTCATCACATATTTTTATTTTGGTTATCTTAACGTTGATTCCATTTCTTAAGGATCTATATATATTGGTTTGTTGGTGATAACATGCCCTAGAAATGACAATTTCATAAAAAACGTATAATTACAATACAAGAAAAATAATTTTTTCATTCATTTCAAATGTTTTCCAACATTAACACGGTTGACATATTTCCCCAATATCATGGGGTAGTTATGTAAAAAATGTATATATACATTGAAAATTTTCTATTTTCATACAAATAAAATCTATAAATTTACACCATTGAGATTTCTCAAGCATTATTTAGTCAAAATAAAATCAATATAAAATCCTATTTAATGTGACCTGTAAGAAAGGAAAAATTGGGGATCTCTATATCCATCACAAACACTTGATAATATCCTAATAGATAATCATCCATATATATGTAAAAGAATCCATACAGTTAATAGGACAATGATTATATTATTATTTTTGATACCATTTCTTTATCATTATTTTTTTGGGATCACAATAATCAATCCAATGGAATAATTACCCATAAATATAATTGATAATGAGGTCAAATGGAATCAATGGTGAAGCACATGGGAATATGAATCCTTTTTCTAAATTATAATAAATTTTATTTTAAGATTTTGTACTTAAATAATTGTAATTATATAAGTATTATTGGATATTTTTAAACATCTCGGTGTATAATCAATATAGAATATAACCACATGGCATAGAGAATTACTATAAATTTTTTTATCAAACACTCAGTTTATTCCTTTATAATGGGAATCCATAAAATTTGGTTATTTCATTCATTAAAATAATTTGAACAAGATACAATACATAATATTGAAAGAATATCCTGGATTGATATGAATATAATAAAAGTTACAAATTCACCTTCTTCAATATGTATAGAATTGGAGGTATATTCGAGATAAATATAGGGATTTCCATTTCAAGGAAATTGATATTGGATCAATATATTGAAATTCTATCCATACACAAACTTCATCGAATCATATTAAGGGATTATCTCAATATATTATTGGTATGTACAATTTCATATTTCTATGTTGGTTTTAAATATTTATACTAATCATTTATGATATGAATTAATTAATAGAACCATATTAAAATATAGTGTTCTCTATCCTTAAATGAATAATTAGAGTAATCATTACCACATAATTTTTAGGATTGAATTTAGTAGTTTTGATTGAGTAATCTCATATATTCTGTCTAGGCCTTCGAGGTTATTACATCCATTGTCTATTAAATACATTTTCTTAGTTATTTGAATAACATAATGGCCTTGGCCATTTAAATTTTAACATTTCATTGTAGGATGTGGTTGGACTGGATGATTCTATTCTTATATCACATTATTGTGATTAACTATTTAAATTTTCTATAATGTTTCCCCTCCATTCAATAACTAAATCATCCCCATAATGTAAATATTTAAGATTCTTCATCCATGTGCTTTTTCAACGGGGATGTTGGTTTTTTCATTCAGTATGATATTTATTCACTATCCACTAGTATTGAAATTCGTTTTACACTTTCTATGTCCTAACCCATCATACACTTGTTATTCATATATCTCCATTTTATTGGTTATGGATCATCGGATAATTTACATATAGATATAAATATCTTCAATCATAATATTTTTTTCTAGATTTAGTATTATCTCACTAAAGTGGAAGTCATGTTTATATTTACATTAAATGGTAAATAAAATGTGTATAATGATAATATTATGATGTTCAACTCATACAAAGTGAACGATTCAAGATAATTGTTGAATTGGACTAGGAAATACATAATCATTTTAAATTAGAGTGTGGATGAAAAATATTAATGTAGTTTTTTAGAATACATTCATCTATGTATATCTATTATCTTACTCATAATTCTTATTTTTATAAATTTACACCAGTGGTCAACTTCTCCCTCAATTTTACAGAGTTCCCTCATGACTTTATATTGATCAGTGAGTTCAAGGACATAGAATATATTTTCAATAAAATAGTTTCGTTTGTTTATTCATTATCATAAAAATTATTATCTTCTTAAATATATAATAAATATTCAAGCTAAATTTGATCATGTTGTGGGGGATGATGTGATGCAATCTAGATGAATCCCCCTAAAAATTCAAACCCCTCTGGTGATAAATAATAAATATTGAAAATGTTAGGGATGAGAAAATCTTCATTCCATATTAGTGAAATTCTAAACTATAAAGGTATAACTCATAAATGAAATATATTAAACAAAAAAACAATTTATAGGTTTTAATATATATTATCTATGGTCAATATCGTAATAAATGATTGGGGAAATATTTTTGTTCCTTGCTTAATGGTTAGTGCAGATCATGTTAATTTAACAATTCGTACAACATAGATTATAGAAATGGTTTTTTATGAAGGAATTTTATAAGTAATTGTTTTAAAAACAATTAAATATACATTTAACCTATATTGGGATATTATCCCAAGTTACAACTATGATAGTTCAACAACTAATTTTTGTATCTATAATGCGTATTTAATTCATGGAATCCACTAAATCTATACATTAACTAAAACAAATGTTATTATCTAATGTTTCAAACTTTCGTAAAGGGGTTGAATATGTTTTTATAATTGTAATGCATCCAAATTACACAGCCTTTCACTAATTCCATCTATAAAAAATCATATTTCTTAAGAACATTAATGAATGATTTAATATTTAAAGGAAAACATTATACAATTCTAGAAAATCTAAATGCCTAATGTCATGATGTATTTTGATACAAAACACCATAACTTTAAAAATGGACATGAATTAATTATTTAAAAGTACAAGGGAATTCAATTAAATACTTTGGATCTTCTCTAATTGAAATAAATATCTTGTGGATATATATATGAAATTTTTTAGTTATACATCCCTATTATGGAATATTAAAACAATATGAAAATTAAAATAATAAATTTTACTCTATTGGAATATCAATATGATATAAAACAGTTGGTAATAATAAATAATAATATGAATTAATGATATAATTTGATAACATCATGGAAACATATTCATGTGGAAACAACATAAAACATAAACTCCCTCGAATACGTTAATGTTAAAAATAATGAAATCATTTCATAATGTTCTTAGGATAACTTTTTGTGAACCATTAATGGAATCAAACGAGACATATACATTACCCATCACATTATAGAGATATATATTTTTGGGGCCACCCCTCCTATTCATTAATGTTACATGAAATTATTTTCAACATAGATAATAAAATGCAAAAAATAATGTAATAAATTATCATCAAATTATTATAATTTTTTTTAGGAATGAATGTACCTTATAAACATCAGTTAAAAATATATTGGTAAATAAAGATGAGTGTAAATGGAGATCGGTATACACAAAACAACAGATTGGTGTGGAACAAAATAGGATAATATTGGTGTTATAAAAGTGTAAATAAATGTTAATTAAAGGGTTTAATTATAGTAAAATGTGGTATATAATTAATTATGCATAATATGGATTCTATAGGGATGTGTAGAAAAATATTTGGTCTTTGAAAATGGGAAATATAAATGTATAACTAAATAAAAATTCATGTAAAATCGAATAAGGAGATAATATAATAACATCAGCATAGTAATGACATAGAAAATGTTTATGATGGAAAAGATAAATAATTTCAAATTTTTTGAACCTCAATTAGTGAATGATAGGTTATATTTAAAAACCGAAAATAAAATCAACTATGATTTAAAATTTAAAATTAAAAGAAGCTTCTTGAATGGATAATAAGGTAGAGAGAGATCCATTTCCATTATTGATTGTTTCTAAAAGAAATGGTGGAACTTCATAAGTCCATGGGAATTTTTCTTGGATATTTAACGATTTATTGTTAGTGGGAAATTATTCAAAATTATTTTTGAGTGGATATATGTGGGAGTATGAGGCGGTACTTATATAAAAGAAGAGGGTGTTTATTTATTTAATTCTAAAAATTAATTTTATACATTATAAGATAAAAATTTCAAATCCAAATACATTACTATTTAATTTTACCAAGGTTCATATGAAAATGTAGTGGTTTAACTTATTTTCTAAGGAATAGAAAAATAAATTAATACCATTGGTGATGTGAATGACACCTATATTAGAAAAAATAATAAATATAAAAAAAATATAATATAATATAAATTTTGAAGGATTCATTGAAAAAATATAATATAAAATATATAAAATAAAAACATTAATTTATATGGGAAATTTTTATGTGGTCATGAATTACATTTTTAGAATTTGTTATATAAATGTTTCTCTATTATGTATCCATAATGCAAGAGCTATAATTAAATTGTGTTTATTTTATACTAAAAAGTCAGTTGCCTTAAAAAAATATAAAAAATTAATGAATTTATATTTTTGAAATGTTAATTTCAAAATTAATATATATGTTATAAATGTAATTTTATCTATTCTATGATATTATCTTTTAAATAAAAAACATCATTTATATCAAAATAAAGTTTTCATGTATCTAACAACATTCCTTCATGTTAAAAATTTACATTGTATGTCCATAAATTAGGTTATCATTTATATTAATATAAATTTTGTACAATATAAAAAACTTTTTATAATAATATTTATCAAAAAAAATAATGAATATAACGAATATTTTTCTAAATTAATAATATAAATTTTAAAAAAATAATTTTTTTATTTCATTGAGTCCTAATATAATATTAAATTAACTCATTAAATATTTATTTATAATGTATTAAAAACTATAGATAAATATAATAATTACTATTAAAAATAAAATTTTCAACATTAATATTATAGCTTATTTTATACATGTCACATTATTGTAGTTACAGTCTATATCAGGGTTTGTTGAGTGACTGTTAATCTTTTTTATGATAGTTTAGTGAGTACGGATTTGGTCATGATCCTGATAATCATGATCTTTTCTTGTAGAATGTTTTAAACAGTCTTTTAATTTGTATTAATGTCTTGGTAATTATCAAGGTATAATATAATATATTATTGCCTCCCATAAAATATGTGATAAATGGTATTTAGAGGGTATGACCCTACTGATCGATGAAATTTTTTCATCATTCTATTTCAATTATAATTCATCATAAAAAATTTTATATACTATTATTATTATTCACAATTTTAGAGTTATGTAATCAATTGCTTTGATGATTAATGATATTTTTAATCCAACAAGAAATATCTATCCAAAATAAAGAAAGAAGGGAATATTCTCGATATTAATATATTACATAATTATGAATTAGTACATTCAGATAAGTGAATTTTATTTATAAAAGATATGATCATTAGAATTTTGGATATCATATAGTTTAAACCATGACATTTAAATAATATGAAAACCATTTTCGATAGAATTTTTTATTCAAAACACCAATATATGAATAGAACATAATAACTAAATCCATTTTGATTCATTTTTTATATAAAATAAATCATTTCAATATATTATGATTCAAGCAACATCCGTTATAAACAGAACGTGTGACTCAATTTAAATATTAATATTAAAAAATGACTATTAAAAAATGGTTATTATTATGAAGGTATATAATATTAACATCTACATTATGAAAATTATACTATTTAAAGTAGTATAAAATTTTAAAATTTATATTTATTGAGAAGATATAATAAACAGTATGAAAAAAAAAATTTTTCTGCAAACAATACATTTAAAAAATGTAGTTAAGTAGTGCATTTGGAATATATATATATATTTAATTTATTAAAAAAATAATAAATATAATATTAATTAATAATATTAATTTATAAAATCATTATTTAATAATTATGTTAAAATTAATTTTTAGATTTTCATTAAAATTACTATTTATTGATTACTATTTGACAATAGAAAATTCAAATTGAAAATTTTATTTTCAATTAAGATACATATAATGATAATTTATACTTTTAATAATTTTAAATCTATATTTAGTACATATATATATATATATATATATAACCATCAAATTTAGGTCATTATTATTAATTTCATATTCAACTTTGCTATAAAAACTTTTTAATCCTTTTCTTATTTTCTATTTGAAAAGATGCACATGATCATCAACCTAGTTGGTGAGGTCTTTCTAAGAGTATCCATGAGATTGAGGTATGAAAACTAGGATGTGGTAAAACTATATTGTATTTTAGTAGTACAGTATTGGTAGTGTAGCAAATACTGTATCTTCTATGGTTACAGTTACTCTAGTAGGTACTGATCAATACTATATAAACCAGGACTATTCATCTAGGGCCACCAGTTTGGGGTTGGAGTCCTCAAGGCCTTCGAGCCACCCAGGTCATAGGGACATCAATATATTTTGTCCACCTTGATTCCTTCATGTCACCTAATGGCCTTCGAGACACCTCAAGGCCTTCAAGGCAACATGATATGAAGATTCCCATACAGATTCAAAAAGGAACCAACTCCATAGGAGGATTCAAGAGTCGAACACATTCACTATAGTATGGGTAACTAATTTCAAAGAATGAGAGGGTATGGAAATGACATCGTTATTGGGCCTATGCTTCACTACATAGGACATCTAGCCGAAGAGCCATGTAAAGGTGGATAGCTTATCATGATGCATATGCTAGGGAGGGTGGATTCATGTTGTCATAATCTATATGATTTCCATATGTTCTACAGGTCTAGTAATGTCTCCAATCCTAAGGGAAATGTAGTCTCTATTGACCACGAACCTTGTAAAGGTTCCCCATCATGTCATTAAATTGGGGTCATCAAAAATCAATTAAAAAAGAAGCCATCGGGCCATTCTGTCTTTTTATAAAGACACTTCGTCATCGAGTCTGCGAGAGTACGCTTAAATGTAATTTTACCACTGATGTTACAAGAATTTATAAAGATGAATTCTATATTTTAATAAATATAATTTTTATTATAAAATAATTTTAAATTATTTTTCATGTTTAATCAATAATCATAAATGTAAAAAATATTTATCTTAAATAAAGTAAAAATGGGATTACTTTCAGTTTAAACTGAGAATATATGATTAAAAAATGACCTAAAACATATCCAAGAACAATTTTCTAGCCACATTTAATAATTATCATTATTAATTATCAATAATACTATATTTTAACCAAATTCTAATGAAAAAATTTGGGTTACACCTTTTTGTTTTAAAAAATTATTACTGTCCAACTGACTTCATATTTAAAAGGCCACACAATCTTCATTTTTCACCATAACTTTTCAACCTTTTGGATCATCCAATTCATGATATAATCACTTCCAAATGTCCATAACCTCATCATAGATATTATTATTTGTTCATAAGTCCATTCTAGTAATACATCATGTATAATCCGGAATAGGTGGTATGATAAAAGGATACATTAATAGTAATACGATTTTTTTATTTCATCATCCAACCCCCTAAAATAAAAAACATTAATTATTATATATAAAAATATCTATAAAATACCGACATGTTATTAAGTTAAGGTGATGACCAATAAATATATCATCTTTCCTAATATGAGAAATGATAATTCCACTCTTATGTACTACAGACCACTTTCTGACAAACCGATGTGAAACATTTTCCATCAACAACTCTCATTATTGAATGTGATGAGGGAAATAAGTTACATATATTATAATCATAAAATATTTAAAACTATATAGTCATTATATAATTTATAAAAATTTAAATACCATTTCCTATGGGAAACAATAATATCGCCATGTGTATAGTACAATGCCGCCTCATTATGCAATGTGATTCGTTCTTCCCAAACGCATTACAAGGATTGTATAAGGATAATTTTTTTGAATATATATGGAATAATGGATTAATTGTGATACTATTGAAATTTTATTCATTTTCATAAAATATCATATAATTTTATTTCATATCTTTTCACTCACTGGTTATTGACAACAATATTCTTGTACATCTAGACTACCACCATTTTGGAGTGATGGGACTCTAATTTCACTACCACACAACATCGATGAAATATATATATTTAAATTTAAATAATTAATATTGAATTTTCTATATTATAATCAATATGGAAAATATAATATTACTAACCTCATTTCTATAATGATCGCCAAGAAATTAAAATTGTATTCATGCATCTGTATGGCCTACGATATCAATGATTATAAACTACATAATATCACAAAATGTTATTACATGATTTTTCATAAATGTATAATTTTTAAATAAATATGATAATTTTTTCATTAATTTTTTTGAGAAGTTAAGATAACAAACATAAATACCACTAATCAACGTACTAAATTCAATATGGACACATATTTTAAATATCATCGAAACACCCAGCATAAATATAATTTATTGTGATATTAAATGTATCATGATAATAAGGGAACTAAAATTAAATATATTAATTAAAAATATTCTCCATAATCTAAATATTTAACGTATGTCTTTTATTTAAGTAGAAAATTAATTTATCTGATGATACAGATTCAAGGTATGTGTTTCTTGATTCACTTTTAATCCATCAGATATAATAAATATTTAGTCTTATTTCCATTGTGTTTTCTATATACTAATCCTTTTGATATTATATATAATTAATCTATTTATATTGAATATTTTTTTTTCATTTTTTGAATTTATTTCATGGGGATTATGATTACAATTTATTCAAATTAGTAATGGTTTATTTTATAATTTTAACATCATTAAAGATTTTTCAAGATCAAGTCACCCTTACACAAAAAATTTTTATATGTATATCTTAATATAAATTTATTCTTCCTTAATATAGTTATTATTTATATTGATTTAAAATGGACTATCACTTTGAAATAGTTTAATACTTATAGTTTTTGAGATTTTTTTTGAAAATATGGCAATATTTATCTCATCAGTAAAAAATAAATTTTCATGAAAATATTTATTTTCTAAAATTATATTAATTTTAAACCATCTTACAAATGATTAAATAAATAAAATATTCCAATTGTTACTTATAATTTTTTTAATGGAATGTTCTTGTCGTTTCAAAACATGATTTTTTTTGGATTTTACAGAAAATGAAAGAAAAATTTTTAATTTAATTGGTACATCATGTATATATGTTTATGTCATAATTACAATTCAGTGTTTTTTATATTATTTTAAAATTTCTAATATTACCTTTTTTTACTTAAATTTAATTTCAAAATAATTTTCCACTTTAAAATAAATATATTAAAAAAAGAATATTTTTGGATATAAATTTTTAATGGAATTTATCTTCTTTTTATATTCATTAATAACAACATCACATTAATTTAATTATAATCCATATGGGGTCTTCTGTATTGATTTAATAATTATTTTTATTAGTATATATTATCATTAGTTTGAATGAGTATGATAATTTTAATTACCATTCCCTATATTACTCTGGTCAATTTTTTATTATTTTTACATGATATGGGTGAGTATTAACATTTGATATTTTAATTTATCAATAAGAATGCTTCTATAGATTATGCTTCAGTAATTTCATATGAAAAATACATTGGACATTGTATGTGATGGGGCTCTAATAGTTATTGTTATACACTGGATGAATCATTAGGTTTCATGAGACAATGTAGACTGGGATTGTATTGAGGGCTTAACCAATTATTTATATTTCTTTGGCATAAGGCCTCAATAATATAATAGGCACTCGATGAATAATTAGGTATCAAGATAAATACTAAATTGGTTTTTTTCTAATTCCTTAACCATTTATTTATATTTCTTGGCCCAATGCCTAAATAATATTGATCTCGCTGATGGGACGACAATATAAGTTTTTTTATTAAAAACTACCAATCTTTTCAAACGATTTTAGAACGAATTTCAATGTGAAATTGATTAAATTGGCCTATATTGGTTTAATTGAAATCAATATTATCCATTTAAAATTATAAAAAATCAATATATATTTTATCTATATATATAAATTATATGAAGAATTAGTTTTGAATTAAAAAATTGTATTTCTGAACATTCATAAAAAATGATGTTTATCACCAAAAATAAAAAAAGCATCCCTTTTCTAATTTTAACATTATTAATAAAACATTATTTTATGAAATTAAATTTCTAAATGTTTTTTAAATAATTTTTATTATTTTTTAGAGAATCATATTAAAATTTTATCATTTGAGTAAATAATATTTTTAAAAATAAATGTAAATCACTTAAAAATTATTCCATTCATCATAAATATTTTTAATTTGTATGAATCCATTATAAAAAATATTTGAAAAATATTTTCCACTATTCATAATACAATTTTTAATGTCTAGATTAAAATTATATCATTTAAATAATTATAAAAAATAATTTTTATAGAAACTCTTTATTGTGGGTAAAATATACCATGATAGATTTGTGTGTTGCGTATTCCACGTATGTGTTACACGTAATGAACACCATGCCTCTATCTATCCCTGGTATACAATATAGAAAGATAAAACAGAAGTTGTGTATGGTGCATTGTTAACATGGTAATGTGTATAATTCTAGTCAAAATATATTCCTTTAATATAAAATATCCCATTTCCAGTTTTTTGTGTTATTTAAAATATCCCAAAGGATTAATTATTGTTGAATGAAAATAGTTCACAAAATCTTCGGTTGTAGATATGAAATCCGCCAAATCCTTCAAAAACCAAAATAAAAAATATTTAAAACCATAAAAAAATGATGAAACTCAAAAGGTACATGCCTTGAACTTGAACAAGATCTTACAATCTCCACACCATATAACAACTCATCATCTATAAAAATAATAATAATATATTACCTTATAGGTAAAAATATTAGGCCTTTGCGCACACATAACATCATCATTCCCCAATTTCCCCCCCCCATAAAATTCCTATGTGGATTCAATAATCAAACTATCAGTATATTCAATCCCCAGAACACAGTATCACTGTAATCCATCACACATATCAGATGATTCTCAAAGAACACCCCAGTTTAAATGACTACATCATCCACATCGACCACATGAAATGGGGTGATGTGACATCGATGAAGTTGTGACACATTGAAAATTCCAGTCATAAACATTCATCTATGTAGAATATCCAATTAGAACACCACAAGCTAGATTCTCTCTATAACCTCAAACTGTGCATTGATCCTGGGATCCTTCATGCCCTACCTATATATCATTCAGTGAACCAATCAAGGTTACACCATGATGAAAATATGATTACAACCACTAAAATCGTGGTGGTTTTGACATAGTTATTCATATTTCCTCTTAATAGACTGATTTGTATCCAAACTCCTATTAAAAATATGAACCCTCTTTGAGATATCTTATAGGAGACTCGATCCTAAATAACGTGGACACACCTACCACTATCCATTATATAGGTGATTTGTATGGAATACCACAACATGCCTCATATAGTCCCATGTGTATTGTCAGATAATAGTTGTTTTGGTTGGAAAATACCATTAATTGTAGTTGATTCAACTAGGAAAAACCAATGTCATAGACACAAAATCACATCATATCCTCAGCAACCTATATAGTAAGCTCTAACAACCCATATGTCTATGTGAGGAATGTCAAACATAGTAAAACATGTGTACTAATCGCCATTAGTAATATCTTCTATTGTGTGATGTAAAATTAGATTCTATTTATGAATCAATAATATGTGGTACCATAAACAAATGAATTATTTATCTAACATAATACTATATATTATTATCCACAAAGAATGCCTCCCATATAGGCAATAAATGAACTACCATTTTCAAATAGTCATCATTCAACCGAATAACAATATTCATTCACATAAACCTCCACAGACCCATTACTATTTGCAGTGTAATCTCATTCAACTTCAATTATGGAATGGGGTATGGATAAAAACCCCATGGTCATTGATTATTGTCCATCACCTACTATAGCATATATGATCATGTCATGAACCATGCTATCTATTTTTTCATTCCAATTAAATAAAACTATTATTCTAGGTCATAGTACATTTTTTCACACCTAGTTTCACTTCCCATATAGATGAATGAAATGTAATAATAAAATCCTCTTATATAAACATAGGAACAATAACCATATCTCAGATATAAATGATTTATTTTTCATCTATGGTCAAATATGAAGGGGAAACCCCACATTTTGGATTTCACAAAAGAATAAACATTCCATATCCCAATACATCATATGTCAAATTCTCCAAAATAATGTTTAATCTAATGAAATTCATACCAGAGTTAGCTTCTCATGAATCTAAAAAACAATAGCATGCATCTCAGCCAACAATCTAATCATCATAAACTAGGAACTAGACACCAAATCCACACGAATCTTTTTTTACATTCATAGATCATTAGATACAATATTTACATTTTCTAGATTATATTAATTCTAAATATAAAATAACATCATATAATCAACCCAACTCTATTTTTGAAGATTCACATATTCCTACAAAAATATTTACCTAAGAATAATTTATTCTATATGCACAAAAACATATCTCCGAACAAATAATATCTCCAACATATCAAAGAATAAACCAACACATCTAATTAAAGGTCATGCATAGGGTAGTTCCATTCATGCGGCCTCAAATTCCATGACTCATATGCCATTTTTCAATCTCACTACATCAAGACTGATCCATGTCGAGTACCAGTAGCATCACAAAACAGTGTATACTCCTCAACTAACATAGAACAGATCATTATTGGTTCCAATTTCAAACACATCTTTATCCCCATGATAGAATTAGAACATCTTTTCCATTTATTAAAAATTTATACCATTATTTTCCAAGTCAAATACAGGTGATTCCAATCTGGAAAGGTCTGGAATAAACATTATAAATAATCAAAATAATCACAGAATTTTACCAATATAATGAATTATCTTATCTTGTTCCTAAGATACAACTATATGAACTTTATATAGTTCTAATTAAACACCTTGTTTTGAGATGATTTGATCCATGATGTTTACCCATTCAATCAATAATATAATTTTAGAAATCTTGGTGTATATACAATGCTCTCTTAGTTTACTCTATATGATATCATGATAGTAGGAATAAGGATCCTGATTCATTGAGTACACCATGTTTTCATTGATGAAATAAACACAAACTTATCTTTTTAGAGATATAATATTCTCTTAATCATGTAAATGAACATTAATGGTTCATTCATCAGACCAACTAGTATTAAAATGAACTCATAAATTCCATTTAATCACATGAATATATTAATATTTATATTAGATGTTTTAATTCAAAGCTGATGATACCCTAATAACATGTTTATATTAGAGAATATAGAACCTCCCCTCAAATACTAAAAAATATCAACTATATGTTTTTGAGGATACATGTTCATTAATAACAGCTGGTTCAATATATGATATTCAACACATATGTTTAGATTCCTATTAGTATTCATAGAAAAAAACTATTGAAACCCATGGATACATATTATGACATATAAAACACTTATCTTAAATATCTTATATTTTTGTTTTATTCTCTTAGAGCTCTATCAATGCCATCATATATAGTGGGATGGAAAATGTATCCACCCCTAGCGTGAGATCAATTATAAATTTCACATAACTCTCTATTGGTATCCAAGAGAATTAATTTGGAAAAAATCCTATAAACTATCCACTATGGATGGAATGGCATAATGCATCACACCTCCATCATCGAGAAATATACTCGAATATTGGGACATGATCATCCATGTTGTTAATGAATTGGCCAATCATGACCTTCATTGATGTCCCACTATCCACGGTGAACATATTTTTCCCCTATATGAGACATAAACGTGACTCTCATATGGTATCAATTTATAAGGGATCAATATGCTACTAACTATTTCATTCACCAAATTTGGTCAATTCGCGACATATCATGAATTTAATTCTCACATCAACAATGTTTCTCTACAACCTCGAGAGATAACCATTTTCACAAGAAAATGTATCTATACCCTACTCCCAAAATCATATCTATTTAGTACACCATTCTCATGAACTCCACTTCTAGGAACAAATGTGTCACATTTTATTAAAAATAATGTTTTGATAGGTACATGTATAAAATAAGGCACTATATAATGTTGAAGTTTTATGAATAGTACCACTAAATTTAAATATTTCATATACTCTAAAAATAAGTATAGGTATACAGACATGTGTACTTCCTTCCACTATTCCCTACGATGAAATATGAGTCTACTAAGTTGCACAACTCAATCGATACTAGCACACTTTCCTTGATGGTCAATATCCACTACCTATAATGAAGTAGACTACAAAACTCCTTCTCCCTTACTGATATAGTGTTGATGATCCCCCTCCCGCAATCTAGTTCTATCGATCACCTTTCTCAATACCATTATATCATTTGTTTTTAGAGAACCTCTATAGATTCCCCATCCTACCACAATTTTGTTACGCCACAGGTAATCATGGAAAATGATTAAGAAAGAGGACAGTCCTACTATACTGGTGGAAAAGATTTCATGTAAGAACCTAGGAAACTGATCCTTCTCCCTGGAGACTCTTCATACTACCTCGAGTCTAAGATTCTTATATTGATGATTACTTCCTCCATATGTTGTACCTCTAGATCATCCAACAATAACCATTTGTCATACACTTGTAGCGTCATTTAGGTTCTCCACTACTTTGAGATCCATATGAAACACCTTAGATAAATACATTAATCAAAAATAGTTATCATTGTAACTAATATTAAATTTAATAATGAAATAAAAATTTATGTCCATAGGTGTGTCAACCCCTTAATGTAATGAAAAAAATTACTAAAAGTAAATAATTTTACCAGAATAGTTGATAACAGAAGACCTCCCATGATTCAACAACATGAACTCAGTTCATCTATAGTGTCTCAATAACATTGAAAAAATGTGTAAAAGGAAATTCATGAAAATGTTCTTCCAATCCATCATGTCTGCGTACCAAATTTGGGCCGCTTCATCCCATAATAACATCAAATCCCCATGATAATTGTAAGTATACAATTTTACACTCCTCACAACAAGAGTCTGAAAATGGTAAATTATATTCTAGATGGACATAATATAGAACTCTACCACCTAAGGTATTCCAATTCTTGTAAATTTGGATGGTTATGCAATTTAAACTCCCTCATATAGTCATACATGTTTTCCAAAATCCTTTATATTTCACTTTCCATATAGTAAATGAAGTGATCAAATTCTTTAGGTAACTATTCTCCGATTTCCCCACCTGTGACTATCGATTCCTCATGTTTCACTACTGGAATATCATCCCCATTCATATCCTTCATTCAACTTCTTTATATTTGTATTTATAGATGTAGATATTTATATTTCTAAATTGACATCTTTGGACACATAACACAACATTAACATAATTAATGGAAATGAAAATAATCCAAAACATGTCATTTCCCTCATTCCCCATCGTACATTAAAAACCAAGGCGACACCCCCTACCTCAAACATAAAACATATAGGCCATGGTTAACAATTGGGCAATTCATTTTTATTATTCATGATTTACAATATTAAACCAATTTATTTACCTGTTTTAATCATTTAACAATTATAAATATCATATTAAAAAACATTTTATGTTCAATTTCAAATGAAAGATATAATTGGTCTAGTTCAACATATTATCCAATACCCATGTTTCATGCGTTACTAAGATAATGTATGTCACAAAGTAATCCTGAGTTCCTATAATGATGTAAGAAAAGTAAAATGTTATTCCGCAATGGAACAAAATTCAAATACAATAAATTCATATTATAAATAATCATAATGCATTAAAAGTGAATCACTGATGGAGCAATATTAGCAGCTATAGAAACACATAACAACAACTACAATCCCACATGGAGTACTTGGATTTTACCCTTATACATTTGGTAGCCACTCCCATGAATGATATATAATCCAATACCCAAATCAACATTTTTTCCTTAATACCTTTCCCAAATAGTATGAAAATATAAAAAGAAAATAAAAACCCTTTCATAAAACATTTTAATGTTCCATCTAGGTTGAAACACACCACATCCATGATATGGTTAGTTATATAACCTCAAGATTAACTCGTCGCATTATAGAGGATGTCTACTAGTAGTTAGGATCAAATTTTATAGTTGGGATAATATACCGTTTTTATCAAAGTATCTCTAACGTATAAAAAATAATAATAACCAACAACTTTTACATATCCTGGAAAATTACATTATCACAAGTTGTCCAAAACCGGATAAACAATATCAAAACTAAACTATAGGCATACAATGATAAACTATGTTACATATTTCAAATTTAAGACCAAAATGTAAAGACACAATAAACTGCCAAATGGAATCTCAACCACATCTAGTTCCCTCATCAATCCCCAATCCCAAATACTCTATATAATATAGGGCCTTTTCCATTCTTCTGTCCTAGAATCATGAATTGTAATTACATACCAACCAAAAAGCCAATGTATTGTGTAATTAAACTTGTAAAGGCCACCACTAATGGAGAGTAAAAAAATATACTGTATAAAGAATTTATGATTTTGGGTAGATAATTAAATATAAGGAATAATTTAAATAGTTTAGACTTATTCAATCAATCATTATTGTATAATCTAAAGCCAATGGTTTCCCTAGGACACTGAAATATTATTTCCTTCTTTGATCCATTGTAGAGTTTAAATTTTTCCCCAAGGAATATCATATATCTAAAGTCAACTGCTACAATTCATTATCTCATTTCACTTCATGGCCAATTGGAACCATTTTCCAATTCCAACTCATGTGTGAAGAGAATAGTGTCTAACACCCCACAATACTTTGATCCTCAGTCCCTATAACACACATCATGGAGTTGTGTATATTTGGAGCCTCTATTAGTTTCCCATAATCATCCTCACATAGTGGTATTTGGATCCAAAGTCCCTACCCCATAAGAATTTAACACATGTGTGTATTTGGATACTTAGTCCCTATCCCACACACATTTAACATATATGTGGGTTTGGAGATTCAGTCCAAATAAACCAAATTTAACACATTTAGTTATTTGGTTCCTCATTCCATATTTTTCACACATGTAACACACACACACACACACACACATATATATATATATATATATATATCAAAAAATGAAAATTTCAATATCTCACAATATAAAATTTATTTATTTATTTATTTATTAATGAATTTAAATAATATCATAATAACATAAATGCATTAATTAATTAGAAAATTAATTTATCAAATCATTTTCATTAATTAATTCATAAATTAATGAATCATGGTAATCCCATCAATTAATTCAATCATTAATTGATTAGATAAATCCAATTAATTAAATCAAAAATTAATTAATCACGTCAATCTATTAAATTAATTCAACAATTATTTCATTGAATCCGATCAACTAAATACTTAAACCTTTTATTAATTTATTTAAACAATTTATAAATTTTAACAATATCCTTTAATGAATTAAATAATTAAAGAATACATATCAATAATACCAATATCAACAATTTCACAATTGCATAATCCATTAATACACAAAATTAGTTAATTCAATTTTTCAATGTCAATTTCTAATCATCCAATTGAAATTAAAAAATTATATACACATCATTGAAATAAAACATTAAAATTTGAATAATATACCACCTACCAATAAATTGTTAATGAATATTAACTAACTAGAAAAAACAAATGTTGTGAGATAGTTGTTTAAAAAATTGAAGAAGTCTTCTAGACCAACCTACTATAATCAACATCCCCAAAACCCACAATTATCATAGTTTCCATAGATTAATAAAAAACAGTGTGATAGAAATGCAATAAAGAAAATAGGGCTTACCAGGTATCCACCACAAATCCATAATGGTCATAGATTATAAAATCAGTCCAAATCCATTATTTGGTTACCTTTGGTTGGATGATGAAATCCTCACGAAGGAAAAATAAAATAAAAATAACCTCATGAGAAATTGAAATATGATTCTCATTGAATTACTTAATCTGTAATTACATTGATCATCATGTAATTATTTTTAATGGTTTATTAAAAAAACTCATCCTCACATATGATGTTATCCGAATTAAACTCTTAAAAATAGTTTTTTATCCTTACTGGATGTGTACATTTTCTATTGAATGTTTATCATCAAAAATTTATAATGAAAAAAACGTCCAGCTTCCTCCAAAGACTTCTAAAGAAAAATTAATCTCTTTTCTATCTTAGAACAAATTTATAAACCCAATAGATACATACTTTGAATGAGAATGCGATTTTTCGTAGGGAACCTACCATTATAATACAATAAATTAACCCTTATCAAAAGATAGACACCTCACCTATAATCTATAGAGTCTTTTAGATTCCTACATTACATGATAATATATAGTCTACCCATCCCAATAATGTTTTCATAATGTGAGATAAATAGTATCCGTTGGATATAAACCTAGAATTCAATATCAAAGTCTCTATAAAATAATCCCAAAATTCATATATTGATGTAAAATATTTCATGATGAGAATTTAAATAGATTTATATCTAATTATTTGAAATTATTTTCCGCTTTTCCATATTTGTACAATGGAACTATGATAAATAGTTTGAATCCATAATTTTTAGTTACAATTTAAATTATTTAAATAATGTATCAATTCATATCAAAATAAATATTACCAATACAACCAATAATGGAACAACCACATGGATAAAATAAGTTTATGATTACTTAGACACTCATACCTTAATCTTACCCAATGTCCAGTGTTACCTGAAGACTCCAGAACCCATTAATAAAAGTCTACAAAATAGAGGAATACCATCAATGAACCATTTGGAAATAAACATTAGAATGTATACAATTCATTAATGTGGATGAATGTATATGAAATAATATACTTAATGATCAAGTGGTTTAGTGGTATTTTCGAAATATATACACAATGGAGTTTGGTATTGTATTTGAATAGATCATTTACAACTCAATATATTATATAATTTCTATATTTCTTCCACAAACTACTTCCATTTAATTCCAAATATACTTCCTAGTTTCCTCATAATATAAAATAACAATTTTGAGCCAAGATGTTTAGTACGTGTTATATAAAGAATTAAAAATCATTAATCAATAATTAAAATAAATATAGAATGTTAAATAATAGAGAAACAATTAATTTCAAAACAAAATCACTATAATGAATAGAAAATTATTAATCAAAAAAAATAAGTAAATATATTCTCACACATTCTATTTAATAAAAAACATTACTATCATAATTAGATTATAGTAAAAAAAGTAATAATATAAAAAACTAAACACATATTCCATTTAAATAACATTAATACCATGGAAATAATATTATTATTAAAAATTTATATGTAATTAATAGAGAAAAAATTAAATTTTATTTAATAAAATTATAATTAATTTTTAAAACATATAATATAATTATGAAACTGTCATGGAAAGTAATAACTGAATTCTTAGTGAATTAAATTCATAATAATTGAATGTCATGACCAAAGTCCTCAAACCAGCTCTATCCTCCAGACCATTCAAAAGTTGAATAAAAAATAATTTTATAAAAATATTTACTAATATAATACTAATTCACCTTATGATACTACATATTCTTAGATGGAATATTTAATTCTAGTCTGTACTCATAACTACATGTCCAAAAAATTCATCATATATAATATAATCTATTCAGATCATGAAAAATGTTCAATATCATCATATATCCATTCCGAGTAATGGATAATGCTCTCATTATTTGACTTAAAAAAACATATTTTTATAATTATAACGAATTATGTAGAAAATAATTTAGTGTAAATGTGAAACCTTTATAAATAGTATGCATACTAATTGTAAATGTAATATCAAATGCCAATATTAATGTGATTATTTCAATGTAATGTTATTGATTGTTGAAATGAATTGAGGATGTGACTGTAGACACAGTCCTCTATCAAGAATTTCAGTATCCATCCAAATAATGATTAATGGTGTAATAAATACAATAAATCTTCAATGGAGTAGATGTAAAACAAAGGGATATCAATATTGATGATGACTAATACTATAAGATATCAATAAAAAATTGTTAAGGGATATATTATTTTTTAAATTTCAAATATTTTTTAAACATAAAGTTAAAAAAATAAATTGAAAATAATATTCTATGAAAATAATCTATTAATATAAAATATATTCTATAGACCATTTATTGGGCATGACTGTTGGATATTATAAACATGATATACATGCTAAAACTAAGATTCCTTTCACAATTTTTTTTAAAATCCAAAATGGAGCTGGTATTGAAAAATAATTTAATATTTATTCTATAATATTTTTTAGAAACTATAATAGGGTAAAAAACTTGTTCAAAAAATATATTGATTATTGTTAATGTTTTTCAAACCATTATTTGGGTTGAAATATGTATTTTCTTACAAATAGAGAAATGATGTTATATTTTCATGTCAATTTCCAACCATTTTAAAACAAAATGATTATAATGAACGGTACCTTTAAGTAAAAACATCATTAGTATAAATAGAATATTAAAATTAATGGTTTATATTTGAAAAATATATATAACTTTTTTCAATAGAAATTTCATCATAAATAATCACAATTAAAATTATATTGTGCAGTAAAACCTCCAAATGATCATATAGTTAATATTAAAATTAATAAACGAGTAAATTATGTAAATATAATATAAATCCAAATTTATCATGTGAAAATAAAAATAATAAAATCAAACTTAATTAAAAAGATAAACTATTGTTATCAAACTCCTCAAAGATGTATGTTAACCCAATTAATGTAAATTAAGATATGATATTTTTTAACACATGATAATTTTCATGTCAATTCCCATAGGGTAGACTACAAAAAATTGAATCCAAATATACTTATATTTATTATGTAATGTTGTTATTAAATATAAAAGTGGTAATATAGACACCATAAAAATTTATTTATGTGTATAAAATGTTTATATGTCTCAATGAATATAAAATTAGATTAAGTCCCAAAACCCATGAATCATTTTTCATGAACATGATAAAATATTATTATAATGGTATTAATCATGTTATTATTTTTTATAAGAAACATAATGAAATTTATAATGTAAATTATGATTCATTCAAGACATTTTAATCATTTTTCTTTATAATCAATCATTATTTTAATTGTTTCAAGTGATAACTTTCTTTTTTTCTCATGGATTTTTTAATGGGAATTTTCAGGATATTTATATTATTATATTGTTTCACCACATACAAATATAATATTAATGAATATAATATATGTTTTTTATTTAAATAAAATTTTAGTATCATTATTGAAATACAAACACGGAGAATGGATCACATCACTTCTTGGAGATGGTATAACATATATACTCATGAAAAAAATTATCATTTTCTGAACATATGAAAGTGTAAAGAAGTAGCTGGTATATTAATTTTAAAATTTCAATATCACTTTACATATATCACATATATCCATTAAGTGTATCCTTACGTAATTCTATGTAATTCATTTGTGAAAATGAAAAACATTTATTCACGAGGCAATAGTCCACTATACATACAAGCGACATTATCATATTTTATTTGAAATGAAATGTAACAAGGTGTATGGGATATTATAATTATATAAATATAATAATATCATAAAAATATGTGTCAATGTATTAAATAAATCATTATATACATCCTTTATAGGTGGTTATGGAAAATTATTACATCGGTTTGTGAGATGGTAATTCATCATATAAACAGAAGAAATTGATGTTTCTTGTTTAATGGAAGGGGAGTGAATATAGTAAATGTTAATAAAAAAATAAAATATAAGTGTATATAATTTTTTAAGGTTATATATTATAATATTTAATATGAATTTAATTGTGTAGAGGAATACAGAAAATTAAAATGCTCACTTAATAATGTAAACTCATCTTTTGATAATATCATTAGTTTGACACCAAAATTGTTCCTATATTATATTTTTGTCAAACCATGTGATATTTAATTATGGGAGTGGATTATGGGTTTTATTTTGGATAATAGTTATTAAAAATAATGTAATTTGTTTTTTAATGTACGATAGGGGTGACACGTTTTGTGGGAGAGAAAACACACATGGATTTTTTAAGTGAATCTATTACAACAATGTTTTTTATGATAAAAAAACAATAAATAATGGGAATATTTAAAACCATTTAGTTTATCATGTGATAATATATCCATAAAATCATTTTCGGTCTAGTTGGTAGGTCATTTTTCCCTAATCACTTTAGTTTTGTCACCTTGTAAATGAGTTTTTACCAAAACAGTAGAAATTCTTTTTTTCTAATTTTACTTTTCATAAATTAAAAACATTCAGTTGAACATAGAAGATAAAATATATATTCTAATATTCTATATATGGAATCCAATTTCATAAATTCTTTTTGTAGAATTTGGATAATACAATTTAAAAGTATACCTTAAAAATGAACAAAATGTGGGGTTTAAATAAAAAATTATTATATATGTAAGTGGTTGTAATATCTAAATTCAATTTAAAATTTATTTATATTTCATAAATTTAATAAATTTTATATAAATTATATAGTTTAAATTAATTATTGGTTAAGAAATATTTAACCACATAAATAATTCTTTTAAAAAACTAGTTTCAATAAAATTATAAATTTTAAATATTAATCGAAAAATTATTCATTTAAAAAAAATTCAAAAAATTCACCCTATGTAAATTTTTTAATGAATATATAAAAAATAATTTTTATTTTTTCAAAAAAATTATCTAATAGTGATAATCCTTAGGTTAAAATTATGTGATCATATAGTGACTAAATCACCTTTTTGAAAAATTTAAAATTTCTAAAATCATTTCCTTTTCATTAAAATGAATCATATTATTACGACTAAATAGATGGAAATAAAATTCAGTATTTGGTTAATAATATATATACTTAAAATTTACATTTATATAATATAACATTATACAATATTATGGTTCATTTAGTCTCATCATTATGTGTTCTAATTGCTATTGAATATGTTAAATTTATTGAAATATACTTCATCGGTTATTTATGATTGAATTTTATTTTCACATAAGATAATGAATAAAATGTTTTTATTTTATAAATCTTGTGTGTTTATTTATACCATACATAAATAAATTGAATCATTGGATTTTTTTAACACATAGATATTAGGGGGTATCAATTTATAAATTCTTTTACTAATACTCATATTATAAAAAAGGTTAATAATGATCATCTTAATAATATTGAAATCGAATTAAAAATATAATTTGGAATAAAATGATTATAAGTGATTTTGATAGTGAATATTTGGGGAATGTGAGGACATACAAATAGAATAAATGTGTATATAATTATAGATATTAATATTGTTAATTACTCGAATTAAATTTAAGGATAAATTGAATGTTAAGGGCATAAATAACATTAATTTTTATTATTTTTAAGATCATAATATTGATATTATATGAGATTAATATGATAAAAAATATTCATTATACATTTCCTCATGGAGAGGAACTATATTAATATATATTAATATAAAGATATTTACTTACATGAAGTAATTCTTTTTAAAATAAAAATCATCATTTGGTTGTGCCCTAATCCGTCCCTAAATAATTAGTTATTCATTGAAATTAATATACAAAAAATAATATTTTATTACCAATGAACTAAATTTGACTTTTAATAAATCAAAATATTCATAAAATAATAAAATTTATTTTATTCTCTCTCAAACAATTTTTTATTATAAATAACTCATGCAGATGTTTTCCAGTTTAATATATAAATATATAAACCAAAACAACACCAATGGATATAACGTAATCTTTATCCATCATATAATTCATGAAAGTTCAATGAATTATTAACCTAAATGTCACATTGCCTTGTGTTTTGGTCAAAACCCTATTCACAATTTATTTGTGGGTTTAAGCCCCATACCCTTTTTGAATTCAACTGGTTTTCATCATATATGTTTATTTTCCTTTTAATAAATCTCTTTTAATATAATTACAATAATTTATACAAATTGAAATAGTCATAAATTATTATAACATAAAAGATTAGATAAACCATATCCTAACAAATACCTTTAATATTTTTTCTTTATTATCTAAATTCATTCCTATCAAGTCACTCTTCATATAATAAATTAATGTGTTGTATAACAATAAATTTCTTCAAAAAAATAACCATAATATTAATGTATTCACACCATAAAAAACTCCAATAATATGGTTTTAATATTGACTAAATGATTAACATGAAACTCATTAACCATAATGGTATTATTAATACTTATTTTTAACATATATAAATATTATTATGAAATTTTACCAAATCCTAGATGATTATTTATTTTTATAACCAATATTTTGGTGTTAAAAATACATATCCCGTTTCATTTTTGAATCCCAAAAATTACATCGACCAATAAATTTCATCATAGTTTGATCCGTGTTATTGAGATTATGATTTATGTGATGGAAGTCAAAAATAATATTTATAGGTTAAACTTATTTAATATAAAAACAACTAAATTTTTCCTAGTGCATGATTTATTTAATTTCATAATACACTTCATTATTCATTGGTAATTCATCGCATTATTACTATATTTCCACCCATAAAATATTTCCCCATTCATTTGAGGCCCACAATAGTTTGTATCTTTAAACATTAATTACATGAATAAAATTGGTCATTCATTCCTCCATTGTCACAAACACAATATAGCATAGTGAATTCCATCCTTCTCTTCATTGACGAGCATTACAGATTGTTAAGGTAAATATTTTTAATGATTTTTTCGGAAAAATAATTAAGAATAATAATGATATATTTTACTCTTTTAATCAAATGAATATCATTCTCAATCAAACCAAATTGATCTTTCTATTTAGGGATAATATCAATCCATAAAATTTTGTCCACTCACTAAAACCAAAAATCATCATGTCAGAAACAATATTAATATTGGGAAACACATATAATATTCAATAGGATGTAAAAATCATTGCACAATAGTTTCAGACTAATATATCATGTGTTTATCCAAGTCCATTATTTTTAATAATATATATAATTTTGTGATAAGTTCATATATAGAATATGTGAATTATAAAAAACTTATGTCATTGGGAAATCAAACTAGGTATGCTGTATGGGAATATTCCTTGTACCACAAAAAGCTCAGTTCAAGCCCGATTCATATTTTCTAAAATTTATTAACCGTAGGTACATTAATATTAGAATCATAAAAAAATATAATATCATGAATGCGATTTAATTTCATGAAGACCCATATAATCTATACTTTATAAAAAGATTAGAATTTGATTTTATACTATTCCACATAGTCTATTCTAGGGTTATGCTACATAATTTTTGTTTTCATAAATCTAGTCCCAATGGTTTTTAATTCATTATTATAATAAAATATGTAATTAACCATACCCAAAAGATTTTTTTTTTAAATTATAAAAATTTCTTATGATATAAGGAATCCTATCAAATATGAACAACTAGTATAATATTATTTATAATCTAAATCCATTCTTGATTATTCCATATATTGGGAAATGAAAATTTCATGTAACTTTTTTGATATATTTTTTAATTTCCACTAGTTTATCATTTCCTATGATTTATAAGAAGTTATCTTGAATAAATAAGATTAATCTACTTGAAAAGCTAAATAACTGAATAAACATTTTTGTAAACAACATGAATATCTTGAATATATAATTCCTAATAAATATTTAAAGTTATATATTTAATAACACATTCTATGTAACCAATAACATGAATATCATTATTTGATATGGAATAAATATTTTTTCAATATAAAATGCAGAACACACATTCCATTTAAATAATCAAACCATCATGATATCAATATGAAAGTGTAAATAAATGAAACATTAACAATCTTAATAAATAAATTAATAATGAAATTTATCGAGAAAGAATATAATTTCTTAAATATCGTCGATAATAATGATTTAATAATTAGTGAAAACGATTATTAATATTTGGACATCATTTTCTTATACATCATGATATATATTCTATTGGGACCATTCCCAAGATGGGTTATAACTAAAGGTTGAAACATATTTACAAATAAAATTAGGAATATCCAAATGATACTACCAAAACATTGAGAGGTTATCTATTCCCTTTATCCACCTATTACTACATATACAAATTATACCTCATATAGTTAGTAATCCATTTAATTAATTAACAATTTGTTTACAACCCCACTCATTATTACACATATTACCATTATTTATTAAATATAATTGAACATAATAAAACTCTAACGGATGAGAGGTTTAGAGTATTGGGAAATTTCGGACATTTCATAACAACTTAGATCATAAAACAAAATATCTTAATTGAGAACTTATTTTACATGTTCACAACATTCAATCATACAAAAATTACATGGGATAAACAATGGAAATGCATAAGAAAATTTTAAGCTATAAAACCAGAAAAGAGAGTAAAAAAATCATAACATGAATATTATAATACATGTTAGGCAATAAAAATTTTAATGGAGTGAATGATATATATGAACATTATTGCATGATCTATAATGATTATCATAACATAGAAATGTGGCAACAACATTTAACATGATTTTAGCATAAGACAATGCACATTGCACATGGAGAATGATTAAAAACTCATTTTACATGAATTAAAATTATTAAAGACTCATTTCACTTGATTAAGCATTATAACAATCTTTACCCAATTCATTGAAGCTCTATCAGGATTCAACATTCTTAATCATTTCATCTCATGCATAAGTGTTCCAGATGGATCATATAACAAGATTTCATTAAACATCATCATGTATTCCACGATTAATGAATGGGGAATTAAAACATGAAAATATATAATAAATATGTAAATTTGAATAAAGGTGAATAACCATGAAAGGGAACTGGGCATGTTATTCACAATACAATGACTTTTCGTTTTGAAAATCACGGTGTAATATCAGTAGCATAATGGCGTGAAATAGGAATTAAAAAAATATTTGATGGGTGAGAAAGGGGTGTATCATAAAATATAAATAAAATTAAAATTTATGGGGCCATATAAATTCATTCCCCAAATATCTAATAGAATTTAGATTCACAATTCAATAGAATTGATTATTGTAAATAATGAGAGTGATATCCCTTGCAGAATTTTGACATGGTAATGGGTGTACATAGGATTAATTAATGAGAGAAAAAGGGATATAAAGTCATTAAAAGATATTAATTTTAGTATAGGAGAGTTTAAAAATCATACCCCATCATTTTTAATTTAAAATAAAATTTCATATCAATATTATGAAACTTGGACATAAAAAAAGAAAGATGAAATCCCTTACTTGGAAGTGTGATCCCAAAGGCTTGTGTGAGGCTTGAGAGAGGCTTATTGGGAACTTTTTTACCCTTGGGAGGATTCCAAATAGAGGTGGTTAGAGTTTGGTTGAGCTCCAAAGGCATTGTGTGAAGAGTAATTGGGAGCTTTAGTGTGCTTATATAGGAAAATAGTGGGAATTCGTCATTATTTATGTTTTGGACACTAGACATTATATTAATAAAAAAACAAAAAAACAACCCATGGTTTTTTCCCATTGGTTTTTGAAATGTGTATTATGAAAAATAATTTTATAAGGAAAATGGAAGAAAATATTAAAATAATATGCTTTATTATGAGGTAGTGAGTCACACTATCAAGGAAATAATTTTAAAAGTTTAAACATTTTATAAGTCATAGATGGTCAAGAAAGCCACCATAAAATTAGTAAATCAATTCTAAAATAACATTATTTTAAGGGTGAAATATATATTTAGTGAACACCACATTATAGTATTTCATTACATCACTATTGGGTCATTATGATGGCAGAGATCAAATAATATATTTAAACGATATGTAATTTTTACCCAAATAATCAAGTGTCTCAGAAAATTATTACAAACCCACCATTGGATTATTTTTATGTACTGATTCCAAAAATAATATTAATTTTATCTTAATAATTATCTAATTATGTGAATTTTTTCTTTTAAATTTATAACAAACATTTTTCGAAAATTCATGGGTTTTCACAAAAATGACATTCAAACCTAAATAGAATTTACATTGTATTCATCATGATTATATGGTCATTTCTATTTAATAAAAAGTAATTTTATAATAATATTTTATTAACATTTTAATTAACGATGAAAACTATTAATTTATATAAATAGATTTATTAATATAATATTAACTACAAATATTATTTGTTCCTTATAAATTATTTACAAAGTAAAAGTAATAAATTGGATGTATATTCATTATTCGATACAAAAATAATGCACATAATCATAATTTATTGTTTTGATACCAAACCCCATATAACACATGCATTATACCTAAGGGTAATGTGTGAGATGGGGGCAGACTCTTGGGGAGGCTTAGATAACATCGCTCGAGTGGTAATATCTATCAATATCCACTTATATCATAGGTTGTTACCTTATTGGTTAACATGTTGAATATCGGCATGGGCTTGGTCAAGAGTGAAGCTCAGTGATTCCATCTCCTTTCTATGCTCTGATTGATGGGATTCATAAGGAGCAATTCTACCGGATGAGGCCATCACTTCCTTTTTCTGAGTAAATTGGATTTTTTAAATCCCTATATTTATACAAATCATGTGATCACGTTTCAATGGATATATAAAAATCAATAACAATTATTAATGGTATTTTAAATCCAAAAACATAAAACCATAGAAGATCATATTTTATATAACAATTTTACTTAATAAGAAATTTAATTATATCATGTGTAATTTTAATTAATAAAAGTTAGGATCATTACCACATTCCCACATTAAAAAATTTTACCCCCAAAATATCATTTTCCCACACTAAAAGAGACGTCAGTAACTCTGCTTCATCACATCCTCATATTCACATGTTTCTTTATCAAATGTATTGTTTTTCCTCAAATCCTTGTCTTTGGATATTGTCTTATTTCGTAGAAATGTTTCACTATGATCTAAGATCCTCAAAAAATTAACCTCAAAAGAGATTTCATTATTCAATTGTACCTCCTCTAGATTGTGTACATGTGATGGGTCAATTATGTTCTTTCTCAAGAGTGATACATGGAATACATCATGTGCTTGAGATTTTTTGGAGGGAGTGCTAATAGTTATGCCACTTCTTCAATGTGATCAAGGGTCACAAAAGGCCCGATATTCTTTGAGTATGATTTCCCTTCTTCACAAATCTCATAACACTATTCCTTGGTGAAATACAGTGGAATATCATATCTACAACATCAAACTCTTTGTCTCCTCAACGACAATCAACATATATTTTTTTGACTCTGAGAAGCATTAATCCGTGGATGGTTGGTCTTAACATTCTCCCCAATTGCTTCAACCATTTCTAGACCTAGGAGTTTCTGATAACGAAATTCAACCCAACATACTAATGTTTTACTCCATTTCCAATAAAGGGATTCATTAGGAGCCATTTTGATACTTGAGTAGAAACTATTATTGATTGAGAACTCAACAAGACACAAATAATGATCCCATCCTCCATTGAAGTACATTGAGAACACTCTCTACATTTCAACAATTTTTTGGATAATCCACTAAAATTGGTCATCAGTTTGAGGATGATAATAAATATTGAAGTGCATCTCGGTATCAGATAATTTTGATGAATATTCCATAACAAATAGGGGAATCATGGATCTCGATCAGATATAATCGATAGTGGTACTCCATCAACCTTACCACATCTCTTAAATATATCTGTGCTAGTTGATCTAGTGTGAAATCCTCTCGTGTAGCGATGAAGTGTGAAGTCATTGTATGATGATCCACAATAACCCAGATAGAATTTTTTTCTTTGGATGTATTCAAATGTACGGTGAAAAATCCCATCGTGATGTTCTCCAATGTCATTGTTCGTATGGGTAATGGTTGCATCATCCTGTATAATTCTGCCTCTCTACCTTAACTTGCTGAAATACTAGGAAAATTGATGAATACTCAACATTATTCTTCTTCTTATTATCCCACTAATAATTCTCTTGTATATCTCAATACATCTTTGTCTATCTTGGTGAAATTGATAAATTTGAACTATTTGGATCATCCAACATTTCTTTCTATAACTTTGAATTTGATGAAACATATTGTCTTGACCAAACACTTACAATTCCTTCTTCATTAACATTGAACTCCGAGGATTTCAATTTTCTGATAGTTTCTACTTTCTTCAAAATTCCCACATTATCCTTTTCAGCATCCTTTAACATTTCCCAAAGATATGGTTGAGAAATAATGTGTGAATATAGTGATGATGTTACATTCCTTATGATTCAAATGTAATTCTTCATAAAATCTATCACGACCCTTCCTCGGGGACCGTGCCGTGACTACCCCAAGCCCACCTTCCAAAGGCCAGGGGCTGGAGACTAGCACCATGGCATATTTCCCGGTAAAAAGGGAAGGCATTGCCTTTGAAAAGTAAACAAACACCACAGAGTAAGCAAGCAGTAGAAGTAAGCACTAAGTAAAAACCGAGTTCAACATTAAGTGCGGAAAAGTATGTGGGCCACTATACAAACACAAACTGAAATTAAAGTACAGCTGGAAGGGAAAACAACAACTGAAAATTAAAGCCACAACGTCGAGGTGTCCACTGGAAATACCACATGAAGGGTGAGTACAGATAGCCTCCACAGCTCCTCAGGACCAGCCGTCCGCTCCGAGAACGTCCCGCCCAGTGGTCCACTTCCAGGTACTATCCTGCTCCGCAAGCCTCAACCACGATCAGCGTTGTCCGTCATCTGCAACCAACACAATGTAGTGCGGGAATAGCCCATGCAGGGGTGAGTATAAGCTACTCAGTAGGGACCACGAGACCCTCGAAGGTCTCCCAAAATCCACAAAAGATAATCCACAAAGGAAAGATAAAATCCCGAAGTAACAATCGACACTGCTTAGGTATATGCCCATACATTTACCTAAGTCATCAAATCCAGTACGCTCCAACATCTGAGCCCAAGTACAACCCAGTCCACAAAAGAAATCAAAACATAAATCCACACAGGATAGCACAACAGAATCCACATAGGAAAACAAAACATAAATCGACACAGGATAGCACAACACAATCCACATAGGAAAGAAAAACATGATTCAGCTAACATAGGTATACTTCTTCGTATGATGATAGATATGATCATATATATCCACTAATTCATCTATGCCGTCTTACCCACAAAGTATAGATAGGTACTAGCCACCGCAATGACCCACAAATGATCTGACGCACAAGGGATCGAAAGGTAACTAACCCCCGCAATGACCCAGACAGGATCGGACCAACACATGATCTGTAGGCACTGGCTCACACAGAACCGCTGAGCGCTGACCCACACAGGATCGGTAGCACTGATCCACGTAGGATCGCTGAGTGTTGTAATCGTTGTCATCGAATCCATTGAGGATCTATGTACAGTCTTCATCGTCACAAACGCAAACGCATCCAGCTCTACGGTTCCCGCACACAGCAAGCTCATTCGGGAGGGTCCTCTCCACGAGCCGAGATACTGATACATCAACTGACACATAGTCAAGAGTTGATGTATCCAAAAGTTCTGTATCATCAACAAGAACTCAATGTCGCAAATGGTGCATCAATCGGACACCCGGTCTAAGAGTTATTGGCTTTTTCGTACTAGGGTACTGGTTGGTTTTTAGGGAAAAACCAACCCAACCATACTCCACCAGCATTCAAACCTCGGGTGGAGTAAGGCAAAAGATCTGTCTCACTTATAGGAATCCATCAAAGTCGACGGTACATCAATCAGACGTCCGGAGCTCACGATATGAGCGTTTCCGCTCCGAGGGCCCGGTTGGTTTCGTGTAAGAACCAAATCAGATGAACCCAAAGTATTCTGAAACATTGAGTGTGATATACCGAAACGCCTGTCTTGATACAAGGATTGAATCGCAACTGACAGTTCGTCGATCGGAGGCTCATACCACATTTTATGACCGTCCGACCGTAAGATATTCGGTATTACGGGGTTCGGGCCCGGTCCGACCGGGCCCGATACCCCCTGGGTCGACCCGAACCGGGTCCGGGTCCAGCCTCCTTGGGTGCGGCCTGGCCCGGCTAGGCGCGTGGCGCACTGGACAAGCACTCGGCCAAACGGTCGAGCCGTTGAGGAGGGGGGGGGGGGGGCTGCCCCTTGGTTTGTAACCATGGACCCCTTATTATGGGTCGCTCAGCTGGCATGTCGGGGGTCTGAACCCCCTTCTTTCCCTTGTCCGGCCAGCCCGCCCTGGAAGGCCGACTTCTGCCACCACGGGACCGATGACGTCCAGTCCCCTCCCTGCCCCGACACCGGCGGCCCGTTTCCAGACGCTGGTTCCCATGCTCTGCTGCGACACTATATCGGCTACAGCCTTTATTCATCCGGTGTGGCGCGATGGCACTGCACCCCTTAGCTGCGGCCCCGCTCTGGTCGCGGTGCTTTTTCAGTTTTTCGGCGCGGCGCAATGGCCCCGCGACTTGATTCAATTTCACGGTGCGGCGCGCCGGCACCGCGCATTCGTTGTCGCATGATCCCGCGCGGTGCGACGACACCACGCCATTACCGTTCCAACCTCATTAGAAACAATCATGGATAATGTAGGAGGGTCGGCCGTGTTTGTGCGGTCCGTCCCCCTCTCGTTAATCGATAGAAATTGTTCATATTCCACGAAGAACGTCAAAGTAGTAATCACGAACAAAATAAGTAAATAAACCCCTACCTTTAGCGTAGGTTGTATGGAGGTTCGTCGAACGAGGATTCGTCGCGGAAAGGGACGTCGCGAAAGAAGACGTCATCGACATCGCGAAAGGAGACGTCGCGGAAGGAGACGTCGCAGAAGGAGACGTTGACCTCCGAGGAATCCGGCGTTCTTCGTGTTTTTCATGTTCTTCGTGTTCTTCGACGAAGAGGATGAAGAAACTCAAGGCTTCCTTAGCTTTTCTCCAAAATCTCTCAAGGCAACAAGACTCCAACCAAAAATAAAATAATCCCACACTTATTTTATTAACATAACATAAGTTTTGAAATTCAAAAGTTTGAATTAAACCCCAAAAATTAAATTACACAAGTTGTCATAAATTATTAAGGGTTATGGAAGGTTAGGGAAGGTGAAGGGGTAGGGTTCGTGTGGGCCCCACCACCTTTATAACCTATGAATCGATGTTGGGTGGTTTTTCCCAACTTCCACCAAAGTTTAATCCACTTTAAGTAAAAATAAAAATTGTTGCATAATTTTTATTTTTTTCTTCCACATAAATTAACAACTTCTCTCGTGTAAACACAACTCCGAAAATTGTGTTCCTAAACAATTACTGATGATATGGTTCCATCGGTGCCCTCGGAATTTTCTTCCGAGCAACGGTTCAAAAGTTATAAATTCCCGCTTGTTTGTTCACTGAACGTACCCAGGCTAAACTTCGGATAGAAATTCCGAGCACACCGGGCCTCAGAATCAAGTGTCATCAGAAACTGCGTTCTTGTAAAATCCCAAAGAAAAATAAGAAAAATAATTCCTTTAATTTTACAGGTCTTTACATTACTCCTACCTCAGGGGTTTACGTCCCTGTAAAGATACATCATATGCAAGGAAAACAAATGTGGGTATTGAGCACGCATCTGAGCCTCCCGCTCCCAAGTGCTCTCCTGGAGATTCTCGTGTTGCCATCTGATGTACACTAGAGGAATCGACCATCCACGTAGGACCCGCTCCTGTCGATCCTCGATCTCCACTAGGACCTCCGTAAATGTCGCCCCATCATCAACATCTAACTCCTCATGGTCAATGATATGCGTTGGGTCGTGCACGTATCTCCTCAGCTGAGATACATGGAAGACGTCGTGCACCCGGTGCAACTGAGGTGGTGGATCCAGGTGATAATCCACCTCACCAATCTTGATGACAACCTGTAATGGTCTGATGAAGCGTGGAGACAACTTGCCGCCTCGGCCAAATATCTGTAATCCACGTCGAGGTGAGACACGCAAGAAGACGTGGTCTCCATCCTCGAACTGTAGTGGCCTCTACCTCCTATCAGCATAGGAATTCTGCCGGCTCTGAGCTGTCCTCATCTGCTCCTGGATGACCTGGACCTTCTCTGTCGTGGATTAGACCATCTCTAGTCCCACAAGTGTTGACTCCCCAGGGTCTGTCCAGCACAAAGGAGGTATGCAAGGTCGGTCGTACAACACCTCGTATTCTGCCATCCCGATGGTGGAGTGGTAGCTGTTGTTGTACGCAAACTCCACCATGGGTAGGTGGTCCTCCCAGCTACGACCAACGTCTAGGACACATGCGTGGAGCATTTCCTCGAGATTCTAATGGCCCCTTCCGTCTGACCATCTGTCTGAGGGTGAAAGGCGGTGCTCAAACGTAGTTGTGTCCCGAATGCCTCCTGCAACCCCTTCCAAATCTGGGAAGTTAAACGAGCATCTCGATCGGAAACGTTCGATGATGGCACACCGTGAAGCCGCACAATCTCCTGAACGTAGAGACGCCCCAAGCTCTCCACTGTGCCCTTCTCTCTCATGGGTAAGAAGTGTGCCAACATGGTGAGTTGGTTGACAATCACCCAAATGGAGTCGTGACCTCTGGATGTGCGTGGAATTCCATTCACAAAGTCCATAGATATCCCATCCCACATCCACTCCGGGACCTCCAAGGGTTGTACCAAGCCTGCTGGTACCTAGTGCCCTGCCTTTACCTACTGGAAGGTGAGGAATCGATAAACGAACTCTACCACAACCTTCTTCATGCCCGGCCACCAGTGCTGTCGTCTGAGATTCTGGTACATCTTCGCCACTCCAGGATGTACCACCAAAGGAGAAGTGGGAAACTCTCTCAACCCCTCCTCCCGTAAAGAAACTGGTGCCAAGGTACGTCCTCTAAAAAGGACATTGTGCTCTACTCCAAAGAAGAAACCATCAGGTGCCTGTCCTGAGGATATCTGTGTATGCCGCATCTCATAGTCAGTGTCCCCACGTTGTGCCTCTCTGACCCGCTGTAGTAGTGGAGGGGTGACTGTGAGAGACTGATGGAAGGATGCCCCATCTCTATCCATGAAGGATATCTGCAAAGTGGCTAGCTACTCTGTCTCCTCCTCAAGTAGCTGAATTCTCATCCTCCTGCTGAGAGCATCAGCTACTACATTTCCCTTCTACGAAGTATAGACAATCTAAAAGTCATAGTCCTGGAGGAACTCGAGACTTCATCGTTGTCTCAGGTTCAGTTCCTTCTGAGAGAAGATGTACCTGAGACTCTGTTGGTCAGAAAAGACTGTAAAGCCCTCACCCAATCAGGTCGTGTCACCATGTCTTTAGAGCGAAGACCACTGCTGCTAACTCCAGGTCATGGGTAGTGTAGTTCTGCCAATGCGGCCTCAAATGACGTGATCCATAGGCGATCACGGCCCACTCCTACATCATAACACATCCGAGTCCGGGACCTGATGCATCGTAGTAGACTACGTACCCTCTCCCTCCTCAGGAAACCTCAAGATAGTTACGTTGGTCAATCTCTGTCTCAGCTCCTGGAAGCTCTGCTGACATATGTCTAACCATACAAGGGGATTCCCCTTATTCGTCAAAGCTGAGAGTGGTGCCGCAACACTGGAGAAGTATGGCACGAATCTCTTATAGTATCCAGCTAGTCCCAAGAATCTCCGCACCTCCATTACGCTCCTGGGTGGCTCCCAAGCTAGCACTTCCTCGATCTTTGCAGGATCCACTGCAACTCCCGCCTCAAAGATGACGTGTCCCAAGAAGTGGACCTCACGTATCCATAACTAACACTTTGAGATCTTGATATAAAACTGGTGCTCTCCGAGTGTGCCTAGTACAAACTTCAAGTGGTAGGCGTGCTCCTCCTCAGTCGTCGATTATATCAAAATGTCATTGATGAAGACCATGACAAATTGATCAAGGTATGGCTAAAAGATCTTGTTCATGAGGGCCATGAACACTTTTGGGGCATTGGTTACGCCGAATGGCATAACCAAGAATTCATAGTAGACATAGCGACACCTGAAGGCCGTCTTCTGCACATCCTCATCTCAAACTCTAAACTGATGATAGCCTGACCTGAGGTCTATCTTCGAAAACCACCGTGATCCCTTGAGCTGATCGAAGAGGTCATCAATCCTCAATAGCAGATACTTGTTCCTCACTGTCACCTGGTTCAGGAGATGATAGTCAACAAAATGTCGCATGCTCTTGTCCGCCTTCTTAGCGAACAAAATCGGGGAAGCCCAGGGTGAAACACTGGGTCGGATGAAACCCTTTCCCTGCAATTCCTCTAATTGTACCCATAGCTCATGAAGCTCAGTGGGGGCCATCCGATATTATTGAGTCGATATCGGGGTTTTCCTGGGGTACAGGTCAATATAAAAGTGTACCTCTCTATGAGGAGGTAGTCCTGGAACGTTGTCGGGAAAGACGTCCGCATACTGATCCACCACAACAGGAAAACCAGGACTCCGCACGTCAACTGCTCCTAGGATGAGGCTAGCCAACTGATGAGTGATGGGCTGCCCTCTCTTCTGTGAGAGTCCATATTGTGCTGCAAAGTCTCCCTTCTCGCCGGTGAAGGTGAACCTGCTTCCGTTGGTGCGTACACATTACACCTTGCGCCTAATACAGGCGATTTGAGCATGGACTGTAGATAACCAATCCATGCCTAAGATGACGTTGTAAGGCCTCGAATCCGCTACAAGAAGATTCCAACCGAAGCTCTCGCCTACTATGGGTATTCTCACACTGCCAGAACCAGTGCGTAATCATCGAGTCTTCTCCCGTAGGAGTCTCTAGCCTTAAGGATCGAGCCAATAGCTCTATCGGAATCTCCGAGCTCCGAACAAGGGAAGCGACTATGAAAGAGTGACTTGCTCCTATGTCTATAAGAACTGTAGAAATGGTGGAATAAATACAGATAGTACCTTGAATCATCTCAGGTGTGCCGTGGACGTAGGCCTCCGCTGCCTGGAGTTGTGCCTGTCTCTGCCCGCCAGCTCCCTGTGGTCGGGGTGGACCTCCTGGTGGTGGTGGTGGTAGAGCCTCAAAGCGTCACCCACCACCTGTTGCTCGACCAGCTCCTCTGCCTTGTCTGCATGCTCCCTGAGGACCGCCACAGACAACCCTCTGCCTCTGCCTGGGCGGTCCCTCAACCATCTGCTACTCCTCGGCACGGCGGGTCGGACAGTCACGAGCCATGTGGCCCTGCTCGCCGCATGAGTAGCACTGCCTGCCTCTCGAAAGACTGGCTCCGTGCTGTGTGCCCCGCAATGCTGAGCCAGTGTCCTGAGGTCGTCTGCCTGAGGGTCTGGTCTGCCTGGACCCATGAGTCATCCATAGACTGCCTACTTCAGAAGACTCTGCAACATGCCGCCCAACGGTAGGTCTCGCTGCTGAAGAGGGATCAGTAGAAAAGCTCTCGATTAAAAGGGCTCGCTCCAGTACTTCTGCCTGAGTCGGAATGCTGAGGGAGATCAAATATGCCCTGATCTAATGACTCAATCCCTCCTCTAAGGTCCATGCTTGGAATAATGGGTCTCGTACCATGTCTGTCGAGTAGCGCGAGAGATCGGTAAATCTCGTCGAGTACTGGGCGACCGTCAAGCTACCCTGTCGTAGCTATAGAATCTCATGGATACGCACCGCACAGAGGGTGGCTGGGAAAAACTCTGAGCGGAAGAGGCTATCAAAGTCCATCCAGAAGAGAGACGCCTCATCGTGCACTTGGAGCTTCAATCTCCACCATCTGCATGCTGCCGCGTGCAATAGCCTTGCTGCGAGGATCACCATGAGGTCTGATGGTGTCCTTTCTAACCAGAAAACTCGTACCACTGCCTCCAGCCAGTCCTCGGATGCCTGGGTGTCCGTCTCCCCGCAGAACCTGGGTGGTCGCTGGCGCTGGAACTCATTCAGTGCACTAAGGCGACGTCCATCGTCAGTGGCTGGGTCTGGAAGCATCGGTGGCTCAACGGGTAGAGGTACCACCGGTGCCTCACCGGTCAAAGGGCCCTGCACCAAGGCCTCGTCGCTCGGTGGGCTGTCGTCACGCACAACTCTCGGAACCCTAGCTGGCTGCCGTCATGGGAAAATATTGAAAAGAACTAGGTGCTCCATGTTCAAACAGTATACCTAGTGAGCTGAAATAAAGTAATCACAATGAAAACCTGAAACACACATGCAATCAATGTTTTCGTGCATTAAGTCAGAAATCAGATGTCAGGGTCCTGGTGTACGGATACGTCAGCCGCTGCACCAACACTGGACTCCCTGGACAGATAACCACAGCAAATACCCTTAACATTTTTGCTTCACATAGAAAAAGATCAGATTCCCATGTTCTGTTGTAGAACCGAACCTCCCTATGATACCAATTATTCACGACCCGTCCTCGGGGCCCGTGCTGTGACTACCCCAAGCCTGCCTTCCATAGGCCAGGGGCTGGCGACTAGCACCAAGGCGTATTTCCCAGTAAAAAGGGAAAGCATTTCCTTTGGAAAGTAAACAAATACCACAGAGTAAGAAAGCTATAGAAGTAAACACTACGTAAAAATTGAGTACAACAGTAAGTGCGGAAAAGTAAGTGGGCCAGTATACAAACCCAAACTGAAAGTAAAGTACAAATGGAAGGGAAAACAGCAACTGAAAAGTAATGCCACAACGTCGAGCTGTCCACTAGAAAACCCACCTGAAGGGTGAGTACAGATAGGCTCCATAGCTTCTCGGGACCAGCCGTCTTCTCCGAGAACGTCCCACCCAGTGGTCCACCTCTAGGTACCGTCCTGCTCTGCAAGCCATAACCACGATCAGCGTTCTCCGTCGTCTGCAACCAGCACAACGTAGTGCGGGAATAGCCCATGCAGGGGTGAGTATAAGCTACTCAGTAGGGACCCCGAGACCCACAAAGGTCTCCCGAAATCCACAAAGGATAATCCACAAAGAAAAGATACAATCATGAAGTAACATTCGACACTGCTTCGGTATATTCCCATACATATACATAAGTCGTCAAATCCAGTATGCTCCAACATCCGAGCCCAAGTACAAACCAGTCTACACAGGAAAGAAAAACGTAAATCCACACTGGATAGCACAACACAATCCACATAGGAAAGCGAAACATAAATCCACATAGGATAGCAGAATACAATCCACAAAGGAAGGAAAAATAAGATTCAAATCACATAGGTATACTTCTTCGTATGACGATAGATATGATAAGATATATCCACTAATTCATCTATGTCGTTGGACCCTCAAAGGATCGATAGGTACTAACCCCCGCAATGACCCACAAAGGATCGAAAGGTAACTAAACCCCGCAATGACCCACACAGGATCAGACCCAAATAGGATCTGTTGGGACTGGCAAAAACAGAATCGCTGAGCTCTGACCCACACAGGATCAGACCCACATAGGATCAGTAGCACTGATACGTGTAGGATCGCTGAGTGTTTTAGTCATCGTCGTCGAATCCACTGAGGATATTTGTACAGTCGTCGTCATCAAAAACGCAAACGCAACCAGCTCTAGGGTTCCCGCACACAACAAGCTCGTTCGTGACGGTCCGCTCCACGAGCCGAGAGGCTGATACATCAAATGACACATAGTCCAGAGTGGATGTATCCAAATGTTCTGTATCGTCAACAGGAACTCAACGTCGCAGGCGGCGCATCAATCGGACGCCCAGTCTGAGAGTTATTGGCTTTTTCGTCCTAGGGGCCCAGTTGATTTTTAAGGAAAAACCGACCCGACCATAATCCACCTGCGTCCAAACCATGGGTGGAGTAATCCAAAAGACCAGTCACACATAGAGGAATCCATCAAAGTCAACGTTACATTAATCAGACATCCGGAGCTCAAGATATGAGTGTTTCCGCTCCGAGGGCCTGGTTAGTTTCGTGTATGAACCAACTCGGGTGAACCCAAAGTATTCCGAAACCTTGATTGCGATATACCGAAATGACCGCCTCAATCGAAGGATCTCATCACAGCTTCCAGTGCGTCGATCGGAGGCCCGTAGCATATGTTATGGGCGTTCGATCGAAAAATATTCGGTATTAAGGGGTTCAGGCCCAGACTGACCCGGCCCGATACCCCCATGGTCGACCCGAACCCGGTCCGGGTCCTGCCAGCTTGGGTACGGCCCGGACCGGCCTGGGCGCGGCCCAGCCTAGCCTGTGTGCGGTCTGGCCTGGCGGACTGGCCGGGCAGCCGGCCCAGCCTGGCGCGCGGCGCGCGGGCCAGGCGCTCGGCCAAACGGCCGAGCCGTTGAGGGGGGGGGAGCATTCCCCCATGGTTTGTAACCAAGGCCCCCCTTAATGGGGTCGGCTCAGATGGATGACTAGGGGTTTGAACCCCCGGCTTTCCCTAGTCAGGCAGGCCTGCCCTGGCCGACCGGTTTCTGCCACCACGGGACCGGCGACGACCGGTCCCCTCCCTGCTCCGACACCGGTGACTCGTTTTCAGCCGCCGGTTCCCATGCTCCGGTGTGGCCCGGTATCATCCGCGACCTTCATTCATCCGGTGCGGCATGATGGCACTGCACCCCTCCGCCACGGCCCCGCTCTGGCCGCGGTGCTTTTGTAGTTCTCCAGCGCTGCGCGACGGCGCCACGACTTGGTTCAATTTCACAGTACAGCGCGACGACACCGCACATTCCTTGACCCACGATCCCGCACGGTGCGACATCACCGGGCCATTCCCATTCCAACCTCATTAGAAACAAACATGGATAATGGAGGAGGGTCAGCCGTGTTTGTGCGGTCCGTCCCCCTCTCGTTAATCGATATCAATTGGTCATATTCCATAAAGAACGTCAAAGTAGTAATCATGAACAAAATAAATAAATAAACCCCTACCATGAGCATAGCTTGTATGGAGGTTCGTCGAATGAGGATTCGTCGCCGAAAGAGATGTCGTGAAAGATGGTGTCTTCAGCGTCGCGGTATAGGCCGTCGCGGAAGGAGACGTCGTGGAAGGAGAGGTCGACCTCCGAGGAATCCAGCGTTCTTCGCGTTCTTCGCTTTCTTCGTGTTCTTCGACAAAGAGAATGAAGAAACTCCAGATTTCTTTAGCTCTTCTCCCAAAGCTCCAAAGGCAACAAGACCCCATCCAAAAATAAAATAATCCCACACTTATTTTATTAACACAACATAAGGTTTGAAATTCAAAATTTTGAATTAAACCACAAAAATTAAATTACACAAGTTGTCATAATTTATGAAGGGTTATGGATGGTTAGGGAAGGTGAAGGTGAAGGGGTTGTGTGGGACCCACCACCTTCATAACATAAAAATGGATGTTGGGTGGTTTTTCCCAACTTCCACACAAAGCATAATCCACTTAAAGTAAAAATAAAAATTGTTGCATAATTTTTATTTTTTCCTTCCACATAAATTAACAACTTCTCTCGTGTAAACGCAACTCCGGAAAATGCGTTCCTAATCAATTACTGGTTCTACGGTTCACTGGTACCCTCGGAATTCCATTCCGATCACCGGTTCAAAAGTTATAAATTATCGCTCATTCGTTCACTGAACGTACCCGAGCTAAACTTCGGATAAAAATTCCGGGCACATCGAGCCTCTGAATCAAGTGCCGTCAGAAACTGTGTTATTATAAAACCCCATAAAATTTAAGAAAAAATTTTTCCTTGAATTTTACGGGTCTTTACAAAATCTATGAATATTGGATCCTTTTAATTGTAATCAATGATAGAATTGTTGGGTCCTTTCTAGATAGAGAATCCTCCACCTTGTTCATATTCCAATGGTGGTAGTGGATTGAGAAATCATTGTATTTAATCAGCTCTTGGAATCTTCATTGGTGCATATTCGACTATATCTATGTGAATATATACTTGAGTCATTCATGATCTGTGTATATTTTACACTTCTCCCTAGATAAGTAATTTCACAAAATTTTCAATGGGAAGATTATTTCCCACAACTCCAGATCATGTGTAGGACAGAAATATCAGATTAACACTCAATTTCCTTGAAGCATAGGAAATTAATATTCCATTTTTCATCAACAAACAACACATTCCCTTCTTCAAGGCATCATTAAATACCACAAAATGTTCTCCAATAGTGGTTCATCAGAGAATGGGTGCAGTGATAATCATCCTTTTCAAATCCTTGATGTTATCATCACATTCAGCAGTTCAAGAAAACATTAATTCCTTCTTAGTTAGCTGGGTAAGAGGGTTTGACAGTCGTGATAAATTTCTCACAAATTAGAGATAATATCCAGCTAACACTAAGAAGCTACAAATATCTATTACCGATGTTGGCCTCAGTCATACCTCTATTGTTTTTTTATTGGAAGGATCCACATATATATCGTTTCTTATGATTACATGAACCAATAATGTATCCTCCTTCAACCAAAACTCGCACTTGATGTAGTATTCTTAGAGCTTCTCAATTCGCAAGGTCTTTCGTATGATTCATAGATGCTCCGCATGATCCACCTTGGTTTTGGAGTATATTAGAATATCTTCCATAAGAAGTACAACATATTTTTCAAGAAAATTTATAATGTCTATATAAATCAAGTTCATGTGGATTTACAGATCATTAGTGTGTCTGGAAAGCTTTACAATGAATTCACAGTGCCTGTATCATGTATGAAAAGATGCCTTGGGGATATCCACTTTTTTCACCCTTACATGGAAATAACCGGACAAAAAATCTACTTTAGAGAATTATTTTCCTCCATGTAGTTGATTGAATAATTCATCAGTTTAGGGAAGGGGATACTTTTTATATCATTATTTTGTTGAACTCAGGATATTCAATGCAAAGGCTCATTGAAACTTCCTTATTCTTGATGAATAGGATTGGTGCATCCCATGGTGAAGCACTTGGGCATATAAGCCCTTTATTAAGATTCTCCTGTTGTTGTTTCCTTAGCACATCATGCTCCAAAAAATCCATTCTATATGTAGTCTTGGATATTGGAAAGAACCCATGTATATGATTAGTTGTGATTTCAATATCTCTTCTAGGAGGAACACCAAAAAAACCCTCAGTAAGCACTTCATCGAGTTCTGTTACAATAGGTGTGTATTTAAGGATGGTTTCTTCAATGGAATCAATAATTTGAGAAAGATAAGCATGGTAATAGGGTATTAATTTCCTATCATGAGATTATGGTGCTAAAGAAGATTCATCCTCCTCTTTTCATATGTATAGAATTGGTTGTCGATTCTCCATATAGAGAGTGATTTTCCTCGCAATGCAATTTATGATGGCTCTATATAGGGAAATCCAATCTAGGCCATGAATTGTATCAAATTCCACCAAAGGTAGTATGACGATGTTCACTGAGAAGTTAAATCTATAAATTATGATAGGGGAGTAGATATATTCATGGGATTCAATTATTTCCCCATTTGTCTTTCCCACTCACATATTTCCTTCCATGATTTGTGCTGGTGTCAGCATTGTTCTACTAAATATTATTAATATTAAAGAATGTGTAGAACGTGAATAAAAAAGTAAGTTCACTATTCATGGATGATTAACTAGAATATCCTTCACCACGTCAATTTTGGGGATCACTTTAGTGGTAGTTATGGAAAAGGATCTCCCTGGTAGATGGTTTCCACTAAAACCCCTTGTCTTAGGTCAATGGTTTGAAATGTGCCCTGATTCATTGTATCTAAAGAAATGATAAACACATTAAGGGTTTAACATATCATTCTTCCACTCTATCGTGACTACAAGTTTTTCTTGTCAATTGTTAAATGCCAGGTTCCTGTCTCTTCCACACCTAAAGCATTTAGTCGTCTCTTTCAAGAAATTTACGGGGTGATTCTTTCTGCACCTTTGGCTAGTGGGGTGCTGGATTTTCACATCACCATTCAATTTATCAATTGGAATACCAAAATTAAATTCCACCATATAATTATTATCCCCATGATAACCCTCATAGTAATTGATCTTTGTTAGGTCTTTGATGGCACATCATACAATTTCCTCATAGATCTCGATGTCACATATTTCTAGGGAATTCTGTATGCTAGGTTTCATCTAAACAAAGAAGTGTTAAAACATGTATTAGGGGGTAATGAAAAAGCTGGAGGCATATTGTGCAAGCCTTGGGACGTTTTCCTCATATGCTTTGATGTATTTTTCATCATGTTTTCTTGAGGGGAAGTTTGTCCCTTTCCGTTTTATGTCGGAGGGTGCGTGGAAAATATATGTTGAAAAACATTTTCTGGAAATCCTTCAATTCTAATGCCTCGATCTCTTCCTCAGTCTTTGTTTTTTATCAATGTCCACCATTGATCCGGCTCACCTTCCATATGATAATCAGCCAAAAAAACCATCTCTTGTGTGGAATATTTAATGATGGATAATATATTTTCAATGGACTTGATCCATTGATAAGCAATTGAGGGATCAATTGATCCAAAAAGGTACGAGTCCTTTGTCTCATTAAGGTCATGATTTCCACTTCTTATTTCATAGTGGGGAGGGGTAAATGATCCACTTATTCCATGTTTATATTCAAAATGTGAGTTAACTAAGAGAGTATCATGGCAAAGTTAAATATTATATCTCCCATCATATAGATCATTACATTATAACAATATCATTGATCATCACATTAGTTGTTATGCTGAGTAAACCTATTTCTATCCTTTGGGTGGAATAATGGAATGTTAGGGGTAAAACATAAAGGGTAATCAAAATAAAAAAAATAGTTGAATTTTTAATTACATTTATATCTCTAACTTATGAATTTATAGGCTTCAATCTATGTTATCCATGATCTAGTTCCCAACATATATAAAAAGGGGAATTTTTTTATTTCCCATAAAATGATTCACACTATGGTTGTGAATTTACCAAAGAATATCGCACATTATTTTCATAAACAAAAGTGAATCAAATCATTTTTTCTTACACCAGTTCTCACTCGAGGCTATCTCAAAGTAGTATTTTCTGATTTTACCCATAGATACATCTGTGCCAGAGCCACATCTACCTACCTATATCCAGAAATGGATGTATTTTCATGATAAACCACTTACTAAATTAACACCAAAATTGGATGTTGTATTTATTATACATAGTCTTATCACTAAGCCTTTCACTAGGTTTTTCTAATCTTAATCCCAAATATCACAAATCATATCCTATAATACCAACTATAACAACCCTTCACTTTATTACACAACTAAACGTGATTTTTTACATAAACAATCACTAAAGACAAATCTAAGGATTGAGAGGTCTAATGTATTGGGAAATTAATAACATTACATAATATCATATAACATAAAACACAATATCTTTATAGAAAAGTTATTTGACATGACCCCAAAATTCTTATCTACATAGCATTCCATGGGATAACCTGAGGACATGCTTAAGGGAAAGGTGAGATATAAAGCCCATTAAGGGGGTGAAAAAATCATAACATGATGAATATAGTACATGTTGGGAAATAGTCATATCATTGGAGTGGAAGAGTAACATGAACATAAAGTTATGATATTGCCCGATTACCATAAATGGTTACGTGGAAACAATATTTATCATGAATTTAGCATTAGCCAAGGCTCATTGCACATGGATCAATATTAAACCCTCATTAAAAAAGTATTAGAATTAATAAAATGACATTGATCTAGATATATCATGATACTATTCTTTTCCAACGCATTGGAGAGCTATTAGGGATCACCCTTCTTAATCATTTCATTTCATGCATTATTGTGCCACATGGATCATATATCATGGATTCATTAAACATCATCATTTATACACCAATAATGAAATGTGGAATTCATTCATGAAACTATATAATCAATAATTAATTGTTAATAATGGTGAATAACCTAGAAAGAATAATTGGCATTGTATTCAGAAGACATTGACATTTTCTTTAAAAAATATCGGTGCAATTTCGGCAGCATAATAGCGTGACATAAAAATTCATAAAAATTGTTACTGTCAAGTAGAGTGGTGATTCATCATATTTACATGAAATTTATTTGTATGGGAATCATATAGATACATTACCAAACATATGTACTAGAATTTAGATTCAAAATACAAAATAATTGCTCGAATGTAAATGAGGAGAGAGAAATCCCTTACAAAATTTTGTCATGGTAACTGGTGTAATGGGAGTCATTAATAAGAGATAAAGAGGCCTATAATCAATCAAAAATAAGTAGGGAAGTATATGTGAGTATAGACATCGTACCCCAAAATATTTAATTGAAAATAAAAGGGAAGAACATAGAAGGAAACATGGTCATAAATACGAAATGAAGAAATCCCTTACTTAGAAGTGTGATCCCAAAGGCTTTGGAGAGGCTTGAGAGAGGCTTCTTGGTTGCTTGGGGAACCTTGGGAGGATTATATAGATAGGTTATCAGAGAATGGTAGAGCTTCCTAGTCCTTGAGTGAAGTGCAATTGGGAGCATGGAAGTGTTTATAAAGGAAAAGGTCGGGAATTGTATATTATTTAGGTTTTGGACACTACAATTTATACTAATCAAAACCAAAAACAAACCTATGGTTTTTCCCGGGGTTTTTTTCAATGGAAAGTATATACAATTACTTCATATGTCAAATAGAAGAAAATATTAATATATTAGGCTTCATTATTTGAATGTGAGTCACACTATCATGGAAATTATTTTAAAAGTTAAAATGTTTTGTACGTCTTGGAGGGTCCAATAATGCACAATAATTTTAAAACAACAATTATAACATCACATTATATTAATGGTAAAACATATATTGGCCAAAAATCCTATTTATAGTATTTTATTACATCAAAATTCGGTCATTATGATGTCATAAAATGCATTAAATATTTAAACGATATTTTATTTCTAACCAAAAAGACCACACTATCAGAAAATTAGGAAAAATTCACAATTTGATAATTTTGATGTCTTGATTCAAAAAAGAAGTTTGATTTTATCTAAATAATTTTCTAAATAATTGAACTATTACTTTATAAATAAAAACCTCCATTTATTGAAAATTCATGGGTTTTGACAAAAAATGGCATTCAAACGTTAATTAATATTGCAATTTTATTATTAAAAACTATAAGATTATTCATATTTAATAAAATGTAATTTAGTAATAATATTTTATTAAAATATCTTTTAAATAAAAAATACAATTAATTTATCAAAATGGATTTCATTATTGAATATGAACTAAAAATACTATTTGTGCGTCAAAAACATTTATCAAGGTATAAATAATAAAATTAATGTATATTATTTAATAATTAGACAAATAAGGCACATTATATTAATGAAAGGATCTTGTTACATAACCCCTTATAACACCCGCTTATGACCTAGGGTTCATGTGTACGATGGTGACAAAATCTTGGGGAAGATCAGATAACATCAATCGGGTACTAATCTCTGTCAACTTCCACTTCTCTTGCAGGCAGTTCCATTCAAACTTAACATGTTGAATCATGGCTTGGGATTGGTCAATGGAGAAGCTTGGTGATGACACATCATTTCAACGATTCGAAAAACGGGCTTCGAATAGACAACTTCTACTCAGTGAGGCCATCTCTTCCATTGTCTGACTAAATTTGATTTGATAAAGACTTATATTTATAAAAATCATGTGATCAATTTTCAATAGATATTTTATCAATGGTAACAATTCATAACATTATTTTGAAATAAAAAAAAATAAAAACCAGGAATTTCATAATTTATATACCATTTTACATAATTTGGAATTTATTTAGGTCAATATGAATTTTTGTTAATAAACATTTGGGTCATTACAATCTGAATTATTAATGAATTTCCATATTGAGTAAAAATATAGATTTTCCAATATATTCATTGATAAATAAATAACATTCAATATTTACAACATTTTTAAAATTAAAAAATGGTTTACTAAATGGGAATTTTCATGAAAAATAATATAGGAATGTAGGGGAAATATACGATCCAATAATCATAGGAATTTGAATATTTATAGGGAATGGTATCAACCACATAAATGATACTAAAATATTAACTTTAATACATTCTATATTTTAAATGATGATAAATGATTTGTATAATGAAAAATTGTGAAATTTATACAACATATTTTATATAGAGTATATATATATTTAATGTTTTTTTGGAATAATAGAAATACCAAATTTATATTTATAAAATCATTCATGAGGAAAATATTATTTTACAATGAATTTAATTTTAAATATAAATGGACAAGTAATTTATTTAAATTTTTTTTATAAAATTTATTTTAATACATATTAATAATTATTTCACACAGTCAGTTTACATGACGGTTTGGAATTACATTCATGTCATAAATGTTAACAAAAATGATTCATTTTACAATTTTTTTAACCGAAAAAATTATATATTTTGAAAATACCTAAATAATACTTTCAACGTATTTTTTCAAGGTAAAATAATAAATAAAAAAATTTAATAAATAATTTTGATGTGGTTAAAAAAAGATGATGTTTATTTTGAAAACAAAGATTTCAATGAAAAAGGATACTTGACTGATATGTGAAATGAATTAAAATTTTCATAATAATGTTATAACAAAATTTATAATTAGTAATGTATAAAAACTTTTACTATTATATGAGTAAATCTTGAATAATAAATAGATAATAAAATTAAATGGGTTTTATATTATGATTGGATAATTTATTTTAAAAATATTCAAGCATAACCCTTAATGCATAAAATTAGTTTATGAAAAAAATCATGTTCAATCATTTTAATGTAAATGGGATGCTTAATAAAGGAATGGTTTTATGTTACCAATTTAAATAAAATTAATTTTTTTTAAAATATAACAAAATTTAATCATACGTAATTAAAGACTTAATAATATAATTCAAATATATTGAAGATGTAATATAACTTAATGAATGGAAATTGAGTTATGAAATTATCTACCACACACATTATTAAGGATAATATTTATTATAATAATTTATATTAGTCATAATAAATTTTTTAACTTATAACGAAATGATTATCCTATTTGTTATATCATATAGTATACTTCAACAACATGTTATTACCGTTTAATAATGATATCTCATATTTACTATAGTTTCCATTAAAAAACCTTGTTTTCACAGGCAGTGTATTACATGAAGGTTATAATTCATTATAATTATATATATATACATATTATCAATAATTTTATTAATGTTTCAAGTATTATTTTTTGGCAATTGATACAATTTTATAGTCATTATTGATAATTTAAATTAGATAATATATCTGATCTCATCGTGGAGATAATAGGCCATATGTACCCACAAGTAAATTTATCATTTCCTTAACATGTAATATTGCATAGAGTAAGGTGATATATAAATTTAATAGAATCTGTATGAGTGAATTTATATCAAATATTTTTTTTAATGTAACCATATTTCATTTCACATGAATCATATGTGGAAAATGATAACCTCTCTATACTTGGTGAGGATTTTTTATAAACATGAGAGACAATATCATATTATAAATAGATTGGAGTGTTGTATAGTATACGATGTATAATAAATAAAAAAGAAGAATAAATAAATAATAATACGTTAATATTATAAATCCAACTATGTAAATAACCATCAAAAATAGTGATGTGAAATAAATTACAATAATTCCCAAGATGGTAGTATTCCACACACATGAAGGATGATTTTGTTTCCCATTTGACCCATGTAGACATGGTTATAAAAAATTCCAATAAAATAATTACAATATAATAAAATGAAGATATTGATGTCATTATATTACCTGGTTTTACTATTAATTTAAGGAGGTGGTCGAAGAAACCAAATTACAATGACCATTTAATAACGTACATCTTCTTTTTAAATCATCATTAGTAATTAAAAAATCATTCATTTTATGGATTTATGATCAATAAATTGTCTATAGGATGTTAGGATGATATTACTGATCTTTTTTTATGTATTGGATGATCAAATTTTAATTGAAATGGGTATAGGTAGTCAGTGGCATTTAATATGTGGGGGAGAGGACATACATTGAAATTCTAAAATGATTCAATTAAAACAACTTTTTAATCAATATTAATGATTCTCAAATGGGTAATTCTATATATTTATTTGTTATTAGAATTATATATGCCCATAAAATGCGGTTTGGGATAGTCCAATGCTCATTTTTTCATTTATCATATTATTTTCAACCCCGATAAATCTCATAAATCTATGACCATGAAAGTTAAATTTTCCTACTTTTACTATTCATAATCAAAAAAAAATTAATCAGATCTTATTTTGTAATAGATATAATAATGGGTAAAATTATAGAATAAAATTTTCAATTTAACATCATAAATGTGGTAGAATCCAATTTATTTCTATAAAAGTAGATGAGAAAAATGGTTTCTAAAGAGAAAGTTCTCGTAATATTAAAAGGATTTATCATCAAAATTATATAAAAATTTTATTCAATTAAAATCAAATCGTCAAATCATAATATATTTCATCAAATATAACTTTAAAAAAATTAGTTTAACATTTATCCTTTTAAATTATATAAACAAAAATGCATTGTTCAATGAAAAACTATAGCTTAACTATTCATTGAAAAATCAAACACTTCATAAAACTAACAACATTTCACCTAAATCTATCATTCATATATCATTTTCCAAAAATAATTCCATTTCATACATTAATTATTTATTAATTTTATCTTAATTAATTTTAAATTATGTTTTCAATGGACGACTGAACTAATTTTTTTCCAACAATAGATTCATCTTTTATTTATAATAATTAGAAGATGTTACTCGTCTAAATTAAATTATGACTATTAATACCCAAAAAAATTTATTCTATGATAAAATTGATTATTATATTACATTTCACATTGACATACTGTATAATGTTCTTCAAGATAACAATGTGATATTTAAATACATAAATTTTATTTGTTGTAACATGGGTACATGTGTATTGATCAATATTTTATTTACCTCCTTGAATCATTCCCCGCATTCTTATGTTCATTAGTAAATTTTATATTTCCTTCTTATTATTGTTAGTTGTCTTGACAATGATAAAAAAATTTTCACAAAAAGTTGGTAGTACCTATCTTGGGGAAAAACATTTGATTTATGTGATTCTACAGGGTCTATTCTATTGATCAATTTACTTGGTTTTGGAAGGCTATACATAAATTTGATCACTTATGATCACATGTCCCAAGATTGTGGCTCACTGTATCCAAAAGTCAATCTTTTTGAACAAGGAATAAAACTGCTCTATCATTATTTTCCCCAACTAAATCCATAGATGTTTTTTTGATTCTTTATTTTTGTATTATTATATAGTAAAATCATCAATAAGAACTACCAAAAAATAAAATTTTTTGTATGAAGACCAATTCATCGAATACAAGAAGATTTCATGGGGATTAGTATGTCTAAATTGAATCACCCAAATCTTGTATTTCCTATAACTTGTATGAAAGGTAGTCTTAGGAATGCATTCTTTTTCAAATTTAGTTGATAATATTTGGAATGAAGATCCATCTTTCAGAAATAATGATCTCATCATAGAAGAATGAATATGTCATAAATCCTTGGAAAATGATACTTTTTCTTCATGGAGATATTATCAATTTCTGATAATTAATAAGCATCTTCATTTATCCATATTCTTCCTGTCAAAGAAAACTGATGCACCCCAAGGTGATGAAATGGGTAAGATGAACCCCTTATCTAGATGATCATTAATCTGATTATTTCTCTCCTACAGATCGATAGGTACCATCCTACATGGACACTTTGAGATAAGTGTATGTTTATGTATGCGTTCTATTGTGAACTATACCTCACAATCCAAAGGATGTCTGGGTAAATCTTCATGAAATTCATCACTATATTCCATTAGGAAGAAAATTTACCCTATGTTGATAACATCCATTGAATAAACCATTTGAGATAGGTATAAATATTCACCGGGAATGAATACCCACACCATTGAAGAATTTTCCAAATGAGATTCCTGATATCGCTTTCATTTGTAGAGAAGAATGAGATTGTTCTGAATTTGAAAGGATATTTCCTTTTTCTAAAAGTTGATATGTGCTCTACCTAATGTGAGCCAATTCGTCCTTATTATTTCCTTGAATTCCCCCAGGAGAAGTATTTCAATAATCACTAGATGAATCCTCTTAAATACTCTAATTGGATAAGATCCCAACACAAGTGTAGGAATTTTTTCACTACATGGTGTTTTATGAATATCTCTTCTACACAATTTTGGGGATTCAAGTCAACTGTTCTAGAAAACAATAACGATATAATAGAATGTGTAGAACAAGAATGGAATAATTTTTTTCCAATATTGAGTGAATCTGAAGTGTACCTTATAATACATTGTTTTCTTATATAGCTTCATTAGTAGTGATGGAATTATTCATCCATTGGTCCATTGGATTTAGTATCTAATGACGATGATTAAAATCGATAACTTGAAGATTATTATAGTGTCTTACAAAGTATTCTTTCTCCCCAATGACATAGAATTGGATCATGGGGGTGATATCCTTTCCTCCAGCACAATATCCAACATCATCATTAATTTTCAAAAGTCATGAGCATTGTTCCGTTCTATCCCACACTTGAAACATTTCCATGTCCCATTGGCTCAGTTCCCATGTTGTTTCATCCCCCATTCTTTACATGGGGTTTCGTGACTTTTTTTCCACCTCTCTTATTATATCCTCCAGACTTAAACTCCATAATGCGTTTCATATCACCATATCCATGGGACAAATATATTAAAACTATCTCAATATTGAGAGTACATTGAAAAACTAATCCATAAATACAATTTTGTCAAATTAAAATATCCTTTTAAATTTACTATTTTAAACAACTACTTAATATATTTATTTTTCTATCAATATCCATTTGACAACATAGATAATACCTTTCATGCATTGTGAATGTTTTTCATAGGACACAATATATTCAAATTTATTTTTCATTATGTTTATGAATTCTCTCTTCATATCTATACATTGATTTTTAGAGAAATATTTGTTAGGAAAGATTATATTAATGTATTCCCACTATATAAATTCAATTTCATCCTTCCCCGTGGTTTTATGAATCAAATACCATTATTTATCACTCTCTCCTTATAGAAGATAAGCTATGAGATTCACCTTATCCATCTCATTATAGTGAGGAAAAAAATTGTATTTTCCTTCAGGATGACCCTCTATTCCACAACTAGTGGATCAAAATATCCTCTAAATGTCATTGGTCATTCCTACATTAAACACTATATATCTTGTTGATCCCTCTTAAAAGATTGAGGGTGTTCCATAGTATTGAAGATATTGATCATAACCTATGAAAACTGGGTAAGAATCACTGTGAAATTTTGAACTCCACCTCCTAAATCATTGGGGATGTAAGACAAGAAAATGTTGTATTGTCCGTCACATGGGTCGTGGGCCCAGTTTCACTGGGTTACAATCATTTTCTAAAATAAAAAAGGTTAGAACAAAACATAAGTATAAAATTCATCAAAACAATTTCAAATTTGTAAAACTAACTGTAAACAAATATATTATGGAATCTCTATGAATAAATGTTTTCTAAAAAATTTTCATGGGTAATTACTTATTTTAAGTCATATAATATGGGTTTTCACTATGGTTTGATAATAATAAATCCTTAATTATGAAAACCATCCAATGATTATCAATAGAAACGCTTATTTTTTTATTACACATCTTATTATAACATTTTTAGAAAAATTGACATACAATAATTAAAAAATGATGATGAAAGGGTTTAGTTTATTAGGAAAGCTATAAAAATAAAAAAAATATACAAAAAATCCTAAAAATTTATTTAATTCCTTCTTCTCTAGATTCTTATTGTACCTTTCATTCTCCTTTGTATATTTAATCACCTGAGGATATACAAAAAAAGGGGTGACATAGAAACCCAGTAAGATGACATATGAGATCCCAAAAGAATATAACATGTGTGAGAATAATCATTATCATCATAAAATATTTATAATATCATATTATTTAGAAGAATAACTAGGTAATTTCAGTTAATGTTTAAATTAATAAAAATGAAAATTCATGTATTAGTGGCCAATGACCACATATATTTATTATCAAATCTAGCATCATTTTCATGCATATTTCTCTTTTTCTCCGGAGGATCAACATATTAATCAATTAAGTAGAGAAATATTTAATTCCTAATGAATCAATCATATCATAACATTTACATTGGATAGTATAATTCTGGGTTCACTCATCACATCACAACATTTATATTATCATGCATGCCACATAGAACATATATCTATATTGAAAATATAATAACCCTTGGAAAGGAATGGGTTTTATTTCATAATTATTTCTTTAATAGACCTTGGATCACCAAATTAATTATGGGGTAACATATATGATTTAATAATCATCATATTTGAGTGGATAATAATCAATCTCGAAAAGTAAATGTTCTTTTTTTTAAGAAGAGTTATTTTGGAAAACATAGTTTTTTCTTTAACTAATTTAGAAAAAATTTATATCCTTGAAAAAAATAAGATAATTATGATTAAATTATGTTAATGAAATATATTTAAAGAAAATGGAGTGAAATATGGAAAACCCAAAGTAAATGAGTTGGGTTTGAGAATTCCCCTAACCTTGTGTATGAAATATTCATTCACATTAACATTTTATACAACCACTTTAGATTCATTAATTAACAAAATAGAACCATTTATAAACTTATTTTATTTACTATAGTATTAATATGTTCATTTATGGTAATTTAAATGATTAATAAATTGTTATTACATCATTTAGAAGCATTCGTTTTCAACGTTTTCATAATTAGATTACTGGTATACATGAATAGAAGTTCGTATAAAATGTGAATAAATATCTAGAATTGTTATTATATATTATTAATGAAATTAAAAGATCATAAATTATGTTATAATTATATTCTTATTTTAATTAGGAAGGATCATTAGATAAAATTTAATTATGATTGTTTTAGGTTAATTTTGCTGAGTTTTCGACCACATAAGAACTTTTTTTATTGTATCATTATGTATTTTTTGTATATGTTTTATATAAAACATAATTATGGTTATAATATACATTTATTATCTTTTTAAACCTTTTTCATTGTTTAATTAACATCCATGGAGGCATTAAAATATTATGAAAGCGATTTTCCTAGGATGACAGTGCATTGACACATTACATGCACCGATTTCAATTTTAGAACTAAAGAGAGAGGTATCAGAGTTTGTTAATGGAAAATTCATTAAAAAGACATAATTTAATTACCTGAGACATAATAAATTTATAATTTCATATGGATAAGACAAGGTGAGTAGAATACAACAAATGAAATGAAATTCAATGAAAATTAATATAAAATGATAGAGGATTAACCCATTAAATTATCCTATTAAGATCCTCATTTTGGAACTAAAGCATATACTTCTGATGAGAGCTTGTTCTCACAGACGTGTAAATGGGTCTAGGGATGTCTACTTGGATTATTTTTGGAAAGACTTAAATCATGAGTGTGGTGTGAGGAGAGTATTGGTGAGTGGGAGATTAATACGAAAGAGTGGGATATTTCCCATTATTGTAATAATTAGATTATTAATATTATTTAATACAAGACAATGTGATGAGTGCATGACTAAATATATTAAAGGGAGATAGAAAATTTGATATTATAGTTCCTATATCAGTGATAACTCAAGGAATAATTAATTTAATTTATAATTTATGTATACTATAAATGACTATAAATCACCATTAAAAAAACATTGAAGTACTTCAGAGAAATTTCAAAAATTCACATTATTCATTTTTTGACATGTATAATTTAAAAATTGAATCCTTTTAATGAAAAAATTCCAAATATTCGTAATATACTATTAAATTGAAATCATATTTTACATGTTAAATAGAATATTTTTAAATTATAATTGAATTTATACCACTATTAATTATATAAGGTCTCATAAAATTATAAAAAAATAACAAGACATAGAAATATATTAAATTATTAATATATTTAATTAAAATAAATTTTCCTTTTAATTAATAAATTAATCACAAAAATTTAAATAAATATTTTTGAGTTACAAAAAACAAACAAATAATTAATATTTTTTAAAATAGTTACATACTTATAATATGATTAATTATTTAATACTATAACAAATAAGATACCAAAATTTTATTAACACATTCATTGGATAGTATACAATTCATTTGTATGGTTGACTATTCAAGTGGTTCAAATGACTATTCCAAATGTCATGTTACTATATCATCGGTATTGGATGTCTAAAAATCTGGAAAATAATATTATTTCATTAATTATTCATTTATAATTATATTATTATGATTTATAAGTGAATATAAATGATGTATACTATGTAGCATTACAATAATAGGGGGAAAATTCCAATGATAATTTCTGGGTCATTACTTCGATGATATGTTTTATATTTCAGAAATTATGATTTATATCATTATGGTATTGGTTTTTTATTTCCATGTGATTATTTTATTAGTATAATATGTATGGTTATGTATTATAGATCTTGCGATTTTTGGTGGTATTATTTTATAAACTCTTATCCCATAAATATTTGGGAAAAATTGTTTATTTAATGGTATGTGAGTCAATTATTTAGTTTTCCATTAATAGTATTCCTTATATTTGATATATTACATTGTATACATAACCTTACTATGAATTTGAAATACACTTTTTATTTTGTTTTATTTCTATATTTAATACCATTTTTTATTATAATTGGAATGTATGGTTAAGCTAGATGATTAATGGTGTTCTCAAATGATTCAATATGTTTTATTTAATATTTTCAGTGTAAATGTATTCCATAAGTGTTTATTAATTATTCTAATACTTCTAAAATATCTATTCTTGTTGGATTTTATTCCATTTATACTTTTCCAAAAAAGTAATGTAACCACCATCCCTAGCCTAGTAGGATTAGGATCATTGCATATTCTATAAGTGGTTGTTTTCCTAGAAATCAAGGTAAGTATATTTAGGGATACATTTATTATAGAATGAAACTCAATGAAATATTTGTATATACTCCCAAGGAAACCAAACATATGATTTAAATATTATATATACCTTATTTTGTAATTTATGTTTTTTATTTTTGAGATTATACATTTTTTTTTTACGATTTTTTGTTATAATATACTATGTAAATATTTTTATAAATCGATAATTGAAAATTAATTGGATATCATATCAATTCAAAAAGTAAAAGAATGGATTTTCCTCTATTTAATGATTACGAAGATAGAAATAGAGTTGTGTCTGGATCAGGTTCTAGAGTTATATCATGAGATGAATAAATTATGATTGTATTGGGACAACTGACTCATTTTATGAACAAATGAACTTACCCATATGATGTCTTAGGATCTACAGTGTGTTGTGACAATGTTACAATGCTTCAGGGAAAAAGCCCTCAAACATTAAATTAGACTACAAATTGTTTTGTAGCTATGAAACTTATATGTTTATTAGGGAATATATTTCTCTATTTGTGACATAATGAATTTGGGGAACCTTCCATGCATGTTAATCATCTTATGAGAGATGAAAATAAATGGTGGGCATTGATTCAAAATAATTTTTTTGAGGAAATAAGAAATAGGGTATGCAATGATTTCACGTATCTTTTATTGGGAATAATAATATTGAAGGAATTATAAAATTTAATATGAACCCGATGTTGAGATAATGATGTTGGGATGAAGAAATCATTGATATAGATGATGTGAATTAGATAGAATTGAATTCCATATAAGTGATTAATGATATATTGAAAATGTGATTTATTCTATAATTGACTGAGTTGCGACTATTTTTTTGGATTTATAGGGAATATTACATAATTTAATTTTTACATAAAAAATATTGAATATTACAGTATTTAAATGAGGATTTCTCATAATTCAGTTTATTACAATGTTTCAATACAATATTTGATGAATGAATTCAAATGTTTTGTATTTGAAGATTATTATATACTTAATGTTTTTTTATTTTAAAGGTAAGATAATTTTTTTTTATTTTACACCCATGTTTCTAAAGTTTGAGATCAGGATAATTTCAACGATTAATAATGTTAGACATTTATGAAACTGTTTAATATGATATTTTTGTTAGGTGTTAAATAAAAATGTGTTCATTTATATGGGATAATTTTTTAAAATCATATTGGGTTTGGAAAATAGTATTATGAATATGGAATGAATTGTGACTCTTCATATATCATATGCTACATTAAAAGTGACTTTTAGAGCATCATGAATATGAATCAATTTTTGGATATTCATTTCATGGAGCAAGTGAAGTCATTACTGTGGAAAATGTTACTAAAATACTATATACTCAAATAAATAATGATTCAATATGCGTAATTATAGTTTCTAAATTTTAATATGTCTCACATGGAATGGTCACAAGACATAAACCTATAACATAACAACGACAATTGTGAATCTCCTACCACTCGACAACATGATAACCACATTAGTATAATATAGATTTCATTATTTTAGTGTTATTACAAATAACTTAGAAGTTAATTTTGGGAAACCAATATTTAGAAGAAAAAAATATATTTTTTGAATATTATATTGTCAATATAGGATGAATATTACTTTGGATAAAAAAAATGAGTTTTTAGAGAAAATATTTTATTGGACAAACCACTACAATGAAATTATGAATGCTTTTGTGTTCATAAAATATGAAATAAGGCATTTCCATGGTTATAGGAAATATAATTTGGAATAAAAACACTATATGTTAAATTCTATTTCCATGACACCAATTTTCTTTTTATCCCAGCCTAAATTTTTATTTTTTAATGGAGAACATTCTATGGACCATTCCATATAAAATTTTCATCGTAACTTTACAAATAGAATTATGTTCCATATCCGGGTTTTGACATCCCGCTATTGTTCTTATATATGGAAAAAAATGTATTTTTGTGACCCTCGCATTTTCCATTCCATATTTTTAAAAAGATTTTTTATTAACCATTTTTATGATGTGGGATATCTCTAAGTATATTCTAAAATTTAAACTCAATGAATACCAATTACAAGTATAATTTTGATACTAAAATTTTACTAACCAGGGGATACTGTAATGACCCACTAATTTAAAGTTACACTGTGTTTGATAGATTACCTTGAACAAAACATCGAGTTTAATTTTTTACCCAAAAAATATTATTTTAACTTGAAAAATATAAAATATTATTAAATTTTATGGTGTGATTTGGACAAACTATATTATTAAATTAATATGGGGATAAAAGTCATTAAAAAATTAATAATTCTATGAAAATGAAAACATAATTTTTACTAAATTATTCTTATTTTTATGTAGTACTTTTTGTTATAAATTTTCATATTTAAAATAGAATTTTAATATTATTAATTTCTAAAAAATATAGTAAATATATTATAAAAAATAATATTTTTTTGATTCATAACTTTAATATTATATTTATAAAATATATTTTATATTTTTAAAAAAATTGTTGATTTTTAGGATACAATGTGAACCTACAGTGTTTTAAAAATTACAAAATACTTATGAAATAATTATTATACTATAATTATTTAAAGTCAATTTACATGTATTCATGATTTATATTTATTTATGGAATTGAATGTTAAATAATTGTATACATTTAGAATCATATGGATTCGAATTTTGAAAAATATTATTGTACATATCAAATATTATTTGAATAAGAATATGTGTAATTTATATTGAATTTATTTTTATCAATTATATTATTTTACTAAGTAAAAATGATTCTATATTTGGAATCAGGAGGTCAAAATTATATTGTTTGATCGTATTACTATTTCGTCATAAAAAACCATAGAAAAAATATGTTTTACAGTTGTATATGTAAAATAATGTAGCGGGATAAAGTTAACCAAAAAAAGATTAAAATAATGAAATAAAATTAAATAAGATATTTCAATGTTGGAAAATATTAACCATCCTTTACAACATTAAAAATTATATAATATCATTGTTATTTATTCCACCAAAATTTGGATGTATTTAAATTAAAAATAATTATTATTTGACAACATAAAACCACCTCTTCTCAAGTATAGATACTACTTCTCACTAAACCATTCTCATCACAACCCATAATTATATTAAATAATATACCATACCATATCATGCCAATTATCCATGATACAGGTGTTACTAGTCTCAACTAGATACCATTTCCATTTATCCTACGATTCCCTTTAAGGATATGAAATTGAAGATGTAACTTTCTTAAACCACATCTCTTAATTTTTATATCATTATAACATATATTAAACTACGTAAAAAATTAATGAATAATAAATAAAGTATCATATATATAATCTAATATGAAATTTTAAATGTAATATCTTATATCCACCCCTTTTCTCATCTCAAATAATTTAAATAAATATAAACATTTTAAAAATTCAAGAAGTTTATTCTGTACATGGATACTGATGTTTTATTTTCAATGAAAACAATTCTATACAGAAAAAAAATTATTAATATGAATAAGTATTTTTTTTATATTATAACCTATATATGGTTCCACAACGAATATATAGACATAATATAAAAAAAATAGTTCCTGATGTTCAAAAAAATCCAAAATAAAATAAACATTTATCATTTTACTTTTATCAAATGAATAAACTTAATGTAAAAAAATTAAATGATTTATGGGAACATTTAAAATTTATATGATGATTAATAATATTTCATTTCATTTATATTCTTTTATGTTAATTTTTCATGATGATCCATAATGATACACAAGTTAACATACCATGGATCCTTGAAACGAACAGACCAGACACAAAGAAAACTTTGGAATATTACTATTGAACCGGTCACAAAGTGTTATAAAGGGATCAGATAATGTATTATAAATATGAATATAATTATATGATAAATTATTAATATTATATAATCAATTATAAAGGATATTTATTAATTTAATTCTAATCAGATGTAGGAGTAAATCCATTTCTTATCTCAATTTCCATTCATTAGGAAGAACTTTTACTAATTTAAGGATGATATGAGGTGATTATTTGTTAAATAAATTTTGATTATAATATGACAATTATTCCAATTTTTTGTTATATATACAGTGAATACACGTAATCAAATTCTTTTTCTAATTCTCACTTCAATCATATTGTATTTTTTGGTGATTTAATCTAGATTTTCATTCATTTAAGAAATGTTTTATCTTATGAACCTATATTCTTTTATGAGCTGCACATAACAACCATATAAAATTATAGATAATGAAATAATTTATTTTTTTCATATTTAATTTATTTAAATTTAATTATTACAAAGGGTATATGATTTTATTGATTCAAAAGTGTTAAGGGTTTATTTTATAATATTATTTTGGATTTTAGATATTTATGTACTTGTTATTGAATAATTATCATCCATGTTAATGTTTCCTAAAAAAGTTTCAAAAAATTTCCAAATTATTATAAAAATATTGAACAACATTTTAAGATATTTTTTACTTTTTAAAAATTTCCTTCAAAAGAATATTTTATTATTTTTCCAACTGACATTATTTTTTTAAATTTTCAATAAATATATTAAAGGAATGTTTTTCAACTTATACTTCATATAATATTTTCCCTCCATAATGACTCCATAATATTTTAAATGAAAATTTATATTTTAAAATGTACTTTTTAAAATAATTTTTTTATATTATAATTTGTGTTTTTAAAATATATTTTCTAAATGTAAATAAATATATATCCCCAATGATTTTTTACATTATATTAATTAACTATTTTCATATGTGTGCTTATATTTTGTGGAATATTTTGATTGATTGAGGTAAGTATCTTATGATAAAATATAAATATTTTATTGAATGTTTTATGAAAAATTATATATGCAATGTAATTTATAGATCTAATAAACCATATTACACTAGATTTATTTTCATTCTGTTTACCGATTGGGGAATGTTTTTTTTATTTCACCATCATTTTTTAATAAAATTATATATGTTGATTATTTATCATCCATTTCATATAAAAAATTAATTGGACATGGTAAGTGATGGGAATGTCATTCTATATAGCAATGATGAATCAATAGGTCTCACTAGACAAAAAAATTGGGTTTTGGCCAAGAATATACCCATTTAATAGATTCTTTTCAAGAATCCATGTGGGATTTAGTTTCATGGAAAGAATACTCTAGGGTTTTATTTGTATGTCAAATATTTTTCATTCCATTATTACTATATTATTTATTGATTTTCCATATGATTTTGTATTAGTAAATTATTCATGGCAATGTTTTATATCTCATGTTATTAAATATATTAAATTATTTGGTCATCATTTATTCTGGACAAATTTTGGTATTGTTATTGAAAAAATTGTTTATGTTTTAGTTATTAACAATACCATTATTATTATTTCGTAATTATTATATATTTTTTTTATTCATACCCTTACTGATTATCTGATCCCAGTAGCTTTTAATGATTAATTTTTTACCAGGATGATAATTTGTTTATTAGGATTCTAATGGATGGTTAATTTAGGAAAATAATGCTTTTATCACATGATTCATTATGTTTTATGTTATAATTTTATTTTTAATTAATGGATAGACTATATATCCAGTTTTTTAAAACTCTTTTTCTCTAGAGTCCTTTGGTATGTGATTCCATGTATATTATTACAATGTATTAATGTAACCATCATCTCTAGGATACAGTGATATAGGTCTTTAGGTATATTATCGATGATTGGATGAAAATACCAAAAAATTGATCCACCTAATAATGATAATTCATTAGGTCCAAGAGTACCACATCCACATATATAACCAAGGATCCAATGTGATGAATATATAAAAATAAATAAATAAATTGATTTTCATCTATCATAATAGATTCAAAAAAATTCATCAAAAAAATTAATTGAAAATTGATTTCATATTTATTTTAAAACAACTTATATTTTTCTTAGATTATGGTATTAACTATTGTTTATAATAAATAATCATTAATGGAAACAAAATATATCAATAATAATAAATTACAATTAATTTTGGAAACAATTATAAATCCATAGAATTCATGGTTAATCCACCATAGAAAAGAAATGAAAAAACCTACCCCAAATATTGTTTCACTCCAACCATGACATATTCATTATCCAATGTGGGAGAAGAATTCAAGAGAATACATATGGGGTTACTTGAATTTATTCTCAAATATAATAATTGAATAGACTATTATAAATAATTTTGATGATAATTTAGATCGTCACACCCCTCATATTTCCCAGATATCACACCATGAAAAACATAACAATTAATACATAGATGTCATTAACATAATGGATCATGGAGTAAATGTAGATTCATAATCCCATGATCATAGATCCTAGAAACATAGACAAATTGAAAAACATATTCATGGAAAATGGATAAATCTGAATAAAAATATTAAAATTAGCATATGAGGAGATACCATAGAACAATGAGATCAACATACCCATTGGATAATCACACGTGATTTGGATTCTCCCAAACTCTCCAATATTAGTAATTTGGTTTGATGTATGGAGTATTGTGGAGAATGATACAAGATTCATGATATTAATTTAACTAAATGCATTGGAAAAAAAATCCACGGTGAGAATTAATAATTGAATACATGAAATCCATGGATGGCTTGTGAACCAAAAAACTATCATTGTTCTATAAATTTCACGTACATGTTAACTATGTCAATATTATTTTCATGTAGTGAATTTTCTCTGTGTTGTAAGAAATTACCAGTTCCTCTACCCTAGAGTTATTTAAATCATAGATATATAGTTCACTGCATATACTACCTCTTATGGGAAACACATATTCATATACCTTCAAAAAACACCTAGACTATTGCTGATAACCCATGAACTAGAGGGCATGATCATGGGGATTTGGAGTGAATCATAGTTTCATGAGATTCTAAAATTAGCTATATGATATTTATGTTGGTTTTTTTCTTTCTAGTATGTGTTATTATTATCAATCAAAGTTATAAATTTATATTTGAATTGGAAGCTATATTGAACTATTTTTATTATATTTGTGGTCATTTGATGATTCCTCTCAAATTATTTCTAGATCAATTGTACATATTTCTTCTTAGGTCATATTCTTGTGTTTCTTATATATCATTTAATAGGAATAGCACAAAACGGTATTATTTGACTTCTCTATAGTCATTTTTTAGGAATATGAACCAAATATATCAAAAAAATTATATGCCCTCCATTTTTTCTCTTGCATTATTATCCATTAAAATTGCGAGGATCCCAGTGTGGGTAAAGTGTGAGGTGATTAATCGATAGGTTGTTCAATCTCTAGCCTATGAAGGATAATTATTAAATGGTGTTAAATTATTAAATCATTTTCTAAATTAATTTCAATGACACATTCTTGAATGATTTTTCTACATAATATTCAATTTTTCTAAAACATATTTTCACCTAGTCTTTTTAAAGAAATTGTTTCAAATACTGTAATTTATATTGTTAAAAAAATTTGGTGTTTTATGAATAATTTTTTTGTAATTTTTTGTGAAATGTTACTAGACCATTTTTCATTATTGGAATTATTCCACATATGGGACACATATGTAATTAAGTGGAAGGTGTAGTATAAGGACACTTCCATTAGTGTTGAAAGTGGGTTCACATTTTTAGGTGTTCAACTATTCATAGAACTTAGTTAAATTTCACTCTATTAACATAAATTTAATGAATGAGTTACAAGGACATTACTGCAAAATATTCATGGATTGATATTATGGTATGAGTGACCATGCTACTGAAAACATATTTCATCCTAGTGGATCCAAACATCTTGTGTTATATTTATAAAAATTATTTTTATATTATAAGATATATGGTTTTACTGATGAAATTGTTATTCTATGTTATTATTACGAACAATTTTACAATGTTTTGAATTATAAATAAGTGAGAAGGGTAATTTTTTACATAATTATGATAAAAATATTTAAATTCTTATCATTCCTTGTTTTTCCTTGACAAGATAATATTGTTACTATTGTACTATTAAATGAAATGGAACAGTTTGGTGGGTTCCTGGTGAAATTTTTTACCACACACCCTTCACACAGTTATGGGTGTATGTCAAACATATATTTTATTCTGACAGAGGAAAGGATAACAATCCAAAGTTAGGTAATGAGGTGTATGTCAGTTTTTAATGGGTTGATTATGGTCAAATAGTGTGAAGCGATCCACACCTATCACATGTAGTATATGTTTTCAATTCATGTATCCCATGTTGATTAATAATTAAATATTTTTTTTGTGTTTGATATGGTTATTATTGGGTTATACAATAACCAATATATCTCATTGGTTTATGGGATATTCATTATCAGGTTACCGATATATATAATTATATTCCATTTTCCATTTTTTCATAGTGAGAGAAACCATTCGATCTAGTAGATTTTTCATTCCAGGGATATTCTCACCACCCTATGGGGATCAAAATTTCGATTTGGGGCTTTCCATTATCTAATTCAGAGACTATTTTGATTGATATCCAAGTTGTTACATGACAATTTGGTATGATAGAAATGGTTGTACTCTATATTTGGAAGTTTTTAGAGAGGAATAGTGTTTTAGAGACTTGATAGGTATGTTGTGGGTTATTCCTAGAAATCACATTCCATGATGATACTTATGTCACAGTGGCATATTATAATGTGTCTTCTTTATGATTTATTTTTACCATGATCATTGTTCACTCAATATATTCAATTATTTAAATTGATATTTAAATTATTATTTTTTCCATTATCTTAAATATTAAATTTGTAGAATAAAACTCCTCCATGATGTATTTCATGGGATCATCAGGAGGTTTCATTGAGTGATTATGCTAAAAATATCATTAATAGGATTAGAATATCATAGAATATATCATTGGAGTTGTTTATGCTCTGGAATATATTTAGAAATGGTCTCGAAATCATGTTGTTGGGGAATTATTAGGAGATATATGATAAATGGGTCAATATCAATGGTTTATTAATTAGAATACCCTAAAAATATATTTATGAATGAACATGAAGAGGAAGATGAATGACAATAAATGATCTATTAAGACTTATACTTCCTAGATCTATTGTATTCTATCAATGTGATATTCGAAATGTTCAATATTTAGGTTCCCAACAATAAATGGATAGATTCAATAGTATATGAAGACCAGAACAAGGGGTTGTAGGGGATGTGTTTCCAGAACCATTTATTTATTATATTTTCCTAGAGTCTTTAATGACTATGAATTCTATGGAGATCCACTATATGGAGTAAGGGTAATTCTCTATTTTAGAGAACACCAAATATTTTATAGATCTAATGTTCTTTTATCTAGAGGTATTGATGATTAAATTTTAAAATCCAATATATTTCTATTATACTTGGAAAAAGACATATGATAACAACTATACATTTAGTGGATTACCACATATACCTATATATATTATATGGATGTCATATAAAGAATGGATATGATAGGAAATATTTGATATAGTTCATTTCCATTCAATATAGTTCCACTTTCAAAGGTGTGAAGGTATGAAAATGGATGTAGCACTATAATCACAAAGGTAGTGAAGGAGTATCTTAATAGAAGGCCGCCTCTTCTCCATCAGAAGAATAAAATATTGATTCCTTTAATATATATCAATGTTTCATGGTTAGAAACATGTAATATTAATTCCAAAATCCATTAATATTTAATTTTCATATTGTCACTTAGGATATCAATATATAGTTTTCCATGAATTTTACATGAGCAATCAATTTAAGGAATTTTTATATATTTCCTTTATTCTTTCATATTGAGGGATTCAATTTCAAAGAGGATCTAGCAATATACATCCAGAGTGAAGAATATTCCTGTTGTTTTTTATTTTCCATATGGGTTTTACATAGAAATAACGAAAACATAGGATACCATCGTAGTAGTGTTTTCTGTAGAAACTAAATTATTTTATACATGTCATGACAAATATTATTATCTACCTTTATTATTAACATATGAAACAAGTAATGAAGACATTTTCTTTTATATATATGTGGAAACACATCTTCTTTATATGAATGATTAGTGGTTTCAATATCCTAAATGAGACATTTCAATAGTTGGAACATATTTATTAGGGAAATTATTACATATAGATCCATATCAGTTCAACATTATCATTAGGAAGGATTATTTTATTTTTCATCCCATAGAGTTTGATTGATATCACATTTTAATTTAATTATTGATTTTCTATGCATGATCAGATGGGTGAAACAGTGTGGGGCATGAGGTAATGTCATTTAGGACCTTCCCACACAGTGATCAAATTTTTTTTTTTCATTTTTGTTGTTACTGATGTTGTTTCATCCCATGTTAAACATTCCATTATTATGTATGGTTAAAAAAATTCTTAGAATAGATATCATGTTTTCCATGAGATAGTTAAGTAGAGTGTTATATAGACAAGATATTGGGGACAATGCCTATTTATTTAACATTTTCATATGGAAAATTTTTATCATAATCATCTTAATAACTAGTTGTATGGACCAAATTTTTAACTGGGTGACTATAATGAATATGAATCCTTTTCCATATCTAGAAGACTTATTTGAAAATTCAAACTTGATGAATTAATTTTAAAAAATTAAACTTTGGTTGTGATATCATCGTTTCAATGATAGGGTGTCTGATATCTCGATCAACTCTATCAAAATTATGTATGTCCATTATTAACATGTCGTAATTAAATTTTTTCTATCATTTTATCCTCTAGTTTGAGGGATTTGATTAACTAGATATTCAGTACATATTTCATATCCATTTTCATAATTGTTTTGATGATATAATTATTTTATTTAATACTTGAAGTTGATCTTTAACACATCCATAATTTGTTATTGAAAATAATGAGTAGTAATTGAATTTAAGGGATTCATTAAAAAAGAATATATGTATTCCATATGTTATTTTCTTGGGGAACATTTTCGTTGAACATGGAGACATTGTGGATCATGAAGTGGATACGACTGTCTTGTCATGTGAAGAACAATGAAATATATTCTATTTATGATGCTTCCAAGTTCTAGTATAACAATATATTTAATGATAGTTATATTCAATGTATTACATCTTGATATTTTAGGGATTATTTTTTAGACTATGGTCTATGGAATCACGAGATCATGAGTCCCATTGGGTTCATAGTAAATATTTGAAATATATTAAATTTATTACATATAACAAGTTGTTAGTATTCATGAAAAAATTTAATAATGAATAAACTTACATCCGAATCAGGAATCTAAAGGGAATTTTTTCATTTAGACTATGGGTTTTAGGCTATGTGCGACATAACCATTTCGAACATTATGAAGTTGTGAACAATGTCATTACAAGCACTAAATGAATAACATAATTATATAAGTTATTTTAATTTAATTAATTCTTATGAAATAATATGTCTTTTTATAAGTATTAGGTTATGATAAATTATAGGTTCATCCCCATAACCATGGAGATATTGGAGAACCATTAGGAGAGCATTGAAGGATCTCTATTTGATGAACATCAACTGAATTAAATATCAATGAATGGTGCATGATGGAATTAGAGGATCTCTCCAATGATGATTTAGTACCAACATTCATCATCATAGATCAATCCATATCAAGGTAATGAATTTTTTATTTATATTTCTACATAATTTCTGATTACTATGATGAATGTGATATAATCCATAGACAAATTGATTCATAGATCCTATATATTGTGGTTACAGGTTGGAATTATCTGGTTATCGATGAATTTTGTCATGATTAATTAAATTTTTGTTTGTTTATAATTCAAATGACAATGAATTATGGAAAACATGAATATTGTATGAGTTTTGTTCCTTGTCATTGTGAATTTAATTTTAAACCCTAGTTCTTTGTTAATCGTGGTGATTTCCTTTGGCCCATGGTTAGAAAAGAACCATGAAAAATAACTATGCTCACAATATTAATGTTGCAACAATTCAATATCCTAAATTTGGGATCAGTACAACATGATGATTTCATGAAGACTAAAGCATCAATAGATCATATATATTTGGGAAGACCAACTTACTGTTCTTGTCATGTGATGACATATGATAGATAAAGATGACTAAAAAATGGAATGTGCGAAAACATGTTAACCAATTATGGATTTATATTTTGTGAATTCATTCTCTATTTTTTAGTGATTCATGATAATGTATCATGGGTCATAGGAGAATCCAATTATGTGGGATCCATATTTTGGATTATGTGATATCACATAAGAGATGGTATTAAATTTTCAATTAAAAATTTTATGGGAACCAAAATTTTAAGATCGGGTTTCCATGAGATGTTATATATCACATGGTATGTGACTTGATAACATGGAGTGTGACTCTTCCTTGGAATCTCACCATGCTCCTTGTAGGGTACACAGACACAGCCTTTCTAGGTTTATATAGTAATAGATATGTATTGGGGCATATAAAATTGTACACCATCATGGGAATTCCATTTTCATTCACCTAGAGATGGGGCAAGTAATTAATGTGGGAAATAATTGGTGTCAATGTGGAACGTCATGTACTACTAGTGTGTGATGTTTACAATATAAAATAAGGAATGGAGAAATTATCCTACATATCATGACAATATATTTTTTGGGGTTTTCATTCATCCATTTCCATGAGTGTTATAATTTAATAACCTTTTATATTGTAGTATAATGTTCCCTTCAGCATGACTTCTTGGATATAATTCTTGGAATCTTTATTGTGCCCCAGTGTGAGGTCCCCTATAATATTATTTCATAGTGAGGATTTATTGGTATCATCATGACCAATACTATATATTTTCCAATCTTATAATTATCGGGTTATTCGAGAATGAGTTGTTGGTATACCCCATAGGATTTGGTGTGATTATCATTTTTGTGTCATATCTCTTTTTAATTATATTTTATTCATCCTGTGATAAGACACGATGAGCATAAACACTCAAATGGACACCATTTGTGTTATCCAAATCATGGATAGTGTTCTTATAGTTGAGTGATATATATAACCTTCGAACATGAAAAAATTATTGGAATCATGGTTATAACTTTACCATTACATTGTGTTTCTTTGTTGAGAATATCTGGAGGTTATTATTTTATGTGGTGTACGCATATATTCCCCCATATTGGATGGACACCACTTGTTTTATATAACTCAATGATATTATTTTCACATTTGGTGTAAAAAATCATCATGTAAAATGAACCTCATGTGTCATGTATTATATAGAATATCAACCTTATGAAAAATTCCTAAAGGTACATGGAAAAGGAATTACATATTAAGTTGAATAGACCGATGTTTATTCCTACTATTATCTAAACATCATCCCCAATTGTGAAATTTAGGATAGACATGTTTTTATAATATTTGTGGTGGGATTTTATTTTTCCCATTTTACATTCCATTATTTGTTGAAGAACTCTCATTGTGGTATTTTGATATTTGAATTCATAGTTTACATTTATTTAAATTTCAGCATTCTGGTGGACTCTATATATTGGCGTGTGTACATGTAATTTATGCTAAGTACTCCCATGTTATTGATATTCCATCTCATTGGTAGTATCCATACCATGGCCTATTATAGGTACATATGAAGAGTGAATGTTTTGGTCACAACAGGTGCACGTTGGTGGGTTTACCAAACATTAATTTTTTCGCCAAAAAACAATCATTCTGATATCTGTAAAGATAATAAAACACTGGTTCATTAGAATAGAAAAAATAATAATTAATGTAATGGAGTCTATGAACCATTTAGAGGATCATCATATGTTGGTTATAATCAATTTATTAAAAGACGATAATTTCCTTGATGTAATTAAATATCCGTTGATGTTTCTGATCACGATCTGATGTGATCCGTTGTTGCATCGTAGAAGACAACTGTATGATTCATCTAATAGTGATCCATAGTTTCTCAATGTATCTTTTCATGTCACTGAAGGGATCTATGGGTGTTATCCTATTAGTGCCTTCACTTGATATTCCACCTGTGATATCCTTGTGAGCCGCTTGTAATGTGCTCTCCTTGATTCGGTGGGGGAGGATATCTCTCGTAGCATGAGAGTGTTCTTGGAAGAAATAATTTATCTCTAGTCTTGAGTACTTTCTCTATATCTGTTGTTAGAAACACACAAAAATGTCTAGGTTAATGAAATTTATATACATGGTATGTATATTAATATACACGGTTTGTACTTTTGTTCTTATATTTTATTTATTTCCTCCACCACATATATTAGTCCTTGAATAATAGCTATTTATTTCAAAAATAAATATAAACCCATTAAATGTAAATAAATAGATTATTTCATCCCCAATATATATTCTCGAATAACTAGTTTCTAAATAAATTTGATCTGGCATCCTTCATTAATTATAAAACCACAATCCAGAATAATCATAATTCAACTTGTTAAATTATTATTTAATAGAGATACATGGACACACTTCGTGTGCGACCCTTTAGGCCCCTTTCTTAGTTGAATTAGGATGAGCCTACCTAAAGTCCAATGTTAGTGACTAGAAACATTCCAAGACACCCAAATAAAAATGATGTTAATACCAAAATAACATATCACCTCCTATGAACGCTTTTCATGAAATGTAATCCCTTTGTCTAGATATCTCGAATCAAGTGGGTTTCATTCTATTAACATCAACCAATGAGATAAATTATTCTTTCTTTGAATTTATTCAATTGAACTCTCCCATTCTATACCATTTCCATGGATTTATTATGAAATATAAATTCCATCAAAGGGACTGATATATATACTTCCACTATGGAATAGAAGGGTCAGATCCTTTCTCAAATTATCTATTAATGAAGTATTACTCATGACGCACCGAACATATCCTACCCCGGTGTGAATAGTGTTTCATCCCAATTTTCATCAATAAATCAAAGTTCACAACTTTTAACACCCATTAATAATAATCGTGATGACTAAAAAGAAATATACACATCTATATATGGGAAGAACAAATGACACTATGAAATGTAGATTTCTTGATGGCGGATCTCATTCTCATAAAATCTTCTTAAATATTACAAATGGAACAAACCTTGAGATGGTGCCTCAATTTTTTATGATTCCTCGCCCCTAATGGCCTGTATTATTCATGTTTATCAATTAACATCATCTATCCATAGAACATATATTCAAGAACAATGATATGGAACTTCTAGGTTCTCATCATATGAGGGATCCGCCATGAACATTTAATGAAATATCTATCCTTAAGACATTATCACATGAATTGCCATGAAGAAGAACATTCAAGAAGTGACAAGGTAATTATCAATTAAAAATGTACAAAGTACTTGGTTCTTGTCCACAAACTCCTTCAAAATCCAACTTGGACTAGAGCTAATTGCTTATAACCATTAACCAGCTAGCTCTCACACGATATTCATGATCCTTATGAGATAGTCCTATAGTCACCTGGTCATAAACATTCTATTCTATGGACACTCTGATCAATCCAACATTACCCCTTTGATATAAATTCATCAATTGGTAATACATTCAGAGAATGTGATTTGTCTATTGATGTGATCTTGGTTCTTTTTCAAGATCCACCACTACATTATTATTAATATACAATTTGATAGGATCAATACTTCTAGGAACCACCTCATGCTAATGTATAATTTTTTAATCCATATGGATTCCGTGAATGCATCATAAGCCGCTATGTATTAAGAATTTACTATATAATTGGCGACAACTGTCTGCTTTCAAATATTCTAGCTCACATATCTTACGTTGAGAAAGGATAAATTTCCGTATTGTGACTTCAGGTCATTCTGATCAATCTGAAAACTAGAATCATTAATCCCTCTTATTACATGATCCCCATCTCATCCAAACACTAGTAAAATATCATTAATTCTTCGCAGATACTTAATTATAGTTTAAATAGTAGTCCAATGTTGTTATCAAGGATCTGCTTGATATCTACCTACCATGCTCAGTCCGTAGGTAACATCATGCCGGGTGCATAGCCTGGCCTACCAGATAGATCCAATAGTCGAATAATATTGGATCTAACAAATCATATCTTTCTCCTATTTTGTTTGGGGACACATTCTCATAGAAAGATGTAGTCCATATAACACTGTAACCAATCCCCTCTTGGATTATTCCACAATAAATCTCTTTAGTGTCTAGAAAATGTATGTACCCTAACATTGTCATATCCACCTCATGGATCTATCAGGAATGATCATGATCCCTATAATGTAGGCTTCTTCACCTAAGTACATGGAGAAACACTGGGTTAACCAATCCTTAACTTTCATTACGAAGGGTATATTGTTTCTAATAAGTACTATTCTGCCAACATATACTACTAATATAATGATTGAATTCATGTTAAACCTCTTATAAACACATGGGTCACATTCATTCTTAATGAAACCAAATTTTTTATGGCTTCGTAAAATCAAATTTTCCATGGAATTATTGATTTTTTTAATCCACAAATGTTTATTTGTATCTTGAAAACCTGTTTGGCATTACGTTGTGTCACAAACCCTTCTGGTTGTGTCTTATAGACATCTTCCTAAAGTTTTCCATTCATGAATGTTGTTTTCGAATCCATCTTCTAAATATCATCGTCAAGGTAAGCTACTATGGAAATTATAATTCTTATGGATTTAAACATGGAAACTGGGGAGAAGGTTTCATCATATCTAATTCCAAGATGCATTTTGAATCAATTATCCAATATCATTGATTTATATTTTATAATGTAACATTCTATATCCATCTTTATATTGAATACCCATTTGCATCCAACATGATTTACAATAATTTTCACATCTACCAGAACCTAGAACTTGTTCTGAATTATGTAATCCATCTCAGAATTCATATATTCTTGTCACCTTGTAGATTCTTATCATTTTACTTCTTCCTTGTAGGAGAGAGAATCATCATTTTCCAACAACAATTAGTCACCATCCTCAATTACTAGGAAATCATATATCTCAGGTTCCCTTAACTCTCTTGAGCTCCTACGCAGTATATATGCTTATGGAACCTCTTCCACAGGATCCTGCGGAAATTGTTCTTGTACCAACTCCAGTGTATCTTGAGCATCAACTTAGTCGATGTCTATCATGCTCCCACTATACTTTTTAGGATATTCCACCTTCCCTGAAAGGTGGATTTTCTGGAAACAATTACTTTTTTTATCTAAAGGGTTATATAGGTTATATCATTTTGTATCCTATGTTTATCCTATACAGATAAACTTATTTCCCCAATATGCTAGTTTGTTGCTTGAGAAGGTCTTTAAAAACTGATCATATCACCATACACATGTGTTCGACAAAATGGGTTTCTTTACATTCCCTATCTCACAGGGAATTCCATTTTCCACCATAGTTGGTACTCGGTTTAAGATGTATGCTTCAGTTTTTACTGCAAATCTGAAAAAAAATATAATGGATGATTTTCATGATTCACCATCGATCGCACGTTGTCAAAAAATGAATGGATTCTACATTCAGTAACACCATTCAACTATGGTGTTTAAGGAGGAGTGTGTAGAGATATAATTATTAACTCTCGTAAAAGGTCTATGAATTCTTGGTTCAGATATTATCCACATCCATCGGATCAAAGATTCGTATTCTCTTACGAAGCTGATTCTCTAATTCGTTATTGAATTCCTTATATTTCTCTAAGGAATCTGACTTATACCTCATTAAGATGAAATAGCCATATCTACTAAAATCATCAGTAAAAAAATGATGTCTGAATATCCACCTCAAGATCCTATAAGAAATTTTCCAAAAACCACTATCTGCACCAATCCTAGAAGCTATGTCGCCATTTCACCCTATCCACCGAAATTCAGCTTGTTCATTTTTCATTTTAATCATGTGTGTCATCTATCAAGTTGCTATAGATAAGTAGAGTCTGCCTAATAATAATGGTAGATCTATTTCAAGCACTTCTCGTTTACATGATCAAAAAGGTGTAGCCACATCGGTTGATGTTTGAGTCGTATGGTTTTATTTATTTATCGATTTATAAAACTTGGTTTTTGTAATTTAAAACATACAAAATATTATTTAAATGTTCCATAACATAACATATGTTTTTCTTATAAAATAAACAACCCTTGTTTAAAATGTGAAAATAAATCTACCCACATCCAAACATGATACAAAAATTATATTCTTGGAAACACTACGCTCATAATAATAGTTAGGTAAAACAAAAATCATCCAAATTTTAAATGAGATATGGTAATCACTAATGACTAATGGAGGTAGCCTCACAACATTGATATCCCGATGATCCACATATCATGATGAAGTCTATATAAATCTACTTGGTTCCTGTATTTGAATATATATGTGATCTCCACAAGCTGTATCTAATACACAATGTGAAGAAATTTAATGGTTATAATTGAAAGCTAACGCGTCATTAGAATCCAAAAACTTTCAGGTGCAGTACTTCATCTAGTGGCCTCACATTCCATAGGAAAAACATTCCACCCCCACTCCTTTCCATGCCTCAGAATCATCCCCTTCTTTGAGGTATAGTGCACAGGGGATTCAGACAGTTTATAAGTCCTCGACCCCATTTCCTTTTCCATTATTTTATAATTCACCACAATTACTTTAGGTTTGTCACACCCTATATCCTTATATACCTGTATAAATAGGGTTATATGTTATGATAGACTGTTTTAATTATTTCTAATGTTGTAGTCAACAATTAATCTAGATAAGGTCTTGGTTAGTGATTATAAGATGTAATCTATCTGCAACTCATCTGGGAAACATAATCCCTATGATGTCCTAGAATTCTATGTAGCAAATAATCATGACTACATGAGGCACATATAGCACAGTACATCCAAGAATTGTTGTGAACGTAGAATTGGGGATCTCATATCTCTCTTTTCTATCCTTCTCTTGATAGATATCCTTATGGTGATGCATCATGTTATACACTTCCATGTTTTCATGTTGCTTCAAGATCTCATTATACATGGCTGAAAGCATGATACATTGGAAATATGTGTAATTAACCATGTGTTTCATATAGTGATATAATTCATTACCACTGGCCTCTTTTCTCGGCGCAACTGGAACACGCTCTTCCATCACTTAAAATTTCCTCTCATGGAGAAGGATGACACGTGAACATCTCTTCCATTCCTAGTAATTGGTGCTGGTGAGAAGGTTTTGATTCACGAGTATGGTTTGAAGAGATATGGATGATGTAATTTTTCTTGCTATTTATTCAAATTAAGATGAGAAAAGGTTTTAGTACATTATCGTGATAAAACTGAGGCAAATAAATAAATTAATACTTATTACTCTCCAACTATATTATCGAAATCTAATAGACCTCACCAATGACATTGGAATATTCTAAAGCTTAAATATTCTAGTTTCAAGGATCCATATTTCCCTTTACATTACCCAAACTAGGGTTGGTGATGAAACAAGAAAGGTTTTAGGCAGGCATTCCAAATTCAAACAACATTAACTTGCACATCCTTGATTCTCGAAGTGTACTCCCCCATCCTAAATGCCATTTATTTTGGATTTCATCACCTACTACCTCTTGGCCACACCACGTCCTACTATGGTAGTAAACCCTTGATTTTATCCAATTCATGTCAACCCAAAACCATGATTTATAATTCCCCTACAATTGAATGCACCCAAATGATGGTTGGTCAAGAACTTTGAACTATGGTTTGATTACAACAATGATTTTTGAAGGTTGTACTGACTTAATATTTATTTGAGTGATTTCATCCATATACATAAATTTTCATTTTATTATATTTTATTACATGCTTGTTAATATTATGTGAGATATACTTAATTTATTAACCATGCCTAAGATAATATTTACCCATAGGAAAGTCTAATTTTAGTTCCTTATTGTGTGCTTGTGTAATTCATTAATTGTGTGATCATGACAACATACAAATACTAAATAAACCATGATAAATTCATAAGTAAAATAAATGGTATTATCTTGTCCTTCTTCTATTGGTTATTTTATCTAGTAGTTTGTAAACATACCCAAGTCCTATTTGTGAAACACCTTGAATCTTCTAGCTTCATGTTCACTGCCTTCCACCTCTCCACCTTTGTATCTCCATGGATTGGATTCTCCATCACTCCTAACATGAGCTTCCTCCACTAGCTTGGGAGATCCATCCATTACATGGGATTTCATATCACATGCGGCTAAGGGGTAACATGGGGTTTAAATGCATGAATCCTTGGGCATGTAGGCCATAAATATTAATGAGGAGAAGGCTTGCATTACAAAAAATTTAATTTAAATAAATAAATTAAGAGAAACAATTCACAAACATAGTTCATTATCTAGCTCATGATCATCCATGCATGACACCATATTTATGAATAAATAAAACTGTCATTCCTTCTTTTAAGATAAATCATGCTCAAATCAATTAATAATCACCAACTATTCAATCATTTTATATTAAAAGATTTTTATGAATTTACATGAGATTCTCATCCATCAGAATATTAAACAAATAAGGTCATTTATAATTATCATTTTACATAACTTGTACCTTGGAGGAATCCTGGTGAATTACCATTCATAACTACCCAAAGTCTAGAAATGAACATTGTTCAAATGTAAATTTAAACACACATATATAAAACACCTATCACGTTTTATGCCTGAGCATTACTCCTGCACTATGGTACATGTCTCAATGGTTTTTATTATATAATAATAAATTTTAAAAAATCTACATAATTTGGATTAGTACACGGTTTGTAGTTATAACTACAAAACATGAAGGTTTGTTCACCTTCCATATAAAGTACACTCTCGGGGACATGGCGTGTAGATGTACATTAGAAATAATTGGACAACAGAAACTTGTTCAGTGGGACACACACTGTGTTGTTTCCTCATTACATGGTTTCTAGCTGGGAAATCCAGGAATGGGGTACATGGTCTAACCCTATCCCAATGTGACTAGACATCGTGTTCAGTGGCCCACACAACATGTAATCTAGAAACCATGTTCCTCCAATTCCTGGTCATCACACGGAGTCTTAAAGACTTAGATAGAATCCAATGACACAACCTGGTTTGGATGAAAATCCGAGTGCTCAGAACTTATACTATATAGCGTATACTGCCGAATACACACATTGTGTTTTTGTGTTATATGGACAGGATGCTATGGCGCCTCCACATGAGATCATCTTTTTTATTTTAATAAAATTTAAAAGAAAAAATCATTTATTTGAGGTGAACCAGAAACAAATGGGGATGAACAGATCTTGTGATTCAGATTCACAGAATGATTAACATAATTTGAAAAAACTAACTTATTAAATGTGTAAATCTTCAAAGAAAAAATAAATAATTAAATCAATGATATGACCTCGTTTATACAACATCGATGTTCCTGGAGTAACGGATGCCCGTCGGTGGGTTGATCCCAACATTAATTTTTTATGTTAACAATGATAAATTCGAAATCCATCACGATAATAAAATTCCGGATCATTGGAATAGAATGAAGAATGAAAGAAATTATGGGGATAGCAGAACCATAGATAGGATAATCATATGATGGTTATAATTAATTTATTTAAATGAATAGAATTACCTTGATGAAATTCCAAGTGCAGTATTCCCTTAGAGGTGATCCACATGAATTCCTATTTTCTATAGACATTTCTGAAGGGATCTACAGGTTTTTTCAAGAAATATGCTTCACATGGGAGGTCCAACTTCGATCATGAGAGCCTCTTGAAAATCCCTATACATGATCTAGTGGAAGATGATCTATCTCATAGAAGGAGAGAATTAGTGGGACAAATATTTATCTCTTGGTTTGAAAGAATTATCAAGATCCACTATGCAAAAACCACAAAAACAGAATGGTTAATGAGAGTTATATAATTTGGATTTTCATTACGTAAAATAATAAAAATAATTAATTACCTGAAATCATTTATTCATTTAATATAATTCTTAGTAAGACCCCATGTATAATAATAACAGATTAATATTAATATTACATGACATTAAACAATAAAATGACACGTAATATTATATAATTAAATAAATAATATTATTTATCACAAATTTCCATAAAAAATACCCAGCGTGTATATTAATATACATGTCATCTTATTTTTTTAAAATTTGCCTTATTTCATCCACCACATTTATTATACCATGAATATTGGATATTTATTTCTCAAATAAATATCACTTCATTAATTGTTAATAAATATATTATTTATCACACAATATATTCTCTCAAATAACTAGTGTCGAAAAAAATATGATAAGGAATTCTGGAATAATAATTAAACCAAAATCATGAATAACCTTTATTAAACTTGTTAAATTAATATATAACATAGATACATGGACACACTTAGTCTGTGACCATTTATGCCTCTTTCTCAGTGGAATTAGGTAGAGCCTGTCAAAATTCAAAGGATGTCTTTGAGGAAAACACCAAGGAACCCACAAAGAATTATGTTAATACAACAATGTGGTGTCACCTCCGACAAAAACAGACCATGTAATGCAATCCCTTTGTCTCAATATCTCGATTCCAGCGGGTTACAAGCTAGTTCCATCAACCCTTGTCCTCGATTATTCATTTTTTGACATTATGGAATTGTACTCCTACATTACTTAATATGGACATGGATTTATTTAGTCTATAACAATTCTGCCAAAGGGACTAAGGTATCTACTTATTTCATGGAACAAATGGGTCAAATCCTTTCACGCATTATATATTAATTCAGTGTTACTCATGATTCACCAAATATATCCTAGCTCTATGCAAATAGTGTGTCGACATTGTATTATTCAATAAACCTAAGTGTTTGAGTTGCAATACCCATTTTAATAATCTTAATGTTTATGTACCAATACACACATCCACATATAGTAACATTCAATAACGTTCTGAAATATGGATTTTTTGCTAGCAGGTATTGTTCTCATAATATACTCTTGGATATTACCCAAGGCACACACCATGAGAAGGTGCTCTATTTTTTTATGAGTTATCACCCCTAATTTCGTGTATTATTTTTGTTTCTTCAAATAACATCATCCGACCATTGAACATATATTATAGAACATTATTATGGATCTTCCATGTTCTCATCATAGTATGGATCCCTTATGGCCCATTAATACATCATATATCCATGGGACATTATCAAAAGGATTGTCACTCCGAAGATCTATCAAGATGTGATAAATTATTTATCAATGAGTAAAGTACAAAGTAGTTGTTTCTAGTCCACAAACTCTATAAATGAGTCCTTAAAAAATCTCCATTAGGATGGGTCATGACATTGTGGTATTATAGAATAGGTTCTTCCACAGGAAAAGATTCTATTATTTTGGTTTTGGGAATGAATTATATGTTTTTTGATTATATCTTTTAACCTAGGGTCTCTAGTATTGGTGTCACTACCAATATATCCATACACAATTACATCGATCACGTTCATCTAGACTCGTTACAATAGGAAACATGTCTATGGAATATAATAGCACCTTCATCATATATGAATGTGTTATGGTTTTCATGTCCTTCATGAGTCATCTCTCTAGAAACTCTAAATGACCGAGGTACATCTTTTTTATTTAAAGATTCCACATTTATAAATTATATCTAGTATTCATAATCAGGATCATATGGATAATCCACTATGTGATGAGGAATAATTATAGGTATGTGTTCCATAGGTGATACCCTTATTTGGAGATTCTGTTTTTCTACAATCTATCGGGGTGAATGTGGTACTCATAGTACTAGATGATGAGGTGCACAGAATGAGCGCACATCATGAGATTAATTGGTATTTCCACCACATGTTCCATCAGATCATGATTCATATGTGGATGTGGAATACATTGATTATGTAATGTGGATTATCCTTAATTATAGGACATCAGTTATTCAAATTGTAGTTCTAGAATTGAACCTGTTCTATTTCTTAGTAGGATGATGGTGTGGTTTTCTGACCCAATATTATGACTAATAAACACATGGATGGAATAATTTTGAGTTCCATTTTGAGATGTTTTTTATTGAGAAACACTAAAAGATATAAATATCGTAACTCTTTTAAATCATTACTAGTTTTTCACAATAGTGGTGATGTATTTATCTATGTTCATCAACATCTCTATGTACGTGATGGATATGGTTCTTCCGAAGCTATTCTTGTATCAGACCGTCTTGCAAGGGCAACATTGGTACTTCTCAGTTATTGTCAAATATAATTATATTCCACCAATTTCTAGAGTGAATTATCAATATTAGTGTTGTAGGAGTATCCTTTCTGAGAATATACAGGTATTGGTTGATATTAATATTTAAATGGGAGTATATACATTTGATGTTGGGATCTAATGTTAATCTCAAGAACCTGGATATATGAGGCCTTCATGGGGTGTTCTCATTATAGGGGGTTTGATGATTAGTTCACTTATGATTTTTCCAGTTATACTAGGGAGTGGTGTTTTTAATTTTTTAATGGAATGGGACATCATTCTTGTGATTGGATAATCCATAATACATATTAAAAAGAGATAATTGATAGACCATTGAGGTAAGGATAATAACAAGATAACAAAAGTCCATAGGGTGTTAGATGTTGAGGAGGAGTTGAGAGTTTAGCTGGAGGGTTCAAATGATTTTACATGTTACCACTAACACCATAGGTGGTCAAAGATAAGTCTATGAACTAGAGTATATGGGATGTTTGTTTCGCACGGAATTCGGGGATGACCTCTTGGACGGGAGATTCAAACGTTCCGATCGGTTTCTATCGGGTTTGTTCGTAGAACCGGAATCATCCAATGATTCCACATCCGTTTGGACCTACTTTCCAAAGGTAGGTGCTCATTATCTTGTGGACTGATGAGGCTTAGTAATTTTCATTGGTCGAGAGGATGGGAGGTCGAACTCATCACACCTTTTTGAAAGGGAATTATTGTCTACTCCAGGACTCTCTTTATAGATTTAAGTTATGTTCATGAATCCTTATTACATTACCAAGTATAAAATGAGATTTCCTTTAGTTTTAACAATCAATGATTAAATATGTAAGAAATTTAGAGAATCTTTTATATGTATTCGAGGTTCTTCATCAACAGAGAATCATCTGTATCTATTTAGAGATTCTTGGTCAATGGTATCCTTCAAAACATTTATATAAAAGTCTCTTGGTCATTATGATGACCAGGCTGGTTTTAAATCCCCTCAGTGGGGCACTTAAAGTTTATCTTTATTCAGAAGGACATGTATTATTTCAAAGTTGGGATCGAACCCATAAATGGGCTACCTACATATCCTTTGTTTTGGAAAAGGAATCAGAACCCACGTAGTTCGAGTAATGGAGTATGACTTTTATGATTGACGGCTCAAAGAAGAATGTCATAATTACTTTTACACTCTAAGCTCACGTGAGTCATGCTCGGTGTGAGAAACAAGAGGTATTGGTAAAAATTAGACAATTGTGCCATGAAAGATGCAATCATAAGAAATTGTTTTGGGCTTATGTATGTATGACTGCCCAGATAGTTGAAGGTTTAGTATTTACTTTTAGGGAGAAAATCCAGGAACAGAGTCCATAAAGGTATATGTGCATTATGGAGATTTGAATACTCTAACTTGAGACTTATTCCTGAAAATGAAACACAAATTAGGAGAGGATTGATAATTGGGTTTTACTCCTGAGAAGGAATCCCATATCAAACGTAATTTAGGACTGGTTAAGAGAAATTAAGGGACTTGGGGTTCACTTCTAAAGAGGATTCCCATAATTATGATTGGGACTTATTCCTGAAAAGGAGGCCCAGGTTAGGGGACTTGGGGCTTACTCCTGAAAAGGAAGCCCAAGATTATGACTGGGACTTATTCCTAAAAAGGAGGCCCAGGTTAGGGGACTTGGGGCTTACTCCTGAAAAGGAAGCCCAAGATTATAACTGAGTATTATTCCTGAAAAGGAGACCCAGGTTAGGGATTAAGGATTGGGGCTTACTCCTGAAAAGGACGCCCATATTTTGAGATTGGGGCTTACTCCTAGGAAGGATGCCCAAATTAAGCGACTCGGGGCTTACTCCAAAGAAGGATGCCCAAATTTATAGGACTTGGGGCTTACTCCTAAGAAGGATGCCCAAAATTAGATTACTTGGGGCTTACTCCTGAGAAGGATTCCCAAGTTAAGGAATTAAGGTTTGTGGCTTACTCCTGAGGAGGATTCCCAAGTTTGGGAACTTTAAGAATTTTGGGCTTACTCCGGAGGAAGATGCCCAGATTAAAGGACTTATAACTGGGGATTATCCCTGAAAAGGAGACCCAGGTTAAGGATTCTCTCATCTTAAAGGATGAGGTTGAATGAATGAACTCTCAATCTTTGGTGACATAAAGATGTATAAATCACTAGGTTTTGAGAGATATTCCACCGAATTCCTTTCAGATAAGGAAGTCAAATCAAGAAATCATGCCATAAATGGCTTTGAAGATTATCTTGAAGACTGAATCTTGAATAGGAAAGGTGAAATGGCTTAAGAGGGGTAAAATGGGCAAGATGGGCACCCAAAAAGGTAGGGGCGCGCAAGTCTTGAAAGGCGCGCAAGTCTTGCGTGGGCGCGCAAGTATTGGGCGCGCAGGTATACCTGCGCGGCATGTGGGGTACTTGCGTGATTTTCAACCAACATTAAGATACTTGAGTGACTCTTTATTAAAACCTTTAGAATCCTCTTGAGGTTCTCCCAGAAAAGGGATGCGCAAGTTCTATTGAAGGAATAAGGTAGCGCGCAAGTGTGACCAGTTCCCTTAAGGGCTGGCCATTCAGGCGCGCAAGTGTTGATGAGTTTCAACACTTAGGCCTTCCTCCCTCCCTTTAGATATTCCGTTATAGGTAAGAAATTACCTTAGAAGTGTTCTGGAAGCTTTGAGAAGAGACTTGGGTGTTGGAGATTCAATCCGAGTTTCTGGAAAAAGATCTTTTTGAATGGGGGCCCCACAGGGTCTCTTTATAGGCAAAAGAAGGCCTTGGGCGGTTACCGGGCAGTTACCACTTAGGTCGCCCAAGTCACTTGCACGACCAAGGTCGTCGCGCAAGTGGACTTGCACGATAGTGAGATAACTTGAGTGGTGCAGTTGCTTTCGATCCTGTGTTCATTACTTTGTCGATTTTTGATGTTTTCTTCAAAGGATGAATCACTTTGTGCTCAGATATTCCCCTTTTCCGATCATTAGATTCTGTGATGAAAGGAGCGTCAACAAAAGTCCCCCCTCTGAGTTGGATCAGGAGAGAAATTAGGATTTGACTCTGAGAAAATCGAATCCATCCAAAGGAAAAGGGGGGCGCGCAAGTCTTCAGCGCACAGAGGGTGGCGCGCAAGTTTTCGTCGCACAGGCCTTAAGCGCACTGGGTACGGTGCGCAGATAGGCCTCCTGGAATATAAATACATGGCTTTTGGCCGTGTATAGCATCTGATCCCGAATTTCTCGAGCTCTCGCCGCACAAGTCTCTTTTCCATTGTTTCCTCACTGTCTCTCTACTCTCAAGGTAATAGGACTTGCGCGTTGACACATGAGCAACAAAAACTTGTGCAGCACATGTAACACTTGCACGGCATCTCCATACTTGTGCGCCTTAATGACTTAGCCATTATTTTTGATTTTTTTAACAATGTTTGTGAAAAATTAATTCATTTATAAATTAATTTATTCAACTCTTTGTGCAGAAATAATGTCTCTTAGACCCGGATTAATTGATGAACTGGCTAGCAAGTGGATTGATGATATGATGAACATCATTGGCCACGATTACTATACTGTCAGGGATAGTACTCTTCCAGATTTGGCTAAGTATCTGAAGAAATATCATCGCAACTTTCCTGAAAGCACTTATCTACCTTTTTATGGCTATGGTCATCTACAAGATGTCATTATTCCAGAAGTAAAGAATTATCTTCCATTTTTGTGGTTTCACAATTATACCAACTTTGCTTCAGCAAATATCTCAGGTGGAGGGGTATTTCTAACTACTGGAACAGTGGAGAAGGCTTATGTGATGCATCATAGCCCTTGAACACCAGATCTGAAAAATCATACACATGAGCTTCAACCACATTGTCATCCTTCAATCTTCCGAAATGCTCAGATGGATCAATCCAAAGGCTGGAAGAAAAGTTGGGATTTCAGTCCTGGGGGAGGTGTGAAGCCAACTTGGATGTGGGCATACTGGGTGCGACATACCTGCGTAGAGTTTATCGAGGATCTGAAGAGAGCTGCAATATATGATGCTGTCTGGGTTGGGAAAACATATGTTTACAGACATGATAACTTCGTGCCAGAGATACTCAGCCACTAGAGCCCAGCAACTAATTCTTTCCATTTGACTCATGGAGAAGTAGGTATCAGTTTGTGGGATGTCCACAATATTTCAGGGGATCCAATTTTTGGCGATATGTATGATGAATTCATTCCTCCCAAGGTGACTTGGAATGATTCAGAGAAGACTCCTGCTTTAGCTTGAGAATTATTTAAAATCTTCCCCAGGCTCAAGAGTTCAGAGACCTCATTAACTCATTTTAGAAAAGATATTCATACGGAAGAATGGATGAATGTGTTTCTTACTGAGAAGAAAGGGATGGAGCCAAAAGAAAAAGGATCCAAGAAAAAGAAATCCAAGGATACCAGGCCCAGACGTCCTACCACTTGTCCAAAACCTGAGAAGAGAGGAGCTCCTGGCACATTCTGGCCAACTCTAGAAGCAGGAGAGTTTGAAAAGTGGGGATATGAAGTGAATAAAATAATTCCAAAGAAAACTCGTCTGGCGGGTTTCTTGGAAATGTGACTCAGTGTTTATCTCTTCCCGGTCAGGGATTCGAAGGGAGGCGTTAGGCCAGGGACCTTCGTCATTGCGGTAAAGTTGGCTAAGGGAAAAATAGTTGGGTTATCTACCCCCATTTTAGCAAAGATTCACAGGAGTTTACTTCATGTCTTCCTAGGTAAATCTCCTTTAAGAATAGTGGGACCATTCCAGGTTTTGTGGGGATGGATCACCACTCACATCAGGACTTACAATGTACAGAATGGATTACAAATTCCTGGAAGCTCTTTCAGACTGTCAGTGTAAGAATTCTCTAGAATTTCTCCATTAGATGTTAATGGTTATGACATGAAAGTAAGGCTGAGCATGTTTAAGGAATTCAACTTCTTTTCCTATGGAAGTCCGCCATCCGGGCGGTTTGTTGGTGATGGGACAACACATTTGGATTTGAGGGCATACATGCTAGCTTGCAGGGATGGCGTGTTAGTAGCCAGGATTGATGGAGAAATCATATGTGAGGCCTATGCTCCATATAGATTTGCATTCTAATTCAAATGTTTGCAACAGATTGTTGTATCCCCTACGGTACATGTCAGGTTAGAGCATCATCCGATGGTTGCTCAACAACTATGGTTGCTGACATCAAGAGAGAAGACTGGGGCAGTATTTGATCTACCAGTTTAAAAAGAGGCACATAATCTGACTACATTTTATGCCAAACACATGATAGCATCATACCCCAAAGGGATATTGAATCACCCAGTATATCAAGTGGGAAAGAGGAAGAGGACTGTAGAGAAAGAAACCCTTCCTCGTGAAGGTGACGCTTCTCCACCTGAAATAGGTTCAACAGACTCCTCTTCTAGAACTGATTCATCGGATTATCATGATGAGGATGATGAGGCACAACCGGCAGCAAAGCGGTTTCGTGCCCGATATAATCCTCTGGCCAGAATTAAAAGACCCACTACATCAACTCCTGGTGAGTTATTTCGTTGTAATAATTTCAATCACTGCTACTTTATAAAGTAATAAGTCTTACTTTCTTATTCTCTATCTGTAGTTGCAGGAGCTGGGAAGAAATTAAAATCAAAAATTGTAGGACCTTCCTCATAGCCTTTATATCTAAGAACAGAGGTTGTTCAGCTATGGCAGAGCTTATACTGTGGTACCGAGACTGCCTGGCTGGATTTGTGTGAGGGCCTACAACTTCCTGGAATAGGAAATCTTGTAGCTTCTAAAAATATTCAATACGGAGATAACCCCAATGAAGTGCGAGCTTACATCAGAGAGCTGGAAATTCTCATATATGCCACTGATGGCTCGGTTCCTATCACCAGGCGGGTGAAGGAAATGATTGATTGTGGCACCACTGAGGGTGATGGTGGTTCTGGAGATGAGGAATGGCAAGAGTACGTGGCTACTGAAGAAGAGCTAGCATCCATTCCCAGTATCCATCCTACTGCTGAAGATGCTATCCAGGGTCCGGGGTTGTAGGACATAAGTCGGCAAGAAGATGTAGCAAATGCTCCCACTGGTGAGACTAACTAGGATTCTGAAATATCATTGGATGAAATTGTGAATCAAGGAATGACTTTTGAAGAATTTTATGATCATGCTAAGTTTTCATGTGATTTAGAAGACCTTGGGAGTGAGTGCTACCCTTCGCCCAATTTTTTTTTTAAATTTACACTTCTAACTATGACTGAAAACAAAATGCAGTTTCTTCCATAGAAGCTGTTGAACTGCCAATGCCTGAAGAGGGTGTGGACATTGATGTCAACCCTATCATTGTAGAAACATTAGCTCAAGTAGAGCTAAAACCAATAAACCCTCCTGAGACCCATCTTGAAAATCCTGTTGAGACTGGGAAAGATGGGGAGAAGTCTTCTCAGGTTGCTGAACCATCCTTGGGTAAGGGATAAAAATATTTGTGATTGTACTTTATTCGCATGACAATCTATTCTTTTGTTATCATTTGAAGCTGACTAAATCTTTCAATTAATCATGCAGGACCATCAACTGGAATGACTAGATCCGGAGGTGAGGCCTCAGCCTCTGCCCCAACAGGAATTGAAAGTGAAGAAGCACAAATCAGGGGGGGAAAAGTAGGACAGGGCACTTCTTTAAGTGCACTAATTCCAGATTACATACCCCCCCCCTCTGACGTTGATATTGAATCAGATCCAGAGATGCTTAAAGCATTCATCTTTTTATGATGTAAGGTATGGAACAACATATGGAACATCATATCTGGGGTGCCTTTAGAAGAGCTACCATCAAAAATTCCTCGATTGTCATCCCAATTTGTTATACTGCGACTTGGTGGTTTTGAGTTTGAAAAGATCCATGCCGCTGTGAAACAGATCATTTTCAGGAGGGAGCAAGCGCAGACAAGTCGCGAAGATTTGACCAGAGTGAAATTTTCAGTCAACATAGGCGAATTTGAGGCTGCGGTATCCCAAGCTGAAGCTGATTATGCTGCCAAGATGAAGGATCTAAGGCAAAAAATCAAAGAAAAGTCGTCCAGCAGGTGCATCTACAGCAACAGTTAGATGCTGTTACTGGGGAACTTGATCAGCTTAATAAATCATTGGATGAAACTCATATGAATGGCATGAAAGCCATCGCAGATTCTAATAAGGCACTTCAGCAAGCTGAAAAGAGTGAAGCTGGTCAAGTGCAAGAGCTTCAAGTAACTGCTGATAATGCTCAGGATGCTATACATCAAATGAAGACTTATGTTCACAATCTTCTGTAATTCTTGAAAAAGAGAAGAGACTCCAGTCTGTGGATGTCTTTCTATCTCCTGTGTATCAATGAAAAACACTTTTGTCTTCAATCATTTGTACCTCCATTCTTTCATTACCTACATCAATTTTACTTAAGCCAATGGGCCTGGTAAGCATAGTTTGATTTTTACTAGGATTATTACAAATAATCCTACAATCTTTGAATCTTTTAATTGCTCAATATTCCCTAAATCATACAAAAATGTATATTTAGTGAGCTGGAACTTGACTTTTATTCGGAGTTCCTTTGTCTTTTTTGGGAAGTTTAAAGTCGTGCATGCCGGACATAAAGGGGTTAATGTTTAAGGTCGAAATAGATTTGACCGAAATTGATTAAAATTGATTCCATTCCTTGACAATTTATCTGAAAACATATTACCATACTCGAGTATGAGGGAAAAAATGTAAACTATGGCTTAAGAATATTTGAATCTGAGGAATGATATGAAAAAGATCGAAAAGCCATTAGAAGAAGTAGTTTCCAAGAATGAAGTTACTATTATTTAACAAAACCCGTTAGGGGGTTGAAATATACAGGTCCACCTAAGGGCATTGGCTGCATGGTTAAATAAATAGCATCTTTCGGCTAACAAGTCTGTTATGTGGACTGTTTATACAAGGCCACCTATGGGCACGTGCTGCATAGTCAGGTGAAAGAACTCTTAGAAATTTACTTTCCTAGTGCTAAAAGCCAGTGAACGTTTATGGAGATTCAAATTTTCTAAAGTATAGAGTTTGTTGTATGGAAAGAGGGACTTGAATATGGAGAAGATATTTCCAGACAAGATTATCGAAGAACTGGGTGAATATCACTCCTACGAAGGTCTGACCCAAACGTAGGGAAGAAGAATAAACCATAGACTTGAATAATTTCAGATCATGAAAAAGGATATGGGACAAATATTTTAAGGATGGTTATTTTTTGCAGATCCCTACATACTGTCATTTAAGACAAATAAGGACAAAAGAGGCATTCTTCCCAAGAATGAAGTTACTATCATTTATCAAACCCGCTAGGGGGTTGAATTATGCAGGGCCACCTAAGGGCATTGTCTACATAGTTAAATAAAATAGTATCTTTCGGCTGACAAGTCTGTTATGTGGACTGTTTATGCAAGGCCACATATGGGCATGTGCTGCATAGTCAGGCAAAAGAATTCTCAGAAGTTTGACATTTTTGTGACTAGAAGTCATGAAAAGGGTTATGAAGATCTGAAAATATTTAAGGTTAGGATTATAACACATAAAGATGGGTATTTTCTAATGTATATAGAGATACATAGGTCAATGATAACCATAATCATGTTGTGGTTGGGTCCTGAATTGAAATTTTGTACTTCACTACGTATCTCATAAGAATGAGAATCAAGGCATACGTAGTTCTTGAAATGCAGTTTAACGTCGTACAGGATGAAAGTATGAGAAATCTTAGTTTAGGGTCATAGAATTCGGACCATAATAATGAATACAGAGTGTGTGATTTCATGAGGATTTTTCAGCCAAGGGACTGAAAGTGAAATTTGGGGTTAGGCCCAAAAGACATGGGGCTGGATTCGAGGGATACTCGAACGTTCCTACGTATCCCAAAAGGATGGGAATCAAGCCCACGTAGTTCTAGAACTACACTTTGTAAAATTTGGTTCGTACATGTGAAGGGTGAAAGGGGACTTTAGTGCAATGGTGGTTTAAACTGAGATAAAAAATTTAGGCATTACCATGTATGCACGTAGTCTTTTTGAAATGAAGCATGATTGAAAAATCAATGTCAATAATAGTTCTCTATCAAGTGAGGAGATCAAAGAATATTGTAGTTTATTGTCGTACCAGTCAAAAGTGTTGTATTGCTTAACGACGTATAAGAAGGACGAAAGTGAATCAATGTAAAAATATTGATTCTAGGGGCGGTTTCACAAATCAACATCATACGAGATGGTGGTGAACCGATGTGAAGAGATTGTTTTTGGGATTGAACCCTGGGAGGTTGCCTACATACCCAGCCAGGAGGGCAAGGATCAAAGTCCGTGTAGTTCAATTAAAGAATGAATTAATGATCAAGTTGTTCTTAGGGACAGTGATCTAATAAAAAATGTTGTTGGGACCTACACATGGTTAGCCGCCCAAAGAGAGTGTTATGGTTGAGGTTTTCTCTAAGCTCACGTAAGGCATACTCGGTGTGAGAAACAAGAGGTAACAACAACCTTAACGATGCACAGTTTAATGTCATGTAGGACATATCAAGGGACTATGCAGTTTAAAGTCTTGCAGTTAGGACTATTGGTGCTGCACAGTTTAGTGTCATGTAGAAGGGACAAAATACAGTTTAATGTCTTGTAGGACATATTATGAATTTTCTGTACAGTTTACCGTCATGTAGTTAGGAATAATAGAATAATAGAGTTTAACGTCATATTGGACGAAAGGGGGACTGTGTAGTTTTAATGTCATCAAGTGAGGACAGAAGAGTGCATCATTTTAACATCATGTTGGATGCATTGGGATTGTATAGTTTAACGTCTTTCCGGATGTAATGGATTTTTATACAGTTTAGCGTCATGTAGTTAGGACATCACAGTTTAACGTCTTGCTGGACGTAAGGGATTTTCAAATTGTTTATGCTCATATACATGGACCAGGGATGATGCAGTTTAAGGTCATGATGGACGGTTTAGGGAACTTTTTCACAGTTTAATGTCATGTGGGACGAAGTTGCAGTTTAAGGTCATATTGGACCATTTCTATATAGTTTAACGTCATATATCAAGGATGAACTGGTGCTGCACAGTTTAATGTCATGTTGCGAGGACAAGTTCTTTTCTATAGTTTAACATCATGTTGGACGAAAGTGCAAATAGTTTAAGGTCATATGCATAGACTGTGGATGATGATGCAGTTTAAAGTTATACTGGACTATTTCTGTATGAAGCACTTGTAAGAATCTTGGTTCTGGGAACCATATTATGTGTTTATACAAAATATTTCTTCAGAAATATGGCATTGGTTGGAGTCGTGATGAGTTCTCCATCCATTGAGATTAATGAATAAGCTCCATTAGAGTAGACCTTATGTATTGAATAAGGTCCTTCCCATTTTGGTTCAAGCTTGGGAGGCTTCTTTCCTGGTATCATTGGTGCTCTGAGAACCAATACCAATTCTCCCTAAATGAATGAACGAAGACGAACTTTTTTGTTAAAAGCTCGTGCTATTCGATTCTGATATATTTCCAAGTGGTGCAAAGTGCACAATCTTTTCCCATCTAACTGTTCCAATTCATTCAATCTCTTTTGGGATTGCTCATCTGTAGATAACTGATCACAAATGGCTATTCTGAGTGAGGGCAATTGAACTTCAATTGGAAAGACTGCTTCTGTTCCATATACCAACGAATATGGAGTTGACCGCGTTGCATTACGAGTGGTAGTCTGATAAGCCCATAAATCATGAAAGAGTTTATCAAGCCATGACCTCTTATCTTTATCCACCATCTTTTGCAGTATATTTGAAAGAGTCATGTTAAAGGCTTCTATTTGTCCACTGGCCGCCGCATGATACTGAGATGAATGGTTGGATTTAATGTCATGTTCTTGATACAATTTCCTCACCTCAGAAGAACAGAAGTTGGTGTCATTATCTGTCAATATGGTATGAGGGACACCAAATCTAGTAATGATGTTAGATTTTATGAAGATAAAAATGCATTTAGAACTGACTTTTTTTAGAGGTATTGCCTCTGCCCATTTGGAAAAGAAATCAGTAGGAGTAAGAATGTACTTAAACTGCTTGGCCGTAGCTGAAGGGTAAGGTCCCACCACATCCATTCCCCATGTGGAAAATGTCCACGAGTATTTAGCTGTATGAAGCAACTCTGGAGGTTGATGAATGACATTGGCATATACTTGGCATGAATGACACTTCATTGTGAAATTGACACAATCTTGCATCATTCAAGGCCAAAAGTATCCAAGCCTTCGAATTTGATCAGACTGTCTATGTCCAGACTGGTGGGCACCACAGACTTCTGCATGCACTTCTTTTATGACAGCCATTATCTCTTCACCATCAATACATCTGAAGAGAACTCCATCAAAACCATGTTTGTAGAGAATTTTCTCTAGGTGTTTTGGACTATCATAAAGATTAAAATTGACCACACGTCGCCGGATTTGTTCTTTCTCAGCTCTATCAGGTGGAAGTGTTCCATTTTGAAGGTATTCCCTGATAGGTGACATCCATCATGTCGTATGACCATACGGTTCAGGAATGGGACTAATTTCATTAATTTCCTCTGTTCTAACTTGAACATAAGGTGAAATTGCACGACGGTGGGCAATACTGATGGTTGTCTCATCCCGATTTGGATCTGCTAAAGCTGTGGCTATATTATCCAGTGCATCAGCTTGAGCATTTTGTGATCTTGGGACATAAGAAAATGTTGGTTCTGATGGGAATTCTGACATTAACTCTTTGACGTAATCATACAAAGGGATTAATTCTTCTTTTCTGATGGCATAATCCCCATTGACTTGTTTGATTACCAGGCATGAATCACCTTTCACCTTTAAGTGATTCACATGTGCTTGAAGCGCTAACTCCAAGCCTGTAATGAGAGCTTGTTATTCAGCTTCATTGTTGGTACCACCTTCCCACAATAAAAAGGAATAAGGTAACACTGCCTTATCTGGAGAAATGAGCACAATTCCTAAACCAACTTTGTTGAATTTAGGATTTTCCATTTTCATCCCTGTTGGACTTCTGGAAGCACTATCAAAATACATTTCCCATGTTTGAGGACTCTCTTGAATAGAGAAAACTTCCTCATCAGGGAGTTCAATATCTGAAGACGTGTCTTCCACTGAAGGATGTTCAGCCAGGAAATCAGCTAGAGCTTGGCCCTTAATTGCCTTTTGAGACACATACTGAATGTCGAATTGCTGCAAAATAACTGCCCACCTTTCTAGACGTCCTGTAAGCACTGGACGAATAAGGATGAATTTGAGCGCATTATTGCGAGATACCAATTGGACCTCGTGATGTTGCTGGTAGTGTCTCAGTTTCTGAACTGCAAAGATTAATGCCAGGCAGCACTTCTCAATACTTGAATACCGGGTTTCTGCTTCAAGCATAGTTCTACAGAGATAGTAGAGGCTATTTTCATTCCCAGTATCATTCTTTTGAGCTAGAAAGGCACCCAATGATCGCTCTAGAGATTTCACATAAAGGATAAGCGGTCTACCCTCAACAGGTGGCATGAGTACTGGTGGACTCAAGAGGTATTTCTTGAGAACATCAAATGCTTCTTGACATTCTTCAGTCCACTGGTAAGTGACTCCTTTCTTCAATAATTTGTTAAAGGGTAAACTTTTGCCTGCCAAATTGGCGATGAAACGCCGAATATAGGCTAAGTGTCCTTGAAGTCCTCTTAATTCTTTCAAATTCTGAGGAAGTGAAATACCAAGGATTTATTTGGTCTTCTCAGTATCGACTTCAATACCACGATGGCGTACAACAAAGTCGAGGAATTTTCCTGAGGTTACCCCAAAAGCACATTTTAAGGGGTTCATCTTCAAATTATGTTGTCGAAGCTTGTTGAATATGACTTCCAAATCAGCCAAGTGATTAGAACGTTGTTTGGATTTAACCACCAAATCATCTACATAGCATTCAACAAACTTCCCTAAAAGAGGTTTGAAGATACGATGCATGGCGCGTTGATATGTTGCACCTGCATTCTTTAAACCAAAGGGCATCACCCGGTAACAAAACACACCTTGAGGGGATCTGAAGGCTGTAAATTCCTCATCTTCTGGGGCCATTCGGATCTTATTATATCCAGAATATCCATCCATGAAGGAAAGTACTTCATAGCCAGTCGTCGCATCAATTAAGAGTTCTGTAATCGGAACTGGGAAATCATCTTTAGGACAATACCGATTAAGATCTCGGAAATCGATACAAACCCTAATTTGTCCGTTCTTCTTCTTTACAGGTACAATATTATCCAACCACTTGGGATATTGAACTTCTCTGACGATGTTGGCTTTGATCAGCTTATCCACTTCAGCTTCAATTTTGGAAGCATAGGTTGGGTGTGTTCTTCTCACGGCTTGCTTAAATCCTCGATGTTCTTTTGGTAAACCCAAATGATGAGTAATAACATCAGGATCAAGCCCAGGAATTTCTGTATAATTCCAAGCAAAAATATATTTATTTTTCTTTAGAAAATAAATATACATCTCTTTCTCTTCAAGGGTCATGGCCGCACTAATTAATGTGGGGTGTGGATCTTTCTCTGTACCCAGATTTACTTCTCTGAGTTCATCCACAATGGTAGAGATACCCTCTTCAAATGCTGTAGGAGCATCTCTAAGATCTTCCTCTTCCTCTTCATCACGTTCTATTTCTTCCATTTCTACTTACAAAGTAGATGACAAAACGAAATTCTCATGATCATACGAGATGTCAAAATTTTCACATTTTGAAGAAGAAGCTTCCATTTCCGACCCTATTGATGATAAAGGGTCTTCTTTGGGAAATAAAGAGGAGATGATGGATTGAGAATCGACATCATTATTCACCTCTGATGTTTCTATAACTTCTTTTGGTCTGATTGGCGAAGTATAGACTTATTGGACTTCAGCAGATGAAATGAAAACGCCATCACTTGTGCTTTCATCAATGATTGGTAGGTTACCAATTTTTCCCATGTTGTCTGGCTCAATTGTCGTAATTGACATTATGGATCTTTCCATAAGAGTATTTTGATTTGGGCATATTTTGTCAATTTGACTGATTGGTAACACATAATCTGTAATCACATGTGTAAATTGATTTATTGGAATTTTCTACAAACCATAAAGAGCATTAACTTTGGTAATTTCCTTCATTGTAGATTTTTCTCTTCCCTTCATGTGATAAAATTCCGCCTCAATGTATTGAGACTCACATGTCTTGAACGGGGCCTTATCACCATACAATGTTCCAACATGACCACTGAAACAATATTTAGACATTGATGGTATGATGAAGGAATAGTTGCATGCTGATGTAGACAGGGTCTTCCAAGCAAGATATTGAAAGCTGAGTCTTGATCAACAATCATGAAATCCGAACTGGATACAAGATCTCCAAACTGAGTTCGGAGTATAACATCACCCAGTGGTTCTTGTTCATTTTTATCATATCCTTGTAACATCATGGTAGAAGGAGATAAATCATATTCCGTGAGGCCCAATCGAGGAAGTGTACAAATGGGCATGAGGTTGACTCCTGAACCATTGTCAATGAAAGCTCTTCGGATATCTACACCATTGACTTTGCCAGATAAGTACAAAGGTTTTATGTGCCCATGCACAACATCATCTTCATCTTTATCAGTAAAAGATATAACTTCATGGCATTCTGCAGGATTATTCTCTATGTGATATACTTCAGCTGCAACAATTTCAGCTTCAAACTCCCGAGGACTTGACAAAGCTTCGATGAGTGCTTCCCGATGATCTTTTGACAGATTCAAAGCATCCAAAATTCATAACTTGGCTGGTACATGGGCCAAGTGTTTCAATATATCATACTTTTGATCTAGAGGTCTGTGTTTCCCAACAGGAATATGCGGTTTAGCAGGTACCTTGGAAGCAGATGCTTTGGAAGCTGATGCATCTTGTATTGAAGTTGGCAACATCCTTGGTTTTGGAATATTAGACTGATTAGATCCATTTACTTGCTGAGATAAAGAATATGGAACCTTTAATCGGTCTTCCAAAATAACTGTGCCAAAACTGAGTTGGCCATTAGCAGAAGAACTTGTTTGTTCTTTTTGAGCTCGCTGAAGGGCTCTACCACGAGTTTCTGCTGCATATACAGTGCTAGCAGGGGTAGAATTAGAGTAGTGTCTTCGGAAAGATCCACGTCTTCCCCTGTATCCTGAACCTCTAGAACTTCCTCGGATTCCCTTATTTGATACAGGGAATTCAGTCTCATCAAGACTGGAATATGTATCTGTTAATTGAGTCATATTAACAGAAACAAAGATTAACTCTTCGTCTAATAAAGACTCTGCCTGGTTAGCCTGTTTAGGCTGTGCCGTTTGGTGGGGCGGTGCCCGTTTCTTTGAAGTAGATGGCATGAAATCTTCCAGAGTCAAAGACAACTTAGGCCTCGATACATACTCATATTCTTCTGATTCCTCTTTCTTCTTTGAATTGCGCTACCCTTTTGAGGATTTGTCTTTTGATGGAGGCTTCACTGAAGCTTTTGTAAGAGACACAATTGGCTTCTTCAATTGTGTTCGCAAAATGGAATGGGTCCGATTGATTGTCTTTCTGACCATCAATCATCATATTTTTGCGCAGTTTTACTTTTGACTTCCTGCCACTCGCCTCCTTCCTCTGGATATGTAGCAGTAATACACACTACATGAGTTGAAGAACCCTTCAATTTGACTTGTCCCAAGTCAACCATCTTTTTTAGGAGGTCTTTAAAGACAAAACACTCCTGGATGGGATGCCCCAACATTTGATGAATGGGAAAATAATTGGGACGGTCTTCATCTCCTTCCTTTTTTGGCCTCTTGGGCACTGGTAATTGAACAAAATTATTTTCCAGAGCTGAAATGATGTAACCAAGAACGTTATCACTTCGGAAAGAGTATGTTTTACTCTTCAAATCCTCAAATTGTTTTCATCGTTGATCTCTTTGATAATTTGGACGAAACAGCCTTTGTTGTTGGCGTTCAGGAGGTGGAGCCCTTCGAGAAGATGAAGGTTTTGAAGTAGAAATAGGTACAGATGCTTGTTAAGCATAACTGTAGCAGTTTCCGCTTTACCCATTCTCCTTCCTAGAACAGATGGAATTACACGAGATTTAACCTTATCCTGTATAAGGGAATCTTCAATCTTTTGAGTGATTGAAGTTAGGTCTCGAAACCCTCCTGTGTATTTCACAGGGATCAATGGCGTGCGTAATTCGTCAAGCAAATTTGCCACATAGATTGGCAACAGTTCCTCCTGAGGGAGTGCTAAACTCAGGGAATACGTTAATCCCTTCCAACGAGCAATGAAATCAGAGAATCTTTCATTCTCCCTTTTCTTGCAGTTTGTAAGATCGAAAACTGACGTTTTTGGCAAAGTTGAGCTGAACTGAAGAAGGAATTTTTGATGAAGATCCTCCCATCCAATGATTGATCGGGATTGCAAGCTTGTATACCAGACAAAAGCTGGTCCTTGCAAGGTTCACACGAAGCATCTGAGTTTCACTACTTCTTGCTGCTCTGGTGTTCCCATCATAGGATCACAACAAGACACGTAATGCGTCAAATGTTGTTTAGGGTCTCCTGATCCATTGAAAGTAGGGAAAACAGGGTTTCTAAAACTGGATGGAGGAGAAATTGAATCTACCCATTCAGGGTAAACTTTCTTTTCTGGTTGAACTTGCACCCGTTTCCCTTCCATAGTTTCTAACCAAGCTGTTAATGACTCAATCGTAGTTATTAACTTTTGAGAAACATCAGGTTGAACTTGGTTTCGGGTAGGTGCAATGAATGGAGCTTGGACAGACGTGGTGGTTGGTGCTGCAACTGATGGTAGTGCTGCCAACCGTTGTTGCGTTTGACCCATAGGATTAGACCTCTGAGGGTGTACTGATAAAGGAGGATATTCCTGATCCATCTCAGTAGTTACAACAAATTCCTTCGGCTATCGGACTTCAGCATTCTTAAGAAGAATACTACTCTGAAGTAGTTCTGCATTCAACCTTCTTAATTCTTTAATTTCTTCCTCCTGTTGTGCAAAACTTTTCTCTAATGAGAGCGATTGACCTTCTTCAGAGGAAGGATATGTAACCTGTTTCTTTCCCTTCCCTTTGTTGGATACCTTTTGGAGGGAGGGAAGTGGATTACCTAGGTTCTGAGTAATCCTTTGACTTCATGTACGTACACCTTCTTCATTTGTATTGTTGCGTACATTTTCTTGAGAATGACACTCTTTTTCTACGTCCCCTGAGTGAGTCTCCTCTGGTGGATTATCAACAACGACATTGATGAAATTTATTGATGCATAATGCATGAAATCCCTTCTACCAGCATTTCTGTGATATTGTTTTCTTTCATGTCTTTGAAGAGACATTGCCTTTTGTTGATTCAATCTTTTAGGAACTTCTTGACGAGCTATAACTTGGAGGGAATCTCCTGATAATTCGGCTCTTCGTTTCTCTTGTGGCTTCTTCCCCAATCGAGAAAAGACCGACATTCTCTGAGGAGGAGATTGATGATATGAAAGAGTCCCCAGTCTCGAGAACTGGGGATGTTCCTACTGCTTCCGCTCAACTCCTCGAATCCCATTTGTTGACTTTGAGGGTTGATTTAGAGAATTCCTCAGTCTGACAAGATGGGGTGTCTGTTGACATGCTATCTCTGAGATCTTCTTAAAATCTCTTTTGATCTTGCGAATCTTAGTTCGGAAATTAGATGGATGCAATAACCTGTATCCACTTTTATCACCTGGTTCAATAGACCGTTGGATGATTTCTGAAACATCTGTCATTCGATGACGTGTTTGATCCATACGAGAGGCTTGTGCAATATTCTCGCCTGATTGATGTAGGAGCAATTTAACAACTTGTTCTTTATATACTTGATTTTGAGAGGAACTAGTTGAAGCCTGTTCTTGAGCAAGCCTTTGATTATGAACAAAGCCTATTGACTGTGGCCGGCCATGGGCAATAACATTGCATGAGACCATTTTCGACGGGCTTTGCTGACTGGAAAGCACTGTGAAATGTAGTGCTCCGTGAACACCCCATCCTCTAATATGAACATCAGATGGAGCATTGGAAATTAACTGATGCAATTTTCTTAGTGCTCCAAGGCATGAACGTTGAAGGGTTCTCTATTGCTTTTCAGCTTTCGGATACCGAGAGACTGATAGAGATGCCAAATCAATCTGACGTTGTAGCCCTTCTATTATCTTAAGATGATTTTCATATTCATCAGAAGATAATACCTTCTTTTTCAATTGACAAAGAATTTTCCATATGTTGAGACGAATATCATGGATTCCATCATCCGTCAACATCTTTGAATGTCGTACTGGGAGTCAGCCAAAGGCCAAAACATGACTGGTACCTCACCTTTTGCCAGTTTTTTCCTCATGTTCAGCATTTCCTCTTTGTCATTAAATGAAGATTCTTCTACCTGTTTTGACTAGAGTTAGTGTTTCATTGTTGCTTCATCGTATTCAACAAGATTGGTAGAGAGATCATTGATCAAACTAGAAGATGCGTGACTTAGGGGTGGTTCGGAGAATGACCTACACCCTGGGCTATATTTTGATTGAGAAAGTATTTCACTTGTTAGCGATAAAGCATTAGACATGACTGGTTTCACATTTGCAAGTGCCTCAAGATAAGAGGGCTTTCTTGGCACTACATTGTCCACTGGAGTATTTTCCAGACAATGTGAATCACTACTGCGGAGAGGACTTTCTCAGTGAAGTTCATCATCATGGGGAGGACCACAATAATGGGTTACAGCAAAAGATGAGATCTCTTGCTCCTTGGTCTTCTAACCACACAGAGGGTTCATGTGGCTCTCATCTGAAGAAGAAACGTCAAGATTGACCGAATTTTCATGAATCAAGCCTTCATGAGGAAGTGTCTGTTGAAGACCTTCAGAATTAATGTTCCCGTTATTGGGAACTGAGGGAGTAGAATCTTGAATTCCGGAAGATAAATGTCTGAGGGCTTCAAGAACTCCAGCATCGAGCAAGGCCTTGTTGCAGATTGGCCTTTGATCTCCTGACTGTGGTGGGTGGATCTTTTTCTTAGATGCCTTCTTACTCGCTTTGGAAACCACTTGTTGATGAAAGTGGTTACTCTGAGCAGGTGTGTGTGCCTGATCAGGAAAGATGGTCAGTTTAGGCTAACGATCTACACTCAAATCAGGTGTATGTGCCTGACTTGGTTGTCCGTATGATATGGGGGAGTATGCCACATAACCCTCATGGACTGGAACATATGTGTTTGTCTGTTCCGGAGTGAATCGTTGATGTGTCACTCCACTGCTAGGGATAGATTTATGTGTATGTACCTGAGATGATGCTGAATCTGTTATGATATCCTGGCAAGCATCCAGAATATGAGCAGGAATTTGCTTCTGCTCTTTCACCATTGACAAAATATTCTTGGTGACTTCAGCCGCCGGAACGGGGATATACATCAATTCCGGGCTTGGAGTAGGTGTATGTGCCTGCTCCTGTCCTCCTTTTACTATCAGTGAATCCTGAATGTACACAAGTGTGGAGGCAGAGAGTTGAGTCTGCCTCCTGTTTGTCGTCGGGGATTTCCGACTGACATCTCTGTGCGCTACCAAGAAAGACTGTTGGTAGGCTTGATTAGTATTAGCAGGTGTATGTGCCTGTTGATTACACTTCGCCAAACACTGTTGACGAGATCCATCATATGTCGTCAGATGAGCCTACTGACTAACTGATGATGTATAAGTAGGTGCATGTTCCTGTCTATAGTACTCCGCCGGAATTGCCTGGCGGGATTGGCTTGATGCTGCCAGATGAGTCTGCTGGACAGCGGAATTAAAACGGGCAAGTGTGTGTGCCTGCTCGTTGTTCGCCACCAAGTTAGGTTGGTGGACTCCATCATATGTAATCAGGCGAGCCTGCTGACTAACTGATGATGCATAAGCAGGTGTATGTTCCTGTCTATAGTACTCCGCCGGAATTGCCTGGCGGGATTGGCTTGATGCTGCCAGACGAGTCTGCTAGACAGTAGAATTAAAACGGGCAAGTGTGTATGCCTGCTCATTGTTCGCCACCAAGTTAGGTTGGTGGACTTCTCCAGAGATGGAAGGGATGATAACCTGCCTATTGTTAACCGGATTCCGTCTCTGGCGGTTCATCTTGCCTGTTCGGGTTCGAGGAACCTGAGCTGAATTCCTGGAGTCGGTACCCTCATCATGTTGAGGGCGCACTACCGCACGAGTCTGGCGGCGATTGTTGATGGGAGCCCTCATGAAGGACTCCTGTCTTTTTGAATTAAGGCCCTGAGGGACCTGCTCATTCACTTCCTCAGAGTAAGGGAGTGAATGGAAATTACGTTCCGGGGATAACGACCCGAAACGGTTGGAGACGGTAGTCAGCACCGCCTGCTTCTTGATCGCTGGCCGCCGTTGTCCGGATGACCAGGTAGAGTTGTTATCTTGGAGGGCTTGACGAGCGGCCTCCAGAGTTGGGATAGTACCGTTGCGACGGTACTCTTTAACCAGTGCATTAGAAACCCAGCGTTGAAGACGCTGAGTTGGTGATGTCATCCTCAGAGCGGACGAAATTCCAGCAGGAGTAGCAGCATTGGTTTTCACAGCAGCAGACCACACAGTAGAGGTGTTCACAGCAGCAGTATTCATAGGGGTGAATTTAATGAAAGCCATTTTGCAGAAGATCTTGAGAAAAGAGTGCATGTTCCATATAACAGACATAATCAAGATGAATCTGGCCACTGCATCTTTTGGATGAGCACATGTCAATGATTGCTATGTTGGCCCAAGGGGACTAACAAATAAGAAGAACATCACTTTAACTTGGTTATGGATTCACGTCGGGTTCACCATTTTTGTTTCGCACGGAATTCAGGGATGACCTCTTGGATGGGAGATTCAAACATTCCGATCGGTTTCTAGAGGGTTTGTTCCTAGAACAGGAAACATCCAATGATTCCACATCCGTTTGGACCTACTTTTCAAAGGTAGGCGCTCATTAGCTTGTGGACTGATGAGGCTTAGGAATTTGCATTGGTCGAGAGGATGGGAGGTCGGACTCATCACATCTTTTTGAGGGGAATTATTGTCTACTCCGGGACTCTCTTTATAGATTTAAGTTATGTTCATGAATCCTTATTACATTACCAAGTATAAAATGATATTTCCTTTAGTTTTAACAATCAATGATTAAATATGTAAGAAATTTAGAGAATCTTTTATATGTATTTGAGGTTCTTCATCAAAAGAGAATCATCTGTATCTATTTAGAGATTCTTGGTCAATGGTATCCTTCAAAACATTTATATAAAAGTCTCTTGGTCATTATGATGACCAGGATGGTTTTAAAGCCACTCAGTGGGGCACTTGAAGTTTATCGTCCTTCAGAAGTACATGGATTATTTCAAAGTTGGGATCAAACCCATAAATGGGCTACCTACGTATCCTTTGTTTTGGAAAAGGAATCAGAACCCACGTAGTTCGAGTAATGGAGTATGACGTTTATGATTGATGGCTCAAAGAAGAATTTCATAATTACTTTTACACTCTAATCTCACGTGAGTCATGCTCGGTGTGAGAAACAAGAGGTATTGGTAAAAATTAGACACTTGTTCCATGAAATATGCAATCATAAGAAATTGTTTGGGGCTTATGTATGTATTACTGCCCAGATATATGAAGGTTTAGGATTTACTTTTAGGGAGAAAATCCAGGAACATGGTCCGTAAAGGTATATGTGCTTTATGGAGATTTGAATACTCTAACTTGGGACTTATTCCTGAAAAGGAAACCCAAATTAGGAGAGTATTGATAATTGGGTTTTACTCCTGAGAAGGAATCCCATATCAAACGTAATTTAGGACTGGTTAAGAGAAATTAAGGGACTTGGGGTTCACTCCTGAAGAGGATGCCCATAATTATGACTGGGACTTATTCCTGAAAAGGAGGCCCATGTTAGGGGACTTGGGGCTTACTGTTGAAAAGGAAGCCCAAGATTAATATTGGGACTTATTCCTAAAAAGGAGGCCTAGGTTAGGGGACTTGGGGCATACTCCTGAAAAGGAAGCCCAAGATTATAACTGAGTCTTATTCCTGAAAAGGAGACCCAGGATAGGGATTAAGGTTTGGGGCTTACTCCTTAGAAGGATGCCCATATTTTGAGATTGGGGCTTACTCCTAGTAAGGATGCCCAAATTAAGGGACTCGGGGCTTACTCCTAAGAAGGATGCCCAAATTTAGAGGACTTGGGGCTTACTCCTAAGAGGGATGCCCAAAATTAGAGGACATGGGGCTTACTCCTGAGGAGGATACCCAAGTTAAGGAATTAAGGTTTGGGGCTTACTCCTGAGGAGGATTCCCAAGTTCGTGAACTTTATGAATTTGGGGCTTACTCCTGAGGAAGATGCCCAGATTAAAGGACATATAACTGGGGATTATTCCTTAAAAGGAGACCCAGGTTATGGATTCTCTCATCGTAAAGGATGAGGGTGAAGGAATGAACTCTCAATCTTTGGTGACAAAAAGATGTATAAATTACTAGGTTTTGAGAGATATTCCATCGAATTCCTTTCAGATAAGGAAGTCAAATCAAGAAATCATGCCATAAATGGCTTTGAAGAGTATCTTGAAGACTGAATCTTGAATAGGAAAGGTGAAATGGCTTAATAGGGGTAAAATGGGCAAGATGTGCACCCAAAAAGGTAGGGGCACACAAGTCTTGAAAGGCGCGCAAGTCTTGCGTGGGCGCGCAAGTATTGGGCGTGCAGGTATACCTGCGCGGCATGTGGGGTACTTGCGCGATTTTCAACTAGCATTAAGATACTTGAGCGAATCTTTATTAAATCCTTTAGAATCCTCTTGAGGTTCTCCCATAAAAGGGACATGAAAGTTATATTGAAGGAATAAGGAAGCGCGCAAGTGTGACCAGTTTCCCTTAAGGGATGGCCATTCAGGGTGCAAGTGTTGATGAGTTTCAACACTTAGGGCTTCCTACCTCCCTTTAGATCTTCCGTTCTAGGTAAAAAATTACCTTAGAAGTGTTCCGGATGCTTTGAGAAGAGACTTGGGCGTCAGGAGCTTCAATCCGAGTTTCTGGAAAAAGATCTTTTTGAATGGGGGCCCACAGGGTCTATTTATAGGCAAAAAAGGCCATGGGCGGTTACCGGGTGGTTACCACTTAGGTCGCGCAAGTCACTTGCGCGACCAAGGTCGTCGCGCAAGTGGACTTGCGCGACAGTGAGATAACATGTGCGGTGTAGTTGCGTTGGATCCTGTGTTCATGCCTTTGTCGATTTTTGATGTTTTCTTCAAAGGATGAATCACTTTGAGCTCAGATATTCCCCTTTTCTGATCATTAGATTCTGTGACGAAAGGAGCGTCAACAATGTTCTATTATAATTTGTTATGGTTTATGACCCAAAGACATTAAGAATGATATGATGTAGTATATATGTGTTTTCCATAATATATTTTGTAATAATATTAAAATTCTATATTAATTAAAAAAAATTACACATTAGGTTTCAGACTTATTAACTCTAGTTGAGCCCTAAGCTCAAACCTATCACATTGAGACTCTACCTGGAGGTGAGTCAGTGTTCAAACATTTCAATTGATACTATATCTAGTCTTTTAGAGGAAAGTGTTTCTGTAGGGATCTCTTTTAAGCATCTATGAGGCATTATGACTTCCTATTAGGTATGGATGAGTATTTAGCTTTAATTCTAAAATAGATTATTCATGTAAATGATGTTTTTGACTACCATAATGAGACAAGGAATTCATTATGGTTGAATAGGAACATCCAGTAGTTTAGGTTGGAATCATGCAAGGGGGGTTGAAATTTATTACTCATAAATTAGCTATTATAACCATTTGTGTGGAATATTTTATGAATTTAAGTTAATGAAATTGTGGTGGGGTATGAGGACTTCATCCTTGAGGATGTTATAGTATTACTTCTTGGCCAAGTGATAGACATATGGAATTATCTATAACCCAATATGATAATGACATTGGTTACCACATGTCATATGTATCACAAGAACCCTATGGATTTTTAGTGGGAAAATATTTTTCTTCATGTTTTAACTCTGATTTGGCTATCACAATTTTGAGAGTATGGGATGAGGATATTCCGAAGATGGAATTAAAATATCTCTATATTCACTATGAGTTATTTTTGATTCCATATGGTGTTATTAATTGCTAATAAATGTTCATGGGTATCATGTACATGATATTTCAAACCACTCTTAAACCGATTTTGGGTTATTTTCATCGATAATATCCATGTTTCTTTGGTGTTATAGGCGGATCATGTGAGACACGTAAGGATTATTGAAGATCCACCCCAACAGAATGTAGTTTATGGGTAGTTCCCTATGTACTAATTACAGATTACAGATGTTCACATACTAGGGAATGTTATGTCAGTAGATGGTGTGGTAGGGGACTCGGTGACATTCAAGGTAGTGTTTTCTTGGGGTCTAACAAGGAGAGTGATATAGGTGCAGTGCTTCCTTGGGTGGGCTACCAACTGTTAGATATTCGTATATATATTTTTTTTAGATATCATCCAACATGAAATTTTTGACCTAAAATTGGAATCTTGTCACGTGGTTGGAGAGGTGAATGCATTCATAAAAAGATTTAAGATAGACATTGATGAGAGCTCCAGTCATGATGTTGATATAGTAAGGTGTCGACTAAGAAGTTATTCCCATAATATTAGGAATAATTCTGGGATGTTTTAATATTTAGTGGTAGGTAGTGGCTTCATATGGTTCACATTTATTGTGACCAAATAAGAAGAACTTTGTGACATACATTATAGAGTTAGTGGCAGTAATCATCAATCTAATTACGTGGAAACACAAACAGATTAGTTAGAGGTTCATTATTTAATCTTACAAAATGATTATCAAGAATATCTTCTCTCAAAACAATATAAACATGAGATAGATGAGATGAATAGTGTTCCTCCAGGATTATGAGTTCGAGATTGTATATACTTCTGAGAAGGGGAATGTTGTTGAATGTTCTATTAAAATAATTTTTTTGATAGTTTCTGAGTAAGTCATCATAGAAGTTTTCATTATTTTAGTTTTTATTTCTAGGTGGAGGTGGAGTTAATTACCTCCAACCATTGGGTTTTACCTAAACACATTAATTTAAATTTAGGGTGGCGCGAAATGGGGATTCCGACTATGAGACCCTACATAAACAGATATCTAGACGGTGATTCTCTTAATGTATGTTATGAATGTGGGTCCCATCACATACTTTTCAGAGCACTTGTAAAGGTACCTTTGATGTTGTGGGAGGATGTAATGAATGATTGTCATATGTCACCATCTAAATTATATTAATGTTTTCAAAATATGTACCATGTATGGCATCTCTACTTTTTATTACATAACATTTCATTACATTTTACAAATAGAGGATCGTTAAAGTATAGTGTCCTGGAAATCCAGAAAATAAAACATGAAAAAATAAAACAATATTCTAATACACTTTTAGGGATTCATCATAAGTTCTTACTATGTAAAATTATTGCATCTCTTAACCTGGAGACATACATCAAAGGAAAGGGTGAGTTGAAGGCCCTGTAACGAAAGTAAGAGAATCAATTTACTTGTGAAATTATAAGAACATGATTAAAAACATAAAGACATGAAAAATGGAAGTAGAGGAATATCATAACGAAAAGAACATGAATCATAACATGAAAATGTGGCTACAAAATTTCAATTATAGATTCATGAACATGTCTCCAAGGTTCATCGCCAAGGTTTCAAAAATAAATTTAACTAGGTTAATAACCATGGTATCGTGAAACAAGTCATCTCTAGATATAAATTCTTTACCAAATGAATTCAAGTTCTATCAGGGAACACCATTAATATGTATTTATTTCCATGTGATCCACATAGATCATAAAAAAATTTCATTAATAACCCATAGATAATAAAGTATCCGAGATTCATTTCAAAATGGTGACGCTCTAAATGTTCTTAAAAATAAGGTCATTATGTCATTTGTAACCCATGGAATTGGAATACGGTTTTTATGTATGTTAATTAAAAAATAAAAAATATCATTATTATGTCATTATGAACACACATAGAAAAGAAATAGGTCTAGGTATTCACATGATTAAGGTAAGATAATTTCATGAGATAAAGAGAGAAAAATTTTGAGACGAAATTTCAACAGCATAACGACTATATAACATGGTTTAAGAATATAATTAAAAGATGGGAAAATGATAGCACAATAAGAAATAAATAAAAATAAATAATCATGAGATAATGAAATATAAATAAGAACATTGTATGGATATTATAATGACATTCCTCCTAAAATGGAATCATGAAAGAAAATAGAAGATGTGATTTCATTTACAGAAATTCTTCATCCAAACAGTGTCACATAAAAATCCAGAAAATAAGTTGATGAAAGAAAAAAGGGTCTCTCATCATTTGTAAAATAAAATGACAGATATAATTATATATATGATTACAAGCCCCATAATAAAATTGATACAAGAAGGCATTACATAAAGGAAGTCATGACATTAATTAGTAGGGTTAAAAAATCCCTTACCTTGAAGAGTGACTTTGAAATATTGAAAGTTGGGTCCTTTTGAGGCTTGTGATCACCATGGAAGGACTCATTGGGATCTAAAAAGACCATATATTCTTTGATAATGATGTTTAATTAAAAGAATGAGTGATTTGATTTGTATTTATAGAAATGTGAGGGAATATTTTATTATTTTTCGTAGGACATCTCATCGGTGGTATTTACAAAACCATGGGATTAACCATGGTATTTGGCCATAGTATTATACATTTGGAACACAACATAACATATCTTACTATTCAAAAGTTAACCAGAATGAATACCACATTATTAGTTCATCAATGATATTATTAATCACACCAAAACTAAAAACGCTATTTATAATATTCAATGAAAAACAAAACATTTTATAAAAATCTCATAAATTCACCGTAACATAATATCAATGCTTTATATTCAAAAATAAACTCCATTTTATGAATATAATTTTCCAATGTTTTTTTAATTTAATTTTTTTAAAAAAATCATAATTTATTTAAAAAAACTTTAGAATTATAACTTGTTTTGTAACAACTTCAAAGAGTAATAATGGTCCCATAAAATTATTTTATAACTATGAGAACATGAAGTAATGATTTATGATTACATTTTATGAAACTATATTTTAATTTTAATTTATTAAATTGATTAAAAAATAAGAAATAAAATTTTTATGACATAAAAAAATAACCAAACTTATACTGTCGTCATTTTTTCTCTTTTATGATATCTAAATTGTATATATAGAATCATGGGTGATGTTCCTATTTTTCATACAGATTTAAAATTCCATAATATTCCCTACTATTCATAAGGGTATGATACTCATTAAATGTTAATATTCACTAAAATTTATATTGATCTTATGAGACTCTAAATTTCTTAGGGATCACAATTATAGAAGATCATTTTTTGAAAATACATTCACATTTATAATTATTTAATGTTTACATAAATATTTTAAAATATCATTTTTCCAAAATTCATCAATAATATTAATCCTTTATTTATCAGGACATTTGAAAATCATAAATTTTATAATAATAAGAAGTATCAATTTTATTTATACAAAAGGATTACACCAAGTAACTATGGTCTTGTTACATAGCCCTTTATAACACATACATAGGACCTAAATTTAAGGTGTGATATGTGATAGAATCTTTTGCCAGCTCAGACAACATTGCCCGAGTGTTGATTCCTATCTTCTTGAAATTAGCCCATAGAAAATTTCGTTCAAGCATCAAATTTTGGAGTTCGACCTGGGCTTGGTCCAAAGAAAAGACCAGTGATTATACCTCCTTCACAAACTCTGACATATGGTTTTTGTACTGCCTGACGTTACTGGATGAGGCCATCAACTCTTCTTTCTATATTCATTTACCATGATCACTTTTATTTTTAAAAATTAATTGTTACGCATAGAGTTTAGTTTCCAATGGTCATATTGACCAACGACTATATAAAAGTCGAACCCAACAGTCTCATTTAATTATAGTCACTTCATTCATAAGATTATATATATATTTTTGAGTATAAAATAAAATAACATGCAAAATTTGGAAACAAATAGTATCTAAAAGCTAAGGTCGTTACATCCCCCCCCCCATTTATAAATTTCTTCCCTGAAATTTTAAATTGTACCCTAAGAAGGGAAAATTTGTGGGTACTTCTACCTCATAGAATCCTCTGGTTCCCACGTCGCATCTTCACATTTGTGGTTCCTCCACAACACATTAACAAGGTGGGAAGTCTTGTTTCATAGAACCTTCTCTCTATGATCAATTATTCCTACCGGCTACTCCTCATAAGATAGGTCAGGTTTCATTTGTACCACCTTTAGAATTAGAACACGTGATGGGTTGGTTATTTACTTCCCTAAGAGAGATATGTGGAAATCATCATGAACTTGTGCAATATTTGGACTAAGTGAAATCTGATAATCCACGACACCTATGCGGTCATAGATTTTAAAGTGGCCAATGTAACTAGTGTTGAGATTCTATTTCTTCCAAAAACCACTTGATTCTCTTACACGGTAAAATTCAATGAAATAACTTGTCAACAACATCAAAATCTATGTCCCTTCGATGGTTGTCCGCATATCTATTTGGCAAACTCTGAGAAGCATTAATGTGTTGCAGGATGGCATGGGATTTTTCTGTCATTTCATGAAAAAGATCAGGTCCAAGAAACATTATCTCACTAGCTTCATCCCAAAAATTAGGAGTTCTACATCGCTTCCCATATAGATATTCACAGGGTTCCATTTTAATGCTCGATTGGAAGCTATTATTGTAAGAGAACTCATCTAAAGGGAGATGCTGATCACATCCACCTTTAAATTCCAGTGAGCACGTTCTCATCATTTCCTCGAGTGTTTGAATAGTATTTTTATATTAGACATTAGTTTGGGGGTGATAGGCCATCCTAATATTTTATTCAGTGCTCGAATAATTTTTAAGACTTATCCAGAATTTTGTTGTGAACCATGGGTCATGATCAGATATGATATAAACTGGAACTTCATGATTCCTTACCACTTCTTTAACATAAATCACAACATGTTGATCAAGAGAGAATTCTTCCCAAACGAAGATAAAATGTGCAGTCATGGTGAGAAAGATGGAAATAACCCATATTGCATTGTTTACTTTGGATGTTCATAGAAGACAAGTGAAAATGTCTACAGTGATATTATCACACTTCCAAGTTGGTATAGGTAGTGGTTTCAATACACCATTAGATGTTGTCTCTCTACCTTCACTTGCTGACTTACCATGATCCTTGAAGTGTAGTCTATAATCTCTTTTTTCATATTATCCCACAATTAATTATCACAAAGGTCCCTATACATTTTGTGCTTCTAGGATGAATAAAGAAAGTATAGATATGAGCTTAATGAATTAGCTCCATTATTTTTGTAATTTAAGGAACACATAGTCTTATAAAAAATTTTAGTACACCTTCTTGATCTATATTGAACTCAGGAAATGTCACATCCTTCACAGCCTCAAGCTTCTTCTCTAAAAAAGGATCTTCTTACTATGATTTCATGATATTAACTAGTAATGACGATTGAGAAATCATTTTATATAGGTCTAATGAGGTCACTTCGCTTATCATTCCCAAGTCCATCTTTACTAGGTCATTGATCAAAGGATCTATTTGAAACCTCATCATAGAAAGAACATCTGGGTGATTCCTTATTAATGCAACAATGACTTTGTTTTCTCATCCTAGATGATAATGAATTGAACAATCATAATATTTAAGAAGTTCCAACCATATCCTTTGTATCATGATCTATTCCTTTTGTGTGAAAATATAGTTCTAACTTTTATGGTCTATGTATATATCACATTTCTCCAAATATATATATTTCCTCCATATATTCATAGTAAAAAATGACCACACCTAGCTCTAGATCATACGTAGGATAGTTTTTCTCATGATTCTTAACCAGTCGAGATGCATAAGCAATGACCTTGTCATTTTTCTTGAGGAGACTCTCAAACCCTTCAAGAGATGCATCAATAAAAATAAAAAATCCTACTCCACTTGAGGGCAAAGTAATCAGGAGTGTTGTAACTAATCTCTTCATCAGATTTTTGGTTTATGACACTCCTCTACAACCTTTTTCTTTGCAGGATCAACTGTGATTCCTTAATTGGTAACCATGTGTCTCAAGAAAGAAACTTTTTGTAACCAAAATTTACATTTACTAATCTTTTCAGAATCCTCACCTTCCGTAGTGTTTGCAAAATAACCCTTAGACAATCCCCATGCTCCTCACGACTTTTGGAATATATTATAATATAATGAATAAAAACTACCAAAATGTTATCATGGTAGTAATTAAGGTCTCGATTAATCAAATCCATAAATATATCATGTGCATTGGTTAGACCGAAGATCATAACAAAACCCCCAGAATTCCCATATCTTGATTGTAAGGTACTTTTTCTAATATCTTCTATATTACCCATAAATTGATTATAAGTAGATCAAAGATAAATTTTAGAGACGAATTGAGCCCCACAAGGTGGGTCAAATAAGTCCCAAATTCATTGAATAGGGTAATTATTCTTCATTGTGATCTTGTTGAGTTTTCTATAATCAATACGTAACCGCATTGATTGTTCCTTCTTCATCACAAAGAGAACTGGTGATCCCCAAGGATACACACTTGGTCGGATAAATCCCTTCTCTAAATTATATTGGTGTTTATTTGTTAATTCCCCTGGCTTCACATTTTCCATCCAATATGGGGTCTTTGATATAAGATGAGATATTGGTTCACGTTTAATGGAGAACTCTACATCTCTTTCTGGGGGAGGTCAGGGAAACTCCTCAGGAAATATGTAAACGTATTTTGGATGATGGGGACATTTTGTATCCTTATACTATCATTTCATTCTACTTCTTCCCTAATCAACTCCATAAAGAGAGATATAGGATGTTATTCTAGACAATGATCAGGTTGAGATATCTCTCATGGGAATATAACTTAAGGTTTACCATTCATGACTACTGAGATTTCCTTGATTCTGTATTTGATCATAGAATTATATATTCAGAGCAAGTCTATCCATATTATAATGTTGAATTCCATAATGTGAATGGAAAATAATTTTTCAATAAAATTGTTCTCACAAAATTAAATACTATAGTATCTAAACACTGATGATGCTTGGTTAATCACACAAAGCATCTTGACTAAAAACTCTACTTTTAGAACATCAAGGGTTGATTCAAAATATTCTGCAAACATGGAGGAAATAAAGGAAAGTGTAGAACCAGAATAAAACAATGCACATTCTAGAACTGAGAGAACATCAAGTATAACTGCCACCAAATTATTTGGCACTTCAAATTCATTTGTAGTGATTGAAAAAGTGTTACCTTATTCCCTTTACAAATGTTAATGATGATGGTGATTCCCTTCCACTGCACTTGAATTTGGACAATTCTTGGTAATGTGACCAAGTTGTCCACACATATAGCATTGGAATCAGGTAGGGCCTGCACCATCTTCTACTTCTCATTAGTGTTGGTATGTTGAGGCTTCACCTCACTACAACCAGTCCACATGATATGGCCATCTCTTCCAAACTTGAAGCACATCCCTCTATACAGCAAGAAGTTCTTAGAGTTATTCTTCCCACATTTATTAAACATTGGAAGTTTCACTTGCTTTCCTCCTCATTCTTAATTGAATCTCTACCCTTATTTTGGATCCATCAATCTATTCTTGTCACTGAATTTAGGGGACCAATTCATCTCACCAAATTCATTTTCAACATTCACCACACTATGCACAATATCCTCATAGCTGTCATCATCTTGGTTGACTAGACTCTTTTACAGATGGGTTCTTAGCCCAGAAAATAATCTATCATCCTTACCACTAGGATACAAGAAAAATCATGAGGTAAAATGAGAATGCCTTGGGATTTTTATCTCGTATCATCCCACATGTTCATTTTCCATCTACTTTATCTCGAGAAACCCCTTCTCCATTCTTGCTCCCATGGAACGAGGGAAATACTAACTAAAGAAGATCTGTTTGAACTCTTACCACTCTATATCTTAAACCTCCACTCATGGACTTGTGTTTTCAATCATTTCCCACCACTTATCTTCTCTTCACTCTAAGCAGTTAATTGCCAAGGTGACATTCTCTTACATTGAATAATAGAGCACAGAAACGATCTTCTTTATATAGAGGATCCACTATTCAAAAATTAATGGTTCGGTCGATCAACGTAATGTTGGTGGTCATTGATGCATAAAGGACTCAATAGAATTTTTTCCCCTTCATGGTGAGATCGGTCTCTCATCTTGATTAAAGATATTTCTAATAACATGAGTCTTTTGTTTCATCATTCTCAAGAAATTATCCTTTCCGTCTTCTATCTGAGGGTCTTCAGCACATGGTCTATTGTGGTCACCATTTTCACGATTCCACCTATTTCCCTCCATTTTATAAAATAATAAAACCTTAGTGAGAAACTTATTTGATTTACAAATCTTTTAACATTAATGGATTTTATGTCTTAAAACTTCATTATTTAAAACATTACATTTTTCTATAAATCCTACATAATGATTCATAAAATTCTCATGATTAACCAAACATATCCCTCGAGAGTGTCATAACCAATAGTACATCAAGGAACATAGTCATGTACCATTATACCTCGGGTTAATCCCAAAACTCAGTGTTAGAGTTTTCACTCCAAGGTACATTTGTTCCAAATCTACCTCTAACTGCTAGTGTCCATACATGGATGTATTTTCATGATAAACCACTCACTCAATACTAACCAAAATACCAAAGAGTTTTCCTAAATATAAAATTTTCTATGGGTTTATTCCAAATGTTTTCATATCCTAATTTCAATAAATATTTTACTATATTTTGATACCAACTATGGAATATAGCCTTTTAGTTGCATAACTTTTCATTTCATTTTTAAAAAATATGATCTTTAATGTCTAGTGTCTCATAAATCTGGATCATAAAATAGGAAAACATAAACATTCTTTGATTCAACTTGTAGGGATTCAACAGAAGTAATTCATATGTGAAATTATTGCATCTCATAACTAGGAGATATATATCAAAGGAAATGGTGAGCTGAAGGCCTAGTAACGATATAGAGGGAATTTGTTTACTTGTGAAATCAATAAGAATTTGATAAAAACCATAAAGACATGAGAAATAGATGTAAAGGAATATCATTATTAAAATAACATGAATTATAAGATGAATAATTTGTTACAACATCTCATTTATGCATTCATGAACATGTCACCAATCTTCATCACCAATGTGTCGTAAATATTTTTACCAAGGTTATTAAACAATATATCGTTAAACTTTTCATCTCTTGAGATTAAATTTTTAGCCAACGAATTTCATAGCTATCATAGATCACCCATTATATGTCTTCATTTTCATGTGATCCACATATATCATACTTTTTTTAAATAACCCATAGAGAATAAAATAAATGGGCTTCATTCCAAAATCATTATGTTTTAACAGTTTTTAAAAATAAGATCAATATGTCATTTGTAACCCATAGAAAAGGGAATAAGGGTTTTATGTATGTAAATTATAGAATAAATAATATAATTATTGTATATTAATGAACACCCCAATAAATTAAAAAGGTCTTCGTATTCACATGAATAAGATAAGAGAATTTCTTGAGAGAAAGAGAGTGAAATTTTTGGACGAAATTTCTACAGTATAACGACTATATAACATGGTTTTAGAAAACAATAAAAAGAGTGGGGACAAAGATAAAACACTCAGAAATAACTCATAAATACAATATATGGATATTATTAAATATAAGAAATTACATGGTTTGTATATTTGAGTGACATACCACATGAAAATGAAACTTGAATGAAAAGAGAAGATGCGATTTCATTTACAAAATTTCGGAAGCCAATCGACATCATTTAAAAATACAGAAAATAAGTTGATGAGAGTGGAACTAGTATTTTATCATTTGGAAAATAAATTAACAAAAATAAAAATATATAAGAAAATACCCACACCTAATAAAATGGAATCTTGGAGACCTAACATAATAGAAGCAATGGCATAAAAGAGGAGGGTGAAATGTTCACTTACCTTGAAGAGTGAAATTAATTTCTCTATAGTTGGGGACATAGGGGGGTTTAGGGCACCATGGGAGGACTCCATTTTAGGTAAAAAGTACATATCATATTTTAAGAGGATTTGGAATGAATGTAATGACTGAATGGCTTTGTATTTATTGAAAAGGTGAGGGAATATTTTATTAATTTCCAAGGGACAACCTGTTAGTTGCATTTTCAAAACCAGGGGAATTCCCATTGTATTTTAACATGGTATGGACCACATGGGAAGCCTCATAAAATATGTAACTATTCACAAGTAGAACATAATTTTTACATAATTATTACATAATTAGTGATATCATTAATCACAAGGAAACTCAGAACTATATATTTACTATTCATCAAAAAACATAACAATTTATAAAAATATCATAAATCCACCATAACCTAATATCATTGCTCTTAATTAAAAATTGATCTTCGATTTATGAATGCAATTTTCTAATTATTTTTTATTTAATTATTAAATAAAATCATCATTTATTCCAAAAAACATCTCTAAAACTATAAATTTTTGGTAACAGCATGAAAGTGTAATCAAGGTCCCACAAAATTATCGTATAACCATGATAGAATAAAGTAACAATTTATGATTACATTTTATGAATATAAATTTCCATTTATAATTATTAAATTAAATATAAAATTATAAATAAAATATTTATGACATAAAAAAATTCACAAATATATAATATGATCATTTTTTCACTTTTATGATATCTAAATTTTTTTTATACATTCATGGGTAAAGATTATAATTTTTTGACTGATTTATTATTCATTATGATTCATTAATATTCATAAGGGTATGTAACTATTCATAAATTACTATTCACTAAAAATGAAGTTGATCTTATTAGACTATAAATTTTTTACTGATCACAATTGTAGAAGACTATTTTTTGAAAATACATTCACATTATTAATTTTTTAATATCTATATAAATATTATAAAATACCTTTTCTAAAAATTAATCAATAATATTCATCCTATAATTATCCATAAATTTTAAAATCACAAATTTTATTATAATAAAAAGTAAAAATTATATTTATACAAAAGGATTAAACAGAGTAAATAATGTCTCCTTACAAAGCCCCTTATAACACCTACATAAGACCTAAGTATATGGTGTGATATGATGGTACAATCTTGGGGCGGCTCCGACTACATTTCCCATGTTGTGATTTCTATCAGCATGAACTTCCCCCGTAAGTGATTCTGTTCAAGCTTCACATGTTGGAGGTCAGCTTGGGCTTGGTGTAGAGAAAATTCCAGTAATGCTAACTCCTTCCCAATCTTTAATAGATGGGCTTCGTATAGCCTGAGTCTACTGGATGAGGCCATCAACTCTTGTTTTTGTATTAATTATCCATGAACACTTTTAATAATAAACAATAATGGTAACATTAAGAGTTTAATTTCCAACATTTATATTGACCAACATTCATATAAAAGTTGAAACCCAATGGTCTCATTTAATTTACCCACATAATTAATTATAGGATATTGTTTTGTTGAATATAAAATAAAACAACAAACAAATTTAGGAATAAAATATTATTAAAATGTTCGGGTCGTTACACCAGGACCTTCAAATTTAGTTTTGTTGGACAGGTATGAAGAAGGGAGTTTTATGTTTGTCCCAGATATCCATTTTAGTTAGTATGTTATGTCTAGGGGAAAAGTTAAAATCGGTTTTTCTCAATACATTAAGGATACATACTAGAATTTAGATTCGATTTTCCAAGGAATCATGAAGGGATTACAATTTATGTCAAGGGGACATGATTCTATAGGGGTGAAGGTAGATTTAATCCGCATGGCTGGGAACATCCTATATATTTTAGAGCATATTTTAGTAGATATCATAGGAAGAATTTATATGTCGAAGATAGTTTTTCTCCATAGAGTACACTCAATGATCATTTCTGAATATGATTACCAGTTGAAAAATCTGTTATGAATGGTATCTCAAATGTATTTTGATAATCATCAATGTTTGAGCATGGATTTTTTCCTCCATTTAACTGGATAGATTGAGTGGACTTGTTAGTATCATGATGAAATGTTGTGAGCATTACTTATATATATCAGGTGTGATTATTATGGAAAACATCCCTTTGTAGAGACCTCATACAAAAATAATAATAAATCTCTTATCTAGATGGAATAATTTGAGGCATTGTATGGGTGACCATGAAGGATACCACTTTGTTGAACTAAACTAATAGAGTTATCAATAATGGGACTAGAGTTGTTATGATCCATTACTGAGAAGGTAATGATTTTTCTAGGATTGGGGGATTACTACACAGAGATATCTGAAGTATTTTTCCTACCATTAATGTAGACCTCTGAATTTCTAAGCAGGATACCATGTTTTTCTACGGGATTCACCTCGACATTTATTTCAATGATTTGGATGAGGCATGAAGTATTCATTGAATATTCATTGTATATTCTTAGATACTATGTATAGTTGGTGTGGTGGTGTACCAGATAGACCTACATCTGTAGTTTGACTGGGTACATGATATCCTCCACCACTAATAAAAGAGGTTGTATGTGCATGAGACATTACATTTTATCGACTGTGGTGAGATGGATATCAAGTACCATCATGAGAGTACATTGGAGAGGGAGACTCAAATGATTGAACAATATGCACATCATTTGGTATAGACACTTTTTTTGAATTTTTATTTGTAAATCCCCAAAATGGGTAGATTGAATTGACTCAAATAGTACATGTATTATTTTAGGAATTTTTATAATATTTTAGAGACAATGAATTGAAACAAAACATGATTCCAAGGACCGATGTTCCAGGAATATGTATCTAATATAAAATAAATAAAATAAATATCACAAAGATATTTGTCCAAAAATTTCAAATAATTTCTAAATGGAGTGCCCGAATTGCAATTCCAAGGACACCATTGAGTTCAGAGAATGGACATTACCATATGAATGATCTATCATTTACTACTGTGGGCCTTTTGTGAAAAATCAATCCAGACCATAAACTGAATAAAAAAATATATAATGTATTTTATTTTAATTCTTCGACATAGGTATAATCAAATTATATAAGTACATCATTATGTAGAAATTACAAGCTCAGCTGCATAACCCTAGATACATCAGATAACCAATAGATAAATAATTAAAGGATGTATCTCAGTCAAAAAAATAACCAAATCAATAATTATTGAATGATAAATAGTGGAATCAGAGGTTTTCTCCAATAAATATGAGTTAGATTCATTCTTCATTAGAGATCAATTGAAAATCAGCTAATATTTTTGTTTATTTTTATTAATTCTAATTTAATGTTTCCTATGATGAATTTAAATCATTAAGCACATTAATTGATTCCTGATATGTGCATATTGATGGTAAGAGTTACAATTATCTATGAATTATGGAATTTCATAGTGATTACATTTTATTAAACTACATCATTATCCAAATTGAATCAAATAATAGACAATAAGAACATTTTACATGGTTAATCCTACTTTTTTTTATTTTTCTTTTCTTCTACATTTCTTTAGTCATGCCATGAGATTTCCATTGGTCAAGGTTTGATGGTTATTGAGAAATTGGACATTGAGACACTTTTACTTGGTGATATAATTTGCGATCATAGATACAAGCTCGGCATTACATGAAAATGGTTTTAGAATTTATACATTAGTTGATTGAGTAGATTTGAGTTCCACAATTTCAATTTCATGGTTTATTATAATAGTTTATGTGAATGAAATTCAATGGCCAGTACATGTTGATCGATAATGGTATGATTCCTCGTGTCATGCTTCACAATTTTGTAGTGAGACACTTTTTCGCATAAATATTCAGAGGATTAGATGATGTTCCAAGATCAATATCCAGGGTTCTAGAAAATTTCATAACACCCAACATGTACTCTTGGGTTTCAAATTTCATGGGACTCCTTCTCTGAAAGATAGGGTTTTTGGAAAAAAAAAAGTATCCCAATGTGACTAAATCGGTCACAGGAAATATGATACTTTCCTAGAAACCCAAAGTATACCAAGGAGGGTACATAGATGCTTCCCTAACATATTTAAATGGGAATATTAGTGTACTGGAACATCAAAATAAGTACAATAAAATTGTAACACCATCTATTTTCAAATAGAAATGTGCAAATTTTGATTACATGGAAAGGACCTCATGTGGTAGTTGTATATAGTGTATTGAGAACCCATGTCATTTATTTCATTAATATTTTACCAAATCCCAATTCATGTGTATATTAGACATTATATTTTGGATGTATTGTCTATATCCTTTTACCTAAAGGTTATAATAGAATCAAATCCTCCGCAATATGATTATTATCTCTTATATAGGACTTATTTGAATGTGTTTTTTTAATCCATCCATGAGGCTCAAGTTGATATCCTCTATCAACTTCTTTCCCATGGTTGATTTCATTGAATCACTATGTCCAACAATACATATGTAAAAATAATTATAATTTTTTATGACTGATTTTTTGGTATATCTAATGGAATTATGTGTGCTTCTCATCTTCGTATCTTATCTCTTCTGACCTCTAAAATATCTTTCATATAAAGATTCTTATTTTGAATGATCTCTCAGATATATTTCATCGGTTTTATCTTATTCTTTGAGTGTGTTATCCAAGATGTGTTCTATTAAAACATTTGAATATGAATCCTTTCTACCATTTGTGGTTTTTATTGTACAGTGAGACAATATATCATTTTTTTTGTATATGAAGATAATATTTTTAGTAGAAAATTTGATATATACCTAAGTAGAAATGGTTATTACTCTTGTTGATATATTACTTTTGGTGTATTGGGTTATACTAGGTATTTTTATACTCAGCCATGCATTGTATTTTCCTGAACGTGGCATGTATTTGGTAGACTAACGAAATTTTAATTGAGTCATTGGGGGACCGAGACTATGCAATACATAGTGTTCTAGATAAACCAGGGTGTTTATCAATTATTATCTTGAATGTGGTCCCCATATTTCCATTTATGAGTAACAATCTTTTAGACTCATTTTGGTGGGATTGTGTTTGAGAATTTATACTTTTCATTGCTTATTGATGTACTTTGGTATTTGAATTTAGATGTATCCCTGAATTATTTGTCCGATGTTTGGATGTTTAGGGTTGTATAGGGTTGGACACGTGTGTTTTTGTGTACGTAATCATTAGACTAAGGCCTCCCATTTTGGTGACTTTTATATATTGTGTTAGTTGACTTCACATTTCCTTATGATTTATATCATGGGGTGTCTCATAATGTGATCTATTAGGATAGTTCATGGTAGTATTAGAAATTACTTATTTATTTTTCATTGTAAAAATAATTTTTTTCCTATTTTAACTTCGTTTTTTTAACACATAACAAGAATGATATGTCTCAGACTCTAATTTATGTGTCACAATATTTTGTGACCTCATATTCTTTTATGATATTTTCTAATATATGTAAGAAATGTATGGTATAATGTAATACTTTTTGAAATTTTCATTCATATTTGATTATAAAGGATGATCAGTTTATAGACTAAAGATATCATTAGATTGGGTTACATGTGAAAAATTACACCAGTTATGATTTTGATCATTCTAATTTTAAGCGTGTTCATAAATGTAGATTGAATTGTATTATTGGCTATAGGGTAACATTCATTTAGTTTCATAATATTATATGATTTATATTTATGTGGAAATAATAAATTCCAATATATATGATTTGTGTGGAATAATTTTAGTATTTTCACATCAATATCACTTACAACCAGATGAAGGTGAATGTCATGATAAAAACTCATTGTGGGATTATTCCACCACTTGATATAATATGATCAAATGTGGAGTGGACCTTATGAAAAATGTCACAATGTTGAATATAAACATTAAATAGGATTATTCATGTAAGGATTATACTACTATCCAATTATTACAATCTCTCTATCATCCAATTCGGTAGGTCCAACAACATGATGACAATCTTATAGGAATATGAGTAATATTATATTTTGGGGAGACCATATCTCATGGTTCAATCTCTTAAGAAAACATTCCCTATTTCAAATTAATATTTTCAACAAACAAATCTCTGGAAAATAGAATTTCATGGCTATTAGAGTAATTTATCAATCGATCAGCCTAACTCTATGAAGAATTATTATGAAATGATATCGAATTTATGGTGGCACAGTATGATGATTTTTTTTTTGATTATTTATCCACCTGTTGTACTTAAATATTGACAAATATAGACAACCTAAAGACATATATTCGACTCCATACTCATTCGATGGATTTCCATAAATGTGATGAACTATACATGTCCATCATCATTAGGGTACTAAAATCTTTTCATATAATTATTTCTATGTAGGATATGATTGATTGGATAATTAAATTTTATCAATTAATTTCCATATGGAACACTATAAAGGATGATGATTACATTATATTATAATGAAAAAAATTGTGTGCTTCACTGCGTTCCCCTATACCATTGTCCCAAAACATAAACTGAGGACTACAAACAACTTCATTATGAGTATCTATATGGGGATGTAAACTCATGTTAGATTGAGTAAATCCTTCCATCCACTATTAGATGGACAGATTCATCATTCTATACAAATTATGGAGGATATTAACTATATTTTAATCTTTTCTTTTAGTAGATAATTTTAAATAAATATAATAAAAATTTGATTTCATATATTATAATATATAACATTCATAATTTAAAATGCATCACATCACGAGTTTATATTGTCTCTATTATATATCCCATTTTTTAGAAGAAGTATGTGTGGAATATCTGGTGGTACAAAGACAAATTCGGGATAAATTGAATGGGATTTTGGATACTCATCATAAAATAATTATTTCTCTACCGTGAAAACAACTATAATTGGTTTTTCGATATGATCCTTTTAAGTTTTCCACTAAAGACTAGGTTATTTTCAATAATTCACCCTGGTTGGGTTGTGTTCTTTTTGGGAAAAAAGGTAATATTTCTTCATGATATATTTGACCATTTATTACAATTAATGGATAATTCAAATTTAAAATCAGTTTACATTACCATATCAATTGATGGGTATTCATGATAGATTCAACATATCTCATCTCAAGAATTACGACACTGATTTGTCTCATTTCCAATGTTTGGAGTATACCAAGTCAGATCTAGATATTCCAATTATGGGAAACCAATAGAGATATTTGTTTTGAGAAGAAACTCTTTCATGATAAGTCTATTATGTTAGTGAAGGTACATTGATGGCATCAGTTAGGGTCCCATGAGACATGGGAATGTGAATCGTCAGTGATGGAGAAGTATCTTTACATAACATTACAAAATATTTCTTCTACATGAATTTCTAGTATCAGAATGTCATATTGTAGGATAATTATTATAATAAAAAATATGATATTTTAAAATTTTAATTTTCATGATGTTTTAAATTGATCAATTTCATGCCTCATTTTGGTTATGCATCTATTGTTTTTATTCATTGGTTATTAAATATTTATTTTATATGGTTCCCTATATAAATATTCCACTTATCATGATTTTAGTTCATGGAAGTCATTCCCATGGGATTTTTTTGAGTTATTATGTACTAGTCTCCATCTTTTTTTAATTTGGAACAACCTTATGGTCTATTCATGGGTAGATTCAAATCATTGCAAGATAGGTTTTTCAAACTCAGTCATCACTTCATAGTGGTTATAGTTGACACGTACACACGATTTCCAGTATTAATTTCAAGGGGATAGAATCATAGGATTTTTGATAATATAATATAATTAGAAATGAATTATTATTTCATAAATGCCATATATGAATCTTAAATCAAGCATAATAATAAAACATGAATTATGGGGATGGAAAATGAATTTTATCATTTCACAGAGGAAGTATTCGACACATACCCATGAGAAAAAATATCATTTTATATTTTATGGAAATGTGGTTGTTTACTAATAGTTCTATATTCAAAATAATATTAATATATATTAGGGTAAATGAAATTTTTTTATGATTGATACTATTTATATAAGTGGGTACAAGAAGAATGAAATTTAAATTGGTAGAGGGGGTAGGATGATTATTTATTATTTTGTAGAAAACCATAAAAATCATTTATAAGAAAGCATGACATCATAATTTATAATGATGAGATACTCATCAATTTGGAATGTATATATTATAATGTATTTTTTTAGGTTTTGGTTCAGCATGTTGGCTAAATGCGGGGACATTAAATGAGATGCTTGTGAGATTTTATAAGTGATGGAAATAAAATAAATGTAATTAATAAAATATTATATTATATTAAATTTATTATTATGATTATTGAGAAACGTGTAGAAAATAATTTAAAATATAAAATAGGATATTTTTTACTCTCAATAAACTAATAAAACTTTGATTGATTTTTGTTGTAATTTAAATGTTATATTTTTTTTAACTCCGTTGTTTTCCAATTTTAACATTAACTGTGGTCAAGACCATTTATTATTAAAGGGATATGATTTTAAAAATTAATAAAAAAATTAAATTGTAAATTTTAATGTGTTGATTTGAATAACTAAATCTATTTTAATTTTCCATTTTCATGTTTATTATTATTTTTAATATAATTTATTATATTAATATTTTACATAAAATATCTTTAAGTTATATTTTGGGATTCATTATTTGATTTGATATTAATGAAATCATAATATGAATAGAATTTTAAAATACATTATATGATAATAAATTATACATCATTTAAAAAAAATTAGCAACAATATTCATCAAAAAATAATTCTTTTGAGGATTTTAAAATAATTTACATTAATTCTTATACTCATTGCAGAAAAATGGTGTTGATGTTGTGTAATCATTGGTGAAAATTATACCATTATAAAATATTATATATAAATTTCCATTATATACATTAAATTAACCATTGTAAATATCATGTTTTATATTAATTTATAACTTATTTTCTACTAATTGTGAAAATATTATATAAATTAGAAACTATGTGATTTACATAATTAAATATTATAAAAATAAGATAATAAGTTTTTTATTATTAATGGATTACAGTAAAAAATAAATATATTTCAATTTAATACTGACATGGTCAGATTATTCTCATATAATATAAGTATAAGATTAATTTCATTAATTTTTAACAATTATCTCAGATTGTTGGTTTAATTGATCCATTTTTTCTCTTATCATGTTAGAAAATACATACCAAATATACAATTTATAGTTCCCAAAAATGAAAGGGAACTATTTACAAAATTTGGAATTCCTACATCTATATATTTTATCCATTTTCCAAGGGAAAAAATCCATATGTTATATAAATTTAACTTATTATAAATACAAAATATATATAGAAATTAGGACTTCTGAAAAATGTGTATTAAACCTAAAAAATATTTATATTTTTTAAAATCCTGACTTCTTTTCATTCAAATTGAATTAAATTCAATATTATAAATAAAACACATTTGATATATCATTATAAGAAAATTTAAAATATTTTTAGACTAATAAATTATATAATTTCATGAAATCAAGTTATATTATTGAAAAAATTCAATATTTTTCTCTATTAAATGTTGAATAAGTCATTGAATAAAAATCATAAAATTGCATCTGATTTTATTTCGATATTTTAATTGGAAATAAGATTTACCATTTTCAGAAATTATATTTCTAAATGTTTAATAATTTATTTATATTTTTCATTTATAAAATATCATGAAATTATTTTCTGAAAAACATATTATTCTTAACCATAAATTGACATTAGTCAAAAATGAGTTCATATTGAGATTAGATTAAAAAAATATTTTATTACTCACTAGGAAAATTATAAATATTTTTATTCTCAGAGATACTTTCTTTTATAAACTAAAATTCAATTTACTAGTAATAATTATAAAATTTAACAAAATATATTACTTAATATTAATAGAAGTCTCTTAAACTAGGGTTTGTGTGTGGAGAATTTTTGCATGAATTTTATTATTAGATACTATATTTTTATCATTATAATATTTAATATTATAATATCATCAACTATAATGATTGAAAAAATTCTAAGAAACAGAAAATGTCTCAACAATTATATATAAGCAAACCCATCCTTGGTGGGATCATACATTTCATTAAAAATGATAATAAAATAGAATCATATCAAATATAGGAATATAGCACCATCTACAAATGATATTGTTTTGAAACTATTCTCTACCTCCATATTATCACCTCCTGCTCTTATACCATGAAAATTGAGATATATAAATAAATAATTTATCATAACAATACGAATAACTTGAGTTGGGTCATTATCACAATCAATGTCCAGGTGTAAGAGCCTCTCCAGGAAAGTCTTATGATATCTCACATATTAAGAACAAATAAACATAAAATATATGATAGGTCACTAATTACTATCCAATGTGATGGTAAAAAATGATGTTCCCAAGATTCATTCAAAAATAGATAATTTAAAACACAACAACAATACTCAATTAAATTATTATAAATATCAGGTATTCTTTAATCCCCATTTTGCATCTCAGTATGAATGCTGATAAAATTTGTAATTTTCAGTAGAAAAAATTAATTATTCATGAATATTTGGATCAGAACCTATAAGTATATCCCTTTAAGGTTAAAGATATTCATTTTCCACCTCCATCTTGAATAATTCTGAAATATTAATATCACCATAGAATCATAAAATAAATATATATAATTATATAACCATAACCAAAATATAATATCTTCTAAATAGTGCTCACACTCATTTCAAGATTATCTATCAAGGAATAGAATATTCAATTCTAAAAATTAACGAGAAATATTTCATCAACAAATTAATTTTTATCTATATCATTCCTAAAATATCAATAAATTTTCATTATTTCATAATAATCTCAATATATATTATCAATAATGTAAGGATGATATAAAAAATTTACATCACCATATAATAAGATAAAAAAATGTCATGGAAAAAATAATTTAATCTTAAAATAATCATCCCTTGATTTTCATACACCGAATAGTTCCATCCACTTCATAATCGTATCACCACATCCCATATCAATGATTATAATAACATTTAAATTTTTGGGGTAAATTTTTTAAATAAATTTTAATTATTATAAAAAAATAAGGACTATTTAATGAATGAAAACATTGATAAAGAATAGGATAATTGTAACACATATTGGGGATATTTTGGATGTGAATCATGAATGAATGTATTTTTGGGTTCATGGGTTATCATTGGAGAAATTTTGGGGAAACCCCAAATTTTTTTATTTACTGCAGTAAATGGTCAGTCAATACATGATGTATAGAAATGTGTTTTATTTTCCCATTTTGTGAATTCACTCACTCAGTGAAAGAGTGGTGTTATTTACCTATTTATTTTTCCTACCGCATGTGACGTGAATCATGTTGTGACCAATGTAGTGTCATGATCGGATAGTGCCTAGTCAGCTGTAGTTCTATGGACCATAGGGACCATATTATGAATGTTGAAGGTTTTTGGTATTCACCTATTCTTGTTTATTGTTGTCGTGTATCACTATGCGTTATTCCATAATGGACATATTTCAGTTGTTCATTCCATATTCTTGGATGGTGGTCACACTTTCATCTGAGGTTTCACATTGATACTTGGAAACTATAATGTTTTTTTATTTTATTAATGAAGATTTAATGTATTTAGAATCCCATAAATTATAGAATGATATAAAATTTTAATAGAAGTGTTAATACCAAATCAACCGTCAATACTTTCCATATGATACCCTTTTAAGGTAGTGTTTTTTGGTGAACTGATGACTATTCAATTTGTGTCATTCACCTTCAATCTCAATTATTGGTTTTCATTTTAATTACACTGATTATATATGATTTGGAATAGCTTTTTCATAGTGATTTGAATTTATTATGGTAGAAACATCTCTATTTAATGTGTATTTGATCAGATTTGTTATAGGGGATTCCAAAATGATGTATAATATATGTTATATGTAGTTATAGTGAATCAAAAAATTACCTATGTGTTTTGTGTTAATTATTCCACATTATTTAATTTAATAATTAATTATAATGTGATATATTTATTTTTTGGGAACTAATTTGTGATATAGAAGTGTTATCATTATTGTCAAAATTATATATGACTTAAAATTATTGGATGATAATGTATAATGTATCAAGAGAAATGTAACTGACACTTCATGGTAGGTTATACCATTAGTACTATACCCTATTGTTTTTTATGGATGATTGTTCATGAATACATGTTTTCATGAGGGAAGATATATTATTTGGGACAAATATCTTCCCTGTTCGGAAAATGAATAGATAAATAATAGTTCCATGGAAGGAAGGAAACATTTATCAATAATAATGATCCTAGAATCCATATGTGAAGAGAATATGTCTCTCAATACACATTAATAAATGAGTAACAAATTAGAAATGGATAATGAGGCCATAAACAATCCATCATCATGATACACAATATAATGCATTGCACACACATGACAAACAAAATAGAAGAAACCAATGAACATGAAAAAGGTGTTGAAATGATCATATGAATCTAATTGTATGAGTATAAGAAGGAAAAAGATGATTCTATATAGAGTTTAACCAATATAATTAAACAAGATAAAATAGGAAATATTCATGAATTAAAAAACTCCACATTCCAAGTGCTCTTTATGATCCCTTACTAACAACAAAAAATGGGTTCTAGTGATATTGGTTGAGAAAATATAATAGTGGGTATGTTGAGGGGTATTATGCATAGAAAGATTCTTTAATAGAATAAAAATATTTCAGAAAAGAAAAATAAGATCTATGAATTTATGGGATAAAAGGATACATTAGGGGACGAAATATGATGGAAGATGTAAGAAGTAATACGTGGTGAAATGGTGCAGGGGAGATTATTGGTGTTCAGGATGTGGGGTTTTAACCTCAAGGATATTCCATATGTATAATGCATCATCATAAAAAAATTTCATATAGATAGATTCACATATTTTAAGGTTGTGTAAGATGAACTTATCATTCATTATAATGTCTAATAGAATAAATATTAATTTTCAATTTTTTTATTTGAAAATGAAATTTTCATATACTTTTATATCATATCTCTATGATATTTGTTTTGATAATTGTGTTGAAAAATAAATTATTGGGAATTTGATATGGGATGTAATGACGTATATAAATATCATTAATGAACCATAGAAATAGGTTCCTAAATGATATAAAAATGTAATGGGGATTAGAAAATTGAGGATACCCATGATATATTCCATAACATCCCTTCTAATGGTTTATATTGATTTATTACATGACTTATCGGAGAGGGGAAAATATGAAGATGATGTTTCAAGGATAATTTATTAGATTCCTATGATTCTTCATAGGAACATTGAGAGTAATAAAATGTATTAGAAAAAATGTATCCTTCATCAATTTGTGGTAACCTAGTATATTAATTATTTCAATAGATAAAATCCCCATTTGGAAAATAGTTGGGGAAAATGCCTTGAATGGAGGACATAAATACATCTGTCTATATCTTATCCGTTGATGGGATTTGACAGAACACCAGACTGATTATGAATATTATCATTTGTAGAATATGATTCCATGATCATTCATGAGCTGAAAATTATGCATCCTAGGAAATCAGAGTGAATTACAGGGTCTTATAAATATATTCAAGCCACCTAGACATCAGTGTCTTAGACCGTTACTTTTTCCAGGTGATGAAATTAGAAACGGATAAATGGATAAGTAATTCACCAAGAAAGGATAACCATAAAATGTGCATATATATCAACTACACTATTGGATTGAAATTAACCAGTGTTTTGATGTTAACTATTGAACAAATAGGATGATTTATCATGGATTATTCTTGAGTTATCCCTCATTAATCATTGGAACTTGAAGCGAATGGGCATGGCCTAGATAAATTGTCCCCTTCTTGGATGTTGGTATCCATAGATCATTGATGATTCTTTTAAACAATTTCATCAATGGGAAAATGGATTTGTATTTCACCTAATAGTATGGGCTATGCAATATATATTATAGATTAGAATTAGTGACCTGGATGAGTATATTTATCTAAGGAGGACTACTATAATTTGTTCCCAATATGTGTCCTCATTATCAATGGAATCCATGATTTTGATTGCATTGATCATTAAAACTATATACAAGGAAATTACATTAGGTTCCTCTTATAAATGAAATGCATAATTTAATGGTAACCTATTTATTCACACACCAATATCTTATATGTAAAGTGGTTTTTAAATAAAGGAATTATTTAGACATTTAGTGGGTTTTCCCTTGGTGGATGGAAGCTATGAAGTTATTTTGAAATGCATTGACCTTATTATAAATTCATTGAAAATTTTACGTTATTACACATTTTTTGACCCTATTATATTTAGGATGTAGTGTGTAGATTCCATGCGATAATAAAATAGTTCACCTGTATATATTTTAAAAAGGTTATTCATAGAAACCAAAAAGAGTCAAATAAATGTTGTCGGTATTTAAGGGGGACTCGTCTAATTTGTAATCATATTGGTAGGTCATTATACATGTTAAAAATTGTGGGAGGTTCTTTTTAAGAATTTCAAAAAATGAGGTATGAAAATTTCTGTCAGAATACCCATACAGAGTTCATAGAATATGATTCGTTACATGGTTTTCAAGAAATTGAGTACCCACATAGTTGGGATTTATGAAATATGTTTGTGCAGTGAATATGAGTATTGGGAGTCCACGAAAGATGAATCATTGGGTACATTGTTTTCCAATAAAAATATCATGGTAGATACATCATACAACAATCAAATTTTAATGATTATCTTCTATATTATGTTTGGTCATGAATTACCGATAGAGTTCTCTCAGACATTGAGGGTGAAATTATAAACTATTACTCTAAAATTATCATTCATGTCCCTTCCCTAATTTGAATAATTTTATTATTTCCATATTATTTTTCCATATCCAGATAATAATATTTTAATTTGAACAATTATCTTAATATTTAAATTCAACATGTAAAATTTATATTAGATTCAATTTGAGCGAATATTCAAAAAAAATGATTTATCATATTTTTTTTCTTAGTGTCATAGATTGTTAAAATGGTCACCTATTTTATAGATTTTGACATAAAAGTTTTTTCGTATTTATAAACTGGATACGGGTAAATTAGATTAATAATAAATAAAATAAAGTGTAAAACACTAAAAATAACGGTAAAAAATTCCTAATATTTTAAATGGATATTTGTATCTCAAACATAATTATCAAAATGTTTTGTATATGGCCTTTTGTTACAATTATGACATATATTTTTCCATTATCACATTTAATTTAATGTATTTCCAAAATGTTCACAGTCCCACATTTAATAGAAATAATATTATTTTTAATTTGAATTAAAATTTAGTATATGATATGAAAAAATGTAATTCAAAATAAAAATGATTTATTATATATATTTTTAGTTTTAATTAATAAATAATTTTTATTAAGGTGTATCCATGATAAACATCATAATTTTTAAATTAATAGAAAAATAAAATTAATTATTTTACTAATTTCTAAATAATTTTTAATAATGAATTACTGTGTCGTAATATTTATCTATATAAAAATTAATATTAAAGTATCTTGGAAGAATTGTATTTTAATTCATCTATTCTGTTGTAGTTTATGTGTCAAATTATATGAATAGTGAACAATTTTACATTAATGTTATTTTATGATAAATAATAATTTTTTAATCAGTTAGAATTCATAAAAAGATAATATTTTGAACAATTAATGGGATATGGTTAATCATGTCATCCAAGGTCCATTTTTATATATTTTCACATTTTACAATAATTATAATAAACAATTAAAATAGAAAAACATTGAAATCTATGTAATTATAAAAATGGTAAATAAAGGGTTATAATAAAACGGTAATAGAAAAAATGAGGTACATACCTATTAAAAAATTATTTATTTTGGGTTTTGAAACACGTAATCATATTTGTTTTTAATATTATATAGTCGGAGTCATTTTGACCAAAAACTTATTTTATATTAATTTAATATTTTTGGAAATTCTAGCATTGCTAATCCCTATCTTAAAAATCGTCAACACTTCCCTCTCATTTCCTCAGAAATGAACCTTATTTTGTCCTACAAAATAAGTTCCCAAATATCTTAGTAGAAAAATCCATCTTTTTACACATGTATTTTTTATTAATAATACCATTATTTTAGGGATTAAATTATTAGATAAAAGGATACATTCCAATGAAGTGTTGTAGATATTAAATGAATGTTTTTATTATATTTTTTATTTCATATATAGTAATCATAACATAACTACGATTATGTAATAAAATCATTTTCTCTCATAAATTGATATTGTACTATATAATTTTAATTTAGAATATATATATCCATTATCCATCAAATGCGAAATGAGTCCATTGTTTGTGTGTATGGTGGAATACTTACTCACTAATTGAAATAATTTATTTTCTATTATTATGTATCCCAAAGAGTTACGTTGATGGTTTTAAGGAACAGATGTGAAATTAAGGAGATATTTATCATTGTTATAATATAGTATGTCATTTACCTTCTTACAATTTTATTCACTAAAAATTTATAACATTGTTTATGTGTATGTTTTGTGTACAACCTCATTGATGTGTTGTGATTTGATTTTAGTCACCATATCAAATGCTTATATATAAAAGTATGTTTTATGAATTAAAATATAATTAATGATATTATTAAATTATCTAAGGATGAAATAATTATATCCTTGTTTCCTTAAAGATTATTTATTTATAGAAATATTAATATTCTTTACATATGACATACCATATACATAATTATAACATAGTTTTTTGTAAATAACTATCAGTGATGATCGGTTATGAAATTAAAGTTGATGTAAGAAAATTATTATAATTTTAGTGCTATTATTTTGGAGTTGTTTTAATATTTATCTTAATTACAATTATAAACTCAGAAAAGAAATTTTCGGTTATTTGATCATAATATCATCAATGTGAATATTCATTTTCATATTTGAATAACTATATGTATAATAGTAAGGGAAGTATAATTTGAAAAAACAAATATTAATAATGTAAATAATGAAAATCTCTTTATTACTCATTAAGATAATGAATGTACGTGACTATTTTTGTCATGGTAGTAGTCTTTTTGTAAAAGTATTCATTAATGGTTTTATTATAAACTCAATTTCAGTCATAAAAAAATATTATAATTCATTTCATTAATGTATTTATATATACATAAATTAGTTATAAATGATATATTATATCTATGAAAATGTTTTTTCAAATTAATCATTGTTAACTAATTCACTTTCATTACAGTGTGAAAAATGGATGTTCTACTTTAACAATTATAGAGATAATGAATTTTCATAATATGATATTTGTTATTCAATTTTTTTATTCCTTTTTAATAATTTATGTTTTATTCATTGAAAAACCTTTTTTTCATTGATTTTGGTTTTTGATTGATTTAGATATATCAATAAATAAAAATGTTTTCTTATTGGTGAAAAGAAATTTTTTAAAATTTAATATTTTTAGTATTCTATTATAGCCATTTGGAAAAGGATATCATGACATGTGGTTCCATTAAAATAAGTTGGCAGGTGATATTGTCATAGCTAAACAAATCATATGATAAAGGGAAATAGTAATCCAATTAGTTATGTCTTATACTATTATAAGAATATTCCATTTAGGTCATTTGAAATGATATAATTATAGGTTCTTTATATGTAACCATAATGGTTATACTATGGTTAAATGTGATAATTATCTCATTTTTTATTGTGATATGTCACTTATTAATCAAAATATTATACGATTTATCTATGGTTTCAATTTTTATTAATATTACGCTTTTAGAAGATAACCAGATGGTATTAAGAATAACGGTAAGATTATTATTCAATTTATGGGTGAAATTTGTAACTTTATGAAAATGTGTATTAATTTTATATCGTGATTGAATGAAATCATTATTTGCCTTATTTTTCTGTTAATATGTAAGATATAATGTTTGTTTCTACTTTTTTTATTAGAATTCAACATCAGGGTTATGAAAATTATAATATTAACCCCATTGTTAATTTTGAAAAGGAAAATTTGTATATATATTCAGTGAATAATGGTTTATTTCATTATATTTATATCACATATTTATTGTTTTGTGATCATACCATAGTTGAAATGTTTTTCCATTAGGTATTGAAAATTTATAGGGATAAGGAGAGCTTAAAATAAATTTTTTGATGATATTTAATAAAAAAGAATCAATTTTTTATATTTGAAAAGAATTTTAATGCAGAAATGTATACTAGGAAGATGTTACCACATTATAACATTTAGGTTTTCAGTTATAAATTATTTATTGACTACCTAAAATAAAAAAATCTATATGAATATTGAGAATTTATGAATTTTAATAATAGTTAAATGTCACCAGAATATTTATTGTATAATAATAGGTATTTATAGTTTTTTTTAGAGTAAAGGGATAGGTTACTATATGGGTAAGGATATTGTTAATAAAATATCTATAAATGAATTTACATAATGGTTACTATGAAAGATATAGAATTTAAATATTAATATATTATATTGTCTAATTTATTTCTTTTCAAAATGTTCATCAATATTGAAAACACCCAAGAATAGTTAGGATATCAGAAATTGGGTGACATCATTCAGAATGTTCAAAATTTAATGTTTAGGATTGGAATGACGATGTTATCCATTACAATTGACTAGTTGATTAAGGTTATAATAAATATCAGTATTCATACTAGAGTACTACATGAAATATTCTAGAGGAATAATAAAATAGTGATATTTTTATGAGATTACAACCCATAATAATTAAATATTATTTGACATTGTGGTTTCTAAATGATATATTAATGACCTGAAAAATATATTCAATACCCTTGGAAGTTAACATCATTAAAATAAATATATTTTGATTTACAATTTGGTCATTAATACAACTAGAATTCACCAACAATCTATAATATTAATGAATTATAGGAGTTAGATTCATAGAATATGAAGAAATTAAGAATATAAACCATGTGAAATTTTTTAGTAGTGTTGTTAAAAATAGAATGGAAAGTCAATTAATACAATCTATATAAGTGGTGATGATTCAATGGTCTCATATGATGAAAATGTTACTCAATTATAATTTTATACACAAAATTATATCAATGACCTCGATTGTATGATTGATTAGATTAACATAACATGGAAGACAATATATCAATGTTTGTAAACTTCATAATAACTAAAATATATTGAGAAAATTTTTTATGTGAGGAGTATATAAAAATGATGTTTCTAAATGATCTTGTGGTTTATATAAAAATTGAAAATGAGATCAACAAGGTGTGGAAACGTAATGAATCAATCGAATGAATATATAAGATAAAAATTAATGTATCTAGTTTGGGATAATTTAAAAAAATAAAATTAAGGTAATTAATTATTAAAGCTAATAAGTTCATCTAATGTTGATATTTTTGGTGTATAGATCATAACAGTAAGGAATAATATTATATTTGAGGTCAGAACAATTTTAAAAAATAATTAGTAAAATATTTTAGATTTAATAACCAGTGTTATTATGAACGTGAGAATACAAAGAAGATAACATATAATGGTAAGAAATATGACTATATGGAAAAGGGTGCAGTATAATCCTTCACACCTACTTAATTAGATGTCAATTCAGCTGAAAATGTTGATTAATTTATATTGAATCATTATTTAGATTATACGAAATTCTTATTTTATTGTCATTGTATTCATTCTCTAATTTTTGAGACATTTTATTTTGGTATTTTTGAAATTCCACCTCCATAAATGAGGTCATAACGAATAGTAAAAAAACATAATGTAATTATTTATTTAATAAAATTATAACAATATTCTTGTTATTTTTTACCAAAAAACAATTCCAATAATAATTTTTATCTTACCCTAGTATAGATTCATGTTATTCAACATATGAATTAGATCTCATTTTTCCATTGTATGATATTTTACATTTACAAAGAAGTTATCTTTTCTATTATTTTTATTTAAAATGTTTTAAAACGTTTCTCTAATATAGATATATGTATTATGAGTTTTTGTTTATTCCCATTAAATTGAAAAATGATGATATATATTTTGGTATTTTATGAATAAAATTTTTCATGATTTATTTTGATAGTTTTTGGATGTTTTTATTGGGGATATTCTTGTTTATTCTTATAGTTAGGTGGAAAATTAAAACCACATAAGTATTTTAATACTAGCCATGAATGAATATAAGTTACAAAAATTATAAAAATGACATTTTTAGTAATAGAATATTTCATTCCTTTGACACATCGTAAATAAATATGGAACAAAAGATTATCCTTCTTGATATATTGATGTTAATGAATGCACAAAACCTTAATGTGTTACATATAATAAAACATTTATTGGACTAGACGGCGATTACTGACGGTATGTTGAATCTTTTTCTAAACTATCTATCCCACTGACTATATTATATGAAATGGTACTTAAATTATTCTAGGAAAATTAATTTGATGGTAGTTTATATTAAAAAAAATATTATTGAGTACAATAATTTTAGATCTAACATCTACAAATGGCGATTTATCAATATAAATTTAGTATTTATAAAAATAACATGGGCTTATCATGATGTAAATTAATGATCTAATTGCTTATCGTTTAGGGTAATTAAAAACATCTGATTAATATTATTATAGAAAAACCATTTTTATGTATGTACATGTTTATTATTATATTTAATATGTAATAAATTCTGGAGATGATTAGGAGGGTTTTGAAGAATATTAAAATATTTTTAATGTATTTTTTAAGGGTTTATAGTTTGAGTAAAATATTTGTTAAATGTGAAACTCTTATTTAAATCCTTTCATAGCGAGACATGTGGTAGTGTTACGACACATAGTTCTTTGTATAGTTTGGAAAACCCGTGTATAAACCAAGATAAAAACTAAAATGGGGGATAAATATATTTTTTATAGTTCACGCATGGTTTTTCTAACCATGGAGGCTAGTCATGCATACTGATCCTTGAGACAGAGGATGAGGAATGATTACTACATAGGTTTCCTAACCCTATGACTAATCATGCATTGTTTACAAAAATGATTCTACAAAAGTTAATATCTGTTAGTAATAACATTTAACCATTTTTGCTTCATAACTTTTGTACCTGACTTGATAATTATTCCTTTTAATGGTTATGGGTTGTTTTTAAATTGAATTAGAAGTGATATGATTGTGTTTTCTAGTGGATTCAGTCCCAGTTCTAGTGGTAATGACTCTTTTATAGTGGTTTTCATTTATTTTTAGAGATATTAATTTTTTCCAATTTCAATTTTATAGTTATAGTCCACTGTGGGATAGATCTATGGTTGTGTATGAAATTTTTTTTAGGATTTATCAGTATTGGTATCGAAAGATGTTTTGTTATTTAAAAATGTTATTATGGTGTTTTTTTTATTCTTTATTTTCTACATATTTACCAAGGTAGGTTTCTTCACACTGAATTCCCCTAATTATGTCATGAAATATATATTTGAAATTGGTAAAATATCATTAATTGTTTAGTGAAATTGGTTTTAACCACGTGGTAGAAACCTTCTTTAGTGATTTTTTGAGTAATATCTTGATTTTTGTATATTAACCATTTGTACTTCAATGTGCATTATGTTTGAGAATTTAAAATATTGAATTTAAAATATTTCTCGGTAGGATTTATATGAAATAGTTTGTTTGATATATTTACAAGAATGATGGATTTATTAAAATTTATTGAAATGGTAAATGGTAAATTGTTTTTGATTATATGGTTTTTTAGTTCATTCTTTTGATGTGACTATGAAAAAGGGGTGTTCATATTTGGGGTATATAGGGATGTGTTCCCAGTTAAGTGGTGTGTGTGATTGTAGAATATAGATATTGTTCATGTTCTGTTGACTTAATTAATTGATGAGTAACCTCTCATGAGTATGGAAAAATAAATTAATCATCTATATCTGGGTGTGTTTATTAATTGTAGATTGGTTATGTCAAAATTGATTGTTAATTTATTAACATAATGTCTGGATTCTATTCCTAGGAAACTAATTTTGAATGAAAATATTTTTCATTGGTTCAATTTTTATAATTTTTTAAATTTGTTTTTAAATAAATTTCTTAATATAATTTATATAACGTGCTTTATCCTTAGGGAGTGAGTAGGGATGTAATTTGGGGAATCCCTACAGATATTAATTAATCACCACTACTTCAGGACATTAGTCCATTTATAGATATAGTTCATTGAGACACATGAAAATGAAATGTATCATGCTTCATTTGTGGTTCATAGTGATAAATTAGTTTTATTTTGGAGTTGTAGAAAGTTAATATGGGGATCACTGCAGTTCTATTTGGTATCATTGAGTTTTGATTGTTTTCTTCATCTTGAACCAGTGATGCTAGTTTTATTCCAACATGGATTACTTTTTTAGTTTGGTTTTGAATGAAAATGTATTAATTTAAGAATTTTTATATTTATATCATGAATCATGTATTATTTTGGTATTATGTAATGTTTATTTGGTAGTTTTATTTCATAAAGAGAAATTCATCCCCAAGTAGTATTGAACCCCGTGGTAGTTATTGCAAACAATTGTAACCTTAGGGATATCAATTAAGAATAAGATAAATTCGAATTCAAATGAATAATATGATTACGGGTATGATATTACAAATGGAATCAGTTATAAGAGGTTGGTATATCAATTTAATATGTATTTTAATCTTGTTCGGTCTTTGTTGTTCAAGTGGTATTAGTGTTTTTACAGTCTTTGACTCAACTATCTCTTTTAATTATTGTTGTTCATATTAATTGTTGTCTATTCTTTATTTCAGTGTTTTTTAATGGAGTAGTATTTTACTAAATTAAATTTAGACAATAATAAGTTATTTCTAACCTTTTTATGTTTAAATTTATGTTATTAGTGAGTTCAGTATATAATTTTTTTCGATACTCTTATTGGAATAAAAATCTCATCTTCACGGGATTATCCATTGAACAAACATGATCAGCTTGTTATGAATGAATTACCCCTATGTTTTTATATTTCATTATTAGTAATTTTTTAACATTTGGAAGAAAAAATTTGTTTGTTAAAAAATTACCAATTTTGAGATTTTGAATTCTTCTTTAATGTGGTTTTTTGAAAATTTTATGATTTGAAAAATAATGGGAATATTTTATGAAAGGGATGATCAGGAAAAATGATGAATTTCTAAAAGCACTATTTTCATTGTTTTTATGTGGTTGAATTTTAAATTACTGATGATTTATTTTCTAGACATTTATAATTTAGGATATTGTTATGTTTATAGAAAATTGTACCCATTTTGCATCATAGAAACCAACCAAATGAAGCTACTGAGAATGTGGTTTCACCTAAGCCACAAGTAATCCAATATCTAGTTCATTGGATTTTCTAGAATTTTCATGTTATCGATATATGGAACCAAATGAATTAAAAAATGAAAGTGTATAGTTCCTTCCTAGTCCAAAAGAAGAATCCACCCATCATTCGGGGTAATTTGGAAAGAGAGTGGGATGAGGTATGGATGAATAGGTTGAATCGAATCATTGATATACATGGTACACCAAAAGAGTTGACTGTCAATGTTTTGACATATATGGTGGAGTTTCATTCATTCCAATTGTTGAATTTAGTAGTTCTAACTATATTACAGTATTACCTTTTATGGGAGGATTTTGATAAATTGTGTAATAAAAAATAATTTACTCATATGATTATATTTCCAATAAGGAACTATTATTTTATATTGAAAATGGATTGCCTTATAGTGATATTATATGAGGCTATATTTATTATTTTAGTACACTTTTCACCCAAATATTTTTCTAGAAGATTTTCTTATGGCATGCATTTTTTTGAATCTGGGTTGTGGTAGGTTATTTGATCAAAGATTGTTGTGATTTGAATAAGAGATTATACATAGATTTTAATGGTGTGAAAATTTTAGAATGTGATAGATAAAGAGATATGTGAGGATGGATCATGTTTATACCTATGAAAAATAGAGGGAACTATAATTTTAAGAGAAATTGGAATAAGGATTCTTATTTCCAAGGTACGAGGATGTCGTTGAATCAGATGACTGGATCGGGAAAAAATCACCATGAACAAAGACACGAACTGGATGTTTCTGATTTTCTTTAGTCGACCATATTTATCAAGAGTGTATGACGTGACCTATATCATGAAAATTGATACTATATGGGTAATCATCTATTATATTGTCATATTTTTCCATGGTTTGGTGTTTTGGCCACTTATCATTTGTCACAAATTTCATATGCTTTGATGGGATGATAGAACATGAATAATTCACATAAGAAAAATAGTTCTAGAATTGGTGATTCTATGAATACAATGAATTCATAAAAATTTAAATTGAATTCGGAAATAATGAAAAAATTACCCCAATAACGAAATTATATGGAGATGGGAATGTTTTTTTGGATGATTAGTATGGACCAATAATTGTGAGAAGTATTATAAATTAGAATAATACCCTTATTCAAGATTATTTTGAAAGGGAAACATCTAATTAATCTGTTACTTCTTGTTATATTAATTTTTTTTGTTTAAAACTTATGTTAATTCCTTTCCTAATAAAACATAAAACACTATTTGGGCGAAATAAATTTCAAGCATTCATGTGTAGAGCATGTTCGATAACCATTGATGACGCTGATTCGATAAGATCATTATATATTGTTTACATGGATGTATATGATATAATCCTATATATGGATTGGTTGAAAATATCTAAGGATAATATATAATGTTATAACTGATGTGATAGTTTTACAAAAAATGATGGCATCTAGAACCTTTTAGAGGAGACTAGAATGTATTGTTTTGTGAAATGGTCTTGTGGATTCAAGAATTTAGAAATACCTCATACAAGATGGCATTGTATTTTATGATATCGATGAAAAAAATCATGAATTCCAGTTTTCCACTCATGGTTAAAGCATTTCATGAAGCATTTAATTAATATTCATTAGTGTTTACACCCTCAATAGATGCCAACTTCAAAAATAATATCCTAGAAGGGACCATTCCTATTCCTATTTTTTATTTTTTATTGGATCCAATAATATTAAGGTATATTAATGTGAATTTTAAAGAGTTTCATAGAAAATGATCCATTCATCCGAGCACAACTCTATGGGTGGCACTGCTCTTGTATGTCAAATATAAAGAAGGAAATTATCAAATAATATTTATTATTAGAAGAATAAATTGTAAATGATAGAGAATAATTAACCACTTTCACACATTTATGACATGTTCATTCAATTAGTGGAGTCAAATATTTCATTAAAATTGACATGCGATCAAGATATCACCAATTGCGAGATGGGAAAGAGGATTTTAAAATTGATGATTTCTGAAGTAGATATGGCCATTACTAGTATGTGGTAATGCCATTTTGATTTACTATTGAACCCTCGATTCTTCACATTTATGTATTGGATATTTCATAGGTATCTTGATTCTTTTAAGGTCAGGACAGTGGATGAAATAATGGTGTATTCAAGGACAATGGATGATCTTGAGGAACACATGGAGAGAAAGTTGTGAATATCATAAGAACTTTGAAGGTATTCCAAATTATAAATGTGTTATTATTACATAAAATAGGTAAGGTTATATGTACATGTAAATAATTAATGATGAGTTGATGTTAATACAAAAAAGATAGATGTTGATATTTTTTGGAAACCAGCAATGATTTTTTTTATATATGTTTTTTATGTCATCTAACTAGTTATTACCAAAGTTTTCTCATGATTTATGATGAATACATTCACCATTAAATACAATGAAATAGAAAAATGATTAATTACAATTGAATAATTAGTGTCAGAATGCTTTTAAAGGTATTAATATTTTCATTAAATCAACATTCATCTTGTTTTTTCCAGAATCATGATAGGTGTACGTGGTGTATTATGATGATTTGGGATTTGGTCTTGGATGAGTTCTAATCTATATAACCCATGTTTTTTCTTATATATCATTATAGTTATGGTTTCCTAAGAAAATGAAACAACAAATGATTTGTTGATTGCTTCCAAAATCCATTATTTAATGTCACGGCGTCAATAACACATTGGTGAGAAATTAACAGTGATTACAAATCATAGGAGATTGAAATATATTTTCTCACAATGGGATTTGAACATAATTTAAACAATATTGATGGTTTATATCTAAATGGATGCAATTTTATTAATGTATACAACATGTTATAAAAATATGGTGGATGATGAATTGGGCATAATGTCATATATTTATTTTTAAAATGAGTCTTTAGATGGGTTGTATTCAATATCAGTCATATATGACATAAACTTGGAATGTGAAGAATATGGTAGAGTAGTGGTTTTATTTAATGTTTTATTTATTTCAGATATAGTTGAAACAAATATTTTGGAATAGTCATCTAATTCAATATGTGTTATTATATGGTAAAAATTCAATAGAGGGAAGACCATTGATGGATGTAGGCTAGATGTGAGTTCTATTTATTGGAATTGAAAAAGGATGGTCATACCCACAGATTTTCATGAGAACAATTTTCATTATTACCTCCATTAAAAATTGGTCGTTAATATTACAATAGTGATTATTTAAAAGGATTTGAAATCCCAGTTTTGGGGGGCTCTATGAGAAGGTAGGTGGCTTAGTTTGTTTTTAGATGATAACCATCTTATCATGTTAATCCGGATCCTTGAAAATTTTAATAATATTGCAGTCTTTACATAATTATTTTGGAGTTGGATTTGATAACCATGAATTTTATTACAATTCAACCAACACATGTTTGGAAACACGATTCAATATAGGTGATATTGCATTGTCTAAAAAATTCAGACCATTTAATCCATATTTAATAATTTCATATGGTTGATGACTTGTCAAAAAAATATTTGATAAGTTGGTAAGAGGCATAATGGAATATTTTTGATAATATCAGATAGAGATATGAGGTTTAAATAACATTTCTGGAGGACCATATAACAACACCTCAGGGATTTTTTGACATTGTGTACAATTTATTATACGTTGATGGATAGGCAATCTGAAAGGTTGATAGAATTATTTTAACGAATTTTGTGGGATTTTGTACTAGATTTTGGTGGCTTATCGGAAGTGCACATAGAATTTGTATATTTTATGTATAACAATAGTTTTAAATATTTGAGATATATAGATCCTTTTGAAAATAATTATTTTTGTCCTTGTCATTATCTAATTTGTTTGGTTGAAATAAGTGAATCATTATTAATTTGGATGATACATTTCCAAGATACAATAGAGAATATTTAGATGATTTGTAAATGGATAGAAATGGCTCATATTCCTAAAAAAAATTGGTGGTCCGCTATCAATGGTCGTTGTCATTGGATGCGAGTGATTATTTCTCTATGAGAATATCTCTAAGTATTTTACATTATCTTTTTGGTAAATAGTTAATGTTATCTCTTTGATACATAGTCAATTTTGAGATACTTGAACGAGTTGGTGAAGTGGTATACCAGTTTGATTTTTTTCCATAGTTCTGGGTGGTGCATAATCTGTTTCATGAATCATAGTGGAAAAATTATCAGCATATTTCTAAAAATATGATTTTATGGTATCAAAATAATCTAGTTGTAGATGCTTTATTAGTGCATGTTACAGGAAAAATTGTGGATATGGATGAAAAAGTATTTCATGGTAAAAGCATTGTTGTAGTACAGGTTTTTGGAAACATGGTTATTTTCCAAAAGAGACATTGGAATGGGAGAAGGTACTTTTTTATCAATGTACCCAAATCCTTGATGACAGAAGTAGTTTTATACATTCTTTGGACGAAAAGAAAAATGGTGGGGAGGATTTATCACCACTCGTTTCTAGTGTTTAATCATTTCTTAATTATGCTTCTGTATGTAATGTGTAATGGTGATTTTTGGATGTTTTTGGAATACTTTGAAATAAATTTGTGGAATTTGTAAATGTGAACGGTATAAAAAATGTTTATGGAAGTAATTTATCTTTTTTAAGAAACTATGCACAGTGAGACATAAGTTAGTGGGAAGTTCCACTATTAGGTGTAAGGTTTTTTTAATCCATATGGAAACCAATGAGAAATAGGGAAAAGTGGGATACCTAGATTTATCACATTTGGTGCTTGGTTTGTATAATAGTATGGGTTATCCATGTGGGGTTCCCCTTGAGATAATTGATGACACATAGTTAATTATTAGTTTTTCGGACCAAGCAAATAACATTGCATGATTTAAAAACATGATCCAAAAAAATTGATCTATGTAGGCTTTAAATTTGAAGAACTCATTTCCTTTATTTAATCCCTAAATAAAATAATTGTTCCTCCCAAATCCATTTTACTATTTCCCAAACTAATATAACATGATCCATAGGTGTTTCATTATTTTTTGAGGCCCGATTCTATGGATAAGACTTAATTTGTGGTAAATTTTCTTGGTTTTTCATATATCTTCTTTCATTCCTCTTTCGGTTTCATAGATATAGTATTTAAGGGGATATATAAATTTTTTTTGATGAAAATAATGGTTATATTTGGATATTTGATGTGAGTGAATGTCATCTAAGGTGTGTATTCATATATTCAAACTGGGTTTTTTGTGATTTTGGGTTATTCTTCATTTTCTCCATAATTCCTAAGGTAGGTGGTTTCACTCTCGACTCCTCTTCTTTGGAAATGAAGGCATGGTTTCAAAAAATTTATGTTTCATGAATTTGGTAGTGAATTTGGTGTAAAATATTTATAAAAAACTTATAACTTTATTATGTTGTGAATTTTTATATTTTTGGATTTTGGATGTGAAGAGTTCTACATATTCTGGATTTTAATTTTTTTAAAAAAATATAGATTTCATAAATTTTTGGAAATGTTTTATTTTAATGGGATTCAATAATGAAATTATATTTTTGAATTTTTTGAAATGGTTGATTTGAAATGGATTGGTATAAATGGGTGCATGTGAGTTCAGACTGTAAACACAACCCAAAATAATGGGCGTTTACCATTGGGTTATAGTGATATGTGATCATGGATAAGGTCCATGTGACCCTATGAGAAAAGGAAATTTGAATTTTTTTTGATGACTTAGTGGAAGTATGTGAAGCCAGTCATGTATTTGAGGAAATCAGAAAAATTATTCATGTGTGGTTGTGTTTATGAATCATGTAATGGTTAGGAAAAAAATTAATTTCAAATGATTTAATTTAATGTTTAGTGTCTTTTCCGTGTAATTGTATTTTTATTAAACTGTTTTTATTTTTTTTACATTATTGTTGAAATTGTTAAATTGTTTTTAAATAAATTTTTTATATAAATTTTATAGCTTGTTTTATCCTAGTAGATTGAGTAGTGATGTAATTTAGGGAAATCCAAAAAAGTTTCATTACTTACCGCTTCATTGTGAATATAGTGATTTTTAAAATATTGATAATCTATACATGCAAAAAATGTAATTAACAAAACTTATTTAGTGGTTCTTATGGATACAAGGGTTTGATTATGGTGTTGGATGCAAGATAATATGAGAATAATTAGAGTTTTTTTAGTCATTGGGTTTTATAAATCATCGACATGGTGAATTTATGTAGTTATCTTCTATTTTAGAACACTAATTTAATATGGATTTGATATTAATTTTATCAAATTGTTTTTTATATTATTATCATTCATCATGTGGTAGTATATTTTTATGGAAATTCATTTTGGGTTGTACTATTTAGAAAAAGAAATATCATCCCTAAATTTTATTGATGCATATTCCTCTTTTCCATCATAAGGTTCTATAAGGATGTATCATAAGGCCATGTTACAATTACACCTCGAATCAGTCTAATGAGGAGGGTAGGGATGATTCAATTATTCTAGAAACTTCTTAGAACTTGTTTTTATATGGTTTTTTAAAATATTGGCACATCATTCATATGGCAGAAAGAGTGACGTGCATACATATCATAATTCTTTTTGAATATATATTTACTCAAAAAATATTGAACATGTGAAAGAGGAGATGGATACAATTCATAATGGATAATGAATGAAAAATTAATTATCATCATAGTAATGAATGGAAATTATCATATGATTTTAATTTAAAAATAAATGTATTTTTTGAAGTGATTCATTTGGATATTAGATGTTTGGTTAATTATTTTTTCATTCATGGTCTCAAATATGTATCTTTATGAATAACCTTATTTTTAGGTGCCGATATAATTTCCCCTATTATAAAGAAATAATAAATAAGATAAGTATGGATGATATTTATAGGAAATGTTATAAAATTTTATGAAAGATCTTTTTCTGGATATTAATATCGATAAATACTATGATTTATGATGTTTAAAGAGGTTATTTGGGTATTTTGAACCCCATATGATGATTTCATTGTTGACTGAAGCATATAGTAACCTATTTTCCATTCACCGTATAAACACTATATTGTATATAGGTCATTCGAAGTTATACTAGATGGATGGAGAGAAAAAATATATTTCTACATCATCCTTGAATTGTTTTTCATGGGAACATGATAATGGTAAATAGAAATTTCCAATGTTGAAGATTCAACATTTTCTATTGTTAGAGTGTAAATGATGAACTTTTTCAATGTATTCCATTATTTGATACAAAAATACATCTCATTGAAATTATTCAATTTTGGTTATAGGGAATTGAATAACTAAATTTTTATATTTTGTACTAATTTCAAAACCTCTCTATTATGATCAAAATTCATTAATATATCTCAGGTATATATCCTTGTTATATTTAGTTTCTATATAAATTTTATGTGTGAAAAATCCAAGGATTACTTATGATTTTTTAATGGAATTTATAATTTTTTTATCTGAATTAAATTACAGTTCTTCTTTTTCATCAACTATCTGGTGGATAACTTAAGAAAATGATTCACATAAGGAAATTTAAACTTATTGATAGTTGAAGGGATGACTAGATATAGTGGGATAAAAATAATTCATTATTTATGTTATATTAAAATTACTTTTTTCATTTCACAATAGAGATTAAACCATTTGAGGAATTATATGGAATACACGGTCCAACTCAAAATTTCTAAGAAGACGTCGATGAATGAATGTTTATCATATAAGAATTAGTAGATGAATGTTTTTAGAAGATAATGGAAATTTAAAAAACCCTCATTTATCTCATAGAAAGATGTTTTTTTGGTGTATTACAAGAGAAATTCACTTCCTTAGAGGTTTCTGATAACATTTTTCTTAATGTATCTCCATGAAATAATTTTTTCATTTTTTGTGAAATTCTAATGTAAATTATATAGTTCATTGGACCACATGAAATCATTAGTAATGACATATTAGTTTCCTACCAATTTGCCTTACCATAGTGTTTATTATAGGTACAAAAAATTTATCATAGTTCGAAGGTAAAAAATTTTGTTCCAGATTTATCCCATGTTATGATCCTAGAGGTAGTTTAGTTAGAGATATGTGTTCAAAATCAAAATAGAATATTCATATTCATAAACATTGATGTAATTTATTAATGAAAAAGGTAATTCTCTAGGGATTGGTTTTGTGGTGAAACCATAGCACTGAAGAATCAACATTATAATTCAAATAATTTTTAGGGAAAGATTTATGCACATGTATCGTATGTAAATAAAATAATGGGAACTTTTTTTCCAAAATAGGGAAAGGATATTAAAATCCATGATAAATTAAATTTTGTAAAATATTTATTTTAAACTTATTTCAGAAAATAATTTTTTTTGGAAAAATATATTTTTATATCAATTGTTATCAAAATAAAATTATACAGGTGGTTTTTTATTATTTTAGTATTTTAATTTATTATTGATAACCAAATTATTATTTTTTGTAATGGATTTTATAAACGAATAATTGTTTAAAAACATTTTTATATAAAAAAGAATTTTTTTTAAAATTTCTTTTTCTAAACTTTTACGAGTTTTATATGATAACAAATATGAAATAATATATGTTTTATATTTTGAAACTGTATTTCATTATTTGAATTTGTGGGAGTAAAATTTTAAAATATTTCCCTTTTATTTTTGGACCATAGTAGTAGTAGACTTATTAATTTGTTTTACCTTTATAAATATTAAATAATGTAATTTAAAAAAACAAAGATATTTAAATGACTATAAAAATTGAATTAATCTTTTTGGATATGTATATAAGAATGAAAACTGTGAAAAAAGTTAAATATTTGTCCTTTTATTCTTTATGCCATTTTAACATTATAATTTTAATGTGAACATAATGAATGAAATGTCAGACACTTCCTTTTAATAACTATGATATTTTTAAAATTGGGATATATTGATAATTTAAATAGTTATAACAATTCATTTCAAAAATAAATATTTATTATAATTTAATTTTTATTATTATTTAGTTTATTAATAATTCCATTAAAATCTTATACATCACTAATTTAGTAGTTATTCAATAAACAAAAACCTAAATAAAAGATTTTAAAAATGTTATAAAAATTTTGATTTGGGTTTTCGTTTATTTTCAATATTTGAGTTGGTAAAAGAAATTAACCGAGAGTTTTTTTATTAAGATTATATGAATTAATTTTTTGTAATTTTTTTTAAAATGTCAAAGTATATGACTACTTCAAAATTTTAATTATTTTATTAATAAATAATATTTTTTAAAATGTTTTAAAATTCATAAAAATATTACAATAATTCAAGTGAATGCAATATTGTTGATAAAATCAACCAGGACAAAATAATTTGACATTTTTATGTTTATAATAAATATAAGAAACACTAAATGTTAAGAAACATTGATATCATGACAATCATCAACTAGGTTAATGAATTGGTTACACCAGAATATTTTGGTAAAAATATGATACAAGATTCTCCAAAATTTTTATATGAATTATATCATGTAAAATTAATATTATATTTGAATATTTTCAATATCATGTTATTTTGAAATGAAAATAATTTATATAAATTTAAAATATTAATAAATTTATTGTGTATCATCCCCTCACTTATAAAATGGAATACCTTCTTCTATGTTATACTCATATAAAAATTCATTGGGTTGCACTAATACCTTCATGAAAACCTATTCAAAATACTTCCCAAAAATATGGGGTCCCTATATTATGACAAAGTGAATCCTTCAAGGTATTTTGAAATTATGTTTATGTGAATTTATATATAAGAGGTATATAATTTAACTGAATGTTTTTGTTATATTCATTCAAGGTAATCCGTCAAACGTATTATGTAATGATTTAAAAAACAAGAAAAATATGTTTTATCGAACTTGTGTGGTTAGAAAAAGATTAGGATAAAATACAATGCCTAGAAATTTTATGATATAACTATTTTTAAATACATTACAGCTCTTTAATATGATACATTACATGAAAAACTCAGATTATATTATTTTCCAAGAAAAAAATTTATTAAATGAAACATTACATATTATTAAATTTTTTAATTTAATTTGGAATTTATCACAAGCATAGGTATTAACATTATTTAATAAATTCATAAAATATATATTTGAAACATATTATTTTTTATTTATTTATTAGAGAAAAATTAAAAACCATTTGAAATAAAATTTGGTACTTTATCCAAAACAGTATTTTTATTTCAAAATGATAGTTTAGTCGTGCATTGCGTAGATGATTTACAAGAAAATTGTCCCATTTTTATATTTTATTTATCAATAAATGAACACCTTATTTGAAATAAGAATATAAAAATTATCATATGGTCAGTTTTTATTATTTTTTTAAAAAGATAATATTTATTATGAAAAGAGAGAAATACTTAAATTTAATTGAAAAAATATTTTTTATTTAAATTATATCAAATTTTAAGTTAAATATAAATTTTATTATGTTAAATTATTACAAATTTATGTATATTATTATTATTTAGTTCAATATGAATATTTTTTATTAAATTTAAAAATATTATACTTTTAATAATTATGAAATTTTATATTTAAATACCCAGGTCTCTCATTAGGCATGTGGGATTATTTTTAAAATAATAATTTCCAATTTTTTGGATTTATTTTTTTAAAGGAATTAAATTTTACCATAATAATTATTTATAATTTAAAATATTGTAATCTTTATTTAAAATATTAATTTATACTGAAAATACTAAAACATAATTACTAAGGTTTTGTTAACAATAGATTTATAAAGGTGTCAAACAGGGAATATAAGCGTTAAAATAACATAATAGTAATTCAAAAACCATTTTCAGGATATTTTTCTATTTTATTTCTCATATTTTTGATAATTCACATTTTTATAATAATTATTCCTCAAAAAACCATGGTGGAATTGAATATTTTCCAAAAAATTATATGTTTTCCACTATCATTACTTATTAAAGGCCAATCATTATCCTTGACTATTCACACATTAAATCATAATTTTTTTGAATAATCGAACCAATATCCCATACCAACATCCCTATGAATATCCTAGAAGCCTTATTATTGGATTAAATATATTAAAATATGTCTTTTCCTTCAATAGTATAATTTATTTCTATAGAAGTGGTAACATTAATCTTGGGGATTTTTTATTTTTCTTCATCCTTAGCCGCCTAAAAATAATCTTGTAACATAATTATATAATATCCAAAACATATTTCATAAAATAAACTGTTTTTTATTTATTCTCATAACTAAAAGAATCTGTACATTAATGAGATGGGTTGTAAAATCATTGTTTGTGTGTATATAAGAATACTGCCTTACAAACTGATATCTTTATTTTTCCATTAACACCTCACACAGTTTGTTGTAACGATGGATATAAGTCATATATATTATATTTATAACATAATTATACCTATTTACTAATTATATAATATATAAATTTTTACATTAAATTTTTTATGGATATAATAATGAAACGTGTGCATACAAAAGATCATAGCCTCACACAGTGATATGATTTGTTTTCAAACAAATTCAATAAATAGTAGGTAATAAAAGTAAATATAATTAATATATGTTATATAAATCAATTAATTTGGATATTAATGACATATATATCCTTCATAAATAATTTTATATCATATTCCTTCTTTCCCTGACTATAGATAGCATCGTTCATGATTGTGTGGACCACCACCTCCATGATGGGATGTGATTGTTTCTTCAATACCACATGACAATAATGAAATATATAGGTATATATAATTACATTTTTTTGAATTTATGGTATTATTTTATTTATATATTGAGTATATATTACTTACCTTATTTCCAGGATGATCATCAAAAAATGGAAACAATACTCATGTTTACGCACGACCAACTCTCTCGATGATCCCAATCATAGTTTATTTATAATAATAATATTCATTGAATAGTTTGAAAAATAAAATTTATGAATACATATGATAATTATTTAAATACTATCATTTTGCGTATGACTAAATAATTCCCATATAGGCTATTAGGAGCATAAAAACTAATTTTTACACACAATCAAAATATGATCAAAATATATGATGAAAAGTTAATTGATTATGTAATTTTATATAATTTTATAATATGTGTAATAAAATTAAAAATATATTTTAATATGGTTTCACTAAAAGTAAATAATTAACATATTTTTATTATTCATCGTGATAATGTCGCACGTGACTTATGGAAATCAAGGTGTGATACATCATCTCAATTTCCTTTCATTGAGAAATATTTTCATATTATGAGGCTATATTATATAATATTTCTATATACACCCACTTTTCAGGATATATCCTTATTATATCTAATAGAATACTATTAAATGTTTTTTTAAATTAAGACTTTCGTATTTATTTTGATTAAAATATTACCCTACTAATAGGACACATTTATTCTAAATAAAATAATATTCTATGTTTTAATTCAAACAAACATTTTCACTTATGTTCACATTTTCTATCATTTTATATCAAGGTTACTTTGTAATTTTAAAATTTCTCTTAAATGAAAACTCTACTGTTTATTTTATGTTATTTTAGAAATAATATTTATATTTAATATAAAATTGTATTTTTCTATCTGAATGTAATTTCTATACGTATTTAGTTGAATTTTTAATTCGATTAATGATTAAGATGGATATAATAAAATTGTTTATTAAGGATAAAGTTCATATATATTATACACGGTCGGTTTTCTAAAAATAACATGGTGATATAGTTATAATGTGTATAATGGTTATGCCTCGATAGCCTTCTAATATTTTAGGTACTAGTTATGATATCATTAAATAATAATTCCTGATTATTATATGGTTATTACATTTTTATTTTTCTATATAAGTATTATATGAGATTATATCCCAAGGATGATAAATGAATTTTATTTCATTCATAGTGAGCATTGAATGAAATAAATTTCATCAATAGGAAAAATAAATGATAATTTTAATAGAATGATAATTACCACACTTTGTAAAAAACTATGTTATTAGAAAATAGTTGATCATGGGTTTTAATGTTATTTAGTAAGAAAATTGTTTTCTACATTTTTTCCCTTAAAGTTATATTTTCTCATATCATTTTATAGAATAAATCAATACTAATAAAGGGTGTTTAATAGAAAAATAGATCTCACATTGAATATAATGAATATTTTTTACGAAAATATATCACAATTTTTATTAATAGTTTTAGATGTGAGGAAAATAGACAGTGAATGGAATTATTCAAATTGAATTGTATATATTTGATATGGATGAATGATGACCAAATTACGAAATAATCTAAACCTAAAATTTTTTACAAATATAATAGTATAAATTCATTACAAAAACTCGTGATTATGTATTTTTAATAGACGTGCCCTTAGATTCGATGTCATATTACTTTTTACTTATCATTTGAATTTAATTTAATGTTATCATATTACCTTGAAAGACTCTGCCGTATTTATCATTTGAAATTATACCATTTAACATCATCAAAATTATTATTGTTCAATATTTTCATCCACAAAGTAAATATATTAAATTATATCTCTATATAATGTATATATTTATTTATGAAATTGATAGAAAATTTAATATATTTTACCCATGACTAAAACCCAACATGTGTATATTTTTTCCCATATAATAATTTAAATATTAGTATAACTTAGTCCATTTTACAAAGGGAGTTGAGATTTTGTTTTCTAAAACATAAGTACTATAGTATTAATATAAAAACATGGTAAAAGCTGTATAAAATAGAGAATAACCATATTATGAAGCATATATATAAGCACTTTATTTGTTCCAAGTGCATAATATTTTTAGATAATGTAATATATGATATGGAATGTTTTATGGGTGGATTAATTTTGGTAACATGGTTTATTACTATGAATAAAATATTCTTCAAAAATTTAATAATGGGATTAAATATTTCTAGTCAATTGTGATATTTTATAGATAGAATATGTTTGAAAATTATTCCAATATTTTTCTTATGTTATATGGAAATGGTGGAATTATTCATGATCAAAACAAAAAAAGTGAGTAATAATAATTTTATACTACTACATTTATGTATTTGCATTTGGTTATGTAGTTATAAATCCATGGAGATTGGTAATTTCTGACGTTAGATCATGTTCTCAATTTCACAGACACCCCGTTTTGATAATTAGATATGTTTTTAATGATGAATGTAGTTTATTTTTAGTTGAAAATAAAATTTATAAATAATTAATTTTTATATTATACAATATGATTAAAATTATTTCTATCATTTATGTTAAATATGATCAGTAATTACATTTTAATAATATATAAATAATAATATTTTACATTGTGAGAAATACTTCATTTTATAAAAAAATTCTACAATGGTCAATAAATTATAAATTCTATATCATTGATGCACATAAATTTTTTTGGAAACATTGTTCGAATTAAAATGTCATGGATTATAAAATGTATAAGCTACATGTTAGGTGACAACCCATCACATCAAGCAAGGGCACAAGGATGAAACCCAAGACTGAAAGATGATTTGGGCTTAGACACCACCCCTGACATTCCTTATGAATATGTAATATGTAATTATTTGTAGTTAACTATTTTTGAAATTTTTTATTTATAATGATTCATGGAAGATATTTTTTAGTTTTAGTGATTAATTTATTATATTGGATAAATTTTGCTAACTATATTGGTTATTTAATGATAATTAGAGTTATATAATAAAACAGTCACTCATTTATCGATCTTACGAACTCTTATAAGTGTGTATAGTTGATTAATGAATAAAAAGATCATAATCAGATATTAATTTATTTTATTAATTAATAAATTTGAAATTTACCAAAGAAGAACCAAAGTGTAAAATTCTTAATAATGTAGCTAGGTATTATGATAAATAGATATTTCTAAATTTTAGATGATTATTCTATAAATTTAAAAAAATACATGCATGATGACTTAAATTGTCTAGTGTCTCTCGAAACATAGGAAAAAATGTTAAATCATAGTGACAGATCATCAACATGTCCCATTAAGATATACACCTTTTTTACATCTTCGTAATAACTTTTATCATAACCTGAGAAAAAGAAACATAATAAATGGGTGATCTTAGAAGCTCATTAAAGGTAAAAAATTTAAATTTGTAATCATAACATGAAAAAATTTATAAAACATGAGCATAACATTTAAAAAACATACCCTACATATAATAGATCATTATAATTATTAGAATCTCATAACACATGTATGATAAATGAATTAAATGAATAAGTCATGAATCTGTATATATTATGTTCATGCGGATAAAATTACATTGAACACACACACCACACACACAGGTTAAATCATTAACTTAGGGACATGAAACCAGGTCCATACATAACAATTTGAACATGTAATGACGTTAACACATTATATTTTAAACAAGAAATATGGTTCATTCATAAAATATATAATCATGATTCATCCATCATTACTTAATGCATTAGAGGGACACATAAAACCATCCCAATATACAACAAACCTATAAATATGAGTTTCAAAAGATTATAAACAATAATCAAATCGTATCCCATGAAAGGAGGCAGAAATAATAATAATTTATTCCTATGATCACCGACAGAAAATAGATTTTTCACATAATCAACTCCCATAAAAATCATTTTGTTTCAAAGGTATCTAACACACCATTGAGAAATGGTTTTCATAGTCAACGAGACATAAAATTATTATCCAATCATAGAAGGAATAGGAAACGGATAATTGAATAATTTCTATAGAACATCTTCAATAACCCAAAAATATGTCATCATAGAATTGATTTAATTTTGAACATCCTTTAAAATCACTTCTAGAAGATAATATAATTTAATCTTGGAATAATTCATTTTAAAAGCACAAATGCATTTAAAATCCATTTTACATGAAAATAAATATAACAACCCTTAATATATTTCGAGAAATATTTCAATAATAATACCAATATAAAATAGAAATAAAGCATGAAAACATTCTGAAAAAATATTACTTGAAAACATATGAAAGAATAATGATAAATTTTTGGAAACAAATTTCATTTAAAATAAATTGTAAAATTATAAGTAAACCATGAATAAATGACACATTTATAAAATTATTATTAATTGAATATGATCTTCATATATAATTTGAAAATATTTTTGAAAATATTTTTGAAAACCTGATTTTTGAAATAAAACTAATTTTGGACTGAAGAGATAAATGTGGTGTAATTTTATTAAAATCATTTACTTATTTATCATAATTACCAAAGAGGGAAGAAATGGTTGTAATAAAATCACATATTTTTAATAAACCTATAAAAATCTATATCATGTGTGTTCTTGATATATGTATCCTAATATTTAATCAACTAAAGATAACCATTGATAATCTCGAAAATGAATGAGATCAGTTGAATATACACTTATAGCATGGTTACATGGGATAATTCTCTCCCTAAAAGAAAATAAAATTAACTAAATAATAAAATATCATGAAAGTAAATATTTTCAGAATCTAACAAGAAAAATCTATTTATATGATTGTTCATAAATAATTTATGTTCATAACCAAACATGAGTCTCAAATAATCAAAATTGAGACAAAACTATTTTACTGATTTTGTAACTTTTGAAATGTATTCCTCCTGAAAGAAAGATGATAAAATTGAATTGTAAATTATAAAAATATGTACATGAGACATATATAAATTTAATGGTATATAAATAAACCATAAAAATGATTTGTGAATAAGGAATGTATCTCTTGAAAAATGTGGGTTGAAATTCCTTTACCATAACCTTGCTTTTTTTATGTGGTCTTTATCCTCCGTAAAAATTTGTTAACTCCTTTTTATTCATACCAAAATTATACTAATGAAGGATTTCATATCAATGGTATTATTAATATTATAGTACTAGGGTTTTTTAAATCTATTTGGGTAGATAATGGAGGAACATATGTGGTTTGAGAGGTGTGACGATGTTGGAGATGTGGTGGCCTTCAATAGTAGAGTAGGAGTGGCACACTTTTAATGTTTTGAAAAAGGAATTCCATAATCAGTGTTCACATTGAATATGGATCCAATAATGGATCCTATTTCATCAAAATTATAATAGGGTGTAAATATGTCCAACAAATACATATTGGACAAGTGTCTAGGTCATTTTTTACCACAAGGTTAACTTTTATTCCATATTATGCTAAATTTAACCTTAATCATTGTAATTAATTTTAATTAATTTCTATAATAAATTTGTTAATAACAATCATTAGACTATTATAAATTATTATTTTATTATTCAAAATATATATTCCAATTTTTGAAATTTAAAATTTTAATAAGATTAAATTAATTTAAAATTCATCATGCAGGCAGGATGACAATTTTGGTATTAAAAGTAAAGACATTTGAATGTATGCCACATATTTGTCATTTATTCCAAATTTAAAATTATGAAAATGAGTTATATTGTATTATTTAATGAAAATATTATATAAATAATCATTAAAACCAATCCAAAACATTATTTTACAATATAAATAATTATATGAACAATTAGTTTTGAACTGAAATTCGGTATTATTTCAATATTAATTAAAAATTAATCATGATAAAAAATATCAAAAATATACCATAAGATATTATTTATTTATTTTTAATACAAATATGATGTTTAATTTGCCATATTACATATATATATGTAAGATTCAATTGTTTTATTTCAAATGGGTTTGGTATTATATGGTAATTAAATTTCCCTTATTAAAATATAGGTTTTTATATATTAAATAGTGTTGGTTTATATCTTATTCCTTTAAAAAAAATATAAAAAACAAATTTGAGTGAACATGTAACATTTATATTTCATTAAAATCACTCACTAATTTTTATTAACTATTTTATCAATAAAGATCCCCATGGAAGCATAATATTATAATAATATTTCATTTTTAATTCATTGGTTCATAGTTTCATTTATAATTAATTTGTAATGAATGAATTTATTTTATATTTATATAAATAATAAATATTCATATTTTATTTACTGTTATTCATCAATACATATTTAATGTCTTTGTGATATATTATTATATTAAATAGTTATATTTTTAAAATATATCATTGTATTATTATATTCATTATTGTGTGTTGTGTAAGCTATCGTAGAAAGTTTCTCTATGGTAAAAATCAAGTTAAAAAGTATTAGTTTTCAATAAAATACATAAAATATATTTGATTTATTTATTATTTTATGTATATTATATCCTATCAGGTTTTTATATTCTCTTTTATAGTTGGTGTTTCTTGTAACATATGCTATGTCGGTGTTGCGCGTAACGTATTCCATGTTAGTGTTTTGTAAAAGTAATATTGTACTTAGTGAAATAAATTAACTCAAACAAAAAAAATGGAAAATAATTAATTCACAAAAATGTAGGGTGTTACATTCTGCCCCACATTAAATTACTTTCTCCTTTGAAATTCAGGTGGTTTATCAAATGTTTTATTTTTGAATGTTCCATTCCTAAAATCACAAATCATTAAAATGAATACCAAAACATACTTTTAAAACAAAAACATGGAAACATACTAGATTCCAAATGTTACATATATATATATATATATATATATCAACTTATGATATCATAGGATTTATTTGAAAACATGGATATGTAAGGGAAATATAACACTGATTTTCTGATGTATAATGATATGGAACATATTCTAGAGAATGTAAACTATCAGAAATACATAAATATGAAATTATCTATGGGAACAAATGATATATCCAAACAAAATGTATAAGGATATCCTATAAATATTCATAATAAATTTCAAAATGTTGAATAATTTTCATGGGAAGTTGTACGTACATGATTTGATTCCCTTTATTTAGTAAAATATCACCCTCTCAAAATATCTTGACCAATTTCCACATTACGTCTTTCTATAAAAAATACAATGAAATGTTATTTCCTAAATCACCAATGGATAATGATATCTATGATAAGTAATCCCATATCTCATTAGATACTATATAGAAATTGAATAGATTATCCAATATGCATAAATCACCATGTGGTGAGATAACACTTTAATATCACAAACATCATCAGAAGTTAAACATAGACATCCCATAAGTCATTAATCTTATAACACTTTTAAATCATGAAAATAATGAATATTACCAATGATGATAATAAATCAGTTTAACATTGATCCCCTTATATCATAATTTATACCTTTCTTGTTACATTCCAAACATGTGAATACCCCCATCGTATATTCTTTTAAAACATGGTAATGTCCAAATTTAGCATAAATACTGATTAAAAACATTCATTCTTATTCCAAATGGTACTGGATATATTTTTTAAATCCATGATGTTTTAAACTTCATCAATGAAAACATATAATTATATGAATTAAATATATCAAATTTTTAAGGTGCATATCTTTTAAATAAATATTCATTAGTGATTTCCATCAAGCATTATCTCTCTTAGATGTTCATTTCTATAAAATTGTTTCTAAAATGTATTATATTAATATAATATATTTGATAATTTAATTTTAATATATTTAAATGGTTTTGAAAAGGAATATTTTTATTGTATTTTTCTATATATTATGTGGTTTAATAGAAAATTGTTTTTTATATTTAAAAGTGAGTTTTACACATGATTAATGATTTTATCAGAAATTTTATGATGATATGTAAAAGAATAAATTTATATATTCATTTTGTAGTTCTGGTTCATTATATATTAGGTGTAAGGCGAGTTGGCATAGGAGGATAATCAAATTATGACTTACATTATGGGTGCACCGAGATAGCACTTTGATAAATTAGGTAATGATTTTGTTCTCAAATTTTTTTTTCGTAAGATCTTCACAATATAAATCAAATTTTAAGGGTTCTTTAATTGTTATATATGTGTCTTATGGGATTATTTATTAATGTATATAAATGAATTTTCAATGCATGATAATTTATTTTCATGGAATTAATTTTTTTCCATAAGGTAAAATAAATTATCTTCTTAATGGAATGATAATATAGTTTCGGTTTAAAAGAATATTGGATTTTTGAAAATGATTTTCATGGTTTTTTATGTTTTTATTCATAGTAATTATTTAGTTATATATATTTAACTAAATAATATTTTTTTCACATCCAACATTTATAAAATGTTCTCAAATTATTTAATGATGGGAAATGGAAAGGAATATGTCTCAATGAAGTCATCAATAGTATAAATGAAGTTAAATCATGTCTTGTATTAAATGTTTTATAGGGGGAAAAAATTTAAATTTAATGGACTTTTATAATATTTTTTATATAAAATTTTAATTAATTATTAATATCTTATCACTCTATTACACTAAAACATATTATATTCTCATATTCAATATAATGAATTAAGGACATGAACTCAAGAATATGTAAGGTTATTGTCTATTCATAATAAAAAATAATCATTAACTGTGATTATAAATGAACATATTTATCTATCATCTAATAATGTTAATACATTATTCTTGTGACCTATATCCTTCTCCAAAGTGCATAAAATTGTAATGCAATCCATTGCTTGTGTGTATGATGACGTACAACCTCTAAAACCCATGTAATTGATTTACCATCCCCACCTATCATGATTGGTTATAATAATGGATTTAAATTATATATTTATTTATATATATTGGTGAAATTACTGAAATATTTATATTAATTAAATTATAATATTTCATTAAATATATTTCCTTTATAATAAAATAAAAATGATAACATCATTTTAGAGTATGTGTGGGCTACCAAATCCCAGAAGCAATTTGATATGTTTCCAATCAAGATATCACATGTGTGGTCTATATAATAAAATTTAAATTATTAATATTGTATGATAATATAATGATCAATAATTAATTATAAAAAAATTTGTATTCTTTCAGAAATGATCATTGAAAAGTGAATACAATTACTTACTCATTGTGATGGTCGTTGATCTCCATGATTGTAATGTAGATAATTTTTCAGAACCACCATTCATTATTTTTTATAAAAGTGTAATTTATGTATATTAATTCGAATAATAAAATTATTGAAATTGTATAGATTATGGGATATTGCACTATTTATCTATAGTTAACATACCAAATCCATTTTGGAATTACGAACCAAATTTCATTAGTACATCCTACATAAAGTAAATTGATTATATAATTGAATATAACCTTGAAATATAAAAACTAGTATCAATCATAAACATGAAAAAGGTTATTAATATAATTAATAATTAACCAAAATTTATTGATAACAATCATAATGAATGTATGTGATGATTTAGAATCCTTCCATGGGAGTTTAATTATTTTAAAAACTTTTTTATTGATTCATTTTGAGCATTATTTTTACATGTTGTCTTTTTAAACATAATTATTTTATTTATGTATTCATATGGAAATAAATTATTTAAAAATTATTATTTTTTATAATATAATGTTTTTTAAGAAGTAATCTTTTGTACATCCTGATATTCTATAAAAAAGTAAAAAATAATGTTTTATTATAACTTATCCATTGAGATTGATAAGTTGAATATTCATTCTATACATATATGGAATGGGTTTTATGTAAAAAGGTATATAAATTATATAGGAATGGTCAGTGGTTTAGTTTTCCTTTTGAGTTAGCTCATAAGATATTCTATTTTGTTGTGGAACATCTTATAATCCTAGAGGAATCCAATGCACAGATATCCCGTCATGGTTATGTGGTAAGGTCTTGACAATGACTGTTGTGAAATGTTGGACCATGATAGGGGCATATATGTGTGGTGGTTCCATACTATTGATATAATGGGTTACTTATTCTAGATTAGTATAATCAATAAATATACCCAATTCCTTATCAAGATATCATCCCTCATGATTTGAAGAAATTTATTTGAGAAGATTATGTCGAATATATTAATAGTTTGATCATTATTCATTTTTATAGTGATATAACCCTAACTTACCTGCGACTTTTTGACTCATATTTAGCTATGAAACATGTATTTTAAATGGCTTAAGTATTTTGAAATGTGTTGACAAATACTAATTAGAATTATTTTCATAAAAGATATTCAAATTTTATGGAAATTATGGATGTCAGTGGAGTTTTATCCCTGTGATTTGTGTTGGGAAATAATTCCTCAAGGTATCATTGAATAATTTTAGAGGTGATAATGTGTGTTGAAAAATCAGTCCTCCGTGTTGTGTTTGTTGACGAAGAAGACCATGATGTAAAAAATTGTTGACAAAGGGGGTTTATATGGTGACTTTTCATGTTTATGTGATTTTGTCAACAATGCATGATTTACTAATGAATCTCGACAAAGGAATGGATGATCTAGTGGTGGTTCAAATAGATAATATACAAAATTCCTATAAGTAGAGGGTTACCCCTCTTCATTTTTTTGAGATTTTAAAACATAGTGAAAATTAGAGCTCCAATGACACGGGTGGTTTGGTCGTGCAAGTGGTGGTTTTTTCACCCATGTATAAATATACTCAAATGGTGTGTTCCATTTTATAGTTTCACACTAATATTGTTTTGGGATAAAAATTGTGTGAGGGACCCAAGTTCAATATTGAATCAGGGGGTATCACGCAAGTTTTTTGGTGACACGTGCATGCTAGGATTGGAGAAGCGTGACAATGAATAGAGAAGCATGCCATGCATTAGATAAGCGCACCATGAATAGAAAAGCATTCCAGTTATTATATGGATGTGCGATTGTTGGATGATTTCCCTGTACATCCATAGTAATGCCTTATTCATCAATGGATGAATGTGAAACTTCAACAAAGCATCTATATATTGAAGAATATACATTCATTTTTGATAATGAAGAGACCTACATGTCTATAAATTGAAAGTGGATCTTCTGAAGAATTAGTAATCTCACATTAGTTTAGAGATTAGTGAGTTCTCAAATTGTGAGAGGTTATAAACTAGAAGGGATAGTTAGTCCTCTTCAAACATCGAAAACAGTAGTGCACTTTTAGTGAATTTTGTACATTGTCATATTACTAGATTATGCTCCTTGGAGGTATCCCAATGAAGGAAAACCATGTAAAAATAGATGTGTATGTGAATGATTTAATTTCTATTATACTTTACCACGATAAAGAGATAGAAAAGAGTTTTTCTCAATAGTGAAACAAGATCAATAGGCAATTTTGTTTTAATCTATCATAACCTGATTCAACTCCCTCTCATGGTATCATAATAGTGGACATAACAATTGGCATATAGGGGAAATGTTGATATTAGTGCTTCTCACTTAAATGGAGGTCACTAATCATAAATTGATTCTAACCATCAACGTGAACATTTTTCTTCTATGAAAGAATTAGATGCAACACTACATACAATCTTTGGGAACGGTTGTGTTCACAGTAGCAATGCATGTCATAAAAACCAACATTAACAGTGGTTCATAATCAGATGCAAAGCGAAGATAATTTCATGCTAACTCCTAGAGAATCAATGCTTTAGCGGGAGCCCTATCCAATTCTATATATATGAATTTTATGTCATTAAAAATATCAAATGCCACTGCGAAAAAACATTTGAACATATATGAAGGAGATTAAAGGTCATATAATCAAAGATGTACGTGTTATGGAACACGAATTATGATCTTAGAATGAACTCGAATGATTTCGTGGATGCATTTTTTGATTGAGAATATGTTGCAGTGGAGGAAATGTGAGGTCTATGTTAATTCATTGAAAACAGAAATATTGTGAAGTGCATCCTGAGAAAACTCCAACCTCACTTCAATCCATATGTTTTTGTATTGGAATATAATTATCCAAAAGTGATGATAGTAGATACATTACATAGTACCCTTGTAGCATATGAAATGAGAAATGATGATAAAGATGTTGTGCAAAAGGAGAAATCTAAAGAGGTGGAATTCAAGACTGTGAAGATGCTCACTATTGAATATACTCATGAAGAAGAAGAGATGATGAGTTGATGTCATTCAATTCATCAAATATGAGAAGAGTAGAAGGAATGTTTAATGTCAAACATCCAATTACATGTTGTTGATGTGGTAAGGTTAGTCATCTTGCATCAAGGTTCCCTAGAAAGTATGAAGATAACGATAATGATGATGATGAAGTTGAAATTACCAAGAACAATTCATTAGCATTTGTGAAATGGATGAAATGTTTCAAGATAAATTTCTTCATGAAGATGAATATTATGTCACAAGAATTTGACAGTTCAGATGAGTCTATGGATGAATAGGATAAGGAGATTGAAAACTGCAAAAATCATTGAGAAAATGCTAGGGTGGCTATGGTCAGTAGTGCTAAAAAAAATATGAATCTGAAATTGATGAAGAAGAAGAAGCTGAAGTAATAATTGATATGAAAGTAGAGTTTGAGTTTTCTCTGGATGAGATAAAATTTTTTTGAGCCAATACAAAGAATTATAAAAAATTAGGTCATGATGATAAACTCTATATGTAGATGAAGGAAGAAGAGATGTCTGAGTTGATTAATGAAATTGAGAAAATCAATTCATCAAAACTAGAGGATGTTGGATTGGTTAGTAAGTATAAAATCTTAATAGAAGAATAAAAAATAGATCTATGGATTGAAAGTAACAATGATAGAGAAAATCAATTGTACTAATGATCTTGAATGAGAAGATTATTGTCTATATCAAAAAGTCAATGATCATGGAAAAATATTGATTCCCAAAACATTATCAAGAATTCATATCATTCATTACACTGATAAGAGGAACTATGATCAAAGTTGTTCAGTAGGAATGAAGCATCAATTGAGCTCAGATGTTAAGGCTAATGTGAGCCCCAATCAAAAACAGAAATCCATTAGGGTTGATGTCAGACCACAAGTGCCCATTTGGAAGATGAAAATTGATGTGGTTATAAATAAGAATCCATAAATTCAAAAAAAACTAATGGAAAACTACATGTAAATGAGATACATGCTTGAATGGACCATCCATTAGGTGTTATTGATGTGGATAGATGGGGCAGTCACAAAATGTATGTTCTATATCCAGAAGATACCGAAGGGTACAAAGACAGAGGTGGGATCCAAATAGAAAATTATTCTATAGGAAATATTTTGAAGGACACTATTTTTGGTGTGAAGGGTATGTTCACATGGGTAGATACATTACGTTGACCATTCAAAGGAATGTGCCAAAGCAGAATCAAAATTTTAGTTTGAAGAAGATCTATGAACCAACAAGTGAGAAGAAAAAAAAATTAGATTTGCAGCATTTCAAGAAGATTTTGGTCCATCATACATTGGGAATGATTAGATGTATCAATCTATGCCCTGTATAAAGTCAAAAATATAGACCATGAAGAAGAGAGTAGAGAAGGAACTATTTGCTGAAATCGCCCTTAACACATCATATCGTTATGGTGTATCGATCTTTGATAGTGGCTTCATGTCTCACATGGCAGGAAATAAGGATATGGTTGGAGGTGTAAAATATGGACAAGGATGAATTTTCACGATTGAAAATGATGACTTCCAAAAGATAATTAGACCAGGAAAGGCCAGGTTTGGGGAAAAAGAAATAAGAGATGCTGAGGTCTTTGTTGTAGAAGGTCTCAGTCCCAATTTTCTTAGTGCCTGTCAATTGTTGGACTCAGAGAATTATATACGGTTTACCAAGAAGCCATGTGTCGTCAAGGGAAGTGATGGTACAATGATCCTACAGGGGAAAATAAAAAAATTTAATATATTACAGGAAAGTGGAGAAGAAGACATGTGGTTTTTATTCAGTGAAGAAGAAATAAAATTCTGGCATAAAAAACATGGTCACCCATGTCAAACATCTCTTGATGATCTAGAAAAGTGTGAAGATGTAAGAGACCTCCTTAATAAATGATATTATAATACACATATGGGTGATTCTTTTCAACAAGGAAATGTCGTTAGAAAGACGTACAATGGAAATGAATATAATTCAATAAGGGTACTTGAATTGGTACATGCTAATGTTTGTGGAACTATTTCACAAAGAGACGTTGAAGAAAAAAGGTATTGCATTCTATTAATAGATGACTATAATAGAATGTCATGGGTTTTCTTAATTTCCCAGATGTTTGATGTGTTCTGTTTCCGAAATCAATATCGGAGGGAATCTGAAAGGGTGATTAGGCAAGAGATTCTAAAGATCCATATTGAAAATGGTATGAAATTCACAAACTGCCAGGTGGAATACAATCTCAAGAAACACAAGATAAGGTATCAGGTTTCTTCAGTAAGAAATTCCAAACAAAATGGAGTGGTTAAAAGGATAAATTTAATCATAAACAACATTGTATATCATTTCTTAATAAAAAAGACCTACTCAATTTTTTTTAAGGAAGTAGTATTGACATCATTCTACATTTCTAACAGGGATCTATTGGTTCCTAAGGAAGGAAAGACACTATATAGAATGTGGTATGGGAAGAATCCAATGGTGATGTTCTTTTTATTCATTAGAAGTAATTTATTTATACTCAATAAAGAAAAAAACATGAAATCTAAGTCACGTAGATTTGAGGGAATATTCCTTAGCTACTTAGGAAAAAGAAAAGAATTTAAACGATTTAATAAAACTCTATGAAAGGGAGTTGATAAGAATGATGTAATAGTTGTGTAAAATTAAGATAATATTCCACATCAGAGTGAACAATTTCTTGAAGAAAGTGATGAGGATGAATGAAATTCCAGTGTAGAAGAAGTGGTCGACCCTGATTCAAGAGAAGATACTGATGATGAGCATGATGAAGTAAATTCTGTATCTACACAAAAGCCAAGAATTGGTGCTGAAATTGACAGGAATAATATCATTACTAATCAATCAACTACAGTTCATAAAAGAAGAATTAAATCACTATCCCATACATCATTCGTATCTCAGGTGGAGCCTAAATACCTTTCTGATGTAACTAAAGATGAAAATTGTGTTCAGGATATAAATGAAGAGTTGGATCAAATTGATAAGAATCATACTTGGGAGATTGTTTCAAGGCCACCAGATAAGAATGTCATCTGGAATAAATGGGTCTATCGCAATAAGATGAATGAAGATGGAACAATGATTCGGAATAAACCACGACTTCTGTGCAAAGGATACTTACAGATAGGGGGAATAGATGTTGATGAGATATTTTCACTGGTTGTGAGGCTAGAGAAATAAAAATATTCATAGCCATTTCAGTGCTACAGAATTTCAAAGTAATCTAGATGGATATCAAATCTGCATTTTCTAAACGATTTCTAGAATAAGAAGTATATATCATGCAGCAAGTTGGTTTTCACATTCATGATGAGAACAAGCTTTTTCGGCTAAATAAGTCACTTTATAAGTTGAAACATGCACCAAGAGCATGATACTTGAGGATTGATCAGTATTTTAAGAATATATATTTCTATTGTTGTGTGATTGATTATAGTATTCATTTCAAAAACCACAATAATAAATGGATTATGGTTCTCGTTTATGTTTTTAAAATAATATTTGGTGGATCTGATGAAGCTTAGTATAGATGGTTTTCGGAATTTATGAAAAGTGGAATCAAAATGTCAATGATTGGGGAGCTGATAGTTTTCCTTGGTTTACTAGAGTCCCAAGGAAGTAATCGAAAAATAATTTCTCAATAAAAATATTCAATGGAGGTTCTGAGAAGGTTTGGAATTGAAACTTCCATGGAGATGAAGTCTTTGGTTGCTACCGGGATGATGTTATCAAAAGATAATAATCACAAGGAAGATAATATAACAGAATACAGGAAGATTGTTGGGAGTTTATAGTACCTGATAGCCTTAGACCTGGTATATTTTTCACCTCATGTCGAGTAGCGCAATATCAAATAAATTAAAAGTAAATCCACATGATTACATTAAAAAATAATAAATTATTATATCAAGGGAATGGTGGATTTCATATTAATATGTAGTGACAAATCTCTATCCGTGTTAATGGTATATACTGATGAAAATTGGACAGGTTCAGTGGATGACTTGAAATCAACATCCATTGGTGATTTCTATCTTGGTGGATTGTGTATTTATTGGATAATCCCAAATAATGACTACATTTCATTGATAATAGATTATGTTTAGTATATAGCATACACTAACACATGCACACATTTATAGTGGATGAAGCAGCAGATTAATGACATGGGTGTTAAAGTGACGTCTTCGATCAAAATCCAGAGTGATAACTCAAGTTCTATAAACCTCTACAGAATTCCCATTCATCACTCAAAGAAAAAAGTACATTGAGATAAAGTATCATTTTATAAAGGAGAAGGTTGAGTATGGAATCATAAAATTGGATTATGTGCCTATATAACTACAGAATACAGACATTTGGACAAATGCCTTACCCAAGGATGATTTTGAGAGGCATCGAATGACTTTTGGAGTTCATTAAACACCCCACATTTGAAAAATTGTGGATTGGGGAACTCCCACCTGTCCCTGAGGTATGATATGTTTTTCTCTAATCTCCTAATCTGTATTATTTCAAATTTGGCAGACCAAAAAGGAGTGAACATTGGGTTCATTGAGGAATGTGGAAAATTGTGACTCCTCAAGGGGAGAATTTATGGCTATGGAATGGAGAAAATATCTTATTAAAAGACACGAGGATAAGCTAACAGGTGCAGATGTGAGATAGGGGGAGGGCATTAAATCTGATGATGTTACATGTGGTCTCTCAAAGAATAGATATCATGATAGCTAAGGATCGTGATAATAGCTTAAGAGTGACATTGGAATGGTGTCAGAAGGTTTCTAGAAGTCATCAATTGATATTAATTTTGTAATTGGTATTAGTTTGGTATCAACAGTGTGTTTCATAAATGGTGTGATTCATTGATGAAATATTTCAGTTACTCTTGTTTCTCACACTAAGCATTTTTCACATGGTCTTTGTGTATGTGTTGACTGAATCTATGATCTCTATCTAAATCACAATTGGCTAATGGTTAGTTAAGCATTATCACTATATAATTTTATGAGAAGAGTTGTCAACACAACCATGGGAGAATATTGTTGGGAAACAATCCCACAAGGTATCATTGAATCATTTTTGAGGCGATTGTGTTTGTTGAAAAAGCGGGCCTTCCTGTGGTGTTTGTTGAAAATGCAGACCACTATATACACATTTGTTGAAAAAGGTGGTTTACATAGTGAGTAGTCGAGTTTAAAGGATGTTATCAATAATCCATGATTGAATGAAGAACATAAAAATGCAATTAATGATCTGGAAGTAGTACAAAAAGAGAAGATATAAGGTGGTGTTGTTTGGTAGTGTTTGCCAAAAATTTTGGCCTTAAAATCGAAAAATGAGGAATAGTGTTTTTGGAAAATGTAAATACAAACTGGTATCTTGTAGGGTTGTAATGTTGCACGCCATATGTTTTTCAAGAACATAAAATTAAAATATATAATAGTAAAGAGGTTCTCCAAATTTTTGGTTTGGGCGCACAAGGTGACTAGGCATCAAAGACCAGGGTGGCTAGACGTGCATGCCAAGAAGAGACTTGCGTGCTGACTCTCAGGGTACCCAAAATGAAGATAAATAGAGGGATAACCCTCCTAATTTTGTACAGATTTAGAAACATTGTGAAAATTAGATCTCCAGTTGTGTCGGTGGTTTGGTCGCGCATGTGGTGGTTTTGTTGCGCAAGTATAAATATACTCCAAAGTTGTACTCCAGTTGATAGTTGCATTCCATTATTTGTTTGGGCATAAAAGTGTGTGAGTCTCCAACATATGGAGTTGAAGAAGGGGGTTTTGTTCATTTGGATTAGTGACACATACATACTTGGCGTGGATTAGCATGCCAAAGCATAGAGAAGCGCGCCAGACATTAGAGAAGAATTCCAATCATTGAGAAGTGTACCAATTAATCTAGGGATGTGAGAATGTTAGAATATTTATTGGTACATCCATATTAATGTTTTATTCATCAGTGTATGAAAGTGGAACTTCAACAGAACATCTACTTATAAAAGAATATTCTTTCATTTTTGACAATGAAGATATCTACATGTCTATAAACTCTGAGTGGATCTTCTGAAGAAGTAGTGATCTCACATCAGTTGAGAGAGCAGTGAGTTCTCAAACTGTTAGAGGTTGTAAACCAGAGGGGACAGTTAGTCCTCTTCGATCATTATAAACAAAGTGCGCTTTTAGTGAATTTGGTGCATCGGTACATTGCCAGTGTATACTCCTTGGATGTAGCCCATTGAGGGTGAACCAAGAAAAAATCGGTGTGTCCCATTCATGATTTAATTTCTATTTATACTTTTATATAGGAAAGAGAGAGAAATGAGTGTTTCTCAACTACAGAAAAATACCTATAGGGGAAGTTATTTTAATAATCCATACCTTGATTCACCCCCCCCCCTCTTAGGTTATCTAACCTAGTGGAACTAACAATATGTGATGTTACATATACCAAACTAAGAGAAGGTTCACTTCACCCAAAAAATAATAAATATCATGATTTTAATTTTAATATTTTTTGAGAAATTTAGAGCTTCCCAAAGTGGATACTATCATGAAATTGTAGGTGGGTTCTATTTAATGGTATGTTTGTGTCCATTTTTTATGTTGTAATGTGTCATAGAAAACACTGGTTGTAGGGAATATGTGAGATAGGGAATAGAAACATATAGACTATGTTTGTATGTAATCATTCGGTTCTAGATGTCATCCTAGTTATGATCGTTTTCTTATCAACATTCTCTATTGGTGTGGTAGACACAATACCAAATCACTCTTTCCTTGATTCATCCCTTATTAATGATATAGAGATTACATTAAAGAAAATAGAACAAACTATAATCATGGAGAATCCTACCATATTATATTTTACTACCACACCCTAATACTAATAGATTAACATGTCTATCGCCGTTAGAGAATTGTGAGGGATATCTTCCCATAGGATGCAAGGCCCATGTATTTTTTTCATAGCATGGACATTTTTTATCTATAACTAACATTTTTAAATATTTCTGGAGTGTATTTCAGTGTTTTGTGAGTTAGTGAATTCAGTTTTTACATTATTTGAAACAGGTAATCACTGGTAATAAAATATGGGATCATATATAGGTGGACCCATCTGATTACGAATCATATGAATATTATGAATAAAGGTGTTCTAGGAATAATGATCCTACAATTTACTACAATGGTAGATAAGTTTTTACATGTCCTATCTAAGGATGTATCATGATTACATCACCATTAACTAGTTGAATTTGGTATAATGATTCCCTTTATGAATGCATCAATATCAAATCTAGAATATCAGATGTCCACTACAAAGTTGTGAGAGATAAAGTTGTAGTTAGAGTTCATATTGGGGAAGGGATATGTGAGACATATAGTACCCCCCCTATTTGGAATAATTTCTATTTTTGAAGATCATGGATGTGATCCTATTGTTTTTACAATATTATCATCTCATTTACCTAGAATATACCATGATTAATATCAACTTCTATAAATCAAAAACACCAGGACTAGTTTAATGGGGTGATGTGGTTATTGAATATTGACCTAGGGTCCAGTTATCACAATATATTTGTTTGAGGTTTGGATGATCCATGAATTTAATTTAGGTGCTTCTATGTGAACATGGACTGTGATATGATACACTTTGGGGTGACGAATTTCCCATTAGTGTTCATGGGACCCATGATCTAGATCATTTTACCCATTTAATACCGATTTTTAGTGGTCTTTTTAGATGACATATTCTTTTAGTTAGAATCAAAGGAGGGGTTTGTGGGACATTTTAGGGTTTCATAGGACAAAATCATAGAGAACCATATATATGGGAAGCTCGTGCTATTTTTTCTTGAATTATAGGTTCATTACAATTTCAGCCGTGATCCTGGAACATTTAAGTACTTAGAGAAAAATGGTTCATAATTTATTGTGTATGAAAACTTTTTAGTGTCATTATCTAGTGATCTTGGAAAGGATAAAGAGCACCACCCATATTGAGGGATCTGTATGATGGTGTTCATCTTGGGGTATTCTACAATATATATAGATATGGATCTTTATTTCTTTTAATGTAATTATAGATGGTGGGTTTTAATGGGATCTAGAAGCTGATATGTCATAATAATATTTACAATATTCACAACTATGTTATGGTAGTAATAGTTTTCACACTAATATCATTGTGATGCTATATTTTTGGAAATAAATTCATTTTCATTATAGAAACTAAGTATCTCAGTTAGATATTCTCTTTAAAATATCATAACAAGATTTATATTGATTATTAATAGTTGTCTTATTTTAATTTGACCACACATGTTGATGATAATTTATAACGTATTATCATACATAACACTAAATGATATATCTAGGTATGTAAAATATATATACATACACTAATCTAATTTTTGTGTTGTAATTGATGAAGGTATACCAAGTGGATTATATCTCATGATGAATTACATTCCAACATTTGAAGTCCAATCATCAAGAACGCGAGGGATTATCTTGTCACAATATTGTTCAACAGTTTATGTGGGATGGTATATATTCTTATTTGATCGGGTGAATTTAATGATCATCATGATGTCACAACTCTATATGTGAGATCATATATGGACTTTCTATGTCAAGAAAACATCTTATTAATCCATGATAAATGTTTAGTGGATATTTGGGGATGCTTTTTTGGACATGTGATAGTTTAACATAATGGAGTTTCCTAGAAAACCATTTTATATCATTTTGAATTACTCATGTTATGGTAATGGAGAGGATTTTTTTTGAGAATTTTGAACTGTTGTATTTTTTATCATTGTCTTCATCCACATCAATGTTATCAATATAGACTAGACTATTCCATTTCTAGAGGACATATATTGGTCTCTTGAGTTATAGTTTTTTCCACTACTTGGAGGATTTTTTCCCATAGTGGAGTTTTTGTATAAAAATATATACCCTTCCACTATAAGTATAAAACCATTTATTGCATTGAAAATGATTCCATTCCGTTAAATATTATATTTTATTGAACCAAGAGATACAATAATTATGTTACTATAATTACTTCAAGCCCGAATTGATAATGTATTGATATTTCAAGAGCTGATTATAAATTCTCAATGAAGATTTTAGTCATATGAGTATGTATAATAGAGGCCTTCATAGGTATATGTGTGAGGTCATGTGTTCCTTAGGTCCTCAATATGATGAGGTTGATGATTATTTACTCATCAAGGAATATTATGTCCAGATTAAACATCAATTCCTATATTACGTAGATAATTGAACGAATGGTTTACCAAATAGTCTTGCCACCATAGATAAACCAGCTATATGGTGTTTTCCATGTTTCACAACTTATGGGATACATTCAAAACCAATCACATGATATAATCTGGGGAATGCATTATATTGAGGCTAATGTTATGATTTCCATATTCTTGTTGGTGATCAAGTATTGGTATTTGAAAAACCATCATGGGTGATCGTTAACATTTTTGTGAGTTCATATAAAACACATGAAATTCCAAGGGTGTTCATTTGAGTAGAAACAATGAATTCAAAATCGATATCCCCATTAATATAATTATGTATTTCATTAATTTGATTAAAATACATTTATATGTGGAGAATAAATAGAATTGGAAACATCATTTTGATAAATTATAATATTTCACATAATATTTGTAGTGTGAATAGTGGAATTATTTTGATGAACCATTCCATTTGAATGATAAGTATTTATATATTTAAAATATATAATATAATATATCATGTGTTCAAATTTTATAAAAATTATAAATTATATTATTAGTATTTTTTAGGATTGACACAATTATAATAAAATTATATCATGATTTTTGGTTTTACCCAAATAATGAAATAAGTATTGATAGTGTTAGAATCGATGATAGAGTATAGTCTTAAAATTATTATATGGATCAAATAAAGATATAATTTTATAGTCTGTTTATTATGAATCTCAAACTTATCCACATTATAAACCCTCAATGTTTAATTTAAAATTGACACCTAAGTAGTTTTAGAGGATTTAGGGTATGGAAGGATATCTGGTGAAAAAAAAGTTGCTGTTTTTAGTATCGGGTTTTTACAATGAAAAAATATAGAGAATATAAAATCCTATTACTAACTTAGCATATATAATCAGTCACATCATTATGGATATCTTCTTTTTCTATGGTTGATCCAAATATGAAAAATGGATTTTCTTTTTTGTGTTATTCCCCATTCATTATTGGATTGGAAAACATGTATTAATTTAATTATGAAATAATTATTTATTAATTAATTTTTTATGAGACCATTGATATTTTTATTTTCATAGAATAATGAAGTTGATATTATTTTGGTTTTTTTATTATTATATTATCCACTCTTTTCTATAAATACAATGAATAATGTGAAAATAAATGTGACCTATATTTGTTTCCCAATGTTTTTCATAAATCCATTCTCTATATGTTCATCAATGTTCACAATCGTTGTTTAATTTTAAAATTGATTCAACTATTCAATCAAATTTGATCATTATAAAATCACACTTTTATGTAATGGATCATTAATGAGGGTTAGATTTGATTTTGGGGACTAGAATGTGTGTGGTGGAGATAATGAGAATTCATTGTTTGTTGAGTGATTTTTATTCAATGTGCTATATTGAGTGGGTATCTCCAGTCTTGGGGTTGGTGGTGATTTTTTCGAAATGGGTGGTTGTAAGATGGTCATTAGAGATGATAAAAACACTATTCAATGTGATATCAATAATATCAGCTAAGAATGAATAATGAATTAATTTAGAGAGTGTGGTCTGTAAGGATGTGTAAATATTATATTTTTTTTATAAATGTACAATGTTGAAGGAATTCATCACAGATAATTACCTACAATGAAGGATTGATTATGTAGATGATACAGTTTATAGGGAGTGATAAAAATAAAACCTTTTTTGGAGGCCCTACACTATATGTTTTCCATAGATGGCCATCATGATGTTGGCATGGATTAATTTCTGATGTATCCCTATGAACAAACATTTCATATGGGTTAGTGAAATCCCCATGTACATTGGAATGTGAATGGGTATATTATGATATTTCATACATGAGTACCATCCCGACCTGTAAAAATTTTGTATCATGACAATATACATTTTAAATATTGTAACATTCTATGTGAGATGATAATGTGTAGTAACTAAAATAGTGAGATACGTGGTGTACCCTAGTTAAATTTTTTTTTTAAATTGGGGAAGGATATAGGCCATGACCTCTTGAGTTCAACTTCTATTTTAGTGGGTATCTTCCATTGGTCCATCCCTAATATTGTATAGTGTGGAATATAATCCTTATAATTTTATTAGTGATCCACATAATGGCCTAGTTATATGTAGAGTTTGGTATACCTATTCATGTCCCTAAGTGTGTTGATCTATCACAACCTTACCAAGGATTAGTCATGTATCATGTATCATGTGTCCAAAACTCAAGAAAAGTGATCCCTTTCATAGTGATTTTTCCAGGACAGGGTGATTTATTCCCTATAGTCCCTAGAGAAAATCCCCTAACATAATATCAATATATTTTGAATTTTACTTTTTTCCCTTTCATTCTTAGTGCTATAAAATATATCCCCTCGGTTGAGTGCCATAAGCATAATGAGATTCGATAAGTGATTTATCTCATATGAATTTTACATTAAATGATCTAGTATTGTCCCTATAATTGAAGAGAGTATAGACTTCACCATATGAAATTTATTGTTCGTTTTTTTTCATATCATGTATTTTGTATTTCATTATAGGTGAATCAGATTATTGTTGTTTTTAGGTATCTATCATTAATGCTTTGTTTAATAATTTCATGGTATCCTACAAGTTATGATTAAAATTTATCATATAATTTATACTCACTAATCTTGTATTATATAAACAATAATACATTTGATGGGGTATTAGGTGGAATAGTAGAATGTGGATCTTAGTTATGATATTTTGAACATGTATAGTTCCAAGAGTATCCTCTTGATAAAATTCCCATTTTTGTTAGCAGTTTTTGAACAGTTTACTATATTTCTGGGATTCTATTTTTTCATACTCATTTTCATACATGTTTTAGTACTATAATATTATATTATTTTTTATGCATGAATTTATATTGTTAGGATACAATATTTTCATCACTATATTGGTGTGTGGTGATTTGTGAATATATACAGGCACATTTGGATAATGGATCATAAGTGGTTGATATGCCAACATAGAATTTGTCAGAAGGACCTATCCTATTTCATTTGGTCCTTCTATATCACCTCTATAATACTAAAATCATGTTAGTCCATATAATTCATGTAACTAAAAAATTATTTTTATCTCATTTTATGTCAAATAGTCTCTCTAAAAGTCCACATTATTATAGATATTTTTCATAATCCATGTGATCTAATGATCTAATTCATCAATACCATCTAAGCTACTACATTAAAAAACAATTTTCTATTATCTCTTCATAGCACTGGACTAGAATATTTAAATATGGTAGTTAAATAATCTGATATTTAATGAAATGAATCTCTATTATCTTAATTCCTTTTCTCATACCCCATCGCCACCAATATACTCTAATTATATATGGGATAAAAATGATATCATCATGAGTAAGACTCATTGGATTCACTGTATGATAAATATTTTATTATTTATCCATTCTTATTGGTAAGAAATTCTATTTTTTATCTACCAATTAATCATAAAAAACACAATCTATCTAGGTTATTAAATTTTTTTAATACCATAATACTTTTTCGGATAATCATTATTCATGATTTTCTATATTAAAACCAAAATTCATCATAGATTTTTTAATTATATATTGGGTTGTCTTAAAAAATTTTGATGTACCAAAATGTCTGATTTCCAAAATTCTCAAAATCCCATTTGATGTCACAAATAAATAAATTTCATTTTATATGAACCATTTAGTTGGACATTTTAATACATTTAAAAACATAATTTTTTTTGAAATAAATATTAAATCAATGAAAAATATTAAAAAATCCTTCCCCAAAACCATGGAACTACACCAAATCACTAGATAATGATCATATCAAATATTTATAATACATGTCCTCATTTAACTATGTTGAAACCATTATTTAGCTAAAAAAAAAATTTAATTAAAATATGATTTAAATTCATGAAATTTTTTTATATATTGTACATTTATAAAAAAATGAAATTTACCTTCCCTTTTATATACAATAGACAATGGGGGATGAATGTAATAGAAATGAAAAAAGGAATAAGTAAATTTTTAGCAAAATGAGTATATAATTTTATCCCACTTTTTAAAACAGTACGGTAGATGTATTAAATCATAAAGTGGGATAATTAAATGAATTTTTAAGAATATAATAATTTTGATGCTTTTAAAAAAGGATTATATATGAAAAATGCAATTTTAGAGTGATCAGTGTTATAAAAACTAACATAATTAGTAAAGAAATTAAATATACATAAGTGAAAAATAAAACCATCCAATATTAACCACATAACTGATTAAATAAATTGAACAATATAAAATTTAAACATCAAGGTAAATTTAATGGTGGGATATTTATAAAACAATCAATGTAATAATTAATGGTTTTTTATCCCAAAAATTCAATACACTGAAATTCGTAACATTGACCCAAAATATGTTATTGATTTGATATCTAATATAAATTTATCCATGACCTAACTATGAACAACAAAAATCATTCATCTATCAGATGAAGTAATTCCACACTAATAGATCATTTATATAAGTGTTTATATTAGGTAGTTCAATACCTATGATCCTATTCAATAAACAAAATAGATTGAAATTGTATATACAATACAATTCCTAAACACCCATATTTTGTATGATACAGTATTATACCCTTAGAAAAACATCAATCATGAATGATTACAAAAATGATTATAAAAAACTAATTTATTTTTAATTGAAAAATGTCACAACATTGTCTCTAAGAAAAACCATTAATACATATAATTGAATCTATAAACATCAGCCATATGATGTAGTATCACTTGATGTAGTGAATGAAAATATCATTTATTCCCTGATATTTTTTTTATAAATTTAGAAAATATGTTTTGAAAACCATTAAATATTTTATTCTTTGATTATAAAATTTGAATATAATACATCAAAATGGTGATTTGAAAAAAATTAATCCCTGTTGAAATTTTTTTAACTTCATAATTCAGAGAGATATAAGTTAATCTCATATGTTACGAGAGAATATATTGTGAAGATATAATACTAACATAAAAACCCATAAAAAACCAATAATACCTTAATTCAAAACAAAAAAAAATTTAATATGATTTTTGAAACAATGAATGATGTGGTTAGATTTGAATCAAAATTGTTTTCTTTAAAACTAAAAATTAATTGCGGATTATATTTGATTTATATTTCGGAGTTATATTTTATAATGATATATTATAAAAAATCAACAGTATGATATATAACTACTGATGAATTTTTTCTTCTATAAAATATATTTAATATAATTTCATTAAAACATATTAATACTGAAATATGATATTTTTTTACTTATTATGTATAAAATTTACATTTTTAAAAATTAGAATACTCATAATGATTTAGTTGGTAAAAAAATAATATGAATACGATTCGATATTTCCTAAGACAAAGCACATAGAATAACATCATGAAAAATACCTACTCAATATTGGGCTTAAAATTTTTATAACCACATAATAAAAAATTTATATACATAAATAATTTTTATGAATCATAATGATGTTTCAAAAAATAAAAAATGAAATTGGGAGTTAATTATTATTTTTAATGAATGATGTACAATAATTTATTATAAAACACGAGGTTGTACATAGGATATCTTTTCAAAAATATCTAGCTAAATCCACATAGAATATATGTTTATAAAAATACAGTGTTATTTAAATTGATTAAATACTATTTGTGTCATGAAATGGAAATTTATTTAAATAAGGATGTTTTTAAAACTAATTTAAAATGTGATGGATATTGAAAATTTTAAAATTTAAAATTATCCCAAAATGGAAATTTAGATTATATATGACACTTTCTATGAGATTATAATTATATATCCTAAAATATATACTGTTACACCATAGATCATATTTTAAAAACTTGTTTTATATCATTATGTAATTTTTTTTGATTTAATGAGAATATTTTGTTATTTTATTACATATTAATTTAATGTCTCAATTTATATAGTATAGAATGTTATATTTCTATAAAAATCCATCAATTCAATAGTTCAATGTTTTATATTATATTACATTGAGTATTTGATAAATTAATATTATATAATCTAAAAATATACAAAATATATTCATAATGTTTTTTATTGACAATGATCACTCAAAGTCAAAAAACAACAGTCTTTTTATTGATGTACTAAATTAACACAAATCTCCTCGATGTTGTATCATATAGTGATCACATTATCTACTAGTTATGTATTATTTTTATATAAAATGAAATTAATTACTTTTTATATAATGTACATGATATTTATTGTATATTTTAATTTTAGTGTACTTATTATAAAATTTTTCAATTTTTATTGATAATTTTGTTCATGATCATAGAGAATGTTATCCATATTTTTCAAAATATACATGATTTATTTTATTTTTTAGAACCAATTAAAACATTTTAATTTTTTTTATAATAAATAAATGTTTTTATATATAAAAAGTTATTTTTTAAATTCATATATTTCTATATAAATTTTGTTGAATATGTAATCTATGGGATACTATTTGACATTCCTAAATAAATTATTATAGAGAAAGAGTTTATGTCTAAATTATTATAATATGAATAATTATTAAAAAATGAATATTATTTATATAAATGAGACAACATCACCAAATTAGTGCAATGGGAAAATATTTTCATCACTATGATATTAATTATATTTTATATTAATTATAATATATTTATTTATTTTAAATATATTTTTGAAACATCTTGTGAAAATTCCTAATCAATTTATATTATTTGATTTGTTTCAATGATATTTTCAAGAAGAATCTAGATAATTCATCTGCACAATAAGAGTCCATGAATTATAATATTAAAATTTATTACGGTAGAATATAGTAACAAAATTCATCATATATGAGAAACAAAAATGGATTTTTAATATATGTTATATTTCCTAATCAAATCGAATTTCAGTTTAATGTATTTTAAAAATAGTTTTATTTTGAATTAATCTTCACTATTGTTTTTTTGATTATGATTATTGAATTGATATTTCATGGGATTAGAATTAAATTTAGAAACATTATTTCTGAGTGATATAGTTTTGAGTGTTTAAAGAATAATAAACCATTGTCTTCATGGACCTTATGTAGAAATACATCACCAAGATTTAATAGGATACCATCATTATCTAAATATATACCTAGGAAAACTATTGATGTATTTTAATGCGAGGAGGCCCACTGGATTCCCAATGTACATTTATTTGGTAGCTATTAAAAACAATATTCATGATACAATACATTTGGTACTAGTTAGTGTTCGTTGTTTATGTTCTAAATAAACGTAATAACCATTATCATATGATCAGAAATTTCCATATCCATATTTACAAGGGAGACACTCATGTGGGGGAATTTCTATAACACACTCTCCATGTCTTATCCCATTTAGATATGTATTGATTCACATTCGATCAACATCTCTGAAAAAGTGGTTTTAGTGCACCAAATACAGGGAATCACATTCCATAATTTCATATCTGTCTATTATTATTTCATTGAATAATTCTATTGTTAATTCATTTTGGAATAAAGATGGAAATCCCCTCATAATTGTAAAAAGTTTCCCCTAATTACGGATCTTACTAATGTTGTGTACACATGTTGCCAATAGACAATGAAAAAACCTCATCAATTTTTTTAAATATTTTTTATTTTTTATTGTATTTTATAAAATTAAATTTATATTTATGTGAATAATGATGTACTAAACTATTTCATACCACATATAATCACTAATGTTTATAAAATAGTCATCAATATTCTATCATTTAACGTTACTAGTTGTGGATTTCCACATTGGTTTTTTATTTTTGTCAAGAATCAATTGATTAAAAATAAATTTCTTTTTATATGTTAATAGTTATAAAATTTCAACCTATGGTTTAATATGGGAAATCATAACCATTTTAAGGATTTTTGTTAAAATGGTATAGGGTTTTTGGGAAAAGGAAAATTCTAGATAATTCATGTATTATGTCTAGTGGTTATCGGATTCATTAATCATTTCATCGATAATTATTAGTTTTTTATAAAAAAACATCATATTAAAGGTCTTATGATTGATAAATTATTGATGAAATTGATAAAATGTTCATCCATTCATATATCAATGTACAGAAAATCTAATTAAAATTGTGATGATGGTTGGGTTTTCAAAGAAACATACAATATTTTACTCCCTCTAATGGTCTTCAACATCAATTAGAATCATCAAATACTTCTAAAGGATTTCCTTTCTCCAATTATTTCTCTATAACCTCTATAAAGGGAAAAATATTGATAAAGAGTTATATTTATATTCTTTAATAATAGAATAGAATGGATTATAAAAATAATGATGTTTGTAATCCACTCAAAACATGAAAAACCATTAAATATAAAATTCTTCATGAAATCTAAAGTGTTCAAAATGTTATATAATATCCATAATAATTATCAGGCAATTCAATTATTAAATGGAATTTTAAAATAATATTAATGATAATATATATTTTATATATTATCAGAAGACTTTTATAAAATTACGATGACATTATAATAAAATTAGAAGCACTGTATAAAATGTGTCACATATCTTTAAAACATTAAATATAATGTGTAGTTATACATTATGACCATAAGTAAACACTAATTTACTGATCATCACCACCATGTGGTGTCCGATTTCATGTTTTATTTCAAACAATCAATAATTCTGTGGCAAATCGTTTCCTTTATGAAAACCATCAGAATTATTTTTGGGATCCAACCATCCTCCCATTAACATTATTACAAACAATAAAATCTCAACTTTTTAATAATATCATTGTGACTTATTCAATCCACATTCATAATCCTAATTTTTTACCATATTAGCCTATATGGAATTAGATATATGTAAGAAATTACAATTATATAATTACATGGAAGCTGAAGATGAGTGAGAAACTTTTTTTCTGCCTAATATTCAATTGTGTTTAGTCTAATCTTCATCAAGCATATTTATATCTCAATTTTAATACATCCATATAGTGATCCACCTATATAAATCATATTTATATTTATATAAATAAATTTCACAGCATAAAGAATTAACACTATATATGAAACATTTCAATGTAGTACATGATGTATCATCCATTTATTCAATCTCAATAATAAATGGAATTTTTACAATGAATTCATCATATGTAAATCATAAATGTCATTATGAAAATTACACATCACTCAACTAATCATTGTGATGAATTAGTATTCGGTATTTCAATAATATTTCCAAAATATATATTTGTTATAGAAGAAGACAAATCCAATCATAGATGAACATAAATGATGACATTATTTACAACAACAATTAAATGAACATTGATAATATCATTCATATGGATAGAATAAGAGAGAATTAAATACATGATGGTTGATTTGATAGTAATCATTTAATCCTCATGTTACAGGGATCTATATTATTCCTTCACCACTATGTATATAAATGATCATGAGACATTCAGTATGATAAATGATTCTAGTTATCCTCAATGACACTCCCCAAATTATTATCTCATGACATTTCATTGTATTATATTTTGTTTTAAAATATTTCTATATATAATATGTCAATACATACCTAAAGACCATGTGATGGTAATCCATTGGGAACAAATTATTTCATCCATTGTGACAATTTGAAATTTTAACAATTTATGTATTTCATATAGCTCACCAAAACTAATTATAAATAGTGGTTTCCTTTATTATATATCAATGATACATTTTTCTACCATTAAATCCAATCTATAATGTATATATTAATGATATGTGTTCTGAGAGCCTCATTATTTTTCATCTAGATAGATTTTTCAAAATTATCCACAATTTTTTCCTCTATAGTTTTCCAATGAATATTTACATCACCAAATTTAATGAATTACTTACTGATATTTTATTTAAACATTATTTTTTCAATATATTGGTGAGATTATGGTTTCTAGTAATATGATTTTGCACTATTATTATAAAATTTAATCAAAACTGATCCATTAATGATTTAGAGCACATCATTATTAGGGAATTAATTTATAATTGGAACATTTTCCTTCATTTAGAAAATCGACTTATGTAATCTAATTATATTTTAGTGTCCTCCATAGAGTATTATTGGGAATCATTTTTAACTGTAGATCTAACATTAAAGAAAAAAATGACACAAAATATATTTTCCATATCACCATTATTGGATTACATACTAGCATCATTATTACCAATAATAATTTTCCCATTATAAACTCCTAAAATAATGATGGCATCCTTAATTATTCACATATTTCATTTATTCTTGATAGTAATATAGTGACTCTCACCCTGATTAGATTTGAATATATTTAATAAACTCAAATAATATGTGAAATAAAATTGGCTACGTAATACGAAATACAAGATAGATCCTATTGATGGATTATAGGTAATCTTATTCATATTTTAAAAATAACTTAATGGATCCTAAATCCTACCATTTTTTGAAATAATGTAAAAGATCTACTATTTTAGTTTTCCTTATTAACCCCCATTATAAAATCATTTATATATTTTTTATTTCTCATTAAAAGATACCATTTCAATATTTATATAGAAATTTTATTCCTAACAATGTAAAACATTTCATCCATATCCTTTATGAAGAATAATATTCCCTACCACACTTTAATAAAAATGTATTATTTGATAAGTATTGTTTTATCAAAAAAAATCATAATTCCACAAATCTAACAAGAATATAATTTTTTTATTCTGAAAAGATATATAAATTAAATATCAAAAAATATCTTTAATGGATTCATCCAAAATAGATTTTCAGAATATGAGTAATTTTTTTAATCCACACATATATAGTAGCAACACAAAAATAAGAGCATGCTCATTTGGTATATAAAATCATGTTGGGTGTATCATATATATTTCCTTTACTATATTATAATATAATATAATTGTATTGACGTACATTTAGTAAAAATATAAATTAATATACATTCATTGAAATGTATTTTCATAATAGAATTTATCATTTTAATTAAATAATTGGTTTCTTAATATATTATACTATTAATTATTTTTTAATGATTAGCTACACAAATAATGTTTTATGTAAAAAATACTTTTTCCTTCTATGATTTACTATTGAAACCCCACTTGTATCCTATGGGTATTGTCATATGGTTCATCTTTATTATTCAAAACATTATTTCCGTACATAGAGTTTATTCATGATTGCATGTAATTAAAAAAAAATTAAAAATCCAAACACTAATTAGCATGTCGATAATTTGTCGGCGAATAATTTATTAATAAAACATCATAATAAATGGGAATAGAATTTATATATTTTTATTGGTAATTGTAATAATCCATCCAGAGCATATTTTTTCCAGCTCATTTGATTCATTTATTTTCCAAAAACTATTGATTTACCTATACCGACATTTATATCATAAAAAACATATCAATTAGTACATACTATAAGAAAGATCAATATTTCACCAACTAAATCCACAATTCATTAGATAAATATGAAGAAAAAATATCACCTAAATCTATACAACATTTTATTTGGTAGGAAATTATAAAAAATACCATGTTATTTCAGTAGTATAAAAAATAAGAATTTTTTTTATTTGAGGACACATTTTTCAGAAGAAAATTTATCATGTATGGTTTAGAAAAAAAATATATTCTTTATTAAAATTAAGTGATTCCTATCAGTCTATATGTATTACGATGCCTTTATAATAAATCTTTATTTAATTTTGAATGGTAATAATATATTATTAATTAGATATTAATTATATATTTATATATTAAAAGATACATCGACTTATCATTGATCAAACCATGTCCAACGAGGCACAATTATACATCTCAGGCACACCATTATTATATTTAGTAAAATTAGAAGTGAATTTTGAAAAAAATACATGACCATATTGATAATTATTAATTTAAAATCTCATGGATTGACAACCTTGATTTAATCTTGTAATCTTATAGAAATTTCGGACATAATTCTATACATCACTTTTGATAACCACTAATTAATATTTTTGTTACTGTTATATATCTTGTAAAAACAGATTCAAACATATTTTTTTATTAATTTAATATATTAAGTACCTATATACAATAAAGTATTGATTAGTAATAAGAAACATTATTATATAATATAAAATAGTGCACTAGCACGTTTATCATCCCCCATGAAATTGACTTTGCTCATTTTTCTTAACAAAAAATATTTTCAAATTTCAAATCATTCTAAATAAAGAGAGTCAAAAATATATATATATGAATTCAATATGTGTGTTTCAAATTACTATTTAGAAGGAAATGATTACACATATAATTGGAGTTATTTTAAATCATACCGATATTTTCATAAATTCTAATTATAGGATTTTATTTATTCAAAATATATATTAAATTAACTATATTATTATTAAAATAAAACATGTCAATAAAATTTATAGAATAATTATTAATTTTATAAGTTAATGAACATATCAACATTTCGAAAAATGTTAAAAATACAATTTCAATTTATGGATGATAAATATTAATGGTATATAAATTATAAATAATAACAACATAGATTAAATATTTTATAATTTATAACCTAAAATAATGATACTACACCCCTATATACATTATATTGATACACCTCATTATTTACTTTTTTATATTTTGATTTGTAGGATAAATATGTAGTAGACACCCATTATCTAATACCGATATGTTATACTTATGAAAATTTATTTCTAAATAACTAAAGAATAAAAACTTAAAATTAAAATCATTTTGAATTCTTATAAAAATTAAATACATTCATAGGATTACATTATTGATCATAACTATAAGATAAATTAAAATGATAATAATGATGCAAGAAATAATCTACAATAAATACATCAATCTTGATGAATATCATTTATGATATATTTTTTCATCGAATATCATTAAAAGTAACCGCACTAAACTACATGGATATACAATTTTACCTTTAGTGTAATAAGATCTATATTTCAATGACTAACGACCCCACAAAAATTTCCACTCATTTATCTTTTGGTTTTGGTATGTCACTATTACAATAATACAACATATGAAACCTGGATAGTTGAGTGGAATCATTTTATATACAAAATCTAGTATATATAAAGAACGAAAAGTTTTTCCACTAGTATATTAAAATTTTTGGTTTCCAATATATATATCACTAAAATCCTATTAATGGTGTGATTATATTTATATTACGGATTTCCACATCCACTATGAACATCATGTGATATTCATTAGGTAACTTCATAGTTTGAATACATGTTTCTTGAAATGTTCTCATAGGGTAATAAAACTCAAACATATTTTATAAGGGGTTTTATTTCCATCACCATTTTGAGACATGTTTCATATATTCTATTTAATTACTATATTAATTTATTTATTAACTAATTTATTTATTTTCTTATAAGATGCATAAATTTAAAAACCCTTCTAATATAACTACTCTGTAGAAGATAATTACTATGTCAAAAACATATTAATGTGTGACTCTTTTCAAAATACATAGTTTGTGATATTCATCAATGAAATAGGATATAACATTGTTGAAAAATATATAAATAAATAACATATATATATAAAATTATACACTATAATTTATAATTATAAAATATTATGATATCAACATTGTACACATGGTTAAGAATAGAGGTATATGTTACCATTACAAACTATTTAAGAGGTGGGATAAATATCTAGGATAGTGAGAAGTCTCACCCGAATTACATCCGGTCATAGGATTTTAATCATGTAAAAATTAAATTCAAATGTAACCCTATGCCATATTATTATTAGGTTATCCTCTACATCTAAAAAATCATATATATTTATACCAAAATTAAATCAAGGTAGATGGGATATAAATATTATGTTTTAATATCTAAAATATAAATGTGTGTTTAAAATATTTATACCAAGTATTTTAAACAAATAAATGATTGATTAAAATATTCACATCATATATAAATTTTATATAAATTAACACCTAAATATTAAGAACTTAAAAAATGAAAATATCAATTATATAATAGAAGTAAAATATTAGATAATAAAAATTATTGAAATAAATTTTCTGAATTTTTATGATAATAAAAAGATATATATTGTTGTTTTAATAATTCAATATATATTGTCCCTCTAGACCCATTAAATGACACTCCATAGTAAAAAAATTGAATTTCTATCCATTATAATCGCTAAGGAATATGTTTTAGTCCATTATTTTGAAAAAAATTTATGCATTTCTCTATTATAGTTCCATAATCAATATTTGTGCTCTTTAAATTAAATTCTATTGGTCTTAAAAATAACCACAATTTATACCAAAATGGTATGAATGTTATTTGAATTAATAGGTCTTATATAATAACACGACATTGAAATAGGTAATATGTTATTTTTTTAACTTATACTTCACATAATTGAAAAATATTATTAAAAATAATATATAGTGGTAAGACATCACACAATACTAGAAATTTAAATAGAAATAGGACAATTACTTCATCAATATATCAAATATAATCATTAATTTTTTTGAAAAAATGGGGAATTTTCTATTTTTAATGGAAATATTTGATAGAATAATATATATATCATGTAATATTATAGAGACATTATCAGTGGTTTTTCTGGGGAAACTATTTTTGTTTTTGTATCAGTTCTTCATTAAAAAATTTATCTATTACAGTTGCAGAGATACTATTAATATTAATATTTGGGATTCTCAATGTTTATTAGTTGTGATATAAAACATTAAACCTAAACCCTAAATCCAAAATTGGAAAAAGGACAGAATATAATTTCATGTATATAACCAAGGAGTTAAAATATATAATTGATATTATAGGAATTAAAGGTATCCTAATTGATTTATTTTTGAAATAAATAACATTTTCATGGACCTGATGGTATTATCCGTCCATTAGAATATCAGACTCTTCAATGGTGTTGATTTTCTTCAAAAAGTGTACTAGTACAACCACAATTTAAATTGAACAATAGTAGAGATTTAGAGAACACCTTTAATTATAAAATTAAATATATTATATCAAATATTGATACAGAAAACTCATTTATATTGAACATAAAATGAAAATTCATATTTCACATAGAAATCCCTACTTTTAAAATTTTATGTAATTGAATAATTCCTTCGATCCAACATTAATTTGTATATTTAAAATTAAAACTCAAATAAAATATGAATTCGTTATTCAAATAATTTTATAATTTATTATATAATTAAATAATATTGATAATACAATTTGTTGTTTTTTTCTATGGTATATCATAAAATTATCTTATACGTCAAGACCTGGTCATATAATCCAAAAAGAACATCAACCATGGAATGGTGGCCGTAACCATTTCATGTAATATTAATTAGTGGATATTTTATAGCCTATTGGTAATTAAATACAGAAAGTTATATTTCGCATTTATCTATTTTTGTTTTATTGTTTATTTGAATTTGAAGTACATTTTGGAATCATTTGGATTTCCATTATATAAAGGGAATGGTTACTATATTTTATAGATGAATTGGGACATCTAAATATTTTTCTGTAAATCATAATGTTTCCCATCATACAAAATCAAACATCCAAGTTACTAATTACACATTAAACACCATTAATTTTTTTCCATTTATATATTAAATTATGAATGTATTGAGTTTTTCAAAGTTGAATGACAAATGGTTTAAGGATAATGTATATCAATGTTTAGTTTTTCTATGTAGTTTTTCACATAGTTATATTAGATGAAACCCATATGAGTATGTTTTATGTTCACTAAAACCACTATAATGTGGTTATATTTTTGAGAATTGGTTTTTTAAGAATAAAATTTTATACCCTAGTACTATAGTACATGATCAACCACTAACATAGACTAAAGGTAATACCTGATCTCATCGGTGGGTGAATAGACCAATCATCATTCATGAAAACATTTAGACTGGTTTTTTCCAAAAACAATTTTCTAAAATAATAGATTCAAATTAATATGAAAAAAAGAATTAGGTTAAAATACTAGAAAGCAACCATGTATATAAAATAACTAACACTAAAGATCATCAAATAACTCAATAGTCATTGGAGAAAACCATCATAATTGGTCCAGATATACAATCCACATAATCAAGAATATCATCCTTCTCCAAGAGGTCCTTTCCTTTTACTCATCTATGGCATGAGAAATTGTAAATTCTCTAATGGTAATACTTTGGTGTGAGATAAAAATCACACTTGGGTATTAATATGTATTCAATAATAAGATTCCATAATATTAATCTTAATCATCATTTAAATTTTAAGTAATTCATGGATCAAATATTCTATTGAATACATAATAAAAGTGTTTTAATTCCATAAGTAAAGAATAAATTTCAAATCATGAGATTAAATAAGAACATTAAATAAAATAGTTTATTTAAATCAATATTCATAAGTAATGAATTTTCAATATTAGTGGAATTTATGATCAAAACAATCATAACAAGGACTATGGTCATCTTCCATTTGGTAAAATAATTTCTATGATCATTATTTTCTTATATCAGTTTTAAAAGAATATGTGTAGACATATACCTCAGGCTCATGAAAAATTTTACACATCAACATTCCATCAAGAGTATGATATTACTAATAATTTTTTTTTAGAGTTTTCATCATCCATCTAATAGTATGGGATTATCATACTAGCTTTCTGATCCCCTATAACACTGTGAATTCTCAAGGATGAATGTTATCCGTCATGAAATCAAATGATAATAGAAAACTTATTTCATTCCACATCAATTATAATTTAAAATATAAATTTTTCAGTTTTCATTTTAAGAATTAAAATTAAAATTCAAAACAAAATCATAGGTCTCACCTCAATTAAAGATTTTAAAAAATTAAACATATATTATTATAAAGTTTATTTTAATTTTATTTTTTAATAAAATCATTTCAAAAATAATTTCATAACATCCTCAAATTTCAAAATACTCCAAAATATATTATTACAATTGTATTTTTAGGTTTTTATACAATATCACAACCAATCAAATCCAAATTCTAATTTGTATGAAACTATTTTTTCCCAAATCAATTTAAATATATATGAACCATAAGAAAATCATGGATTATTCAATTGGACATCCTTAAACAGAATTACAAATCATTATCATGGAAATCACGTAGTGCAACACCCACAACAAAATTTTTGAATAACGAATGATGAAAATAGAGATGTAAATAAAATATGAATAAATATAAAAATGAAAATAGTTTTTACCCAAAATACAAAATATGATATAACCTTATAGAAAAAATAAACAGAAATTATGAGTTAATGAATATGAGAAGAGTCATGTAACATAGAGGTATGGAAGGAGATCATTCACTCATTGATCTACTAATCGATGAGTTTTCAGTAGCAACAAATGGTACATTTGATCCTCCCAGACCTACGAAATTATTATACCCAATGTAGGTTATAGTGAGGGTTCAAAACTGACCTCATGATTTTTTTTAAAAAAATCTATATGATTAAAAAATTATACGCATAGTTTTCTAGGTGGGGTTTTAAATTTAGATATATTGTGAAGCCGTCTAATATGACTCATTATTTCTACTAGGTGGGTTTATAGTTTTTTATAACATGTTCTATCCTTGAATACCCCCATATTCATAGTATTATACATTTTTTACATGGTGGGTACATGGTTTTTGAAATTCATGTGCCAACCATGCACAACCCATGAAATTAAAAAAATATCATCATTCTAGAAAAAACACCGGATACTTACCCCAAACTTTTTGTGATATAAAATGAGGGTATATATATATACAATAAACCATTAAAATATAGTAAAACCTACCCACCATATAAACATTCAGTCCTTAGAAAACATCAAATGATGTTTCTATATCAAAAATATACATTCACTTCACTACCATCACTATGAATCTATCTCCAATGACTCATGAAAATTATAACCATAATCTAATTGAACAAAATATAATTGTATTTTACTCTGATGAATTACCTAGATTTAATAATCAAGAACCATTACTAGATTCTTAGTCAAGGATAAATTAGGCCCAAAATGATGCTCACTTAATCATAAAACATGAGATAGATCTTTGAGTAAACTGATGTTTCTCTGGAATGTTGTCATTGATAGATGTGAACCACAATGTTGTAGCACTAGATGGGCCAAATATATATCCTAGAATAATTGGAAACCTAAAATAATTATAAATTCACTGTACATAACCCCTCAATAGAATTTTACCCCTGAGAATGAAGCCATCCACAAACATGGAATCTAATATTGAAGAGACATTTTAGTATAAAAAACATAACACAATTTTGAAAGGAATATCTCCTTCCAGAAAAATGTCGGTATTCATTAGAAATATTTGGGTGAATGTTGTAGGGGCTATGTAACAATAGACTATATTTAGGAAATAAAATACGATCCAAAATTAGTTCACAATATGACTTTTATAATAAATCAAGACCTACAATGTATTCACTATAAGAGGGTGATAGGTTATGAAGGTCTCATTGTTGTGCCTTACTTGTGTATACATATTCATATATTCTTTTGAGTATAAACACCTGTTTTCAGATGTAATAAATTGTTCTATATAAAAGATTATTCACTGAAGTGTTCATTGTACATTTCAAGTATTTTCATAGAAACATCACAAATTTGAATATATTAGAATAAATGTTCAAATATACATAGCTAGTAGATTATAAACCCATGATGTGTAAAATTTCATAGACATGGATCGATGGAGAAATAAAAAAAATGAGTGGTGCACAACTCACCTACTAGTGGATAAATCAAACCAAAATTAGTTGACCAAAATAAAAACCATTTTCATTATTGTAATCGTCATTTATTCATTTATTATATAAATAAGTGGGAATCCATACAAATTCATATTGGGAATTTTGGTGAAGGTGCTGCCGCTATTCCAGTTAGACCTCACACAGATTAATTTTTTGTTTTTCATTAATCATATCACATTCTGTTATGGAAATTCGTTGCTTCCATGTCTTCCTCTAATATTCATGGTATGAATTTCTTTTTTTCTCTTCCCACATACTATCACCATGATCATAAGAGTATATTTTCCATCATGTTGAGGTTTTAATATTATTTAGGTTTTTTATTTAAAATATAATGTTTTAATTTTATTATAAATTCATTTTGACAATTCCATTACCAAAGATCATTCAAAAATCACCATTGGTGTAATATCATACCAAGAACAATACCAATGGAAAAAACTAATGGAGTTACATTGGATAAACCCCTGAATGTTGAAGGAACCCATTGCTACTATTTTAGAAGTACAATATTAATGTGTATTTGAATATTAAATTACTGGACGATGGAATTGGATTTTAAATACAAATTCACATATTATTGGACCATGAAACTATGATGGAATTGTATCCTCAAGGTAACCTATTTTCATCTATATTCTAAATACTTAATAATAATGTTCCCAATAATCCATATTCTCTTTTAAACCCTATCACATTTATCATATATTTTTTCTACTTTTATTTTATTTTAATTTTTATTATTTTCACAAATCCTTTCACTCAAAATTCATTTCCCATTCCACATTTCCATCTGGATAATAGACTGAGATTCATCTGACCTACATGGTTCCTTTGCACTCTTATTCTCCCCATGGGGTCATACACGACTACCACTATCTACATAGTCAATTGGTTTAGAAGATATATTTTAATTATAAACTTTTAATACCTTTTTATTGGTTTGGTTTCAGATTATCGAACAGTTGTTGGGGAGGAGGTTGGCATTGATTGTCTGAGTCTGAGTTAGGGTAGGTTTCTCCAGAGTCTTCTTGTCTATTTTTATTCATCTCATTTTATTCATGGGAACATCAATCCCACATCCCATGTATTATTATCTTAACATGGGTTGGTATGGTCTTCTTGGAGTGGATTTTTACCTAAATTATCTACATAAATACATGAAGGGATACAATCCATACATGGATTATGGGTTCCAATTAGAGGAAAACACATGAAAATTCTCCACCTCTTCCTAATAATATTCTCATATGTAAAATATATAAGGTAACAGTAAATGTATATTATTAGTGACATGGTTATTTACAACATGCCAATTAGACCAAACAGTAAGGCTAGAGTGACAAGGAAATATTTTAGAACAACTCTCTTAGAAAATATAAAATTTTTATCCTCTAGTTGAGTTTGAGGATGGTTGTTCTAATTTTTTTTTCAACTGAGGAGACATGTTCTGATGAGGTCCCCACTTATCATTCAATAAAATTTCATAAATAAAATTTCAAAACTCCAATTCTGAATATAGTGACACATAATGTCATATAATAACTAAAAATTATAAAAAAATTATTTCTAAACACTCAATTTATTATCTACCTATTTTGGAGGACGCCAACAATTATTTCTCAATTTACAGAGTTTTTATGAAGGAACATCAGGAGCTTGATGATGTAACTGATCAAACCATGAAAAAAATACACCTTCAGAATGTAATGGACACTATGTAGGGATACTATAAGCCATCTCCAAGATTTCATTAAGGTACAAAATCTTGGATACAAAATGAGGGTTCTACAAACAAGTTTTGGTTCACACTAATAAATCAAAAACAACTTTCAAATAATGGGTAACTAAACCTAACTCAAATCGATCCAAACTCTTAAAACAAATGAACTTTTTAGGGAGGAAACATAGAAACTCTTCATTCCCTCTTTATTTCTTTATTTTCTATTTTTAATTGACCCACTTTTTGTATTTTACATTCACACTCCATTTACCACCACTATTCCAATAAAAACTAGAAATACAAAAAAAAAATGTGAATACACGCCATGTATAAATTATAACATGGAATGTACCTATACTTTTAGTTTATATTAGAGTAGTACTTTTTCTAAAATTTAATTATAATTAAGTTAATAAATAGGGATGTGTCTTGTGTGGATTGAATGGTCGCTAGAATGTATCTGATCCATCACTAGTTCAAATCAGTTCACACATGGAATTGGTACGTGAATTATACTTTTAAAACAATTTTTTTATAATCATGTGATATGTTTTCAATTTTATTAAATCTATTAAAATCCAATGAAAACACCTTGTGGGGCTGAATTGTATAGAAGTGTCGTAACCCACAGATAAAAAGGACTAGGTTTCGAGTCATGAAAACTACTCCAGTTCCATATTTTCCATTTTCATAAAACAACATGTTCTTTTTTGTGATACAAGTTGTGTGATTTATCTATCCGAAAAAATTAAAACGTTTTAAAAAATAATAAATCATTGAGGGATGATGTATAATTATTGGAAGAGATGTATACCTAGTCTAAAGGACCAATGTTTGAAATCAGCTAATCTCCCTTTTAAATCCTAATAATTTCATAATTAACACCAAACTCCATGTTATATTTTTTTAACCTGTGTAGTTCTCTAAATATTTGTCATATATATAAAGCTAGAAAACGTTTTATTACTACATCCTTTACAGCTAGCGGATTTTGGTCTCACATTTGGATCAATCAATCATTTGTTCGAATCACACCTCAGGTAGTAAAGGGACGGTTTTTTTATTTTTTCACATTTTTAAAAGCATAACATGAATTTCATCTATACATTTCATGTACATGTTTATTTATCAATTTTAAATAATATATAACTATTTTATATTTATTTTTAAAGAATAAATAATAATTATTATATGGTTTACTATAATAATTATACCTCTAATTAAATTTATGAACTTATGAAAAAGAGAGAAAACATAAAATGATGTGTCTATTTTGAAACCGACCATGTTGTTTGGATATAGAAATAGTTATATCCTAACATGGAAAATCCTATGTCTCTCCCCCTCCTCCCTATTTTCTATACCATTACATCTCTCATAGATTATCTCAACGCCCTCCATCGTGTACATTTTTTCACCATGTATAAGGCCATCAAATCTACCTCATTTCCATCCCCTATCTAGGTATGTTGTTTCTTTGCACTTATTTTAATGTTTTACAACCATTTATGTTGATTTATAAATTATATGATAGTTTGGTGCCAATCCCGCAAATAACATTTTTGATGATGAAGAGACGTTGTGTACTTTAAGTACATGGGCTCACACTCTAGTTTTTGAATTTCAAAAACACATGGTGTGTATGTATGGTACATGTTGTTTATGGTTCCTCAGCATGGTAATTAGGAGAATATTTCATACTGAGAATATATGGCCCCAATCCTATGTATACACACAGAACGTGTACATTTAGATTGAGCCATGTACCATGTTCCTCGAGAGTAGTCTGTGTAAGTGGCATTAATGTACTAAAATCCATGTTTTTACACATGGTGTGTAGTTAATACACACATGTTGTGTATTTTGTATGTAGGATGGATATCTGCACAATCTCTCCTTCTAATCCCTTGATGGAAATGATCCATTATGCCCCCCCCCCATGTGGGTGAGGGATCTTTTTTATCAATTAATGTATGTTGGAAGCATGCCTTCAATAATTTCATTGTCCCTGGTTTTCATCATATGTTAAAAAATTTTGGGATTTTTTGTATGGTTCATATTTTTAATGATGTTATTTTGCAAACATTAAATCACGATCTAAGAGATCAATGAGTCCTATTCACTTCATAGGATGTCCTTGAAAGCTCAATTTGAATATCGACAGACTTTGGTGGACTCATTTGATAGGTTAATATTAAAATCATGGGGTATTCAGGGCTGAGATATGGCGGGGTTAATAAATGGCAGCCATATGATGATGTGATTACAGATGATGGGGTACATTATCCTAGCGTGGTCCTCATCTCCACAAACCTTTAATAGAGTCTTATTATTCCTCTTCATGTGGAGATATGATTTTCATATAAACCATGACTCACTAATGAATGGTAGATTTTATATATTTCTTGAAGTCCCTACGCCATTACAAAATTCTTCTATAATTATTATGCTCGAGAACATAGTGGGACATTGTATTTTTTGGAAAGTAGGACAAGGGTGGGTTTCCATTATTCTACTCCAAGAGTCTATGTCGATGTGGAGAGATCTGGAGTACCGATATATTTTTTTATGGATTTTTCCATTGGGGATATTATTTTAAAAACAGTTATATTATGATTCCTAAGTGGATTTTCAATCTTACATTTAGAAACTATGTCTACCCAGTATGGTTTGTAGTTGTCTGAGTTGGAATAGAGGGTCATGGGGGTAGAATAAGGGGCATCTTTTATAGGAACCAAGAAATTAAAAAAAGTATGGGTTTGAAGAAGTAGTTGTTTGTGTAGGGTATGAAATTCATATGATGATGGAACAACGATTACCACCTGAGCTGAATGTGGTTGCAGTTTTTTAGAAATTGAAACATGAAATGGGGATTGGGTGTAATAAGGTGGTGTTTGAAACCGAATAATGTAATATGGTCATGTAGGGTGAGTTGATCTTTGGTGATAGGATATGGCTGATGTAGGTAGTGGTCAAAATGAAAAAGTGGAAACCAATAGGGTATCCTGGGAGGAATACCCTATAGGAGTGGGTGAAATTGGTGTGAAAAATGTAGAAGAATATACTATGATGAGTAAGGATATAGGTTAAAAAAATTCATATGGGCATATCAAAGGGGAAGACTGTGTCGAATGGGTGAGGGAATGAAGTATGGTGAGTCCAGGAAGTAACCATAAATAATATATAATTCGATATCATTCCATGCATCGTGAGGTTGATGACTCATGACATGAATAATAGGGAGTTCTTACTACAATTATGGAAGTTCCCTTGACTAGTTTAATTGATTCAACTCACCATACTATTCTTCAAGAAGGTGTGGTGAATGAGGTCAATGTGCCACATAATGATGGTGAGGCTACTCATAAGGGGTGAGGGTTGCATCCGAGGTATTCTCTACAAGAGGGTGGCCTCACCTATGATTTTTATCTTGCTAAACATTATAAAGATATTAATGATATGACTCAGGACATTGAAAGTGTCCATGTAATATCCTCTAATAATGGATAGAAGGGAATCCACAAAGAGAAGATGGACTACCCCACATTGAATCCTCCAATGGATACTCGGTCAGCGAAGAATGAAAAACATTTGGACAACCATAGAATGTAAGTTGATGTGATCAAGAAATCATAGGAATTTCTCTTGATCCTAGATGAAGTTTTTGATGAATAAGTTCTGCCTCTAAATGCTAATGTATAAAAATCCACAAAAATGATAGTGAGATCATTAAGGATAACTATTAATAATGAATAATATACCAGGATTGAATGGAAACACTAGATATTAGATGAGGGATTTAATGTTGGTTTGATCAGTCTAGATGTGTACATCCAATTCTGGGATAAGCTGGCCTTTCAGTTCGACGATCTTATAATTGGTGAACCAAACACCTAGGTAAACAATATCTCCATTAATTTATTATGGGGCTCTATTTATTGTATGAATAATTAATACATTAATTGATCTATTGTTTCCTTTTGTGGTTGAACTCATGTTATTCATTTTTCCATTATATTTTTTTGATAAAAAAATTAAATTTTATTTGTAGGGCATAAACACGACATGTATTAATTTTGAATGACCCATCCTTGTCTAGGTCTATTTATGGGAACTCACACAGCCACAAACCATGTTCTCAAACAAATCATTTCCAACTTATTACATGTTATGTGTTGTCCATCTTCTAAGAAACAAACCACTAGACATGTTTATACACAGTACACAGGTTCCTTACTAGATCTCAATTCATATAGCGACACAGAATTTTCTTACATTACTATTACATCAATTTAAAGATAAAAAACACAATAGTATTACACATGGTGGATCCAGAGGTTTAGTGTCTTGGTAAAACTAGGACCATACATAACAAATACAACATCAACCATAAACATTTATTTAATTTCTTCTTCTATAGCATCTTAGTAGCACTTTTCCTCTCTTTAGTACATGTATCCACATGAGGATATACATCAATAGGGGTGAGTTAAAAGACCAGTAAGAGGATAGATAAGAACAATACATCATGGGGTGACCATAATCATAACATAGGAAAAAGATCATGAACATGAGATGAGCATAAGTAAAAGACTTGAAATGTGGCAATGCATAAAAATGAAACATCATGTCTTAGTGGTTAACTACCACACATACTTGTGAACAAATCTAGCATCATGTTCACACATCATTTCACATTTACTCATTAGATTCATCAGTTTACCCAATGCATTGGAGCACTGTATAATTCCGGGCGCACCCGTCACATTTAAACATTCATATTGTGCTATATAATTCTGGGCGCACCCGTCACATCATAACATTATCATTATCATGATTTCCACATAGAACACATATCAAACATGTAAATAAATAACCCATGTAAAGTAATCGGTTTCATCTCATAATAACACATTCATAAGCTTTGGGTTCCTAATAGAAAGAGAAAACAGCATACTTGATACAAGAACCATCAACCTTGAATGAGAGGTAAAAGGTGAGATCTTGAAAGAAGTGTTCTTTTGGAAAACGTTTTGATGGACATAAAAACTAGTGAAAAACATGTATATCCCAGAAGAGTAAAGGAAATGATGAAAAAATGATCTTTTAGGAGTAACCATATCAAAAATGGAGTGAAAAAGGGAGAACCTGAAGGAAGAAAAATGGGTTCGAGATTTCCCCTTACCTTGTACTTGAATGCCTCCATGTCTTTAATGTCCTGTATAATGACATTATATTCATTAATTAGAAATTACAGAACCTTTTATACATTAATATGGTTCATTCTGGTTTCATTATTTAATATTATGTTCCCTTGGATGACTTATAAAGTTTAGAAACATTGATCGGGGATGTATGTATTCAAGGTTTTCTTGAACGGTCCACTTGTATTCTTAAATTGATGTTTGGGTAGATCATGGGTAAACATCCAGAATTGATATTAAATGTTATTAATGATATTACAGTAGCTTTAATAATTTTATAGTGAATTATATTATATCCAAGTGTACTAATCATTAGATAAAAATTTAATGATGGTTATTTGGGTTAATTTGGGCGGTTTTTGGATCACAACGATATTGTTTTAACATTTAACATAGTAATAAGGCCATAGGTTATTTCCAGAACATAAAATAGAACAGAATACATATAAAATATTTTTGTTCAACCATAAAATGGTTTAATGACCACATATAAGGTGGAAATGGATGAAGAGAACATGTCGTTTTTGAAGGTGATAAATTTAATACCTCATGAACAACTTTCTGTTTTATAAAATAAAAGGAATAGGGAAAGGGTGTCGGGTGATATAATATAACATTAGAATCAAAATATTACAGTATATATATAATATTGGATTTACAGAACAATTTGGAAGAAGATAGGTAGGGATAGATCAATAAAGGAACTTGAACTTGAAAGGAAATTAAAGGAGAAGAGTGTGAGAAATTACCTTTAGAATTCTCCTATTGAGATCCTCTTTAAGGAAGATTGGCTTGGTCTTTTGGTGAGAGAAACAGCTTTTGGACGTGGGGGATGAGCTATGGAAGGTGTTTGGGCAGAGTTTAGAGAAGGCTTGGAGATTGAGAGGTTCGAGGAAAAGAGGGAGTGAAAGGTGGTTTTATAGTGGAGGGGAGAGGGGTTTCCTTAATATAAAATTGATTAGTTTATTAATTTCACCTAAGACAAGGAATTGTGAGTCATGGATGACCAAGAATAGTAAAAAATGAATTTGATTTCGGTATTTGGGTGCTTACATCACTTGTGATGTCAGGAATAGTGGGATTTAATTAAAATGTATTTATATTGTAAATTAATGTATTCTACTAATCACAAAAAATTCAAGTATCTCAGAAAAATCCCAAAAATTTACCCCTACCATTTTTCGACGTTTAGAATCCAAAAATGAAGTCCATTTTTCAAAAATAATTTTCTAAATATTATTAATTTAATATTTAAATAAAATCATAATTTACTTTAAAAAATAGTTTTTAAGATTAAAATTGATTTTATAGTTCTTTCAAAAATTATGTAGGGTCTTATAAAATTATCAAAAAACTATTATATATTGATTAAATAATTTATGAATACATTACAGGAAAATAAATATTCTTTGAAATTAATTAATTAGAATTTATTATTTATGAGTTATAAAATAACAAAAACGTTTACTAAGGTCAAATTATCACTTTCTATGATGTCTAAATTTTATTTTATTATTCATAGGTAATGTTACTCTTATTTACTATTCATAAGGGTCATATTACTATTCATAAGGGTAGGTAACTATTCATAAGAGTAGGTTACTATTCACCAAAAATTATTTTTGTTTCATTAGACTCCAAAAACTATCTTGAACACAACCGTGTATGTCGGATTTTTAAAATTCCAAACATAGGGGTGAAAAAATTATTTTTAAAGGTAACTTATCACTTAGTAGTTCATTATTTTGTGTTTTTATGACATAGATATAAGAAGGGAGTTTTCTATTGAAATACTTTGGGTCGTTACATTGTAACACCCGAGACTTTTATGAGAAATATTATGTATTTATGTTATATAAATCATCAAAGTAATATTTCACTACACACAACACTAGCTTGGTTTTCTTTACACGCAACCACGTCCTTCCTTGATAGCTTGCATCGTACGCAACACCGAGTTTCATTAAACAACGATATGCTATTAAAATATTATTAAAACTAGCTGTTATGAATAGTAATAACCACTTTTTGAAATTTTTTAAATTTTATTTTTCAAAATGGATTTCATTTTTGGATTCGGAATATTGAAATTATCTCAGGATGAAATTTTGGTACTTTTTGGATAACTTTCATATTCTGATGAATAGTGAAAATTACTAAATTTTAATTAAAAATGACTTTTTTAATCGAAATAATTAATAGTGATAAATTATTAATTTGAGTGGTTTTAATGTATATTTAGAATATATTTTTACAATTTAATAAAATTTTGTTCATTGGATGTAAATTCACATTTAAACCAGACATAAACAAGTGTCAATCTTTTGATAGTTATTATCTCTTAAAAACACGCTATATTTTAATTAAAAACAACTTTTTCATCGCAATACTTTATATGGTTAAATTATAATATTGATTGTTTTTAAAGTATAAATAGAATATATTTTTACCATTTAATATAATGTATGTCATTAGAATTAATTTTAAATTGAATTCATAGGTAAAAACATTTCTATCTTTGCCAAGGTTTTAAATTTTAAAACTCGTTTTCTTAACAACAGGATTAATTTTAAATTAATTACTGCAACTTTTGTGTTTTGAATTTTGAAAAATGGATTCCATATTTGGAATCAGTGGGTCCAAATTATGTTAATAGTTTACTTTTATTTTTTCATATTATGAATAGTAACTACGGTAATTTTCTTATTTACTACGGTTAAAGGTAAATAGGGTAATTCAAGGTTAAGAAAATATTATAATAATTCAACATTACCTTGAAACTTGTCGTAACCTTTTTGGATGAGTATTGGACGACGATGGGCATCCTTGGGTCGATTTTGGGACCCCATTGATCCACTTGGTAGTGACAATGACAATTTGGATTAATTAATTTTATGAAAGACAAAATTGGCATTAACAAAAATCTTTTAGTAATTAATTTTTATAAGGGGTAATATAAATTATATTTTCGACTATAAATACTCATTAGAAATCTAAAAAGATTTCCTACATAATGATATTTGTTTTATAATTTTTAGACACCAAATAAATTAAATTCTTTATGACACAATAATGAAGAAATATTTACTTCATTAATAAATGATTTAAATAAATAAGATTATAATGATTAAAATATTTTCCAAAACATGTCCAATTATGATTGGATGATTTTATTTCGACCATGAGACATCTTATCTTAATCTTTAATGATTTTTTGGACTTTTTAAATCGATGGTAAGTTTATAATAAAATAATATTTCCACACTTTCCAAAGGTGCCCCTCTCCTCCATTATAAAACGGCACCTCCTCCCTCTCTTCCTCACACCAATTTGAGACTTCATGCTCGGACAACACCTACCAATTTCACTTCCCCAATTCCATAGAAACCTACTAGAGGTACTGGTCTTATCAAAACACCAACTCTAGTGCCTTAAGAGAAAGTTTAAAGGAGGAACTTCGAGAATGAGGTAATACCTTCTACCGTTTTCTTCAAGTTCCATTCTTCTTCTACTCCCTCTTCTTTAGTTGTTTAATTATTAGGAAATAACATACATATCACTCATATAATGATATGTTATTATAAATATGAAACAACCCTAATTCACCTCTTATCCATCCTACGGAAAACAAAATCACCGTGCGTGCGTACGTACGGAATACTGTCTTCATGTCGTGGTGTAATCTACTTTCCACCAATACCTTACTTCGATGGGTATAAGGGTGAATGTAATGAATATATATGATTATTGTAAAGTTTTATTGATTCTGAAATAGTATACATACACTCCAATACAATTCCACTATCATGGGAACAATATCATCGCTCGTGCGTACGTACGGAATACCGTCTCCACGATGTGATGCGATTCGTTCTACATGATATTCATTGAATAATGATTATATAAATGAATTGAATGAATTAATATGATATATATTACACTAATACCATTATAAAAAAGAGGTATCTATAACCTATAGAGAAGAATAATAATTTATTCGACAAAACACGCATAAGAACAAAAAGTAATAAACACCCGAATAACAAGTTGTAATGAAATATTACTAATAAGAAGCTAATAATATGACCATATATGATATAATAACAATATGTATGATTCTTTAATACGTCAATAACACTATTTAAATCATTATACAGGAGTTTTGGACACTTACGAAGCAAATCGGACCTAAGGTGATGGAAAATATCACAATCTCGTTTTTATCTGAGATTGTTTATACTTCGGAATTTTCTAGGGTGTATTTTATCATCCACATACATGTTTCCTCAATATTTAATATTATTTCCATCCACCTATAATTGTTTAAATCCAATTTTACCCTTTTTTGAGCTTTTAGTAAAAGATATGAAAGGAATCTTTTGTCTTTTTTTGTACGAGGTACTTTTTGACTTTTCCAACAAAAGTATGAGAAGTATGTTTTTTTAAACCTATACGGCATGAATGGTTTTTTAAACCATTATTTCAAAGAAGCTTCCTTTATAGGTTTTAAAGTTTATTTTTAATCAACTTCTTTTAGTTTAAAATTGTATGACATGTTATGAAAGGAAAATTATTTTGAATTAGAAAGGATATTTTCCTCAAAAATGGAGTTCAAGTGTTTTATCAAAATTATTTTCCATATAAGATAATATAGGGTTCTTTTTCTATCCCTATTGTTACATTGATTTGATTATGTTGTGATGGAATTATTTTTATGAATTCCTTTATCTTATATGAATTGTTTTATGATGTCATGTTGTTTAAGAATCCCATTTTTATTACATGGGTTATGAAATGATGTATGATTTATGATTTTGTGGCACACATAAGAATGGTATCATTATGAGATGGGTGGGACCTATATCTCCCTCCAAGGCATTGGATAAAGATTTTTTATCTCATGAGATAGACATGTTTGGAATGGCAGGTTAAACCAGTTCAGTGAAACAGGACTGAAACGAGGAGTGAACTCGGTTCAGAAATGGACTTTGTCCACTAAGATAGTCTTGGAAATGAGTCTTGACTAATAAAAAATGATTCTCTATGATTATGTGTGTATGCCACAAAGTTTCATTTTTTTAGTTATGATTATTGGGATTTCATTCCACTACTATTATTTATCCCATGTTATGAAATTATTCTCACTTTTGCAGGTTAAGATTTCCAAAATGTTATGTTTTTATGAATATGATGTGATGAAATAAATGGGACACATTGTAGACGATTTATGAACTAGTTTCTTATGTTTCCTAGTGTCTAATGACACTATACCTATATGGTCCTTTCATGGTTTTGTTATATGTTTCAATAAGTATGCTTCAATTTTGAAGTAATAACAATGTATGTAAAGTATGAGTCGTTATAGTTGGTATCAGAGGAAAGGTATAGTCAACCTTTGGAAACTAGGATTTGAAAGGCTTAGTAAGAATCCTAAGGATATGTCTAAGCATAGAACACAATCTTAGTGTTTTAGAAATGACCATGAATAACCTAGGATAAGACCTTAAGTGTGAAATTTTATTCATGATTATGTGGTTTTCCTATTATAATTAATGTTGCTCACACTATTCTTCTTGGTTTTAGTCAATGGATGGAACCCGAAGGAACCGTGTTAACGCAGAATGCGACGGGAAATGCAATGATTGTCCCCCTGAGAAACCAAATGTTATGGGAGCTGGAATGTAAAATCTTGTAACCATGATCACACAACAATCTCAAGCTATGAATCATTCAGGACATCCCAATGAGCAATGGAAGGAGGAACATTCTGTTGAATCCTTCATGTGGCAGTGTCCACATTCATTCAGCGGGTCTACTGATCCATTAGTTGCTGAACAATGGATTAGTACCACTAAAAAGATTTTTTCAGTTCTTAATTGTTCTGAACATGATAAAGTCATCCTAGCATTGTATCGTTTGGAAGGAGATGCTGATCAATGGTGGAATATTATTAAGAATACGAGGAAAAGGGATGAAATTGAGTCCATGGAATGGGATGAGTTCAAAAACTTATTTATCAACAAGTAATTCCCTCATATTATCTAAACAAAGATGGAGAAAAATTTTCTTGAACTGAAGCAAAAGGATGATGAATCTGTTGGTACCTACGAAACAAATTTTACAAGACTTGCAAGGTATTCTTCTGGTATTATTATCCAACCTCAGATTAAGATCGACTGATTATTTAGTGGCTTAAAACCAAGTCTTCGAAGGGCCTTAGCCATAAGGGACTTCAACAGTTACGAGGAAATCATTCGCTGTGCTCTCAAAGTTGAGATGGATATTGGAGTAACCCATCAGTCATATGGGTTTGATAAGAAGAGGAAAATGGAATTCAATGGAAAATCTAAAGAGCACACTGAAAAGAAGATGAGTTTTCCCTTATTCTCAAAGTGTGGAAAGAAACATGGAGGGAGTTGTCTTAAAGGGATAAGTGACTGTTTCAAATGTGGAAAGGAAGGAAATAGGGAATTTGAATACCGCAATGATGGGAAGAAGGTGTCTAATGATGCAAAAAAAGGAAAGGATACACAGAATGATCATACTACACTTCAATGTTTCATGTGTAAGGAGATGTGGCATTATGCCAATCAATGCCCAAATCCAAGGGTTGATGATGATGGTCAATGTCAACAAACTCTTACGGATTAAGACAAAGGAAAGTCACAAGCAATTTCTATCAACGATGTAGAGTATGATAACGATGTGGTTAAAGGTACACTTACCATCCACTCTAAAGTAGAAAATGCTTTATTTGATTCTGGATCCACCAACTCTTTTATTTCTGAAGAATTTTCTAAGGGTATCACCATATTACCTCAACAATTAGATGTTTAGTTAGTTGTGACAACACCTAATGGCACAACAGTCGCATCAAATGTTTATAATTCTTCCCCGATTGAAGTTTGTGGGAAAGTGCTTCCTGCAAATCTTGTGATCCTTCCTATAGTGGAATTTGATGTGATTATTGGCATGAATTGTCTTTATTTATATGGATCTCATATCAATTTCCGAAGAAGGAAAGTCACATTTCATATTCCAGATCAATCTATGATCGTCTATCGATGAAAGGATGAACATAACCTTCCAGTGGAAATTTCTTCCATATTATGGGTCTTGATTCCACTAAATGAAGGTTATTTATCTCAAATGGTTGGTAAGAAACTCACGATTAATAATATTTCCATTGTACGGGAGTTTTATGATGTATTTCCGGTGGAATTTCTAGGTCTTCCACCTAATCGTGAGGTTGAGTTTTCAATAGAACTTGTACTGGATGCTTTGCCTATTTCAAAGACACCTTATAGAATGGCCCCAATTGAGTTGCAGGAATTGAAGAAGCAACTCCAAGAGAATCTTTATAAGGGATTCATATGCCCTAGTGTGTCACCTTGGGGAGCACCTGTTCTATTTGTTAAGAAGAAAGATGGATCAATGAGACTCTGCATTGATTATCGAGAACATAACATGATCCCTATCAAGAACAAATATCCTCTCCCATACATTGATGACTTATTTGACCAACTACGCGGAGCTCAATACTTTTCCAAGATTGATCATCGTTCAAGGTATCATCAATTAAGGGTCAAAAGAGAGGATATACCGAAGACGACTTTCCGTATAAGGTATGGTCCCAATGAATTTATAGTGGTGCCATTTGGTCTTACTAATGCCCATGCTATCTTCATGGATCTGATGAATAGAGTCTTTAAAGACTATCTTGATCAATTTGTGGTAGTCTTTATAGACGATATTCTTTTTTATTCAAAGAACAAGGAAGAACATGAAGATCACTTGAGAATTATATTGAAGACCTTGGGAAAGGAGAAGCTTTATGGAAAATTTACCAAGTGTGAATTTTGGATTCAAAAGGATGCATTTTTGGGTCACATAATCTCAAAAGAGGGGATATCTTTGGATCCAGCAAAAATGGAGGTTATCGAAAGATGTTCGAGACTAACAACAGTAATTGAGATTTGAAGTTTTCTTGGTTTTGCTGGATATTATCGACGTTTCATGAAAGATTTTTCATGATTATCTAATCCACTCACCAGGTTGACTCGAAAAGGAGTTATGTTTGTTTGGATGGATGAATGTGAAGAGAATTTCAAGGAGTTGAAAAGAAGTCTATCCAGTGCACCTGTGCTCACACTGCCTTGTAGTGGAGAAAGGTTTGTGATCTACAGTGATGCATCCAAGAAGGGGCTGGGGTGTGTTCTTATGCAAAATGATATGGTGATAGCTTATTCCTCACGACAGTTGAAAATCCATGAGAAAAATTACCCAACACATGATTTGGAGTTTTCTGTGGTAATCTTTGTATTATAGATTTGGAGGCATTATCTTTATGGAGAAAGGTGTGACATTTATACTGATCATAAATGTTTAAAGTATATTTTCACACAAAAATAACTGAATATGCACCAAGAAGATGGTTAGAGCTGATTAAGGATTATGGCTGCTCAATTCATTACCACCATGGGAAAGAAAACAAGGTGGAAGATGCATTAAGTTGACAAGACTGTGCCAGTTTATCCATGATGAGGATCACAAAAGATCCAATATTTATGGATTTACAAAGGATGGATCATGGAATTATAATGGAAGGGGGAAAATCATATCTTTCTCAAATGAATGTTAAACCATCTATACATGTGAATAATAAATAGGCGCAAAAAGAAGATGTAGAGTTACAAAAGAAGGTGAGAAATATTCCTGAATTCAACCTTGATTGTGATGGGATAATAAAGGTCAGGAAGAGGGTTTGTGTTCCTCCCATCCCTAAATTAAAGAAGGAGATGTTGTATGAGGCTCATAGTTCATCATTCTCTATTAATACTGGAAGCACGAAGATGTATAGGGACCTGAAAGAGTACTTTTGGTGGGATGGCATGAAAAGAGATGTTGTTGAATATGTCTCTGGATGCTTGTTTTGTCCGCAAGTTAAAGCTGAGAGACAGAAGTCTAAGGGGATGTTACATCCATTAGCCATACCCGAATGGAAATGGGAAAACATCAGTATGGACTTTGTCACAAGACATCCTAATACATCCAAAGGCAATAATGCTATCTGGGTCATAGTTGATCGTCGTACAAAGTCTGCACACTTCATTGCTATTAGCGAGGATTACTCTCTGGATCATCTTTCCAGGATATATGTAAAGGATATGGTAAGATTTAATGGAGTACCACTTTCTATTATATCTAATCGGGATCCGATATTTACCTTGAAGTTCTGGCAAAGTCTTCAGCATACTCTGGATACAGAGTTGAGTTTCAGCACTGCTTATCATCCTCAGACAAACGGTCAGTCCGAGAGAACAATTCAAACTCTAGAAGATATGTTGAGAGATTGCTCTATGGATTTCAAAGGTGGTTCGGATCAACACCTACCTTTGGTGGAATTTTCTTATAATAATAGATTTTACTCCAGTATTCATAGGGCTCCTTATGAAGCTCTCTATGGAAAGAAGTGCAGGACTCCAACTTGCTGGGATGATGTTGGGGAAAGAAAGATATTAGGACCTAATCTTGTTGATGAGATGGTAGAAAAGGTCCGATCTATTCAACAACACATAAGACCATCTCAGAGTTGACAGAAAAGATATGCCGACAACCAAATAAAAGACCTAGAGTTTGAAGTGGGTGATAAAGTGTTCTCACGAATATCCCCCTGGAAGAGGGTCATGAGATTTGGAAAGAAGGGAAATCTGAGCCCTAGGTATATCGGTCCTTTCGAAATACTGGATCGTGTTGGGAAGGTAGCTTACCGATTGGCACTTCCACCGAATCTCTCTCAAGTTCATGATGTGTTCCATGTATCTCTCCTAAGAATGTACATACTTGATCCTTCAGATGTACTCTACTCAGAAGTTATACCGCTGGAGCAAGATCTTTCTTATGAAGAACAACTGATAGAGATTCTGGATAGTAGCGAAAAAGTCCTACGGAACAAGACCACTCGCTTGGTTAATGTTTTATGGAGGAACCACCAATTATAAGAAGCTATGTGGGAGCTGGAGGATATGATGAGGGAGAGGTATCCTCATCTTTTTGTTACAAAGTGACGAATTTCGATGGTGAAATTCATTTTAAGGGGGTAGAATGTAACACCCGAGACTTTTATGAGAAATATTTTTTTATGTTATATAAATCAACAAATGAATCTTTCACTACACACAACACTAGCTTCATTTTCTTTACATGCAACTACGGCCTTCCTTGATAGCTTGCGTCGTACGCAATACCGAGTTTCACTAAACAACGATATGCTATTAAAATATTATTAAAACTAGCTCTTATGAATAGTAATAACCACTTTTTGAAATTTTTATATTTTATTTTTCAAAATGGATTTCATTTTTGGATTTGGAATATCGAAATTAGCTTAGGATGAAATTTTGGTACTTTTCGGATAACTTTCATATTCTGATAAATAGTGAAAATTATTAAATTTTAATTAAAAACCACTTTTTTAATCGAAATAATTAATAGTGATAAATTATTAATTTGAGTGGTTTTAAAGTATATTTAGAATATATTTTTACAATTTAATACAATTTTTTTCATTGGATGTAATTTCACATTTAAACCATACATAAACAAGTGTTAATCTTTTGATAGTTATTATCTCTTAAAAACAAAATATATTTTAATTAAAAACAAATATTTTCATCGCATTAATTTATATGGTTAAATTATAATATTGATTTTTTTTAAAGTATAAATAGAATATTTTTTTACCATTTAATATAATGTCTGTCATTATCATTAATTTTAAATTGAATTCATAGGTAAAAACATTTCAATATTTGGCAAAGTTTTAAATTTTAAAACCCGTTTTCTTAACAATAGGATTAATTTTAAAATAATTACTGCAACTTCTGTGTTTTGAATTTTGAAAAATTGATTCCATATTTGGAATCAGTGGGTTCAAATTATATTAATAGTTTACATTTATTTTTTGATATTATGAATAGTAACTACGGTAATTTTTTTATTTACTACGGTTAAAGGTAAATAGGGTAATTCAGGGTTAAAAGAATATTATTATAATTCAAAATTACCTTCACACTTGTCATAACCTTATTTGATGAGTATTGGCCGACCATGGTCATCCTTGGGTAGATTTAGGGACCCCATTGAGCCACTTGGTAGTGACAATGACAATTTGGATTAATTAATTTAATGTAGAGACAAAATTGACATTAACAAAAATATTTAGGTAATAAATTTTTATAAGGGGTTATATAAATTATATTTTAAAATATAATTATTAATTAGAAATATAAAAAGATTTCCTATATAATGATATTTTTTTTATAATTTTTAGACACCAAATAAATTAAATTATTTATTACACAATAATGATGAAATATTTACCTCATTAATTAATGATTTAAATAAATAAGATTATAATGATTAAAATATTTTCCAAAACCTGTCCAATTAGGATTGGATGATTTTATTTTGACCATGAGTCATATTATCTTCATCCTTAATGATTTTTGGACCTTTTTAAACCGACGATATGTTTATAATAAAATAATATTTCCACACTTTCCAAAGGTGCCCCTCTCCTCCCTTATAAAAGGGAACCTCCTCCCTCTCTTCCTCACACCAATTTGAGCCTTCAAGCTCAGCCAAACCCTTCCCATTTCACTTCCACACTTCTTTAGAAACCTACTAGAGGTACTGGTATTATTAAAAGACAAACTCTTGTTCCTTAAGAGAATGTTTGAAAGAGGCACTTCGAGAAAGAGGTAATACCTTCTACCATTTTCTTCAAGTTCCATTCTTCTTGTACTCCCACTTCATTAGTTTTTTCATTATGAGGTAATAAAATCAGTATCACTCATATACTGATATGTTATTATAAATATTAAACAAACCTAATTCAACTCTTATCCATCATACGGAAAACGAAATCACCGTGTGTGCGTACGTATGGAATACCGTCTCCACGTCGTGGTGTAATCTATTTTCCACCACCACCTTACTTGGATGGGTATAAGTGTGAAAGTAATGACTATATATGATTATTGTAAAGTGGTATTTATTCTGAAATAGTATACATACACTTCAATACAATTCCACGATCATGGGAATGATATCATCGCTCTTGCGTACGTACGGAATACCATCTCCACGATGTGATGCGATTCGTTCTACATGATCTTCATTGAATAATGATTATATAAATGATTTGAATGAATGAATATGATATATATTACACTAATACCATTCTGTAAATGAGGTATCTATAACATATAGAGAAGAATAATAATTTATTCGACAAAACCCGCATAAGAATAAAAAGTAATAAACACCCGAATAACAAGTATGAATGATATATTACTAATAAGAAGCTAAGAATATGACCATATATGATATCATAACAATAAGTATGATTATGGAATAAGTATATAACATTATTTAAATCATTATACAGGAGTTTCGGACACTTACGAAGCAAATCAGACCTAAGATAAGGGAAAATATCACAATCTCATTTTTATCCGAGATTGTTTATACTTCGGAATTTACTATGGTGTATTTTATTATTCAAATCCATGTTTCCTCAATATTTAATATTATTTACATCCACCTACAAATTTTTAAATCCAATTTTACCCTTCAGTGAGTTTTTAGTAAAAGATATGAAAGGAATCTTTTGTCGTTTTTCGTACGATGTATTTTTTGACTTTTCCGAAAAATGTTCGAGAAGAATGTTTTTATTAACTTATACGGCATGAATGGATTTTTAAAACCTTATTTCTAAGAAGCTTCCTTTACAAGTTTTCATGTTTATTTTTAATCAACTTCTTTTAGTTTAAAATTGTTTTACATGTTAAGAAAGGAAAATGTTTTTGAATTAGAAAGGATATTTTCCTCAATAATGGAGTTCAAGTGTTTTATCAAAATTATTTTCCATATAAGATAATATAGAGTTCTGTTTCTATCCCTATTGTTACATTGATTTGATTATGTTGTGATGGAATTATTTTTATGAATTCCTTTATCTGATATGAATTGTTTTATGATGTCATGTTGTTTAAAAATCCCATTTTTATTACATGGGTTATGCAATGATGTATGATTTTTGATTTTGTGGCACACATAAGAATGGTATCATTATAGGATGGGTGGGACCTATATCTCCTTCCAATTAATTGGGTAAAGAATTTATATCTCATGAGATAGACATGGCTGGAACGGCAGGTTAAACCGGTTCATTGAAACCGGACTGAAACAAGGAGTGAACGCGGTTCAGAAATGGACTTTTTCAACTAAGATTGTCTTGTAATTGAGTCTTGACTAATAAGAAATGATTCTCTATGATTATGTGTGTCTGAAACAATGTTTCATGTTTTAATTTATGATTATTTTCATTTCATTTCACTACTATGATTTATCCCAAGTTATGAAATTATTCTCACTTTTGCAGGTTATGATTTCCAAAATGTTCTGTTCTTATGAATATGATGTGATTGATATTTCTTTTTACCCTTACTGAGAATTTGAGCTCACCCTTTTGTATGTTTTCTTTCTCCAGGTCAGGAAGAAGGTTATTAAGTAAGATATTCCAAAAGGGACTATAGATATGACGAAATAAATGGGAGACAGTGTAGATGCTTTATGAACCAGTTGTTTATGTTTCCCAGTTTCTAAAGACACTATACCTATACAGTCCTTTCATGGTTTTGTTATATGTTGTAATAAGTATGCTTCAATTTTTATGTAATAACAATGTATGTAAAGTATGGGTCGTTATATACATTCTTCCCCCCTTAAGAAATTTCGCCCCTGAAATTTCACTTTACACAAACAGGTGTGGGTACTTCTCCTTCATTCCCTCTTCTAGTTACCAAGTTGCTTCCTCAAACTTATGGTTCCTCCACAACACTTTGACAAGGCAGGTTGTCTTTTTGAGTAGAACCTTATCACTTCGGTCCAAAATTTTTACCGGCTGCTCCTCATAGGAGAGATCATCATCTAGCTATACCACCTCTAAGTTTAGTACATGTGAGGGGTCTGGTATGTACTTCCTCAGTAGTGATACATGAAACACATCATGAACTTGAGCCATATTCGGTGGAATTTCCAGACGATAGATCACGGATCCTATACGATCAAGGATCTCAAAGGGGCCAATGTACCTTGGGCTTAGCTTGCATTTCTTCCCAAATCTCATGACTCTCTTCAATGGAGATATTCGAAGGAATACTTTATCTCCAACGTCGAACTCCAAGTCCCTTCGACGATTGTCAGCATAGCTCTTTTGCCGACTTGGAGCATCTTTGATGTGTTTCTGAATGACTTGAACCATCTCGGTCATCTCCTGCACAAGATCGGGTCCATGTAGCTTTCTTTCTCCAACTTAATCCCAATAGGTTGGAGTTCTACATCGCATCCCAAAAAGTGCTTCATACGGTGCCATCTGAATACTCGAGTGGAAGCTATTGTTGTATGAGAACTCAACCAATGGGAGGTGATGATACCATCCACCTTTGAATTCTAGAGAGCAGGCTCTTAACATATCTTCAAGCGTTTGAATAGTCCTTTCAGACTGGCAATCAGTTTGGGGGTGATAGGTTGTGCTGAAATTTAATTCAGTACTCAAAGCATGTTGGAGGCTCCTCCAGAATTTAGATGTGAACCTTGGATCACGGTCAGAGACAATCGAGAGTGGAACACCATGAAGTCTCACCACTTCCTTCACATATATCTTTGCAAGTTTTTCAAGCGACAGGTCTTCCCGAATTGCTATAAAATGGGCAGTCTTGGCGAGTTGATCAACCACAACCCATATCGCATTATTTCACTTTGACCTCTTCTGGAGACCCGTGACAAAGTCCATAATAACATTTTCCCATTTCCACATGGGTTTAGACAATGGCTGCATCATACCTTTGGACTTTTTCCACTCAGCTTTAACTTGTTGACATACCAAGCACCATTATATATATTCCGTAATCTCCTTCTTCATGTTATCCCACCAGAAGTGTTCTCAAAGATCACAATACATCTTGGTACTTCCAGGATGAATAGAGAAAATTGAGCTATGTGCATTATCCAATATCTCCTTCTTTATCCCGGGTGATGAAGGCACACAAAGTCGCATTCCAAACCGAATCACACCATCATCGTCGATATGGAACTCTTTCAGCTTCCCTTCCTTTACTGCATTCACCCTCTTTTGTATCTCCACATCTTCCCTTTGTGCTTCCTTAATCTTCTGTTGTATGGATGGTTGTGCTATCATTTGGGCAAGGTAGGATGTATCCCCTACCCTTATGAATCCCAAATTCATCCTTTGCATATTCAAGAAGATAGGGTCTTTCTCAATCCTCAACATGTATAGAGTAGCAGGTTCCTTTCTACTTAGAGCATCAGCTACCTTGTTCGCCTTCCCAGGATGATAGTGAATAGAGCAATCGTAATCCTTGATTATCTCTAACCCTCTCCTTTGATGCATGTTGACCTCCTTTTGTGTGAATATATACGTTAGGCTCTTGTGGTCTATGTATATGTCACACTTCTCGCCATAAAGGTAGTGCCGCCAGTTTTTCAAGGAAAAAATCACGGCTTCCAGCTCTAGATCATGCATCGGGTAGTTCTGCTCATGGATCTTAAACTGTCGTGAGGCATAGGCTATCACATTATCGTTTTGCATGAGTACACAACCCAATCCTTTTTTTGAAGCATCACTGTATATCACAAAACTTTCTCCACTTTTCGGTAGTGTGAGTACAGGTGCAGTGATCATCCTTCTCTTTAGCTCCTTGAAGCTTCCCTCAAATTCTTCCGTCCATACATACTTTACCCCTTTCCTTGTTAACTTAGTTAGCGGGTTTGACAATCGTGAGAAGTTTCTCAGAAAACATCCATAGTAGCCAGATAATCCAAGAAAATTACGGATTTCTATGAAACTAGAGGGCCTGGTCCATTCCTCAATCGCCTTTTTCATTGAAGGGTCCACAGAAATTTCCTCACTTGTGATCACATGTCCCAAGAACGTGACTTGATTCATCCAAATGTCACACATTCTGAACATGGCGTACAACTTCCCCTTTCTCAATGTCTCCAACACAAGTCTTAGATGTTCTTCATGTTCCTCCTTGCTCTTGGAGTAGATGAGAATATCATCAATAAACACTACCAAAAATTTGTCGAGGTAATGTCTAAAGACTCTATTCATCAAATCCATGAAGATTATAGGGGCATTAGTAAGTCTGAAGGGCATCACCAAAAACACATAGTGCCCATACCTTTTAGGGAAGGCAGTCTTCTGAATATCTTCCTTCTACACCTTTACTTGATGATATCCAGAATGAAGATCCACCTTTGAGAAGTATTGAGCTCCTCTTAACTGGTCGAACAAGTCGTCAATCCTTGGGAGAGGACACTTGTTCTTTATGGTGATCTTGTTGAGTTCCCGATAATCGATACACAGCTGCATGGTTCCATCCTTCTTCTTTAAAAAGAGCTCTGGCGCACCCCAAGGTGATGCACTAGGGCGTATGAACCCTTTGTCTAGATGATCTTGTAGCTGCTTCTTTAACTCTTCTAGTTTGATAGGAGCCATCCTATAGGGTCACTTCGAGATAGGAGTAGCTCCGGGTATGTGTTCAATTGTGAAATCTACCTCACAATCCGAGGGAATTCTGGGTAACTCTTCGGGAAATACATCATTGTATTCCCTCACGATGGGCATTTCCTCAAGGTTGGCACCTTCCTTTGACTCAAACATTTGGGCGAGGTTCACTTCTTCATGGGGAATCAACACCCACACCATTGAAGGATTTTTCAAAGGAAAATAATGATCTTCCTTGAATTTGTAGAGGAGCATGATATGGTTCGGAATATGAAAATATATTTCCTTTTCCCGACAGTTGATATGTGCTCTATATAAGGAGAGCCAATCCATTCCCATTATAGTGTCGAATTCCTCCAAGGGAAGTATTACGATATTTTCCGGAAGAGTCTTCCCACATATATCAACAGGAGAAGAGTCAAACACTTGGGTTGAAATGATTGCACCACTTTGTGTTTTTACAGATATCTCTACTTCAAGGTTTCGGGGCTTCGATTCTATAGTTCTAGAAAACTTGCAGGATTTAAAGGACTGCGTAGAACCAGAATCAAATAAAATTTTTTCCATTCTTGAGTGAATAGGAAGTGTACCTTGTACAACTTCATTATCATGTTCCACCTCCGCAGTAGTGATGGAATAAGCGTTCCCTTGTTCCTTTGGATTTGGTGGTTGTTGGCGCTGATTACCCTCAAGAGCTCGAGGTTTAGTGAACTGGTTTGAATAGTGCCCTAGCTCCCTACAGTTGTAGCATTGAACCACGAGTGGTTCTCGCCTTTCATCAGCGACATTATCCTTCCTTTTCATGTCTTTTCGACACTCGTGAGCTTGGTGTCCTTCCTTCCCACACTTAAAGAATTTCACCGTACCTTTGAGGCAATTACCATGGTGCAACTTCCCACATTTTTGGCATGTGGGTCGTTGTGTTTTCTTCCCATCATTATCACTAGATCCACCAGCTTGAAACTCCATATTTCTTTTCTTATCACCATATCCATGGGACCATTCTCCAAACTCCATTTCCACTTTGAGAGCACACCGAACAACTTCTTCATAACTCCCAAAGTCTCAAATTTCAAGAGCCTTTCGAAGATGTGGTTTTAATCCACTAAAGAATCTATCAATTTTGTTATCATTGTTGATAACAAAACCCGAAGCATACCTTGCGAGCCTTCTGAAATTTTCTTCATAGGTGGTGACATATTCTCCTTCTTTTTTTCTTGAGCTCTATGAATTCTCTCTCCATCTTCGTGCGAAGAGTTTGTGGGAAGTACATATTAAGAAACATTATCTTAAAGTCTTCCCATTCTATCTCTTCAATTTCATCCCTTGGCTTGGTGTTCTTAATCAAAGCCCACCATTGATCAGCTTCTACATCTAGACGATAAACGGCTAGAGTCACCTTCTCCGTCTCAAAATTGTGAAGAACAGAAAAGATCATCTCCATGGAGTTGACCCACTATTCCACAACTAGTGGATCGGAAGATCCACAAAACGTCGGTGGTCGTTGCCGCATAAAACATTTTATAGGTAGTTTCCCCCTCTTTGGTGAAGGAGGATGTTCCCTATTATTATGGTTATTTTTCATAACCCAAGATAATTGGGTAAGAATCGCCACGAAGTTTTGAACTCAACCTCCAAAATCATTGGGGATGTTGTTCAGGAAATCATTGCATTGGCCCTCACAAGAGTGGTTGGCCTGATTTCTCCTGCCTCCCACCATTTTCTAAAATAGAAAAGGTTAAAACAAAACATAAGTAATCAAGTCATGAATAACTTATTCATTTAAACAATTATACCGAAAACATAACATATTGGATCCCTAGGTAAATATTCTTGAGCACATATTTGTACTTATTCTCATGCTAGAGGTTTTCTCTAGGGTTTACTAATCCTAATTCCCAAATTAACTAAACCTTTCATCTGATACCAACTATAGCTACCCGGCCTTTTCTTACATTACTATTACATCTATTTAAAGATAAACAACACAATAGTATTACACATGGAGGATCCAGAGGTTTAGTGTCTTGGGAAAATTAGGATCATACATAACAAATACAACATCAACCATAAACATTTATTTAATTTCTTCTTCTATAGCTTCATAGTAGCCCTTTCCCTCTCCTTAGTACATGTAGCCACCTGAGGATATACATAAAAAGGGGTGATCTAAAATCCCAGAAAGAGGATATATAAGAACAATACATCATGGGGTGAGCATAATCATAACATAAGAAAAAGATCATGAACATGAGAGGAGCATAAGTAAAAGACTTGAAATGTGGTAATGCATAAAAATGAAACATCATGTCTTAGTGGTTAACTACCACACATAATTGTGAACAAATCTAGCATCATGATCACACATAATTTCACATTACTCATGAGATTCATCACTTTACCCAATGCATTGGAGCGCTGTATAATTCCGGGCGCACCCGTCACATTTAAACATTCATATTGCACTATATAATTCCGGGCGCACCCATCACATCATAACATTATCATTATCATGATTGCCACATAGAACACATATAAAACATGTAAATAAATAACCCATTGAATGGAATGGGTTTCATATCATAATAACACATTCATAATCTGTGGTTTCCCAAAAGAAAGAGGGAACAACATACTTGATACAAGAACCATCAACCATGAATGAGAGGTAAAAGGTGAGATCTTGAAAGAAGAGTTATTTGGGAAAACATTTTGATGGACATAAAAACCAGTGAAAAACATGTATATCCCAGAAAAGTAAAGGAAATTATGAAAAAATGATCTTTGAAGAGTAACCATATCAAAAATGGAGTGAAAGAGGGAGAACCCAAAGGAAGAAAAATGGTTTCTAGATTTCCCCTTACCTTGTACTCGAATGCCTCCTTCTCTATAATGTCCTGTATAATGACCTTATATTTATTAATTATAAATTAAATAACCTTTTATACATTAATAGGGTTCATTCTGGTTTCATTATTTTATATTATGTTCCTTTGGATGACTTATGGAGTTTAAAAACATTGATCAGGGATGTACATATTCATGGTTTTCTTGAACGGTCCACTTGTATTCTTAAATTGATGTATGGGTAGAACATGGGTAAACATCCAGAACTGATATTACATGTTATTAATTATATTACAGTATATTTAATAATTTTATATTGATTTATATTATATCCAAGTGGACGAATCATTAGAAAAAAAATTTAATGATGGTTATTAGGGTTAATTTTTGCGGTTTTTGGATCACAACGATCTTGTTTTAAAATTTAACTTAATAATAAGGCCATAGGTTATTTCCAGAACTTAAAATAGAACATAATACATATAAAATATTCTGGTTCAACCATAAAATGGTTTCATGACCAGATTAAAGGTAGAAATGGTTGAAGAGAAGATGTTGTTTTTGAAGGTGATAAATTTAACACCTAATGAACAACGTTCTCTTTAATAAAATAAAAGGAAGAGGGAAAGGGTGTGGGGTGATATAATATAACATTAGAATCATAATATTAAATTATATATATAATACTAGATTTACAGAACAATTTGGATGATGATAGGTAGAGAGAGATCAATAAAGGAACTTGAACTTGAAAGGAAATTAAAGGAGAAGAGGGAGAGAAATTACCTTTAGAATTCTCCTCTTGAGATCCTCTTTAAAGAAGATAGGCATGGTCTTTTGATGAGACTAGTAGCTTTTTGACGTGGGGGATGTGCTAGGGAGGGTGTTCGGGCAGAGATTAGGGAAGGCTTGGAGCTTGAGAGGTGTGAGGAAAAGAGGGAGTGAAGGGTGGCTTTTATAGTGGAGGGGAGAGGGGTTTCCTTAATATAAAATTGATTAGTTTATTAATTTCACCTATGACAAGGAATAGTGAGTCTTGGATGACCAAGAATAGTAAAAAAGGCATTTGATTTCGGGATTTGGGCTCTTACATCACTTGTGATGTCAGGAATAGTGGGTTTTAATTAAAATGTATATATATAGTAAATTAATGTATTCTACTATTCACAAAAAATTCAAGTATCTCAGAAAAATCCCAAAAATTTACCCCAACAAATTTTCGACGTGTAGAATCCAAAAATGAAGTCCATTTTTCAAAAATAAATTTCTAAATATTATTAATTTAATATTTAAATAAAATCATAATTTACTTAAAAAAACATTTTTTATGATTAAAACGGATTTTATAGTTCTTTCAAAAATTATGTAGGGTCTTATAAAATTATCTAAAAACTATTAGACATTGATTCAATAAATTATGAATACATTACAGGAAATTAAATATTCTTTTAAATTAATTAATTTTAATTAATTATTTATGACTTATAAAATAACAAAAACGTTTACTAAGGTCAAATTATCACTTTCTATTATGAATAAATATTATTTTATTATTCATAGGCAATGTTACTCTTATTTACTATTCATAAGGGGCATAATACTATTCATAAGGGTAAGGTTACTATTCATAAGGGTAGGTTACTATTCACCAAAAATTATTTTTGTTTCATTAGACTGCAAACACTATCTTGAAGGCAACTGTGTATGTTGGATTTTTAAAATTCCAAACATAGGGGTGAAAAAAGTATGTTTAAAGGTAACTTATCACTTAGTAGTTCATTATTTTCTGTTTTTATGACATAGATATAAGAAAGGAATTTTCTATTGAAATACTTTTGTTCGTTATAATGCATGTCGTGTACACTAGATTCACACATAGTGTAGTTTTTTATGATTTATCACATTCCATCATTATTTTCCCTCCCCTTTAATTTTTTTATTCATTTCAGTCTATTTCCAAAATGGAAAAAGGATTTCACATTAGTGTGAAGAAGACTGCAACCACTACTTTTGGAGAGAGTCCCCTCTATATCTGACTCTGAAGGATGACAACACCTTCCATGACCGATACTATTCTGGTTTCTTAGCCGCTATCCTTGGAGATTCTTCGTCATCATCTACGGGCACCCCAACATCTTCATCCTCTAGTTCAGCAGCCATTGTAGCACCATCATCATTGGCATCTGCTCCCCATGCTGCCATGTCCACATCATTCAAAGCTCCCTAGGGAGCTAGTAATGTAGCTCTATCATCCACCATGGCACCATCAGATCCATTAATGACTTTGGTGGACTCTAATATTCCCACACCACCATCCACTACCTTGTTGACTTCATATTCTGCTACAAAAAATCATCAGATCCATCGAATACCACCGTAGTTAAAACCACCACATCCGCAAATATGGCCCCACATTGGCCTACATGGGAAACAACTAGTCTCCAACCACAACTCTTCCTTATCTTTACTAAGGGAAATCATGCACCAGATTGACATTAGTGACAATCAAGACACACAATCATGTTGACATGTCATTTCATGTATAAAAATGTGCCCCAAAAAAACTCAATATTTTATACCAGATATAAGATATTCAAGGGAATACATATCTTCTAGTCACACACCATTTCATCACTCATACATTTCAATATTGATTATTAGTGTTCTTAGTGACATTCAAGTTCAATGGGCCCACCTACCACTAGATGCCCACTGATACAAATAATCTAATCCAATTTTTTGTAGCCAACCACCATTTCTAATTACATATTGTTGATTTTGGATGAGAGTTCGGCTTTTACCACACATACTTCTACACCACTCAATGTATCCAACCTCATTCATCATGATCGCTCTGACCCCATTTCGATTTGGCAAGATATTTTTGGGATTGAAAAATGGTTTATCCCCACTTCATAGAATAACTCCCTCATCTTTTTCCCAATCATTCGTTTAATTAATCGGTTATTCAATGCCAATATTTTTCTACATTGGGAGGACCTGGGAGTAATGTTTGGATGAGACACATACCTTATAACCTATATTTTAGGGCCTGAATACCCAGACCTTTCATGTATTTCATCCTTCTATTCTCACTCAATAAACCATGGCTATTAGGTAAACCTGAATGGTGGCTTCTATGCCACCCTGTTGGCACACTATTCAGTTGTTTTTGATATTTCTCTCCCTCACGATAACATTGAATCTCCCCAGCATATGGAATTAATATTCCTCATTAGAACTATTACTGTCAAGAATTGAAGTGGAAATTTTTGTGATTGTAATGGAAACCTCATCTTTTATAGGGATAAGAGATTATCCACCGACTCCCACTGGTGTTTTTGATCATATCCCACCCCATCCCCTAGAAGATTTTTTTCTCTTCCCACCACATTTCGTTCTCCCTTACATCTTCCTCAACTATGAAATTTTCTTATATCCCATCCATAAATCCACCTCAATCCACACCCCTGTCGGACGTCCCCCCATTTCCCTCCTCCTAGCCTCGATGGACCACCATTTAGATATTTTTTACTGACACAAGCCTACATTGGTATAGAAATAGTCTTCAATTGAGAAGATGATGGACCATATTATTCATCACCATGAAATTTAGTTACCACTAGAAACTATTACTCTAACTCCTATACATTAAGTAGCATAGCCCTCATTGCCAGTACATGGAACATATTCAGTTCTCTTATCAAATACAGGGCATGATGATACAACTCCTAAGATATATTTCACTACTCCAACTGCCAACCTGGACTCGCTAGTTGATCCTACCACATAAATCATTGATAAAATGCCTCCTTTTAGTGCTACTTCTACTACTGCGATGGATGTACCCTCTCCAGACACCAAACAGAGAACAAATCCTGAGAATCTCGCATCCTATGACACTACGAATAACATGAGGAATCCCCCTATTCTAGATGATGAATCATATGAAGAGACCACGTGAAAAGTTTTTTTACATTGGGTTTTTCATATATATATATATATATATCTTTTTTTATATTCTACTGATGTTCTGGTGTATGTTCATGCAGATTGCTTCTTACATTTCATCGACTGTCACATATACTCTAGATAAGGATGGACATCTCCATCCATCCAATGGCCAAAAGGCCTTCATTTTTTCAGTATAAGCTGATAAACCCCCTTTTAAGGGAATAATGAGGGGAACCCGAACTTCCAGGACATTGGACATTACATTACATGATGGTCGAAGAGTGAAAAATTAGACTGAAAATAAGGAGTGAAACCACCCAAGCATTTGATTGTGAAAAATTCCTCCACCTCTGCATGTCAGTTCAACAAGCAAGTTTCCTGTGTTAAAGCACATGCCCAATCCGATTGAAAATTCCATACCCTCTCAAACAACCAAATCCGATAATCTATGCCAAGATGAAACACCGGCTCTGATTTCTCCTTTGGGGTATGTTCCATGCAATCTAGTCCAGTGACAAACCAACCTTTCACAATCTTCCTCCATCGAGAGAAGCTCCCGGACAAACCCCAGCATGCTCCACACACCTACTACCACTGTAACCATAGAAGCCACCAGAAGACAAACCAAGAAACATGCAGTCGAACCATTATCACCTAGGACTGAATGGTCCAACACCACACCTAGGAGCATCACCGCTGAGGGGGTCTAAGCCGCACTGAAACAAAAAAAATAACTATGGGCATGAATCTTCTCATATTTGAATTGTAGACACACCCTCAACAGATTATGAAGCCAGTCACGAGAAGAAGGGGAGAGCAGCAGCAGGAGATCGAAATAAAGCTGCGATGCCACATTTCATAAAACCAAACATCCAAATCAAAACAATCAAACAGAAACCCAAAATATTGATCCATTTTATTATTATCATCCAATTTGACCTTGAGATCTAAACTACATATAACCTTCTCAAAACCTTTACAAACCACGATCTACCTTGATAGAAATCCACTTTACATGAAAATTTATCCTTCTTAGCACAATTATTTTATAATTTTTCAGGATTATTCATAACTTATTATAAGATGAAGATTGGATATACATGGTATATTATGGTGGGAACCTATGATATTATGTTTGTGGGAGAGTTATATTTAACCTTTCCATTTACATGTATATTTACCATACTTTATGAATATTCATTCATCAAATTAAAATCCAAGGATCTTAAATTCCAGTGTCTTGAATAATAGGAACATAAAACGTCAAACGTGTGACTAAATATAAGATTTCATTATTTAGTATTCATATCAAGACCCTATCTTCCATTATTCTCATACATATTCATATGATAACCAAGAGATAACAAGAAAAAATTTATGAGCTACAAAACCTAGTATGGGAATAAACACATGTATAATGAATTAATCCACGGGTTAGAATGCATGACATAACGATATAAAAAGGAATCGAACATATGGAATCATAACATATAGGCATGGAATCATATAAAAAAGTCATCATTATGTGGAAATAACATAAAACATGACTTAAGGTGATTCAATTTACATTGTATATAGATGATCACAAGTCAAGGTTTACCCATTATACCATTTCACAAGGTATCATGAGTCAAGGCTAACAGCAAGGACCATTTCACATAATGTCTCATTTTACTCAACATTATCCAAAGCATTGGAGTACTATCTAGAAACACCCATCATAACATGTTCATGAATATATTTCCAAATTAAAAATAATACATAAATGGAACACATAAACATATGTGTACCATTGTAATGAAATGGGTATCAAAATCATGTCAAAAGCATAATTAATGGGTGTACCATACAAGTGTCCATTAATGAATGGAAATAAAAAATGCATCGAAATCCATATTGTAAAATAATAATATTTCATAGTAATTTAGGTCAAATATAATTGAACGAATTTATGAAAATAATTTATGAAATTTTTTCATTAAACAATTTTAGTGTGGTTTTAAAGAAAATTCAAATGGTAATTTAAAATAAATAAAAGAATAAAATTTTATATAAATCTATAAGTGTATGAATAATTTTTTCATTATATTATTTTGTATTTTACAAAATAAAATTTTCTTGAAATAGATGATTTAGTAGAAATAGAATTGTGTAATAATTCGGGAAGTTCCCTTACATGAGTATTCATATTAGGGAGTATTGAGGATGGGATAATTCAAAAACATGTATAGACCCAAAAAATAATAATGAATGGATCTTGATACATGATATTGTATAATATAAATAGAATTTATAATATGAACATAAAAAATTAAATATATCATTATTTTGGATGAACGAATATTAGAGAAACTCTAATGAATAATTGGTGTTCACGTAGAATCTGTTACCTTATGCACGTTGGTGTCATTGTCCTGGTCTTAATTTCCTTGTTAAAAAATTACATTAAAAATAGTATTTATATAACATATTATTAATGTAATTGATTTATTATAGTCTTGTTAAGATAATTATTAACCATATTGAGGGGTTAATAGGTTGAATTACATTGATTGGGAGAATTTTTTTCCTTGGTTTTCATGATTGGTTTTCATATATTAATGTTAGGGAAAAATGTAAGAAGAAAATGGTTTTCCAAAATTGAAGTTTTATTTCATAATATAATATCTTGATAATTACTTGTTTATAAAATTATATGTGTTAATTTTAGTGAATATGTATCCTTATATAAAACATTAATGATAGTTATTTTTGTTATTTGGAGGTTTTTTAATCACATCGAATACATTTTTTGTTATATATTAATATCATGTGTACAAATAATTATAGTTCGTTAAATATGAGAAAATAAATATATTATACACTTGTTCAGCCATAAAAATGTATTCATGACAATAATTGAAGATTTTATTAGAAATTTATTAAATTTAATCCTTGAATGGGGAAAATTAACACATCTCGCCTTGTGTTTTCATTTATAGTATAATAAATCGGGAATGGTAGATGGTGATTAATTATTCCATTATCATAATAGAATTCCATTACATGTAAGGTACTGGAGTTATCAACATATTTGGATGAATGGAATTGAATTAGGTGTAATAAATGAATGTAACTATAATGGAAATATAATACATATATGTTGAATTTACTACATGAATATGTATTCCTTGATAACATCTTTAAGGGAGAGGATTTGACTTTTTGAATAGAGAAGGGGATACTGGTGATAGGAGGGGGCATACAGAGAGATTTTACTAAAAGTTGGACATGATATAAGGACTTAAATGAGTGAAGAGAAGTTTGGGTGAGGTTCGTTCTTATAATTGAGTAAAGGATGGGTTTACCATTATTTATTTCATTAGATTAATATTTTTCTCAAGACTATGAATAGTTCAAATTATTAGGCCCAAACAGTAAATAGATCATGTGAGTTCAGACTAATGGATATTTTCATCATTTATGACTCAGTCATGATTCATAAATTTATTTTTCTATCATTTATAATAAATTATCAAATTTTACTATTCACAAAAAATTCATGAATTTCTGAAAAACCCCAAAAATTCACCTCAACCATTTATCGATGTGTAAAATACAAAAATGTACACAATTTATTAAAATGAATTTTTTATATATTTTAATTTCAATTCATTATATTAATCACAAAATTGTAATTAAATATACATGACATACAAAAGAACCATAAAATTATTAATATATTTTAAAATTAATTAGTTAGTCATACTATGATATAATTAAGAATATTACCACTATAATGATAGATACTATTTATTTGTACATCAATTGGTGAGGTTAATATTATATATATTTTACAATATATAAGGTTGACATTACTGTTCTAAAAATCCTTGTTACTATTTCATTTGTATAAATTATTTATCTTTTAGTGATACATATTATTTCAGTATATATTATTTTATATTGTTTTTATTGTGTTCTAAGAGTATTAATATTTTATTTAACTATAAGACATATTTATATGAAGGTTATATCATTGATAAATCATTGGATCATTACATTCTTCACTCTTATTAAATTTCTCTATCGAAGCATCGTTTTACATTATATGTCATAAATAGGTGTTGGTACTTTTCCTTTTTTATCTATTCTTATATCCACTTTGAAACTTCATACATATGGTTCCACCATAGTACATTGACCATGTGAGTAGTCCGGTTGGGTAGAAAATTATATCTATGATCCAAGATCTTTACTTGCTGATAATCATAAGAATTATCTGTAAGAACCCAAATCATCAGTTTCAGGTACAGATCTCTTTTATGGGCTTTTTAAGGAAAAATGAAGTTTCTGGAAATTTTTGAAGTACACATCATGTACTTTCTGAATACACGCCCTGTACTCTTTTCCCACTCGAAGCCGTGTACTGGCTGTGTCCGGGACACTCACCCAATGTGTTGGGGTGATGTGGATGCCGATTTTGGCGGAGTACGAAAAAAACCACTACACGCCATGTACTTTAAAAGTACATTCCATGTAAATTCTTTTTATTTCATTAATCAGACTAGGGTCGTGCCTAATGCTCGTAAACATATTCTTCTATGCCTAATTCCATCCAGAGCATCTAAGGAGGCAGATTTTTCTCATAGCCACTGATCCTTCACCGGTTGTCCGAATTGAACTCTGTCGATTGCAGAATAATCACAGCGGTGAGTTCTTGGTTCTACTTTTTCCTCCTTTTCTGATTCTTTCTCTCGTGTGAGTTATCTAAGGTTGAACTTTTTAGATGTTTTTGTAGATCTACTTCATTCTAGGATGTTTCATGGGCCGAGGTTAAAGTATATCGATCATCGAGGAACAAGGTAGTTGGTTTGTTGCCCTACATTGATGTTCTTTGAGTTTTGGTTGAAACAATTGTCAGATACCCATGTATCAGGTATCCCGGGTTTACAATTTTTATTCAATTGTTTATTTTCCCTAGATTTTCTGTTAGCTTATGATTAATTATTGATAATATATGCTTGTTTGAATGTTTAAGGATCACCCCATGGGTGTTTTCACCCTATTTGGATGTTTATCGCCGTTTGACATGGTTTGCCTATGGGGAAAACCCTATTGCATTGCTAGTTTACTTGTTATAACTGTTTTCATGTGTTACCAGCTGTTTAAATGCTTTTTATGCATGGTAGCTATTAGCCATGTAGTTATTGAAATTACTTAGGGCTGCTGACAGTAGATCACGCATGACTAGACTACTTAGGGCTATGAGAACCTGGTGTGGGAGATCAAAGGGGGAATAGATGATTAAGTGCTTCCCTAGAGGGTCGGTTGGTTTTTGTTTTGTATGCAGGACCTACGGGAATTGGACTTTGTGCTTCCCAAGAGTGTTCTTAGTTTACGCACGCATCGAGACCACAAGAGGAATTAGATGTAAGTGCTTTCTCAGATATTCTGTAGCTATCGCTATAAGACCATTGGGGAATTGATTTAAGAGCTTCACAAATTGTATGTGCCTTGTTTGATTACTGGACAATAGGGCTCTGCTAGTTTGATCCACCCAGAGAGTCAGTGTAAATTTTTTATGGTTGGTTGTGACAAGTCCACCAAGACAAAGAACAAGCTTGGGTTTTGTAATGCTTGTGTTTAGGTAGCCTTTTGAGATACCTAATGTGTTACTTTATTACCTTTGAATAGAATGTTATGATAGTTTTCCATGGTTGTTTAATTTAACTGAATGTGAATGGTAATTGGTAGGATTATTTACTGGTGTACCCTAGTTCATTACTGTATTTATTTTCCTATACATTTGAAATATTACTCACTGACAGTAGGGAACAAATCATGTGGCGGTTGCCTATTGGGATTAGTCTCACACCCATTTTGGGTCTTGTTTTTCGGCCCAAACAGATTATATAGTTACAGGTGTAGGTAGGGATTGTGGCCCTTCTACCTCAGGTACATGACTGCTGGTTGATGCTAGAGAGCATGGGACTGGGCTTTGGTTCACGATGCTGCTAGAGTAGATTTTTAAATTTAGAACTTTGGTTTCAGTTGTATTTCAGCATGTGGTTTTGTTTACTGCTTTCCATCTATACATGTACCATTCTACATCATTTTTATTTCAAAAATTTCTTCTACATTTAGTTCAGTTGTTGTATGATGGTTACTGCTTTCGTTATTGATTATGTTTATTATTCCAGTGCACATTTTACCAAATGAGGGAATAGTTTCCCTACTGACTCCCCAAAGCCCTCACTGTTAGTCTGAAGCCTCCGGCGTTTGGGGAAATGCACTTGAGGTCATGTGGAGAACTGGATACGGTGCCCCAGTTATCTGGCTCCGGATTCAGTTCATTTCAAAGTGGTATCAAAAGAGTTTTCTTCTTTTCCATTTCCTTATTGTGTTGTGACAATAGTCAGGGATATGAAAAAATGTGTAGTTAGTACCTAACTATGCCTGGGAGTAATTAACCTATGTACAGGGAAAATCTATATTACCTCGTAATTTTAATTTTCAGTTTTTCCAAGCGTTACAATTGATTATATATCACCGTTGGGTGATGCACATGTTTTGTGCTGTTACAATTTATATATTTGTGATTCTATTTTGTTGCAACTCGATGAGATGTGGGTGTTCCATCTCATTCATCATATATGCACTGGTTAGGAAATCACATGTCATGAATTTTACCATTCCATCTTGGGTGCATTAGAATTTCATGTTGTTGTAATAGATGTCGTGATAAAATATGCATGTTTTTGTGATAGTTGCTCTGACAGAAATACTTGAAATGCTGTTTTACTTGATATATGCATTGTTATGATGCCATGATTTGATTCACGGAGAGTATGGTCCCCCCACAGATCGGAATTTGGCACATAGATGTTTGTTTTCAAGTGTTTTTGGCATTCAGGGAAGTTTCTGAGCTACTTCTGGAAAAAAACCAAGAATACACAGCATGTACTTTATTAAATCACGCCTTATAGTCATCAAATAGTGTTACTGACAGTGTGAATAAAAACACGAGGTGTCGGAGAGTCTTCGGGGACACGTCGTGTACCTTAAGTACACGTCGTGTGGTAGTCAACCGTGTACCCGGCCGTGTCACTAACAACACGGGTCGGGGAAACCTATGTAGTACACACCATGTATTATAAGAACACGACATGGGTTATAAGAACACATGGTGTAGTTTTTGCCTAGGTACACGGTCGTGTCACGAACAACATGGGTCAGTGTGATCTATCCTTATACACGATGTGTTTGTTCGGAACATGCCATGTAGGATTCGGCCGTGTAGCCGGCCATGTAACCTCTACAAGGGCCTCTAAAACCTGTCTAGTACACGTTGTGTCTTTCGTGAACACACCGGGTAGTTTAGGATTTGGAGGACCGTGTAGGTTAGTAGTGTAAAGAGACTCGGGATGGGGAGTAGAATCCAAGTACACACCGTGTTTTGTGACAACATGTCGTGTAGTCTAGAATTTTACACGACCAGTGGTGGCAGAAGTACACACCCATGTTGATGGATTTAATAAACATGTATTTTAGTTTAAATACATGTCGTGTAGTAATGTTTTGAAAACTTTAGTATTTCTATCTCATGTTTCTGTTTTTTACTCTTCTGTTTTCTATCCATATTAATCCTAAATCTGAGTGTGCACTTGTTTTCTCAGAGCTGTGGCACCAAAACGCCCTCTCGTTGCACGTCAAAACCCAGGCAGTGCCCGTGTGCCTGATACGGTAGACCAGTGAATACCTGTAGTTCCGGATATTGTTCCGTACATGGCACCCGCAGTGATTCCAGACACTGGTGTCGATGCTTAGTTCAGAGAGGGTTTCATGAGGTTCATATAGACCTTCCAGCGAGTTCAGCATCTTGTCCCATCTTCACAGGGGATAGAGGACCTCAGGCTTTAGAGTAATGGATAGAAACCTTGCTTTCCATTTTCGAACATCTAGAGACGCCCCCTGACAGGAGGGTGAAGCTCACGAATTACATGCTGCAAGATTCTGCCAAGAGATGGTGGGATGTATTCTCGCAGGCAGGGCGCTAGTGGACTATGTCTTGGGATGATTTCTATCTAATTTTCTACGAAGACTTCTATCTGGAGACGTTGAGGGCAGACAAGGCAATGGAGTTCATGATCTTGTAGTAGGGTAGTCTTTCGGTTATGGTGTATTCCTCCTGTTTCACTGAGTTATAGCGTTTCGCTCTCATCCTGGGAAATGAGTAGCTGTTTTGGAAAATATGTTTGAGGAAGGCCTCAAACCAAAGATGAGATCGCAGGTGAAAGTCTTCCAGTTGACTTCTATTACCCTAATAGTCATCCAAGTACTGATAACTGAACAGAATGTGAGGGAGGCTAGAGCTGTTGACCAAGTCAGTTCAACATCCAAGACTAATTCATTTCACGCTGACAGCCGGAAGCGCTAACGAGTGTTTACATGCGGTGACTCGAGGAAGAGAGGTATTTCTTCTGGTAGACGGGGTCTTCCTTCTGGAAACCAGGTGTTGTGCTATCATTGTGGAAAGAGCATGCATAAAAAGCCTTAGTTCCCAAGAGATCCAGTGGAGTTCCGAGCCTGCAGTAAGATAGGTCATCTACATCATTTTTGCAGGGTTCTTCTTCTAGCAGCTAGTGAAGGAGGATCAGTTTCTACTAGTCGTATAGGAGCAAGATTACCAGTTTCACAGCAGACTGTGGGTTGTGGTTCTTCAGGGTGTTCAGGCTAGGGTAGAGGTCATGGATGCAGTGGCCAGGCTCAAGGAGGATCAGATCAGGGATATCAAGCTACTACATAGGGTCGCGGTACTGGCCAGACATTTTCAGTAGAGCAGATTCATAGGGAGTAAGATCATGGACCTTCCACAGTTTTAGGTACGATTCTAGTAGCCTCAGTTCTATCTTCATCACTTTTTGATACCAGAGCTTCTCAACGATTTATTTTTGTGCACACTTTGGAGAGACTTAGAATTACTATCATTACTTCTGAGGATATTTTGGCACTAGACACTCCTTTGGGATGTAGAACTACAAGTTTCCGTCAGTGCAAGAAGTGCCCCCATGAGGTTGGTGGGTGTCACTTCTCGTAGGCTCTTTATGTCCTTGAGATGACGGGTTATGATTTCATTCTCAGAATAGACTGGCTAGTTCCTTTTCATGCCTTTGTCTTTTGTTATCACCTCAGGGTGAGTTTTACGTCACCTGAGGGGGGATCTTTTCTTCACAATGGTGAATGGGATGTTTAAGAATGCAGAGCTAGGCCAGAGCATCATGGGTTGGGCAGCGTTACATCCTAGATTAAAATTCTATATCTCGATGATTAGGGGACCTCTCAGATATACTTTCCTCTGGTAGTTGTCCTTTTTCCGGATGCCTTTCCAGAATAATTTTCAGGGATGCCTCCGAGGCATGAGGTACACTTCTATATTGAGCTTATTCCAGGAGCAGAACTGGTATCCATACCTCCTTATAGGATGGCTACGCCTGAGTTCCAAGGGCTCAAGAAGAAGTTGGAGGAGTTGCAGGTGAAGGGCTATATCTGACCCAGTACTTCCACTTGGGGTTCTCCTGTGTTGTTTGTGAAGAAGGCGGATGGTACCTTATGACTTTTTGTGGACTATCGAAAGCTGAACCAGTTGACGTTCAATAACCGATATCCTTTGACGAGGATTGATGAGATTTTTGATCAGCTTCGAGGAGACAGGGTATTCTCGAAGATAGACTTGAGATCCGGCTATCATCAGTTGCGGGTCATATCATCTTATATACCTATCACAGCTTTTCCGAATTAGGAATGGTGTGTACAATTATCTGGTAATACTATTGGGTCTCACGAACGTGCTGACAGTTTTCATGGCGCTGATGAATAGAGCTTTCAATCCTTACATGGACTCTTTTTTCATTGTCTTTGTGGAAGATATCTTGGTGTACTCACACACACAACACAACCATTCTACCCATCTTGAGATCGTATTGAGTACACTGAGAGAGAATCAGGTATATGCTAAGATCTCAATGTTCCACTTTTGGATGGACAAGATTCACTTCCTAGGCCATGTAATCTCAGAGACTGGAGTATCTATAGACCCATAAATGTGAGAGCAGTAGTTACCTGGGACCATAAGAATAATTCCTTAGAGGTACAAATTTTCATGGGATTGGCTGGTTACAACAGATGGTTTATACAGGACTTCTCACGCTTAGAAATGTCGTTGACGAGCTTGACTAAGAAGGGTGTGAAGTACGTTTGGTCAGAAGATTGCGATTCATCCTTCCAGGAGGTGAAGGGGAGATTGACTTTAACACTGATTCAAGTTCTTCCAGAGCCAGGAAGGAGTTATACTATTTTCTGTGATGCATTTGGCATCGGGCTTGGAGCATTGCTTATGCAGGAAGATCATGTTGTTGCGTACGGATCTCGGCAATTGAGGACATATGAAAAGAACTATCCTAAGCATGACATCGAGCTGGCTGTTGTTGTTCATGATTTGCATTGTGGGATGCACTATCTCATGGGAGGTCATTTTGTGGAACATACTGACCACAAGAGCCTCAGGTACATATTCACAAAGCGTGACCTGAAATTGAGACAGCATAGTTGGGTTGAGTACCTACTGTCTTTCGACTTAGAGCTTGCTTATACACTTGGAAAATGAAATGTTGTGGCAGATTCACTGAGTAGGAGGACTCAGTTGCAGGCAGTTGAGAAGGCTAGCAGTGAGTGGCAGCTAATGTCTCTGCTCTCTAAGATTCATTTGGTGGTGCCCGACAGACAGGGACATATAGTTCTTTCTTTTGTAGTTGTTACCTCTACTCTTTTAGATCTTGTAATAATGACGATGCTATCAGACCTAGAAGGACTAGTCCTATGGGATGGTGTGTCAGATAGAGACCCTACTCTGGGGTGGACAGTGGGAGATGATGAGATGTTACCTTTTCATGGCTGCGTATGGGTTTCAGCGGACATATGTGAGGAGCTAATGTGGGAGTTTCATGATTCATCTTGTGCAGTTCATCCTGGTGTCACCAAGATGTACCGAGACTTGCACCGTCATTATTGGTGGCCAGGTATGAAGAAGGATGTGGCTGGTTTTTCTTATGCGGTGTTCCACTTGTCAGTAGGTGAAGGTACATAATCAGCAACCAGCAGGGCTTTGACAGCAGTTACCAATTCCTGAGTGGAAATGAAATGATGTCACAATGGACTTCATGATAGGGTTACCGAGATCGCCTCGATGAAATGATGTGGTTTGGGTTGTAGTGGACATGCTCACAAAGGTTGCACACTTCCTACAGATCAAGGAGACCTTCAGAGTTGATGAGATCAGATGGTTGTACATCCGAGAGATTTTACGTCTGCATGGAGTTCCACACACCATTGTTTTAGAAAGGGATGTGTGTTTTACTTTGCACTTCTGGCAGGGGCTAGAGAGGGCTTTGGGTACACAGGTAATTTTGAGTACAACATACCACCCCCAGACTGATGGCCAGACTGAGCGTACAATCCAGGTGCTTGAGGATATGCTCCGAGCATGCATTCTAGAATTTGGTGGTACTTGGAAGAAGCATATCCCTCTGGTGGAGTTATCCTACAACAACAGTTTTCAGGCGACTATTCAGATGGCACCTTATGAGGTTTTATATGGCACGCCTTGCCGATCAGCCTTATGCTGTCTAGAGGCCGGAGAGGCAACTTTGGAGAGACCTTATCTTGTTCAAGAGACCTCAGAGAAGATATAGATGATTTGGAAGATAATGGCTACTACACAGTCTCGATAGAAGTATTATGCTGATCAGCCGAGAAGACCGTATGTGTTCAAGGTCGGAGATCAGGTTTTCCTGCGTGTTACCCCGAGATTGGGACATATGTTTATTAGGAGGCAGGGGAAGCTTTCACTGAGATACGTCGGGCCATTTGAGGTTCTGGAGTGATTCTGGTTGTTTGCTTATAGATTTTAGTTACCTCAGATTTACCAGGCTATGCACGACGTCTTCCATGTTTCTCATCATCGACGGTATTTCTCAGACACGTCTCATGTTTTTCAACCTGAGGAGTTTGAGCTGTAGCATGATGCATCATTCATGGAGCATCTTATCCAGATCATTTATCTCATTACAAAAGTTCTTTGTGTCCGGTTTGTTCCTCTAGTATGGGTGATATGGAAACAAGAGCGAGTTCCAGAAGAGACTTGGGAGAGGGAGGCTGATATGCGATCGTAGTGGCCAGAGCTGTTCGGGGTTTCTTCTCCTACACCTTGTTAGGGAAATTTGGGGATGAATTTCATTAAGGGGTGAAGTTTGTATGATCCTGTGTAACGCCCCGACCCTAGTTACCCAGAGTCGGTGCATTATTACATAACATTGGCATGATCACAAGAAAGATCAAATCTCGAAAGACCGATTGGTTTAGTAGCCTTGGAAACACTAGATATATTCATAAGTCTTACATTACATCATAAAATGAAAAACTACTACAACAACATATTGTATCCATAATCCACACTCATATCCCCACATAATATCCCTACAGGTCATTCATAATTTACTTCTTCACTTACTGGGAAAAATAAAACATAGAAAAGGGGTGAGCTCAAATGCCTAGTAAGGATAACAATATAGCGGAAACTTTCATAAATAAGAATAAACATTTAAGGCAATATATAACTAAATCAAATGCCTTTCAAACATGAACTTTCAACATAGTATGGCATAAATAAAATGAAATAATGCCATTTACTTATTCACATGGATATTCTACTAATCGAATAATCAAATGAAAAATCAATAACCACTTTCATAATGAAGGAATGCTTAATGCTGAACTTTAATTTCCTTGTCAAGGCCTTGTCCCAAGACCTTGGGGCTAACTGTAACCAGAACCCAACCCGGAGTGCCTCTAATAACCGGAAACCAACCCGGAGTGCCTCTAATAACCGGAAACCAACCCGGAGTTCCTCTAATAACCGGACACCAACCCAGAGTTCCTCTAATAACCGGAGACCAAACCGAAGGGCTTACTTTTACCGGTCCCCAACCCGGAACATACTTGTCTAACACATTCATCTGAATGAAAGGTTGAAATATAACATAAACATTCGGATTACAAATAACTTATGAAATGTCAGTACTCTAAACAAAAAACATGAGTGACATAAGAATAACTTATACACATTCAAAAATAGCACAAAACCTTCAATAAAATATGGATGTTTTGTATCATAATAAATCAACTTCAAATAATCTTAAAAGCCATCAAAGAATGTTGACATAGATGAAATCAAAAATATTTTAGAGAAATATCTCTTTTTTTAAATCATTTTAAAAGTAACATAATTATAAAATAATACATTCAATTTGAAAATATTCTTATAAGCTTGTAAGGGAAGCTTTGACGATTTTATAACGGCGGTAAATAGCCGCACCCGCCGTATAAGTTAAAAAAACATTCTTACCTTAAATTTTTCGAAAAGGTTAAAAGTGCCTTGTTTGGAAAACGACGGAAAGATTCCTTTCGAAACCATAAGGGTATAAATGACTTTAACCCATATTCTTGTAAATAGTAAAAATGTTTTGAAATACATTAGTAAGAAACTTGGATGTGGATGATAAAGAGATCCCAGTAGATAATTACGTATAAACAACCTCGGATAATGAAGAGATTGTGAAATAACCCTTACCAATTTGGTAAATTATGGAACATACAACCCATGAAATAGGTATCATACAATGAATATGTAAATACACATAAATTATAGTGTATTACACAAATAATATAATTATGGGCAGTACATACACCACACAAAATGTAATGGTGGCAATATGGCATGAATCTCACGGGAATAAGGAGTGAGATGAAAACCCCTTACCTTGTACTTTTCCTTGGTTGGGGTAGGTTAAACTCCTGTATAATGGTGAAATAATTGTTATCAAATTACACAAGAATCATATGATATCATATATGATCTTTTCAATATTGATTTGATAATAATATCTTAGTATTATTATTGTTTCGGGTGTTAACTTACTTGTTTTTTTATATGTTTTGTTACGTAAGACATGTTTTTAAAGGATAGGTTGTATATTATTCATATCCAGAATGATATCAAGTCCTTATATATCATTTTTAAATCATCAAATGATAATTATACTTGAATGGATACGATGGAGAATGAATCTTATCGCGTTCGTGGAGACGGTAGTCCGTACGTACGCACGAGCGACAATATCATTCTTTTGATATTAAAATAATATATAAATGGATGGTATATCATATATACAGATTCATTAACATGTTATATTTATTATTTACATGAGTTACACATCATTATTATACCCATCCAAATAATATAATATTGAATAACAATTACACCACGACGTGGAGACGGTAAGCCGCACGTACGCACGTATGGTGACATGTTATTCAAAGGGTGGATAGAATACTGAATATGGTTTTACCATATTTATAATAACATCACAGTATATATATGATACTGGAGTTATTATTTTATAATGGTAACAACAAAGGAAGAAGAAGTGGAAGAAGAAATGAACTTGGAAAAAGGGTGGTGAAATCATTACCTCTTCTTCGGGTTCTTCCTTTTGATTTGATCAAAAGGGATCCTTATGTTGGATTTCTGATCAAAATTAGGCCTCTAGGTTGTAGTGAGGGAATTTTGGAGAGTATTTGGGCAGAGTTTGGCCGAACCAAAAGGCTTTGAAGGTGTGAAGAAAAGAGAAGGAGGAGTGCCCTTTTATCAGAGGGGTGGGGGGCACCGTTGGATAAGCTAGAGATATTAGTTTATAATAAATTCATAATCGGTTTCCAATGGCTCCAAAGTTGACTATTCAAAGGTTAAGGTGGGGATGGGTCGAAAAAAAATCAACCAATAGAATTTAGACAGGTTTGGGTACTTATATTAACCTTATTTTTAATTATTAACTCTAAGTTAATTAGTTTCACTTTTACAATGTCTCTTTGTATTTTTATATAATATGGTTAAAAAACTTACTATATACATCTAAGAGACCCCAAAGTGGTCCATTAATGATGAACCTATCATGATATAAGTCCCTTGGCCGAACCTTCAATTTTTAGGAATTTAATATCAATTAATAATATAATATTTGTTTTAAGAACTCTTTTATGTCAATTTTGACACTATTCAATAGTTGATTTTTTTGAAACTCATAACAGATTGATTACTTCGAACAAAGTAAATTAAATCAATCCTAATATATCATATTATCCTAGAAAATTAGTTTAATTAATTAAAAGTTTCATATTATATTTATTTGGGTATTTAAAATATCAATTATTTTACTTTTTTACAATTATAGTAATTAATTCATCATCATTGTGTCATAAATAAATTAAATTATTTAATGTCTAAATTTTTTAAAACAAATATCATTATGTATGAAATCTTTTTACCTTTCTAATGAATATTTATAATCTAAAATCCAACATATATAATCCTATGTAAAAATTGTTTTTTCTAAAAGATATATGCTTGTGTCATTTTTGTATTCATTTTAACTTAATTAAAATAAAGTGTCCCTATCACCTACAAGTGGCACCATGGGGTCCCCAAATCGACCCAAAGATGCCTATGGTCGAACATGTATCAACCAATAAGTCTAGGACACGTTTTAAGGGTAATTTAGTATTATTATAATTTTATTTTTTAACCCTTATTTACCGGATTTACCCTTAACCATGGTAAATAAAATATTTACCACAGTAATTATTCAAAATGTATAAAAATAAAAGTTAACTATTTACACAATTTGAACATCCTAATTCCAAATATGGAATCCATTTTTCTAAATTCAAAACACAGAAGTGGCAGAAATTAATTTAAAATTAATTCCCGCTGTCAAAACAAAAAGCGTGTTTTTAAGAGATAATAACTATCAAAAGATTGACACTTGTTTATGTTCGGTTTAATTGTAAAATTATTTCCAATGAACAAAATTATATTAAATGGTAAAAATATATTCTAAATATACTTTAAAACCACTCAAATTCATAATTTATCACTATTAATTATTTTGATTAAAAAAGTTGTTTTTAATTAAAATTTAGTAATTTTCACTATTCATCAAAATATTAAAGTTATCCGAAAAGTACCAAAATTTCACCTTAGGCTAGATTCGATATTCCGAATACAAAAATACAGTCCATTTTGAAATATAAAATATATATAATTTCAAAAATTAGGTATTACTATTCATAACGGCTAGTTTGATTGGTTGTGGTGGGTGTTAGAACTCGAAGTTGCATACAACACACGCTACTGTATTATTCAAAGGAAAGCGTACCGTGGAAGCTTGGGATGTTTCATTTTAAATTTTTTTGATGTCCCCATTTAGTCAAAAATTTTAAATTATTGTATTTAAAATGGTTTCACTATTAAAAGTTGGTAAAAGTGCAATACTGAAAATGAATTTATTCTTACATTATGTCTAAGAAACTCATAATATGGATTCTAAAATTACAAGGATTATATAAAGATTAAAATTTAGTTAACAATATTCATAACCTCTTTTGAATGGCTTGTTTGGTAAGTCATGGTGCGATTGAACTTGGTGTTGTGTGTAGTGAAAGTTATTGAATTATTTTGAAGAAATAACACACTATAAAATCTTGGGGTGTTACATTCTCCCCTCCTTCAATAAATTGCGTCCTCGCAATTTGAAATTGTTCTTCGAAAATAGAAGGATTAAAATAGAAAATATCTTTGTGGGAAAACCCACATCAGAAATTAGGTTACTAAAATTTAGTCTTAATATGAGGAAAAGAGAAATGAAAGGGTCACCACCAAATTATGATCTCGATTAGGAGAACATTGGTGGCAATTAGAGACATATAATTGGAGGAAAAACGTAAATATTTATAGGTAGTGATTGAGGTCATAAATCACAAGAAAGTGTATAATTTAGGTCCTTAAATTTATCAATCTATGATGATTTGAAATACCATCGGTTCAACAAAACATATGGTATTAGGATAACACATTTTTGACGTTTCAAAATATCTTAGTTGAAATCCCACATCGAAAAATGAATTAATGTGTCCTCTATTTAAAATAAAGAGTGGAAAGTATGAAGATTATCGAAAATAACACATACTAGGGTTCCATGTAGGAAAATATGGATATGGAAGAGAAATCCAACCATCAATTATCTGACGGAGAGTGGTAGAGAACATGGCTATGAAAAGCCCAACAATCCCAAATCCATGAATTAGTGATGATTTAAGGTACCATCTAGGACAACATTTTTGTTCTAAGTTCCTTTTATTATTGTTGAGGAATTTATTTATGATATTGTCTAAGATCATATGGAGATATACTTACTTTATAATTAGAGTTTTATCCATTAATAAATTTCTACCGCAAACTCATCTTTCACTCTAAAAGATAATAGAACGTAAAAAAAATTCTATTTATACTATTCGTACATGGTTCCAAAATAAATGAATTTATAATTCATCTACCAGATCTTTTAAAAAAACTACATTATTTAATCCAGGACATCTCTTGGGCCATTGGTAGGTGATACACCCTTTTTTCCCTTCGGTTGCGGGTTCAAGTCTCACAGCCTTGCCGGACGTGAGGGGTTGTCGCCCGACTTCCGGGTTGTCCTTTTATGGCAATACAAAATAATCCAAACTAGAACTATCCAAAATACTTCTGTCCAAACTTACAGTCCAACATTTATAAGGAAGGTAAACTTAATTTAGATCCTTTTTGCCCCGTAATATCATATGAAAACCTTCATCATGTATTCTTTTAATACACTGAAACATCCTGAATCACCATATTCCTTGTTGATTACATTCATGATCCCTTATTCCATATAGAATGTTGGATATACTTCATCAATACAAAAATGTTTTAAACCCCAACAATGATGGAATATACAAATCATTAATCAGTTTTAAGGTAGTCAAGAATATCCAATATAATTTATCCAAATCAATCATGTATTATTCCAAAATCACTACCTCGGTATCAGAACTATATTATGGTTTATCATTCTCTGAACCATATATTTTCCAAAAATTTATCCTGCTATTGAGTCACTTTTCATTGTTCCACACAATCTCATGTCCTTAATGAAATAGTACTGCAGTACAATCCTTATATACTCCATAATTATTATAACAAGTACATTGTTGATACAACACTCAATTGATATAATCAACATAAAACTCTAATCATTCCTCTTCATCTGTGGTAGTATCATAACTTGATTATTATCCAATAGCATCATTTGCGGCATAGTCTGATGACTGGGACATAGGTTCGCGTAGTGTCCAAACTCCTTGCAAATGAAGCATTGTACATTTGAAACCATTTTCTTGCCCTTGCAGTCACGTACTTTGTGCCCTTTTCCTCCACACATATAACAAACTCCCATTCCTTTCAGGAAAGTTCCAGGGTGTTTCTTTCCACAGTTATCACATATGGGAAAATTATTCTTTTCCCTCTTCCCTTTATCCATCTTTCTCTCTTCCATCCTTTTCTTCTCTTGCTTCCCTTCAAAGCCATATGACTCAGTAAACTCTTTACTTATCTTATCAACACATGATATTATTTCTTCATATGATGATAATACATGCGAGAATATTTCTCTTGTAAATTCTGGCTTAAGACCATAAAATATATGATCCTTTTTTCTCTTTGTATCATGTGCATTTCTAGAGTTCTCATTCCTTCTACTGGGCACCATTTCTAAACAATGGCATAAACTAGATCAGTTTATGAATCAAAATACATAATCCCATACTTATAAAACACTTACCATAAATTGAACTATTTATGGATATAATCCATAATCATAAAAATTTCTCCTTTGAGGAAGTAAATCCACCTAAACCCTTCATAATGGTTTGTAAAGAAAATGATAATTATCCTAAGCATATCCCTCGAAAGTGTCGTAACCAAGAGTGCAGCAAAGCCCGTTGTCGTGCACCAGTTCCCGTTCAAGTCTAGCTCAAAGCGGTGTTTTCGGGTTTTACCCCTAGGTACATCTGTGCCAGAGCCGCCTCTACCTGCTCGTATCCAGACAGGGATATATTGCTCAGAAAACTCACAAAATCTCTACAATACCAAAATTCTAGGAAGTTCTTCTATAATAATCCTCAAAGTCCATCTTAAATCTATGTGCTCTAATCAGAGTTTATCTAAATCTAGCTTCCATGGTTTGTACTAAACATCATCTGATACCAACTGTAACGCCCCGACCCTAGTTACCCAGAGTCGGTGCATTATTACATAACATTGGCATGATCACAAGAAAGATCAAATCTCGAAAGACCGATTGGTTTAGTAGCCTTGGAAACACTAGATATATTCATAAGTTTTACATTAAATCATAAAATGAAAAACTACTACAACAACATATTGTCTCCATAATCCACACTCATATCCCCACATAATATCCCTGCAGGTCATTCATATTTTACTTCTTCACTTCCTGGGAAAAATAAAACATAGAAAAGGGGTGAGCTCAAATGCCCAGTATGGATAAAAATATAGCGGAAACTTTCATAAATAAGAATAAACATTTAAGGCAATGTATAACTAAAACAAAAGCCTTTCAAACATGAACTTTCAACACAGTATGGCATAAATAAAATGAAATAATGCCATTCACTTATTCACATGGATATTCTACTAATTGAATAATCACATGAAAAATCAATAACCACTTTCATAATGATGGAATGCTTAATGCTGAACTTTAATTTTATTGTCAAGGCCTCGTCCCAAGACCTTGGGGCTAACTGTAACCGGAACCCATCCCGGAGTTCCTCTAATAATCGGACACTAACCCGGAGTGCTTCTAATAACCGGACACCAACCCGGAGTGCCTCTAATAACCGGACACCAACCCGGAGTTCCTCTAATAACCGGAGACCAAACCGGAGGGCTTACTTTTACCGGTCCCCAACCCGGAACATACTTGTCTAACACATTCATCTGAATGAAAGGTTGAAATATAACATAAACATTCAGATTACAAATAACTTATGATATGTCAATACTCTAAACAGAAACCATGAGTGACATAAGAATAACTTATCCACAGTCAAAAATAGCACAAAACCTTCAATAAAATATGGATGTTTTGTATCATAATAAATCAACTTCAAATAAGCTTAAAATCCATCAAAGAATGTTGACATAGATGAAATCAAAACTATTTTAGAGAAATATCTCTTATTTTTAAATCATTTTAAAAGTAACATAATTATAAAATAATACATTCAATTTGAAAATACTCTTATAAGCTTGTAAGGGAAGCTTTGAAGATTTTATAACGGCGGTAAATAGCCGCACCCACCGTATAAGTTAAAAAAACATTCTTACCTTATATTTGTCGAAAAGGTTAAAAGTGCCTTGTTTGGAAAATGACGGAAAGATTCCTTTCGAAACCATAAGGGTATAAGTGACTTTAACCCATATTCTTGTAAATAGTAAAAATGTTTTGAAATATATTAGTAAGAAACATGGATGTGGATGATAAAGAGATCCCAGTAGATAATTACGTATAAACAACCTCGGATAATGAAGAGATTGTTAAATAACCCTTACCAATTTGGTAAATTATGAAACATACAACCCATGAAAGAGGTATCATATAATGAATATGTAAATACACATAAATTAGAGTGTATTACACAAAGAATATAATTATGGGAAGTACATACACCACACAAAAGGTAATGGTGGCAATATGGCATGAATCTCACGGGAATAAGGAGTGAGATGAAAACCCCTTACCTTGTACTTTTTCCTTGGTTGGGGTAGGTTAAACTCTTGTATAATGGTGAAATAATTGTTATTAAATTTCACAAGAATCATATGATATCATATATGATCTTTTAATATTGATATGATAATAATATCTTAGTATTATTGTTGTTTCGGGTGTTAACTTACTTGTTTTCTTTTATATGTTTTGTTACGTAAGAAATGTTTGTAAAGGATAGGGTGTATATTATTCATATCCAGAATGATATCAAGTCCTTAAATATCATTTTTAAATCATCAAATGATAATTATACTTGAATGGATACGATGGAGAATGAATCTTATCGTGTTCGTGGAGACGGTAGTCCGTACGTACGCACGAGCGACAATATCATTCTTTTGATATTAAAATAATATATAAATGGATGGTATATCATATATACAGAATAGTTAACATGTTATATTTATTATTTACATGAGTTACACATCATTATTATACCCATTCAAATAATATTATATTGAATAACAATTACACCATGACGTGGAGACGGTAAGCCGTACGTACGCACGTATGGTGACATGTTATTCAAAGGGTGGATAGAATACTGAATATGATTGTACCATATTTATAATAACATCACAGTATATATATGATACTGGAGTTATTATTTTATAATGGTAACAACAAAGGAAGAAGAAGTGGAAGAAGAAATGAACTTGGAAAAAGGGTGGTGAAATCATTACCTCTTCTTCGGGTTCTTCCTTTTGATTTGATCAAAAGGGATCCTTAGGTTGGATTTCTGATCAAAATAAGGCCTCTATGTTGTAGTGAGGGAAGTTGGGAGAGTATTTTGGAAGAGTTTGGCCGAACCAAAAGGCTTTGAAGGTGTGAAGAAATGAGAAGGAGGAGTGCCCTTTTATAAGAGGGGTGAGGGGAACCTTTGGAAAAGCTAGAGATATTAGTTTATAATAAATTTATAATCGGTTTCCAATGGCTCCAAAGTTGACTATTCAAAGGTTAAGGTGGTGTTGGGTCGAAAAAAACTCAACCAATAGAATTTAGACAGTTTTGGGTACTTATATTAACCTTATCTTTAAGTATTAACTCTAAGTTAATTAGTTTCAATTTTACAATGTCTCTTTGTATTTTTATATAATATGGTTAATACACTTACTATATACATCAAAGCGACCCCCAAGTGGTCCATTAATGATTAAACTATCATGATATAAGTCTCTTGGCCGATCCTTAGATTTTAGGAATTAAATATCAAGTAATAATATAATATTTGTTTTAAGAACTCTTTTATGTCAATTTTGACACTATTCAATAGTTGATTTTTTAGAAACTCATAACAGATTGATTACTTCGAAAAAAGTAAATTAAATAAATCCTAATATATCATATTATCCTAGAAAATTAGTTTAATTAATTAAAAGTTTCATATTATATTTATTTGGGTATTTAAAATATCAATTATTTTACTTTTTCACTATTATAGTAATTAATTCATCATCATTGTGTCGTAAATAAATTAAATTATTTAATGTATAAAAATTTTAAATAAAATATAATTAAGTAGGAAATCTTTTTATCTTTATAATGAATATTTATAATCTAAAATCCAACATATATAACCCTATGTAAAAATTGTTTTTCTAAAAGATACATGCTTGTGTCATTTTTGTATTCATTTTAACTTAATTAAAATAAAGTGTCTCTATCACCTACAAGTGGCACCATGGGGTCCCCAAATCGACCCAAAGATTCCTATGGTCGAACATGTATCAACCAATAAGGCTAGGACACGTTTTTAGGGTAATTTAGTATTATTATAATATTATTTTTAACCCTTATTTACCGGATTTACCCTTAACCATGGTAAATAAAATATTTACCGCAATAATTATTCAAAATGTATAAAAATAAAAGATAACTATTTACACAATTTGAACATACTGATTCCAAATATGGAATCCATTTTTCTAATTTCAAAATACAGAAGTGGAAGAAATTAATTTAAAATTAATTCCCGCTGTCAAAACAAAAAACGTGTTTTTAAGAGAAAATAACTATCAAAAGATTGAAACTTGTTTATATTCGGTTTAATTGTAAAATTATGTCCAATGACCAAAATTATATTAAATGGTAAAAATATATTCTAAATATACTTTAAAACCACTCAAATTCATAATTTATCACTATTAATTATTTTGATTAAAAAAGTTGTTTTTAATTAAAATTTAGTAATTTTCACTATTCATCAAAATATTAAAGTTATCCAAAAAGTACCAAAATTTCACCTTAGGCTAGATTCGATATTCCGAATACAAAAATGCAGTCCATTTTGAAATATAAAATATATATAATTTCAAAAATTAGGTATTACTATTCATAACGGCTAGTTTGATTGGTTGTGGTGTGTGTTAGAACTCGAAGTTGCGTACAACACACGCTACTGTATTATTCAAAGAAAAGCGTACCGTGGAAGCTTGGGATATTTCATTTTAAATTTTTTTGATGTCCCCATTTAATCAAAAAGTTTAAAATATTGTATTTAAAAAGGTTTCACTATTAAAAGTTGGTAAAAGTGCAATACTGAAAATGAATTTGTTCTTACATTATGTCTATGAAACTCATAATATGGATTCTAAAATTACAAGGATTATATAAAGTTTAAAATTTAGTTAACACTATTCATAACCTCTTTTGAATGGCTTTTTTGGTAAGTCATGGTGCGATTGAACTTGGTGTTGTGTGTAGTGAAATTTATTGAATTATTTTGAAGAAATAACACACTATAAAATCATGGGGTGTTACATCCTGGATCTTCAGTTTCAGGTACATATCTATTTTATGGGATTTTTAAGGAAAAATGAAGTTTTTGGAAATTTTTTAAGTACATGCCATGTACTTCTTGAGTACACGCCGTGTACTCTTTTCCCGCTCGATGCCGTGTACTGGCCATGTTCGGTCCACACACATGGTGTGTCGGGGTGACGTGGATGCCGATTTTGGCGGAGTACGGAAAAACCCACTACACACCGTGTACTTTAAAAGTACATGGCGTGTACATTATTTTTATTTGATTAATGAGATTGGGGTTGTGACAAATGCTCGTAAACATCTTCTACTTCGTCTAATTCTGTCCAGAGCGTCCGAGGAGGCCGATTCTTCTCCGAGCAACCAATACGTCAATAGTTTTCTGAATTGAACTCTTTCGATTAAAGATGAATCGAAGTAGTGAGTTCTTGGTTATACTTTGGCCTTTTTTTCTGATTCTTTCTCTCATGTGAGTTATCTGAGGTTGATCATTTTAGATGTTTTTGCAGATCTACTCTGTTCTAGGCTATTTCACGGGCCGATGTTCAAGTATATCGATATTAGAGGATCGATGTAGATGGTTTGTTTCCATACGTTTATGTTCTTTGAGTTTTGGTTTCAAAAGTGTCAGATACCCATGTATCGGGTATCCGGGGTTTAGGATTTTGAACCTATTGTTTATTTTACCTAGATTTCATGTTATCTTATGATTAATTGTAGCTAATATATGCTTGGATTCATGTTTTAGGATCACCCCATGAGTGTTTTCTCCCTGTTTTTTTGTTTATCGTCGTTCGGCATGGTTTGCCCATAGGGAAAACCCTATTGCATTTCTAGTTTACTTGTTATAACTGTTTTCATGTGTTTCCTGCTATTTAAATGATTTTGATTCATGTTAGCAATTATCCATGTAGTTTTTGAACATACTTAGGGTTGCTGACAGTTGATTACACACAATTGGACTACTCAGGGCTGTGAGAACCTGGTGTGGGATATCAAAGGGGGAATAGACGATTAAGTGCTTCCCTAGAGGGTCTGTTGGTTTTTGTTTCGTATGCAGGACCTACGATAATTTTACTTTGTGCTTCCCAAGAGTGTTCTTAGTTTACACACACTTAGAGACCACAAGAGGAATTAGACGTAAGTGCTTCCTTAAAGAGTCTGTAGCTATCGCTGCAAAACCATTGGGGAATTGACGTAAGAGTTTCCCAGAGTGTTTGTGCCTTGTTTGAATACTGGGCTATAGGGGTCTGCTAGTTTTTTCCACTCAGAGAGTCTGTGTAAATTTTTTATGGTTTTTTGTGACGAGTCCACAATGCCAAAGAACAAGATTGGGTTTCGTACTGCTTGTGTTTAGGTTGTTTTTTGAGATACATGTTGTGTTACTTGCTTACATTGGAAAATAATGTTTTTCTTGTTTTCCTTGGTTGTTTAATTTAAATGAATGTGAATGGTAATTATTAGGATTATTTACTGGTGTACCCTAGTTCATTACTGTATCTATTTTCCTTTACTTTTTCTATATTACTCACTGACAGTAGGGCACAAATCTTGTGGTGGTTGCCTACTGGGATTAGTCTCACACCCTATTTGGGTCCTGTTTTTCAGCCCAAACAGATTATATGGTTGCAGGTGTAGGTAGGGATTGTGGCCCTTCTACCATAGGTACCTGATTGCTGGTTGGAGCTGGAGAGCATGGGACATGGATTTGGCTCGGGATGCCGCTAGAGTTGCTGTTTATATTTAGAACTTTGGATCCAGTTGTATTTTAGCACATGGTTTTGTTTACTGATTTCCATATATACATGTACCATTCTGCATCATTATTATATCATACATTGCTTCTAATTGAAGTTCAGTTATTGTATGTTGTTTACTACTTCTGTTTTTTATTATGTTTTTTCTTCCGCGGCATACTTTACCAAATAAGGGCATAGTTTCCCCACAGACTCACCGAGGCCCTCGCTACAAGTCGGTAGCCTCTGGCTTTTTGGGAAACGCGCTTGAGGTCATGTTGTGAACTGAGTATGGGGCACCAGTTATGTGGCTTTGGATTCGGGTCGTTACATTATCATTCTTTAATTGTACCACCTCTAAGGAGATTACATCTGAAGGATGTGGTATGTACTTATGCGGGATATGCGGAATACATCATGTAATTTAGACATAGAATATGGGATTTCTAGTCAATAGGACACAACACCATCATGATCAAGGATCTCAAAGGGGCCAATATACTAATTTATTATTATTCATTTCTTACCAAATCTCATGACATTCTTACATTGATATTTTTTGGAGTAATACCATGTCTCAAACATTAAACTAAATTTCTTGTCGAAAATTTCATATATATCTCATTTATTGACTTTGATCTTTCATGATGTGATGCAGAATGGTTTTCACATTTTCCACAATTTACTTCATCCATTTAAGGTAATAGTAATTTATTCTCTCCAACTTCTTCTCAACACACTAGTGTTCTTGAACATTTCACATATATGGATTCTTATGGTGCCATTCAGATGCTAGAGTGGAAACTATTATTGTAAGTGAATGAACCTAGTGAATGAAGCATTATTCATCCTCTTCTAATGTCCATAAAACACAATATCTACATATATTCCAGTCTCAATATAGTTTTCCATGATTATCCATTAGTTTGAGGCTGATAGTTTGTACTAATGTTGAGTTCATTGTTTAGAGCATGCTGGATACTTTTCCAAAACATCTAGGTGAATATCATATCTCTATCAGATACAATAGATAGTTCTAATCCATTCTTTCATTCAAACAGTTAAATATATATTCATTAAAAATGTTCAAATGATATGTCCACTTGAATTGCAATAAAGTTATATACATTTGTAAGATGATCCAAAATGTCCCATATAACATTGTTTTCTCTTGATGTCTTTGGAAGTCTAGTGACAAAGTACATGATAATGTTATTATAATTCCATACAGTTATGGGTAGTTCTTTCATCATCCCCTTATTCTTCTATCATTCAGCCATCAATTGGTGACATACTAATAACTTTGATGTATATTCAACAGTCTCTTTATTTATAATTTTCCAACCAAAATTTCTCTCAGATATGTTGATATATCTTCATGCTCCTTATTTTAATAGAGATTTTTGATCTATTTGAATCATTCAAAATCTCCATCATTATATTTTGATCATATGGTACAACAATAATGACCTAAATCATACAACTCATTCCTCATCAATTATGAACTAATAGAATTTCTCATTTCTGATATCTTCCACTATTTTCTGAATTTCCACGTTATTTCTTCAAGTATATGGTATTTTTCCCATGTTGGATTGTTGAGAAACAATTTGAGATAGGATTAATGATATAACTACCTTAATGATTCCATTTTCCATCCTTATTCAATCAAAAAATAATAGATCTTTTTGAATTCTCATCATTGGTAATGATTCCCAGTCATTTATACATAGATCATTTTCCACATTATTTTCTACAATAGGATAGTAGTGGATTGAGAATTCATAATACCTAGTTATCTCAAATAATCTACCCAGGAATATATTAATTTCTTTATGTGTGAATATACATTTTGGACTATTATGATTAGTATATATCTCACACTTCTACCCATAGAGATAATTCTGCAGTATTTTCAATTGAAATATCATAGCCTCTAACTCCAAATCATGCATGAGATTGTTTTTCTCATTGATTTTCATCTTCAATTTGATTTAGGATATCAGTTTATCCTTTAGTATCAACACACAACCGATTCCATTCTTTTAATAATACACATATGCCATAAAAAATGGGTGTATGTTATCTGGTGTGTGAGTACTAGTGTAGTGATATGCCTCTTTTTGAGCTAGTTAATTCATTCCTCACATTCTTAAGTCCAAAAAAACATCACCCCCATTTTTTCATCATGGACACTATGTACTAAATTCTTTAAAAGTTACTCAAAAAATCATCGATAATACCTAGATGGACCCAAAATGTAGTAGATCTCCATTACAAATGTTTTCATTGGAAAATCATTAATTTTTATTATGTTAGTGGTGATATAATTCCCCACGAATGATTCATTCTCTATAAAGATGACATATTTGTTGTATTGTTCATATTGCTTCCCCCTTCATGACAACTTTAGCATATTTTTCAAATGATCGTCATGATTCTCCTTGATCATGGAGTATATTAGAACATCATCGATGGAGACTACCACAAAATTTTCAATGTAATCTCAGAAGTCTCTATTCATTATATCGATGAAAATTTTTGGGGTATTAGTGAGTCTGAGGGGAATATCTATGAACTCATAGATTACATACATCATTTGAATGGCGGTCCTAAGAATATAATCCTTCTTCAACATTAATTTGTGACATCCTGAAAAAGGTCCATCCTTAGAGAAATAACTGGACCCAAAATGATAATCAAACAATTCATCTATCCGAGGTAGCAGATACTTGTTTTTTATTGTGATTTTTTTGAGTTCATGATAATAAATGAAGAGTATAATTGATCTATCTTTATTCTTAACAAACATGATTGGTTTACCCCATGTTGAAGCACTCGGTTGAATAAAACCCTCCTCAAGATTATCTAGTAAATTATTATTCAGCTCTTATTGATCAACGATGTTCATTATATATTGTGTATATGATATATTTCATGATCTAGGAATATTTTCAATCGAGAACTCAACCTCTATTTCAAGAGTAATTCCATGAAATAATTTATGGAATATATTAATGTAATCCATAACTATGTGCATATCTTGGGGAAGTGTTATCCCCTTTGTCTCAATCATATTATAACTATATTAATGATCAAAAGGAAACATTATCAACACATGAGACAATAATTCGTATGAAGATTCATCTTCCTCCATACCCTTAAATTGAATTAGTGGATTATTTCGGGATGTGAAGAGAGATACCCCTTTATTGACAGATAATGCTCTATTTTTTTAAACATAGGAAATCCATTCCCATAATATCATCGAAAACCAGCAGAGGAATTATAAAACATTTTCTATGAGCTTGAGTCAACAAAAATTTACTAGGAAAGAGTTATAAACCATGGATGAAAAAAATTCTCCATTTTTATTTCTCATAAATAACATAACCTCCAAAATTTTAGGTGGTCTTTGAATAGTTTTAATAAACATGCATCATATGAAAGAATGTGTAGAACCATAATCAAATTGTACATTAACTATTCTCAAATTAATAACTAGCATACCTTTCACCGCATCATTTTACGGGTCCAACCCAGTAGTAGTGATTGCATAATCCATTCCTTGATTCCATGGAGGTTATTGTTGATCTCCTACGACATTCCTTATATTAGAGAAATTTTTCAAATAATTCCCATGCTACATGAAGTTGTAAAACTACACTATAGGATGAGTTTAAATATAATCCTTCCTAACCTCTTCCACCTTAGTGGGATTCTTCATATCAAATTGGTTGTTCTTATCTATATGTACCATTCTTCCCTATTTGAAGCAATTCCTGGTTCCCTTTAGACAGTTCATAGAGTGCTTCTTCAAACAATTTTAACACGTGGGATGTTTGATCTTCTTTCCACATTGGTATTTATTTTCACAGAAACCCATATTAAAATATATTTTACACTTTTTTTCACTGGGACCATAAGGCCATTGAACGACTATGATATCCATTTCAACATGGTGGTAAATATACACAGTATCCTCATAACCATCAATGGCTCAAATCGCCAATTCATTTTTTAGACATCGAATTATTCATCTAAAGAATTGATCTATCAATCATTTGGTGTTCATGATAATTCCAGAGGCGTATCTTGATATCATAGTGAAGTTTTCTTCTTACGCCCTGATGGATTCATCATCCTTTTGATAAAGTTTACGGAATTTTCTTTTAATATTGAGATGGAGGGTTGATGGAAAATATTTTTGAAATTTTTTTTCTTGAATTCCTTCCAATCCATTGATTCAATTTCATAATAGTACATTGTATTCTTTATCAATTTTCACCACTAATAATCATCCCCATCAAAAAAATATACTTCCAGTAAAACTATCACTTCTTTATAGCACTTTTTGATAGATAATAACATATCAATGTTATTGATCCACTATTCTTTGAGGAGGGAATATAAGGATCCATAAAACATGGGAGGCCATTTCTGCATGATTTATTAAATTGAAATATTCTCTTTCATTATATGAGGAGGGTTCTCCACATGATTCATGTTATTATTCATAACGTGATCCAGATGATAATGTACTGTATAGATGATTTGAGAACCCATTCCACTCATATTTGGTATATCAACAAGGAATTATTCAAATTCTATATCACATTTATTGTTGGAACATGTTATTCTATTGTTACCTTAATCTATAAAAAAAAATTTAATTAGGGGTCTGGAATACTAAGATAATAATAACAAAGAAAACATTGAACATTAAAGGATAGACATGGAAAGGAGAATTTTTTCCAAACATTTGATTCCATAGGTTTAAATATAGGTTATCCTTGATCTATATCATAACTTATATTCTTAGGATACATTTTTGAATTATTTTAATAATAGTTTGTCTTATTCTTATTAATTTTCCAAGGCATATCCTCTGGGACTGTCAAAATAAGTGTGCGACAATTCGAATTCGCATTCACCTGTTCCCAATATAATCTACCACAAAGGGGTGATTTCTGGGATTTTCCCTAGATATATCTATTATAGAACCACAATCACTTGTTTGTATCAATACATGGATCAATTTTCTTGATAAACCACTTACACTATACATACCGATATTTAGGTATGTTATCTTATAAATTATATCAAACCTAAGGTTTATAATAATGATCCCTATTCATAATCACAAAATATAACTAAATCATTCTCCAACACAGACTATAGATACCCAACCATTTTATAGATATCATTACAAAATTTTACGCTGAGTAAAGAATCATATTAAAATCCTAAGATTGTAGTGTCTAGTCTCTTAGAAGACTATGTACATAAAACATAAAAATGGGACTAAATATAGAATTTATTTATTTATTCTTCCTAAAAATACCCCTACATACAATGTTCTCATACATGTTAATAGGATAACATGGAAGTAAAATAAAAAAAGTGGTGAGATAAAAAGTCTTTTGTGAAAATAAACATAAGAATAATGATTTAACACATGGGTTACATGGCATGAACTAATGATGTTAAAATGAATAAAACATATGGAATCATAACATATAACCATGGGATAATATAAAAATTTAATCATAGAAATATTGTGGAAAAATAAAACATATATTTATCACAATTCAAGACATGACTCTCATAGAGGAGTAGAAGTCATCATCAACCACCAAGACGATTGCAGATTATATCACAAGTAAAGGATAACTACAAATATTGTTGCACATAATCTCTGATAAGAATCAAATTTAACCCAATCATTAAAGAATCTATATAGGATAACCAATATTAACATTTTAATGGATTCTATTTCCACATTAGGAATTAAAATAAAAAATTAAGAATTTTTAGTAGTAATATATTTTAGTACCATTTAAAAAAATACAAAATATATTTTAAAATAAAAAATGAAGAATGTATTTAATAAAACATGAAGAGAGAACAAATGTATTCCAAAATAAAAGTATAATTTTATAAAATATATTGTGTCATAAAAATGATGATATAGTGCACATGAAATTGGGTAGGAATTCATGAAGTTCCCTTAAATATGTTTTCTTATCATAATGTATTTCGGAAGGGAATATTTTAAATACACATATATCCCATTAAAATAATGATGAATAGATCATGACACATGATTTAGGTTATTATAAATATAATTTAGAATATGAACATAAAATTAAATGGTAACTTGATTTGGGTAGAAGGAATGATAGAGGAACCTAAATGAATAAGGGGGGTTTGGGTAGAATCCCTTACCTGAAGTCCAATTGTGTCTTTATATTGATATTAATGTTCTAGATAACCAAATTATATTAATTAATTTCTATTTAATGAACTTATTATTCATTTAGTTGATACCTTATATCCATATTAAGTTCATTTTTGACCTTTTTCATGTGGTAATAAGTTAAATTTAATTATGTGGGAGAGTTTGTTTATTTGGGTTTCATGATTTCTTTAAATATATACATGTAAGGGTAACCATTTAAGATGTTAAAGAATATTTAGAATTGAAATTTTATTTTATTAGAAAAAATCTAGAAGACTAATTTTTTTAAAAATTCATTTGGATAATTGCTGTAATGATTAATTATTATATAAAATATTAATGATAAGTGTTTTGGTTAATTGGAAATTTTATGGTCACATCAAACATAATATTCATTATAAATGAATATCATGAGTAAAAAGTTTTACATGGCCTTAAATTGGACATTATACATATATTATAAACTATTTCAAACATACAAATGGTTTTAGGACTATAATGGAAGATGGATATAGAAATTTAATAATTGTTGTTATTGAATGTGATAAATTAACACACTTCATATGGTGTTTTCATTTCAATTATAAAAAAAGGGGAATAAGAGATGATGATGAATTATTACGTATGTAATAAAATATTACATTTCATGTAAGGTATTGGAGTTATCAAAACATTTGGATGATAGGTTGTGAGGAATGAAAAATAAAACAATGGAACATGAAATAAAATAAATGAATTAAAAGGGGATGTTAGCCCTTGAATATATTTTCCTTTAGATCAACTTTAAGAGAGTTGATATGGTCTTCTTAATAGGCCAACAACTGATATAAGAAAAATTGGGTCTTATGGAGATATTTGAGTAGAATGTGGACAAGTCACAAGGCTTTATAGAAGTGAAGGTAAGATGGGGTGAGGTTGGATTATATAGTTGAGGATCGGAGGGGTTTCACATTATTTAAATCATTAGTTTAAATTTTTTTGGTCATTAATATGAATACACTAGATTCAAGTGTCTGAAAACATTATAGAGATCATGGGATTTCAGAAAAATGAACATTTACAATCGTCCATGTCTCTAGAATGATTTAAAAATTTATTTATCAATCATTTATTGTAAATTATCATATTTAACTATTCACCCAAAATTCATGTCTTTTAAAAAAACCAGAAATTCACCCAAAGAATTTTCGGATGTGTAGAATCCAAAAATGGAAACAATTTTTAAAAAATAAATGTATAAATATGAGATATTTAATATTTAATTAAAATCGTAATTTAATTGAAAAATACAAATTTTATAACTGAAACTATTTGTTAAATACATTGATAAATTATTTAAGGTCTCAAAAAATTATATTTTAATTATAATACAGAAAAATAATAATTTATGAAATAATTTTATGAAAATAAATTTTCATTTAATTTATTAAATTAATAATTAAATAGTAATTATGTAAACATGACTTACAAAAATTCCAACACTTTATTAATAAATTTTAAAAATATTTATTTAGTTATAATATGATATAATTATATGATATTTTCACTTGAAATATGGATAAATTTTATTTATACATTCATTGGTTAGGTAACTATTACATTGTCTTTTTTACGTTTCATAAGGGTCACATTACTATTCCAATGGTCAGGTAACTATTCCATCATTATAAGTTCCTTAACATCTCTAGATACCCTTTATTTCACACATTCATTTTATTATAAGGTTTTTATTATGTTCAATAATTAATCATATGTGTTTATAATAAAAAAATTACTATAATAAGATAATTTCATTTATAAAACATTGGGTCGTTAGAGGAGTTCCTCTTGTCCAATTGGGAAGAAAGATTTCCAAAACAAAATTCATTGTTTTCGCAGTGGACCCTTTATTAAAAAAATCTAATGAGTGTCCATATTAATTCATTACAATTTTTAATGATTTATGGACCCCGTTTAGCAAGGGACTACCATAGCGCTGATACCCTTTGGAGAATAAATATTGGGTAATTCATTTTTCATTATGATTGATTATCAATATTGAATTTTAATTTAAGAATTTGGCCTCCATTTTCATTCCTGTGAATTAATTTTCACATGATTACCAACTTTTTCAATGAATCAAAAAAATATTTAATCCTTAGTGAAAGACATCATGATTTTTATGACTTGATTTAGAATGACAATAGATTAATTCCTATAGATGGAGTGAATATAATTGAGATTGATCATAACTTTTATTTAAATAATCTTAATTGAAGAGTGTGGTATTTTATAAAAAGGTTAATCATCATGTTACACGTTTATTTATTAAATGATTAATAATGTGAATAAAAATAGTTTGAAAATACATAATTGAATTATATACGATGCATTTTAAGTATATCTTTAAAATTGAAATATATTTTGATCCATTTAAAATAATTTCCAACGGAAGTAATATTTTTATAACTAGTTCCTAGCATCCATTTTTGGAATATGGAATTAATTAATTAGGTGCAAAGATTTTTCATGAGGGAGGTAAAATGGAAAATTATGGGGAAGATTAATGTACACGATTTTTAATACATTTTTATACACGATGTTGATTATAAACATATTTTTTCACTGGATACACATTGATTTTTAGATAAAATTATTTATTTTATTTTTCATTGTATAGTTTAGGTATTCTACATCCAATGTCATAAATTGGGAAAGATTGGAAAAAATGTTCCATCGTAGATGCAATGTACGTTATAAACAATTACATGTAACATTTACCAGACACAGATCGGTCAGACTGTGTACACTCCCATGTAAATGGCTGGTGATAACATTCCATGTAATACCCATTCGCATGGCGTGTTTGTTCGTATAGATATGGTTTGTGGCTAAAGTAGATACTATATGCCACATGGGGTAGTGCTACATGTCATATACCACCCCCAAATGACCACTAACACATTCAAAGTCATGGAGTGTTGGACGTATCACCTACCTATGGAAAAATAAAATAAAAAAATATGTTGAACTAATAAAATGTCATGTACATTTTTATAAACACTATGTATTATTGAGTTAAATAAATTAGAGAAAATACATCTGAATTCATGGAGGATATTCGGGTGGAGGTTATTCCAATATACTATTCGGGCCTCCCTAAGATCAATTTTTAGTTCCTATTTACTATTTTTACATTCTGTTTAGTTTAATTTTCAACTTCCCTATATTCCTCTCATATCGATGCTACTGATTTAGTTTCGGCTAATTATATAGACCAAGAAAATGGTCTTAAGGGGCTTGTTTCTCTTTTATTGTGCTTTTAATAATATTATGTTTTTTTGTAATTTAAATTTTGAAGTGTTAATTTTATTATGAATTTTTTTTACAATTCCTTTACTTATCATAATTCCAAAATTAACAGCGGTTTCTTATGAAATAATGAATGATACCAATTGGAAAAAATAATGGAGTTGATCTAGACAAACACAATACCATTAGGATAACATGTTGCCACTATTTCTAGGGTATTGTATTTTTGTTATTGTTCAATTACAAGACCAATTAATGGATTTGTAAAAACACAATCACTAGTTATTATACACTGAAACTATTATAGAATTAAATCCCAATGGTAAAATATTTTTATCTATAAAATAAATAGTAATTAAAAAAATTCACAATAAACCCTAATCAGATTGTAAACCCAACATGATTATCCTAATTTAATTTATAATTTTTTTTTATTTTCACAACTTATTTCATTGTTCATTCTCATTAAATTTTCCATTTCTGTATGGGTAAAAGAGTAAGATTCCTAAAACATGCACTGGTCCATTGATTTATCATTCTCCCCATGGGATCGACCCATACTACCACTAGCTACCAAGTTAGTTAGTTTATAGGGTATCATATATTTCTAATTTGGTATTCACCTTTTAATGGGATTGGTATCAGTCATCATATAGATCCTGGATGTTGAACCACATGAAAATGGATTTAATATTCTTCAATCATAGAATGAAAACCATTAAATTAAAATTTTGGATATGTCTATATTAAAGTTGGATCAAAATAATGAGATGTCTAAGTAGGTGAAGAAAAATCATACAAGAATGATTCATTAAGGGTGGGTGAAAGATGGTGGAATATTCATTGAAATGAATATATATATATGATGTAAATTCAAGAAAATATTGTTTTTTTAAAAATTAAACTACAATATTCCACAAAAACAACATCACTCAACTATTCATAGTGTCTTTAACTATATGAAGATAATTAATTACATGGGGAATGAGTGATTTGACCCTTGAATCCCAGCCATGAATGGGGTAGATTCTCAAGGGCTACATCATTCACTAAAAAATTGATGATTGAAATAATTAAATAAATAATATTAGATGTTCTGAATAAAACAACACTATACAATGAGTTGTTTAAAGAATTTATTCTTCCCCCAAGGGTCACATCTAGGAGAAATGATTTGGTTGAATATCATTAAATAATGAAACCTTATATGTCTGATAAAGATTTATATTGAATATTCATTTATAGATATTACTTTAAATAAATTTAATAAATAAATTCTATATTGGATATAAATGTTTTTATGTTCCATGTATGGATGTTTCACATATCAATTTATTCTCTCTTAATTATATTTTATATTGATCATAATATAAAAATATATTTATAATGATTTTAATATTTTTTTTAAAAAATTATTCATTGGTTTCTCATTTTCCACCCCTATTCATAAAATCCATAAAAATTCTAGTATTGATATATCAAGAAAATACAACGATTTCATTTTCATATGAATTCCCTAATATTATAAAAGGTTATTCCATGAGACATTAGAACATTTAACATTATTGAAGATGATTGGAAAAATTGATTTACATTCTATAATTCATCATCGACCCACACTTTATTGATTTGAATAATATAATTTTCCAAATATTTTGTTAGTCATTAATGATATTTTAAAACTTATAGTATAACAAATATTATAATATTTTGAAAATATGTTATTTTTAATATTTAATCCTTCGGTTTAGTACTCTATATGTCTAAACTAACCTTTAATGATTTATATATTCATTATTTAGTTAAATATTTAAAAATTCTTCTAGATTAATTTTCAATATTAGAAATATATCATGAATTTATTCATTATATATTTTGATTAATGTGAGTAAATTTATAAAATAAAAATAAAAAAGAAACCCTTTGTGTAGGAATAATGAAACTCATGTCCTCATTGAGATAAAACTAGGGTACAAAAAATACATAGCAAAGGTCTACTACATTGATATATATATTCCATTGGAATCTATAAGGTTCATGTTAGAAAACTAGTTGAAAATGACAACAATGTACATCTTATGTTAAATAATCCTCAGAAAATATATAGGGGTCACATGTTTTGTACATGTTTTGTACATGTTTTGGAATGTATATAATTTACCTTAATGTAGAATGTACTATATTTCAATATATAATTATCACTCTAAGGATATGAAATGAAACAATAAAAACATTTAGTCACGTCGTAATAAATAAAGGGTTGTTTCCAATAATGGTGACTATTTAAGAAAATAATACATTACTAGAATTCTTATGATATGATATACATATATAAAAAAGGTTTTTCAATTGAAAAAAATTGTTATATTGATTTTAAAAATGTGAAATGTAATAGAATCACAATTAATAAGTAATAATAAAACCTAGAATACAAAATACTCATAAAAAATTTCTGTTTATGTAAAGTGTAAATAGTTTCCACACATGGTGACAACACTTTGAATAAATTATGGTGATGGTTATATAAGTTTTTGAAAAAACAATGTAGTGATTATAAGAGTCTGATGTGAGTGAAGAAAATATTAATTCATAATTGAAAAGAATTCTATTAATAGAATAGTAATTTGTATATCCATGTGAAATAGAAATATTAATTTAATAAAGACGCGTACACATAGAGGTTTTAAATTTATTAATCTCATAAATCACCAAATTATTCAAAATGGCTATTTGTTAAATTTGTAAATGTACATTAATAGAGAATATTTAATAAAAATTTTGGGCAAAAGTAATATATATCTCTATATAAGTGTAAATCTATGACTTACAACATACTTAAGGGTCAATGAATTATCGAAACTTTCAAAACATATAATAAAATATTACATCTTATATATAGGTAAGGGTTAAATTCCTCAATAGTATTTTAAAAAAATATAAAATGAATAACTAGAAATTATACATTTCATTAAAAAAGTCTTTTTATTTGATTAGTAATTATATTCCATTAAATATAGTCACATTATGAAAAATAATTAGTGTTATGATTGAAAAAATATTTAATAATTAAAAATAAAATCATCTATTTTTATTTTTTGGAATCCAATAATAATTTTCCAACATGTATATATTCCCTTGTATATAAATAGTTATGGTAAAATGATTTTTTCTTGTAACTGACAAATAAATATATTCTTCCATTATATTCCTCAAAATGAATTTTTTATTTATATTATTTTACTCATACCTATAATTATATTTAGTGGATTCATATTAATATATCATTAAAATGTCACATAATTCAATCATTTCATTCGATTTTATATTTGTTAATATTGTCCCATATTAGTTGTTCTGATGTTTTTGTGTGTAATCAACTATGGTATGTAATGATATATATAGTAATATTAAATTCCTGTTTTTTTCTGACATAGATATTTTCATTACATATATAATTATTTCAAAATATACTTTTCAAAAATTAAATACATTATAAAACATTGGTTTTTTAAATTTTCCAACATAATGAAATTAAGTCCTTTGGAATTAATCACTTAAAAGATAAATCAAAACAACTTTAGTCATTTTACATTGAGGATAATATAAAAAATCTTCCAAAATCTAATATATTATAAATTATGTTGTCATGTCTGAAAAAATTATACATTTTTTATACAATTATGTATGTCATACTACCATCTTTGTAATGCCCCGACCCTAGAATCCTAAGGTCTCTGCATTATTATGTATCATTGGAAATATCAAAAAAGATCAAGTCTCTAATGACCGATTAGTTTAGTTTCCTAGGATGTACTAGATACATTTATAAGGTTTACCTTACATCATAAAATGGAAAAACTACAACAACATTGTTTACATGGAAAACACTGAGTTCCGATAGACTATCCCAAAAGGTCAGTCATAATTGATTTTTTTGCATCCTGGGGAAAATAAAACATAGAAAGGGGTGAGCTAAAATGACCAGTAAGGGTAACAATATAGCAAAATCAATCATAAATAAGAATAAACATTTAAGGAACTGTATAAAACAGAAACAAAAGCCTTTTCAAACTAAAAATTTTCATAAAAGGAATAAATATAGCAAAATAATTCCATTTACTTACTCACATGTATATTCAAATAGCCGAATAATAAAATGAAATATCAATAGCCACTTTCCTATTGATGGAATGCATAAGGCCAGAATTTCATAACCAAAGAGTCAAGGCCTTGTGCAAAGACTACAAATAAGATTTTGTCAACACATTATGCCAAGACACTAGTTTGTCTTAGGAGACCTTCCGATGCATCAAGGAGCTATAGCGGGCTCCACTATTAAATTAATATGTCTAATTCATTCCTCATATGAAATGTATTAAACATAACATTAACATTCTTATTAAATCTGGCATACGAAATGTCAATAAATTATCCATAAAACATTAATTGTATGAAATAACACATCCATAGTCAAACAAATCACAAAACAATAAATACAATATGGAAGGTTATTATCATAATAAATAAACTTCAAAAAAACAAAAAATCCATCAATGGATGTTAACATAGATGAAATCAAATACTTTTAGAGAAATATCACTTTCTGTTTTGAAATCGTTTTAATCTTAAGTAATTGAAAAAGAAAAATTTTATAGTTTACAATATTATTATGATCCTATAATGGAATATTTTATGCTTATATAATGGCATAATATATCATCACCCACCATATATGTTACAAAACATTCTTACATTAAGTTTTCCGAAACGGTTATAAGGTAGATTGTTTGGAAAATGACGGAATGATTCCCTCCAAAACATTTTAGAAAAAGTTAAACAAGTGTATAAATGACATTAACCCATAGTCTAGTAAATATTATAAATGTTTTGGAATACATTTTTAAGAAACATGGATGTGGATGATAAAGAGGTCTTAGTAGATACTTACGTAAAAACAACCTCAGATAATAAAGAGATTTTGAAATTAACCATTACCATGTAGTTTTCCTTGGTCGAGAGTAGGTTAACCTCTTGTATAATGGTGAAATAATTGATATTAAATTATACATAAATAATATACATTAATATAGTATCATATATGATCTTTTAATATTTCTTTTTTAATAATATTTTAGTATTATCGTTGTTTCGGGTGTTAACTGATTATTTTTCCATTACATGATTTGTTACGTAATTAATGTTTGTTATGGTTAGGATGTATTGTATTCATACTCAGAATTATATTAAGCATTTAAACATTATTTTTAATCATCAAATTTAAATTATTCTCTAATGGATATGATGGGGAATGAATCTCATCGCTTTTCGTGGAGACGGTAATCCGTACGTATGAACGTGTGAAAATATCATTATTTTGATCTTAAAATCATATATAATCAGATGATATATAATTTATACGGAATAATTATAATTTTATATTAATTATTTAATGAAATTATAAGTCATTATTATACCCATCCAAATAATAATGTATTGAATAACAACTACACCACGACATGGAGATGGTAAGCTGTACGTACACACGTATGGTGACGTTTCATTCAAAGGATGGATAAAATATTGAATATCGGTGTACCATATTTATAATAAAATTATAGTATATATAATATTCTATAGTTATTATCTTATAATGGAAACAACGAACTAAGTGGAAGTGGAAGAAGAAAAGAACTTGAATGAGGTGATGGAATATTTAACTCTACTTCGGGTTCTTCCTTTTGATTTGACAAAATGGGCTCCATAGGTTAGATTTTTGACTAAAACAAGGCCTCTAGAATGATGGTAGGATAGTTTAGAGGATATTTGGATAGGGTTTGACTGAGCCAAGAGGCTTTTATGGTTTGGATTTGAGAGAAGGGGAAATGCCCTTTTATAAGAGTGGTGAGAGACACCTTAGGAAAAGATAGAAATATTATTTTATAATAAAATCATTTTCGGTTTATAATTGCACCAAAAAGAATTTTTTAAATTCTAAGGTGGGGATGGGTCGAAAACCACACAAAAAATTGGTTATATACATGTTTGGGTTACTATATTAACTTTACCTTTTATATTTAACTCTTAGTTTAATAGTTTGACATTTACCATATCTCTTTGTATTTTTATATTGTATGGTTAATTAACATAATATATTCTTCCAAAAGAATGTAAATTGGTTCATCAATTACATATATAATATTATATAAGATATTTGGCCAATAATTATATTTTTTGGAATAAAATATCTATTAATAATATAATATATTTTTAAAAAACTCTTTTATGTCAATTTTGACACTATTTTGTATTATTTTTCTAAATTCATAACAACATTACTACTTAGAAAAAAAATCATCTAACAAACCCTAACTCATCACATTAACCTATAAAATTAGTTTAATTCATAAAAAGAATCAAATTACATTTATTTGGATATTCATAATATCAATTATTTTAATATTTCTTTGATAAGTTAATTACTGCATCATCATTGTGTCAAAAATAAATTAAATTATTTTACGCATGAAATATATAAATAAAATACGATTATGCATGATGTATTTTTACCTTTATAATGGATATTTATATTCTAATTTATATTATGTATAACCCTATATTAAAAATATTTTATCTATTAAACATTTATTTTAACCCTTTTAACTATTTTTTAAATAAAATAATAATAAATGTACTAATCTAATCCAAGTGGACCAAAGTGGTTCATATTTTATTCCTGAGGTTGTTTTTGGTCGATTTATACTTATCTAATAGAATTAGGACATGAGTTAGGGTAATAATAATATCATTTTACCCTTTATTACCCTATTTAATTCTAATAGTGGTAAATAAAAATACAAAGTTTCTATTCACAAAAAAATATTTTCATCAATTTGATCAATATTTTAATTACTGATATGAACTATGTCTATTGATTTTTGATCATCAACTCATTGAAGTGGTAAAATTATGTTTTATGTAAATTTCAAGATGCTCCTAGGTGGTGGGTAAAAGACGATAAAAAGTTCAATAAAATGTTTATATATCAAAAATTATTATAAACTGACTCTAATAAATTAACATATACATATATAGGTATTATGTATCTATTTTGACCAGAAAAAATTAAAATAAAATAAATAATCATTTGAATAAAAATTCTATTTTAAACTATAACTATGTGTTTTTCCCTATTTATCAAAAATTGAATGTTTTCAGAAAAAATAAAAAATATTCCCCCTAAGTTAATTTTTATATTCTGAATCCATAAATGAATTCCATTTTGAAAGATAAAATTTAAAATATTTAAAAAATTGGATATTTCTATTCACAACGGCATGTTTGATTGGTTGTGGTGTGTTAAAACTCGAAGTTGCGTACAACACACACTATTGTATTGTTCAAAGAGAAGCGCACTATGGATGCTTGGGGTGTTACAATCCTATATATAATACAAAATATAGTTTAAGAAAATATCAAAATAATAATAATAAGACCGTAAAAAAATTCAAAAATTTCAAACACTGTTAAAACCTATCCATACTTTATGTTTGTTATTATATAATTTGAAATTTAAAAATTACTCATTGATCCAATTATCTCAATAAAAATTATCTTATGTATTACCTCAAAAACTAAAAAACCACAATATTAAAAATATCCCTTATAAATAAAAATATTTCCATTTGATAATTACATAAGCATTCAAAAATATAGAATAACTCTTTCAAATATTAATTAATTTCAATGCATCAAATTTAATATTCCCCTATAATTGTCATACCTATCATTCTTGATGGGTATAAGAACCTAGAACAATGGGAAACTCCATTTTCACATTTTTTTCGCATATCTCAAAGAAAAATTTGTCGTTCAAATTAGAAGTTTCTTATTATACCTATATTGTATAAAATAATGCATCAATATTTATTTAAAATCATATTATTTTTTGATTTACATACATTTTATACATTATTAAGTTATTTTTCTATTCATTTTAATGAATTATATTTAAATAGTAAACAAGGATCTACTAATATATGAATTTCATTGTAGATGGATTTTATTATTTGGGTACATAAACATCATTTGAAGAATTTTCCAATTTCACATAGTGTATAAATAGTGGTTTATATTAGATTCCTCATTTCTCGTACTCTATTCATCATAACAACAATAGTTCAGACAATAATTTCCTCTATTAGTAATTTAATATTGATTTTATTATAGATTCACACTATTTAATTATCATTAATGAACCAGTTATTTTTTTCATATCTTAACATTTTTTATGTGATAAATTGTGGTTTCCCTAAAAATGAAACAATAACCTTTCTAAAATTGTAGTCCACCCACAGTTTTTTATTAAATTGTATTTTCTTATAAATTGCTTTATATTTTCAATGTGAATTATTTTTTTGGAGTTACAAAAAAGTTGTAAGGGTTCAATAATTTTTTCCAAATATGTATAATTTTTGAATTCAAATTAATTATGTTGTTGCTTAATTATAAAATGAATATCTTTGGTTCTATATTAATATCATATTAATGGGTATTTCATTATAATTTTGTTGATTGATATCAACATTATTAAATGTTTTTTATAAATTTAATGTATAATTTTTGTTGGATTATAAAGATTTTATTGTATTTTATTATTCAAAATATTTGTTTTGATTAGTATATTGATTTTTTATTGGGGTTTTGTTATTTTTATATTAATATAAAATTCATTATTATAACATAGGGGATATAGAAATAGGTTTTTGAACATTATTTAAAATAAAAAAACATTTAATTTGATAAAAAATGATTCATTGTAAAAATATACTTGTGGAAGAGAGTGTTAATGATATATCATGGAAGGTGGTCTCATACAACTTATTTATATATTTTTTATTGAAAGGGTTACATACACACATCCTTTATCAATCATCCTAACATTCACCTATAATTTATCTAACATTTCATATGATTCAATTCCATATTCATATTATAACTAATCTATCGATATTATATTTAATACACCACCATCAATGCAAGTGAGTGTCTTCAATGAAAAAAAAATATTATAATATATAAAAAATCAATATAAATGAAATATATATATATATATTTTTTATTTTGATATTATTTTAATGAATAAATATTTATTCAAAAATATACATTGTTTTCAAGAAATTATTTGTTACAACTAACTAATTTTATTAATTGTTAAATTATTTTCAGATCAATACAAAGTGATGTTGAATGTGGGATATTGATTGAATCTGAACCAATGTAGAAAATAAAATCCATTTTTTATTCATAATTTTGATTGAGATGGAGGAATTACACATTATCCTATTAAAATTTATATTTTTATATATTATCAGGATATGATAAAGTTATATTCTATATAATTATTTTAAATAAACTAGTAGGTTTTTTGCTATCACAATTGAGATGAAAATTAGGTCAAGATTGGTCATACTAAAAAGAATGTAGTGGAATAATGAATATCAAAATTTACCAATATATTGTAATTAATTACCATATAATGTACTTTAACCATATGTAAAATGAAAATGGTATAATTACATAAGATTTTAAATATTATGGTCATGATTTTTAGAATGGAAAAATGGTTGGATGCTATTAGGACCTTTGTAAATTAGCTATTTTGTAAAATCACAACAATGGATTTTTTTAAAATAATGTACCATGAGATGAAATATATGGAATATAAAATACTTCAATAAGTTGTATTCAAATATTTTTAAATAAATAATTCTTGATGATATATATAATTATAAAAATTATTATATTGAATGGATGTAAATTAAATAGTTCTATTTTTCAACATATAGAAATATGAACAAACATTAATATTTTACCCTCATTTTGAGGATATCATGGGACAAAATAATAATAAGAACATTGATATTTCATGATGAAATTAAAATTATTATATAACACCATTTACATTACAACCAAAAGTAATGGGGATCTTTTCATTGATTCGTAGAATTATAAATTATTTCTTGTATGATGAAATATCAACAAATATGTAATGTAATAATTATGATATTTAAGAACAATTCTGTGTTAGTTCATCATTTGGAATGAATATAATATATTACATTTGATTTTTGATATCATGATTATGTAGCTGAGGTATTTAATTTCAGTTTTGGATTATCATGTGGTAGATTTCAACTATATGAAAAGACAAATAATTTCATTAATAACATGGATATTTATTAATAAAACTAATAACCATCCCATATTCATGTTTGCAAATAAAAAAAATCATTTCATGAAGATAATAATATTATAACCATCTGACCCGAGAAATGATATTGATTTATACATCAAAGCCTTTCTAAAAAGAGAAAATGTAACAATATAATTTTGGTTTGAACTTATCTGGTTCATTTTTTAACATATCATATTCATGTTAGAGTTTTATTGATGAAAACTAATTTCATATCTTAGGGAATGACATATTATTAAAGTGTGAATTGTATTGTATTTTATCATATTTTTTTGAATATTATAATACAAAAAGATTAATTATTTTCATTGTTTGGGTCTCATTAGACACCATATATCAACCATGACTCTAAAAACCTGCAACCGATTGTAATATTATTTTATAGACAAAAAATAAAACACCTCTCAAAATATTCAATATATTAGTAGTCTTGAATGTCCAGATACATAATTTTATTTCCCATTACGCTTAATTATATTTTATAAAAATAATAATTGGAGAATTATTTTAACCCCTTTATCATCTAATTGAAAATTATAGATTATTATCATATATATTCCTTGAGTAAATTTTAAAAAATAAGTGTTAGCTCAGATTACCAATAAAGAGTAGCGTACAATATATGCAATCATAACATAAGAATGAATTAAATATTATGGAAATAGTTAATGATTGAAATAATTTCATAAAAAAATTAAACTTTGGTAAACACAATCAATTACAAAAAAATATGAATTATAACTATTGATCTCATACTAATGAAATAAATAACATCATAATTTATAAACATAATTTCAGGGCTTTATACCAAGAAATAATATATAAATAGGTATGAAATATTCCAATAACTAAGATTGTTTTTCCTACTACAATCACATTCATTGAGACCCTATCTATAACTAGGCCAACCAATCAAAAATTAAGTCTAACACATTCATCATTTGAGTTAGAATGACATTTTATAATACTATATAAATAAATGATTACTTATAAATTTCTATATAATATAATGGATATTTTTAATAGAAATATGGAAATTGAATATTTCACGATTAAAAGAAAATTGTGTTTTTCAAGGTGAATATATCTTAATCAAAATATATCATATGTGTAATTTTGGATTTAATATGATGCAGCCTAATCAAATTAATCCGTCACATGTTTTCGAGAATGCAACATTAAAATAGTGGGGTTATAAATAGAATATAGTAATTCAGTTCAAAATATTTTAATAGTATTATAATATTGAAATGGTGTGAAAATATATCTCATTGATTCATAACGGTCCTAGAAATTATCTGATGTACACATCTCATGGGTGTCTATGTAGGTTTTCAGTCTTAAGCACATTCATTACGAAAAGAGTGAAGATCGAATTGATAATCAGTCATTTTTTTCAGTGTTATTACCCCTTGATTCATATAATACTAATCCATAACCCCATTCCCACATCAAGACATGTATTTAATAACTATGAAAGAAACACACACTTTCCTTAAAAAATATAACATTTTGGGCATTATGGTGTCTTTTGATAAGGATAAAAAATTTAAAAATTAATTAATATATTACTAAAACATATCAAATTGGATCACCTTAATCACTTTATAATAGAAATTATATTATAAATATTTTTGATATATATATATATTTGTAATCATTATTTATAGAGATCCCTACCGTAATCTTTTAAAAATATATTATCGATTCCAATTCAATTTTAGTAGAAGATTATTTTTTCATGATTATTCAATATCATTGATACTTATTATACAACTATATCATTATTCAGAGGGTCACAGAAGACTCCCTTGTTTAATTCATAAATATATATATTAAAAATACATTTATTTTTATTTTTTTATAAAATATTTGTGTATTAAACATCTCCCCATTATCACCAAAAAACTACGTCATATTGGGTATTTCATTTGAATTTAGAACCTTTATATATCAATCATGTAAATAGTTTTTCCATTCAGAATTTTTTTTGAACAAAACTCATATGTTATCCTACAGTACAAAGGAAACTTCTATCATGGTAATTATCTTATATTAAATCTTTAACATGTCATAATATTTCACTGAAGGATAAAAAACATTTAATCCATATTGAAAATATTTCCAATAATGGATTCTTATTTAATCCAGAACTCATTGTATATTTCATTTTTATCAATTTATTTTCCCTAATATTATTAATAAAATTTCATAAATGGTTCTCATGATCCTCATAGATGATAGGGTATCACAATATATTATGGATTAATAACTCAAATATGTTATCAAGATAAAAATTGAATAATTCGTTAATTAAATCCAAAATAATAAATGATTTTATAGAAAATATGAAGGGAATTATTGTGAACTCTTAATGATTATGCTTTATCAAAAAGTCCATTACAGAAATACTCTACATCCTCATATTAATAAGATGATCACTAGATAAATTTTATATCATTGAAAAGTATAATGATCAAAAAAAATTTTAAATTAGGTCAACAATTCATTGTATTGGAAACATATTCATTGTATTAATTAATTTGATCACCAGGTAATCAAAGTATAATATTATTATCCAATACTTATTTATCATAATTAAATATGGCCTATGGTACAATACTATGGTATTTAAATATATTATTACATAATTTTTATAGATTTTTCATAAAATCTAGTATCTATTCTAGATACATTATACTGGGTGTTTTATATATGGGTCCTACATAAAAAAATGAGTGAAATAGAATAATTAACATTTCATTCGGGTTGATGAATATGTAATTAATCTACAAGTAAATGATTATATATTTTTACAAGTGTATATATTCTATCATTAGTCTTTCTTTTCCATCATTAAATATTGTTTTCCCCACCATTTCAACAATAATTTCATTAAGGTAAAAAATTATGGTGTCTCTAAAATACTATGGAGAACATATCTCTTACTTTTATAATGTATTTAATATCTACATCACAAATAGTAGTCCCATCACACAAAAAATAAATTATTCTATTATAAATTGAGAGTCAATCCATAAAATTGAATAATCCAAAATCATCAAATGTTTTAAAAACATGTTTTCCACAAAAGAATATTTATTCACAGTAATAAAGACTTCAAGATAAATATTCATTGCAATATGATTTCTGTTAGGTTTATTGACTCAATATAAATTTCAAAAAGAATTAAGGGATGAATAAATTTTCTAAAAAAAATTAATGATTAATAGGTGTGTTTCGATCAATAATCAAAAAATGAATTAGCTAACATCAATTTTATGATCAATATACCAACAATAAAATAATTGGGGAATATAACGTCTTCTGTATTGATCATAGAATATTTTTTAATCTTACACATCCATTAATATGAAAAATTCCCTTCATCATTTTAACATTAGTTAGAATAGTTCTATATACAATTATAGATAATGAATTCAATTTTATTAGCCAATGAGATGACTTTTCATTAGTGATATTTATGAATTTTTTGTCCATATATGAATGAAAATGGTAATCTCATCAAGAAATTTACATGTTTTTTCATTATAATTTTATTAAATGTAGTAAATTACAAACATAAATTCTCCACCTTTCCCCAAATTATATTTCAAGGATTCTCATTAAACCTATTCCTTGCTCAATATCCATTGAACACATATTTCATTGACAATTTCTTTTATATTATAATGGTTCATGATCCTCTGGAATCATATCTAGAATATATTATGGATAATAACATCATCCAAATGCTTGGATTTATCAAATCACAAATTAAATAAATCCCACATTCTAGTCTATGTACATAATCAAAATCACATTCTCAGAAAAACATAACAATATACTTAAACATAGTAAAGTTTATCACATAATATTATTTGAGATGTGGTAATTTCCATTACATTTATTCTTGTTCATAATGATAAATTTATTTATCATAAAATCTACCTTTTAATAATCTATATTGCATTCATTTGACATCTACCACTAATTAGATGATCATAATTATTGATAACTATCAATCATCATCTCTTTCTTACAATATACTACCATGGATTCATTTTCCTTTCTACTACATATGAAAAGTGAAAATATCATTTAGGGGGACATGATATATTACTCATCTACAAGAAAATGTATAGTTTTATATTTATGATAGTGGTTTTTTGGCATGTTTTTTATGTACATGATTGCTCAAAATTGTAGATAATGGAATACATATTTGTAGGTTATGTAATTTTTAATAATTCGTGTTTAATTTCATAACATAATTTATATCTAAAAATCACAAATTTCATTCCCAATTAATATTATGATGAGAAAAATTACTATATTCATTATTTTTGTTGAAATTTTTTTATCCTTCTTCTAGACTCTATCTTCAAACAATGGAATCCATGAAAGAAACACAAGCTATTTAATTGTGAAATAAAATTACTCTTATTCTTTTTGGGAATGCTTCCACAATTAAATAAGAGTTTTGTGGTTTTTTATATCTTAATATGTTCATGTATATATATTATCCAAATGAATCTAATAAAAATGAACTCATACTAACTGTAAAAATATAAAACATATAAATGATGAGTTAGTTTTATTATTAAATGACTAGTATATAATATAAGGGTTGACATAGAATCCAGCAGCTCAGTAGTATATGAATAGAATATACATATAATATGTTACCATCACTCATGAAAAAATTATATATTGAATAAAAATAGACAAAGAACATTATTACCTTTTCAATAAAATATTTTAAAATTAAACATAGTTTTCTTATATGATTCCATGGGAATGGGAATAATAAACATTGGTGAGATAAGATACACAATAAGTTGTAGAATACAATGTAATCGATCATATAACAAACAAGAAATAAATAATATTCATAAATAATAGATAAATATATCACCATAACCAAATCAATCTAATGGAATACATTATAAATTACAATAATATTTTTGATCTTAATTAATGATCTCATAATATGTTAGTGAAAAATTATGGACATAAAAAATCATTCATGGCCTTGAGATATGATATTAAATATAAAATGGTATAGAATTTTACTAGAATGTTTGGCTCCTGATAACAACTAATGCAATGAGGGAATATCTATACTAGGCCCACCCATTGGTAAATAATTTAAATTCATTTATGATATGAGTTAAAATGGAATTTCGTAACATTCCAAAAGGTTCATTTTACAAAATCATAAAAAAAATTACATATATGTTTATAATGATAATACATAAAATAAAAAATTACGTATTCAATGGAATAATGTTGGTGTCTATGAGAGTATCCCTTAACTAACATAGAAGTTATGGTTTTTCTCCATGTAAGTAGAAGTACCAATATCCTATAAATTTAAATAAGGTAGTGATGTAGGATACATTCATAGGGATGCATTATCAAATAAGGATTTTAATATTTTGGGATGAATACATTGGCAGAAAAATATATCATTTTGGTTTGTAAAGAGAAAATGATGTATAAAAAAAATATCACTCAGGAATACCTATCTGGTTGTGGAATCAGTTTATAACTCATGAAACTAAAATAATAAGTTTCTAGATACTACTTATATGTGAATTTATTTGAAATTACGTATACATACAAGTATACTGATAGAGATATAATTTTTTAGAACCCCATAGAAACATTACTTTGGAAAATTTATGTTGTTTATGGATTTTGAAACTATAATAAAAAAATATAATGAGAAGAAGTACATATTTATAATTACTTTTTTTAAATGGGATAAAAATCCCTGATAATATATTGAAATACCAATTCTAAAATTGTATAATGAATAATTAATTTAATTATAATGGATGTTAGCGATTCAAAACCATTACATATTAATATAAATCTAATCCGAACAACTTTTAAATATATATCATGTAATTTAATTTTAATACCATTAAGTTAAGATAATTTATAATATAATATATCATATATGTTGTTTATAAACCACATACTGTTTACTTGTTTCATTATATAAAATATTTCTCATGGAAAATTAATTTGAGATGAAAAGTAATTTACCTTAATCATAAATTAGTCAAGGGTTCTATAATATCTTGTATAAAAAAGTAACTATAATATTGGTATATATCATAACCTTACATATTGGAATATAATTTTGTAAACATTTATAAGAATGAAAAATAATTTCTTTATTATATTAGTTCGGATTCGTAATGATGATTTTAGTGATATGCAGGTTCTATATTATTTAAATTTTAAAAGGGAGGAATAATAATAATATTATTAAACATAATAATACATTTCTAGATCTAATAAGAAAACCATATTTTCTCATTAATTAATCATAACAAATATAATTATGTATCTACAGTCACTCATGAATATAATATATAGTAGTGTTTATAAATATGGTAAAACATACCCAAATAAGAACAAGCTATAAACATTGAGTGAGTATTACTAAGAAAGATTTTCTTAAAAAACATCATTATTATAGAATAAAAATGATTGTAGGTAAATATTATTTATATTTTTGAATCATATTATACGATATCTTCATAAAGAATAAGATTAAATATAAAAATAATATGTCACTTTTTTGGAGGTGAGGGAGAGGACATAGATACGAATTTCAAAAACATAATATTGTTAAAATTATGATATTAACCCATTAGTCATACACATTGAACCATAAATAAAATGAGTTGATGAAAATGAATAACATTATTACTGATGGTGGTATGTCTTATTAATGCATGCTGTCAATTAATTTTATTTATGTAAAAGGGAAGGTTTAGTCAATGAATATTCAATAATTAAAAGAAAATTTTATAATATTAATTATAAAATATTAAATATATTATATAATATACAATACAAAATATTGATATTCATGGGGAAATAAAATTATTGAAATAGGAAATAATTAAATTGAATATTATTACATTTCACTTTTAGAATATTCTTTAAAAAACACTGAATCAATTTAAGGGTGGTATTTTGAGAAGTCCATAACCACTAGGAATTTTTTATGATAGTTTGTGATGGATATAAGAATATATTTAGATGGAATTAGTATATTTTAATGAGAGGATATGTTGTTGTTGATGAATCCTTATACATGATAAGATAATTATATTTTTTTTAACAAAATTAACATTTCTCTTTATTTTATGATTAGCAGGAGGATAATGTTGTCAAACTAAGTTAGGTGGGGGAGTTTAATTGTGGTTACCATATTTTATTGACTATTTAATATAAACACTTTCCTATATTATATTTATCAATCCAATTTTATCGGTTAAGATGTATGGGTCTTTTGAAAACTATTATTCACTCCCTTATTATGTAAATATAATATAAATTAAATAATATAATAGTATATATATAGTATATAGTATATGTGTGAGAAAACAAAATCATTAAATAATGACTCCAATTGGAACATGGATTATTCTCAAAATAATCAATTCATGACAGTTAATTGATGGTGTTTATAAATTATCCCACTTATGAAATATCTTTTAAAAAAGTTATACCAGTGTTCCTATATGAAATTATACATGATACAATTTCTATTATTCTATATATATATCTTGATAATAAAAAATTATAATAAGTCCTACAAAATATATACACATTATTTCATCCAAGCCAATATATGATAAAACATATTCCTATATATTGAATACATCATCATAATAATCTCAATCTAATAACTCTATTTTGTTAACATGTATGTTAACCTTCTATAACTATATATGATTACCCACATCATATATAAGTTAATTTTCCATTCCATGAACATCTAAAATATGCACCTCAAGAAATTATGCCTCAACCTATATGTACGGAACTCATTCATTTTTTTACCACTATTAAATTTCTCTCTGGAAATTTACTATGTATGATAAAAAAATAAATGTTGTACATTTAATATAGAATCTATTTTCTAATGATTCTAAGTAAATAATATTATAAATTAAAATTTGATCAGAACAACTATTCAGTTATTATTCATCAACCATGTGTTTGTATGGTATTATCCAAACACATCTCAGAAATTTTCAGCACTTCACCACACACATGAATCTAAAAAATGAAAAATCCATAAACAATATACTTTATGAAAAAACGTTTTATACACTTTATCAAAGAAAGAAATGTTGTAACTCATGTTTAATTTTACACTAAAATTATATTCCAACATACAAAATCCCTGTAATATAATGATCAATGGATTTTTTCAAATTATTATATAATATTCATGAAGGTTCATGATGAATTTCACAATCATGAAATTATTAAATATTCATTAACATTATCATTAAATGATAATATTATAGACACACTTATTTTTTATTTATAAAATATTTTAAAATATCAAAACTACATTATCATAGTTATGGTGATGACAATGTTTACATGAAGCTCATGAAAAGAAATATATCTTGTGTATATATATATATATTATCAATATTATGGGTTCATTATTAAATGGTACACCATTTTTATTCTTCTTCTAATGAACTCAATTGTTATAATTTTATACTCCATCGTCTAATTTCCCTTTTATAGTTATCCTCCATTCCCACAACTGAACACCGATTTTCTCAATGAGATATCATATCCTAATAAGGTGTAACACTATACTACTCCAGGAACAATACTTATGGAATGAATCCTTGAACCCATTTCTCGAAATTCTTATATCATATCATGTCCCAATAGAAAATTTGTTAGTCTCATATTTATAGGATAATATATCCAAAAAACATCATGTATCACAATCTTGTGATTTTTCATCTCATGTATCACTGAAAACATATCGAAAAACCAAAATATTCATCAAAACATATCCTTCAAAAAAATATCTTTTATGATGGATGAACATTCTAAAACCATAATCAGAAGAATATTGTAAATATTTGATTCAATGGAACTAAAAAATCTAGGAATTCATATTCTATTCTTCTACAATTACCATTCATGAAAAACACACAATGTCCCTCATACTCAGTGGAAGACCAATCTATGAAAAATCAATGATCCCCTCCAATAGTAAAGGGTCATGTGCACAATTGTGAGATGGAAAAATATAAATTTTAAGGCAATACAAAATATTACTATACTCATGAACCGATCGACATCTATGAAATATTGTAGCGGAACATTAAAATATAGTATCGTCTATATTGAATCAAATAATAAATAACATCTAGGTAATACATTATAGTATTATATAATAAAATCCATATGAAAATGTGAAAATACACTATAGTCTAATATATTGGTAAAAAAATAAGTAATGAAAAATTAATAATACAACGAGATCCCAACATTGTATCTCCAAGACATGACCTCCATACATGTTCAACGTACCACGATATTCTAAATCATTGCCAATGTCACCACTAATTTATCATCCATTTGCTATGGGAAAGTCATTAATTAACAATGCCCATGTACTGGAGACTATATATACAAAGTATGATTCAAGTAATAATGATGATGTATTGATTGAATGAAACAAAAATAGTTTTCATTTCAACCTAAATCAATTTCAAATTTATTACCTAACATATAAGCATATATATATTATTTCATAATGAAACCCAACCATTGGATATAGGTGGTATCTATATCATAGCCCAACCAATATCGATGATAAAAGGGTAGATTTAAAAAAGTCAATCATCGATTCCCAACATTAAAAAACATTAGAATATTTTTGTAGGGTCACACTATTTGACACTAAACTCTATAACTGGGGTATCCCAAACACCTGTGGAAGAACCACATGCCTCCAGAACTCGATGACAGTGAATTTACTCTTCTATAGATAGTGGAAAAACATAATCATATGTTTTGTGGAGTTAAAACTAAAACTGTAAAAAGAATATGGATAACCCATTCCCTGGTTAGATAAGATAGTAATGACCCTCACATCACTACGAGTATCCTTCTCTAATCACTAACATCATCCATCACCGAATAAAAAAGATTCATTCTCATAAAATCTCAAATCATACCTTTTATGAACAATGATTTCCACAATGAGGTTTTAAATGTAAAAATATTCATCATATTCTAATCAGATGGGGAAATCCTAGTCAAAAAATGATATGAGAAGAAAAATATGCGGTAGGTAGATTTTGTTTAATTATATTGATGTGATGAATAATTAATAGAAGAATATATTTTTAAATCCAATAATAGTCACAGTTATAAAATTATAAAAATCAATTATGAATTCAAAATATATAAATACTTCATATCTGTGTATAATTATTTTATGATATATAAATATGGTTTCTATAACGAACAAAAAATATTTCATTTTATAATTAAAAAATATAACATATTTATTAGGTTAAAATATCTCATAGAAAATGTTTAATTTCACATTTATTTAACTTTATTGTGTTGTTACATAATTTATTATTTGTTTTCCTTACAAAATAATATTCTTTGGTTATAGAATGTCAATAATTTTTATATTGTTTTTTTTTCAATTATTATAAAATAGTCATTACAATCCCACTATTCTATCTTACTTTCATTCCCATTTTTTAGAATTTATAATAATAATTGAATACTAATAAATCATTAAATTTAGAGAAAAATAAATAATGAATTGAAAGGGGATTGACCATGAATAATCAAGGAATTTGATCTAGGAGACTATATCCTCTATTTTTGATAAAATAAATAGTATTTATCTGATATATAAATCCAAAACATTATGATTCACATTTTTATAAATATTATATAATTCTTATAGGGTCAACCATATAATTGACTATCATTCCCTAGTGAAACTATATATCATCGTAATTAGAATTAAAAATTAGATTTGGTTGGTATTATAGGTACTCATAGAATGTGGCATATATAGTCTCACATAGACCGACCATTTTTTCACTTCTACGATACATTATCACCCCAATATTACACTTTATGTACTATGGATTTTCCCTATTATTCGTTCAGCATAATTTATGAAATAATTTTTGTATTATTTTCCATATATATATATAACATGATTTATCCTTATCTCAATTATCATTTTCCATTGACTTATATATTCTCTCTATTTCAAATATTACTTATTAGTGGTGAATTTTATGCTCCTGCTCCAACAACATCTATATAACTAATATCTAATAATTTAATCATGTATTTAATCATTCACATAAATCATTGGCTATAAATCCATCATTACCTACGAATTCGTCATAGATTAAGGATCATAATGGAAGATGTATAATACTATATGTGTATTAAATTCTATCACATGAAATTAATTTTAGTCATAATATATATTAATACTTTTATCATGTTTTCTTTTTTAGTTATAAATTCTAATTATAATTTTTGGTCTATGCATATGTGTTATATAAGGAGTATCCATACCAATAATATGGTAGATTAATATGAATACACCAATTTAATTAGTAAAAATGTATAGATTTTTCATGTAATATTGTGAAATACAAAAAATACAGTGAAATAATTTCTACGTAAAAAATATCAAAAAGACATGTTAGATATAATTTCAAGGAAAATGGATGTAATGATATATAAGAATTAATTTTATATAAAAAAATGAACATCATTTATTTATTTATATAAAATATATTTTATGGATAAATTCATACTTATCATGTTATTGGGGTAATGAGGAAGATGATAAATTGGGATCACTATTTTTAATATAATCATTATCTATATGTTACATAGACTAGTAATAATATCATTTAATAAAATATTTTTTTAACCATGAATTATTAATAAGATACATAGCACCATGTTATTATTTTCAATTGGAGGAGGGATGAGTTTGAGGAATTATTCAAATTTAATGGTTCGTAATTGATAATGAGTATAATTTTTCATTATAAATTAATACATATTATTGAATCTTCTTCTTTATTAAACATCACAAATAAATTGAAGAATGAAAATTATATGGAATATGTATATATATTAGGATCTAGGAATATTCAATAATATGATTGAAAGTAGTTATATTTAATGTAAAAATCATTTAATATGGATTATTTTTTAGTGTTTTTAATGGAAAAAATGAACATTGTTTTAAATCATTAAATAAAACATTTTGGGTTTATATCAAATCATTGAATTTATTTTAGTTCTGCAATTTTTTCTATTTATATTTTTCACTTTCTTGTCATGCCTACATATCAGTGATTGTTTGGTATATTTGAAAGAGTTACATAAAGAATAAAATAAAAATAAATGACTTAGTGAAAGACCCAAATGGTAATCTTATTTCATTATATAGGTAGATTTTTCAATTTATGTAACCATAGGATCATGGAATTAACCACATTGTGAATCCACTAAAAAGTCATGGTAAAGTGTTAATATTGTTTCACACAAGTAACGAATAAAAAAATTTACTATATCATAGTTTTTACATTACCTATATAAAAATTTGGTGGCATACTATTATCCATCCTCAGACCTGCTAGTGGCCCTCATAACCAGACTCATTACTTGAACCACATATGGTGCAATATGATGGGTTTTCCAAATATTTTAAATGTCCCTTATAGTATAAGGACTCAATATTACAACAAGATATTTCTATTTACCTTTTTTATTTTCTAATAACTATAGAGATATTAAATATTAGTGTTAGATGAATATATAATATATTAATAAGGGTTTTTGTTTATGTCTTCATGTTATCTACTAAATCACTCCCATTTGATGGTTTGTTGTTTTGATCGGATTGATAATTATCCAATGTGTTTGAAGTACATTGTTTAATAAAAATAATTTTTTTATGTATCATATATTAAATATTCTATTCAAGATATGATTTATATTCATTATATTCAACATTTTATTTCATATAAACTATTTAAATATTGGAACATTAATCATTATGAAAATTAATTTCCAGAATTTTTATGCACATTTTTCTGGATGTTTGTTTTTAATTAATAAAGAGAGATTTGGAATCATAAAAAACATATTTAAAAATATTTTAATTTTAAAAATGCATCAGCCTATAGTGTGGGACGAACGAAGAGTGTGTGGGTATTATATGATATGTGTTAGACTAGAATGACTAGGTATAGTTTTCCTTCAAGAATTTGATATATATTTTTTGGATCCCTCTGAAAGATTGTTGAATTCTTCCTATGATTTCTATTTTAAGAATAAAAAATCATCGATTAATTAATCCGGTTGGATTTCTGATATACATAATCACAATCTCTTAGTGAATGTGTATATATTGGTTGGATCATTTTTTTATCTCTTTGTTATTGATTTACAAGTATTCTGGAAGTCCTCTGGATCAAACAATCAACGGTCTCACCGATCCATATCAAAGGACAACACTCTGTTTTTCAGACAAAAACCAGAAGAGGACTCAGAATCATCTCTGATCAAACTCAAGGAGTCCAAAGCATCACTGAAATCACTAGAGCCATTTCTAAACACTACATCTCTGCTCTGTGATTCATTATTTCACATTTCAAGGAGTGTGTGTTATCTACTATATTGAACACACACATTGTCTCCTGTACTTTAACTGGAGGATCTGTAAATACTCACTCAAACTCCTACATCTTTTATTTCCCACTGAGATAGTGGTAGAGGTCGTGTGTGACCTGGACAGCAGGTTGCTGTTGTTCTGTTTCCCATGAATAACAGTGGCAGAGGTCTTGGAACTAGACATTTGTAAACTGTTGTGAACCCCGATCCAGGGTGTGGATCAAATTTAAACAATTTTTTGAGAGGACTAAGTCTCGGATTGAGACTGAACCTCTTGGTTATATTTTCTATGCTATATCTTTCAATGTTATTCTTTTATTCCACTGCTAATTACTTTAAAAGCAAAACTGGTTTAAAGTTACTTTGATAATTAAATTCTCAAGTGTTTATATTAGTTGTAAATCAATTAGTTGGTTTCAAAAGTTAATCAACCTTTCTGTTTTGATTAACTCGGAAATAATCAATCCCTTCAGAACCCAACAGAACCTTTTCTTTGATATAAATTCACTACATTTTAATTCAGTATTTTATTTGGGGGGTTTTAAGACAAAGTTTTAAAACAGAAATTTTAATTTGAACTCAATTCAGCCCCCTCTTGCGTATCCACTCCAACCAACAATTGGTATCAGAGGTTGTTTAAATGTATTCTAAAGTACTCTGTTTTTCAACTGTGATTTTAGTTATATTTTAAAGTTCTTAAAATTTCTGTTATTTTTAAATTTTTATCTCTTTAAAATCATTGCTTTAAGTATGCTATCATGGATAATAAACTTGAAGGTGTTACTACGAATAGAACACCATTTTTTCAATGGAACTAACTATTCCCAGGGGAAAATCAAGATGAAAATTCATTTAGAAAGAATGGGTTTTGATATTTGGACTGATATACTATCAGAATATAAAATTCAGACTACTGTTTGAACTACTTGGAATGAAGCTACTAAGGCTGGCTACAATAATAATTTCAAAGCTATGAATGATTTGTACTGTGCTTTAGGAGATGAGGAATTTAATAGAATATCTGCTTGTAAAACTGCATATGAAATTTGGGATACCTTAGTTGTTTCTCTTGAAGGAACAACTAATGTTAAGGAAATGAGATTTAACACTTATACTATTATGTATGATAATTTTAAGATGAAGCCTGATGAACCCATTTATAACATGTATCTCAGGTTTAATGAAATTGTCAATACAATGACTTCTCTGGGAAAGGATGTTCTATCAAAGGAACAAATTATGAGAATTCTGAGAAGTCTACCTGAAAGATGGAGGGGAACTTCTGTCTCAATTAGAGAATCATGTGATATTGGTGAACTACCAGTCAAAAAACTAATTGGAAATTTGATGATGTATGCAGAGGAACTCAAGGTTAACAAAGAAGAAGATTATGAACCTAGAAGGAAGTCAGTTGCTTTCAAGAATTCAACTTCAAGGAACAAGGATAAGGAGAAGCTTCAAGATATAAATGAGAGTTCAAGCTGTGAAGACAGTGAAAGTTCATCTGATAGTGATGCTGAGATGGCTCACATTTCTAGAAGGATTAAAAAGTTTTATAGGAAGAAGAAGTATTTCAGAAAATCAAATTATAAAGGTAAGTATGATATCAAGGGACATTGGAAAAAGAATTGGAAGATATCTGAAAAATCAGATGATGTTGTCTGCTATGAGTGCAAAAGAAAGGGACACATAAAAGTAGACTGTCCAATGTTGAAATACAATGAGAGGTATGAATACAAGGAAAATAGGTTTAAGAAAGCCATGAAGGCTACTTGAAGTGCTTCTGAGGATTGCTCCACTGAATCTGAAGTTTCTGAAACTGAACACAGAAATAAGGCAAACATGTGTTTTATGACAAACACCTCTGAGGTAACATCCGAAACTATTTCTTTAAATTCATACTATTCTGAAGATGATTCTGACACAGAAAACATGTGAAAATCTGAACAATTTGAATACTGCTATATATTAGAAGAAACCTGTAATGAGCTGAAAGACAAATACAATGTTTAAAGAAACAGTATGATTTAACTGTTAAACATATATCTGATCTTGATATTGAAATGGAAAATAATTCGTAGTTTCTTAAAGAGAATACTGAATTAAAATTATCTAATGAGCAACTCAAGAGAGACTTAGGGAAATTTACAAATGGTAAATATACTCTTACTCAGATGATAGGTAAGAAAATAGCACCTAGATACACTACTGTTATAGAATACCAACCTGGAAAAAGGAAAATTACCAAATCTAAATTCATTCCTAAATCTAGACAGAATGTAGCTAGTTCTGAAACTTCATATGATTCAACTAGTTATATTCATAATTATGGATCTAATAAGGTTTATCATTCAAAATCATTTAACTCTAAAAATCTTATGAGACCCATTAGACAAATATGGGTACCTAAAGTTTTATTGGCTAACCTGTCTGGACCAAAGAAGTTCTCGGTACCAAAATAATTTCCTATCTAGATCTGTTTTGTAGGGAACCTGATTAAATAGCTCCTGTAGAAAGCCTTGGTATTTGGTCAGTGGATGTTCAAGACATTATCAGGAGACTTCTCATGCTTTAAAAGCATAGTCAGAGTTGATGGAATCTTTTTCACCTTTTGGGATAACTCAAAAGGAAAAATCATTGGCTTAGGCCAGATCGGTAACACTAACTCAGTATTAATTTCTAAGGTTTTATTTGTTGATGGACTTAAATACAATTTGTTAAGTATTTCTTGGGGATGTGATGATGGTTTTTAAGTTAAATTTGAAAATGATTATTGTAATGTTCTTAATTCTAATAATGCTTTAGTCTTTTCTGCTTTAAGAAATGAAAATTTTTATGCTGTTGATTTCAATTCTTTAGCTAATCAAAATATTACATGTTTAAATGCTTTTCATAAAGAGTCTTGGCTTTGGCACAGATGATTAGGACACTGCAATGTGCATTCACTTAGAAAACTTTCTAAGAAGAACTTAGTTAGAGACCCACCCAAACTTGAATTTCCAGCAGACAAATTTTGTAATCCATGTCAAAAGGGAAAGCAACATAAAGTTTCTTTTAAATAAAACAAAGAAGTTTCAACTTATCTACCTCTCGAGTTGGTTCACATGGATTTATTTGGACCTTCTAGAGTTTCTAGTTTATATGGGAAGCATTATGTCTATGTTCTTGAGATGGCTTTTCTAGATATACTTGGGTATATTTTCTAGCTCACAAAAGTGAGGCTTGTTCATTCTTTGTAAAATATTCCAGGTCTATTGAAAACCTTAGGGGACTTAAAATTAAAACCCTGAGAAGTGATCATGACCGTGAGTTTTAAAATCATGAGTTTGAATCTTACTGCACACGCAGTGGCTATAGTCACAATTTCTCTGCCCCTAGGACACCTCAACAGAATGGTGTAGTAGAAAGGATGAATTGAACCCTACATGAAATTGCTAGGACTATGCTTAATGAGTATGACCAACCTTTTTATTTTTAGGCTGAAGCTGTAAATACAGCTTGTTATGTTATCCATAGAGTCTTGATCAGACCTGTTCTTAAGAGGACCCCTTATGAGTTGTGGACCCATAGGAAACCTAAGGTTAACTATTTCAACGTTTTTGGCTGAAAAGTCTTTATTCTTAATACTAAAGACAATCTCGACAAATTTGCATCCAAGAGTGATGAAGGAATTTTCCTAGGTTACTCTACTTCTAGTAAAGCCTATAGAGTTTTCAATAAAAGAACCAAATGTGTGGAAGAATCTGTTCACATCAAATTTGATGAAACTGATCCCTATGAACCTATGACCTCTCTTGAAAATGTTGATTATGATCTCTCTGGTTTGAACCTTAATGATAAGGATAGTGGACCTGTAATTAAAACATTCAGTTCTGGAAATTTTCCAGAACCCGCTTCTGTTGAACCTCAACCTGTAGATAAACCTGAAATCTCGAGTGCAACCATTTCTAGACCAACTAGTATTCTAAAGAACCATCCGTTAGATGTTGTTGTAGGTTATTTAGAAAGAGGAACATAGACTAGAGATTCACTAAGAAATCTGGTTGAACACCAAGCTTTTATTTCATACTTATAACCTAAAAATATCAATGATGCTATCAATGATGAATTTTGGGTAATGGATATGCAAGAGGATCTAAATCAATTTGAAAGAAACAAAGTCTGGAAAATATTAGAAAGACCTAAGGACACTATAACCATATGAACAAAATGGGTGTTTAGAAACAAATTTGATGAATCTGGAAACATCATTATAAACAAAGCTAGGCTAGTTTCACAAGGTTATAATCAAGAAGATGGAATTGACTATGAGGAAACCTTTGCACCTGTAGCTAGATTAGAGGCTATTAGGATCTTTCTTTCCTATGCATCACATCTGAATTTCAAGTTATATCAAATGGATGTGAAAAGTGTTTTATTAAATGGTTTTATTGTTGAAGATGTTTTTGTAGAACAACCACCTGGTTTCTGAAATCCTCATTTTCAAAATCATATTTTAAAACTTTCTAAAGCATTATATGGTTTAAAACAAGCTCCAAGAGCTTGGTATGAAAGAATTTCAAACTTTCTTATTTCAAAAGGATTTACAAAAGGAATAGATTATCCCACTATTTTTATAAAAAGGATTTCAAAAGATGTGTTAATAGTACAAATATATGTTGATGATATTATTTTTGGATCTTCTAAAAATTCATTATGTACTGAATTTTCAAAGGATATGAAAAATGAGTTTGAAATGAGCTAAATGGGAGAGCTTAAGTATTTTCTTGGATTTAAAATTGTTCAAACTAAAGATGGTATTATTCTAAATGAAAGTCAATATACTAAGTATTTATTAAAATGTTTTGGTTTTGATATTATTAAGGAAAGTGATATACCTATGAGTACTACCTATTAATTAGATGTTGATGAAACTGGGGAACCAGTTGATCAAACCTATTACAGAGGCATGATTGGGAGTTTACTTTATCTTACTTCTAGTCGACGGAATATTATGTTTAGAGTGTGTATGTGTGATAGATTTCAAGATAATCATAAAGAATCACACTTACTGGCTGTTAAAAGGATTTTTAAATATAATAGGTATACTATGAATTTAAGTTTGTTTTATCCAAAAGGACAATCATTTGACTAACTAGTTATTCAGATGCTGACTTTTCTGGATGTATGTTTGATAGGAAAATAACATCTGGAACATTTCATTTACATGGAAAGTCCCTAGTATCATGGTGTAGTAAGAAATAGAACTCTGTTACATTGTCTACTGCTGAAGCAGAATATATTGCTTCTGTTAGTTGCTGTGCACAGATTCTGTGGATGAAACACACTTTATTGAACTATGGATTTGATTTTAAACAGGTTTCAGTTAACTGTGACAATACTAGTGAGATCAACATATCTAAGAACCATGTGTCTCACTCTAGGACTAAGCACATTGATATCAGACATCACGTTCTAAGAGATCATTATTAGAATGGTGATATTTCTCTAGAATTTATTAGTTCTGAACATCAATTACCTGATATTTTTACAAAGCCTTTATGTTATGAAAGAATGAATTTTATTAAACATGAATTGTGTATGAGAGATCTGTGAAACTGATCTATGAAACAGATCCGTGAAACAGATCGGTGAAACAGATCGGTGAAACGGATCTGTGAAACTGATATGTGAAACTAATCTGTGAAACTGATCTGTGAAACTGATCTATGAAACTAATCTGTAAAAATGATTTGTGAAACTGATCTGTGAAACCGATCTGTGAAACTGATCTATGAAACCGATCTGTGAAACCGATCTGTGAAACAGATCTGTGAAACCGATCTTTCTTTATATTAATTTTTATTTTGTTGTGATTAATTAACTACTTTTATCGTTATTATGGGAACCCTAAATGATGAAATAAATGATACACGACTATTTCTATTCCCCAAACCGTCGAACTTTCATTTCTTTCCCGCCAACCCTTATTTCCTCTCTTCTCCTCTACTTCGAGCCTTCCAACTCCTGCTTTCCCCAGAATCGTCAAATGGCTAAGTAAAAGAGTCTGAGCAAAGGATCAGAAGCTTATGTACCTTCAAAGCGTGCTCGAGGTGAGTCGAGTAGTACCACTCAAAGATTAGTAAATCCGAACCTGGAAACTCGGATTGTTGCTGTAGAAAAGGAAGTTAGCTCCGCCTAGCTTTTGACAAGTAAGTCGCTGTTGTTACAAGTTTTAGATTCACAAGGATGGAAAGCATGGTTCTCGGATAACACTCGTGTATACTACCCAAAGCGAGTGCGTGAGTTTTATATAAATCTTCATGTTACTTTAGATGGTGTCGAGTCTGACAGAATGTCTTCTGTAGTGAAAGGAAAGAATATATCTTTTTCATCTAAACAATGGGCTGAATGTTTGAATGTACCCCATGAGGGTCGATATGAGGATTATGCTGGAAACATTCCTCCAACCACTGAATACATCTCTTATGAGTTAGCTTTAGAGCTTTTGACTGGAAACAGAGAGTCAAGGAGAATCAAAACCTCAGAGCTGGATGGTGAATGTAGACTTCTCTTTAAGTTTATGACGCACCAAATTTGCCCCAAGAAAAAAGATTTTGCTGCTGTAAGATACCAAGATTTTTTTCTATTGTTTTTACTAATTACCCATGAGAAGATCAATTTGTGTAGATATCTAATGGTTCACATAGCTGGAATTGTGAAACATTCTAAGAAAGACACTACCCTGTTCTATTCCAAAATGATCTCTGCTATGTTAAAGAATCTGGAATGTGTTGATGAAGTAAATGAGATAGCCGAATCTGATAGTGCTTCTTATGTTAACAAAGAAATTTGTAAACAGTTGAAAATAAACTGGAACCCATGGAAGAAATGCTGGGTTGCTGATGAGGAAAAGTTGTATGAATCATACAATCCCACTGATCATGGAAAGTGGACGAAGGGTTTGAGAGACCCTAGTTTGAAATCAGATGAGGAGCCAATTTATTCTGATGACGAGGAAGAAGTAGATGTTGAAAGGAATAAAGACACCGAAGAGTCTGTTAAACAAGGGATGGAAGAAGCTAAAACAGAAGAAGGAAGTATGTCACCTCCTGATGATAGGAGTGATCCTGATACTGTGAGCCCTAAGAGAAGAATAGACTTTGGATCTGCCATTCCACCTTTACCCTTACCTAAATCAGAACCAGTTTTTGGTGATGAAGAAGCTAGTGACACTGAAGTATCTGACAGTGATGTTTCTATGAAGAATAGAAATGGGAATGGAGATCATGATGATGATGATATTAATGATGATGGTGATAATCGACAAGTGGATGGTCTTAATGTACCTCCAACAGAAACACATCAAACTGTACCAGAAATAAATGCCAATGGAAAGATAGATTCTCTTGAAATTAGTGGAAAAGAAATTTATGATAAACCAAAATATACTCTGTGTGCTGCGGTCTGGGATGATTACCCTAGTTTTTCTATTTTGGGTTTAGAGTATTCTGAAGAAGAAGAAGAAGAATCAAAATCTACTGCGGATATGATGGAAAGCCAACCAGTTGAGGCAAGGTCTGCTCATGCTGTTGATGCTGCAGATGCTCATCTACCTAGTTCTACTGTCTCTCAGTCTGATTTTGATAAGTTAAAAAGTGAGTTACTTACTGCTGTGAGAGATACAGTCAGAGAAGAAATTTCAAATGATATTAATCCAGACCTGGCCTACACTGGTGTGTTTATTGGCAGCCACATAGCCTCTCTAAATCATATTCATAAGGATCTACAATCTGGCATAGTATATTTATCCAACGAATTTAGATCCACCATCTCTGGTATGATGGATGTGTTGAGGAATCTGATTGAACATATTAAGAAGTCTGATCTGATAAAGTTGAATGCTGAGATAACTCAGATTGTCACTCAAGCTAGTACAACCAAAGTAACCAAGATAACTACTCGTGAGGTAGAGGCTCTAAGGCAGATTGTGTATGATGAATTGGATGCCATTAGACAAGTTCTTGATTTGGAATCGTTGAGGATGATGAAGGAGCACAGTGATCACATTCATAAGATGGTAGCAGTATATTCAGCAGATGCCACTAAATCTCAGAGAGAGATCAAGGAAAAGGTTGATCATTACTTTTCAAAAATCTATACCAAGCATGAGATGACCACGAATTTCAAAGTGTTAGTTGACAATCTGAGACTACCTCCAGTCACTCAATCTTTCAAGACTCATGTTCGACAGTTGCAAGATTTTACTACTACTTTAGAATTGTTCATGGAGAATAAGGATGATTTTGAGAAGGCAATGCAGTATGGTGCAGAAGTTATTCATAATTTCATAAATCTTTTGAAGCCTTATCTGAATGCACAAGCCACCGCCATTGTGCTTCCTACTGCTGACCCTTTCAGTGCCTCTAATGTTGCTCCAAATCAGATCTCCGTTGCTCAAGCTCTATCTCAACTCCGACCAGTTCCTCAGCAATATTCTCAACCAGCTTCTACAGCTCCACAGCAAATCCCAGTGGCATCCACTCCTCCACCCTCTATAGTCATCTTACCGCCTTTTCAAATTCACTCAGTTCAACCTACCTCCAAGCCTTCCAACTTACCAACCATTGATCCTTCTGACAATGGAAAAGCCCGTTACATCCCAAGAAATAGTTGTGCGTTGTTGTTGATAGGGTGAACCCTGTTGTGATGGTAATGTGGTGTATTATAAACTTTATTCTCTTTTCTTTTTATTCTCACTGATGCCTTCTTTTAATCTCTTCATTATCAGTTTTCCCTCCTTTTTGATTATCCCAAAGGGGGAGAAACATGTATATCTATGGATCTATGGTGGATATGGATGGGGGAGATGCATCTCTAAAGGGGGAGATTATCTATCCATAGGGGAGAACCTTTCTATGGAAATCCTTGCATATGTATTTAAAGTAATAAATTCAGGGGGATATTTATATCTCATTATGTTTTTATTCTTATTATGCCTTATTATTGATGATATATTATTTTTTCTGGCTAGGATTTGTGATTATCAAAAAGGGGGTGATTGTTGATCCCTCTGGAAGATTGTTGAATTCTTCTTATGATTTCTGTTTTAATAATCAAAAATCATCAATTACTTAATCCAGTAGGATTTCTCATATACATAATCACAATCTCTTAGTGAATCTGTGTATATTGGTTGGATCATGTTTTTGTCTCTTTGTTATTGATTTACAAGTATTCTGGAAGTCCTCTAGATTAAACAGACAACGGTCTCACCGATCCATATCAAAGGACAATGGTCGCACCAATCCATATCGATGGACAACGGTCTCACGGATCCATATCAAATGACAACAGTCTCACCGATCCATATCAAAGGACAACAATCCCAATGATCCATATCGAAGGAAAACGGTCTCACCGATCCATATCAATGGACAACAGTCGCACCGATCCGTATCGAAGGACAACGGTCTCACTGATCTCTATCGAAGGACAACGGTGTCACGGATCCATATCGAAGGACAACGGTCTCACCGATCCATATCGAAGGACAACGGTCTCACTGATGCTGATCAAATGAGTCACCGATCATGACACACCGATGCTGATCATCTGAGTCACCGAAGATGTCTCACTGATGCTGATCAAATGAGTCACCGATCATGAAACACCGATGCTGATCATTTGAGTCACCGAAGATGTCTCACCGATGCTGATCAAATGAGTCACGGAAGATGACACACCGATCTAGATCAAATGAGTCACCGATCATGACACACCGATGCTGATCATCTGAGTCACCGAAGATGTCTCACTGATGCTGATGCTAATGACCTACCGATCACTTGACTCACCGATAGTCATAAACAGCTTTTTGAATTTCTTTATCTTTTTTTAATCTAACCAACGGTCATATTATGAATATTTTAATGCTCTGTCATTTATTTAATTAAGGTTGTTGGATGTCAGGGAACCGTACCTCATACCTGCAAAAAGAAATCATTTCTTTTATTGGAGCTCATGCCATAAATACAATAAGTCCCTGCTGGTGTAGAAACACTGGTGTAACAATGACGAGATATATATGAGTGCAAAGAGTGGTGTATGAGATAGTTGTAGAAGACACAAAACCTCATACACACTCCAGCTTACTCAAGAAGAGTTCTATACATTCACGAGGACATTGAATAACTTCATCCACTACATTTCTCACTATCTCTGAATCTGGATGCCAAACAGACAACACTCTGTTTTTCAGAAAAAAACCAGAAGAGGACTCAGAATCATCTCTGATCAAACTCAAGGAGTCCAAAGCTTCACTGTAATCACTAGAGCCATTTCTAAACTCTACATCTCTGCTCTGTGATTCATTATTTCACATTTCGAGTAGTGTGTGTTATCTGCTGTATTCAACACACACATTGTCTCCTATACATTAACTGGAGGATATGTAAATCCTCACTCAAACTCCAACATCTTTTATTTCCCACTGAGATAGTGGTAGAGGTCGTGTGTGACCTAGACAGCTGGTTGTTGTTGTTCTGTTTCCCACGAATAACAGTGGTAGAGGTCTTGGACCTGGACAGTTGTAAACAGTTGTGAACCCCGATCCAGGGTGTGGATAAAATTTATAAAAATTGTTGAGAGGATTAAGTATCGGCTTGAGACTAAACCTCTTGGTTATATATGTTGTGCTATATCTTTCAATGTTATTCTTTTATTCCGCTGCTAATTACTTTAAAAAAAAACTGTTTTAATGTCACTTTGATAATTAAATTCGCAACTGTTTATATTAGTTGTAAATCAGTAAGTTGGTTTTAAATGCTAATCAACCTTTTAGTATTGATTAACTGGGAAATAATCAATCCCTTGAGAACCCAATAAAACCTTTCCTTTGATATAAATTCAATACAGTTTAATTCAGTATTTTATTTGGGGGTTTTTAAGACAATGTTTTAAAATAGAAATTTTAATTGGAACTCAATTCACCCCCCTCTTGAGTATCCACTCTGACCAACATATTTTATATCAAACATAATGTTGTTGAATAAATAGGACAAGTGAAGGGAATATCCATTCCATATGATTGAGTTCAATTATTTCTAATGGACTCTATGTTACTTTTTTATCAAAAATTTAGGTGTTAGGATCTAAAATATCCCTGATAAAAAATACATTCACATTCATACCGACATATTAAATTTTTATAAATGGTTTTATATTATATATTAATAATCAATTATTTTTTTAAATGGATTATACATATATTATTTTCAAAAATTTATGTGTTATTTTCAAATTGTTATATAAGGATTAATTTTTTGACCTGATTTAAAAATTGAATATATGGTTTTATCCACATCATTTAAATAAATTAGAAATTATTTATTATTTATAGTTCAGGAATGCTTATTAAATGTTAATCTCCTCGCATTTTATTTTAATAAAGAAAAAATAATTGATTTATTTAATACATTATACATATGGAATTCTTATTGAGACTATAGTAGGATATTAAGACAACAACATATATAAACCCAATGTGTATTTGTTGAAATTGTCTTGTATGATATAGGAAATTGAATGGAATCACATGGATGAAGTGGGTATTAATTATAGTTTGTGATATTGATATATATTTCAAATGTTGGGAATTGGAAAACCATGTTAGGTGTATATTTTTTTTTGTAATTAATTTTTTATTATTTTTCCCTTTGAACTAGTGTATGTATTAGTTCTATGGATCTTTTAACCATTGGTGAATTTTATTTTTATCTATGTTCTTATTTTACGTAGCTCTCTGTGATTTTTTTTATTACCATATCATTGTATTTATTTTCTATTGTGGTAAATCATTCCCAAAAGTGTTTTTGTGATTTCCACATGCTTTTTTACAGCTCACTAGGTTTGAGAACGACCTTGGATGTTTCCCAAATTTGGCTAGGATGTTGTATTTGTGGATGAACATGGTTGTTTACGTAATTTTTTCTCAAATTATTTTGTGGATCTATGTATTTTGGGATTTCTAGTTTTCCATAAATTAAGACCTTTTGAACATTTGGGGTTGGCTATGAGTGAGTTATAGTCTAGATCTCATCATAGTGATCCTTAAGATTCCATTTCTTATTTTTGAATCTCTATTCTTGTATCATTGATTTCATTATTTTATATTTTATTATGGATTTTTCCATCGATGATGATCAATCATCATTCTTCCTTGTTTTATGTAAAATGATTCCAAGTAGATTACTTGAATAAAATTAGATAATGATTTTGAGAACATCCCAAAAAAGCATTTATTGTATGAAAAATATTTTTAATCATTTGGTAAATGTATTTTATTACGTAATCCAATGTAATACTCTAGTCTGTAATCAATATATTGATGTAGATTTTTTTTGAATGGAGATATGAAATGATACAAAGATATTATTCAACATTAAAAAAATTTAGTCCAGTGCTTACATTATCCTGAAGAAGTATATTAATACATGGGAAATGTTTAATGAATTATTAAACTCAAAGATAAAATGGATTCTATTAAGGTAACCTATATTTTAGTCAATCATTAAGGCCATATTAGATGGTGGTGGAAATAAGTCATTACTGAAATGAATAATAATAGATTATAATGAATGGAATTTAAATAAATCATATCCGATTATGATTTCAATGAAATTTTACTCTTGTATTAATCGACATATTTTTTTTCTTCAACAACGTTACCATATTGTACTGTAATATAAAAACAATTTTTCAATAATTTAAACATTCCATCTATTATTTTATCTAATAAAAGAGAAGGTGTTAAAGGATTTATAAGGGATTTTTATTAGATATTCCTTATCATTTATATATTTGTAAACATTCTATATAGACGAAGGATGTCGATACAAAAATGAGGATAGAGATTTATCATCTAGGAATGTGATGATTGTTAACGATTCATCCCTTATCTATTGATAGTTATATTTCCCCTTATAGAATGACGATAAAGTAGAAAGAGTTTATTAGAATAAATTGTAGTGGATACTAGCATAAAATTCATCTTTTGACATTCAGAATGGATATTAATGTCTGTATGAAATTGTACTGTTGTGGGAACAATGTGAATAAAAGATTCTAATACATAGAACCACCATTAATTTACTAATAATGTGTTCATTTAAGAAATTTACAAATTTAATATAATGATTTTTATTCTTGGATATGTGGTTTAGCCTCCTCAGTGTTAAGAGCTTTAGTTATTCCATTATCTATAACCAATGGATTTGATATTAACACTTTTCATTATTAGTCAATTGTAACTCATGCATTATTCTATAGAGGAAATGATACCCCTAAAAATGAAAAAAAAGTGTGTATTTTATTCCACTTCTACACCATTTAAATATCTAATGTTATGTTATCATTGAATTCAATTGTTCGGGATATAAATTTTTTTTATTTTATTAGAATAAAGGATTGGAGGATTCCATTAGAATGTGGAATTGTTTCAATCAAAGGTGGGGTTTTTAACTACCCCAAATGAGAACATTGGATTTTTAAAATAAAATTGGATTGATGATGATGTTTAGATGTCCACTACTCCAATAGATTGGTAAATTTATATCATAATTTCTTATTGATCGTGATGATGATATATAGAGATTTATTCTTACTCTATCGGATTAGGAAATTATTTAAAACATTCAAACTAACTTTCAAAACTTGTCTACAGATATAGAACTTGAAATATCTATTGAATAAGTATCATGGACTCAAATGATATCTATACATTCTTTCTATACTTTACATGAATAATTGAATGTGATTTATATTGAATTTTATGATTTCAAAATTGAGGGATTTATCTATCAATGTGAATCACTATGGGATTACATTGTTTGCATTGATAATAAGAAAAATGAAAATATCCATTTATGAATTTATTATATAATTAAGAATATGATTATAATTAATAATAGGTATTAATTAACCCATATTAATGATTTTATGATCCATTTGAGGGATGTTAAATATTGAACATTGAAATTATATCTCAAAACAAAAACCTCAGGATTTGGGGGATAGAAATTATAATGACCAACTTTAGTATTATGTTTCCTCACATTGAGTATCTCATGGTTCCATTTGGCAAATTGAATTATCCTTTGTTTTTTAATCTGATTTTAGATTACAAAAACCCCTTGAGTAGGAATTCCATCATAATGAAACAAATGGACAACGTATTTTTATATACATGATATGTGTATGAACAATATCATTTCATAAGAACGGTTTAATGAACCTCAAGATTACACAATATTTATGGTGTTCTATAAAATTTTATCATATAGTTTTGATAATTCAAATTATATGGAAATTTTTTCTCATATCATGGAATTACATATTATCCTAAAAAGATGAAGGTCAACACATAATGTATGACACAATGATTTTTTTCAATATTCATATCATATTGAATATAAATGGATATTTGTAGTTGTTTGTAAGGGTTTAATAAAATCAATAATAGATTTTTATAGAACTCAACATGAATAGAGTGAATTTATATTATTATTTAAGAATATATGGATCATTATATAAATTGTATTGATGTTTCTACTCAACTTATATCTTAGAATTTCCTGAAGTTGAAAATGATTTGTAGTGAATATTAATTCATTCCATTTAAGTGTTGTCTGTGTTCTTATGTATGTTTATCATATACTGCCTTATGTGTCTCATCAGAATCAACCAACCAAAAATAATTTCCCAAACCATTAACTAGAGTTTTTTATAGTCATTAATACCCTACATAAATCATTTCATTTCCATTTTAGGGAAATGTTCACCATATTATCATATATATTATTTGATCTAAATGTTTTCTCAGTAGAACATAATAATTATACATTGGAAATGTGTTTATTAAATTTACTCATCCGGCTATTACATTACTTACATATTTCAAATGAGAATGTAATTTATGATAACATTTGTAGGATGTTCCTCTATGAGGATCTGATAATGTTAATGGATATATGGAACCTCATTGAAATATTCTCCTGAAATAAAATTTCATAAAAGGTAAAAATTGTTAATTTTATTATCTTGAGTATTTAGTAGAATTTCTTCGTTATCGAGTTTTTTATAGGATAAATTTTTGGATGTTAAATTCCATGCAATTATGAATTATTTATATATTTTTGATCCTGTTAATTTTTTTAATTTCACTATAAAGATTGATAATTTTTATGAAACAATGTGTTATTCCTTCAACCATGATAATTTTTTTGATGGATAATATGAATTACCTCTTTTGTTTATTCACTCTAACACATTTTCTATGTATTACTATGTGAATATTCAATTTTTGTAGCCTAGTCTATACTATGACATTATAAATTTTTTATCCTATATTAGTATGTTTATTATATTTAATTTGACAATAATAAAATGAATTAATTAAGATATTATCTATTCTCTTATAGATGTTTGATTAGGTATCAATGGATTTAATCATTATACTACTATAGAAATCCCAAGGAAAGAATACAACCTTGCTGGTTATTGACCAATAAATATTATCAGATCAGTTTATCAAAATCTATAATACTTCTATTATAAAAAATTTGAAATATATATGTGTAAGTTATTTGATGGTTAAATGGTGTGTAATAATATATAATTCTTTATATTTATCCATAATTTGAGTTATATTTGTTTAAAATTAGTTATGATGATTATGGGATCTCAGTAAAGGTTAAGAATAACCAATACTAAATATACTGATGACCCAACAGATTCATAAAATATTATTATGGAGGATGTTTTATATGATTATACATGATACTTTATGGTTTAATGCGATTACTATCTAGGGAATGTTAAAATTTCAAAAAACATTACTTATTAGCCATTAATTAAAATGGTAACATTCAATGCCTTATATATCCAACATTGTAGATCATATCTTAACTAGTCTACAAATGGTAAATATTTTTAGAGTGGGTTGAGTATTATTTGTGATATTATGGGTAAGATCCATAATATACATCAGTGTTTTGTGATGTCATAAATACATCATAAAACTTATCTGGATATGAGACATTATATTATTGTATATTTTTTTGTGAAATCGTATTATGGAATGTTTTAATTCATATCGATCACTAAATACATGTTAATAATTGGAAATAAGTGCAGATAAATGTGGGTACTCTTGAAAAAATAATGTGGATTGGAAATGTTTCATATTATTTAAAATCACCTCAGTATTTAAATATGCTCCATGATGAATTTCACGTGTCATTAATAAATAGATATCAACATTAATCTTATCATATTTTTGGTTAAGTGGAGAATAATTTGGAACTGGATATGTATTTTGTCAAGTAATCTTTCATAATAAACGATTCTTGAGAAAATATAATGTGTATATGATTTGTTCAGTCATTTTGAAGAATATGAAAATAGGGGAAATATATTCTTGAGTAATGGGTGGGTGAATGATATATGAAAGAGAAATGTCCTATCTATATTTATGTATCATTATTCTCAACCACGATTTATATAAATATAATGTGACATGGTGGGAAAATTAACAGATCAATGTATTCCTTTTATGTATGAATTCCTTATCTATATTTATTTAGGTTTACTATTTCACTTATCCATCATTTGGATGATTGCGATCCTTTAATCAATTGCAACACTGATGCTATAGAAATTCATAGTGTGAATGAATGATTAACAATATGAATTGCAATTTGTTATCATGGTGTAGATTTCGATGTATATAACTCATCAATGATTAAATCAAAACAATTTTTATTTCTTAAACAAATATTTGTGTGACATATTCAATGCATGAATCATGGTCCATTCATGGTCACATGGAACCTATCTTTATAATTATGTTTTCCACAATCACCCCTGTATAAATTTATCAATTATTATCATTTTTATATGAGGTGAACCTATAAATTCCTCTCTTGATCAGACTACACTCTATCATCATTCTTGGTGAAATTCTTGTAGTTATTCACCGTAGATCATATTTTGTCTTCGTGATATGTGGTGTCTCCCATCTTACAAAACTATTCCCCGTTTTTCTTTTGTTTTCAAATAACAATCGTGGTGTGATATCATATTGGTTTTATGATAAAAAGTATTTTTGAGGTTTCATAGGTCAAGGATTGTCTTTATATTCTATGATTATTCTATTCTACTGGTATTTGTATTCCATCCATTTTGATGGTTATACCATGTGATCGAGCTTTGTGGATTTATAAGAAGTCATTTTTAGATGAATCATTTATTCTATATTATTTTTGAATGTGGTTGTAATTTATTTAATGATATTGATTCAATTCATGGGAACCACTATGGATTTTGAAAGTGAATTTACGAAAAACATTATTTTCTTCCATGATTATTGATGGTTGTAGACATATTTGAATTAATTTTAAAAGATGGATCATTAATGATAATAAATACCAATTAAATTAAATTATTTTATATAATGAAATTTCATAGTAAGGGAGACATCCAATTTTATAATCTGTTTTAGGTTTTGATTCATGGAATACCATGGCTATAAATTATTTCACTATATAGTATATATATATATGATAACTCTAATGAAACATTAATATGTTATTTAGTTAAAATATAATTATTTTTAATCCTGATTCATGAGTTCTATACATGTTAGTACACACAAATTTATCATGCGTTCGTTTTTTTGGATATAGCATCATTACTAATCATAACCAATATATCGTTGAACTCTTTTTGAGTGATATTAATTTTTTAGTATTTTTTTTTTGTTAATAAATATTCATTGATGTTTTGAAAATAGTTTATATTAATGTTATTCATAGTCTTGTATATGTTATTTTCATAATCTTTTTGATGGTTTTTTAACAAGTAATTTTATCATAAGAAATCATGACCACAAATAATTAATTTAAATGTACTGAATTGTATCTATTCATTTGGATTTATTCATGATTTAGAAAATATTATCTAAAACTATTTTATTTTTGAAAATTTAGTATTTTTGTTTTATATTATAGTATTATGATGTTATAAATTTTGGACCCTACATGATTGTGGGGATGACAATATATGTACATCCATGGGTTTTTTATACATTATAATATATAATAAAACAAAGGGAAAGACATTTATTGGAGTTATTTGATATATGATCCATTTTGTGATATTTTTATGGAAATGACCTAGGTGGTTGTTGAACCACAAATCTCATCAATATATATTGATGTATTATATTTCTTGAGTGTTATACTTTGAGAAGTACAAGAATTAAAACTATGAATCTTTTTTCTCTTCATTCTTTCTTTCTATATATATATATTGTTATATTATGAAAGTTTTTAGATTCGAATTTATTTAATATATTTGATTGGGTGGTGTTTATATTAAATTATTCCTAAAAGAAATGAATTTTTGTATATCTATTATATAAAAATTCTTAAAGGTTATTCATTGCTGGTGATACAATCTTCAATAGCTACTGGGAATAGGGAATTCTCTTTCGGGCCATACCATGAGTAGGTTTGGGAAACCTATTTGGGTATAATGTAGGGTGGTTTAATATATCTCACATTATAAATATATTATTATATAATATTTCAGAATTATAACCATCATAACTACAAATATACTCTTCTTAATATTAAGGGGAGTCTACCTAATTTTTTTTTACTCATGTATTTGGATGGAGGATAAAAAGTTACATTAATAATGTTATAAAAAATTCATTTTATGTATTATTTGATAAATTTAAAAATATAATATATATTTTCTATATAAAATTTTTAATTACTTTTTGAAATAAAAAATTTTGTGTCCATTGATATGAATTAATGTGTCAAATTAATTGAAATGGATAATTTTTGATTGGTATAGGAGTTTACGTCAAAGTGAGAGTATTTTATTGAGAATTGAAGACTATAGCTCCCATTCGGTATGGAAACACAACATGATATTCATAAAAAAATTTATTATATAGTTCTATGATCATCATAAGTAAGGATTATATGAAAAAAATATCCATGTATGAGTTTGAATGATGCTAAATAGTCGTTGAGTTATTCAGGATAAAAATGAATGATTTATAACTTTCAATTCAACCATAAAAGTACATGAGGGTTTTTAAATTATCTTAAATTATTTTATCATCATATAAATATATAGATAATGATAATGATTATCTTAGTTTTTATTATTGTGAGTAAATTCCTTCAGGTGATTGTGAAAATATTACTATATATATTTGTTCTACGGATGGAATTTAAGAATATGGTTATGGAATTGGAATTCAAGAATAAAGCGCCAGTTGTGAATATGATTCTTGATAATTATATATTGATTTAATATACTCCTGAAAATATATTTATGACACATCTAACAATGTGGATAGAATATTAAAACATAACTGTATTCTATATACATTTTTTCATTTGAAAAAATTGTTTGTAACTAGTTAAATGTAAAATATATAATATTTGTTTTTTTTTTGAAATTGTATAGTTATAGTGTTTATATAAGTTCTATTTACAAATTTTTTCCAGGGGTGTAAACTAGATAGAATATGGTGCATTAAAGATATTGTATAACAATAATTTCCAGATTTATATTTGAATGTTATATATAAAAAAATCATTAAACCCTTGTTATAACCCTATAAATGTTTTTATATGAACCATTTATAACTACTTTTAATGATATGTTCCACGGATCCATTATTCGAAGGATAGGTTGATATCCCTATAACTACTGTTTCGAGACGCCGGTATAGACATATCCCTACATTGATAATTCTAATATTTTTTTAAAATAATGGAATGAGTTTAACAATTTATTCCCCATTATATAATAATATTTCAATCCCAATTATATTTTATATTAATATTACAAAAAAATATATCATTTAATCATTGAAATCATTAAATCAATTACAAATTTTTTCCAGTAAAAGTAAAATAACATCTCTATAGAAACTACTTATTACATCAAATACAATGATTCCCATTACAAATCATTAAAATAATATGAAAGCAATGAAGGAATATTAGGAAATTATATTCATTAAAATCCTTTATAGTCACTATATAAAATGAATACCTTAAAAATTTATTTCCAAAAACCTATATTAGAATAAATTTACTAAATATTTGAAACATTTTTATGTAATACAAATCCAAGATATTTCCATCATCATTATTGATTATCTAAAATAGTTAATTTTGATATCATCATACAATAACAGAGCCAAATAATTCAAAATGAACTAAATAGTAAATAATAACACAACTCCTATGAGGTTTATATCTCACACCCACCAATAATCATATATAATTCTTAAATAATATTACATGATTAAAACAAACTGTTTTTGGATTTTTTTTATTAATATAAAGAAAACACGTAAAAATAGTTTTTAACCCATATATTGAAGAATATATATTAAAATAAAAATGAATTTTAATATTGACTAATGAATTCAATCATGGTAAAAATAATAATTAAAATTAAAATTAGTGGGTAATCATTGAAATTGAAATAAAATAAAATAATACATGATATGAAACGTGATGTTTTGATGAAATAAACCCCTAAACATGACTTCATTATTTTAGTTGTGTCAAACCATAAAGGTAAATTCTATTTAAATTAATATGGTATATTATAGATAGAAATATAAACCATAGGTGTAGAGAAAACTATAATATGGGTTCCCATTTTATAGAAACTCCTCATATGAAACTTCTACAATAAAATAATTTATTTTCTTATTAATCTTTTTAGGATTCTTGTTGGGGTTGTTCAAATATCCTTACCATATCTTGTATCAAATATTTTCCATAAATCAAAAAATAAACGCCATATTTATGTTATTATCACAGTATTAAAATAAAACAGTCCCTCTTTAACTCACACATCAACCACAATCGTATCACCTTTAGCTAAACTATTATATTGAATGATATAGATCCCATTATGATCTTAATTTAACATGAAATTTATATTATCCATATAAAATATATAACCATAAGTTAAAATTTCTAACTAGATCATTTATAACTCCTAGAATGGGATTCTATATGCCGTTTTTAATAAAACAAAATAATTACGTCGTTTATTGTATTTTAAGAAATAATATCTTTTAAAATTCATATTAATTTAAAAACTAAAAAAACTCAAATCATGTTATATATTAAAATCCTTTTAAATATATTATGTAATTGTAAAATTTAAAATAACATTTTCCTCAATATATCCCATAAAATTCATAGATTATTATTTTTTTAAGAATAAACATTTCATGATTCATCAAAATCACTTGGGTAATAGAAAAAATTACATCATTATAGATTTAGTTGAATTTGTAGAAGATTGTAAATTTTCATTTAAAATGAAAAAATATTTATATAAATCCAAAACTGAAGAAATTATAGAGATTAATAAATTTTAATGTATAAAAAAATTTATCGATTTAAATGGATATATTTTATTGTCATAATATAACATATGGATCATATTGATATAGTTGTCTAGGAATTAAAAAAAATTCACAACACATGTGATTTTACAAGATAAATATATAATGATTTTGCAAAGTAGACATAAACTGTAAAACCATTAATGTCGCATGATAGATGAAGGTCGTTATATAATTATTTAATGGTCATAATATGAATATGTACTAAGATATTATATATCCCTTTATCAGAATATAATATGTAATGATATTTATCTAATAATGTTCATTAAACTAAAAATATTTAGATTTTATGAGATAATAGAGTGAAATAACTTATTATAATAAGGGTATCCCACATATAATTAAAAGATAATAGATTTTAGAATTTGTTTAATTAATAGAATCACTATTAATATATTAGATTAAAAAATAAAATATGTATTATTTTTCTAATAATAAATATATAAAAAATGTCCAGCATCGTTACAATGATTCAAAAAGAAATATAATGAATTATTGGTCATGGATTTAGATGTTACTTGAATTAAACCTATTTGTGTGTACACTAGTCAGATAATGAGTGAATATCACTCAAATATCCATGTAAAACAATTCATTGTATACATAAGAGTTCCTTTTAAATAATGGTTAATTAGCAATGATAATGTCTAATGGGAACAAAAAACATAAATATCTAATATTTTGAAAACCTCAAATCACACTTTGATATTTATGGGTCAACTATTAATTACATAAAGGTAATAAATTTTCTTATAAATTGAAAAAGTTTATGCCCCCCACTAATATATGTAACTGTAAATCAAATATTTACAATGTATTAAGGCGATTAATATGAGAAAAACTACATAAAAAAATACTTCATATATAAATATATATTGTATCAAATCAATTTTTGTGTTTTATAAAAACAATTATGAGATATAAGAAATATAAAATTTGAAGTAAAACCCTCTTCAATTGATTCAAAACTATGTAACAGTTAAATATATTACATTTATTACAAATATTAAATTGATATTCATAATTTATAAATACAAATTTATACAATTTATTTAATTTTAAGATATCTCAAAATTGTTTCAACCATTAGGTGATTTATTATAAATATAATAGCTACACAAAGCTAACATATTTTCTTGTATAAATAATTAGATATTTAATTTCTTTATTCCATCCTCAAAATTACTTCTATTTGTTACATTTTTTCTTCCTCCTTACATATATATGTGTTGGAGTCAACTTAATTGGATATAAAGATGATGCATTGTTCAATATTGTTGTACTTATATAAATATATTTGAGTGTTTATATGTTAATAACCAATAATACATTTTCCGATCATGTATAGGTTATTCATCCATGGTGTGTAATATCATATATATAAATTCTCATTCTTTTTTTAGTCATTCTAATTTTAATTATTTAAATTATATAAATCATATTTAAATTATATGAAAAAAACCTTATAAATCATAGGTCACTAAGAAAATGATATCCTATAAAAGTAATTTATATGTATTGTTGTAGATAGCTAATTTTTTATGTGTGCATGAAAGAGTAATTGATTTGTTATCTAATAATTCACATTATATAGGTAGGTGTAATTTTTTAGATCTTATTGTATACATTACATCATGGATTCAAATTTATTTAAATTCAACAATGAGATCGGAACTCTTATGGTTCTCTGTTATTTTGTATATATTTTTAAAAATATACAAATATTTATATCTTGTTTTTAGAAGTATAAATTTATTAATATGTTATTATTTTATTACCACATTTTCAATTTCATATTCATCGTTATAGTTGATGAGGTATTTCTAAAAATCATTCATTAGATGTATTTGAATCTTTTTTAATTTGGTGGATAGCATATTTGTTTTAATATGACCTTGAGATCATAAAAAATATCTAGGAAGGGTAATGAATTGAATAATAGAAAATTTATATAATATCATCATGTTGCTGTATATATATTTGGAGATGTGTGGAGTGTAATTGAGGGTAAAATATCGATGTATCTCAATGCAGGGTATGTTGATAGTACATTTCATTGGAATCCTGTATCTATTCATCCATAACTGATATCTAAATATTGTAATAAGAGTATTTTAAATAATTTGGTATAGGTTTTCTATGATCATGTCAGTTTTCATGAATCTCTAGAGATATATTCAAGAAATAATCTTTAAATCGTGTTCTAATGATGGTTGATTTATATTTAAATGGTTTCGAATTAGGGGGTGATTTAAATGGTTTTTTAATATTCCTTGATTTTTGAATCATGGAGTATCTATGGTTATTCTAGATTTTAGGAATAATTATTTGTTAAAAAGGAATAATTGGATGATGTATGAGTTGATTTCATGGTGTATAAGTGTCACCGTCATTTTTTTGTCTTTGTTTTAATCTGGTGCATTGAAATACCGATATCCATTATAGGTATTTTTTGAGATTAATCTTGAGTTTTTATGTTTCATATATGTTTAATCACACTAATTTGGGTTCTCCATATCTAGTTTATGAGTTTTCGAAGAAAAGGTGGTTACTTTATAATTTGGGCCAACAGTGAGCCCATTTCCAGTTTTAATAACCGAATTTTTTTCTTTTATAACCCTTTTTTTAATACTTTTGAAACCATTACACTTCCCACATGTCATAAACTAACATATTAAAACATCTATATCATTTTGGACCCCATATATATTCATAATAATGGTGAATTTGGTTTACTTATTTAGGCAATGGGCTAGCCCATGGGCCCATTTCCAGTTTTAAGTAACTAATTTGTTTCTTTTATATCTAATTCAATTTTTAATATTTTTCAGTACTTCCACCACCCCCTAAAATCCAATACCCTATCCCCACCTCCATTATCTATTTACCTTATTTGGAGCTCACATGGGTCGCAGATTAGTGGGGATGTTCTCTGGTTTCCTCTAAACATCTATAATTGAGAAGGTAAATTATTTCACCCATAACTCATTCAATTCGTGCTCTATTTGCCAAAAATATTCTTCACCTATTTCTTCCACACCATAGGAGACTTTCCAAGATGTTTCATCCCATTCCCTTATGTATAGGGTTTCATATCTAATGGAATACGAAGAATTTTCTAGTGGAAAAAGAGATATTCCACCTCATTTATCCTCCCTCTTCTTCCTCTTTTCATTAATTCATGGTTTTATAATCTCCCCTAGTCCTGATAGACCAAGGGTTCTATTATAAAATGAATTTTTAGGGAGTTTATATTCATTGAGGTCTGGTCTTCATAGTTTTTTGGTTTATAAACCCGCGACGGTTGATTGTGGGTGTGCGTTCCCATTACGCCAAGGATTTGAGGTAGGATATCCCTTGCTAAAACCATTATCATTTATGTTTTATAATTTTAATTCTATTATAACATTATTTATATAATATTTTCTGCTATGAAACATTAGTTCTAAAGGGTCTGTATGCATATTATGTTTTATAACTTATTTTGTTAAAAATATAGTTGTTTTGGTATAAATGGGCACTCCTCTTGTTTGATAAATTATTCCATGAGAATTCTAACATGGTTTATGGTATTTTGAATATGTATCAGTATCTTGAATAACATTATTGCATGAAAATGGTGTTTTATCCAATTTTAAGTGCTTAAAAGAATTTGTTTTGTTAAAGAGTGCATGTCATGTGTTCGAAAAATTTTCTGGTTTTCTTTTATGTGTCTAGTGCAATTTAAAATAATATGTTTGGATTTATAAATATATTGTTATCGTGTAAAAAAATTATTTTGGGATCCTTTTAGGGATTTCAAATTCGGATTTGGTTTTACAAACAATTGGTTTTGTTGTTTACAGCAAGTTTTAGCCCAAGTTGCCGAGAAATGGAATGTTTCGCATTCTCATAATAATGGTTGTGTTTTGAATATGTCACCTAAGTGTTTTAAGGTATTTATGAATTTTTCTTATTCTATAAATAAAAAAGAACAACTTTGTGTTAGACTAGAATGACTAGGAATTTTTTTACTTCAAGAATTTGATATATATTTCATATCAAATAAAATGTTGTTGAATAAATTGGACAAGTGAAGGGAATATCCATTCCATATGATTGAGTTCAATTATTTATAATGGACTCTATGTTACTTTTTTGTCATAAATTTAGGTGTCAGGATCTAAGATAGCCCTAATATAAAATAAATTCACATTCATACCGTCATATTAAATTTTTATAAATGTTTTTATATTATATATTAACAATCAATTTTTTTTAAATGGATTATACATATATTCTTTTCAAAATTTTATGTCTTATTATCAAATTTTTATATAAGGATTTAATTTTTTGACCTGATATAAAATTTGAATATATGGTTTTATCCACATCATTTAAATAAATTATAAATTATTTATTAGTTATAGTTTAGGAATTTATATTAAATGTTAATCTCCTCGTATTTTATTTTAATAATGAAAAAATAATTGATTTATTTAATACATTCTACATATGGAATTCTTATTGAGACTATAGTAGGATACTGAGACAACAACATATATAAGCCCAATGTGTATTTTTTGAAATTGTCTTGTATGATATAGGAAATTTAATGGAATCACATGGATGAAGTGGGTATTAATTATAGTTTGTGTTATTGATATATTTTTTTAATATTTGGAATTCGAAAACCATGTTAGGTGTATATGTGTTTTTGTAATTAATTTTTTATTCTTTTTCCCTCTGAACTAGTGTTTGTATTAGTTCTATGGATCTTTTTAACCATTGGTGAATTGTATTTTTATCTATGTTATTATTTTACATAGCTCTCCGTGATTTTTTTATTACCACATCATTGTATTTATTTTTTATTGTGGTAAATAATTCCCAAAAATGATTTTGTGATTTCCACATGCTTTTTTATAGCTCACTAGGTTTGAGAACGACCTTGGATGTTTCCCAAATTTGGCTAGGATGTTGTATTTGTGGATGAAAATGGTTGTTTAAGAAATTTATTCTCAAATTAATTTGTGGATCTACGTATTTTGGGATTTCTAGTTTTCCATAAATTAAGACCTTTTGAACATTTGGGGTTGGCTATGAGTGAGTTATAGTCTAGATCTCATCATGGTGATCATTAAGATTCCATTTCTTATTTATGAATCCCTATTATTATATCATTGATTTCATTATTTTTTATTTTATTATGGATTTTTTCATCGACGATGATCAATCACCATTCTCCCTTGTTTTATGTAAAATGATTCCAAGTAGATTACTTGAATAGATTTAGATAATGATTTTGAGAACATCCCAAAAAAAGCATTTACTGTATAAAAAATATTTTCAATCATTTGGTAAATGTATTTTATTACATAATCCAATGTGATACTCTAGTCCCTAATCAATATATTGATGTCGAATTTTTTTGAATGGAGATATGAAATGATAAAAAGATATTATTCAACATTAAAAAATTTTAGTCCAGTGCTTACATTATCCTGAAGAAGTATATTAATACATGGGAAATGTTTAATGAATTATTTAACTCAAAGAGAAAATGGATTCTATTAAGGTAACCTATATTTTAGTTAATCATGAAGGCCATATTAGATGGTTGTGGAAATAAGTCATTACTGAAATGAATAATAATGGATTATAATGAATGGAATTTAAAAAAATCATATCCGATTATGATTTCAATGAAATTTTACTCTTGTATTAATCGACATATTTTTTGTCTTCAACAACGTTACCATATTGTAATGTAATATAAAAACTATTTTTCAAAAATTTAAACATTCCATCAATTTTTTATCTAATAAAAGAGAAGGTGTTAAAGGTTTTATTAGGGATTTTTATTAGATATTCCTTATCATTTATATATTTTTAAACATTCTATATAGATGAAGGCTGTGGATACAAAAAAATGAGGACAGAGATTTATCATCTAGGAATGTGATGATTGTTAGCGATTCATCCCTTATCTATTGTTAGTTATATTGGCCCTTATAGAAGGATGATAAAGTAGAAAGACTTTATAAGAATAAATTGTACTGGATACTAGCATACAATTCATCTTATGATATTCATAATGGATATTAATGTCTGTATGAAATTGTATTGTTGTGGGAACAATGTGAATAAGAGATTCTAATACTTAGAACCACCATTATTTTACTAATAATGTGTTCATCTAAGACATTTAAAAATTTAATATAATTATTATTATTCTTGGATATGTGGTTTAGTCTCCTCATCATTAAGAGATTTAGTTATGCCATTATCTATAACCAATGGATTTGATATTAACACTTTTCATTATAAGTCAATGATAACTCATGCATTATTCTATGGAGGAAATGATACCCCTAAAAATGAACAAGAAGTGTGTAATTTATTCAACTTATACACCATTTAAATATTTAATGTTATGTTATCATTGAATTCAATTGTTCAGGATATAAATATATTTTAGTTTATTAGAAGAATGGATTGGAGGATTCCATTAGAATGTGGAATTGTTTCAATCAAAGGTGGGGTTTTTAACTATCCCAAATGAGAACATTGGATTTTTAAAATAAAATTGGATTGATGATGATGTTTAGAAGACCACTACTCCAATAGATTGGTAAATTTATATCATAATTTCTTATTGATCGTGATGATGATATATAGAGATTTATTCTTACTCTATCGGATTAAGACATTATTTAGAACATTCATACTAACTTTAAAAACATGTCTACAGATATAGAACATGAAATATCAATTGAATAAGTATCAAGGACTCAAAAGATATCTATACATTCTTTCTATACTGTACATGAATAAATGAATGTGATTAATATTGAATTTGATGATTTCAAAATTAAGGGATTTATCTATCAATGTGTATCACTATGGGACTATGTTGTTTTCATTGCTAATAAGAAAAATGAAAATATCCATTTATGAATTTATTATATAATTAAGCATACGAATATAATTAAGAATATTTATTAACTAACCCATATTAATGATTTTATGATCCATTTGAGGGATGTTAAATATTGAACATTGAAATTATATCTCAAAACAAAAACCTCAGGATTTGGGGGATGGATATTCTAATGACCAACATCAGTATTATGTTTCCTCACATTGAGTATCGCTTGGTTCCATTTGGAAAATTGAATTATCCTTTTTTTAATCTGATTATAGATTAAAAATCCCCCTTGAGCCGGAATTCCATCATAATGGAACAAATGGACAATGTATTTTTCTATTCATGAAATGTCTATGAACAATGTCATTTCATAAGAACAGTTTAATGACCCTCAAGATAACACAATATTTATGGTGTTCTATAAAAGTTTATCATATAGTTTTGATAATTCAAATTATATGGATATTTTTTCTCAAATCATGGAATTACATATTATCCTAAAAAGATTTAGGTTAACACATAATGGACGACACAATGAATTTTTTCAATATTCATAACTTATTGATCATAAATTGATATTTTTAGTGGTTTCTAAGGGTTTAATAAAATCAATAATTGATTTTTATAGAACTCAACATGAATGGAGTGAATTTATATTATTATTTAGGAATATATGAATCATTATATAAATTGTATTGATGTTTCTACTCAACTTATATGCAAAAATTTCTTAAAGTTGGTAAGTATTTGCAGTGAATATTAATTCATTCCATTTAAGTGTTGTATGTGTTCTTATGTATGTTTATCATATACTGCTTTATGTCTCTCATCAGAATCAACCAACCAAAAATAATTTCCCAAACCATGAACAAGAGTTTCTTACAGTCATTAATACCCTACATAATTCATGTGAATACCATTTTAGGGAAATGTTCACCATATTATCATATATATTATTTGATCTAAAAGTTTTTTCAGTAGAACATAATAATTATACATTGGAAATTTGTATATTAAATTTACCCATCCGGATATTACATTAATTACATATTTTAAATGAGAATGTAATTTATGATAACATTTTCAGGATGTTCCTCTATGAGGATCTGATAAAGTTAATGGATATATGGAACCTCATTGAAATATTCTCCTGGAATCAAATTTCATAAAAGGAAATAATTACTAATTTTATTATCTTAAGTATTTAGTTAAATTTTTTAGTTATCGAGTTGTTTATAGGATAAATTTTTGGAAGTTCAATTCCATGGAATTATGAATTATTTATATATTTTTTATCATTTTTTTTAATTTCACTATAAATATTGATAATTTTTATGAAACAATGTATTATTCCTTCACCCATGATATTTTTTGTGATGGATAATATGAATTACCTCTTTTGTTAATTCACCCAAACACATTTTCTATGTATTACTATGTGAATATTCAATTTTTGTAGCCTAGTCTATACTACGACATTATAAATTTTTTATCCTATTTTAATATGTGTTATTATATTTAATTTGACAATAAGAAAATGAATTAATTCAGATATTCTTTATTCTCTTTTAGATGTTGGATTAGGTAACAATGGATTTAATCATTATACTACTATAGACATCCCAATGGAAGAAATCAACCTGGATGGTTATTGACCAAACAATATTATCAGATCAGTTTATCCAAATCTATGATACTTCGATTATATAAATTTTTTTTAATAAATATGTGTAAGTTATTTGATGGTTAAATGGTGTGGAATAATATATAATTCAGTATATTTATCCATAATTTGAGTAATATTTGTTTAAAATAAGTTATGATGATGATGGGATCTCATTAAAGGTTAAGAATAACCAATACTAAATATAATGATGACCAAACTGATTCATAAAATATTATTATGGAGGATATTTTATATGATTATACACGATAATTTATGGTTTAATGCAATTACTATATAGGGAATGTTAAAATTTAGAATAACATTAGTTATTAGCCATTAATTAAAATCGTAAACATCAATGCCTTATATATCCAACATTGTAGATCATCTCTTAACTAGTCTACAAATGGTAAATATTATTAGAGTGAGTTGAGTATTATTTATGATACTATGGGTAAGATCCCTAATATACATCAGTCTTTTGTGATGTCATAAATACATCATAAATCTTATCTGGATCTGAGACATTATATTGTTGTATATTTTTTCTGAAATCATATTATGGAATGTTTTAATTCATATAGATCACTAAATACATGTTAATAATTAGAAATATGTGCTGAGAAATGTGGCTACTATTGACAAAATAATGTGGATTGGAAATGTGTCATATTATTTAAAATCACCTCCGTATTAAACTATGATCCATGATGAATTTCACGGGTCATTAAAAAAGAGATATCAACATGAATCTTATCATATTTTTGGTCAAGTGGAGAAAATTTTGGAACAGGATATGTATTTTGTCAAGTAATCTTTCAAAATAGATGATTCTTGGGAAACTATAATGTGTATAATATTTATTCAGTCATTTTGAAGAATATGAAAATAGGGGAAATATATTCTTGATTAATGGGTGGGTGAATGATATATGAAAGAGAAATGTCCTATCTATATTTATGTATCATTGTTCTCACCCACGGTTTATATAAATATAATGTGACATGGTGGGAAAATTAACAGATCAATGTATTCATTTTTTGTATGAATTCATTATCTATATATTTTTAGGTTTACTATTTAGCTTATCCATCATTTGGATGATTGGGATCCTTTAATCAGTTGCAACACTGATGCTATAGAAATTCATAGTGTGAATGAATGATTAACAATATGAAATGCAATATATTATCATGGTGTAGATTTTGATGTATATAACTCATCAATGATTAAATCAAAAGGATTTTTATTTCTTAAACAAATCATTGTGTGACATATTCAATGCGTGAATCATGGTCCATTGATGGTCACATGGAACCTATCATTATAATTATGTTTTCCACAATCACCCCTATATCAATTTATCGATTATTATCATTTTTATATGAAGTGAACCTATAAATTACTCTCTTGATCAGACTACACTCTATCATCATTCATGGTGAAATTATTGTAGTTATTCACCATAGATCATATTTTGTCTTTGTGGTATGTGGTGTCTCCCATCTTACACAACTATTCCACTTTTTTCTTTTGTTTTAAAATAACAATCGTGGTGTAATATCATATTGGTTTTATGTTAAAATGTATTTATGAGGTTTCATAGCTTAAGGATTCTCTTTATATTTTATGATTATTCAATTCTACTGGTGTTTGTATTCCATCCATTTTGATGGTTATACCATGTGTTTGAGCTTTGTGGATTTATAAGAAGTCATTTTTAGATGAATCATTCATTTTATATTATTTTCGAATGTGGTTGTAATTTATTTAATGATATTGATTCAATTCATGGGAACCACTATGGATGTTGAAAGTGAATTTACGATAAAAATTATTGTCATCCATGATTATTGATGGTTGTAGACATATTTGAATTAATATGAAAAGATGGATCATTAATGACAATAAATCCCAAATAAATTATATTATTTTATAAAATGAAATTTCTTAGTAAGGGAGAGATCCAATTTTATAATCAGTTTTAGGTTTTGATTCATGGAATACCATGACTACAAATTATTTCACTATATAGTATATATATTTGATAACTCTATTAAAACATTAATATGTTATTTAGTTAAAATATAATTATATGTAATCCCGATTCATGAGTTCTATACATGTTAGTGCACACATTTTTATCATGCATTTAATTTTTTTGGATATAGCATCCTTTCTATTCATAACCAATATATCTTTGAACTCTTTTTGAATGATATTAATTTTTCAGTATTTTTTTATTTTTTTTAATAAATATTCATTGATGTTTTGAAAATAGTTTATATTAATGTTATTTATAGTCTTGTATATGTTATTTTAATAATAATTGGTATGGTTTTTTTACAAGTTATTTTATCATAAGAAATCATGACAACAAATAATTAATTTAAATATACTGAATTGTATCTATTCATTTGGATTTATTCATGATTGAGAAAATATTAACTAAAAGTATTTTATTTTTTAAAATTGAGTATCGTTGTTTTATATTATTGTATTATGATGGTATAAATTTTGGGACCCTACTTGATTGTGGGGATGAAAATATATGAACATCCATGGGTTTTTTATACATTATAATATATAATAAAACAAAGGGAAAGAAATTTATTGGCATTGTTTGATATATGAGCCATTTTGTGATATTGTTATTGAAATGACCTAGATGGTTGTTGAACCACAAATCTCATCAATATATATTGATGTATTATATTTCTTGAGTGTTATACCTTGAAAAGTACAAGAATTAAAATTATGAATCTTTTTTCTCTTCATTCATTCTTTCTCTTTATATATTGTTATATTATGAAAGTGTTTAGATTCGAATTTATTTAATATATTTGATTGGGTGGTGTTTATATTAAATTATTCCTAAAAGAAATGATTTTTTGTATAATCTATTATATATAAATTCTTAATGTTTATTCATTGATGGTGATACAATTTTCAATAGCTACTGGGAATTGGGAATTCCCTTTCGGGTCATACCATGAGTAGGTTTGGGAAACCTGTTTGGGTATATTGTAGGGAAGTTTAATATATCTCACATTAAAAATATATTATTATCTAATATTTCAGAATTATAACCATCCTAACTACAAATGTACTCTTCTTAATATTAGAGGGAGTCTACCTAAATTTTTTTACTCATGTATTTGGATGGAGGATATAAAGTTACATTAATAATGTTATAAAAAATTCATTGTATGTATTATTTGATCAATTTAAAAATATAATATCTATTTTCTATATAAATTTTTTAATTAATTTATGAAATAATAAATTTTGTGTCCATTGATATGAATTAATGTGTCAAATTCATTGAAAAGGATAATTTATGATTGGTATAGGAGTTTACGTCCAAGTGAGAGTATTTTGTTGAGAATTGAAGACTATAACTCCCATTCTGTATGGAAACACATCATGATATTCATAAAAAAATTCTCATATAGTTCTTTGATCATCAAAAGGAAGGATTATAGGAAAAAAATATCCATGTATGAGTTTGAATGATGCTAAATGCTAAATAGTCTTTGAGTTATTCATGATAAAAATAAATGATTTATAACTTTCACTTCAACCATAAAAGTACATGAGGGTTTTTAAATTATTTTAAATTATTTTATCATCAAATAAATATATATATAATGATAATGATTATCTTAGTTTTTATTATTGTGAGGAAATTCCTTCGGGTGATTGTGACAATATTACTATATATATTTATTCTTCTGAAGGAATTTATGAATATGGTTATGGTATTCGAATTAAAGAATAATGTTCCAGTTATGAATATCATTCTTGATAATTTTATATTGATTTAGTATACTTCTGAAAATATATTTATGACACATCCAACATTGGGATGGAATATTAAAACATAATTTTATTCTATATAAATATTTTCATTTGAAAAAATTGTTTGTAACTAGTTAAATTTAAAATATATAATATTTGTTTTTTTTTGAAATTGTATAGTTATATTGTTTATATAAGTTCTATTTACAAATTTTTTCCAGGGTTGTAAACTAGATATAATCTGGTGCATTAAAGATATTGTGTAACAATAATTTCCAGATTTATATTTAAAGATTATATATTAAAAAATCATTAAACCCTTGTTATAACCCTATAAATGTTTTTATATGAACCATTTATAACTACTTTTAATGATATATTCCAAGGATCCTTTGTTCGAAGGATATGTTGATATCCCTATAACTACTGTTTCGAGACTCCGCTATAGACATATCCCTATATTGAGAATTCTGATATTTTTGTAAAATAATGGTATGAGTTTAACAAATTATTCCCCATTATATAATAATATTTCAATCCCAATTATATTCTATATTTATATGACAAAAAAATATATCATTTTATCAGTAATATCATTAAATCAATTACAAATTTTTTCCAGTAAATGGAAAATAACATCTTTAAGGAAACTGCTTATTTCATCAAATACAATGATTCCCATTACAAATCATTAAAATAATATGAAATCAATGAAGGCATATTAGGATATCATATACATTAAAAACATTTATAGTCACTATATAAAATGATTACCTTAAAAATTTATTTCCAAAAACCTATATTAGAATAAATTTACTACATATTTGAAACATTATTATGTAATACAAATCCAAGATATTTCCATTATCATTATCGATTATCTACAATAGTTAATTTTGATATCATCATACAATAATAGAGCCTAAAACATAAAAATAAACTATATAGTAAATAATAACACAATTCTTATGAGGTTTATATCTCACACCCTCCAATAGTCATATATAATTCCTATATAATATGACATGATTAAAATAAACTATTTTTGGAATTTTTTATTAATATAAAGAAAACACGTAAAAAATATTATTTAACCCATATAATGAAGAATATATATTAACCTAAAGATGATTATTAATATTGATGAATGAATTAAATCATGGAAAAAATAAAAAAAAATTAAAATTAGTGCGCAATCCTAGAAATTAAAAGAAAATAAAATACTATATGATATGAAACGTGATGTTTTGATGAAATAAACCCCTAAACATGACTTAATTATTTTAGTTGTGTCATACCATATAGGTAAATTCTATTTAAATTAATATGGTATATTATTGATAGAAATATAAACCATAGGTGCAGAGAAAACTATAATGTGGGTTCCCATTTTATAGAAACTCCTCATATGAAACTTCTACAATTAAATAATTTATTTGGTTATTAATCTTCTGAGGATTCATGTTGGGGAGGTTCAAATATCCTTACCAGATCTTGTAACAATATTTTCCATAAATAAAAAAATAAACTCCATATTTATGTTATTATAACAGTATTAAAATAAAACACTCCATCTTTAACTCACACATCAACCATAATCATATCACCTTTATCTAACCTATTATATTGAATGATATAGATCCCATTATGATATTAATTTAACATGAAATTTATATTATCCCTATAAAATATATAACCATATGTTAAAATTTCTAACTATATCATTTATAACTCCTAGAATGGGATTCTATATGCCTTTTTTTAAAAAAACAAAAAAAATTACATTGTTTATTGTATTTTAAGAAATAATATCTTTTAAAATTCATATAAATTTTAAAACTCAAAAAACTAAAATCCTGTTATATATTAAAATAATTTTAAATATATTATGTAATCGTAAAATTCAAAATAATATTTTCCCCAATATAACCCATAATATTCATATATTAGTATTTTTTTATAAGAATAAACATTTCATGATTCATCAAAATTACTTGGGAAATAGAAAAAATTACATCATTACAGATTTAGTTGAATTTGTATAATATTGTAAATTTTCAATTAAAATGAAAAAATATTTATATAAATCCAAAATGAAGAAATTATATAGATAAATAAATTTAAATGTTTACAAAAATTGATCGATTTAAATGGATATATTTTAAGGTCATAATATAACATATGGATCATATTGATATAGTTGTCTACAAATTAAAAAAATTTCCCAACACATGTGATTTTACAAGATAAATATATAATGATTTTGAAAAGTAGACATAAACTGTGAAACCGTTAATGTCTCATGATATATGAAGGTCATTATATAATTATTTAATGGTCACAATATGAATATGTACTAGGAAATAATATATTATTTTATCACACTATAATATGTAATGATATTTATCTAATAATGGTCATTAAATTAAAAATATTTAGATTTTATGAGATAATAGAGTGAAATAACCTATTATAATAAGGGTATCCCACATATAATTAAAAGATAATTAGATTTTATAATTTTTCTAATGAATAGAATCACTATTAATATATTTTATTAAAAAATAAAGTAAGTATTATTTTTCTAATAGTAAATATATAAAAAATGTCCAGCATCGTTACAATGATTCAAAATGAAATATAATGAAGTATTGGTCATGGTTTTAGATTTTACATGAATGAAACCTATTTGTGTGTACATTAGTCAGATAATGAGTGAATATGACTCAAATATCCATGAAAACAAATCATTGTATACATAAGAGTTCCTTTTAAATAATGTTGAATTAGCAATGATAATGTCTAATGGGAACAAAAACATAAATATCTAATATTTTGAAAGCATCAAATCACACTATGATATCTATGGGTCAACTATTAATTACATAAAGGTAATAAATTTTCCAATAAATTGAAAAAGTTTTTTCACCCCCACTAATATATTTAATTGTCAAACAAAAATTTACAATGTATTAAGGGGTTTAACATGAGAAAAACTACATAAAAATACATCATATATATATATATATATTGTATCAAATCAATTTATGTGTTTTATAAAAACAATTAGGGGATATAAGAAATAAGAAATTTGAAGTAAAATCATATTTAATTGATTCAAAACTAAGTAACAGTTAAATATATTACATTTATTACAAATATTAAATTGATATTAATAATTTATAAATACAAATTTATACAATTTATTTAATTTTATTATATCTCAAAATTATTTGAACCAATAGGTGATTTATTATAAATATAATAGCTACAAAACGCTAACATATTTTCTTGTATAAATAATTAGATATTTAATTTCTTTATTCCATCCTCAAAATGACTTCTATTTGTTACATTTTTTCATCCTCCTTACATATATATGTGTTGGAGTCAACTTAATTGTATATAAAGACGATCCATTGTTAAATCTTGTTGTACACATATAAATATATATGTGTGTCTGTATGTTACTAACCAATAATACATTTTCTGATAATGTATAGTTTATTTACCCATGGTGTGTAATATCATATATATAAATTTTCATTCCTTTTTTTAGTGATTCTAATTCTAATTATTTAAATTCTATAAATCATATTTAAATTATATGAAAAATACCTTATAAATCCTAGGTCACCAAAAAAATGATATCCTATAAAATAAATTTATATGTACTGTTGTATCTAGCTAATTTTTTTATGAGTACATAAATGAGTAATTAATTTGTTATCTAATACTTCATATTATATAGGTATGTGTAATTATTTAGATCTTATAGTATACATTACATCATGGATTCAAATTTATTTAAATTCAACAATGAGATTGGAACTCTTACGGTTCTTTGTTATTATGTATATATTTTTATAAATATACAAATATTTATATTGTGTTTGTAGAAGTATAAATTTATTAAGATGTTATTATTTTATTACCACATTTTCAAGTTCACATTCATCGTTATAGTTGATGAGGTATTTCTAAAAATCATTCATTAGATGTATTTGAATCTTTTTTAATTTGGTGGATAGAATATTTTTTTTAATATGACCTTAAGATAATATAAATATCTAGGAAGGGTAATGAATTGAATAATAAAAACTTTATATAATATCATCATGTTGTTTTATACATATTTGGAGATGTGTTTAGTGTAATTGAGGGTAAAATATCAGTGTATCTCTATGCAGGGTATGTTGATAGTACATTTCATTGGAATCTTGAATCTATTCATCCATCACTGATATGTAAATATCGTAATAAGAATATTTTAAATAATTTGGTATAGGTTTTCTCTGTTCATGTCAGTTTTTATGAATCTCTAGATATATATTAAATAAATAATCTTTAAATGGTGTTCTTATGATGGTTGATTTATATTTAAATGGTTTCGAATTATGGGGTGATTTAGATGTTATTAAATATTCCTAGATTTTTGAATCATGGAGTATCTATGGTTATTACAGATTTTAGGAATAACTATTTGATAAAAAGGAAAAATTGGATGATGTATGAGTTGATTCCAGGGGGCATAAGTGTCACAGTCATTTTTTTCGTTGTTTTAATCTGGTGCATTGGAAATACCGATATCCATTATAGGTATTTTGTGAGATTAATCTTGAGTTTTTAAGTTTCATATATGTTTAATCACAATAATTTGGGTTCTCCATTTCTAGTTTTTGAGTTTTTGAAGAAAAGGTGGTTACTTTATAATTTGGGCCAACAGTGAGCCCATTTCCAGTTTTAATAACTGAATTTTTTATTTTATAACTCCTTTTTCTTCATCCTTTTGAAACCATTACACTTTTAACTTGTCCTAAACTAACATATTAAAACTTCCATATCATTTTGGACCCCATATAAATTCATAAGAATGGTGAATTTGGGTTACTTATTTAGGCAATGGGCCAGCCCATGGGCCCATTTACAGTTTTAAATAACTAATTTGTTTCTTTTATATCTAATTCAATTTTTAATATTTTTTGGTACTTGTACCACCCCTTAGAATCCAATACCCCTATCCTCACCACCATTATAGATTTACCATATTGGGAGCTCATTTGGGTCGCACATTAGGGGGAATGTTCTCTGGTTTCCTCTAAACATCTAGAATTGAGAAGGTAAATTATTTCACCCATAACTCATTCAATTCGTGCTCTATTTGACAGAAATATTATTCACCTAGTTCTTCCAGACCATAGGAGACTGTCCAAGATGTTTCATCCCATTCCTTTTTGTATAGGGTTGTATATCTAATGGAATACGAATAATTTTCCAGTGGAAAAGCAGATATTCCATCTCATTTATCCTCCCTCTTCTTCCTCCATTCATTATTTCATGGTTTTATAATCTCCCCTAGTCATGATAGACCTAGGGTTCTATTATAAAATGGATTTTTAGGGAGTTTATATTTATTTATGTATGGTCTTCATAGTTTTTGGGTTTATAAACCTGCAACGGTTGATTTTGGGTGTGCGTTCCCATTACGCCAAGGATTTGAGGTAGGATATCCCTTGAAAAAACCATTATTATTTAAGATTCATAATTTTAATTCTATTATAGCCTTATTTATATGATATTTTCTGTTATGAAACTTTAGATCTAAAGGATTTGTTTTCAAATTATGGTTTATAACTTATTTTGTAAATAATATCGTTGTTTTGGTATAAATGGGCACTCCTCTTGTTTGATAAATTCTTCCAGGAGAATTATAACATGGTTTATGGTATTATGAATATGTCTCAGTATCATGAATAACATTATTACTTGAAAATGGTGTTTTATCCCTTTTTAAGTGCTTAAAAGAAGTTGTTTTTTTTAAAGAGTGCATGCCATGTGATCGACAAATTGTCTAGTTTTCTTTTATGTGTCTAGTGAAATTTAAAATAATGTGTTTGGATTTTTAAATATATTGTTATCATGTAAGAAAATTATTTTGGGATCCTTTTATGGATTTCAAATTTGGATTTGATTTTACAAACAATTGGTTTTTTTGTTTACAACAAGTTTTGGCCCAAGTTGACGAGAAATGGAATGTTTCACATTATTATAATAATGCTTGTGTTTTGAATATGTCACCATAGTGTTTTTTGGTATTTATGAATGTTTTTTTATTCTATAAATAAAAAATCACAACTTTTTAAAATGTTAGTTTTGAGAAACTATTTAAATGCCCGTTTGGGTATTCCTAAAAACGATGAATGAGTTTTTACTAGTATATACCAGGTTGTACAATTGGGAATGTTTTATGGTCCATCAAATGATTTTATTAAATTTCGTTAGGTCTTAAAAATATGTTTTGGTATGGTTTTAATGTGTTTTTATAATTAAAAAGGTGTTTTTGATTGAGTTTTATGGGAAAAGTCTCAATACAATCCTTGAAATTGTTTTACAAAAATATTTTTCAATTTTTTGATTCAGGAAAGAAATGTGAATAATGTTTGTTGGATAATGGTGTGTTTATTTTTTGGGATTGTACTTTTTAGGTGAAATGTGTATTTTATAATATGTGTAACTTTATTGATCACTAAAGGGAATCCCGAGTATCTAGGTGGGCGGACATGTACTAGTATGCTAGTGATCATGTGGGGTATGGCCCATGTTTCACATAGAATGATTGATGATAACAACACTAAGTAAACTATGATGATGATGATGTTGGGGGACCACTACATTATGTGTACGCTCCCTACTATTTTTTCATTTACATGAGAATAGATATTTATTATTGTTACCTTCACTGAGATAACAGGTCCCTGGGGCTCACAACTGACTAGTGCCTAGAGGTGTTCCAGTGACTTGTGCTCAATGGATCTTTTGTACTCACCGTCGGCATATAGTGTGTTAGGATGGTAATTTCAATAGTGTGTTTAATTTATTTAAATGTTAAAATTCTTTACAGCATCCCTCTTGAAAACTATTTTAATTTTGAAGTTGCACCGCTTATAAAGTTGTTACATGCATTTTTGTTTATAAAACAGTCAAGTTTTTGTTTGGTAATTTATTTATATCATGGGACCTCATTTTGAAGAAATAACATTATATTTTTATTTACTACATGAAATTTATGTTTCTTTTGTTTTAAAGGATGTGCATTGGGAATAGAATATCGGGCTAACATACTGAATTTTAATACTCACGCATATAGTCTTCTTCTATTTTTAACCCTTGTGAAGGTTTTAACTTGAGTTCAGTTGCCTTTGGAGATGTGTGATCATTTTGTTGTAGAGTGACCAGCAAGGTCACATGGATTTAGTTGGTTATCGGGTTTAGTTAATTGAGTTGTTGTCTTAGTTATACATTTAGTTTCTTGTACAAATAATGTTCTGTTCAATTTTTATATAAATGTATTTTGGGTTGTCAATTTCATTACACTTTTTGTTTTATTGTTCATATATTGGTGAAATCATTCCCTTGTGTACTCTATTGATTAAATTAGTGCTTGTCTCCATCCCGGGAGGATCGGGAATGCATCTCAGGACTTGTCGCGTGCTGGCCTGGGTGACCGGTTTAGGGTCTACTCAGACTGGTTCGTGACAAAATAGTATCAAAATAGGTCGGATCATAGCAGACCTTTCTTTTTAGATACCCTTGTTATTTTGGGGATGTCATGGTAGATGGAGTAAGATGGTTGGGACATGAGGGGTAAGTGCAGTAAGGGCATTACGAACTCTATCTCGTTCTAATCCTTGGGTTTCCATAGGATTTCCAGTTTTATTAGTGTCCTTTGTTCTTGTTGATTGTTTGGTGTTGGGATATGACATGGGGAGTCTGACTAATGGTCTCCATGAGCTCGCAGGGCCTGGTATGCAATGTGGAGCTGGGGAATGGTCTTAATAAATGTCTCTACGTTGTTTTTCTGTTTGACATATGGCCTCCAACTATATGGTCAAGTCACCCACTGACACTAGTTCCCTTTTTTAGTCCTTTTCAACCTTTCTTGAATTCTGAATTTTTATTTTGAAAATCCTTCTGTTGAAATTGTGGAAATTGTTTTTAAAGGAAGGATTGGATTTTGGAAAGTTAAAAGGGGGGTTTTCAAAAATTAAATATATGAATGATTTTATATGTTTGGGTTTTTGTGAAAAAAAAATTGGAGGGAAGTGGAAATAATTTAATGGGATTAGATTATCCTTAATCTAAACTTGTGGTTTGTTGGAATAAAATGTTTTGAAATTGGTATTATTTTTATGGTGATTCTGAATCACTATTTTAAATAGGGTATTTTGGATGTTAAAAGGTTTTTTAATCGGATAAATTATTTTTTGAATTTTGTTTTGATCGGTTGGTGTTTTCCAGAAAGGGTATTGGTCTCAATGGACCTCGGATTATGAAAATATAACTTGCTGAATTTTAAAAAACTGGGAAGGGGTTGTTTGGAATGTCTTGGTTATTTTAATTGTTGTTAAAAATGAAAAGGGGTAGGTTTTTAAGAAAATGGTTCTTAAAGAATTGTTTATTTTTGTGAAATATGAAAAGTTTTTTTGACTTGGTGGTTGGTGTTACTTGTGAAGGTAAATGATTTTCGGAATGATGTTGTTTTCTTTTAGCCTTTGGTGATTTCATGGTTTCTCACATGCATGGTTCTATTGATATCTGGATGGATGGAATATATGGAATGGTGGTTGGGTTCCTGTGGTGTCATGGAAATGTGCATGTCAGTGATACTTGATGAAAAACCATTGGTGAATGTGGAAACCCACCAAGTTAGTATGTTTTTCCAATGTGTTTTGACCTGAAACATTGTTTCCTTTTTTTATAAACCAATCAATATGTGGCTAGTTTAATTATAGTTCATAGAAAAGTAGTTTATTCAGTAAGCTTCCTTGTGATTTAGAATTCATAATCTTGTTGTATCTTGAGATGAGATCTTGTTGGTGGCTGGGTTTTGGAGTAATTTCCATTGGGTTCCTAAAGATGTGTTAGATATTGTGATGTGTCCATAGATAGTTCTCCGTTGAAAATATTTCCTACTAATGAACCTATGGATTCATTTCAAATGTTAAATCCACCTCTTTTGATGTTGCCTCAACCTATTTTATGGAATAAATATCTCTTTGGTAACTATTAAAAGTTATTCTAGGTTGTGATATTTCTTCTGGACATAGTAGTTGTTTTTAGTGATGTTGAGGTGTTTCCAAATATTCCATGTCAATTATTCCCCTCGTTTAGAGTGAGAAATTTTTTTGAAATGTATCTTTGAGATAATATTTATATTAAGGTGTTTTGTTTAGCACGCGATTTTTTTTAGCGGTGTAATCCTTAGAACCAAGACTGTGGGGCAGCAGATGCTTCATGAATCAGGGCTCGAGCCATAGGCCTCAGATTGAAGCTTTTCACGTAGTCAGGAAATTTCCAGAGGTGTGGAGTGCTCGATTACGATCCTTCCTCCTCTGTTTTGGCAATTTAGTTTCTATTTAAATGTTTTGGTTCCACATTTCTTTGAATTACCCTTCGTTGCAATAATCGTGGTGGACATACCCCACACATAGTGACTATGGTTATTCCTTCATGGATGTGTGTTTTCGATCAATGTCCCTATGTGGACCTCATGTGAATATCAGGTGTGGTATTGGGGTTAAATATTCATAGGTGGAGTGTTTTGGGTTATTAATTTGTTTCTTTTTTAGTTTCAATGGATCAATTATTGGTTCACCTTCCCTCCCCTCCTCGAGGGGTGGGGGTCTAGATTTGTTCTTAATGTCTTCACCCAATTCTTGTCCCCTCTGTTCGAGAGTGGTTGGTTTAGATTTTCATGTTGTAACACTATTAACATGGGCTTGTAGGTTGTTTTGGGAGTGTTTTGATGGTCTTGTGATGGTGAGGACCAATTACAATTCATTATAATTTTTTTTCATTTATTGTTGGTCTCTATTGGTGGGGAGACCCACTACAGTCCATGAAGATCTTTCCATTATGATTTGTTGGATGGTAGTTGTGATTTAATGGTTGGGATCCCATTCATGCCTCCACCAAAATTAACTTGATTTTTTGAGTGAACTATTGTTTTGGTGATCGTTGGGTTCATTGGGAGAAGGCCAGACAAACTAGTTCTTGTCTTTGTAGTGGAGGTGGTGGCTTCATCATTTCGTTGATACTCCGAACATGGTTGTGAGTTTTGTTTTGTTTGGGCAAGAGTATTATGTTACATTTTTGGTGATTGATATTTACATATCATTAGAGGATGTATTATTTTTTTAATGAATCCTTAGGTTTTGATCTTACAACTGGAAAGTGTTATGGCTTTCTGGGGGAGGAAAGCTTTACTGGTGGGGAGAATTGTCACAGCTGTTTTTTTGTCTGTCTTTTGAGCTGGTCCATTGGAAATTCCGATCCTATTTATGGGTATTTTGTGAGATGAATATTGAATTTTTAAGTTTTATATATGTCAAATCACCCTAATTTTGGTTTCTCATTTCTTATGTAGGGGTTTTTTAATAAAAGGTGGTTACTTCATAATTTGGGCCAACTGTGATCCCATTTCAAGTTTTAAAAACTGAAATTGATTATTTTATAACTCTATTTTTTGTAAAAATTATTAAACCATTAAACTTTAAACTATTCCAATACTTACATATTAAATCTTCAATATCCTTTTAGACCCCATATGAATTCATAAGAATGGTGAATTGGGGTTACTTATTTAGGTATTGGGGAAACCCATGGGCCAATTTCCAGTTTTAAAAAACTAAATTGTTTCATTTATATCTAATTCAATGATTATTTTTTATTGGTGATACCACCTTCCCCTCTAATCCAATACCACTATCCTCACCCCCATTATCAATTTACCCTCTTGGGAGCTCATATTGGTCATGGATTAGGGCGAATGTTCTCTTCTCTCTTCTAAACGTCCTGAATTGAGAAGGTAAACTTTTTCACCCGTAAATCATTCAATTCTTTCTCTTTTTGCCACAAATATTCTTTACGTGGTTCTTCCAGACTATAAGAAACTATCAAAAACGTTTTATCCCATTAACATTTCTACAGGGTTGCAGATCTAATGGAATACGATGAGCTTTCTAGTGAAAAATGTGATATTCCATCTCCTTTATCCTTTATCTTCTTCCTCCTTTCGTTATTGTTTGGTTTTATAATATCCCCTAGTCATGATAGACCTATGTTTATGTTATACAATGGTTTTTATGGATTTTATATTCATTTAGGTCTGGTCTTCATAGTTTTAGGGTTTATAAACCCGCGACGGGTGATTTTGGGTGTGTGTTTCCATTACGCCAATAATTTTAGGTAGGATATCCCATTCCAAACCCTTTATCATTTAAGATTCATAATTTTAATAATGTAATATCCTTATTTATATGATATATTCTACTGTGAAACTTTTGTTCTAAATTTTATGTTTGAAAATTATGTTTTATGACTTATTTTGATAAAAATATTTTTGTTTTGGTATAAATGTGAACTCCTCTTGTTTGATAAATTATTTCATGAGATTTTGCACTTGATTTATGGTATTTTGAATATGTCTCAGTAGCGTGAGTATGATTATGGCATGAAAATGGTGTTTTATCCCTTTTTAAGTGCATAACTGAAGTTGTTTTGTTAAATAGTCCATGCCATGTGTTTGGTAAATTGTCTGATTGGCTTTTATCTGTCTAGTAAAATTTAAAATAAATTGTTTGGATTTTTAAATATATTTTCAGTATGTAAGAAAATTATTTTATGGTCCTTTTATTTCTTTCAAATTTGAATTTGGTTTTAAAAACAATTGTTTTTTTGTTTACAACATGTCTTGGCCCATGTTGTCGGAAAATCGACTGTTTCACATTGTTATAAATATGGTTGCATATTGATTATGTCACGTAAGTGTTATAAGTGATTTATGAATGTGGGTTTATTCATTAAATAGTGTGTACAAACATCCCTTATAAAATTTTAATTCATAACTTTTTCAAATGTTAGTTTCGAGAAAATGTTTAAAGGCATGTTTGGCATTTCCTAAAAATGAATAATGAGTGTTTTACTTGAATATACCAAGTTGTGAAATTGGGATTGTTTTATGGTCCATGAAATGATTTTAATAAATGTTTTTAGGGATGAAAAATATGCTTTGGTATGGTTGTAATGTGTGTTTATAATTTAAATAGTGTTTTTGATTGAGTGTTATGTGCCAATCCTCAATACACTCCCTGAAATTGTATTACGAAAATATTTAGCGGTTTGTTGATTCGTGAAATAAATGTGAAGAATGTTTGTGGGATGTCTGTGTGTTTAGGGTTTGGGAATGGAAATTTTATGTAAAATGTGTATTTGATAATATGTGTAAATTGATTCATCAGTAAAGGGAATTCCTGGTTTCTAGGTGGGCAGACGTGTACTAGTATACTAGTGATCCAGTGGAATTTGGCCCCTGTTTCACATAGCAAGTTTGACGATGACAACACTAACTAAACTATGATTATTATGATGTTGGGGGACCACTAGGTTATGGGTATGCTCCCTAATAGTGACTCATGTTCTCAAGAACAAAAATTTATTATGGTTACATTCACCGATATACGAGGTACATGGGGCTCACAACTGACTAATGCCTATAGTTGTTCCAGTGACTTGTGCTCAATGTATATTTTGTACACAGGGTCGACATACTGTGTGTTTGGTTGATAAATTCATTAGTGCGTGTCATTTTTTTAAAAGTTAAAATTCTTTAATGCAGCCCTCTTGAAAATATTTTCATTTTGAAGTTGCACCGTTTTGAAAGTTGTTACATACTGTCTTGTTTTTAAAACATGAAAGTTTTTGTTTGGTAGTTTTTTTATAGAATGGGACCTCATTTAGTTGAGGTAACTTTTTATTTGTATTTAAAACTTGAATTTTATGTTTCTTTTATTTTAAAGGATGTGAATTGGGAATAGAATACCAGGCTAACCTACTGAGTTTTAATACTCAAGCCTATAGTCTAATTCTTTTTTTATCCCTTGTGAAGGTTTTAGCTTGAGTTCGATTTTCTTGGGAGATGTGTGATCTTTTTTTTGGAGAGTGACTGGCTGGGTCACATGGAGTTAGTTGGATAGTGGGTTTGGTTAGTTTAGTTTTCTTCTTTGTTTTACTTTTTCTTTCTTGTATAAATAATGTTCAGTTCAATTTTTATATAAATGTATTCTGGGCAGTCCATTTCTTTCCTCTGTTTGTTTTTTGTTCATATATTGGCGAAAACGTTCTCTTGTGTACTCTATTGATGCCCTTGGTGCTTTTCTCCATCCCGGGAGGACCAGGAACGCCTCTCAGGACTTGTTGCAGGCTGGCCTGGGTGATTGGTTTAGGGTTGACTCAGACTGCTTCGTGACAATATGTATTTATATTATGAAGGAATATAAATATGCACCAATATATTTTCTAAATCCATTGGAAAACTTTATGAGTAATTAAAATGAATCAATGATGTATTTAATCATTGTATTAACATAATATTAAGTATGGTGTCATGAAATATATCTTTGTACATTCCCCTTACTAATGTAACATAATTTGAAAAAAATAGAGTATGTTGTAGTGGACATATATTCATGACAATATATACATGTATGTGAGAGGATAAACATAAGGTTTCAGAAACATTCATATTTGGAAATTATAACTACATCCACCAATGATTTTGTACGGGATTTAAATATAATTGTTTCTATCATGTTTTCCTTTTAATTTCACTCTATCAAATAATTTATATTTACACAATGTGAACTATACAAACATGTAAGGAAGTGATTCTTGCATGTGTTCTATACATTCATGGTTAATTGATGATGTTACTACATTTTGATATGGTTTACGTTATAAATAGTTTTTTACTCATTTATTTGTATAGTGTTGTTCAATTAGGGGTAATATAGTTTTGATTCGATTTATTATATTGGATAGAGGATTGTGATTCATCAATCAATATTTTTTAGTTATTATGTTTAACAATATATATTCTATAGGTGATTCATGAACACATGATGGATATTTTTTATCATTAGAATGATTATTCCTTTTTATTGTGTATATATAGATGTTTTGAGGTGAGTGATGATGTGTGATTCTTGTAATATATACATCAATCAATGTAGAGATTCCATGAATATATTAGGTTTCATCCTTGATTCATTATAACATTATAGGATTTTGTGTATATTGTTATAGTCATGTATCAGTTGGTTCCTATTCCAGAAATATATGTTGTTAATGGTTATTTTCAACAACAATCAACATCAATTATAATTCTATAGGTAATCACATTCCTTTTACTATTGATATTTGGATATTGATGTTGTTAAAATATTCACATATAGACCTATTTATATTTAGTATTATCATGATATGGTGCTCTATGGTCATGTAATTCAATTGGTATATCTATTTTAGAGGAATGATAGATTGGATGCGATTCCTTAGATGAATGATTTGCATGTTCATTCTTCTTATAAAAATAGGTTTTGTTCCATTTTTTAATGATATTGGGATATTCTATTTGATTTAAAAATGAATAATAGTAATTGTGTATTATATTTTTTCGAATTTTGGTGATATTTCTATTTGGGATGTAAATTATAATGACTCTAATTACTGTAATTAATTATATTTTTATTTATTTATTATTTTGATTCATGAGAATAAGATTCATTAAATAAGTAAATAACTTACTTTCATAATCCTTTACCAATAGTTAACAAGCATTTTTGAGTTGATGATGGTTTTATGTATTTTATAAATGGTATGGTTGGGTAAATTTTATATTGATTTTTCTGAAAAAATATAGATTAAAGAATTACCAGGTGTATTATATAGTGAGATAGTAATATTAAAATATAGTTCTTCAATCATGATCAATTACATTCTTGTTTGATGATATCATTTGTCATGTGGCGTCTTGAACATCCAATTATGGTGTGATTATAGTAGGTTAGCCATTTAAAATATTTTAAAGGAAATTTTATACGAGAAATGTGTTTATTATCTAGATATTTGGTCAGTTTTTTCCATGACCCATTATTTCATGTCAATTTAATGTATTTATTAAGTCCTTGGCTATAGGAATTAATTTTATATCAATTTTGTGTAGTTTCATTGTAGTGGTTGAATTAGGTTTTCATATTATTTGGAAATTTTCATATTTTTATTTGATGTATGAGGTCATTATCATGATTATCTATATTTCATGAATTATTGTGAGAAGGATTTGGTTTCACCATTAATTTAAATTTTTTATTTATTCAATATTTTTTAGACTGAATAACAGTTTCGGTGATTGTGAAACAAATTCTACACCATGATACCATTGTTGTTTGACTAGACATGTCACAACATGGTACATTTTTTTATTAAAAATTAATGTTTCCAATAATATTTCACTAAAATATTCTAGGAACCCGAAATCTAATGTACTCCAATGATGGGACCTTATGATACTTTTTTTATGATTTAGTTTGTTTTAGTACTCATCCTTATGAGATCAATCTCATTCATTATAATTTTTCCACCACTACCATTAATAATTAATCTCACATTGTAATCTAATTTTTTAAGGTAGTGAATGAATTATAGATATATTTTTATATGGTTTAATCTGTTTATTGATTATATTGATTTATTATGTACAATGTATAATTTTTATTTGTTTCATATTACATTGATGGTATTTTATCAATATTGTTATGAATCTTCTATTTATGATTTTTTGAGTTGTTTTATGCGAAACATATATATTATTGTTTTTGAGTAATTATGAAAATAGCATTCATCAATATTCCATGGGTGTATGGTTTAAAAAAGATCTATTTAACTTGAATATCATAACTGATGAATTTGAATTGGAATACATGATTTATATGTGATTGAATTGTTTCCATACAGTTATTTGTGCTTTAAAACATCTTCTTTGTTATATAGTACATTGATAACATATTTTCCAACTTTTGTGTTATTTAAAACATAACTCATAGTTATTTAATGAGTTAATGGTAGTAATGAATTTCTACTATTCAAATTTTAAATAATAAAATGTTTCTAAATTCCTTATGTATTGAATTAATACTAATGAAGTATTAAATGGAATATTTTTATGTTTTTTGGTTATTATATATTTCATGCAACTATATGTTGTCATATTTCCTTATTTATGATGGTTTTTGGATGATATAATGTTGTTAATATGGTGGTAGTTTTTCATTTTTATCGTATAAACTGAATAGTTTTACGTAGTTGATTTTCTTTTCATGTTATTGTATATATTAGATTTTAATTATTGGTAGAGCATATAGTTAAAGGAATGTTTTTTTGGTGGTTTTCTTAATCTCTGAAATGATATATATTTTAACTCCAATTAAATAAAATCCTATCAAACTATAGAAGGGTTTGATGGGTTAATGAGGTATTGTAAGTTTTAATGGATGTAATGGTAAATGATTCATGTTAAAGGGGATGAAATTTATTAGATAAGTATAAAGTGGTTAAAATTGTTTTTGAAAAGATAAAATGATGAATGATATCTTAATAGATAAATTATTTTCATAGAGGATATAATAAATGTAATGGAATGTAACATATCCACTAAATGGTTAATTATAAAATGAAAATAAAGTGAATAAAATTCAATATTATAATTGATGAAAATAACTCTAAGGGAATAAATGTGACAGATTCAATTTTATTCCACTTGGTGGAAATTAATATGATACATTAATGTGTTTTCCTGGGAATAATGGTATTTAGTATTATATTATAATAACATTTAGTCATAAATTAATATTTTTCTTGATTGGAAATTATATTGATTTTATTAACATGTAATTAATTACATATCTCAATATGTGTAGGGTAAACATACTTATGAAATAATGAGGACAAGGGTTCATGGTTTTTTCTCATTCACCCATGTTTTATATGGAATTGATTGTAAAATAATATAGTTGATAAGTTATTTCTCCTAGTAAATTAATTTGATATTGTGGTTCAAGGTATCCATTCACATACATCATGTAATGGTTCTATTTATATAATATATATACAATCTAGAGTGGTTTGGATTATGTGAGAAAAAATTTTATGGGTCAATTCAAAGAAGCCAAATGTTATATGATTAATCTCTTTTATGTTAATATAACCCTTCTATGATGAAATCGAGGGGATGTGTATTTGTAATATGATGATATATTGTATAATATTTTTTTATATTTGATTTTGGAAATGTTTTTGTGATATATACATGAGGTTGTGATTATGTTGTGTGTGATTTGGTTTCTGGAATGTCGAAGGGATGATATAATATTTCATATAGTGTTAGGTAGTGAGATAGACTAGATAAAAATATATGTTGATCAAGTCAATATTTTTGAGTCCATATTTAAATTATATATATTATATTAATCATCTATCTATCATATCTTGTGATAGAATTTGTGATGATGGTTGGAATATTAAATCACAATGTTGATTAGTTTGTTCCACTATTTTTTTATTTCAGGAAATATAATGTTTCATTGACATTTCCATGTCATTTTTCAGGGTGTATCCATTTAAATTTAATCATATTATCACCACTATTTTTTTGTGTTTCCTAAATAATACATATTTTGGTTTCTAGGATGATATTGGTGAATATGATAGATAATATTCACATCTAGTTATAATATGTGTGAATTGAGTGGTTCCATTGGAATTGTATCATAAAATTTGTATTATATACTTATTTATGTATGAAATTTTCCTGAATATTGGATTCGTTGGTTTTTATTGATGTAATGGTGTAATTAAATTAATTATATATTTTTATTTTATAGTTATTAATTCCCAAACATGTCAGTTGATACCATTAGTATTATTCACCAACCCGTGGACTATGGAGAAAACTGTCCTATGATAGTATCATCTTCAGTATTATACTTTGAGGGGTCTGAATTTGGTGGATCCAGAACATAATAATTATAATTTATATAATAATAATAATAATCATCATCATCATCATCACAAATATCATTATTATCTTCAAATTCATAACCATCATCATAAATATTGTAATTAAAATCATAACTATCATTAATATCATTAAAGATAATATTATTATCATTGTTATTTCTAATAAGGGTTTTACTATTGTCATAATAAAAGTGGATAATTATATTAAAGTTAGCCTTATGGTTGGTGTTGAAGGACCCATCGAATAGTACTAAGAATTTGTGTAATTTCTTATGTTTATTCATCAAATATTCATTTAAATTATTAAATTTATAAAATAAGATTATGAAAACAAATTAATAAAGAGATTAATAATATATTGGAATATTGATGAGCTATAATTTAGAAATTATTGTTAAGGAATTGAATAAAATATTTAAAATATGTATTGAATGATATTAATTGGAATCAATTTGTTAAAAACGTGATTTATTAAAAATAATGATGAAATATTGAAATAATGATATATTATATTATAAGTTATTTCCTTATAAAATATGAATATTAATTATTATTGGAATTATTGTGTAGATATTTAATGGGGTTTTTATATTCAAATTAAAAAAATAATAATTTCAAAATGATAAAGAGTGATATAAAACTAGGTGATTATAATCATATTTTATAAAATATAATGATACATTATTATTATGTTAGTTTTAAATATATAAGTGTGTGTGTGTGTGTGTGTGTGTTTGTACCTCTATTACTATAATGACAAGTGGAGTATATGAATTATTAATATTGTAACCGTGAATGTAATATAATGTGTATTTGTAGTCCAATTACATTTTAATTGTAATTTTTTATTGGGAATATTATATATGAAATTTTGTAATATTTATTGACTTCACCACGTGACTCTTCAAGTTCAGTCAATATGGATGAATTAAATTTCAATAATGGATTTCGAATCAATGAATATATTCAATATAAATATTTTTTTCATCATTTTAATGAAATGTCCCATGTGAGATAATTCCTAATGGAGATAGTAATTTACTAGTTTAAAATATAAAATCAATATATAATATATTCAAAATATTTATATTTTGAGTCATTATGAGTGTTTTTCATATTTTTTATGTAATCATTATATTATTGATGATTTGGTTAATGTAATTTCTGTTTTCTTTGGTTCCTAAAAATTGATTTATACAATGATAGGTAAGGGAAGTTATTATATTCATTTACTCTATGAGGATATAATTCATTGATCGTGGGTTCATATATAAATCATCATCCAAAATAGTAGACTTTTTGGATTTGAATGGGTTCTAATATTCAATCTGTTATATGTTTATACATGGGTAATGTTTCAACAGGGTATTTGATATATAACTATACTATGGAATAAAAGAATTATTTTTAACAAAAAATTATTTTTTTATAATTACCTTGATGGAAAAGCCTAATTTGGAATCAACATGTTTGGGCTATATGTGAAATATTGTTTTTTCTGGACATGTAGTCAATAGTAACTATTAATGTTCTGGTTATCACACCTGAGGATGAGTTAAATATACATTTTGAATAGACAATGATTAGTTCCTTTAATCACAAAAATTTATTTATTGGAAACTCATAGTTAACTATCTAGTTGTTATTTTTCCACTACATGAAGTTGGTGAATCAATAGAAGCACATCCATAGAAATATGAGGAAATTGAATGAATCCAATAATGTTGAGAATATCAATGATGGCCTTGGTATGATGTGACCATTCATGAATTGTTAAAATAGAAAGATTGATGATATTTCAAACTATATAACTGGGACACATTGAAAATCATAAGACCATTAAAGAACGTTCTAGATATCATGGTAGTGTGTATACAATGAAATAAAATCTTCTATAGGGACATTAATCACACATCATATTGTATAGTCAAGTAGGATGTTCATGGGGAATGTCGGGGATATGTGATCCATTGAAGGATGGGGGGTATGTTCATTATCATGGAAATCTTGAGGACGATCTAGCTGGTTAGAGTGGTTTTAATCCAGGGGAGATTTAAGTTGTTTTAGATAAAGGTATGTGCTATTGAAAAAATATAAAACATATTTACATTTTGTTGAGGAATAATAATTGAATGCTTATAGTTAGATTCAATTTAATGATGTCAATAGGTTGTTATATACAAGTAGTATCACTATAAAATGACCAGATTCCATTAATACTGGGAAATAATTTATGATAAACATTGTAAGGGTGATGGAGATAGTGGTCATGTGATTTGGGATTTATAAAAATTGTTAGTATTACAATTTAATGAGTCCAATATCATAAGGTAACGGTAATGTTGAATATATTGTAGGATTAACATTAGTTTCCCTACCTAGGATACATTATTAATATTAAACTCAGTTTTTGTGGACCATGTCAATGAGGTTAAGTAATTAAAAAAATACCGAAGAAGGGTTGATATAGGGATAATTTATTTTGAACATTAAATGAATGGAATTCAAATATATGAAAACTAGATCAATATTAATCATGATATTGATTTATTATGATGATTTGTTTTCTTCTTCCAAGATTTCAGGCTTATTTTTTATGTAATTTATGTGTCATTGTACATCGTATTATTTTCTATATACATCTTGTTTCACATTTTCATTTTTCATAATTAATGGATATGAAGCTCGATTTCCAATATTACATTCCTAGTCAATATATATTAATCCAGTTATTTTTTTTTGATGATATTATTCAATTATAATTTTTTAAATTTTATATTTTATTGATAATAATATTTCTTATAATATATATGACGTTTTTTAAATTTTTAATAATTCAAAATACTAATTTACTTATAAAAATTTTACTAATATTTATATAAAATAAAAATATAGTTATTTGAAACAGATTAAAAAATTAAAAAAAATTACCCCATTGTGGGGGGTTTTGGGTGACATAAGATGACTAACATTATGACTATTTTGTTGGGATCCTCCGTCCTTTACAAAATCTTATCCTTACTACCTTTTTTATTTTTTAATGTATAGATGTATTTTGGATGAAATTATCTCAATTTATGTTATTTCATTTTATAATTTTTTTGATTTAAATAAGTGTGTTATTATAAAGATTTAATCAGTGTTAGAAACAGTTAGTTTATGGAATATACATTCTTAATTTTTTATCTAATGGACATCAAAATTGGTTTTTTGACTCATTATTTCATTTATTGAGGGGTTTTCCTATACTCAAAAAATACCCATAAAATAATGTTTATTTCGGTTATATTTTAATTTTGACACTTTTTTAAAATATGAAATTTATTTATATCTATATTCAAATGCAGTATAATAATATCTATAGTTTATTTCATAATTTGTATTGATCACAATAAGCTATAGGCTTCCCAATAAATCTATTAAATTTAATTAAAAATATGATATCATCATTTTTCCAAAATTTCGGACATTTGACATAATAAATTCAGTGATTCATTAAAGGGTTGTTTAATTTTGATTTAATTAGTGTTATTTTAACATTAAATATATATTTTTTATTTTTTATATTATAATGGAATATTTAAAAATTTAGTAAATTGTTGAATTTTATTTGTGTTCCACATGGTTTTCATAATAATATAGTGATAATTTTAATATAAGTGATCAGAAAATCTTCATCTTTTGACATCACGTTATTCATAACATATGGTATCCACGTATATCCAACATTCTTGAATATATTTTAATTTAATATTTTCAAAAATGGAAAATTAATATACAAAATGAGAAAAATTATTTTCTATAAATCATTTATGCCGAATTAATAATAGTTTTTGGTATAGACATTTAATTATAACATGTTTAAATATTTATATATGTTAATTAATTTATTTCGATGATTGATAAATATATAATGATTTCATTATCAAATTGTTTGGATCAAGATGTATACGAGTGATAGACGAATTAATGTTCAGTTTTCCTCTATGGTTTCATGGGAGGGACTGACCACACTATATATTTTATAACATCATTCCCTGTATTGAATAATGAGACTTTGTATTTACAACATCTTGAGTCAAACATGAAAAGAGTGAAGTTTCAAGGGTACAATATATTTAACATTGACACTTTCAAATATTTATGTGGCCTTTTCATTATATGGGAATTTAATTCCCCAACGGTAGAGGCCCAATGTTAGTTCAATACAATATTATATTAAAATTGTTATGAGGAATCAAATCCTGAATAAATGAAAATTATAGTATTTTTTAAAACCAATATTACAGAAATAAAATCAATTTTAAATTGGGAATATAAAATATTTCATAAAATGAATTTTTCAGGATGGGTTTAAAGCCTCATTTTTTTAATAAATCAAATACCTCTTTTAATTGGGTAGAGGTGGACCTATTACATAGCTTGAAGGCACAATGGAAAGTGGCCGGAATACAAGACATGAAAGCCCGTTTTTTGGCCCAAAGGACCCCTCAGTGAACTGTACAACTATAATGCCGGAACTGCTAAATTTCATGCATTAGTACCACCACCAGTACAATCCTACTACAACATCTCTATCGCTATAGTGTCACCACTCCTACAGTTCCCCGCTATTATAGTACTGCAAAAGTTCCCTACACAAGTGCAGCTACAGTTCCAAAAAAATTTCCCCTTCTTGAATTTTATCATAGTTCATTTGGATTCCAAGCATTAGCATGTATGACTTGGTTATAGGATCGTTGAAAATATTTTACAAAATATGTAAATTCTCTAAATCCATTATTCTCATTCAAAGAATTCATCTTCGTATGGTTGGGAAAATGAACCAAAGTAAAGGTATGATAAAATTCTCAGTAGGGGTTAAATACTGTTGAAGTAATAATGAATTAATGAGGATAATCAATATGTAATGGTTAATATCTAAACACACATTCAATTTTTTTAGTAAACAGGGAATGAAATTATTCTTTAAATTTGTAATATTGAATATCCTCTAGATAATAATAACTAAAATGGAGGAAATTATTAATTAAATATCATTATATATCCTATGAACAAGAAACTTTTACTATCAAAACTATCCAAAATATAGTTTAATACATAATGTGTAAATATTTATTTTGTTTTCCCAAACATAACTATACTATAATACCATTCAAATGAAAATTATAATCATACTGTTTACAAAATCATATTCCCTATCCAACTTGATTTCACATCAGGATATAACTAATGCATTAGGGGGATTATTTATATTTGGACCTAACCTTTATATTTCTAGTGTAAATAAGTTTTTATATATCAACTCATTGATTTAATTATTAATAAAAATTCAATGTCATCATATATATGTATCGATTAAATTATAAAAATTAATCAAAATTTTCCCTATTAATAAATAATTATCATATTAATCATAACATGTAAGAATTATATATTGTTTAGGGAATAGTAATAACCATCTATAAAATATGGATATTTTATATAATATTAATTTAGAACATAATTTTATGATACTGAAGTAATTTTTTCATGATAATGTTAATTATCATAAAATAAAATATGATTTCAATGATAATGTTTACCACATGGTAATTTCAAACGAAACCCCCCTTTGATGAGATAATTCAATTAGAAAAACAAAAAACCATAAATTATTAATTAATAATGATATTAAATAAAAAATATGATGTTTATACACCACATTAACTTTATTTTAATGATAATAATTAATATGTCTCATTGGAATGTAAATTGAGTTGAAATCCTTTACATTAAATCATACTTGTCAAGTGTCTCTCTATATTGCGAAATAATAAATTTATGTTAATTATTTATTTATTTGAGAATAATTTTGAATATTATTATTATTTTTATATAAAATATAATCAATTTATATACAATTACAATTTCTATTAGGTTTATTTCATATGGTTTGACTATATTCAATTTATGTGTCAAAATAAATTTCTGTACATAGACAATTATAAAAGGGTTTAATTTTAAAATTTTAAAGAATAATAATCATGAAAAGATATTCATATTTATACATCAATTATAATTTTATATCAAATAATGAAATATGGTAATAAAAAATGAACTAACATTACAATCACAGTGACAATGTTTCATATATATGCATGATTAATATTTATATTTGTTAATGGTCATTATAAAAAGATTGAAAGCTATATTTATAATTCTTTAATGATTCTATTTATTTAATATCATATTATTTTATCATATATGATTTTAAATAAAATTAATTTGAATAAAATGTAATCAAAACACATTGAGGATGTGGTAATCTAGATGACTATGACTGACGCTATCACTTTTTTAGAGTACGAAATGGTAATTATGAAAATGTTATATTATACTATAATAATGGTAATTAATTCATTAATATTATAATTTTTTCATGTATATAATAAATATTTTATACATATTTGTTCATATTAATATATTGTACTTAGTGATATGAAATGGAATAAAAATTTCATAGGGACAAAATACTATACGTATGCATGAACACTATTTCAATTTTCATATCATATTAAATGAAATAATATTAAGTGAAATGTTTTTACAGTATAATTGCAGTATCATTTTATTAAATATTTATATATCTTTTATATATTAAACCCATCCTTAATACATTCTATGTAAATCTTGAATGAATCAAAATACATTGAAGAGGTGGATGTCCACACATCCATCAAAAATGTTATCATGTTCCGAAAAATTGAAATAATGAATTTATGTGTTATATAATAAATGCATATTCATAATAAAATTTTAATAATATATATATATATATATATATATATTAAATAATTTAGTCAAATAATTTTATCTAACCATAATGGATGTAATGGAAGAACAAACAACACTGTTTTGCGAGTCAGTTGTCCGCTATACATATGAATGATGATTGTGAATCCAATTTGATGGTACTATGTGTATTTTTATGTCCTAAAAATAATATTTATTCATAGAGTTATATTAATGGTACATATGATATTATATAAACATGTTATATGTATAATTTAAGTAGTGGATAAATTAATAAAAACAAAATTACTAATTTAACAATATTAAATCTGCCTTGGATAACTCTTTTTGGTTCTAACCAAAATCAATAATTTGTTTTCAATATTAAAAAATTAAGGATTTTAGGATTTGGGGAGGGATATTTTTTATTATTTATGATATTTGTGGATGATAAAAAATTTTAAATGTGGGAATATGGGAGGGTGTGAGATCCCTTTTATAGTGGAGTAAGAGTATCATTATTCTTAATGTTAAATGGTAAAAATCATTGAGAGGTATACCTTACATAATAGGAAGAAAATAATGAAAAAAATTATATAAATTTTTTGATATGGAGAAATTTTCAATTAAATTTGATTTGGAGGAGTTTCGATGTCATTTGGCCATATAAGATTACAGTTTAACCAACGAGGAAACTAATTTTCATCACAATCCTTGAAAATAATTTTAATTATTTTTGCTAATTTATTTAGTATGAAAAAATGTTAACCATACTATAAATTTTTAATTATCCTGATTCCCAATTTTTAATAATTTGATTCCAATATATAATTACAGATTTTATAAACATTAGTATCCAAATAATCACACAAACTGAATGAAAAAAATTATTTTTTTAGTATAATGTTTGAATGTTCACTATGTTTTTATAGATAAATTCAACATAAAAATTCTTCCAATTACTTAAATTAGATTTATTTTAATATAATTCTGATAATATTTCAATAAAAACTATTAAAAATAAACATTATCCTTATAAATTATTATGATAAATATCTCAATTTCATTCAAAAATTAGTATTTTTTACTATTAATCAAAAATAAATACATCATAGAAAAATAAAAAAATACCTATAAAATTTTTAACATTTGACTTTAAAAATTAATGTTATTTTTTTATAAAATTTAGAAATGTTAAAAGATTTAGTTTTAAAATAGGTTCTCCATTAAATGTTCAATGACTACCTTTAGGAAAATAATGTTATTCATACATAAATTTGGATTTGTTCTTATTTTATGACTATGAAATCAGTTGGATGTATGTAAAAAATTAATAGTATACATAATAAAAAATTATTTAATTTCAGAAATTAATTTTATTTAAGTTCATTAATTAATATAAAAATGATTTTAACATAAAAAAGGGTTTTTTATAGAACATTTTATTTACAATTGGGAACTTTATTCATTTATCATTAATTAACGACCAATGAATTATATAATGTTATGAAAAAATATTTCAAATTTTAAATAATCCTTTTTATAAATTTAATTTAAATTTAAACAAAACAACTGTCATATTATATAATAATATTAATGATATATTTTAGTTTGGTAAACATGTCCATGCTTGTAATTCATGCATTTGACTTATATTATTATTGTGTTTAACAAAATCAAAAATTTTGTTTCATAAATTTAAATATAAACTCAATGACATTTTTACCTTATTAATAACATGATTTTACAAATAAATAATACTAGAAAAAATTATATTTCACTGTAAAATATTGTTATTTTTGGGGTCTTGCAGTCTCTCCCCACCTTAAATAATTGTGTCCTCAAAATTCAAACATTACATAAAAAAAGGGACTTATATATGAAATTATTATTTATGAAAAAAATTAGATCATGGTATGTGTTAATAAAAAATAAATAATAAGAAAAAAAATTGAAATTAAAATTTCACCTCAAAAATTTTCTTTATAATGGGATAACATTCGTGAAACCCTAGAATTAGAAGTGAAATGTAACTATAAAATTATGTTGCATAGTGATGGATAACATCTTCGTGATACATTTATTGAGCACAAATCATTAAACCAGAGGGGTGGAAATTTTCATTGATATCATAATATATTATGATAATATGATAATAGTTTTATTTCATGACCATTTTCCTTGTATAAAGGAATTTATTAACTCTATAAGACTGTTTGGAAGTATAATTTCTTTATTTTTTTCAATAAATCATATACTTTATTTACGTGTGGATTGTTTTATACATCATCTCTTATAATTGGTTTCTCATATGGTGAATTAATATATTATACTCTAAAACATCATCGATATATAAACGTAAACCATTTCATAAGTGGATAAATTTTACAAAATATTATGATTAGTCACCAATGAATGAATGACATAGAATAAAAAAATGAGCATTAATAATCACATTCCAAACATATGAACACCTTCATCATGTGTTCTCTTGAAACATATAATAACATTAATTACTATTAAACCATAATGATTCATTAATCATTATAGACCAAATTGGATATTTGATGCATTCCATAAATCTGAATATATTTTATACTCCATCAATGATATTATAATATTATTCTAATAAATTAATATCCATCTCCAAGGTAGTTAGTAAAATCTAATTTACATTATCTATAAAAAAAATCTTTGTATCAAATAAATCGTTTTTCTAGTATCAGCTAATGAATATGGATTTCCATCCCATAATAATATGTTTTTATAAAGATCAACATAACACTAAATAATTTTTCTTATGACATCAACACCAGTCAACTTACACATTCAAATCATTAATGAAAAAAATATTACGCTAAATTCCTTATATATTAAATATTTCGTATATCCAATACATAGTTGATAAAATACTTTTTCAATATTACTCAAGGAATCAAATACTTAGGCTAATAAATAATGCCACTTCATTTGTATCAATAACATGAGATTAACCATGATCCCTTAGATTTTATTGAGGTATATATCAATTAATTTTGGGTCATTCCCTTTATTTCATCACAATATCCTTATAGTGTATATATTGTACAATTACCTTTAAATAAAAATATTTGTGGCCATTTATCTAGAATTATAGAATCTATAACTCACAATAAGAACTTAATGATATTTTTATTTTAAAATATTTCAAATGAAATAAATTCATTCATCACATACTTTCCCTTATTCATTATTTGATATTTTTCTCACATATTCCGTAGATTCCCTTCGAATCCATAATACATAGTGGAATATTTATGATTCTTGATATCCCATAAAACCATTTAATTATATGATAAATTTGTGAGGAATCTATTCCCTGTGAAAATTTTATTTAAAAAATTCAATTAAATAGTGAATCATAGACACCATGTTACTTATGTAATCAATATCACAATTATCTATCCCTGAAATTGTAGCTTCATACTCCAGAACACTTTATTCATAAAATTTCATTATGTTAGGTACATTTATCTCAATCTTAGTTTTCATCACATCCGGGTAATAATTTTCAATGAATTTTACCTTAAATTATTTTCATTCCATGAGATCGACAACCTATTCCTCCATAGTATTTTGGATCAATTACCCACATTGATACACATCACAAATGAGATAATACACTAAAAGTATATCATTTACCATTTCCACACATCCTAATTATTTAAATATATTATTCAATTAACAATTCTATTATTTAGCTACCGTATGATCAGTAGCCATAGTAAATGTTAGAGACCTCTATCGCATAAGGTGATTCAATAATGAATATTCACATTTTGGAAAATGACATTCCATTCAAGGAAAGACTTTGGTCAAAAAATTATTAACCATCCATGACATGAAATTTTATAATACCATATATTTCATCTTTCTTTGATGAACAACATCTACATTGGCCATGAGTATAGATACACTTCTTCCTTCAATGTGTAATTAGTAAAAAATAGAAAATGTAAGATTTTATAAAATCATTATAAAACATATTTTATAACAAAAACACAGTAATACATAAAAACATTAATATTTTAGGTATGTATAAACTCTTACTCATGAAAATTTATTTTTAATTATATTTTATACAAATTATCAAGGTCTATCACCTGGTTATATTCCCAAATCAATGTCATCTATAATATGATTTCCTCATATTCAACTACACATTCTCTAATACCATCTGTAATGCACTAACTAATAACATGGGGCTAGTGCCATACTTTACTATGGTAGAATGACTATAATGAATCAAATATAGAAGGACTAAAATTTTTAACAATTTTTCAAATTTATATTAAAGACGTGGAAGTAATTTTACATATATGGATATAAACTAATTCACCACAAAACTAAAATCCCATCATCCTTGATGCACGTAACAAGAATGTATTTTCAAATCCTAGGGAACGAAAATAAATTATAGGCCATATCATATTTTCAATAAGGATTAAATAAATTTGGATGTAATAATGAATTAATGAAAAAATTAATATGTAAAGGTAAATAAGTGGAAAATTTTCCATTTAATCAACAAACAGAGAATGTAATGTATCCTTATATTTTATCATAGTGAAAATAATTAATATAATAATTCGTAAAATGGTAGTAATTCTTAATTATCATACATCATCCATACCTGAAACATGAATCTTTTACCTTCATGAAGATTAAAAATATAGTATAGAACATTCTATGTAAAAATATATTTGGTTTTACCTACCATATCACTATTGTAATGACCATTTACATGATAATATAAATTATACTAGTTACAATCACATAGGAGTTCTCCAACCAGATTTTATATAAGTAGAATACTGGTCAATCAATGGGATTATTTATAATGCCCCCAAATCTGTGTATATCCATTAGAAAGAATTATTCCCTTATTAACTAATTGATTTAATTAGTAAACAACATTTCATATCATAAAATATCTGTTTAAAATAAAAGAATCAGTTTTATCTATATATCCCCATTCAACAAAATAATATTCAATGTAAACAACAAATATAAAAATGGTATTCTATTTTGAAAAATATTTATATCCACCACTCAAGAATATCGATATTGATGAAAATTTTAATCTAATATTAAAATAGATCGGACGTAAGTTATTATTTCAAGATAATGTAAACATGTTAAAAATAATACAAGATTGCATAGATGAATTTTACCATTTGGTAATTTCCAAGTCAAAAACCATTTAATGAGGTAATTCAATGTGAATGATTAAATTCAATGACTTCTATTTGAATCGTGTTATTAAATTATAATGGGGATTTGTATAAACCACATTAATTTAAATTGACATATAATAATAAATAAAACATAATGGAAATTATATTCAGATGAAATCCCTTATATTTAGTCTAACATGTCATGGTTGTATCTATTATAAAAAAAATAAATATTTATTAATTATTTTATTATTCAGAACCATTATAATGTTTCTTATTACATATATATCAAATATTAACATGTTAAATATGATTATTTAATCAATTATGATTATGTAGGGGATTTGTTTACTATATTTTGTTTTTATTTAAAATATGATATCCATATGTACACTACTGTAAAATGAGTAATTATTTAAAAACATCTAAAATATTTATCGTAAAATAGTCATCATATTTATTCATAAATTTTAATTTTTTAATGAATAATGGATGATGATTATGAATATGAGGTAACATTATGATTAGGGAGACAATATGACATATGTACGATGGGGACCCATTTCTATTTTTCGATAACAATTATAGAAAGAAATAAAGTAACATTTATCATTAAAAATGATAATTATATCATAAATAACATATTATTTAGACAATTATAAATTTATATAGAAATTGTGTTATTAAAGAGGAATCATATCACATCGAGGAGGCATTATTCCACATGTTCCACGAATGAAATCATCATATTTTCTGTGTGTGAAAGGTCAATAATGAAAATGTTATATTATATTATTTAAAATATAATTATGTAATGAATATAATTATTATTTATTATATTTAATTATATTTATTATATATGTAATTATAGTAATTCATAATAATAAATTACTGTAAATGTAATACACTCTTTATTAAGATGATGGGTCGTACATATTCACGATCACTGTTTCAATTCTATTTTCATATTAAATGAAATAAAATAGATTTATATATATAAATTTCATAATTCCTGTATAATGTTTAAGACGTAGGTTTCAAATTTTTTTATAAACATAATTAATACATTCTATGTATGGAGTTAATGAATCAAATCTCTTTCAGGTGGTGGTAGTCCACATGTCCACAAACGATGTTATCATATTCCCAAAAAATGGATGGCATAATGGTATGTGATATATAATTATTAAATAACAATAGTAAAATTATTAATATCATATATATCATATAATAATAGTATTTCAATAACAGTTCCCAACTTTTAAAGGTGGTAATGTGATAATGAAAGACATTATTTTTCAAAGCGGAAGTTTTTCAAACAGAAAATGGATAAATGTATATCTTATTTGATGGATAGGTGTGTAGTATTAGGCCATAACATTAATATAAAAACATATATTTATCTTTATAATACATATTATATTATAAAACCAATATATAAAAATAATTGATGGAGTGGATAATGAAATAAAACAAAAGATCTTGTTAAATAATGTTACCTTTTATTTAAGTAACTTTTTTTAGATTATACGAAAATCTTTCCTTGGAATGTTTTCATCCCAATGTGATCCCTCTAGGTTGAGTGGAGGGATTTTCTATTTTTATATGGGTAGGGTATTTTACATGAAAATGTGCATCAGATGTTTTAATAAGTGATTGTTTTGACATCATTTTCTAGTTTAGCAGGAGAGACATTCATTTAATTCATAAAAGGTAATCAATATTGCTAGGTCCCCATTTCATTAGGATACAATAATATTGTTCCAAACAAGAAAAAATTCATTATTCATTTTAGTTTTTTTCCATAAAATTTGTTTTCAATATGTTTCAAAGTCATTTCCCCTTATGAATATTGTCCTGTATTATAGGTAAACTCTTTTTCAGAATAATCGAGGTAAATATTTTTCATTGAATTAACTCATATTTTTTGAAAAAATTACTAGAAATAAATAATAAAAAAATATGATGATTCAATATATCGTATCCATTATTCAAAATTTAAATTAGAGATATTTTATAAATTAATTTAAAAAGATTCTAGAAAATGAGATAAGATATGTGTTTTTAAGTGAAAATGTTCTATGTTTCTCTAGGTAATTTATGTATAAATTAAAAATAAACACAATTTAAATGAAATAAATTGGATTAATATATTTATACTTTTTCTAGTATAATAGTAAATATATATCAATGTATAATTTCATCTTAAAAAATTTCAATATGAAATGTCAATTTTCAATTGACATCAAGTAAATTTCCCAATTCATCTTAAATTGAATATTCACATAAAAATACCAACATTTCAGAACATGATAATTTTAAATTTAAATAGTTAAAAAATTATTTATATTTCATTTTAAATTTATATAAGTTTTAATTTTTCTTTTAAAAGAAATTAATGCTCAATAAAATGATGAAAATGTTACATTAGATAAATATAGGTTTTTATGCATAAAATTTGATTTGTTCTTATCTTATTCATGTCAAATACATTGTTTAAATGTAAAAACATACTATTTAACATATAGTATATTAATACCACTCATCTCATTCATCTATTTTTTTTATTTAATTCCATAAGATAAAACACATTTTGCATTTAAAAATATTTTTTTCAATAATAGTTTGTTTTATAATTGGTTTCTATATTCAGTTCTAATTAATTGTACACTAAAAAATTATAAAAAAATATAATCAATATAATATTAATTTAGTTTACCTTTCTTATACTAACCATTAATATGGATTGATTCTAAAAATCACATTATATAATAATATAAGACGTATCATGTTATTTATTAAAACATTGTCATCCATGTAATGTATGCTTTCAAATGAGCACCATATTGTTTGTAACTAATGAAAAAATGGTCTCTAGAACATAGAAAGATACTTTTACCATTTATTCATCGTAATCATATCTTATTATTTTATATATCTTTCAAAAAATTAAAATTTATTCTAAATTGTAATTATAGAATTTTCCACTGGGCGTTATAGGGACTAATGGAATACAATGACGAGTTCTACGATGCCAATGTAGAAAATTTCATGGTAACAGATGTGGGATGGGAATTTGTTTTAATCCAATAACATAGAACTATCTCTTAAGTCAATAATTTAATTTTTTGTGAGATATTGATGTACCAATGGTTTTATAGAACTCCCATAGTGTTTTAAGATGTAGACTAAGTTCCCTACTTCATTATAGAAATAAAAATTTATTATTAATAAGGATCTTATATATGTGATGCATTATAAGTACCAAAGGAGGAAATTATGATAAAAACATATAGAATTTATATCATAATGATTGTATTTATTAGTTTAATAGAATTGTAATAATATAGTTTGTACTACCCGGGAATGGGAATTTATTTTATGTGATGATAAAATGCTAAATTGCATAGTTAATGTGTTGGGTTTTACTATGCATCTATTGTTGTTCCAATTTAATTGTTGTAACATCCCATACCACGATGTCACATAACAGTATCCTCGAGCCCGATGTGCCACATGGAATCATGTGAATCTTCCCGAATGATAGAGGTTGTCGACTAGCAGTGAGGGGCTTAGGGCGTGTCCATGGGGAGACAATGACCTCTTAACCAAATTATAGCACTACAGATTGATATAAACATTGGTAAATATAGGAAGAACTATATATATATAAACATATGTTCTATTAGAAAATAGATACAACAATAATAATAAATTAAACTACTATAATATCATTCAAAAAAAGATAATGTTTTGTCATATCGTAGAAAACTAGAAAACATGGATACAAGACAACAGGTATATGATGTGCCATAAAAATATAAATGAAATCAAAGACTATCCCAAGCATCTAGATCTCAAACTCAGTCATATAATATCATGATATATACTAAACTAATAAAAATCAAGTGTTTTAATCTGTATGCTTCCATTTTCCAGTACGAGCTACCATGTAATCTGCTCCGGGTACCAAACAAGGCTAGTAGAGGGTGTGAGCTAAATCTCTTTGGGACATCACCAATAGTGTCTATAACATCAGGCTCGTGTAATGGAAATGTAATATTGTGAAAGCATGAATCTATAATTTAAACCACTATAATATATCTACATACCCAAGTACATATATCATCCATATGTTGTTATCTGAACAAGCCAATAAAACTTTTTTTTGTTACTAGATTGAAAATAAGTCACATGATAATAGAAAAAAACATTGTAAGATTTAACAAGGAATCCTGTAATGATATCTAATAGAAAAAATACATGATAATAAACTAGGTGACGTAGACCTCAAGGGTTACGGAATTTATAATATTATAATCCATGCATGGATTAGAGTGTAATTTGCAGAGAAAATTCAATGGAATACAACAATATGGTTCCTACCAAATCCATGGTGATTGTCCAAGGGAAAATAGGGAAACCAGAAATATGGAAATAGGGGTGGTAACCATGGAAACAAATTTTCAATGATAGTTCCAAAGAGTCTATAAAAGGAATCATGTAATAATATAAAGGGATCAAACGATGTCATCATTGGGATCCAATAATAGACATGGATTAGGATATAGGTGGGTATCAAACTATGCATGTTTTACTTTTGAATCAGTATGGGGTTCATGAGTGATCATGGAATTCAATGATCATAATACATTGTGTGATAGAGTCATAAAATTTATATATGATTTTTATGTAATGTAATATTTCATTTGGTTCAATATATTCCTTTCATCAGTTTGATAAGGTCACATATTATGAAACCATTGGTTCAAGCCCTTCTGTTTATTAGAGAGATAAGGTCATGTAGTACATAACTTTTTAAATATCCCATTTAAAGAATATTCCATATTCATGATTCATTCTACTATCATCCATTAATGTGGTTTGGGGTTCTACAGATATGCAACCTACTAATCACTTAAATTTAAGGCCCAATCATATACATAGAATACAAGACAATTCACATTTCACTATTTATTAACAATTAATTCACTTAACATTAGCATGTCAATTATTACACATACATGGTAATTTCCATTATACATTTTAAATTATAAAAAAACCCATTTAACAAATTAAATCTTTCTCTTTGAATAGTCAAGCCATGGAACACCAAAACAGTGGAACAAACAAGTCAAATACCAAAACCCAATTATAGAATAACCTCACCATGGAAGCCATGGATTTGAGGATTTAACCACCAAAAATTAATTAAATATATGGAATCGAATTACCCATATGGTTTTATTGATTATAATTATGACATGTAAATTATTTAAACAAAACACAATGAAATCATTGGGCCCATACAATGATTTCAAAATCAATGATTTTTTGGGATGAATTATAGACCATCCACCTTAGGCTAGTATTATTCTTATCCTTCATTATTGTTCCCAGATTTTGATTGAATCAGAGTAGATCTATGAAAAAGATAAAATTGTTTTTATCCAGATAACTCAGTCGAGATTAAGAGTGAATGAGAGTGGATTAGGTGGATTCGAGTAATTACTACTGCACATCCAATGGGATGTACGAAAGCCCGATCAGATTATGGAAGAAATAGATATTCAGATACCTAGCCTTGGCCTTAAAAATTATCCAAAATGAAAGAAATGAAGATAAATCCCTCATAATATCAGATTACTGAAAAATGATGGATGGTAATAGATCATTAAGGTAACATCTGTAAAATTACCCAAAAATGGGGTTTGCACGATTTGTTCAGACGGTTTGAAAAACTATGAAAAAATCATCAAATGTTTTCTATGATGAAGATAACATTACATGGATATGAAGAATGACCATGAGTGAACTGTGTGAAGTGATGTTTTCAATGTATGTTAACTTGTATGGTTATCCAAAAGATGTGCCAATAGTTCACTAACCATGAAACATGTTGAGTTTTCGAAAAAAAATATTGCATCCATGCACCAAACATGACTTGCACACCCATGATACCTTTACTAACTAAAATGGAATCCATATTGCTAACAATGTAAATATTTAGATAGATATTTAATGCATACATACTAGAGTTAAGAACTATGTTCTAATAATCATCCCCCCTTTAAAACAAATCGTCCCCAACTTCATGTTCTAAGGATATAGAAACATTATCTATGAAAAACACTAGCCATGGGGTACATATGTCGGATTCCTTCTCTCATATCTCATCATATACTCTCATGTGATGTCATAGAAACTGTACTAAAGGGAGTGACCGGCATTGGTGGTCCATTCTGCTCCGGTAAATGATCCATACTTGATACATCCAAAATGTAGCATCATCATATCACTCAAAATTCTAGGTAAAAAATATATGATATAGTTTGGCTTGATATTGAAGAAGTTGTGCAACATTAAATATGCCATTCATGGAATGTTACATCTGATGTACTAACAACTGATAGGCTATCAGGTTGACAATCTATAGAATTTCAAAAGTACTTAAAAAATAGGTTGATAAATTTCCTTGCCTTCATAACTATCTGTGCCCAATAATGGGAAGTACCAAAAACAAAACTTGATCCCCCACCTCGAATGCTGGAGGTCTTCGATGCTAATTAGAATAATATTTTTTTCGACTAAGTAGTACTCATAACATTTTTTATCAATTGAAAATTATATGATGTCTCCTGAATGAGATGAGGACATAGTAAGGCTACCTCACCTACCTCTATCCATCTCAGGGGGGAACGACACAACCTGCCATATAAAGCCACAAAATCATCCATCTGAATTGTCCCATGAATTCTATTATTATAGGATAACTCAGTGACATGAAAATGATTGTCCCATGAACCACCAAAATCATGGACACATGATCGAAACATATCCTCTTTAACCTGTATTTTATATTCATATTTTCCTTCAATTTGAGGGTGAAGTGATGTACTTAAAAACACATGTGTTCCCATACCCTTCTGTACTCCCTATCGTAATTTTGACATGAAACGAGATTCCTTATATGAAACGTTCGTATATGGAACGCCATGACGTCATGAAATGTCCTGGATATATATTATTCCTACGGAATAAACTGACAATGTCTCCCAAATAGGAATGAAATTTGATCCTTACATTATTCGGTCAATGACAACCTAGATAGCCACACTACCCTGCGTTAACCTCGGAAAGCTGACTACTAAATATTTAACAACATCGTTTGATTTCCATTCGAGTACTAGAAGCATTTGTTGTATGCCAACAAGTCTCTAGTGCTCTACCTTCACATGCAGACTAGTGCAACACCTATTGATAGATCCATCAATATGATATTTCATCCCAGGATACCAATTCTAATGTCACATATGTCAATAATTGTGGGATATTCATGGGTGAACTACCCAATGAGAAGCATCTGACTCTTTCATCAAATATGCTCTCATACCTATAAGAACCCAGATATTTCCACAAAGACGCAGGATGTCATATCTATCCATTGAACAATACGGAGGTGGGTTATCTCTTAATACACTATCACCTAGAGCCATGACCTCGGAATATGAAAAATTTCTACCCTCAACTTTCTCAATGGGGGAATATGTAACTACTAAGGTTGATAGTTAACACAGCTAGTAACTTTCAAGATACTGTAACTAAGACAAAAAAAGGAAGGAAATGAAATTACATTCATAACTGGATTCCCATACTTCTTTTTCATCAGTTTTCCGACTCATTACATACTCATCCTCATTGGATTTCCCAGGAATATAGAATGTTCAAAATACAAGGATTACAGATACTCAACCCATCGTCATGTGTGATGTTCATGTCACATAATAAAAATATATATATTAGTCTCTTCATGTCCATGTAAACTAAAATTTACTCACCCATCTGATAATGTCTCCAGCAACCTATGGCATGTAGAACTTCTCCAAGATCAAGGTTGTGAGTTGTGTAGTTTCTCTCCTGAGATCTCATATATCGAGGTTCATACGCAATGGCTCCGTCTTCTTTATGATCACATCACCCTTTCTAATTCCTGATGCATCACAGAAGATGGTATAACCTATTCCCGACTCTGGATGAATTCGAATAGGTGATGATAAAATCCCCGCATTTAGCTCCTGAAAATATTTATCACATTGTACTGATAATATGAACATAAAACCCTTATTTTTAAGAACCATAGGGGGAGAATAAAGGTAGTAAAATCATTTATTAAATGACAGTAATAACCATAAATCCCTAATAAACTCCATATTTAAAACATGTATAAGGAATGATCACAAGAAACTATATAAAAATCCATTTATGGGTCAATATATACTCCTGATTCTGATATCATATGACCCACTATGAGGACTTTTTAAACTAATAAGAGGCACTTAGAAACTTGTGTGTATAGATGATCCTCTCTCAGTGTAATATTAATGATATAAAGATGTTTGGAATGGTCGTTACAAGTATGATAATAAACCATGATGTCATCCACATGAATCAAAAAAAGATTCTAATATGGTTGGAAAACCCTATATGACAAATACATTAAAACAACATGTCTGTTCTTCAGAACGAACAACATAAAATGGTACTCATACAGAACTTACCTACTATGAAAATGGATTATGAGGTATATATGATTTTCTAACTCACCCTAGATGATAACCCAATCATAGGTTGAACATCGAGATGACATTTTGTCATTAGAGCTACTCAAAGAGATCATTTATTAGAGTAAGTGGATAATAGTTTTTTATCATAAGCTGGTTCAACCGTCTATAATCCATGAATAGATGTAAGCTTCCATCCATCTTCTTGGAAAACATCTTTGGAAAACTCCATGAGGATGTACTATGATGTATAAATCCTTCGACCACTAAATCCTCTAACTATTTCTTGATCTCATGAAGCACAGAAGTTGAAATCAATTATGGAATAATAGACACAATAGATCCTCTTAGAATAATATGAATTATAAAAAATACCTCTCTCTCTCTCTCTCTCAAGAGGTATGATAGAAAAATCATCGGGAATTAAACCATTAAAATGAACCACTGCTAGTGGGATGTCAGCATGAGGTAAACCCTATTCATCTCGGAAGATAATTTAATCCGGGAACTCACCCCACCTTCCCCATGATGCTCTGGTCCCACACTACAAGCCTTGACATTACACACAAACATATGTAGATACCTTCTTCCCTATTGTGATGTAAATGATAACATGAGATGATATTGTTCTAAAAAAGCATGTTATTGAACCATTCAATCCATCCCTAGAATGAAATAGTAGTCTTTAATGTCAATAAGAAAGAGGTTAGATAAGGAAAGGTTACTACCTATATAAAGGGGGTAGTCCTAGATCTGTGGTATACCCTTTTTTCATACCCCAAAATGGAGTATCCATTTCCATTACACCACAATAATATTTTATATCTTTTCTAAGACTCTCCTGAATTCAAACAGAGATAAATAATTTTGGATCATACATATCAAATAATGAATATACTATTGTAGAGTCCATTATAATAGTACATCGTAAAGTAGATCATCCTAAAACCTAATCTACAGGTATCAACTGCAACGAAATCAACTATCAACATACCCATCCCTCTGCAACTGATGGACTGCCGTGATAATAACTACTCTATTGGAAATGATGGTTATCCTCGTTCTAGCTACCAAGACCATGACCTACTCCTCACCTAGACCTACCAGATCTATTAAAACTCCCCTTGACATGGCATTAAATATTGACTCCTGAAGATGGAGATGGTTATGATCCTTTTCAACTTAAAGCTAAGAGAAAGTTACTACAGAAAAGCAGAAGATAACCCATACAACAACATGATCGACACTCCATTCGGTGTCTATCACATTGATTCATCTTGGTCTACTATTTTTGACACTAATGAAACACGTTAGAGCTATCGAATCTGGACCACTTGGTTTCACTACCCTGATAAAAAACTATTACATAACACTCTCCATTATCATATTAACTAATTTCCTTGGACAAAACTCATCCTCTTGGCCTTGTACTATTTTTGTTCCTCATTTTAAACTCACTGATAAGGTCCAGATTGAGAATTACATGAAAAATATGCAGGTGAAATATATTCACCTTTGTATGGATTGTGTACTGGATCCTATACTCGAAACAACTAGCATTTGAATTCTCATCACTGACTATAAGAGGTTCCTGGAGATGTAAGTCCGTAAATAGTGTTGAATATTCCATACATCCCATAAAAGCCATCATAATATAAATTAACTCTCTAGCTCTATCATATATTAGAGTCTAGGAATAAAACTCATCATAGAAGGAAGTCTTGAAATCTACCCATAACATGCCTGGATGAAAACCGGCCTAGTTAATCACATCCCACGAATGGTTGACCGAATCTTATTGCATGTATTTTGTAATCATGACACTTTGCTCTAGAGGTGTTTTTAGTTATTCAATATATGACAGGGTGTATTAATGACAAGAATCAAAATAATGCGGACCCCCATCCCATGAAAATGTAGGATGAAACTGCTATTGTAACTCATGAGTCAGATATTTTATCGGGGGTGCACGTAGTGGAGCACCATGCATGGACAACATCAGATGTAGGAGACTACCATGAACATGGGAATTCGAGCCCAAAACAGGTATATCAAGCAGTTCATCTGGTATAACACTTAGAGGTGGTACTAGAAGCTCGTGTGAAACCATTTCTGGAGCATGGATTTCACCACCATCTTGGTGTATGTTACTAGGGGGTAATGGAAGATTTTATCTACAATATCCAAGAATAGACATCATATTAATATTATATAGAATGAAAGAATAAGTAGTGGAAGATGAAGGTATGACAACCCACTACCCCATGCATACTAACCAAACTACCCATGTAAATAGCCAGGTATTGGTAAGTGCTCAAGTATAATTTTCATTTCATTTTACATTAATTATTAGGTTCACTCCATTACCATTCATAAACATGACAAGGCAGGATATGGGTGTTAAAACATTTAATTTAAATTTTCATGATTCACTTTACAATGGAATGTCATTTTCAGTGAACGAGTGACCATACACCTATCATTAGATATGACACCCATTTATTTATAACAGAATGGATTAACTCAGTAAATTACTCATCCAACCCCAGGAGGGCCCACATGTAGCATGAATTGAGATAGGAAATCACCCAATTGCATCCAAGTGTAGTAAAGGTATAATTTAACTATAACAAAACCACCCAATAATGACATGCATATCATGGAATGTAATGCAGTCAAATTTACCTATAGGTCATGGAATATGAATGGCTGGTGAATTATAGTTGCATATAATGAGGCCTGTAACAATGTTTCTTTCCTTCATATCAATGATCCATCTTTGAAATAATATCTTCAAAATGATTAATAATAAAAAAACACTACACAACATTTTTGTCAACCAACAGTGAAGTAATATCAACTGTAATCGGGGAAATTAGAAAAAAAAATTGGTAACTTAGATATGACACTGAACATGGGTTCATGATGTGAAAGCATGACTTTTGAACATGTACCAAGCAATCTTAATTTCAAATCTATTTTCTAAAAATATTAAATAAATAATGGAACCACCAATGATATCACATTGTGACATCCCGAACCTGGATGCCACTTAATGGGTGCCCTGAGCTAAGTGGGCCACATGGCCTCAATTGTATCTCCTTGAATTCCAAAGGTATTTGACAAGAAGTGAGGGACTAGGGTGTGTCCTAGGGGAGAATATACCCTCATTTCCAAAGTGTATCACAATGGATGGATGTAAACATAGGTATATAGATTAATATATATATATATATATATATATACGAAATGCACATTAGAAAATAGAGAAAACAATAATAATAACTGAAACAACTGTAATATCATTGAAAAACTGATAATGATATGTCATATACTAGAAAACTATAAAACATGGATACATGACTATAGGAATTACATGTTATACAAAAATATAATTTAAATCAAAATCAATCCCAGGCATACTGGTCTCTTACCCTGTAATCTGCTATCAATCTCCTTACAAAATAGTAAGAAATAAATTATTTGAAGTAGCATGCTTCCGTTTTTCAACACATGAAACCATGTAATATTCCATGGGTACCCAACAACAATAGTATAGGGTGTGAGATAAATCTCAATGGGCCCCATCCAATGGTGTCTATATCATCTGGTCCGTGTAATTGAATTGTAATAGTGTGAAAGCATGCATATATAATTTAATGAATTATAATGTAACTAATGATCCACGTACCTGATTTAGTCCTAGGATGGTGTCTAAACATGAAAAAAATTCATTCTTTCATTATTACCAGTTTGTAAATAAGTCACATGTTAAATAACTGAAAAGGTATAATGATGTAATAAGGAAACCTGTATTGAGTGTTAATAGTGATGTCCCATGGTAATGAGCAAGGAAATGTAGACATCATGGGTCTCCAACGTAGTTATAATTGTGTCCTAGCATGTGTAAGAGTGCAATCTAGGGAGAGTAGTCTATGGAATTCCACTATAAGGGGCATGATGAATCCAAGGTGAATGTCCAATGTAACATTGGGCTAAGAAGAGGTAGGTCACTATGGAATTTACCAATTGAACCGACTTGTAAATATTGAATCCAAGGATTGTATCCATGAAATCTTGAAATAATAGGAAGAAATCTATTCATGTCATACCGCATATCAAAGAATAGACTGGGATCATTATATATGTGGGTATAACCCTTTTCAAGTAATATCCAAGAATCGAAATGGGGATATTGAGTGATCATGGCATTCTATGATCAGAATCCATGGTATGATTGAGTCAGTCAATTTCTATTTAATTATAAAGTATTGTAATATTTATTTTGGTTCATGTCATTCCTTTCATTAGTGTGAATAGGTGAGGTAGCAAGAAACTATTCGTTCAATCCATGACTTTAATTAGTGTGATATGGTCATGTAGTAAGAACCCTTTTAACAAATCCATTTACAGAATATTATATATTAACGGTTCATTACACTACCTTCCATTAATGTGGTAAGGGGGTATATATATATATATGAAACCTACTAATAATTAACATTTAAGGCCATTCCATACTATTAGTATTCTTTCAAATTCACATTTTACATTTAATAATCAACTTATATGCTTACCTTAGGCATGTCCACTAGTTTTCATACATTGTAATTTCCATTATTCAATTTACATTATAAAATATACATTTAAAATAAGAATGCTTACCCTTAGAATAGTCAATCCATGGGACATCCAAACAATGGTGCAAACATGTCATGTACTGAAAACCCAATTATGGTATAATCGTCGACAAGTTAGAGATGGTGTTACAGTCATAACCACCAATAATCAATCATATATATGGAAATATCATATCTATATTGCTCAAATGAATATAAGAATAACGTAATAATTCTATAAACATCACCTGATGAAATCGGTGGGCCCCACACAACAAATCCAAAATCAAAAAACATTAGGGATGAGTTACAGAACACCCACCTTAGGCATGCATGAACCTTCCCCTTTGATATTGGCAATTGAATTTTCTTGGATAAGAGTAGATCAATGAAAAAGAGGAATATGTCTAATACCACATAACTCGGTCAAGAGAAAGAGAGAATGGAAAATGTTTAAGAGGACTCACATACTTACAATTTCACATCCAACATGATGAACATAAGATCGATCAGATCAAAGGTGAAGGATATCATCAGATCCCTAGACTTTCCATTAATAAATATCCAAAATGAGAGAAATGGAGGTAAGTCCCACATAATATCATACAATAGAAAAAGGGGGAGTTAATAGATCAATATGGAAAATTTTGTAAAATTACTGAGAAAAAATTCTTATGCATGGCTCTTCTGCATGGTTTGACAAAGAATTTTCATACGATACAATGTTTTCTTGGAAGAAGGGAAAAATGGAAGGATAGTCTGAATGGATGTGTGCAAACTGCAAAATGAGGTTTTGTAAATATATGTCAATATTCACAGTTAACCAAACCTTATGCTAACCAAGTGTTAAAAGTGCTACCAATATAGTTTTAAGAAAAAGATTGATTAGAAGCACAAAACATTCCCAAGACCCACCTGAGACCTTTACATTCTAATAATTCATCCATATTGGGTCCAAATTAATGTTATCGTTTGAATTTTAAAGGGTCCATACATTAGTGGAAAACCAAGGTTCTTATATTTTTTATTACTTAATTGTAATTAATATCGAAATAAATAATGTATATATGTGAAATTTATATATATTAGTCTATATAATTGATGTTTAAAATGATATTTATGTCATAATGTTTAGATATGTGAGTGATATTATTATGAATAGTAGTTAACTTTATTATTCATCCGGAATATCAAGAGGGATTGATTCAAAGGAAAGACCAACAAGTAAATGATTAAAGATATATTAATAGTTATTAATAAATATTACGAATAAATTGAAGTAAAATCTCCAAAATATAACAAGTTGGACAAAATTTTAGATGATAAAATATGGAAACAAAATTTTTATGAGACATTCAAAATGAAATATCTCAAAATACAACATAGAATAAAGGGGATTCCAAAGGATATCTAGAATTGTGAAGAATAAATAGTTGGAGGTCATATTATTATAAGTACATTGATTTCATAAAAATTTCAATTGATTTTGTTTTGTGAATCTCGTTATACTATACTATTTATGTTCTATTGTCCTGATCAAATGTTAATATGTTTGGAATTTCATTTTTGAATGTAAAAAATAGGTTATGTCTTTTTCATATGAATATGAAATAATAAAAACACATTTTTAATATGATTTTAATGGCTATAGTATGATATAAAATTTTATATCAAAATATGGGCGACGATTATATATCATTACCTAAAAAAACCCAATTGTATGACTCTAACATAACAATTTAAAGAGTTATCTCTTGTAAACAAAGAAATAAAATTACACTTACCAACATTAACAAAATGTGATTCTGATTTTGATTTTCCTAATAATGAAATTATAAATATCATTATAAATATTTTTATAATATGTATTCATCTTAATACATGATCAGAATCATATGATTTCATAATGATTGTAATACATCATCTTCTGAAATTGATAGTATGTGTATGAATTTGGTGACTTGTTGGTTGTAGGACATCTATGATGTTGTATTTGGATTTTAGAAAATGATTTTGAATAATTTTATTTTTAAAAGTACAATATAGTAATATATATGAATCATGACATCATATTTATTTAAATGTTTTATTGGAAAACCAATGTAATCATTGTCTTTAAATGAAAATTGACTAGTTCGTTATATAATAATTTATTTATAAATAGATTAGTTGTTTTACAAATAAATATAATAAGGTGGAAATATCTCACTGTTGTGATTTTATTCTATCGACAATAAACATGAAATTCTTATAGAATATCTAGAAATATTATTTATAAAATTTTAAACAATTTAAAATAAAAATTATTATTATTTTCTACTAGAATTTTTAAGGGAACTATTTATATATGAATCATCAAAAAGTGTCCCATGTGATAATATTGGTGATCTATCAATGAAAAATCCTCATAAACAAAAAATAGTCATTTAATAATTGTTAATCTTGACTGGTATTCATATTATAAACATAAAGATCATTAGTGATCCTTGAAAATGAATGGAAAGAATAAATGAATCTTCTTGTGAGTTTTAAAAATTCATTTAAAAATTGAATAAAATGGAAGAAACCATTTCTATGGTATTGAATATAAATAGACAGGGGAGAATAATAACCACTCTAATAATAATATATAGTGTCTTAACAGTGATAGTGAATCTCAAGGTTAAACAAAATGGATATGCCATTGTATTTCTCTTAATAATGAATAAAAATAAAATTTTACCAATGTTGATGCTTATAATTTGTTAGCATTCATTGATGAATAATAATAGGATGAACATTAATACTAGATAGTTATAGTAAAAGATTAAAAATGATAAATTAATATTACATATAGTCACGTTAAAGAGAGTAGTAATATATCTCATTCATGACTTTTCAGGGATTATCTTGAGGACAAAAAATTTCCCATGAGTTTTAAACCAAGAGATTTAGAAGGAATGGACTCTATAATTGTTTAGAGGGAGTGTTTCAATTTTATATCTAGAAGTGTATTGGGATATAAATATAAATATTGGTTGGATATATATATCAATTTTTTGGTTATAATAAATCATGTTGTTTTATTATTGATATTCCTTAGAGGTGTGGGAAGGGATTAAAACATTATTTTTTTAAAAACATATTAAGATGTTAAGGGGGTATTCTATTAATTTTTTTTAATTTATTTATCTAATTCTATTTTTATAATTATGCTATTTTGTAGGATTATACCAGTCAAATCCCACATTTACTGATGTTAATATTTATATTTAGTAATCTATGTATCAAAAGGGAGAACATATTGGAATGAGTATGTCATTTAGGATCATCCATATAAATAATTTGTTCCATATTTAAATTCATTCTATTGGTCAATGTGGTGTTATATGACTAGTTAAATTATAATTCATCCAATAGTCGTAACCACGATATCTATAAAATCCCCAGCCTTGAAGACATGAAACCAGTGCCATGGGCTGTATTTATATATAACCTCAAGCACCCCTCCTCATACCCATGAGGATTTTGACTAGATGTGAGGATCTGAGAGAACATGTTGGGATACTATAACCTCATTTTATGAGTAATATAAAATAAATAACAGTTATATTTAATATAAGCAATAATCAATAATAAATAATCATTAAATCCAAACCATTTCCCAAAGTTAGGTACAACCAAAAACCAATTTATAAATAAGATATGTCATGCCTTGTAGTGTCAAATTTTAGAAATAACAAAATAATAAAAATAGATGTATCCAAAAAATTGATAATTACTTCCAGGACAGATCAACATCCATACAAAAACCTACCCCTACTTATCACTCTATAATAGGGCCATTTCATTTATCTTTGACTACAACTAATAAATATTCATAGATAACCAATGGTAGTAATAGTATGTTGTGAGTACCACAGATTATCCACCACCAATGGTGACTATAATATATACAGTCTAAATAGATAATTCAGTAATGAAATAGATAAATTAAAAGGTAATCAAAATACTACTACAGTTAAATTAGTTATCAATATTATTATTAACCATTTTAAGATCATTTTTGATATTATTCACATATTCAATGGGTTAGGAATTTACATCAGTTACATAATTATGAAGGCCAAACAATTACTATACATATGTAAATAAGTCAGATTTTAAATCTCACTAGTTATAAATATTTCACACAGTATTAAATATAACATATCATGGAACATCATTCAATGCGTTCTCATCAAATGTTACTATTATGGGTATAAAACCTTTTTTCACTTTTCCTTCCCACGCATTATAGGAATGGGGTTTATATCCCTTATCTAACACGACCTTTATGTGTTGATCTTGGTGTCCAATTACACACAACTACCAAACCATGTTCAATTTCTAATTTATTCATTAAGCACGTATAATATATCACAAAACATACACTACTAATACTCATCACATATAAAATTCAAATTTAATAAAACATATGAGTCATTATCAATAAAAAACACATTTATTCATTTATAATGTATTTATCATCATCCATATATCTAATTTCCCTTTCTATTAATTAACACATTTAAAAAAAATAATCAATTCTTATACATTAGCTACTTTGACATATTCAACAGTTCGAATGAATTAAAAAATTTACCACAGTCAACATTTTAGTAGTATTTACCCATTTAGCATGATCATCATTACACGTGAATTAACCCACATATCCAATTCAAGTAATATTCATATTTAATTTAGAAAAATAAATTCATTTAATCTAACACATTCCATATTAAACCAAACAATCTACTAGTACTTTGTCAGAGTCTATAAAAAAATATATAATCAATATTTAAATCAAATAACAATTCAAAAACTTTATCATGGGATATACTATATCACAATAAAGATCTATTATTAATAGTTAATTTTTCATTGTTTGGGGATGTTATCACTTCCCAGTGGTGGCCCTAATGTATTTTAGTGAACCACAATACATTCCATGGGAATCATGAGAGGATCAATTCATCATTTCACAAACCAATTTAATTAATCTAACTAAATATATAAATTTTAAAACATGATAGATGAAATAATACAACCACACACTCACAAATCAATTTAAAGAATATGGGATATATCTATTCTACAACATATCATGCATATATAGAATAACACTAACTTAATCATAGACATCTATCTCTATTCATGCACCCTTTAGAGGCTACAACCATGGAAAATGGAAAAATAGTGTTTTAGGGGTTACAAATGTGAATAGAAATCATATAATAACTAATCCAAAAAATATAATATTATTGAGAAATGGACATACTTAGAACTTATATTTGCATTGAATAGTTCTCCAAATAACATAGAAATAATGGATATAGACCTGAGGAATGATTTATGTTCATAGTTTTATCAAAATGGCTGTGGTGGAATAATGGAGAATAATTTAGGGGCAAGAAAAATAAGATCTTTTAGGGGAAATTAGTAATTTCTCACATTCTAATAGGGCACACAATTTCCAAAACATTGTGCAAACCATTCACCGGCCTCTATCCCTTAGGGGTGAATTCACAAAGTTACCTTGGGTGGCCACATGGTTTAAAAAAATTTGCTCCCATTGTGTCGAATATCTATATCCAATATCAAATTGTTTAGTATACCTTCATTCCTTGTTTGTTTAACTTTCCACCCACATCCATACTAGATTCTTTTGGGTTCATGGTTTCATCTATACTTGCACCAACCATGAAACATGAACTAGAAGACCATTATTTTATTTCATTCATGTCCTGAACCCCCGTTACAAACCAAAACCTCCACATGGACCTAATAAATATTTAATGAATCATAATTATGTTATTAGAAATAGTAATTAAATATGAACATTGTTACATTAATTTCAGGATCTAAAAAATTACACCCCTTATATTGGATCTTCTTCTAGCCGTTTATCCCAGAATCATAGAGCTTCTGAAATAAAGATATTGGTTATTTATCTTGAATATCTAATTCCCTCTCCCATTATTCATCTATAATATTTTAGTAATGCCAAAATTTTCAAATCATTGTTATAATTATTCCCAACATTATTTTTCTCACTATGATTCGCAATATGAACTGGATTCCCCTCATAGTACACCTCATCCAAAATATCTACATCCAGAAAATCAATTACATGAGATTCATTTGGGTGATAATATTGACAATTTGACATAGATGGGGACATAATTAATAAAACTATAAAAATATTTATGTGACAATATGTATTCCACTAGTCATATCCAATTCAAATTGTCAAACCGATTCATATTTCATGGAGACAACATTCCTATTTTCTACATCCCGCATTGACCCAACCATGATGACACTCGAAGAAACACTCGATCACCACCCATACAGTTACAAGGAATAAAATGATGATCTTAATTTGAATGATTCCCTGAGTTGGTTCCATATATTTGTTTTATCAAATTAACCCAATCTGAAAACTCATGCATGAAACTTTGTCCGAACAACTCGAATTCCCATGATTCCATCCAACATCAAAGATACCTAAATGGTATACATTAGAGTGTACCCTAACATTCCATATGAATTGTATCATGGTAGTTATTGGTCAATAAAAACTTGAATACTTCAAGATTCTTATCCCATTATCCACTAATTCCTAGGACAAAATGATTCAACATTTCCCTAACTAGCTTAATAATATTATCTCATTTCCCGTTTGTCTGCCAATGAAAGGCCATAGTCAAAAACACCTAGACACTAATAACATTATATAACCCATTATTTAAATAATAATTTATGTGAAAATAATAATTCAATACTATATTCTATGGTACACCATTAAACCACACTCCCTCTTGAACATACAACTCACCTAGTTGATCTACAATGATGGTCTCTTGAATCAATAAGAAATGAGACACCTTCGTAAAACAATCCACAACTAGCCAGGTTACATTATTACCCAGAGGAATCTTATAATGAACAACCATGATATACATCATCCCATAATCAAATATTAATTCAGTAATTGGAATTGGTTTCAAAAAACCCACATGCCATTTATGATTATCCTTCAGTTGATGATAATTATGGAATCATACCATAAAACCTACAACCTCTGTCCTCATCCATAACCAACAATCCTACCTAAAAAGTACATGTTAAATATTGGTAAAACTAGGTTGTAAATCCTAGTTCTAGTCATTATACCCATGCATCAAAAAATTTCATATACACACAAGCATAAACAAATGGACAAAAATATAATAAATTACATCATCTCCAATGTTCCAACTAGAAGGTCAATCCACACATATAAAACCATCCCCCAACTATTATTTTTTGGATCCTCATATTTCCATTCCTTGATACTGATTAAGGGTGTGGCCTTAACTACCAATTATTAAATTGTAATATACCTCCTTCCATCATGCACATATTGATTCATCTTATCATGAAACTCCATCATTGTCCCTTTTGAAGTTGATTCATGAACCAACAAATTTTGAGTCTATCAAGACATATATTCGATAAATACATTTCCCCATACTTGGATTATACCAACTCAAAGTCAATGTAATCAATTAAATAAACCAATAATTTCTACCCAATATTATAATCATTCCATGGGACATTATAATTATGAATTTTATTATCAGTAAATATAGTAAACTATTCTCTCATCAAGTCATCCAACCATTTTTTTAATTTGTGAATCAATGTTGTAAATTCATGAACATGTGTAGGATGTCATTTTATTCACGTGTAATCAACATTCATGACCCATTTTCTTCAAAATTATCAGCAAACAAACCACACACCCCCATGAAATACACCAGAAACATCACAAAAAATGTATATTTCATACCTTTATCCGGTAAGATCATAATAAGTGTATTTGTCAACCACCTAAATATTTTTTGAATATAATTCACACATAAACCTTAACACTGAAACATGATACCCCTATTGGGTGGCTCTTATAATTGTGCTTCCAAATGAGATATATCCTAGTTTATGTCTTCATTAATAACAAGGAAGTCCTAGAAAACATATAACATTAGAAATTTTATTTGGCCTCTACGAATACACAAATGCATGCACTTTAATTGGGCCATCATACACACACTCCTCTATGATTTTTTCCTCCATGAATTTCACATTTTAAAACCCAAATTAACATATGGCTTGTTTGGTGTAATAAATAAGCTCCATATATCTACTCAAGATAATGACAAGATGCTTGGAAAGATCATCTTTATTGTTCTTGTACACCAAGATGTTATAACCCATGAGAGGAATTAAATGCTCTAGGTAAAGATGAATGTTTCATAAAATTAGTTCTATATATATTAATAGTGTTATAGCCAACCCAAATGACACTACCAAAAAACTCATACTACCCATACCATCTCCTGAAAGAAGCACATAATATATTATAATGTCTCAACCTTTACTAATGATACCCCAATATCATAGAAAATTTAGTAAATATTGAATCCCCTCTCACATACTCCCAGAAATCATCAATTTGAGGATGAGGGAACCATTCTTTACAATCATATTATTTATAGTTCTATAACAAACACACAACCTGAAGGACCCATTAGCTATCATGGAAAATATTATTATAGATCCCCAAGGTGATGTACTTGAATTAATTAACAACATGTCTCTAGTTCATCCTAGTGAGTTTTTAGTTCCATAGGCCTTGTCAATTACATTCAATATGGAACAATCAAAACCCATTATTCCCTAGACATAAACACAATTTTGAAATATATATCCTTCTTGAGTGGAATCCCTGATAAATATTTAGATAAATTATCTCCAAAGATATCCACTATTGGAGGGAAAACATGATACCCTATTTCCCGATCATCAGGCATAAGAAAAGGCACTAGGGATGTAATTTCATCAATTTCTCACAAACATTCCATGCATGGAATTCCTCGATATTTTACTAAGCATGTTGGAGATATGTGTCTCCCACAATAGACATGAATGTTACTCAATGATGGTAAAAATAAACATGGGATTCATATAACAAAATCGAATCAATACCCAAAATCATATTAAATCCCAACATATAAATATCAAACAAGTCCCATAGAAAATAATTCCCACCAACCTCAAGCTCAAAGAACATATAATTCCTGATATTTGTTTCTTGCATTCTTATTAATTTATCAATCAACATGACCTCAAAAATACATTCCACTTCAATATCCATCACAACCAAAAACTAAGAAGTTAAAAAAGTGTTCATGGAAACTATTTCAAATAATTCACTATAAAGCATGGAATCCATAAGAATCATACATCGAAAAATCAATGGTCTAACCTCCGTACCTCTATGTCTAGACCCAACTACATAGATATGACCTTCCCCAACACCCTAGACCCCAGTATGAATCCCTGGTATTGCATTTTCTAGTTCTTATAAAGGCTCACTTCTTGGAGGATTTCACCTACCTACATGACCAGTATGTCCGATACAACAATAAAGAAGTACCAAATATAGGGTTACCAAACCCCTTTTCACCCAGCATTGGCCTCTATCCTCCATTTATTCCATGTTATCAAGGGATCCTGTAGAACCTCATCACATGACCCATTATGTCGCATGCTAAACAGTCAACTTTTGGCTGAGGCCACTGACCACACACTGGTCCTAGGCTTATCCAATGATAGAAAAACAACCATTTCACAATAATAACAGTCTAATCCTCTCATATGACCACCGTCTTTTCTACCACCCATGTAACAATTTTCGAAACAATACTTACAGACCTCAGAAGTCACACCACCAATCCATCCTACTAGAACCACATGTACACCACCTATATCATCAATAAAGTTCCCTTATAAAATAAGGGCCAAATCCACTAATGATGAAAACCTATTTAAATTGATGATGTTCAACATGGAGTAATTGTATTTTCTAATTATCTCCTTGATATTTTCTTCCATTGAGGACTTATCCCCTTCCAATACTGGGAAAAAGCATTGAAATCTATGAAGATGACCATGTAATCCATATATGACATAATTACTTATTTCAACCTCATATTATATGAATCCCATTCATGTATCGATGTATCCAGATAAGAGTGTTCCCAATAAAATTTCATCAATACCTTCCGTAGCATTATATTAGGATGTTGTGTCAGAACCTATATTTTCCACAAATGCTTCACTGGTCTCTACAATATATATGCTCCCAATTTGACTCTCTTATTTTAAAGAGTCTACAAGGAATCAAAAATTATATAGATAAACTTTATCCAAAACTCTATATCCTCCATTCCACATTCCCAGACAATGTTTATAGGGTGGTGTAACGAAGACTCACTAGTCATATAAAAAATAGTAGGCATCAACAACATACTTGACAACAAAATATATCATCCGTCTTATCACATTTCTCATTTCTTAACTTGTTATATCCAAAATTTAATGCATGTAAATAACATAATTAAAATATTAATATTATTAAAATTCTTCCCATTTGATGCGTTTTCATCCTTTTTATTAGGAACTATTTTAATCAATTTTTTCATGAATGTATAATACATTATACCCCTCATTTCCACACACCAATCCCATGTGTATCATTCTTAAAGAATGTCAATTAGGTCCCTAGATTCCTATAAGGATGCATAAATTCACAAACTCATTCCATTCCATCAATGAGAAAAATATTATTAAACAATCACATCACAAAAAATGTTCATCACTTTGTGGTGAAATATCAATAATCTGTAACAACACACACTAAGATAAACAATACCTCCATGATAACATGGGATGTTTCCCCTATATGTTTTATATATTCTGTAGAATCATATAATATCTATGACTTAACACATCTGGATATCCTGTATACCATACTCATATAATGGTTCTATATAAAAGGACCTTATCTAATACCTTTTTATAATGTACCCATCTCATAATATATTAAACTGATTCCCTTGGCTAGGTCATAATATTATCTCTCGCGTGAATCCCCCTAAGTCATAGAATTACTACTACCAGGGAGAACTAAAAATAAAATATTTTTTAAACATCACCTCTTAATTAGAGCATGAAATTGTAGATAAAAATGAAAATTAATGTAATAAATAAAAATTAACCAGAATAAAGCATTACTATCCATATCTAAAATCTATGTACAAACCATAATGAAACAATATATTTTATATTACATTCCTTGCATTGTCATGTTCTAAAAAATAGAATATATAAAAAATAACCAAATCCCAATAATAGGTCATGAATTAATGTATGTATCCTCATCAATGCACAAAGAAAACCCAACTCAAATCCCTAGAATAGGTTCATTTCCATTGTCCTGACCAATGACGAGGAAATCTACTTGGGTACCCAATGACGGTCTATACAGAATGTGAGTACAACTCAGTGTGCCACCACAAACAGTGCCAATTTAATATCTTATATAAATAAGTATTACATTAATGAACGAAATAAATACATTGTTAATAAAATACAACTTGACTACCATTAGTTAAACATATTCACATTAATAATTTTGATAACATTATTTATATTAGACACTTTATCCATGGGTTAGGAATTTATGTCATTTACAAAATGTCCTAAGTCAGTCAATTACTATGCATAAGGTAATATGTTAATATCCCCATCTCACTATAAATTCTCATTTAAAAAATTAATTAAATTAAACTTAACATTTAGCCTCTGTCCTGGTAGTATCATTAAATTCATATTTAGTGGCATACATCCTCATTCCCTATCCCTAACCCCTCCATTATTGGGGTGGGGTTTTTGAGCCTCATTCTATCCAAAACTATGTTAATAGATCCAAAATCTCAATTCCTCAAATCTACCAAGAAATTTTCACAAGATTATCTATCCATTTAAAACATATACCATCACAAAAACCATATAGAACCAATTACATAACACAAATAATTCACATTTTTTACAACATAGAAATCATCATCCATCAATAACACATCAATAGATTTTCCACTAACTTAGCATGATTCATGTATCCCAATAAAATTTTTATACAATAACCCATTTATCATAATCCAAAATTCCCATTAATTTTACCATCTAACATATTATTAAATTCATTTTCATTAACACATTTGACACATTCCGAAATAGACCAAAATTTAACCATTAAATATGTTAATCATTTTACATTCACTATCTGACATAATCATTTACAGTTAAATTCAAATGTTAATTTTCAAAATCACTATATTTCATCCAAAATATTCCATATTTATAAAAAAAATTGTTGGCCATTATCATTTTCTAAAAATAACTATCAATAGTCTATTTTTAGATCAACTATCATATAAAGATATTCATTTTTTTTCAAGAAAGGTCATCTTATTGAAAAGCAAAAAGTTACAAAAGGTGAAAAGTTGGAATTCTTTTACAATCTCTATCAAACAAAGATAATAAATCAGTAGGTAAAGAGTTCAGCCAAGTCATGGTCTGATGAATGCCTTTATTCGCAAGAGCATCTGCCACAGTATTCGCTTCCCGATAGGCATGAGTGGCTATGTAGTCAATCCCATGTAGAGAGTTGAGACAATTCATCCAAAGAGTGGTAAGAGACCAAGCCAGATGAAAGGAACCATTCCAGATGGCATGAATGATTGTAGTAGAGTCGCTTTCAATCCAGAGTTTTTTCCACCCTCTTTGAAGGGCAAAATCAACGGCGTGGATGACACCCAGCATTTCAGCTTCCAGGGAAGAGGAATGGCCACAACCAGCATAGAAGCAACCATGGAAAAGACCAGCCGAGTCGCGAAAAATAGCTCCACAACCGGCAGGGCCTGGGTTACCTTTGTCGGAACCGTCAACATTAACTTTGATCCATCCTGGCATCGGAGATTGCCAGAATAATTCAAATTAATGTTTGATCCATGGGAAGACGCCACGCACACGAAGGTGACGAAGGATCTCAAAATCACCAACCAAGTTGTTGCAATAGTATTTTTGGATGGAAGCAGCTTCATGTATCGCAGTAAGAATTCTAGATTTTCCTGCAATTAAGCTAAATGAGCGCTTATTATGAATGATGTCATTTATAGCATACCAGATCACATGACGCAGTTCCGCCACCACTGTAAGCAGTCGATTTTTGAACTGAGGAGAGAAAGCATAGCTAGTGCACTTGTTAAGGGACAAACAAATAGTGTCAGAAAGGGACCATCTGCAATTAAATAAGTCAAAAATATAATTCCATAAAGCAGATTCCGTTGTACACGACAAAAATAGATGATCCGCATCTTCCCTGTGTTGATTGCATAAGAGACAAATGGAGCAGAGTTCAATGCTAAAGGCTTGAAGACAGGCTTCATTGGGTAATCTATTATGGGCAATTCTCCAAATGAGAGTAAGCCTAGAAGGTTTGATCCACGACTTATCAAAATGACTCACCCAATGTAAAATAGGATCACTTTCAGAAAAGTAATGCTGGTAGAAGTTTTCGGAGTCAAGGATGCCATTCGGGGCAGGTTCCCAAACAAGGAAATCACCATTAGAGAAAAACTGATGATTATCAATGATCTGCACAATATTGTCAGGGAGAGCATGCCTGTGATATTGTAAGACATCCTTTATAGAGAGATTCTGGTCATCGAGAGTGATGTTAGGTTGTAACAGAGATATCAAGGGGTTACCACACCATTTATCACACCAGAAATTAATGGAATAGTCAGCACTAACCATCCATCTAGACTTTTCTATGATCTTCTAATACGAGTCTCTAATTGAGGGCCATATTGAAGAGTTAAGGTACCTGAGGTTCCCATTTAAAATCTTGGTGCGGAATCTAAGGTTCAAGAAATCAGAAGCTTTGGAAGTACCATTGATGATACGCCATGTAAGACGGGCTTGGAGAGCATTATTGAACATCTTTAAATTTTTAATACTAATTCCACCTTTGTCGAGAGGTTTGAAACAGGTTTTCCAGAAAATAGTCAAAAGTTTTCTTTCAAGAATGCTACCCGTCCAGATGAAGTTTTTGGTATAGGTATTTATCTTCTTAAAAATGCTAGCGGGCCATTTGTAAATCATCATAGAGTATCCCATCTTAGAGACAATGGTTGATTTGACTAGACAAATCCTACCAGCCATAGAGAGAGATCTTCCTTTCTCGGTAGAGAGTTGGTTTATAATTTTCTCAGTGATATTAGTGATATAGCTAGCTTTAGGACGACCCCAAAAAATTGGAACACCTAAATAGGTGAAAGGGAGGAGTCCCTCTTTAATTCCAAGGTAGGAAGTAATGGTATTTTTTCTTCGGACAGGAATGTTCTTTCCAAAATAAATATATGATTTATTTCAGGATATTGATTGACTAGAGACTTCCACATAATGATCAAGAGCTTGTTTTAAGACATGAATATTCCTTTGATCCCCCTTAACAAAAAGAATGATGTCATCAGCATATAAAAGGTGGGTAGGGATATTTAAGTTCCTGGAAGATTGTATGTGCTTCAGGGATCCTTGAGCAACCAGACTGTTTAGCAGTCTGCTTAGGTAGTCCATAGCAATGACAAAGAGGATGGCCAATAGAGGGTCACCCTGCCTGACACCTTTAGAATAGTTGAAAAAGCCCCTAAGAGAGCCATTGATTAGAATAGAAATATAGGCAGATCTGAATAGAGTTTCCAGTCTTCCAATGAAAGAGTCCTGGAATCCAAAGTTATTTAAAACCCTGAAGATGAAATTCTAGTCAATAGTGTCAAAGGCCTTTCTGATATCCAGTTTAATATCCACACACCCCCTCTAGTGTTTTTATTATGACTATTGGTACCTTCCGCGGCCAGACAGATGCATTCCTGAATGGCCCTACCTTTAATGAAACCAAATTGATTCCATGACACTATTTTGATCATGTTGGCACACACCATGGGTGGTACTAACGTAGTCTCATCAATTTCAATGCAACTTATTGTGATCATGTGAGGTTAAATTTGAAATTTAAACTACCATTGTATTAAATCTCATTAATTTCATTCACTTTACAATAATATATAATAAAAAACACAACAACACATGAAAAAATCAACATCTGGACTGTGAGATAGAACATGTAAACCTTCTATCTCAAATATATTGATGAAAACACACTTAATAATATACATATATACTGATTCAAGCCCCATTTTATGCCTAACCCTAATATATAATCAAAAATATGATTTATGGATTTAGAAAAAAAATAAAAAATTTCCAAACCATTTTCTGGTATATAGAAGATGGTTTAGCATTATAAATAACTGTATCGTTATTTTATAACAAATGATGCTCCAAATGACCAAGAAACAAATGATATAAAACTATATAAATATTTGTGTGCGTATTATATTCACTAATGGTAGAGGATGAATAATGGTGATGAAATTCAGTTACGGAACATAACATATGTAGTAGAAAATTTGTATTTTCTCAATTTTCAATAGGGATCATAGATTGGATATATGGTTTTCCAAACACCACCCCAAAATCATTACAGTCTCTATCTAAGAAAGATGAATTTTCATTGATACATGGGTAGACTGCACAATATGACCAACTGTGCAACAACTATGTGGAATGACTCTTTCAAAGAATATAAGGATTTCTCTCCCTCCATTATATGTTTGTTTCATTATGTACAATCCTGATAGATACAATGTATTGGGTAAAATTTTCCATCTACCCATGTTCTAATTGTGTTATATTCACAATCTGACCATTTTTGTATTTCTTTTTCTCCAAATTTATGGAACACCAAAAAACATACTCATACATATTTTAAAATTTTAATTAAACAATATTTATGGATTGAGACAAGGATTTTAATAATAAATTACCTCTACGATGTAAGATATCTTAAACTATATTGGAATATAACTTATACAGTTTTACGGTTTTCTTGATGCTTTTTTATACAATTTAGTCAAATTTAATTTACTCTACTATGAGGTCTGACTAAACTATTTAACTAAGTATAATTCATTTTATGAAAGATAATGACCCCATTAATTTTTACCAATTACACTTATCAAAATAAAATTAGAAAAAATATTAATAAGACCAATTTTTTCTAAATATTTTTTTCCAAGCTATTTGTCTTGATCATTTAATATAAAAATGTGTTAAAGTAGATCCTCAAGATGAAACATCTATTGCAATAACAATTAATAAATTCCAATAACGAAATTATAAAATAATTAAAAAATAAAAAACACCAATTTTAATATAAATATATGAAAATATTTAAACTAGGATTACTAACTACCACTAAATGATAGTAGTATGAATGGGGAATCATATTTTAAATATACTTGTAATTATTTATCAAAAGTAAAATGTTATATTTTTGATAATGGGTTCATTTAAAATTTAAAACACATCTACACTTATACTAATTAGTATGTAAAAAATTTCCTACTATTGTGGGGACCTATATATTTAAATTTATCGATGGGAAATTTTTTAATTCATCTTTAGAAGAAGAATACGATGTACTAAATTACGAATTGGAAATTGATATTATCATCTAATGTCATATAACAATGATGGTGAAATAAAAGGAGTGATTCATTTTGATTCACTATGAAATATGTTTTTTAATCCAATGAAGAATTAAAAATAATTACATTTGTATATAGTTCTATGAGAAATTTAAGGATGAATTAGTATATAAAATAATTAATAAAATAAGTCATCAATTTCATTAATAATAAATTATTGTATGTGAAGATAATGGGGATAATTAAGAAGTAATTATCACTACAATAGACAATGAAGATGCATTTGTATACTTTTTGAAGTATAAAGAGTTAATTTGATGAAAACATGAGAGTAAAAAAGTTTGTTCTCTTAATTTGTAATATATAAATAATGATGTAATACTGATAAATATTTAATACATAAAGTCATGAACTTCAAAAAAGTTGGTGAAATATTTTATCTCTAAAAAAAATGATACATGATAAATCATTATATGAATACTCAAAATGGTGGTTCAAATTTCATTATGTATTCTATAAATGACTCAAACTAATGCACATCTCAAAATGTATCCCACAATCCATAAAAATCTCTTTTTTATAAATCTAATTTTGTTGAATGATAAAAACTATATTTAAATTGATTTTCTCTTTTTAGGATTAAAAAAAATAAAACCACAAATGAACAATGCGTGGTTGTTAGAAATTTAATTAAGGGTGTATCCCAAAAAATTATTAAAAACATTGGATCATAATTTCACAAAACAATTTACAAGGGAAGCTGAATAAACTACTCCTAAAAAATAAGAATACATGTTTGTAGATGGATGTATTTTCAAATGATTGGATATTGTGTCGCGCATTTTATATATAGTATTACAGCATGAAAATTTTCTATTAGTATTAATGATACTAGGTAAATGTAAAATTTATTACGAATCATTATTCATGGAAAAAAGTATTGTTGAATAGGAAAAATATATCCTTAAAGAAAATATGTCAATTATTTGAAAATAGTTATATGATCCGTAACATAATTTTTCAATATTATGATGAATGATGTAAAAAAACGACAAGGTATCATTTATATATTAATGGGAGGTGAATACCACTAAAATTTTACTAGTAGTTCCTTAATCTAACCATGTATGGTTATTATTATTCAAGAAGAAAATCAGTAAATATTTTTCCTAAACACCACCCCAAAAAAGGAAAAAATGATAACTATAATATATGAAAACCTGATATAAAAAAACTATTCGACAGTAGATTGAGGGGATTCATCATGGACCATTATAATTTATCCATGTTTATAATGGTGTAATTTTTTATAATTTAATATAATATATAAAACATCATATGGTGGGAAAATAAAAGTTGCTTAGTGGTTAAAACCCAATAGGAAGAGAAAGAATGATCATGTATGAATATTGTGATTAATGGTAAAATGGAATTCTATGTATGTTAAAAAATGGATGGAATATTTCTATCATATGTCAAAATATTAATCTAAGATTTGGTAACACCAATATAGAGTGAAATTGGGAATTATGGACACAAAATTTCAATTTTAATATATTAGTCAACACACCCAATGATGTGTGATCATTTGAAGAAAATATTCTTAACTGAAATAATGAGTCTACAAGAAGGGGTAAATGTTTAGTAAGAGTTAAAAATAATCAATATTATCATATTTAAAATATTTTTGTGTCCCATCCTAATATGTTAATTTTTATAATTGAATATTTCTATGATATAAAAAAATTAAATAGACATGTGAAGTCATATAGGATATATGTATGAAGAGGTAATGACCAAATATAAAATCATAGAATGATTTCCATTGGATTAGATATATATCCCTTACATACCATTATCATTAATGTTCTCATTGATGTACAATTCATGTAATATGTTTTCGATAATGAATTATTTATGATGGAATTGAATGTAGATATTTAAAACTATAAGAAGAAAATCCAAACTCTATATTTAGTATAGGTTTTAATGATTTCCCACTAAGGAATAACTTAATTCGAATTTAGTTCCTAATTGTGATCATACTCTTAATATTCAATATACATTATTTAATATAATCCCTCATGATGAATGGAGAAAATACCTATATGTGGAGATAAAATAAAATACTAGTCTTATATAAATTAATCACTATACATTAATATAATATTTCAAAAAATATTTTATATAATAGAAATAACATTTTAATCCTATTAATATTTTTATTAATATTAATTATTTTAATCAAAAGGGATTTATTTTTATAATATATATATAGAAATACATCATAGAAGAATATTTCTGATGACTATTTTCGAAAGTGAACATAATGTTTAATATAATATTAAAATATTTATACTAGCTTATTTCAAAGTGATTATGGATTACCATTTCTGATTTATAACAAGTTATGGAAAAATATGTTGTATTGATTTATCAATTTTTTCAAAATCTATTTATAACTATAAAAAATAACTTTTTATAGTTAATGAAACAATTTTATGATGATTATGGTTCCATAAATCCTTAATTGAATTATCGTATAACATGTTAAGAGGTTGAACATTTGAATATATGAATATTTTCATAAAATTTGAAGAGTTTTTTAAAAATGAAGAACAATATCCAACCCTAGTATGTCAATTAGTTTAATAATAACAGTCATCCATTTTTATTTATTATCAAATATCGTAAAAAATATTATTGTTTGTTTTTATAAAAACTATTTAAAAAATAGAAGGGGGTACTAATGATTTCTTATATGGAAGAAGATATGATATCATTCCCTCTAAATATGATGAAAATCACACTTTAAAATATAATATTTAATTGTTTTCCATTATATAGATTAATGTAAGTATATAATATTGAAAATAAGAGAATCTAATATTCCCATGCAAGTTTGGTTGTGATTATTATATGTCTAATTCCACAATAAAAAATATTAGTATAAAATTATAGAAATCAGGTGATGGTAGCTTGATCATATTTTTTTTAAAATATTTTAAAACTTGAAAAGATGACTTTTCTACGTGTTATGGGTTTTTTTAGATATGAATAAGAACAAAGGGTTACTAAAATATTCTTAATATCATTATAAGGTAGTTTTTTAATCCAAAAAATATTCTTGAGGTGTTAGTGTATTCTAGATAATATCATAGAGATGATATCATTGAAGATCTAAAAATTTTCATTGCACAAAATATTTCGGAATTTCAATGGTTAATTTATCAAGGATGTTTGGTAAGGATAGATTTTTATTGTATCTGTCTAAAAATTATTTAAACATGTATATAATCTCATTTTTAATATAGGAAAAAATATAATTCATGACCATTAGTCATTGAGAAACTTATAAGGCATCCAATGTAGTAAATGGTGGTTAAATCCCTATATTAATTTTGTATATGACTTATAGAATAGATTATATGAAATTAGTAGTGCTAGAAACCACCATATGACTTCTATGTATGACATTAAATGATTTCCACATGACTTCAATTCCTTTTTATTACTCATTATGGAAAAAATATGTTGATCAAATTTTTTTGATCTACCTTAAATAAAAAAACAAAAATTTTCCACCATAATAATTCATTAAATGTTAGGAGTAGATTAATATATATTTGGAATGATCATCATAATTGCATGAATGAAATTATTTATAATTAAAAAACAATTTAAAACTTATATTTGTATCAATTAATTGTTGTATTGAATGAAATTGACATAATAAAATGTCAACAACCTCAAAGATAATTGAATTTTTTTCTATATCATCTAACAAAAATTTATATGGAATTTTAATTCTTATAATATTTACATATAAGTAGAGTATGAATTAAATATATCATATGTTAATGAAATTAATATGAAATGCATTGAAATGTTTTTTTTCTATAATTCACGATTTTGATGAAAAAATTCAATGGGATGTTGTTATAAATGATTGATATTATTAAAAAAAATTAATTTGATTTTAAAATAAATAATATAGTCTTTATATAATGGAAAATGAATGAGTCTCAGATGAAGAGATAACAAATTGATAAATATATGATTAATAATTAATAATATAATTTGGGATTTTCAAGAATAATATTTACAATAATGAGTCTAACTAGAACATATTCATCATGTAATACGTATTTGGTAAATTGTGTTCTTTATGAAGAATAATTGTATATTTTTGGGTTTTTATGCCATTACTAAGTGTTCATTCTGAAGAAGATTAATAATATGATGTTAATGATTATCTGTAAGTTTTTTTCAACATAGTTATAATATATAAAAATAAAAATAAAATTTGTTTTTCATTAATCATTTTTTATGACAATCATCATATTAAAAATGAAGGATATTTTACCACGTGATAAAGTTTGAGATAAGTCCCTAAAAATCCTAATAAATGATATAATTTCTCTTTTATAGTGCATAGTTATGGAAACATTTTATTTTTTCATCATAAGTATCAATTATTTTTATGAAATGTGAATGGATAAAGTAAATATAATTATATTCATTTTTGTGAAAATTTAATAAATTGAAAATATAATTGAGGAATATATTATTATGATTTTAAATGGAATTTTTATGACAGAATAATATCCTCCCATGGAATAAAATTTGGTGGGATATCATAAAAAATCAGTTCTATTAAGAGTATTGAGGCAAAACTATTGAATAATATGATAAATTTGATGAATCAAATTATATTCCCATTTTAATAAATTTAATCTAGTGGTATTTGAGGAAGAACCTGATTAAGAAAAACTTGGAGACACATACTAATTAACAATTATAATACATTATGAATATAAATAAAATAACAATGCATGGTGCAATGGTTGAGTGATAAGTGATATAAATATTTTACTGGAATATTGTGTTGAGGTTGATGTAAGAATATTGGTGTTTAGTGTTCAACGGAAATATTCCAAGGAATTTGAATCTATATAATATTAGAGGGAAAGATGTGTGTTTTATTATTGAATAAAATAATACAATTGTTGTAAAAATAAGTGGTATATGTAGATTAATTAGTGGGTGTTGATACATCCTTTTTTTGAATAATTGGTCTAAATTAAAGAGATATAAAAGATGAAAATGAACTAGTACAATTAAAATATAGGCAGTGGGAGTGGAATACCTAACTGTAATACTTTAAAATATAGTGATCACACTCATTTATAATATTTTGTACATGATTTTATGTTAATCCCATTGAACTCCACTTATAGTAATGAAAAATATCTAATTCAAATACATGTCTATGCATGTGTTAAACATGATAATGTGTTGGTATTTTTGGATTGACATTATAAAAACTATTTTCCATCTTATATTATATATTTTAAATTAATATGGTGGTTAACAATAATTTAATTAATTATATATACATAATTATTTACATGATAAAAGTGTTTTTAAATTGTAGTTATTTATATATTTTTGTAATAATTCATTCTTATAAATGAATCTGGTGAAACCTGGTCCCCCAGCTCTAGTATATATTCATTGTTCAACAATAAAACACTAAATCATATCATGTATGTTTAATATATAATTGACATTTTCCAAAAAAAACTATGTTAATATAATTTGTATTCTAGTTTATTTATATGTTTAAAATTAAATGATAACTTTTAAAAATAATTAATAATGTTCCCAAGTTTTTATATAAGATTACTATGAAAATAATTTATTAATTTTTTTTGTAGTAAAAAATGATCCATTAATGATTTTAGTTCTATATTATGTGAAAAAAATTTAATAAAGGATGGTGTTATGTTGAATAAATATACATCATTATAGATATCAATGTTGAAATTTTAAATGCTGAATTAGTAGAAATAAATGTCAATGAATGTGAGTTTTAATTTCTTGTTAATATCAAGTAATGTAAATGAATTGTGTAAATAAAATCTATCAAAAATACCTTTTTTTATTTTAATTGATTTAATGGTTTCATTGGTCTTAAAAAAACATTATTTACAAAAATATTGAAAACAATTTAAAATAAGGGGTTTTGTAGGCGACTTATTTCAAAAACAATTTAACATAAATACTTTATTATTTATTTATTTGATATTAATTGTGTTTAATTCATACTATGTATCATATTTCTATTAATGTCATACCAAAAAATTTCAAATTCTTTTTAATGTTAATTCAAAATAGAATTGGTTACCCATATATTTGTAAAAAATTAATTATATCATATCATGTTGTTTTTTTCATTACAAAATTTCATTGGGATTATGTTACCATGATTGTGTGTTACTATGTCCTTATAATTCATGTCTTGTAATACTAAATGATTATATATTTCAATTAACTATTTATGTTGTAAATTTATTTATCATGATTACATAACTCATATAATTTTTTTGAACATTGTTGTACTATTTATTGATATGATATTTTTAATTATTTAATTTTATTGTGATGTAATATTCTATGATTATAAATTTAATATTCTGTGTTTGAAAAATCATATTATATGACATGATTATGTGTTTTTTATGACTTATTAGTAATTCCATTAATCTTTTACTAATAATGTTATGAAATATGGTGTTTATGGAAATTAAATTCATATTATACTATATAACATGAATTTTATTGTGGACAATTATAGTCTTGATATTTCTATATATTTGAAATTTGTAATAGTGGACATTCTTTCTACCAAATGAGATAGTGGAAAGAATGACAATACATGTAATTCAAATTACATATTTTTGAAAGGTTCGGACTATAAGGCCTCCCTTGTTGTTTATTCTCAATCCCCATTCCAATTGCATGATTATCATACCTTGACTAAGCTTCCTCCATGTATAAATTATTTCAAGATAAAGACAATTCAGGTATACATAGGATTAATTACTATTGGTATTTGGATTTAAAAATTCTAACAACTCTTCATATATGACATAAATAAACTGGTACTTACTATCAAGCTATGAGTGTGTTTAATCAAATAATTTTATTATTATATATATAAAAGTGTTTTCATTTTCTAGAGTTTTCTATTTCTTATTCAACATTTGATTTTTTATTCCATTTTCAATGGAATAAAATTTATATTTATCCATAACTTATATGATCACAATGATGTATAAAAAATCTCTACATATATTAGATTTTGATAAAATATGTATAGTGGTAAATTATGGATTCTATAAGGAATTGTGGGCATGATATATATCATAGTGGGATTAGATCTGTATGACATATATGTATAAGGGATATGTTTGATAGGAAATTTTAGTAAATATTAGTTACCATTCAATAATTTTTTCATAGGATAATATTAACTATATTTGTATCTTAATACAATTTTTGTGTTTCTTAGATAAACTATGAATGACATATATTTTGATTTATAATATATTGTGTGGTATTTCATCCCATATCAATATACATCTTCCTATGTTTTTTAGTATTTTATTCTTCTGTCTAGATCCTGATGAATTTTCATAGTAATATAACATTAATACACTTTATCAATCATAGTGGATAAATTACTCCCTCAATGATAAATAAATACATGTGACACTAGTCAGTATCCCCTATTAGGAGATTATTTCTCTTAGAATTAGTGAAGAACTAGTATAGGTAATTTTCATGTACCCTAAGTAGATACATTTTAAAATAAAAGTTAGATGAGAAGTATTTAATTTTTTGTATTTATGTTCAACATGGGTTCATTTATCCTAGCCTGAATGGACTGAAATATAATTTATATTAAGAAATTTCCCATAATATATTCTTTATAATTTCATAATAATGTATATATATGATATTTTTTGAAATTATTTATTTTGAAATCGTGAATATAGGCTTGACGTATTTTTTTTATAATAACTATATATATCAAAAACATTTTTCATATTGAGAGGCATATAAGAAGTCCCGTGATTTGATTTCTGATATTGATGTTCATGAAAAATGGTATGGAGATTTTATTAAATTAATACATATGTGGTCGATATGTTGGTATTATAAATCTAAAATTTTCCATAAGAATTAATAATGTTTTTTCAAATATTTTCATGTATGTGGAAAGATTATTTTCTATTAAACATATATCAGCAGAAATAAGGAATGATGAATTTTGTATTTTTATTTTTCAGAGAATGATATACCGCAATTAATTCATGAGAATTCAATTAAATTTATTTTCTGATTAAAATATTTATAGAAATAAGAAATGTTTTTATAGAACATACCTCTGCTTCAAATCAATGAGATGTTAATGATAAAACATCAACTTATTTTTTGAAATTTATATTTATTTATGTATAATGTTATAGTGTAATTAATTTAGATAATAATAAAATTCACATATTATAATATTACATAAATAAATATTGTTTGATTATAAATTAAATTATTTAACAAATAAATATTTTTTCAAGGATTACAATATTTTAATTAATATACTTCAATTAAATTAATTCAATGGAAATACAAATTTCTGAAATATAATTATTTAGTCAGTTTCTATTTTCATTAATAGTTTTTTGAAATAAATTATCAAGATGTTAGTTATTTATTAGAAAATATTTTGTGAACATTTTTGTAGGGTTTGGGAATTATTTTAATGTATAATTGTAAATAAATAATGGAAAATCTAGAAATTGTGTTCCTAGAATAAGACATTGTTGGATCGATATGAAAAATTGATAAATTAATAAATTAATATTTTAAAAAACATTATAATATGATATATAAATAACTTAAACAAGAATATATTATTTTAATATATTGGATTACCTATTTTGAAAAAGAATTAACATGTAGTATGAAGGAAAAAAAATGATTAAAAGAGATATGAACATAATTAATTTTGGGAGATGATGAAGAAGATTTTTTATTAATGATTAGAATTAAATATTTTATTATATATTTAAGAGTTACTAACATTTGAAATGATTTTTTCCAATGAGTATTTCATTGTTAAACCTAATGAATGTAACAATATTGGTTATATAAATTCACATAAGGGATTTTTTTAATATTAATTGAACAATAACGTTTATTTCATGGATAATAAAATCCATCATATAGTATATGTAATTGAGTGACTAGATAAAATATTAATTGTATTAAAAAATATGAATTCCACATATTTTGTAGAACATTGTAAACAAAATTTTCTTGTTATAATTTATTAATTTTTTGTATAAGGATGAGTTGTATGGAATATTAATCGTATGAATGTAAAATATCAAAATTGACTGAAGTCAATTTATTTTTATAAATACTATTAAAAATAATATTTTTAATATTTTAAAAATTATAGAATAATGGTCCCATTTTATTATCACACACTATACAGGAACACCATGATCATTGTTAATATATTACATAAAATGATAATAATATAAAATATAGTAGTAATAATTTAATGGGATTCTAAAAAAATAATATAAGAAAAATGTATATAGAATGAAATTAAATTTTATATTACTAATAATATTATAAAATATTTTGATAAGACTTATTTATTTATATGAAGACATGTTTCATAAAATCATGTTGCTTTGGCATATATATATTTATATTTATATTATTTTCCTCATTTCGAAAAATATATAATTCATAAACATTTTTTTTCAATACATAGGAATTCGTATTAAAAAAATTAAAAATTAAAAATCGATTAAGAGATCTTCATAATTTTTTTATTACAAAACAATTATATATTATATTTAAATTTTTGTTGATTTTCATTTAAATCCACATCAAATATTATTATAAAAATATAATATTTTTTAATATAAGAGATCAAATATTTCAACAATTTTATGTGAATTATAATATGTTTTCTAATGTCTATGAAATGAATACTTGTCTTATATATAAATCAAGACATGAATACACCTTATGAACACAACATAATTGCTTTATATTTTTGAAAATTTGATGGGACGATGAAATATAGTTTATTTCTTACATAACCCAATAAATAATGAAATTCATCGGAAAATCTTACAGCCTCAATAGTGCTTAATTACGTGTGAACACCATTTAACAAAGATATACTGATTAATTTCATAATTTCCTTTCTTTTACAAATCTTAGACTATTAGTTATATGTTTTGTTATTTTGAAACTCGGTGCCATAACTTTCAATTATGTTATTTATAAATAAATAACATAAAAATTAATTTTTTTTTTCAATTGTCTTCCTAATTGTGAGAATGTACACTTTTCTATATCGACTCCCCTATGTCCCAAACTATTTTACTTAATTATCATATCAATGGAATAAAGAAACTCTCATTAAAATCCATATGTCTCTATATATTTTTATATTATTCCCATTAGATAAAAAGTTATTCAAATCATCTAAGACATCAAATTATAAGAATCCTTTGGGTAAAGTTCATTACAACTACATACAAAAAATCCTTTTCAGATATATATTATTCAGTGAGAATTCATACAGTTTATTTATAAATTCATCCAGTATATATACATCTAGTGTTCCCAATAACTACATTCCTCTATCTATTGTTCATTTTAACAATTCCACTATGATCAACCCCTTTGATTGTTAAAACTAATTATATTTGAACTATGACAAGAAAACATATGAATGATTCCTATGATCACATCATATGTGTAATACACCTCTGTTTGGGGATTCTTATTTATCAAAATGTTTCAATTTCGTTATTTCATGGTTTTTAAAAACCATATCACTTCTGTTTCATCTCAAACAATAATATTATTCGACATGTTTTTAATAATTTTATTTTATATAAGTACACACCAAAATGATAAATATTGGAACACAAATAATTAACCCACCAACACAGTTTACATTTTCAAAATAACCACGACACACATATTTTCAGGATACATGTAATACATTGAATATACATTTTGAGTATTCATTCATTATTTATTTCATATTTCATTTAATTACATATGGTTAAAATTTGTGTTATGTAATATCATAAAACATAGATAATCATGTCGAGATAAAAGGTATTTAACCAATAACAAAAAATTATTAGTATTAAGAACATTAATGATATTATTTAGAGTATCCAAAGACAAAAACTATTAAATGGTTTACTCAGATCATCATAATAACATTCTAACTAGTGAAATGTTCCTCTATCTAATGCGTATTATTTCCCTTTTCCAAACAAATCAATACACCATGATATTATTTAACTGATTTAATTGGTTTAGTAATCTCAAAAATTATATAACTTGTAGTTTTATTAACTTGTGTCTTCTTATCATCATAAAACTCACCATATTATATGAGTTTTTATTTCCATTAGCTCAAAAAAGACAAATTAATCTATTTCTTACAAAACAATGGACCAATGACATTTTAACCAATCAATTTCAATTTTATTAAACTTCTATCACATTCTAGAAAAAAAATATTTAGTGAAATTCACATGATTTATCATAGGTATTAAGTATTTTCTAAAACATATTTAAATATCCCACTAAAATCATCACATATTTTTTCTTTTAAAATAATAATTATTTATTTGTGTTAAATATTATTAGTTTAAATCACGTACTCAAAGGATTCAACATATCGATGTTCTCAATAACAATATTATATGAAATTTTTTGCTACCCCTTTTCTGGTTTGACATCATCTAGTACTTATTTGAAAAACAATTTCATTTAAATTATCAGATTATCATTAATTGGATGAAATAATATTTCCCTATCTAAATTTAATTCATCCAATCGATCTATTACTGAAAAATATACTCTTATAAAGACTTCCTACATTATTGATTTATCATTTACTTTATCCTTATAATGAAGAGTTTTATTCATTCTCTAGTTGAATGGAAAAAATATTTTGAGAACTAGAAACACAACATCTTATCAGGAATCATATATATAACATTAATAGATTTTATTCTGTAAAAATATTACATTGAAAATTGAATATAATATCTATTTAATATTGTTCCTATAACATAATATATGTCTTCTAATTTATTTTAAATTGAATACATTATAATAGATGTCCATTTTATTACAATTCATCTGTTATACATCTATAATCATAAAAAAATGTAGTATATTGAATGAAACTTGATATGATCAAATTTAAATTTAATTAAATTTATACTACCCTGTGATAATTATATATAGTTGTGTAATAAAATATTTATATTGTTTTGTAAATTATATTTGCAATAATTTTTAAAAATTCACTTTTATATATGTATAAGAATGTTTCAAATGATATCAATTTGAATAGAATCAATCAATTAGCCTTTATACAATAGTGCACTCTTTGAATTATAATCATATATATTCATACATCCAACAACACAATTTCTATCATCTTAATCATCTCATAAATAATTTTCGTATAATATACTAAGGAATTATTCCTAAAAAATCAAATGATATATTTGAAAACATAACTAGGAAATCTTCATTTAAGCTAACGTTCACCTAACATTAATCATGACTGAATTATATGGACTTTTCCAAATAAACATTTACCTTTTTTCCTTCAATTTTATTCTTGATAACATCATTATTTTACTTCTAATGTCTTTGCCTTTTTTACATCCTTCAATATAATTTATTTTTCTACTTACCTACATAAAAATATTTTTTAAACTAAAATCGTATCATTATATATGAACTTAAATTAGTGATATTAAACCATGTAACCATTACCTAAAACATCATTATTTATGTGAAAATTTAATTGGAGACATATTAAATATCCCAACATCACCTTATGATTCTATCTTTAATATCCCGATTTTAATTTTTTTTAAATTTGAAATTCTATTTAAATTTTATTATTTTTATCTCCATTGAAGGATGTTCAATTCAATTTATTATTATTATATAATCATTATTACGTGTTAAAATTTAACCCCACCAATGTTTCCTTAATTATACATATCCATTGTTATCATCTGTTTTTGAAGGATTACCATTTTTAACTATGTTTCTTCTTCTATTATTTTCAATTATAGATTTTAATATTAAATATACTATTCTATAGAGAGGTAAATAATCAATTAGGTTAAAGATATTAGTTTTATATCAATTAATTCTAAGTCAATTTGATGTATAATTTGGGTATAAGACAATACTGGTTTACATGGATATTGGTGGTATTAATGATGTTTAAAAATTTTTGTAAACATTTGTAACACCTTATTCAAAGGTAAATATCATCAAAATTTTATACATTATACACTTGTTCATATTTCATAAAAACATATCAATATTTCTAAATATTAAACATTTGATGGTTATCTACCCCTTTATATGGTAATATATTATTTTCCATCAATGGTACAATATTTCATAAATAATATAAAATTTAACTTTTAAATTAAAAAGTGATTGAAGAATAATATTTTTTATGGTTAATAGAAAAATTTAAAAAACATGTTTTTCGAATCATTTTTTGGAAACAATACCTGATATAAATGAATTTCTACTTAAACATATAAATATTTCAAAATAACAAGTTTCATTATTCTATTTCATGGAACCCCTTGATTAATGTTATCTTCAGTACTATTTCAATTTCATTACTTTAGAATAATTTTTGGAATATAATGAAACATTAAATGCTTATTAGACATATTAATAGAGAGTATAGTGTTTTATCAAAAACAAAAAAATCATTCCCCATTTCCTGTTGCCACTACCATTTTCAACACCAACGGTAATATTTTTTTTGTACTGATGTTCTTCTCCACATGTTGTACTTCAACCTTGTGTGGTGGATTCATATTGACTTAATCTAATTGGTATATAGGAATTTTTTTATTTTATTCTACATCAAACATTATTTCTTCTAGTAATTGTTCTGGAGATATATCTATGATCCCTTAATAAAATGTACATCATTTTTCTTGTGATGATATTTATTTATAACAAAAAATACCTTCATTATACTATTTCATTATAATATTTACTTTTTTCAACATAAAAAATCTATAGATAATTATTCTATTACATTTTCTTAACTCCACCATTTAAGATGTGTGTGAATCTCACCATTCTTCAATCATTTTCTTCAAAAATAATTAAATGTACTATAATTACATGATCATTTGATAATATGTTAATTATAATATATGTTTACCTTTTTCTTTATATAATAGAAATAAAATTATTTTATTCATTTATTATACATACTAACTTTGGATTGAGTTTTCATGAAGTAAATCATTTCACAACAACACCAATAGATAATATTATACCATATTTATATAAATATTCAGAATGAGTAGCTTATATGTTTCTCAATCTGACCACATGATCATGAGACATAAAATTTAATTTCCTCTTCTAATTTTTATGGAACCACACATTATCTTTCATATAAAACAAATTTTTATTGTATCTTTTCTTCATGAAACATTCTAATCTCTTTAAATAATAGATTAATTGAATAATGTGATTTTATTTGACCTCTAGTTTATTATTATTTACCTCATCAATTTAATTTTCAGTATCTTATTATGGATATTTTTTCCCATGGAATATTTATTTATACTTATTATTTACATAAACTCAAAAAAAAAATTAACTTCTATAAGGGATAATTCTTTTAATATGATTGATTTAAACTAGCTTTATTCTCATTTTTTATCGAGGGGGGAACCCATTTGAACGATAAGACATTTTCCAACATTAATTTTACCCAATTACATTATTATTCTTCCACCATATTCTATTATTGTAACATATTCAACATATTTAGTTTCATTTGTATAAATATTTGATTCTAACACATGCATGTTTTCCATTAAATATTCATTCATATAATAATTTCCACAAAAAATGTACGAAATTATTCTTATAATGAGTTGAATATTTCATGAGAATAGATAATATTTTAATATTTTCCTTCAATAAATTTATTAATATATTTACATTATTTACCCTTATTCCCAAATTCATTTTTTAACTCCTCAAATTTTTATTTCATAAAATTGATATCCCCATTTTCTCCAAAATATGTAACTATATATGTGATAACATAAATATGTATTTTTTATATGTAACCATTAATTTCATAAAATATTTCAAAACAAATTCTACAAATCATATATGGGGAAAGATTTATTTGGATGTTCAATTTTTTAACATTAAGAATAATAATTATGGGAGACATAAAATTTTTGTACGAGTGGTTTCTGATTCCATTTAATTTCATTAGATGGATATTTCTTATTTGGAATTTCATTCTAATAACAATTTTCCATTGGTTTTTTTGATCCCTTTTTGTTGTAAAAAGTGAAATATTTTTTTAACATAAAATTACATTATTTTCTACTTGAGAAAAACAATCATAACCATCATGAAAGTTGAAAATCATAAACAAATATATGGAAACTTTTTACTAAATTTTATAGATTATAGAAAATGAAAAAATATATATGATATAATATGAGAGTCCCATGTAGTACCCTCATTTTGAGGTACATGGCCTTTTATATGAATTTTTATGTGGTTAAAGTGAATGGGATGAGCTAGAAAGTGGTTCGGAGGGTTTGGAATGGTTTTGGATGAGTTTGGAGGCTTTTAGAGGGGTGCACGGTTTGAGCACAGTTAGTGGAAACTATGCAGATTCTCCAGGAAACCATGCAAGGGAGACAGTAGGCATCGCACGACATGTGCACGGTTTTCCAAACTGTGCGAGGCAACCGTGTGGAACCTTGATCTCAGGGCAGTAGCGTGCGCATGGATAGCGCACGATTTTTCAACCCGTGTGGGTTATTTGTCCATCCACTTAATCTTGGTGTTTTTATGTCCGCACACCATCAAGCATGACCTAAAACACTCCAATCATCCTACTATTTGAGCCTTACTCAGTATTTCGGGTTCTATAGGGTTGGAATGGCTATGCCACTCGGTTTGGAAGAATTTTGTAGAGGTTTCTTGGCAGTTTCAATGTGGTTTCTCCTTGGTAAGTCTCTCCTCCTGTTTCTCTTGTGTTTTCCTCTACATCTACATCCCTATTTTTCTTGATTTTCTTAATCTGCACTTTTTGTGTGTAGATCTAGGGTTTTGGTTTCCATGGATGATGTTTTTATGGAGTTTAAATGTTAGGGAAAGGTATTTAGAGAGGTTTGTGTGGTGTGTTCACCAGATTTGGGGTGCAGTTACATGTGGGTCAATTCCTTGAGAACAATAAAGTTTTGTGGATTCCCTCTTGACTCCACTTGGTTAAAACTAGTGGTTATTTTTTTACAATTAATTTTTTTTCTAAATAATTAATTGAGATTTGTTGTGCGAAATTGGTTGAAAATACCTTGGGTGATGTTTTGGGAATTTTGGTGAAAAGGGGGATTTTATAGTGAAATGCTATTATTGTGGAATTTAAAATGTAGATTTTAAAATGGGATTCTATGGTTGATTTTTGAAAATGATTGATGGAAATGTTTTTCAAAAAAAGGGTTATTTTATTGAAATGTTTTTTCGAATGGAAAATACTTTTCAATAAATGGGTGATTTATTGAAATGAAATTATATGAAATGGAATTGGTTTATTGCATGTGGTTGTGTCATTGGTGGGTTATATTCTCGGAATTGGTTGGGTTTGAATGTTTTGTTGATGTGGCGAGAAGTACCACTATAAAAAGAGGATGTATACTGGAAGGAAGGGACACCATCAATGGTAAGTGGATGAAAAGTGTCACTAAAGTGTTAATGGGTGAATGGGTATGACTGAAGATCCATTTTTTGGGTTTTTGGTCATTTTGTTGTGCATTGCTTTGAAAGATGGAAATTGTGGTGATAATGTTAAATGATGAAATTACTTTTGGTATGTTTGTTAGGATTTCCCATGGTTTCCTGGTTTGGGTGTGATGACATGGTAAGAGCGTGTTGGTGTAATGGAAATGGTTTCACTTGTGGTTATTTTATATAAATTATTTAATATAAATGTATTAACAGTTTTATCCTAGTGGCGTGTGTAACGAATTAATTTTGGGGAAAATATACGGAGTTTTAGTACTCACTCCCTGTTTTGGCATGTGGGAGTCTTTGCAGATGTTGTGTACCATGACACGGGAAAAGGTAAGGAATCTCCCTCCTTTTGGGGGGAATTGTGATGTCTTGGTGGAGCATGTAGCTTGGAGCTTGGTGTGGAGCTGTGGTGGTGTCATGGCTGGTAGTGTTCGTTGTTTGTTTTCTACTTGTACTCTGATGTTGTTTGGACATGTGTAGTTTTGTTGGGTATGGGTTGTACTGTGGTGAAATTTGGATGTCATTTGAGAATGAATTATTGAATATTTTATTTTCATGCATCATATAATGGTGGTTAATGGATAGTTTGGATGGTTTCGTCTTAAGCGAATATTGTTCCCAAATTTGATCTTAAAGCCCTCGCCATTTATTTTCAGCCTTTAGAATCTTCGGAACTTCACTTAAAGCCAAGTAGATCTCACTGCCTCCTCAAGACAATGAGGAAGGTGCATGGTGTTACAAGTGGTATCAGTTTTTTCGGTCCTTAGCTTTCAAGTTATAGTAATTGTTTTGTCACTTTGGCGCCTTGGTTTTGGAGTTGACAATCGTTGTAGTATATTCCTTGAGTCGGGATGGTAGTAAGGCGTAGACTTGTAGGAACATGGAATGTATAGCATAAAAGTACGTAGCTAACCCTTTTATGCTGAAGTTCTAGTTGCCAGGGAGACGGGTATATAAGTGTTTTGGAGACACTTATAGGCAATAGAAATCTCATTTTCGTGGGTGTAGACAATGAGATGAGCATGGCATGCATGGTAGATAAGACTTCCCTCTAGGATACATATTTCATTGTGGAACAATTATTTATGATAAGATATGAATGTGTGAAATTGTAAGGGGAATAAATTGGTATTTTGAAAATGGTTTTGTTTTCAAAATGGTGAAATATTGAAATTGTGAACTTTTGGAAAGCCTTGTGCGATAGGGTTGAGTAATGTGATTTGAAATGGTATTTCTTGATGTCTACGGTAGTGACACTCACAGTTTGTTATTTTATTTTTATATAAATGGCACCATGTAGGTGTCATAGAGACAAACAGGAGGAGGCAGATGGGAATGTGGTAGCACCTGATCCTTAGGTGAACCAGCAGCGAGTGCAAAGCATAGTGTCAGCTTTCCAATCCATGGAAAGTTGAAATATAATGAATGAACCAAGGAATGTGGATCATGTGGTTCAGTTTCAAATGAATAATCCACCCATCTATAGGGGTGATTCAGAGCCGAAGAGGGAGGAATTATGGTTGAATAGAATTAACAAGATCTTTGAGTTCTTCGGAACCCCGATAGAGTTAAAAGTGATGTTGGCCATGTATATATTTGAATATCATTCCAATAAGTTGTGGGAGTTGGTAGTCCAAGCAGGGAAAGACAAGGGTATGATATGGGAAGGCTTTGAAGAATTATTTAATAAACAATTCTACCCACATATGTTCAGAATTCCGAATACGACTGATTTCTTCAGTTTGAAGCAAGAGATTATGTCTGTAACGGAGTATGCAGCTATGTTTATGAATATAGTGAGGTTTTCAGACAAGGTGGAAGGTAGAATGTTGTTGAAGGAAAGGATATTTTAAGATGGGTTAAGGCAAGAAATTCATTCAATTATAGCAGTACTTCGTATAGGGGATTACACAGATATAGTGAATGAAGACACGGTGGCTCAGTGGGATTTGTTGGGAGCTCCGGGCAGAGGAAGCATGGTGGTACCCATGGGGAATAGTTGGGGCTCAAACGTTGGGTTCAAGCAGAGGAGGGACCCTTATTCCTAGGGTGGGAGTATGACACATAATCTAATGGAAGGATTTGTTAATATTCTTCTAAATCCCAAATGCAAGTTGGGATGTTTTCTGTGTGGTTCAACGAGCCACATCAAGAGAGATTTTATGACACCACCTCGAGCATGTCGTAATTGTAAGAAGATGGGGCATCATTAGCATTATTATTAGAATTATCCAAGGTCTGGTGCGCATGATACTTCTCAGGTATTGTAGATTTCATATGATTTGACGGGATGGGGGAGGCAGCATACCCTTCTTCAGCAATGTAAAGTGGGTCATGTTGATTCTCGGAATACCATGACGCCTCAGTAAAGCAATAAAGAGAAGAGTGTGGAAAAAAAAGGTCTTGATCGGAACTAAAGAGGTTGTGGTGGATAATTAGTTGGGACCATCCCCTGTGCGAGGTACTATTATTTTAAATTATACCTTGATGAATGTTCTATTTGATATGGGTGCCACACACTCTTTTATTGTTGAATGTGTGGCTGATTTGCTGGGTTTATGGGTAGAAATGATGCCTTCGGTTTTGAAACGTCAAACTCCTCTGGGTCTAAGAGAATGTTGATCCTTATTATGTATAACATGTTGTATCTTTGTGGTCAAGGCTGAGCTAATGTGGAATTTCTCAATGCATGAGATTGACGGGTATGGTGTAATCCTCGAAAAGGATTGGATGGATTCTTTTAATCCCCACATTGATTGTGATACATGAACAATGGCTATTACGACACACGATGGTGTTAGACATCTCTTTAGAAGACAGAGGCAAGAAAGGTAGGGTGTAACTTCTTTGTTGGCACCAGCAGTGGGTACGTTATCGTATCAGTTGGGGGTATTGTCATTTCAATTGGCAGAGGGTGTAGAGTAGACAGTTCTTCCAGCAGTGGTAGATCAGTTAATGGATATTTTTCTTGAATAATTCTATGGGATACCTCCTGTAAGAGAAGTGGACTTTACAATTTATCTCTTTCCAGGGACCAGTCCTATCTCACTTCTGTCTTATGAGATGGCACCGTCCAAATTTCTAGAATTTAAAGTCTAGTTGGAAGAGATAGAAAACAAAAGGTTTATCCGGCCTAACACGTCTCTATGGGCGGCACCAGTGTTGTTTGTGAAAAAGGAGGATATAACATTGAGACTCTGTGTTGATTATCATAGACTTAACCAAGTTATGATAAATAATAGTTTTCCACGTCCACGAATTGATGATTTGTTTGACCTGTTGAGTGGAGCCCAGTGGTTCTCCAAGATTGATCTGAGGTTGGGATATCATCAATTACCAATGTGGTAGGACGATATTCCTAAAACATCATTTATAAGTAGATATGACAATTATGAATATTTGTTCCATCCCTTTGGTCTAACGAATGCACCATCGGTGTTCATGAAATTGATGAGTCATGTATTTTAGTGATATCTGGATTCATTTTTGGTGGTGTGTGTAGTTTATATGTTGGCATAATCAATGTCAGTGGTGGAACATGACCAGTACATGGAGACATTGCTGGAGATCTTGATGGATCATCGATTGAATGCCAAGTTGCCAATGTGTGACTTTTTGATACAGGATATTCGTTTTCTTGGCCATGTGATTTCTGAAAGGGGTGTTTTAGTGGATCAAAAAAAGATAGAGGTTGTTATCTCATTGAAAATGTCAAATAATGTGTTTGAGATACATAGTTTCCATGGTCTAGATGTGTATTATCGGTGTTTTGTTCGTAATTTTTCATGTTTGACTTCACTGATGACAGCTTTGATATGGAAGAATGTTCCATTCCAGAGGAATGAATAGTGTCAGTAGTGTTTCGAAGAGCCAAAGGGTCGACTTACATCAAAACCAATAATCGTTTTTCCAGAACAAGTAAAAGTGTATGTGGTGTATTTCGATACATAAGGATTATGGTTGGGGTGTGTTCTCATGCAAGGTAATCATGTTGCTGAATATTTCCCATGGCAGTTGAGAGTGCATGAGAAGTACTACCCAACTCATGATTTAGAGTTGGAAGTAGTTGTCCATGCTTTGAAAGTGTGGCATCGTTATCTCTTCGGTGATAAATTCACGGTATATACAGACCATAAGCGCTTGAAGAATATTTTATCAAAATGGTATTTGGACTTGAGGGAAAGGATATGGATAGAATATATCCAATTTTTTGAATTTGACTTAATCTACACCCCAGGTAATGGAAATTTGGTGGTGGGTGCATTAAGTAGAAAATAATATGCTCATATGGTGAAACAGGCATCGGACCAGTGGTAGTTGATGTCAGTTATAACTGATATATGGTTGGAATGTGAGGACCAGGGTGATAGAGTGGTCTTGTTTTCTTTTTTGTTCATTCGTGACTTGTTTATCATGGTTATAAAGGCAATGATATCTGATTTTGAGTGTGTGACCATGGGGTCGAGACTCAATGGTGCAGAGACCATTGAGGGTTGGCAACTGAATGGGGATTTAGTTTTGTGTTTTTTGAATCTGATGGTTGTACCATTTTCTTGTTAGGAGGATCTTCTCAGGGTGTATCATTATTCCAAGTGGGTTGTTCATCATGAAATTCAGAAATATATATAAAGCGTGGAAAGCACTATTTTGGTGGGCTGGTATGAAAATGAGAGTGGATGAGTTTGTTTAGAGATGCTTGACTTGTCAGAAGGTCAAGATAGAGAATCAGAGGCTAGTTGGAATGTTTCATTCTTTACCAATCCATATTTTAAAGTGGGAGAAGATAGAGATGGATTTTGTTACAGGTCTCCCAAGAATGGTCAAAAATCATGATGCCATTTGGGTGATAGTGGATCAACAAATGAAGTCGACCTATTTCATCCCAATTTTTGAATCTCAAACGGTGGAGGATCTTTCAAAAATCTATATCCGGGTGGTGGTAAAGAGTCATGGTGTTCGATTTTTAATTGTATCTGATAGAGATCCTAGGTTTACATCTCGTTTCTGGAAATCCATACAGCAAGAATTTGGAACTAAGTTGACCATGAGTATGGCGTATCACCCTTAGATGGATGGTCAATCTGAGAGGATGATACAATGTCTAGAGGATATTCTGAGGAATATTTTTTTGGATTTTGGTGGCTTGTGGGAGGATAACTTGTCATTGGATGAGTTTTCGTACACTAACTGTTGTCAGGAATCCATACATATGGCACTGTTTGATGCATTGTATGGGTGGTCGTGTCGTTCTCCACTATGGTGGGTGGAAATAGGTGAGTCCTCGATGGTTTGATCGAGCCTTGTCCATGAGACTACGGAGAAGATCACGTTGATCAAAAATAGAATGGAGATGGATGAGGGTCATCAGAAATCATATGAGGATCATCGTCGATTGTCGTTGTCATTCGTTGGGAGTGATCATGTTTTTTTGAGGATCTCTCATAGGTTGAGACTTCATCAGTTTGGGAAGTAGGGAAATTTATCTCTGAGGTATATTGGACCTTTTTAGATTCTTGAATAGGTTGTTGAGGTGGAATATCATTTGGATTTTCCACCTAGGTTCAGTGTAGTGCACAATGTGTTTCATGTGTCGCAGTTGAAAAAGTATTAGCCGGATCGTGACAATGTGATTAGATGGGATCTTGTTGAGCTAGAACCAGAAGGATTGTTGGTTCATGTGCCAGTGTGGTTTGTGGATTGGAAAGAGATAGTCTTGCATGGTAAAATCATATGTTAAGTTCATGTTTTGTGGAAACATGGTCAGATTCAAGAGGAGACATTGGAGTGGGAGAAAGAGATGATCGAGCAATGGCCTGAGCTCTTTCGGGAAATGGTGGGTTCGATACATGCAGAGGACATAATGTTCAATTGTGGGGATTATTTAGTACCTATATTTTGAGTTATGTGGCTTTTTTAGGCATTTTTATGTGTTTAAAGTGCATGGGATGAGTTGGGAAGAGGTTGGGAGAGTTTGGAAAGGTTTTGGATGAGTTTGGAGGCTTTTAGAGGGGTGCACAGTTTGAGAATGGATAGTGGAAACTGTACGGATTATCAAAAAAACCATGCAAGGGAGACAATAGTCTTCACATGGCCTATGAATGGTTTTCCAAACTATGTGAGGAAATCGTGCAGACCCTTGCTCTCAGGGCAGTAGTGTCCGCACGGTTGGGACACGGTTTTCCAAACCGTGGGGGAAAACCGTGTGGCCACATAAATTTGTTGTTTTTAAGTCCGGACTCCCTCAGTAATGACCTAATACACTCCAATATTCATCCCCTTCAAGACTCACTCATTATTTCGGGTTCTCAGGGGTTGGAGGGGCTCTCCCACTTGGTATGGAAGGATTTTGAAGAGGTTTCTTGGCACATTGAAGGTGGTTTCTCCCGGGTAAGTCTGTCCTCTTGTTTCTCTTGTGTTTTCCTCTAGATCTACATCCCTCTATTTTTTAGTTTTCTAGATCTATAGTTTTTGTTCGTAGATCTTGGGTTGTGGTTGCCTTGGAAGACGTTTTTAAGGCTTGTGAATTTTAGGGAATTTGATCTAGAGAGGTTTCGGTGGTGCGTTTTCTGGATTTGGGGCACGGTTTCTTGAGGGTCGATTCCTCGGGAAATCTAAAGGTAGATGACTTCTAACTCGACTCCACTTGGTTAGAAATAAATTATATCTATTTATAATTAATTTTTTGTGCTGAAAAATTTATTGTGATTTGTTTTGAGTAATTGGTTGAAAATACCTTGACTGTTTTTTTTGGGGATTTTTTTGGAAAAAGGGGGTTTTGTAGTGAAATGCTATTGTTGTGGATTTTAAAATGGATATTTTAAATGTGGAATCTATGGTTGATTTGTTAAAATGATTGATATAAATGGTTATCAATAAAAGGGTTGTTTAATTGAAATTTGTTTTGGCATGAAAAATGGTTTTCAATAAATGGGTGATTTATTGAAATGGATTGATATGTAATGGAATTTTCTGATTGCATGTGGTTCTGACCATGGTGGGTTATCTGCTTGGATTTGGCTTGTTTTGAATGTTGTGTGGAAGTAGAAAGATATACCTCTCTAAAAAGGGGATGAATAGTGGATGGAAGTTCTACAATTAATTGTATGTGGATTGGAAGTGCCACTAAAATGTGAATGGGTGAACTGGTAGGACAGAAGCTCCACCGTTTGGTTGTTCGGATGTTTTTTTGTTCATTTCTTTGCATGATGGAAATTGAGGTTCTAATGATATATGATGAAATGACTTGTGTTATGTTTGTTTGGATTTCCCTTGGCTGATTGTATTTGGTGTGAGGACTTGGTAAAAGTGTGTTGGGATCAAGGAAATGGTTTCACTTGTGATTATTTTATAAATTTTATTTATATAAATGTGTTAATGGTTTTATCATAGTGTTGTTTGTAGGGAAGTAATTTGGGGAAAACCTACTTAGTTTTAGTACACACCCCATGCATTGGCATGTTGGTGTCTTTGTAGATGTTGTGTACCATGACGTGGGAAACGGTAAGGAATCTCCCTCCTTTAGTGGTGCCTTGTAATGTCTTGGTGGTGCTTGGAGCATAGAGCTTGGTGTGGAGGGGTGGTGGTGTCATGGATCGTAGTGTTCATTGTTTGGAATCCTCTTATACTCTGATTTTTTTTGGACATGTCTAGTTGTATTGATTTTGGGTTGTATTGTGGTGAAATTTGGTTATCTATTGAGAATGCATACTTGAATTTTTTATTTATATACATCATATAGTGTTGGTTGTTGGATGGTTTGGTTGGTTTTGTCTTAATGGAAAATCATTCACCGATTTGATCTTGAAGTGCTCGACATTTATTTCTAGCCTTTGGCATCTTTCGAACATCTCTTCAGGCCATGTAGCCCTCACCACCTACTCAAGGCAATGAGGTAGGGGTAGGGTGTTACATCACAGATAGATCTTTCTTTCACCATCGAGTGTGAATCTAGGGAAAAATTCTTTTACAAATTATATTCAACATTATATCATTATTATATTGAGTTGATCGAACAACATTCATCTATTAATATTTATTGATATTTATAAACTATCCCGTGAAAATACCTGTATTGATATATAAAAAATATATTGAAAATAAAAAATTGGATTTGTACAATGTCTGAACTAAATATGGGAACCTAATTATCAGAGTTTCTTCTCACATAAATTATTGAATTTTTACATTTAAATATTTACTAAATGAAGTGATCCAAAACATGTTAGTTTCTTTTCATCTCTTAATACATAATTATACATACTCTGGTCATATATTATGTTTTAATTATATTTTATGAAAAATATAATTTAATAAACATTGGAAATAGATCACTATATTTTCATTGTGAAATTATATGTCTAATATACTCTATATAGGGTGAATTTTTATGGTATGAATCTTCCTTCTTAGAGTATAAAAAATTCCATGGAACTTAAAAACCCTTATCTAAAAATTTTTGTTCCATAAAACAATTACCTTCTGACATGTTCTGTAACGCCCCGACCCTAGCTACCCAGAGTCAGTGCATTACTTCGTAACATTGGCATGATCACAAAAGATCAAGTCTCGAAAGACCGATTAGTTTAATAGCCCTGGAAACACTAGATACATATATAAGTATTTCATTAAATCATAAAAGTAAATAAACTACAATAGCATGGTCTTCATAGTCTACACTCATATCCCTTTCTGACTACCCCTGCAGGTCATTCATAAAATACTTCTTCACATCTTGGAAAAATATTAAAACATTGAAAGGGGTGAGCTCAGATGCTCAGTAAGGTTAACAATATTGCGGAAGCTTTCATAAATAAACATTAACATTTAAGGAAATGTATAACTAAAGCAAAAGTCTTTTAAACTTGAACTTCAACATGATATGGAAAAAGTAAAATGAGATAATGCCATTCACTTCTCACATGTATATTCTACTGGTTGAATAATCACATGCAATATCAATAACCACTTTCATAATGAGGGAATGTATAATGTCAGACATTCTGAACCATTTTGTCAAGGCCTCGGCCAAGACGTCTAAAATGATTAAGGCCTCGGCCAAAACCATAAATCAAATTGGGAAAGGGCCTTGGCCAATTCCACGTCTAGTTGTCTCATGAGACCTACCGATGCATCGAGGAGCTATAGCGGGCTCCACCCGTGTCTTATTAAGTCCAATACATTCCTCATATGAATAGGTTTAAACATAACATAAATATTCTTATTAAAACAAGCATACGAAACGTCAACAATTTCTCCATAAACTATGGATGGAAAAAAATAACACATCCACAGTCAAATATTTCACAAAATGTTCAATGGGAGTTTTGTATCATAAATCAATTTCAATTAAACATAAAACCCATCAAAGGATGTTGACATGGATGAGATCAAAGCTATTTGAGAGAAATATCTCTCTCTTTTTTTTGAAATCATCTAAAAGTCCCATAATTATAAAATAATACATTTACTTTTAAAATATTCTTATAAGCTTGTAAGGGAAGCTTCGACGAAGTTATAATTGCGGAAAATAGCCGCACATGCCGTATAAGTAAAAAAACATTCTTACCTTAAATTTGACAAAAAAGGTCAAAAAGTACATTGTTTGGAAAATGATGGTAAGATTCCTTTCAAAAACGTATAAGGGTATAAATGACTTTAACCCATTTTACATTTAATAGTAAAAATGTTTTTGAAAGACATTTTTAAGAAACATGGATGTGGATGATAACGAGGTCCCCGTAGATAATTATGTATAAACAACCTTGGTTAATGAAGATGTTGTGAAGTAAACCCTTACCTTGTACTTTTCCTTGGTTGGGGTAGGTTAACCTCCTGTATAATGGTGAAATAATTGTTAATAAATTATACAAGAATCATATACATTCAAATGATACCATATAGTATCTTTTAACATTGCTTTGTTAACAATATCTTAGATTTATCGTTGTTTCGGGTGTTAACTTACTCGTTTTCTTTTATATGTTTTGTTACGTAAGTCGTGTTTTTCATGGATAGGTTGTATCTTATTCATATACAGAATTATATCATGTCCTTAAACATTATTTTTAAATCATCAAATGATAATTATATTTGAATGGATACGACGGAGAATGAATCTCATCGCGTTCGTGGAGACGGTACTCCGTACGTACGCACGAGCGACAATATCATTATTTTGATATTAAAATAATATATAATTGGATAGTATATCATATATACAGAATAATTATCATGTTATATTTATTATTTACATGAATTACATATCATTATTATACCCATCTAAATAATAATATATTGAATAACAATTACACCACGACGTGGAGACGGTAAGCCGTACGTACGCACGTATGGTAACATGTCATTCAAATGATGGGTAGAATACTGAATATGGTTGTTCCATATTTATAATAACATTACAGTATATAGAAGATACTGGACTTATAATTTTATAATTGAAATAATATACAAAGAGGGAGTGGAAGAAGAAAGAAACTTGAAATAGGGTGATGAAAACGTTACCTCTTCTTCGGGTTCTTCCTTTTGATTTGATCAAAAGGACTCCTTAGGATGGCTTTCTGACTAATGTAAAGCTTCTAGGATGAAGGGAGAGAAGTTGGGAGAGTATTTGGGCAGCGGTTGGCCGAACCAAAAGGTTTGAAAGTGTGAATAAGGTGTTATAGGTGGGGGCTTTTTATAAGAGGAGAGGAGGGTCTCTTTTGGAAAGATTGAAATGTTACATTATTATACAATGATTTTAGGATTCTAAAGGTCCCAAACTTTTATAATTCGTGGATAAGGTGATAAGGGTTCTAAATCTCCTCATCCAATAGGCTTTGGACATGTGTAAGACTTGGATTTTGCATTATCTTCTAATTTTATTTAAATCGTTAAATAATGAGGTCATCGCTGCATCATCATGATGTCATAAATAATTTAATTTATTTAATGTCTAAAAATTATAAATAAAATACTATGATGTATGAAATCTTTTTATGTTTCCAATGACTATTTATATTCAAAAATATGACTTGTAAAACCCCATATAAAAATTGTTTTAGTAAAACATTTCATGTTTGTGTCATTTTTTACTTTAACATTAAATAAAAGGTATTTATGTCATTTTCCAACTAAAGTGTTTCCATGGGGTCCACAAGTTGACACATGGATTGTCTTGGTCGGCCATGACTCATCAAATAGGAGTAGGACAAGAGTCAAACTCATATCATATTATTAAAACATTATTTTTACCTTAAACTACACTAATTACCTCTAATCGCGATTAAGAACTAAAAAGTTACTATTCACAAAAAAAATATTTTAATCTCATTGTACCACATTTTACTTCTTAATGACAACCATGTATGTTGGATTTTTTAAAATCAAATCACAGAAGTGGTAATATTTCATTTAAACGAAAAATTAGTTATTTAACTACCACTTAGTGGTTTCACTATTCATAAAAAATTGCAGTTTTTCAGAACAATGCCAAAATTTCACCCTAAGCTATAATTGATATTCCAAATTAAAAAATGATGTCTATTTTAAAAAATTCCAAACATATAAGTTGCATTAATTAATTTTATAATTAATTCCCGCTGTCACAACAAATAGCGTGTTTTTAAGAAACAATTTATATCAAAAGATTGGCAATTGTTTATGTCTAATTTCAATGTTAAATTAATTCTAATGACCACCATTGGATAAAATGGTAAAAATATATTCCAATTATACTTTAAAAGAACTAAATAGTATAATTTATCACTATAAATTATTTTTATTAAAAAAGTTTTTTTTATGTATTTTTCACTATTCATAAAAAATTAGAATTTCTTAGAAAAATACCAAAAATTCAACATAGGCTAACTTCGATATTCCGAATCCAAAAATGAAGTCAATTTTGATAAATAAAATTTATCAAATTTCAAAAAGTAGGTATTACTATTCACAACGGCTAGTTTAATTAGTTGTGGTGTGTGTTAGAGCTTGAGGTTGCGTACAACACACGCTATTGCATTATTCGAAGGGAAACGTACCGTGGAAGCTTGGGGTGTTACATTCTCCCCTCCAAATAATTGAGTCCTCACAATTTCTAGTGTATTACTGCATAAAAAGACTCGGGTGGTTCTTCATCATATGCTCCTCATGTTCCCATGTTGCCTCTTCCATTTTATGATTTCTCCACAAAACCTTTACCAGACGAGTCGTCCGATTTCTCAGCAGCTGCTCCCTCACATCAAGAATTCTGATGGGCTCTTCGCAATAAGATAGATCGGGTTCCAATTCTAATTCCTCATAAGTAAGTACATGTGTTGGGTCGGGCATGTATTTTCTCAATAGCGATATGTGGAAAACATCGTGAACTTTGGAGAGATTTGGCGGCATCGCCAAACGATAAGCTACAACCCCAATACGATCCAGAATTTCGAAAGGTCCGATGTACCTGGGACTCAACATACCCTTCTTACCAAAACGTATAACTCCCTTCCATGGAGATACCTTTAGGAACACATGATCTCCCACCTGAAATTCCAAAACCTTTCTTCTGTTATCGGCATAGCTCTTCTTCCTACTTTGAGCTGCTTTGATGTGGTTTTGGATTACCTTCACCTTTTCCATTGTTTCTTCCACCAGTTCTGGTCCCACAAGCTTTCTTTCACCAACGTCATCCCAACAGGTTGGTGTACGACATCTCTTTCCATACAACGCTTCATAAGGTGCCATATGAATGCTTGAATGGAATCTATTGTTATAGGATAATTCTACAAGTGGTAAATATTGATCCCACATACCCTGAAAGTCAAGAGAGCATGATCTCAACATGTCCTCTAAGGTTTGAATAGTCCGTTCTGATTGTCCATCTGTTTGAGTGTGATAGGCAGTGCTCAAATGAAGTTCTGTATCCAAGGACTTTTGATGAATTTTCCAGAATCTTGAAGTAAAACGAGTATCACGATAAGAAACAATCGATAGGGGTACTCCATGAAGTCTTACAACTTCGTTAATATATAGTCTTGCTAGACGTTCAAGTGGTAGATCCTCCCGTATAGCCAGAAAATGTGCTGACTTAGTAAGACGATCAACAATGACCCATATTGCATCATTCCTTCTAGGAGTCCTTGTTAGTCCCATGACAAAGTCCATCGTAATATTATCCAATTTCCACTCAGGTATGGGAAGAGGTTGTAATACTCCACCAGGATGTTGCCTTCCAGCTTTCACTTGTTGACAAACCATACACCTCGACACAAAATCAGCAATCTCCCTCTTCATATTGTCCCACCAAAAATGTTCCTTCAAATCTATATACATTTTGGTGCTCCCAGGGTGTATAGAGAAATTGGAACTATGAGCATCATCCAACAATTCCCTTTTTAGATCAGGTATATCGGGAATACAAAGTCTCTTCCTGAATTTCAAAATTCCATCCTTATACACAAATTCCATCAATCTTCCATCATTCGCATCTTTAATCTTCTTCTGAAATTCTTCATCATCGGTCTAAGAACTCTTAATCCTTTCTAGAAATGATGGTTTGTCAACCATTTGAAAAAGCATTGATGTTTCACCTTCCCTAGTTATTCTCCTGTCCTTCTTCACTAGATCCATGAAAATTGGATCCCTTTCAATTCTCATCACATTCAAAACTCCATGGTCTTTTCTTATAAAAGCATCTGCCACCTTGTTTTCCTTCCCCGGGTGGTAATGTATCGTGCAATCATAATCCTTGAGTAGTTCAAGCCATGACCTTTGCCTCATGTTGAGCTCTTTTTGTGAGAAAATATACTTCAAACTCTTGTGATCAGTATAAATATCACATTTTTCACCATAGAGGTAATGCCTCCATATCTTTAAAGCAAAGATCACAACTGCTAACTCAAGATCATGAGTAGGATAGTTTTGCTCATGAATTTTTAGCTGTCGTGATGCATAGGCAATAACCTTATCATTCTGCATAAGGACACAACCAAGTCCTTTCTTCGATGCATCACTATAAATAACAAACCCAGCATTCCCCGATGGTAGAGTCAATACAGGGGCGTTGACAAATCTTCTCTTTAGTTCTTCAAAACATTTCTTCACACTCTTTTGTGCAGACAAATTTAAACCCTTTATGTGTGAGCTTTGTCAATGGGTTAGCCAATCTGGCAAAATTCTGGACAAAACGTCGATAATAACCTGCGAAACCAATAAAACTGCGTACCTCAGTTATACTTGTCGGTGCTGGCCATTCTTGGATTGCCCTGGTTTTAGAAGGTTCAATGGAAATTCCATCCTTAGAGACAATATGGCCAAGAAAATAAATCTCCTGAATCCAGAATTCACACTTGCTAAATTTCCCATATAATTCATATCTTCTAAGAGTCTTCAGGATAATGCGTAAGTGATTATCATGATCTTCGTGGCTTTTGGAGTATACCAAGATATCATCAATAAATACCACTACAAAGTCATCAAGATATTCCTTGAAAACTCTATTCATTAGATCCATGAAAACTGATGGTGCATTAGTCAATCCAAAAGGCATTACTATAAACTCGTAATGCACGTACCTTGTTCGAAATGCTGTCTTTGGAACGTCTTCCTTCTTCACACACAACTGATCATATCCATACCGAAGGTCAATCTTTGAAAAGTATTGAGCTCCATGCAGTTGGTCAAACAAATCATCAATGCGAGGTAAGGGATACTTGTTCTTTATTGTTATAGCATTGATCTCCCTATAGTCGATGCACAACCTCATAGATCCATCTTTCTTCTTAACAAAAAGAACATGGGCTCCCCAAGGAGAAACACTAGGGTGAATAAATCCCTTATTACTCAATTCCTCTAGTTGTTTCTTTAGTTCAACTAATTCCACAGTGGCCATTCTATAAGGGGTCTTCGATATGGGTCTTGATCCAGGAATTAAATCAATGGAAAACTCAACTTCTCGTTCTGGAGGATGTCCAGGTAAATCATCAAGAAACACATCATAATATTCTCTCACAATAGGTACATCCTCTATTTGAATATTCCATTCCTCAACCTCAGAAATTTCCTTCTATTCCTCCCCAATAATTGAATTTAGTTGAGCTACTGGGGGTGGATCTAGATAAGAATTATGTGGCGACGATTCTGCTCTAAAGATAAGGTGTTCCTTATCATCATCATCAAGAATCGTAACCTCTTTCCTCTTACAATAAATTTTTGCATCATGGTCCGAAAGCCAATCCATACCGAGGATTATATCAAATTCAATCATGGGTATGACGATGAGATCAGTAGGTAAAGAACATTTAGGTGCTCTAATGGGAACTAATCGACAAAACATTGTTGCAACAATACTTCCCTTAGGGGTTTTGACCGACAACTCCCTTGTTAAATGAAATTGGAAATATCTAATTTTCATAGCAAACTGGGAAGATATGAAACAATGTGATGATCCAGAATCAAATAATGCATTTTCTAAACTTGAGGAAACCATTAAATTACCTGCCACCACGTCTTTCGGAGCTTCCACCTCAGCAGTAGTGATAGCATAAGCCTGACCCCGATCCCTTGGCCTCTTCTGAGGTAAGTTCCCCTGACGCTTAGGACATTCATTTTCATAATGTCCCTTCTCTCTACAATTATAGCATTCCACGTTGACAGCCGCTTTCTTTCCCTTGCATTCATGAGCTTGGTGGCCTTTTCCACCACACTTGTAACATACTCCTTTTCCTTTTAGACAGGCACCAGGGTGCTTCCTACCACAATTATCACAGGGTGGAAATTCATTTCTACGCTTCTTCCCTGTTTCCTTATTTCCTTTCCCAGAGTTTTCAGCGGATCTCTTCGTATCTATCTTTTATTTAAAGTCATAAGACGTAGAGAATTCCTTTTTCGTCTTGATAGCGCACGAGACAATACCTTCGTATGAAGAGAAGTCTTGTGATACTAAAGCTCGACGGAGAAATGGTTTTAACCCATCAAAGAAACGATAAGTCTTACTTCTTGGGTTACATATGTAATCTGCAGCATTCCTCGCAAACCTTGTAAAGTTAGCCTCATACTTTGCGACATTCTCATCCTCCTTCTGCCTCAGACTCAGAAAATGCCTTTCCATATCCGCTCGATGGTCTCGAGGAAAGTATTTTTCTAAGAACAGCTATTTGAACTCCTGCCATTCCATGTTTGTTAATTCATCATCTTCCTTTGTGTTTTGAATTAGTGACCACCATTGATCGGAATCTCCAGTGAGGCGGTAAACTTCCATGACAACTTTCTCCCTTTCACTACCCCCCAAGGCATGGAATATTTTCTCTATGGAATTTATCCATTGCTCAGCTACTATAGGATTTGTACTCCCATTGAAGGATGGTGGTTGTTGCCTCATGAAACGGTCTAGCATTGATCCTCCATGTTTCGGATCAGGGTGCTCCATACGAGTAAGGTTATTATTCATAACCTGCGTGAGTTGTCCCAGTACGGTGAGAAGCTGATCAGCACCAGTTGTATCACTAGCTCCACCATAATTATATTGAGCAGGAGGGAAATCTCTACACGGAGTGCATGCATTGATACAGTTTCCATTCCTTCCACTAGGCTCCATTTCTAAACAATGGCATAAACTAGATAAGTTTATGAAATAAAATACATAATTCCATATTTGTAAAATACTTTACATAAATTGAACTATTTATGGATATAATCCATAATCATAAAAAGAAATGTTTCCTTTGAGGAAGTATATAATCATAACCCTTCATAGTGGTTTGTAAATAAAATGAGAATTATCCTAAGCATATCCCCCGGGAGTGTCGTAACCAAGAGTGCAGCAAGGCCCGTTGTCGTGCATCAGTTCCCGTTCGAGTCTAGCTCAAAGCGGTGTTTTCGGGTTTTACCCCTAGGTACATCTGTTCCAGAGCCGCCTCTACCTGCTCATATCCATACAGGGATGTATTGCTCAGAAAACTCACAAAATCTCTATAATACCAAAATTCTAGGAAGTTTTTCTATACTAATCCTCAAAGTCTATCTTCGGGCTATGTGCTCTAATCAGAGTTTATCTAAATATAGCTTCCAAGGTTAGTACTAAACTGCCTCTGATACCAACTGTAACGCCCTGACCCCGGCTACCCAGATTCGGTGCATTACTTCGTAACATTGGCATGATCACAAAAGATCAAGTCTCGAAAGACCGATTAGTTTAGTAGCCTTCAAAACACTAGATACATTCATAAGTCTTTCATTACATCAAAAAGTAAACAAACTACAATAACATGGTCTTCATAGTCCACACACATATCCCTTTCTGACTACCCCTGCAGGTCATTCATAAAATACTTCTTCAAATCCTGGAAAAATATTAAAACATTGAAAGGGGTGAGCTCAGATGCTCAGTAAGGTTAACAATATAGCCGAAGCTTTCATAAATAAACATTAACATTTAAGGCAATGTATAACTAAAACAAAATCCTTTTGAACTTGAACTTCAACATAATATGGCAGAAGTAAAATGAGATAATGCCATTCACTTCTTCACATGGATATTCTACTGGTTTAATAATCACATGCAATATCAATAACCAATTTCATAATGAGGGAATTTATAATGCCAGACATTCTGAAACATTTTGTCAAGGCCTCGGCCAAGACGTCTAAAATGATTAAGGCCTCGGCCAAAACCATAAATCTAATTGGGAAAGGGCCTCGGCCAATTCCACGTCTAGTTGTCTCATGAGACCTACCGATGCATCGAGGAGATAATCGGGCTCCACCCGTCACTTATTAAGTCCAATACATTCCTCGTATGAATAGGTTTAAACATAACATAAATATTCGTATTAAAACTAGCATACGAAACGTCAACAATTACTCCACAAACTATGTATGGTATAAAAATAACACATCTATAGTCAAATATTTCACAAAATGTTCAATAGGAGTTTTGTATCATAAATCAATTTCAATTAAACTTAAAACCCATCAAAGGATGTTGACATGGATGAGATCAAAGCTATTTGAGAGAAATATCTCTCTTTTTTTTGAAATCAATTAAAAGTCCCATAATTATAAAATAATACATTTAATTTGAAAATATTCTTATAAGCTTGTAAGGGAAGCTTCGACGAAGTTATAATGGCGGAAAATAGTCGCACCCGATGTATAAGTAAGAAAAACATTCTTACCTTAAATTTGTCAAAAAAGGTCAAAAAGTACATTGTTTGGAAAATGACGGTAAGATTCCATCCAAAAACGTATAAGGGTATAAATGACTTTAACCCATTTTCCATTTAATAGTAAAAAAATTTTGAAATACATTTTTAAGAAACATGGATGTGGATGATAACGAGGTCCCAGTAGATAATTATGTATAAACAACCTTGGATAATGAAGAGGTTGTGAAGTAAACCCTTACCTTGTACTTTTCCTTGGTTGGGGTAGGTTAACATCCTGTATAATAGTGAAATAATTGTTATTAAATTATACAAGAATCATATACATTCATATGATATCATATATGATCTTTTAACATTGCTCTGTTAACAATTTCTTAGATTTATCGTTGTTTCGGGTGTTAACTTACTCGTTTTCTTTTATATGTTTTGTTACATAAGTTGTGTTTTTCATGGATAGGTAGTATCTTATTCATATCCATACTGATATCATGTCCTTAAACATTATATTTAAATAATCAAATGATAATTATACTTGAATGGATACGACGGAGAATGAATCTCATCGCGTTCGTGGAGACGGTAGTCCGTACGTACGCACGAGCGACAATATCATTATTTTGATATTAAAATAATATATAATTGGATAGTATATCATATATACAGAATCATTATCATTTTATATTTATTATTTACATGAATTAAATATCATTATTATACCCATCTAAATAATAATATATTGAATAACAATTACACCACGACGTGGAGACGGTAAGCCGTACGTACGCACGTATGGTGACATGTCATTCAAATGATGGGTAGAATACTGAATATGATTGTTCCATATTTATAATAACATCACAGTATATAGAAGATACTGGAGTTATAATTTTTGAATTGAAATAATAAACAAAGAGGGAGTGGAAGAAGAAAGAAACTTGAAAGAGGGTGATCAAAATGTTACCTCTTCTTCGGGTTCTTCCTTTTGATTTGATCAAAAGGACTCCTTAGGATGGCTTTTTGACTAACGTAAAGCTTCTAGGATGAAGGGAGAGAAGTTGGGAGAGTATTTGGGTAGAGATTTGCCAAACCAAAAGGCTTGATAGTGTGAATAAGGTGGTAGAGGTGGGGGCCTTTTATAAGAGGAGAGGAGGGGCTCTTTTGGAAATATTGAAATGTTACATTATTATACAATGCTTTTCGGATTCTAAAGGTCCCACACTTATATAATTCGTGTATAAGGTGATAAGGGTTATAAATAGCCTCATCCAATAGGCTTTGGACATGTGTAAGCCTTGGATTTTGCATTATATTCTCAGTTTATTTAAATCGTTAAATAATGAGGTCATCGCTGTATCATCATGATGTCATAAATAATTTAATTTATTTAATATCTAAAAATTATAAAACAAATACTATGATGTAGGAAATTTTTTTATCTTTCCAATTACTGTTTATAGTCAAAAATATTACTTGTATAACCCCATGTAAATTTATTTAGTAAAACATTTCATGTTTGTGTCATTTTTTACTTTAACGTTAAATAAAAGGTATTTATGTCATTTTCCAACTAAAGTGGCTCCATGGGGTCCCCAAGTTGACCCATGGATTTTCTTGGTCGGCCATGACTCATACAATAGGAGTAGGACAAGTTTCAATCTCATTTCATATTATTAAAACATTATTTTTACCTTAAACTACACTAATTACCTCTAATCGCGATTAAGAACTTAAAAGTTACAATTCACCAAAAAATTATTTTAATCTCATTGAACCACATTTTTCCTTCTTAATGACAACCATGTATATCAGATTTTTGAAAATCAAATCACAGAAGTGGTAATATTTCATTTAAACGAAAAATCAGTTATTTAACTACCACTTAATGGTTTCACTATTCATCAAAAATTGAAGTTTTTCAGAACAATGCCAAAATTTCACCCTAAGCTATAATTGATATTCCAAATTCAAAAATGATTTCTATTTTACAATATTCCAAACATATATGTTGCATTAATTAATTTTATAATTAATTCCCGCTGTCACAACAAATACCGTGTTTTTAAGAAACAATTTATATCAAAATATTGGCAATTGTTTATGTCTAATTTCAATGTTAAATTAATTCTAATGACCGCCATTGGATAAAATGGTAAAAATATATTCCAATTATACTTTAAAACCACTAAATAGTATAATTTATCACTATAAATTATTTTGATTAAAAAAGTTGTTTTTAAGTAATTTTCACTATTCATAAAAAATTAGATGTTCTTAGAAAAATACCAAAAATTCAACATAGGCTAATTTCGATATTCTGAATCCAAAAATGAAGTCCATTTTGATAAATAAAATTTATCAAATTTCAAAAAGTAGGTATTACTATTCACAACGGCTAGTTTAATTAGTTGTGGTGTGTGTTAGAGCTCGAGGTTGCGTACAACACACGCTATTGCATTATTCGAAGGGAAACGTACCGTGGAAGCTTGGGGTGTTACATGTACCCATGTCTGTTAAAAAACATTCATTTATAATTATGACCATGAAAAACATGTTTGATTCCACTCACTATGTCCATTATATAAAACACCATTTTTATGTATCTCTTTCAAAAGACTCTTCATCAAAAACTCAGTACATTTTTTGTAAATATAGGTTTTAAATAAAACAATATCACTCCATCTTTCTCTCATTAATAAATAGTATTTTTAAACATTTTAAATGAATTTATTTATATAGGAATAAAATGGTAAAAAACATAAGAATTAAAAACATTTTATTCTTCCAATCAAATTCAAATTTCAAAACACCCTCACACCTTAGCATCACTAGAAGCATCACATACATTGTAAATCCTTTTTGAGAATTCTTCTAAACTCAAAAACAACCACATTTTTTTTTTGAAAAAACCTAATATTAGTGTTAAGTATATTTAATATACATCCTTAACAAATTTCTTAATGTAAAAATTTAAAACATATTTTCAAATCATCAGTCCTAAGGAATCTACAATATATATCTAAAATATATTTTGTCCATCATACTAATAATTTTCCTATGTGTTGTTTCATAAATATTTTTATAATGATATTATTACTCCTCACTACTTGATACTATTTATTATTCTCATATTATGTAAAAAATCATCATAATCTAGGTTTTATAATTTCTTATTAATGAAAAAACAATCATAAAACTGGTGACATATCAAATAAAGTTTTTATGACATCTGAACATTCATTCAATGAATTTAAAATTTCTATGTTGGCCTCATTCTTTTATTTAACTGATTGGCTGGAATTGATAAACTCCAAAAATATTATTCCATTTTTATTAAAATTTACAATCCTAAAAAGTGTAATATTACACAATATCATAATTATTTTATGGATTTCATCTTCCAATGTTCACATAAAAGTTTTTTTTGGTAAAATTCATAAATGTACCCTATCAGGATGAACTGCATTAAGGTCATTGTTCACAAAAAATTGTTTGGAACTTCTTTAATGAAATATCCATTGGATGAAATAATATTTTTCTAGAAAATTATTATCAATTTAATGGGTTATTGACTATTAATTTTGATCGAAAAAACTCATCATGATGAAATCCATGATAATTCAATTTCTCCCCCCCCGACATACATGTTTCATTCTTATGAACATGACCAGTGAACATTTTATCTATGGATAAAACCACATGATCTTGCTGAAAATCATTGTATGTACATCTTTATATTATCTAATACCCAATAGATTCATTTTTTTATTTAATACAACATTAAAATGACAGCTCAATTACTATATATGTCTCTAAATTCTGAGTATATATAATCTAGTCAGATAGAACTCTTTTGAACATAAATTAAATTTTATTTCTACTCTATCATAAATAACTTTGTAAACAAATACTGAATGAATCATCATACTTCCATATTTACATTCTCCAAAAATTACTCTAAATTGTTAACTTAATATATCATTTTTTGATGAAACATTTAAATTCTATAACAGATGAGCGTTTTGATAATCATTATAGACTTGACCTATTAAAATACAAAAAAAAAATATGTTCGTTGGATCATTTACTAATGGAATCCATCAATCATCCGTAATACAAAAATATGATATTAAAATCATAAAAATGACTTTCAAATATCCTACAACAAAATAAATAACACCTTTAGAATCTAATTATGAAATATTATTAATTTTAGTTGGGAAGGATTCATAATGATCACACTGATAACATTCTATGCAACCCTAGAATATCACAATATAAGATAAATTCCAAATAACCGTCCATCAAAATGAATCATATGGAATTTATGAAATAGTTTTTTTTCTTCATCCTTAATAATTATATCGGATAAATTCACTATTGTACATATAATTAATTAACCATAGAGATTATGACCATTTGATGAATTTTTAAATATATTTACCTATTTTTACATTGGTTTAGAAACCTAAATTTTTTACTACAGACTAATATTACCTTTCATACATTTAAAAAGGTAATCGTTCCAATAAAATAAATTTTTAATTAAATATAAAAAATTGAAATCATTAACAATATAAAAACATTATCAACATATATGAACATTAGATTATTTGAGAAATCACACTCTTATAGAAAATAAAAAAAATTCAAATTTTTTTAATGCTCTAATGGCCGAAAATTGCATCATTTTAAATTATTATACATATAAACTATAATATGATAAAAAAGTTTAATTAAGTATATATATGATACATTCATGATAATCCATCTAGTGAAAACACTAAGGTAAGTATTCAAAAGGTAAAATAATCCAAAATACACTATAAATATATATTCTCAACCTATCACTGTAAAAATAGTCACTATGATATTCTCCCATTGAGGAATAATTATAAAAAATGGATTTTAAAACATATATGTTTCATCTCTATATTTCAACTATATATTATAGTACACCCCACTAGATGTCTAAACTGAATAAAGGATTGAAATCAATTAGAACTAAATCTATAAGTATCATAAAAACATCATAATTAATGAGTATCCGAGGGAATTGAAGTTAATGTATTTAATATCGACATGAGTTTCCATTCAGGGTGTGAGAATATATATATATATATATGATAAAATAATTTATAAAAAAACTGAAAAAATGGGAAAAATAAAAAACAAAATTTTGTTGAATTTTTGAAAATATAAACCAACTCCATAAAAAATATGGACCCACACAGGAAAATAATTTATGATAAATTTTTTTTCTAAAATAATGTATAACTTTTATGATTGAGGTAGTGGAATCCAAAAACTCATCCAAATAAAACATGGATTGGAATGCAATATATCCCAAATCACCCACCTTCCCTCATATAGTTAGAGCTTAATCACATCACATGAATAAAGAAAGGTGTATAAAAACAAGCTGCCTTATAACCACTTGTAGTGTTGTAGAAAAATTATACAATACAATAACATAGTGATCCAATGTAATGAACATTATTGATTTCACATTGTTACTTTATAAATAGTTTTTTTGTACAATACATATATATGTACACCACCTCATCAGCATTTTTATCAAGAATCAATATAGTATCCATGATAAAAAAGTCAATCCTAAAAACAATCATGTTCCTCGATTAGAAGTGAAAAGTTTATAATATATTTCAATTATTAAAACCCATAATATAAAGATGATATTTATGATATAAAAAATCTAATAATAAATATTTTAGGTGTTCATGGAGACAATATATAGAAAACACATAAATTATAAATTTAATGCTATAAATAAAAAAAGTCTGGAATTATTGTTTCTTTTAAAATATGTAATTTTTTCATATAGATTTAAAAAAAATAAATGTGGGGAAACTCATAGTTCCACAATGATTGGAGAAATATTTGACCAACGATTATATTGGTAAAAACCTATTCTTGACATGTCTTTAATAATATACGATGTTGGTCTACAACAACACATATTATAACTTAATGAATAATTAACAATTACTCGTGTTTTTATTTTAAATTCACATATATATGATAATGTTCTCATTATATTAAATCTCTATTATTTAATTTTTTGTTTTTTAAACTAATTTTTGATAATAATTACAAATGGTTCTGTAAATTCATTATATTTTATTTTAATTATTTAATATAAATATATTTCAAAATATATTTCAATAATTTTTATTTAAAACTTGATTTTACAAGTGGTATATACTTTAGGATTCTGAATGGTTAATTTGATTCATTAAATCCTCATTTTATTATTATAATATTAACCAAAAATATAATGGCAATTTTTTCTAGAAAAATAATTAATTAAAATAATTAATAATTTATTATTATATATTTTGGTAATAATAGAGAGAGAAATATATGTTTAATCATCTAATTCCCAAAGTCTAACCCTCCATAAATTAATTAAAATGAATATCTTAACTAATTATATATTCTGATCATTAGCTTATAAAACTATTAGGTTAGTTTTTGGATGGTATAATATCCCATGGTATAATTTGTATGAGCCTCAGAAAATGAGATCTTATTAATTTAGGCCCCCCCCCTAATTTACTAATAGGCCACGGGATTGGTGACACAATTGACAGAAAAAAATTTTAAAAAGTTTATAAAGATAATAAGGAAAAAAATATTCTTCATCCCAAATAAGATATTATATATAGAAACCAACACATTAATAATAATTAGTTTTTTTTAATGAATCAAGAAAATATGTAATAGTCATAAATGAAAACATTTATTTATTAATGTAAAAAAATTTCATTTTTCACATGGAATATAGAACAAAAAGAACAAAAAATTCCTCATATATTACTAAAACACTTTTAATGGGAAATAATTTCAAATAAATTCAATAAATAATGAATTCAAAAAAAACTATTACTATATCAATAAATTAAGAGTATGTAAATGACATTGAAAATGATTGATTCATATTTATAAAAGTGTTTTTACCCGTAATTATTAGTTAAATCAATAATAGAAATAACCCATAAAAAGAAAACAGTATGAATTAAATATTAAGGAAATTATCCCTATTTAATTTAAGAGAATTCTCATTTCTCAATGATCCATTAAAATACCAGAAACATTATTAAACATATATTCTGTCACAATATCAATGTGTTCCACATGAAACCATGATAATAAAATTTAAATTAAAAAATTTATAGTTTAATCAATGAATATTTATTTAATTATAATCTCAATAGTTTATTTTAATAAACCCTAATTAGAAATACCCCAACAATTTTTATATAAATGTTCCAAATAAATGATTACATAAATAAATCATTATTAAATTAAAAATTATTACAAATGAAATTTTTTTATTGAAATTATCCCTTTAGGACATTCTTGGCTAATATGACAATAATAATAAGAATTAGTGTGACAGAACTATGAAATTTAATTTTTTAGTTTATAATATAATATATTATTTTGGGCCACCATTTATTTCTATATAATTTGATTATTAATAAATTTTTTAATTTATATTGTGAAAAGTGTCCCTGGTTGAGGATTGAATACAGTTCATCACATTTTGAGAATATATATCTAGAGGGAATACACATGTAGAGTTATCCAAGTAATATATTGTAGTACAATCACAATATATATCAAACTATGACACAATATGGAGATATATCTTGTAGATAGTTTTTTTATATGATCAATTATATATTCAGTTGGACTATGTCATGGATGTACATATTGTGGTGTGGGTGGATGTATTTTTTACTAACCATGCACTGTAATCCATAAACCATGCAACAAGAGCCTGATATATAGGACATGAACCCTCTATAAAATCTAACATTAATACAATAAGATAATTTCAACACTTTATAGAAATCAATCCATATGGTTTTTAGTGCCATTTATTATGTGGTTTTTCATTGTATTCTTGATTCAATGTGTCTACTTTTTACAATTAAAATTTCCCAAGAACTATTTTCCCATATCAGAAATATTTGTATTTTTAAAATAATAATGCACTTAATATTATGTTTATCAACATTATAAGGATTCAAAATGATTTTTATAAACCCCACCATTTGAATCCATTACATTTAATAATTGATTCCAAGAAATTTCATTAAGGTGGTTCTTCCATTCCTCTACGACAAAATTATTATTCCATGTATTTTATATTTCTCCAGGGTTTTTTATTTACCACAGAACCCTAAATATAGTTATGAGAAACATATTATGATCCTATAAGTTATATCTTATGGTTATATCCATTATATCATATAGTAATGTTTTTCATTATTGTTCTAGTTGTCATCATCAAATAAAAACATTCCATCTCTATTTCCACTTCTTAGTAGCTTGTATTTCTTTTAAATTAATTTTTTACATTATTAAGAATATATATTATATTTGGAAATTATATTTTCAAAATTATATTGTAAATTTTCCCATAATATTGTTTTTTAGAATTGATTTCATTGGTTTTGGATAAGAATATAGGCTTTCTTGATGAATTAAATATTATTTTTATACAAATGTTAATTCAGTCTATATATCCAATGAAAACACCTTGATGGATTTATTTTGATGGAAATTGTTAATATTTATTCCAAATTTGAATGAAATCAAATAATTTCTATAAATTGGTTATTTTTTATGTTAATGATGTGTGTAAAAATAAATCCATGTTTTGAAATTTATATGTGTAATGGTTTATTTTATATTAGTATCACATTTTTAACCAAAATTGTTTGTATGATGACCAGTAGATTAATTAAAATTGATATATGTGTAATGTGAAATTGGTTTGTTATATTTTTGTGTGTAAGATAATTGGTATAGGATTAGTTTTATTTATTAAATTAGGATTTTTTTTTAACCGACACCCACTTTTTTTAGTCATGGTAAACTAGGTAATTATATTCATGATATGTAACTATTCTACAGAAATTAGTAACTGGGACACTAGTTTCTTATCCAGAATAAAATATTGATATATATGGATTTTTATCTTGATTATGTGGTTGTACATAATTTCTTTGATTATGTATTATGGATATATATTTTTGTAGAAGTTAGTGGAAAATTCCATTGGTTGATATCTAGAACACATAAAATAACAAATTCTCTAGATACCATAAAACATATTTTGTGTTTGGTGGTTTATGTATGAGTATCATTTCATGTAATTGGTTAACTTGCACCCTTTAATGTATCATTGTGATACAGTTTCAAAAAAAATGATTGGATGTTTAGTTCGATAGCTATGTTGTGGTAGTTTGAATGGTTGCACAATCATTTTTCTTCAAATTCGCTAATTTTGAACATCTTCAAACATTTTTTGGGTGGCTATAAACAACCAATGTTTCCATTATTTGATATATATTTTGTTCCCTATTAACATATTTTTGAGATTAATGGGATATTTCCCAAATATTATTTGTGACTCACATTGGAATAGAGGATGAGATGTCAGTCACATCAAATACATTAGAAAGGAGTTATGTTCTGTTTTTGGGTTCTCTAAATGGTGCAATATAAATTTATAAAATTTTTTATTGACAAACATGTATTAAATGGTTCACCGTTAAGTTAAAAATAAAGTATTAGTATGTATACATTTTAAAATCTTCTCTACATATATTATTTTCTTCATTGATGGAGATATTAGAATATAACTGAAAATCATTATTGATTATATACACTTTAAAACTGTTTCCTAATACCTTTCTTCTTTTTATTTTTCCAATATAATTTTTTAGAAACACATTCATACAATCTTGAATTTATCATTATATATGGAGGTTAAAGATGACTTGATATCAAAATCAGTCCCAGAAGATTTGATTGTTCTGTATAATTGTGGATAGAGTGAGAACATGTGTAGTTTGGAAACACATAATTTTTGAAATCGAACTAGTTATATTCATGTGATGAGGACCAAAACGTGTACTTTAAAATCATGCACCATGGAAATCATGGTGAGGGAATCCCAACTAATATGTGGGGTGGGTATTTCGTGATGAGGCATAGGGGACCTTGATGTCATGATCCCCCTTTATGGGATATAACCCCACTGGGAATGTTGTCCATATAAATTTATTCTTTATATTGGTTGATGGTTTGAATCCTCAAAGTGTATTCATAGATATTCAAATTGGATATGATTCAATGACACTATAGTTTTGTTGTTGGAAATTATACATGAAGAGGAATCCCTAACTAGGTTTGTCCCATAGTACATACGACCCATTGATATAGATATATGGCTTTGATGATCCAAGGTTATGGAGGCCATTTAATATATGAGTTTATTTATAATTTTTTTATGGATATATGTACTAGAGGGAAAATTCATAAGGAACACCTCTGATGGAAGGTGATAAGAAGATCATGAAAATGATTCTCAACAGATACATTCATTTGATTATATAAATATTATGATCATTGCATGTATCTAATCCCACCTGAGTCATGTTAGAATATGGGAATAATGAGGATGAATAAGATATAGAAAACCACCCAATCATTCTTACAATGGAGGAGGAGGTTGGGGTTATGGGATAAGAATAATTTTCTTTGAGGTACTTATATCCTTTCTAATATTCATAACTAGGATTTTCACATTTGGTAACCCATCTCGATTCATCTCATAAAAGAAACTATGTATTACTAAATGAGGGTTTTACGGCTCTTGGATATATATAAAATATTTCTAATGTTATGAAATCCATATAAAAGGGAAAATCAAGTGTGACACCCCCAATATCTAAACAAGAAGACCATAGTCTTAGAAATGAAAAGGGGATGGAAAATTTATGATCCATATTTAATATAGATTAATAGGGAATAAAAAAATCACTTGATCTAATTTATATGATTGGTAGGACCTTGTAACTTCCATCGTGGTCAGTTCCGTCATGAAAAAAGTGATTCATAACTATAAAAAGATGAAGGAAGCTATCAATATTTTATGACATCTTTTGGAGAGATCATACATAATAAATGAATAGATGATTGGGTGACATGATCTTGTCCCATCATACAAGGATTTAAATGTATAGTGTATTTAATATAGGATTAGATATGGTGTCCCTCATATGGAGTCCCATGTAAGTAGGTTCACTTCAAATGGAAATATGATGTGGGCTCAATGGAGGCTCATGTAGGTCAGGCCATGGTGACTTAATGAGGCCATGTTCGGGGTATGTCCTAGTACGACCAAACATGATTTACATATGGTATGATTGAGCATGATAGAGATGAATTCATAGTAATGGATAAGTGTTGTGTAAAAACATGGGTTATGACCTAGCGTAGGCACAATGGGTATCCTCGAGTGTCAATAGAGGGGTCACTCACATGTCCCATGTTTGGAAAGAGACCATTGAACTATTTCGCATTTAATAGGGAGAGTGTTTTTCTACTAAACTAGGTTTTACATATCGTAGTGGAACTTATATTCCACTATACCTTTTAATTCCATGTTTAAAAGTGTTATAGAGAGCTCCTGGGGTAATTTAAAGGTCCTATGGAAAGGATGTGTAAGATCATAGCTTTGAGGATTCAACATAGTTTTTTCATATGAAATAAGAAGCCTGGGGGAAATATATATTGAAAAACATGAATCCATTGGTAAAGGAGAGTGTCTAAAATTTCCAACATGAATGTTCATGTGTACTAGCCGCAGACATTAGTGGCATCCCATTATAGGGTTTTCCCGAAGTGTCTAGATGATCCTCTTAGCCTATAAGAATGGTTCTCAAATCATTACTTGTGTGAGTGGTTTGGATAACCTTGGGTGAATTAACATAATTATTTCTTAATATGATTTACATTTAACTGTCTCTTACCAATAGTAATATTGGATTTTAACCCCCCCTCACTATGGACGATATCCAATAGGATGTATATGGTGTAATACTGAGATAATGGGAATTAAATTGTCTAAGAGGACGTGTAGGTCATATGTGAATGTATTTAAAGAGGGCTGTCCATTTTTTTGATGTAGGCCTTCCAAAAATATTGATTATATCTAGATATAGTTCCAAACATAACTCCATTCATTCCATTTATGATGTTATTCTCCTTCTCCCATCACATAACTCATTGGTGCTTCCTTTTGGAGGATCGTCAACATGAATATACATGTTATAACTACATAATTTTAAAGTCTATGAAGGATCCCATAGTCGAGTAAATAGTATGAGGCAGGTGGATGGGTGTCTTCAAGGAGGAACATGTTTGGGTGGCATATTTGATGAATATTTTTCATGTGTTTTTCACAATTCACTTGGTAGAGTTTCCTACGTGAGGCACGTTGTTTAGTGGACATCATAGGGAACATCGTTGAGCGGCTCAAGGGAGGTGTATTATAATGTGACCCTTGTGAGGACCTTCTATTTCAATGAATTATAAATATTATGATATCAAAATATCATCTTTGATGAGTATTCATTATGTCTTTTGGCATATAATCAATTGATACTCAAAATTCCTCACAAGAAAGTGGTTTTTCAAATTGTCGAGATATTATCAATGAAATAATATTTATTACAATGTCATGTGAGACTCCACACTTCAAAACAAGGAGTTGAAATTGAAAAATACCATCATGTGTCCCTATATTTTGATTATTTTCCACTCAATGGTCCTGGGATTCTACGTGATGTAATTATCCCAATGATTCAGATTTAATTTTTAATGTCATAATTTGTTAAATATACCAAATACACCACTTCAAAAATGTTATCTATGTGTGTATTAAAAAAATAGGGATTCATTCCTTTTGTATTTTTCATACACCATATCATATGTGACCTTAACCAAAACACTCTAACCCTAGAACTGAATCATAACTGTAGCCCTTGAATATTCATTACCTCTAAAATCAAAAATTAATTATTTTTGAAAAAATATTTTACGTCTACTCTAGATGGTTTGTCATGATTGAATGGAGTTGGGAATATTAAGTATCACATATTTATTAGTAATACAAAATATCATTGTGCGATGTAGACTATTATTTGGTGGCTTAGGTGGAACATAACTTCATTTAAAAAACACTAACATTATCCTTGATGTATTGAGATTCCATATACATCTAACAATAACCATCCATATGGTTCATGGTGATGTATGAAATTTCCAATGTGTTGTCTATATTAACCTCAGATCTCCTATCCTCAGGAATGTGTGAAATGATTTCATTCTACTGGTGGTTACCTTGAATTATGTTGAATGGACACCATCAACATCACATGAGTTCTTTAATATGGATTAGAAGCTCTTGAAGAATGACCAACCCACTTAAGGGTTGATATCAATACAGAGTCCTAGATGATGTTATTCATACTTTCAATATAACTTGTCCCTACCTTCATGTGTTGAATGGGTTCCCATTATCAGAGAACCGGATCAACCTTGGTATATTCTGGACCCCTTGAGAGAATTTATATATAACCAGTTTGTATATAATTCCATTTATTAGCTGCCTATAAGCACTAAACAAGATTAATCTCTATTGATGTTTTTGAGAAACTCACTATTTATGGTTCACATATATAATGGTGGTAGGAGGACATGGTAATTTTTTATAAAAATATGTTTGTAGAAGATAAGCACACAGGGATCACTGTATCAATTTTGGAAATGATCTGTTGGTTTTAAATGTATATGTTAATCTAGAGGTACCCATATCATATTCCAGGGCCACTCATAGTTTATTGAAGTTGTGTATAAGTTCACTTCACCTATTATCACATAATGAGTGGAGTTAATTTCCCGAATTGTCTAATTCTCCCAAATAATCAGAATGTTTCTAGTATCCATCCTTTATCTGTGAATCATGAAGAATCATTAACGAGTGTGATCATATTAGGATATTTAAACATCTCCCCAAATTATGACCCAAATAACAGAAAATAAATTGATAATCTAAATTATAATGATAATATGAGGATAGACATGATTGAATTCAGTGATGTAAATCTTGAATCCCAAATTGATTGAAATATTTAATGTGAGATATACACTCCATATTGATATACCCACTAGTTCATGTGTCTAAAATAGATAAATTTCACACCCCCAATGCACGTACATCTTCAAGAAGCATCCAATGGTTTCCCAATAGTATTAGGTTCTCATAAAATTGGGGGCATCCAAAAATCTATCAATGTAGTTCTATAAGGTTCTTCAATCAGGATACAATTTGAGTATTCGATTGCATGTTTTTATTCGTACAACTTAAGGGAGTCTATAGAAAAAATAAATTAAGTTAAATAAATGATTACTACTAGTTGTTTGATTAATTTTTTGATTATTCAAAGAGATCGTAAAAATTATGAGGCCATGATTATATTATAATAAATTTCAAGCACAACCCTTGGAGTTTTCCAAGGATCTATAGACCAAAACTACTGTGCGGAGGTTGTATATTCATTAACACCATGTTGATACCAAATACATAGAATTAGAATCTATTATTAGATGATAGATAACTAATGTGGATTGATTGTTGAAAAATTGGGTCTTCCCCCTAGATGGTTGTATAAACATCAGAATATGTGAGTCTTTAGTCTATCCATGTTTGGAATAGTGTGACATATGTAATCAAAGATATATGGATGTCTATCAAAGATGGTTCACAAATCCCAGATCTATGGGGTGCCTATAATCCCACCAACCATCATTCCGAACCATTTTACTAAGGTTGGGAAACATATTCAGGATATGTAGGGTTGATATATTCCCTTATGAATGTATCCCATATATAAAGTCGGAAACTAATGTAATGAAACGAGATTCTTTTGATAACAAAATGGATGATCTGATGGTTAATGGGATGAACACATTTAGGTTGATTATGTATATAAATTTTCCCCTACCCATTTCCTCACATCACCCATCATTATTATTTTTATTGAAGTGAACTTATTGTTAGGAGTATACGAAGTTGAAATAAGAGCAGTGCGTGATTCACCCAAATATAGGGCCTATGGTCACCCATATCATATTGGGATATGAGTCTCCAAAATCCATAGAGTTATCCCAATGCTATAAGATGTTGAGGGGGATACAATGGGGTATATTTCTGACCTCAACCTAATGTACCCATTAATCAGGGGACTCATATGGGAAACTAACCATCTCAAGGGTAGAGAAATAATTGTTCTTTGAATTCGGAATTGATTATTATTTTTTATAAGTATTTATTGTTATAATTTTGATCTTATTACCCCCTAGACATACAAGTTTCTCTTCGAAAGAATTTTATTAGATTATATTCATTGTCCTCCATTGTCTGGTCTGGTACTCATCAATCAATATGCGAGGGAAAATTTCAAGAAAATCCCAATACATGTGCTGATGAAACAATCCTTTTTTTAAAAAGAGGGTACATGAAATCAAGATATAACATAATCAATCATATTACTATGGTATGAGGGTCATATTAATGTATGTTACCAGTCATCAAGATTTATTTATCGATCTAATACATTCATTATCATAATATATCAGATAAATTTCAAATATTGGATGACCATTTAACAACTTCCATTGTCCATTTTTGAATTCTATAATGGGATGCTGGTCTTGGGTGGTAAGATGAAGTAATATATTCTCTTCCTAACTCCATATATAAGGATGATACTCCATCTAAGATGATGGTGGATGGAATTGAAAGCAGAGCCAATTTGTATCATTATAAACTTCCCTTGGATACATATAATGGTTGTGACTCAATGAGATATGAGTCATTATAAAATTAACTAATTTATCATGAGGATAGGATGAAACTTGTTAATATTCTCACCGCTTTATAGATTATATGAGATATTAATAGGGGACTAGATCGATGTGATTTTCATCCATCATGAATATTCAGTCAAATATGACATCCTTTCAACTAATATCCTACAACAGAGATTGAAATTTTTATATTTTTCTATATAAATGATTTCAAAATAGATTCATTACCAAAATATCAATGCCAATCCTACTCCTATAGTTGAGGGAGAAAAAATTGAAGTCCACAATGTGAATATTCTTGATATACCTTCACACATGATTATGATTGAACTGTTGAAGATGATCTTTGTAATTAAATACCATCTCAAAATTTGAGGATGGGGGTGTATGACAGGAATCGATTTTAGTTGATGATCTTCCAACATGGTAGTTCTTTAAACTTATAGTGTTGTTTCATTGGGAACGCTTTTCCTTAACAATGTAATTCTAATAATGTTTTTCATCTATTATCCAATTCAAACTATTACTGAATATTGGATAGAGGTGTGGGATTATATTCATATTTATCAAAAACTAGGATGTGAAACTAATACGATTTCATAGGGAGTGGAGGAAGGTTCCTTATTTAGTTTGTTATTCTAGTAATATATCACTCTCTTGGAAAAAGGTTATTTGTTAGAAATTGAAATAGAAGATTCCATATGCACACCACAATGTATCATTTAGAGATATATATGGAATAAATACCTCGATACAACATTTTATGTACTTATATCATGATTTCACTGATTTAATGCGATTATTTCCTTCTTGGGGTATGTCAGGATTGATTATTATATGATCCACCATGCTGTGAGTTCAATAATTCAGAAATGGGAAAAAAGTTAAGGTAAGAGTAGGTTGAGACATAGTTGGATGGTATTTTGAGTATCAAAATATTTATTATATTCTATAAGGATCGTAAGAATTTCATGTTGGTATAGAAGCATTATCACATTCTGGTCAAGAAATATATCCAAATGATATACCTTAATGCTGAACAAAGTGTTATACATGAAGATATTTTTCAAACAAACTATTCCTTAAATAGTTTCTTGACATAATTAAAGGATTATATAGATATTTATTTTGAGAAATACATCATTTTGAATATTCCACCTCCACAAAAGATGATAGAATTCAGCAATATTTGGATAATTCTTGATTCACATTTCACGATTTCGAGGCACATGAAAGGAAACCAATTAATATTTTATATAGAAACTCTAAAATGGGGAATCTACTACAAATTTTGAACATGTATGTGAATTATTTCTTTCCTAGATAATTTTTTTTTCTGGTTTTCTATCATCATCATAATAGTAATGAAATTATAAAAATAAATGATTTTATTGAATACCATTTTGATAAAGAGAAACAATTTAATATAAATAGATTATAGTGGTCAAATTTATTGTTAGGTGTTTTTCATAACCAAGAAAACATGGTTAATATTTTTATAGGGACACATAGAATATCTGGTGAACATTTTTACTATCACGCCATCTCCATAATTATAACCTTAGTCAAAATGAAGAATATATAGCACACAAGAAATTTCATTTTCCTAGGTTGACTGGTACAGAGTATTTCTCTAATAATTTTATTATTATCAGCAGTAATTACTATAATATTTTCCTAAACCACATAGAGTGTAGGTCTAGCTAGATCATAATTCACTATTACCAAGGGATCCCTTTTTTTGTTTTACAACAAGGAGTGTATTGTGACTACTTTTGGGGGTAGTTTAGAGTATTAAATGATTGGATAATGTGACTGGTATGTTAGGTAAAAAATCCCTGACCATGAGTTAAGGAATGGTGTCCCAATCATAAATTGAAAGAAAGGAATATAATTATTGTTATCAGATAGCCTAACATATATTTTGAGTCATGATTTCATTATTTCTTGTGATGAATCATAATCTGAGACAAAAATAAATTGGATGATCATAGGCCAAGTTAAAAAAGTAGTTTCCATATTGATTTTTATGGGGATTATGGAGATAGAAGACGTATTACAAGGGGGTTATTGTACATATAGATGAAAGGATATTATTGATGTTTGAATTATGAAAAACCATAGAGGGTTAAAAAATTTATAGTCATCCAATTTTGTCTACAGGAATATTTCATACAATCTATGATGGATGGTTGGAGTTGATGATTTGATTTTCTCAATTCTAAAAATGGTGGTCGATTAAGGTATTGTTACTGATAATGATTATATCCTTAATACTATAAATGAAAACACAATGGAAACTTCTCTTATGTAATTCTTCATGTATATGTATAGAAATATTTAATTAGGAAGAAATAAGATGGAAAAAACCTCTCTTATAATGGTTCAATCATTTTCAATTTAATATCATCTAACCACAACATAGATTGTGTAGTTTAATGTCATACAGAAAGGGTGATGTGTCTGATGTTTGAGGACATTTTATTATTGACATAAATATTAGCTAATTTTAAATCATGGTAATATGTCCAATAATATTCAATAATTTTAATCTATGTAGTGAGGGTGGTGATTTTGTAAGATATAATCTAGGGGTTTCTTGATCTAAAGAGTGATATGGGATAGAAATGTCATTGGGGAATATGGAGATAGATGGGGTCTCTCTTGAGGAAGAATTTGTTTTGGGTTAAAATCCTTTTTTATAGACTTTTAATTATTCAAATTGGATGAAAAAATTCATAATAAAACAATTCAATCATATGAATGAAAATACCCATTGAATTGTGAACTATGAATAGACAACTAGGAAATATTACTACATAGTCACACCCTGATTTCATTATGAATATGACATTACACTAGTGATCAATTTGGAATGATTATGGAAGTTTATATTTCCCTAGAAACCCATTTTGGATTTTGGTATAGATGTTCTGAAATATGGATGGGTCATTTCATTTTTAAACTAAATTAGAATATGGAGAGTTGTTTCCCTATATTGGTAAAACCATTAAAATGTAATGGAATTTTTTTATATTATAGTTGTACCCAAGAAATATAATCTAGGTATCAATATTAATCCCATCAAAGAATGAATCAAGGCACATGATGTTCTTGAAATTGTTTCCCACACAGAGTGAATTCTTGTATTGATAATGGGGTTTTTTATAAAGGATTCCTTAGATGTGAATGATGTGTAGTAATATTAGGGAATATCATGATTTATCGTTGGACCAAGATGTAGGATCTAGTAGTTTCTATGCATCGCATTGGAATGATAATTATGACATTCCTTTTCTCAAATTTATCTTAGGAAATAGAGATAAATTATGTAGTTTATTGTCTGGAAATAATGATCTATTTTGATACATTTAAGTCCATGTGACGTTGACCATGATAACCATTATGTAAACTGATATTAATAAATAACATAGGGAATCCATTACCAAAACACCTAATCCAACATGATTTATTTTTAGTATGAGAAAAAATGATTTGAAAGACTTTAATCCCCTAGATAATGGTTATAAAACTGAAGGACATTTCTTTTTTATTTTTTGGATACAATGGTTAGGTTATTAGATCATGACATCTCTATGTATCACACTATAATGATAATAAAAAATGTATGTGGTTATTTTATTTATGACATGAATAAGACATCGACTTTGATGTTTAATGGAATTCTATATGGACATCATCTATACAGTTTAACATCATGTTTTATGTATGTAGGTTACACAATAGGAAAAATTTACCATTGAGACCAAGGAAGGTATTTCATGGGTGGAATCCCATAATTTTGATAAAAGGATTACTGATCTTGTATCTATGAATGAAAATTCATGGTGAATTATTTACATCACATCAAATATGATTGAAATGTCTGATCCTAGGATAGGGGGGACCATAAACACTCCTAAGTACTTCTTTTGTAATGGATGTGGTATCTCCTCTATCAATGTATCATAGAATTATTCCCTAAAAACATCATTTATAGAGGAGTTTCCATTGACTCAGGCCATCATGAAGGGTAATTTTACATAATTGTAATAATATATTTTCTTTTATGTATATTTAAAATGATATCATGCAATTTTGGATGTATTTTATATTGGGATACATCCAAATAGTCATCGGACCACCGGGTTTAGGGATATGATTATGCTCGTTGATTACATAAATGATTAGATGAGAAAAAGTGGATAACATTTGAGGATGCTCAAAGTTTATGACTATTTTATCTGAATAATTTGATTCCAGATCCATGTTTTCATTCCACAATGCATTGATATAGTAATTTTGAGTTTTTGGATATTATTCAAGGTTGTATCCTTGTGGAATTCATCCATTTTTTCACTATCATAGTCTAAAAGGAGTAACATCTCTTATTTTATTATAACATATTACCCATTTATCAGATTTATTTCCTAATATGAATTCCCATCAACAACAATTATTTCAAATTCATTTATTGCGTCTATTAAATGCTTGCAATGAGGGCTTGATAGTCTTACCCATTATTCATAAAGCCATCCGAAAATAAAAAAGAGTGAGTAAAAAATGTATTTGAAGGAAAAATTAGAATGAATAAAAATTTAACATTATTGATCTTGTGTTACCCCATTATCAATTATATTGGTATTCAATAAGAGTTTTCCAAATACATTTCCCATATCAATGTCCATTCATGAATAATTAAAATATAATCATCTATAAATTTTGTATTCAGCAACATTGTTACTTTAAATTGGTGATTTGTATAGAATTAATCTATATACTTGAAATTAAAAAATTATTGAGGAAATAACTGAATGTAAAATGTTATTAGGATAGCCGAGCATTATTACAAACATTGATCTAACATTGAAATAATGAGGATAAATGTTAGCGGGATTTTACAAGAGACCAAATTGACCTTATGGTCCTATATGAAGTTCCTCAATGCCAAAATTTCATAGATCAAAACTCTAAATCTATTTGATTTATTTAAATAAATAGTCTCAGTTTCAATCAAGTTTGGACTTAGATAATATTTTTTTTCATTCGTGGTGACATTATTTGTTTCAGGGAATGAACCTAGTGATTATTTTAGGGAAAATTTTGAAAAAATTAGGGGTTTCCCCTCAATGGGTTGAATAATAAATTTTGGATTTAAGGAATATTAAATGATACTATCTATTTCATCATGAAATTCCTTGCTCATCTGATATGTTCCCCCTTATTTCATGGTATGGTGTAGGGAAAACACATTCAAGTGAGTTTTGATTTAAAACACAAATGTTGATATGATGTCCTTATAATACCCTAAAATAATCATGGATAATAGATTGATACATACTGAGTATGTACTAAATAGTATTATATTTGGCTTCAATTCCACAATTAAATTTGACGAAGCTGAGGAAATACCATGATGTTACCCCGAATGAAAATTTCATGAGAATAATCTTCAGGTTGTGTTGTCATATTTTGGAAATGAATGTATCATGATCAAACAGGTGGTTATAATTCTATTTGGACCTAAACACCATTCAATCAAACTATCATTCAATGAAAATCCCAATAATGTTTTGAATATATGAGGCATGGACATTTGGTATGTAGTACTGTCATTATTAAAACAAAAGGTAATTAACCAATAAAAAAATACACTATAATAGGCCATAAAGATGTGTATTAATAATAATTTTTTTTGCAATTTAGATTTATTTGTGCCCTAAAAGTTTATTCATGAATGATAGAACTTGATACACTTCAATTGCATCGAGTATAATTTCTATGATCGGTTCCGTGAGGATGTCTTTCATATAGTATCATTTGAGATCTCCAATGTCAATACATACCTTGAATTGTCCATTTTTTTTAATTATCTAGATGATATTGGTTATTTATTTTAGATACATTGCATACAAAATTTAATTTTCTACTATAATATAGCTTATATCAACCTCACTTTTGGAATCATGAGCTAATTGTTTCCTTTCAGATTTTGATTCGTATCCCAATTTTTTCCCATAGAAATTTGAGGTGGTTACTGGTCACCTCAGGATCATGGAAGAAAATTTATATATAATTCCATGAGAAAAAGTCTCCATGTTCCATCATATAGTATTATTATAACAATGTCTCTTCATAAGACATCGATTAACTAACCAAAGTTGTTCGTGTTCAATCTTCTGTACCCATATTTATTTCACTTAGATCATCAATGGTGATGGATAAACCTTTATTCAATTACTCAAATAACATTGTGTGTACTCCATAAATCTCATGATGGGTTAGAGTGATGAATACTGAAGAATTATCATCATTCTATTATAGTCACATGGTGACCTCTTCAAGCATGGATTGTGACGAAGGGATCTTTTAGAGCTTTGTTAATGGAATGGTATAATTTTTTACCAATATTTAAAAACTATATGGCATGTTAGTGACCATTTAATCACTTTCAGAATAATTTTTAATGCACTATATCATTGATTTTGTTGAATATGATCTTAAATTTTGAACTACACATCTAATATGATATATATGTCGCACATATTCATCACATAGCTATTTGAAGGTTTTTTTCAGGGTTATATCCAAAACAACTATAGTATGTATCCAAAAAAAACAGTATTAGTTATGGGATTCTTTGCTTACCTTTGATATAATTTAGCGTCAACGTATTAAGATTATAATGATTTTATTGAGTCTTTATCACTATGAAATTTTCCAATTTTATCATTAATGTAACATTTGAGTTATTTGTTATTTGATGGTGGTATTTTAATTTTTAATGAATATTGTTTCTTCCAATAATAACATTGAACTATCTATCTTGCTGAACCACTTGAAATTTTATGTTTGATATGATGTCTTCAAAGTATGACATAAAATTTATTTTTTAGACTGAATATTATTCTTCCTTATTATTACCTAGAATAATTATAGAAGAAGGGAACATGTGGGCCCCACTCTATCTTTGTTATTAAGTGTTCTAACAATATTGTGGATGAATCCTAAGCCACTATCAATGAACAGTATTTACAAATAAATGTCATTTATTCTTATAGAATCATACAAAGGATTCATGTGTCCCTATATAATGAAAATATTTCTTTCTTCAATGAAGTAGATTATTATTTTTATTTCTGTGGGATTTATCTATGAATGATACTTTCAAATTTTAGTTAAAACATCTTATGACTATTAATTACGTGAAAATGAATATAAGAGTGCTTCTTTTATGTCATTGAGTATGATTAGAGGATTACTAATTAATAAGCTCAATTGATCTTGATATTATTACTTTAAAACATCCTACTCCTAGGATAATGGAATTCAATTTTTAGCATTAGGATACTCTCCATATAGAACATTTGGAACTGATGCATTTCACATTATATTATTAGTCCTTGGGATATGAGTTGTAGGCCCCCTATTTCATGGTGGTTTACATCAATGAGGGATACTTTCGGGAAGATGCAACTTTGGTTGAGATTCCCACAATAGTCAATCTCAATGGATTATCCTATCATGGATAGACCTGAAATATGTAGGGGATCTTTCATTCTCCTAATTGACTCGGTGGAGGGCTCACCGATGAGTTTCTACAACATTGATGGTCTAACAGGGTATACAGATGGCGTAATGACATATGCTACTTCCTCATACTCCCTTATTTCATAGAATAATATAACCAATTTAAATTCTTACCATATAATATGAAATATGATTGAGTTCATTTAAAAACACATCATTGAAAAAGGAATACATTATTTTAATTGAATTAAAATAAAATATTCATGACTCTTCCTCTAACTAGGATTCTGTATTGCAGGTCAGCATCTATCATACCAATTGGTGGGGTGGTTGCTATTATTCAATGGTTTAAGGAATGATTTTCGAAAGAGTAATTTGAATCATAGCCCCTCAATAAGATTGAGTTTCTACTATTTTATTCCCTATATTCTAGCTATGAAATTTTTTAGATTACCAGATTATGGAGTACTGTGATGTAAATGGAGTTGGTTATTCCATAGAGAGAGTGGATGGGGAAATTTTTGGCTACATCAATTCATCATGGAGGAATGAATGAGTATGCTTTATCATTTTTTCCAAATGGTATGAGTAATTTTTTTATTTTTTGAATATATAATCGTTGATAATTTACACATCATTTATTCTCATTGATCCATTCACCCTCCCTCCTTAGATTGGATGTAAAAAAATACACTTCTTTTGTGGGAGACATGACCATATTTTCCTATAAATAGTCCACCATTTTATGAAATATTTTTTTTTGAATAAGTTAATTTATTAATAGATTGACCCATTTTATGTGGGAAGTGGAAATAAATTTGGATCAATTCGCAAATTTTTTGATCCGGTCTCATGGTATTTGGATTCATGAGAATGTTATTTAAAATGGGAGAGATGATATAACTTGGGACATGATCATTTGTTAGTGAATACAGCCTGTTCATTGAATCCATAAATTGGTTCTACATCTACACTATTTACTCATCCTAAAAAGTATTGGGTTGATTTTGATTCTCAAGAAAGGGTGTCAAGTGTTATTTCATGAGTTTCGGAGTGTGATCAGGTATAGGTGATGGCCAATGTGTGAAAATCACATCCTCTTCTTTCAACGATCTCATGAAATGATATGATTAAATTACTCAGGACACTATCATTTTTCGGATGATTTAATCTACCATTTTTAGAAAAAAAATTAGAGTTGTCATCAATCCCTCATATATATATTAAATGTTCAGGTGGTGTACACAACTCTCCATGATTTTATATACACTTTTGTATAGAAAATATTTTTGGGGAATCATTATGATTAGGGTGTAAAAAATACAATTATATATAGAAATTAGATATACCACACTATAAATATACTATTGTATATTATTTTAGAGTTGATAATTGATGACTTCTACAATGTTAATCCAAATTAAAATTTGAACTACTGAATGTGAAATTCACATCCTGCAATTGACAGAGCCAGAAAAATAGTATACAATAAAATTTATATCGCATGTATTGGATGTATGAATCAATTTAGTTTTAGTACATATTTACTTTATAGGGTCCACATAATAGGATAACATTTTCACACAAATTCATCAAATGTTTCTCTAAATCACATGAGCCATTAAAAATTGTGAATTAATATTTTCTATAATTTTAAGGGTTAGGGGTCAGATCCACCCATTTGGGGTGAGGATATTTTTTTGTTAAACTAATAGAAGTCATTATCCTATATCCTCGAATAAATATGTAAATTAATTTATAGTATTAATGAACCCTTGGGGGATTTATTATGGAATAGAGGATTTCCTTGGCACCAAAATATACAGATCCATATATAGAAACCCTAATCGGACTTATGGTGGGTTACCTTTTGGGGATATCCGATAAAAGGGTTCATGAACATGTATTTATGTGTACCCAATGTAAGGAACTATTAATACCAAATTTCCATGGGATCCAAATATAAGTTTCATCAGCGTAACACATCGAGATATTGTTTTTGGACAACCTGAGTTTCAATGGATATTCCTCATTATTGAGGTACATTAGATCAGAGTGTGGGTTGAGGCTCTACTTGTATGACATATCATGTAGTGATGGCCCGATGTAGTTATACATTGAAATTTCTGAACTACATTATCTCTTAATATTGATGAGTGAATAATTCCATTATAATGAGGGGTTAATCCCCATTGGTGGTGGGTGAGTCACAAACATTCCTTGAACTTTTTCATTATTAGAGGGTAGCTAAGGAAGAAGTAATGGAATTGATGAGTAAATACCCAAATTCAAATAAATAATATTTCTATAGGTCTAAAAACAACCTATAACGTCATTGTTTGGAACAAATTATAAATTTAAACACCCTCCTCTTCCTCCTATGTGTTATACTCCCATAATATAAAATCTTACCTGGTGGGGATATTGATGTCCACCAATGAAGAATATATTTTAGTTTTTTCAACATCATCATTTAGTTGATTTTTTTTCATTCACCCTATATATAGGCACGTCCCATCCTCATAAAATCTAATTAGAACTATTTTTTGTATCGAGATAATAAGAAATATCTGAACAATATTTTAATGTATTCTCCTGGTGAGAAAACTAGATCACTATATAGAACGAATTAGGATGATAATATTTTTTATTGCTTCCTCTATTTAGGAATAAAATATCATCTATAAAGGATGGGGTTTTGAGGTAGAATAAACCACATCCATATGGTGTGGGTTTCCATATTCTCTACTTCCAAATCATTCTTATCCTATTTTTATAACGTTATATGTTGTTGTAAAATATTTCCCAACCCTGTGGAAAGAGGTTGATACTGGATTTCAGTGGATTTTATTGTTGAAGTTCCTTTCATGATTTTATGTATCCTTCTTTGATAATGTAATGGATTTATGGTGTGACCTCCATTTGTGATATATAAAACTAAATACAATTGGATTTTTTCTACATTAGTTCTAACTAAAGGATGACTTGCCTTAATCAATAGTCCTTCTAGATATTTTCATATTCCTTAATATAAAGTCATTCACTATATTTATCTGTTATAGAAAATTAATATATGATGTACATTTAGGGTTGATTTATTATGATCATAGAATCCATCATGAAAACATTCTTTTATTGAAGACACCTATAAATAATGAATTTTTACATTGTAAAATTTGTATAGTTTTTTATGTTGGGATTTGTAGTGAAGTGAAAAAAAAATTTCCCACCCAATCCTCTGACATGGACACTATATGGAAAATATTTGGATATCTTGAATTATTATTTTGACACATCATGATATTTAATCTAAATGACACCATTTTAACTTGATTTTGGATGTCGTGTTACTATTATAACCCCCAAGACTAGTTTGTGTAGTATCACTTCTGTTACCCTGACATGGAATTGATATTATTTGTAATGTAGTACATTTTCTCTTAATTGAAAAAGAGTGGTCCGTATATTGAGGTGGATTTAATGCTCCCAAACTCCCCTAAACTCATTTGAAATGATGGATATGAATGTGTATAAAAGTATGAACATGACTTATATGGAATATTTTGTGAACATTATAATCATATTCATGATACATGATGCATATTTCACGAGAGGCTTTTCAAGATGGTCTACAAAATGTGGATTAATGTCTTTTTAAATTTATGAAATAGAAAATATTTTTAGGGACTTATGCTTTTACATTAGATGTAATGTGATCCATGGGTGGTTCAAATAGTTAACATTATGTTGTGATTTCATTAAGCTATGAAATGATGTCACTTGAAAATGGTGATGAAACATGAATGACTATGATCATTTTAAAATGTTTCTCATGGTATTCAGAAGTTTTCATCATTATATTAGAATTTGGATTATGTTAATATTTAATAGAAATTTCATAGTTGTGAGTACATTTGTAATGAGATCCATAAATGGAAGATCTACCATCACAACATAACATCCAACAACAAGGAGATTATTTGCAGCATATAATTTGTGGAAGACCATTATGGAAGAAAATATCATGGAGAGAAATTTTTTGATATTTTATCTTATGTACATTTCATTGGCTGCCATGGTGCTCTACTGAAGATGGAAAACAAATATCAATTAAGTTATAGACATTAAACAAGATTCAATTTGTACGAAATTCTTGAGGAATTTCTATAATAGCTGCTAGTATTTCCATAATTGTTTAACTGGATAAGTGAATATTTATCTACCATAGATATATATATGAGGGATTCAAGAAATCCATTATTATTTATAGTAGTATGATAGAATATATTTTCATTTTCCAGTATCCTTTTGTGAGAATTCCTTTCTTATTCCTTCTTATGAAAGACCGCTTTCACATGCTATGAATAATTGTTTATAGTGAATAATTAATGTTTTATTATATCTCATTTATGTATTAAAATTTTCTAATGGTAATCTATAATTTTAATAGGGGTTATTTCGTAAATTATATTGGCCATTGGGATAGTCATATTAACTCTAATTTGAACGGGTGTGTGGACCCAATCAGTTTGTCCATATTTTGTGGATGGATTTCTCTCAAGGCCCTCCTAGATGTGATAAGATATGTCTTTAATCCTTAGAGGCTCCAATACATTATGTTTTTGAGTCTCCCGATTTGAGGGAAAATATTTTTGAGTCTCCCCCCTCCCCCAAATTCATCCACTGTTAACATATCCTGGATGTTTTTTAGGATATGGGTAGTAATTTTCACCTTTTATTACACCATTATTATGTTGTTCTATGTAAATTAACCAGATGGAAACAAGGTACATTCTCATATTGTGGCTACAGAATGGTTTTCTCGAAAATATTCTCCTATATTTCATATTACTATATATAAATTGTACTCAAGTGTAGGGGAATGGAAATGGGTATTTCGTCTATTTTTTGTTTAGACAAGGGAACTCATATCTCTATCCATAGAAAAATTTGTCTAAAAAGACTAATATATTCATGTAGGGTTATTCTCTGGATCTCAGTTAACATATATATTTAATTATTATAAATTGATGATGTGTGATGCTATTTGTGCATGCTCAAAATTGTCTTCCAAATTTGAATATTGGTCTTCTCTAGACCATGTCAGATTATTGTGGTAGTCTTGGATGGTTGGGGCAGGTGGATTTTTCTTCATGTAGGATGCTAGTTAATTTTTCTATTGGACAACATATGTAAGAATAATGGTGAGTTTATATTAAAATTTGGTTGATTTCTTACCTCAGTTGACCATCATCCAATCATTGGTATGAGTGACCTTTGACCTACATCAGAGGAGAACACCCCCATCCTAATAAGGGTTTTCAACTATAAAATTTTGGTATTAGAGGCTTCTTACATTGTCCCAATTATATAAACCATATTATTGATATATAAGAATGATATTTTACTTTTTATCGTGATATCTATGATATAGGAGGAGTCTATTTTTCCATTCTAGGAACAATACCCTACAACCATTAGTAAACGTGATTGGTGTTGTCTCATTCCGTGACTCCAATAATCAATGAGTGGATGGATGGAGATGGTTCTTATGATGTATGGCCATTAATGAAACCTCTATGGTTGGAATGGTAAGATTTACATGTTACTCCGTGATTGGAACATCTAAATAATAAAATTATATTTTTTTAGTTGATGATGGAATCTCCTAATTAGTTAACTTTATAACTCATGTAGTGGTCAAATTATTTTCCAGCAGGATCATGAATTTTTCAATGTTGATTGATTAGATATCTGGTTGAAATTGAATTAAATATATGTGAGAAACAAATATATAAATAACAAATTAAATAATGTTTTAAATTAGTGAAATTAAGATTAATTGATTATATTGTGTGGACTACTATCATTTCGAGGCTGTATGTGCCATGACATGTGGGTGATGACTTCATCATGGTTAAGGATTCATGTTGGGCTCAAAAAAATTATTTCCACCAAAAAAAGTAATGTTTTGTATAGATGTTTGACTGTGGGTTTTTAATGGTTTCATTTTCATTCACCCAGGGTTCATCATTTAAAATCACTTCAAATAGGTTGTATTCATGGAGTTATATAGAGAAATATGTTCCCTTATTCAATATGTATCACGAAACAACATTCCAATGGTAGGTGATTATTGGAAGATGACCCAAAAATTTTAATGGAATAGTTGTGGTCAACAGTATGGGATGTTAGGCTTATAACCCCCGTTGATGGAAATTATTTTTTATTTCGAGACTCTCATAGTGATTTATGACATAATTCGGAATCATTTATTAATTTTATTGAACTACATATCTTACCCTTCAGTTAAAAACCATTTAAGCATTTATAAATATTTCAATCATTTGTATATATTTAAGGTTATACATCTATTGAGATACATATATGAATATGAGTTTCTCCATCGATGGTATTCACTTACATAAGATTTATATTTACATTTTTAATGTATTATTACAATGCATATTTTATTCCACGCCATGGGGGAATCTATAATGTACCATAATATTGGATGATAGAATGTATTTGGTTATTGGGATTGGTCCCATAATAAGGTATTCTTATGTATCATTGTGAATGTATTCAAAACTCATGAAGTTAATTTCATGATAATAGGAAACATCACACACTTTATGTTAATGTGATGAGGAACAAGACATGAAATTTAAGGTCCTATAAAATGGAAATCCATGAAAATTATTCACAACCATTGTTCATTTTTGGAATTATTTCAATAAAGACCAATCAACCTAGAAATGATGCAGGCTCCTAGGTTATATATGACACTACATGGAATTTTCCATAGATGGAATTACCAATATTCAGAGGTGTTGGGATTGTAACACTAGTAGGCCTTCGATGTATCCCATATTGATGGGAATAAAATTCCATGTTTTAATTTTTTGAGATTCAACTTTTTAGGAATCCCTAGCATGGTTTGTTTTTCAAAAGACATTTTCATTAATGATGGAGACATTTATTTGAGAACATATGCCTATAGAATACTTCTAAAGGTTTGTATTGTAAGGTATATAACCCTTTGGGATTGATACATGTATTTTAGGACCCACACATATGGATTCCCTCTTAGTGTTCATGTGAAGATGACCTAGAAAATGATTCTCTTGTCAGAAATAAATCTTATCATGTATATTTCATGATCGTATCTAGCCTCTATGACCTGGTATTTTAGGATATAATGTATGAAAAAAGTTCAAGTAGAAGATATGTAAAACATCATTATATATATTTCATTAGTGAAAGTGTCTATGAAAAAGTGGGATTTGGATATGGGTGTTATGTGCTTGTGTCATATCCCGTTTTTGAAAACATGATTTTCACATTTGAGTTTCTATCTGGATATTCCCCATAATAAAGGTTAGTGGATTAATATTATAGGGATTCCATACACATAGTTATAGATAATATAGTAGGATAATTCACTAGTAACCATCAATGAGAAATGAAATATTAACCCCACATAGTTACTGAAAGAAGAGTTCCATCCTGTTATAGATATGATGCGGATGGAAAGTACTTAATCCCTATGTATTGGAGGTGAGTTGAGAAAGAAAATCCATTGGATGTCATGTCTTAGACTATGAATTCCCACTAAAATCCCTAAAAGTATATGGTACTCATGAATTAATGGTTCTATAATCACCCACATCCCAATGATCATTCCCATCTTGTGTGATAAGGTTTGGACACCTCTAATTTATTTAATGTATAACTGAATGGTTGAAATGATGGTGTTTTATTCACATTTTTTAACAGTATGGAGGCTACAGTAGAAGAGTTTATTTAGTCTTTCTCAAATTGGAATCCCAAGGATAGTGCTATCATACTATATGAGACATGAAGATCTATTAATGGTTGCTCGTATAGAAGAGTGATAAGAGAGATAGAGTATTATCTCTTAGGGTATGTCCCATGTTTACCATAGGCACATCATATAGGGATAGTCTATGTGATCTAGAGATAGATTCTAGAGGAATTAAATCCTTGGTGAGAACCCTTTCCTGAGGCCTATAACTAGGCACTAAGGGTACGATCTAGTGTCTATAGAGGGGTATTTTATAGGTCATCAGTTTTGGAAGATAACTTTATTTTAGTACATCATGATTAGGGAGGGTGGGGTACCTCGTATATTAGTTTTTACTACACAAACTGGGCGGATCCCAATCCCAATATCCACCTAATTTCAATATTATATCAGGTTGTTATTGGATACTTATTTGGATTATAGGTCATGGGATAAGAATATGGGGCAATATATTTTCATGTATTAATAGTGTTCATTAATCTATCAAATGATTAGAAAGACAGTCCTATTGATATGTAAACAGAGGACCGTATGTGAAGTATATTAACTAATATGGTCTATTGAAAAAATCCTATACAAAATATTTTCTGGTAGTGGTGAATAAACAATATGGTCTGCACAGGAATTGCCTGTGTAGGCCACTTGGAATGCAGGATGTGTTTGGATAGCTCGATTTGGTCGAGTGCCATGGCTCTCCTTAGTTCTCTTTACATCATTATTTATTATGGCAATTTTCATTAAACCTTTTCATTTGTATGAAAAAAATAGAGTCTCAAAAAATTATTTTTATATTGACAATAGAAATTATTATCCCATATACTTAAGTTTCATTCCTATTAGTATATTAGAACAAATTAGTTTGGATACTATTATTTAAAATGGTTTTATTCAATTATATTTTAAATAATAATTTTAAAATGAATGATATCACAAGTGTATTAAAAATTTTATTTTACAGTTAATTATTGTATAAAATGTATAATATCTGGGATATATTTTCAAATTTATTTTGATTTATTTAAAAATAATAAATTTATGTTTATGAAATGGCCATATGCATGAATATTACTTAAAAGGGGTCATAATTGAATACAATTTTTTATTATTTTATTTATAATATATAACTTTGGAATTTCTATATGAATGAAAATCATATACATGGCTGCTGGTATCCTACAAGGATTTATAACTCATTCATATGTGTCTTATAGGTGATATGATTTAATGGGAGCTTGGTTATATCATTATACATAGTAAATAGATGGGTTAAGATGTGGTGAGAAATATTAGGTTACTCTTAAGATACTGCTGATGTATGATATTCTTAATTAGATTTTTAGTTCTATTTAAAAATTATCAATCTATTCAAGGATTAAATTATTACATCTAAACTATACATAATTTTTAAAATTCAATTATATATTTTATTTTGAATTGAGGTCTTCATCCATGGGTATATTTGATTTATTATTTTATCTATTTTTGTTTATTTGATATTTCTTGGACATCCAAAGTATGGAATGTCAATTCTATATTATTGAAAAAATTTCCACTATATTCAAATAAAATTTAATGTGAAGTATTTCAAATGGGGGGTTCAATGATTACATGGAACAAGTTTATAGTTCATGGGGATTGGGGAAGCCCTTCAGGGAATGTGGAGATATGGATCAGGTGCTGAGGTGGGTGGAACGTTTTACCAATTCATCAAAAATGATATCTTTTTCCATGGAAGATGAATAACCCTGAATAGATTTTAAGATAATTATATTAATATTTGTGTAATTAAATATTATATATAAATTGAAGGTGGTTTGGAATTTATAGGTAAGGTCTTATATATTCTAGTTTTCTCATTCATGTCTAGAGCCTCATATATGACTATGCTATTAGTTTTTCGTTTTTAAAATGAGATTTACTATGTATTTTATTTATTTTTATGTGGTATTTTGATATGTTATTTTCATTTAAAATTGTTAGTTATTATGGGATCCAAATACGTGCTCCCATGTATTTATGGACGATAAATCTTTTAGTATGATATTTTGTATTATTAGGAAATAACGAGTAGTTAATGTCTTGAGAACTATCACTTTCACATATAGTATAGATTTTCTAGTTCATCGAGTCCCAACACATGAATATATACCTAAATAAACAATATTTTTCCATGGATGAATTGTGTTTTCTGAATTATTTTTTAAATTTCTCTAAATATAGATTCAACATGTTGGATATCAAATCAATTTAGTATTTATGATTTGTTAATGCGAGTCCTATGTATATTTTTTCATAGGTTTCTTAGTTATTTTTATTTTATAGGGTTTTAATGGAATAGTTTATTTATAAATATAAAATTTTACAGATGTAGTGAATTATTAATGGTTTAAATATGATATTCTAAAAGAGGATTATTTTTTATTCATGAAAATATTTATTGTATTTTATATTTCATTATAGAGTATTGAATATGTTTTGAAAGAGGAAATTATGTTTTCTTTAATTCATTTTGAAGTGAATAAAAATAATTAAAAAATTATTTTAACGATTTTTTGAAATATTGAATTTTTTTATTTTTTATTTTATTGTTTGTTGTATTTCCATAATGGAGGTTTGATTTATATTATGGGTACATTTTTTCAAGAGAAATCCAAGATGGATCATTTATTAAAAATACCTAATTAGGTGAATATAAATTAAAAAATGGAAGGGTTAATTTAGTTTTGGTAAATATTTGTTTTTGTAGGGGATTTTTGGTTACATTTTTTCCCTTCAATTTAATAGAAATTTTTAATTCACGTTTTGAAAAGTTTGAAAATGATTTTATAATGTTGTATCATTCATTTTATTTCTCCCCCAACGATTGAGAAATACAATATTAAGTGTTTTGTCATGGAAGGTACCATTATTGTATCATTCTTTCTCATGAATGTATATTCATTAGTTTTGTATTATTCCTAGAATACAAATATAGTTTTGGATTCAGAACAATATATACTCTCAATCCATTTTAGAGACATGTTAGCTCTACATAGAGCCTCTTAAGTGAGGTTCATGGTCTAAATACTGTTATTTTGTTATTGTAAAATAGTTACATGAACCCCAATTTTTTATAAACCCCAAATGCATTATTGGTGGGAATAATGGAACGATTTCCTGTCACTTCAAACTTATAATTACTGGAATCTATGGTTATGTATAAAATGGCGATTGTTTTGTTTTGGATTCTCTTAATGATTATATTTATTTTGTGGTTATTTCATGAGTACATGACGATATAATTTTATCTCATGATCATGAGACATTATTAGAGATATTGTTAGTGGATGGGTAAATTGAGCACCTCTCAGCGTTTTTTCATATATCTAATGATAATTGTCTATTATTATCAGAAACCCCATTTGATTGTAGGATTTCTGAGAGTAGATCTATTTTTAGATATTAATTCATTTAGACTAGTGTCATTTAATGAGATGATAGTTATTGTTATACTTATAGATGATATATATTCAATGAAACCAGTGTTAGGTTATTCCTTTCATCAATAAAATGGAAAAAATGATATTCCAAATTATATAGTTCATAGGATGGAGTGACTGAAATTGGAAGTACATGACTCCTCTTGTAGGAATTATATAGATCGAATGTTCTTCCATTATGTGTAATTTGGAATCACTAAGACATCATTCTAAATTCTCAATTCATATGCCTCATTTGTGGATGTGTATATCATCTCAATATTTATTGTATTCAAGGATATTAGAAGAAGTTCTTTGTTTTACTACTAAATATGTACAGTCTTTTGAAACATTAATTTTATTGTACTGTATTGGGTTGATAATTATTGGGTTCCACTATTTTTTTATATATTATAATTTTCCAGAAAAATCTTATTACTTTTTATTTTTTATGTTACATATTTTTGGGGAGATAATCTATAATTCTTTATGGGTTTGTGATGGATTCTTGTTTTGTAGATTTATTTTCTTTATGTTTTGATTTCTTGATTGTAATTGGACTCTTATTGGGTTAACTAGGGTGTACAACTCAATAATTGAGATTGTTAATGGTCTAGTGTTTGGATATAATATTTTTCGATACATGATGTGGTGGTGATCTTATTTTCACCAATGGTTTTCCTGGTGTGTAATATCCCAAGGATATAACTCAGTTATGTCATTGATATATCTTGTGTGGTTTTCTTAATTATATGGGGTTATATATGATTATGGAATTAAATTATTTTCATTCAATATTTAGATATATTTCAATTTTCTAAAGGATATGTATCAATTTTTTAAAAGGGTTTTTTAGATGTTTTGAGGATGGATATAATTATGTTTTCCTTGGATTCCAAATTGTTAGAGATATTATATTTAGTGGGTACAACATGATAGATCGATTTTTCCTCTTAGTATTATTGGATGTACTATTTTTACAGTTGATATTAAAGATGTTTTTACATTTATTGGTTATTAGCAGTATAAATCTAAGGATACTAGAAGGAGTATATATTTCTCAAGGCCTTTTATTTTAAGATGATGAAATTCTATGAATATAATATGGAATTATTGTGAGAAATATGTTACTCTAATATCAATATTTTATGTTATTTCATTTCATTATTGTCACAATTTTCATTGGAAAATTGGAATTATTTATTTTAATTCCTTAATTTATAAATCATCTGATGTTATCAAAATGTATTTCATACTTTAGGATTTGATATATGGGTTAAAAGTTTCAAGTGATACACATTTTTGTTCAAAAATTCCTTCAGAAAAAAATATATTGTATAATTTAAAAAAAATTAGTGGCGTTGGAATGGTGGTTATGTTACTAGATATGCAATAAAATAATAGAGAATACAGTTTTGTAGAGGCACATAAGTGGGTGGACAATGAAAATAAATGTCTTAGTGACCCTACATGGTGGTTTATGGAAAACATCATTGGAGACTCAGATAAGATATATTTCTCATATTCATATTCGTATACATATGTACTCTAATCATTAGGCCATGATGAACCATTCCCTCTATGGTGAACTTCACAGTGAAAAGACTCTTGTTGTGATTTGACATTATCCATTCATATAAAAAAATTCAAGTTATAATAATGTATAAAAGAATAATTTTATCCTATAACCATAGTTAGTTAGTGTAACCCACTTTTTAATCCTTCTCTTATGTGTATATCCTTCGATGAAGCCCTTATATGTTATCATCAATTAAACATTAGTAACATTCATTGAAATATTTTATTTCATAAATTTTTTTATCTTTATATTTCAACTCATCATTATCCTACATATTTTTCCATTTATCTTTCAGTTCTACAGGGATTTACATTCTCCCGGGTCCCTAAATATCAATATATTATTGGTTTTTGGTATATATTGATTTTAGAAAATGTAATTTTCCTATGAATATTTTTAAATAAAGTTTCCATTATAGCTATTATATTCACTGTCAAAGATGACGTATTGTTTCTTCATTTCCACTTCTTGAGGTTTGTATTTTTTTTGAAAATTATTTATATTTTAACAGAATGTGTCATTTGGTTTCACAATTCATATTTCAATAATTCATGTTATTATATTATAAATATTAGATTTTTAAAATTTCTTTCAGGATTTTTTACGTAGATAAAAGTGTTATAAAGTGTTTTTCATTTAATTGATTATAATAAAATTTATTTCACTTCCTTCCCATTATAAAAATTACATGATTTAATTTTGAAGTTATTTTAATGGAAATAATGGGATTTATAATTTTGTTTTTCAATGAATGTTTGGATGTTTGGTATAACAGATTTTTTGATATTTAAATAGTGCATCATTCCTTATAGTCTCATTTGAAACATTTAATGTTAATAAATTTTATATTCAAAATTGGTTTCAAAATGTTTTAACATCAATTCATGTGTTTCTTATTAACATTTGTTTTATTTATGATAAAAAATGGGGTTTTATGATATAATGGTAGATGTGAGGGATAATTATTGATTCTATGGGAATAACCAATTCCTGTAAGACATAATATAGCTCCTAGTAATAACATAAACCACATATAACAATTATTTTACAATCAAATCACAATTAATTGTAGTTTATTAATAACAAATAATTCAGTATTGACCATCCAAACATTTGACATCAAGTAAGGTGGGGGTTTCTAGGGGTGTGAGAGGGTTATCCAGTGGGGGTGTCCAAGGTGTCCATGGGTGTGGTAGGGTGTCCATGATGGTGGAAGGGATATCCAGGATATGGGGGCTGTCCAAGAGGGTGGGGGTGGGGGCTGTCCCGAGGGGTGTCCTATGGTGGGGTCTATTTGTGTAGGGGTTTTCCAGGGGTTTTGGAGGGTTGTCCAGTGGGGTGGGGATGTTCACGGTATCCATGGGGGTGGATGGGTGTCTTGTAGGGTGGGAGGGCTATCCAGGGGAGTGGGGGATATCTAGGAGGGCGGGGGCTATCTCGGGGTATCTATGGGTGTGTGGAGGGTGTCAAGTGGGGTGGGGTGGGGGGGTTCAGGGGTGGGGGCGGTCCTGTGGGGTGGGGGTGGGGTCTTGGGTGTCCATGAGGATGGGAGGGTGCCCAAGTAGGTGATAGGTCTATCCAGGGGGTGGGGGATGACCAGGATGTTGGGGGGGGGGGGTTCTAGAGGTGTGGGGGGGTTTTCCAGTGGGGTAGGGTGTCCAAGGTTTCCATGGGGGTGGTAGGTGTTCTAGAGTGTGGGAGGGATGTCTAAGGGAGTGGCCAAGTATCCAGAATAGTGGGGGGGCTGTCCAGAGGTATCCGGGTGTGTGTGGGGGGGTGGGGTCCTGTGGTATGGGGGTGTTTCCAGAGGTGTGGGATGGTTGGCTAGTGGGGTGAGGGGTGGGGTGTCAAGGGTTCCCATGGGGGTGGTAGGGTGTCCAGGAGGGAGGGAGGGAATTACATTGGGTGGGGACTATCCAAGAGGGTGGGGGATATCCAAGGGGTGTTCAGTGGTGTGGGGTGTCTAGGGTTTTGGGATGGTTGTTCAGTGGGGTGGGGATGTCCAAGGTGTCCTTGGGGGTGGGGATTTCCAGGGTTTCCATGGTGGTGGGTGGGTGTCCAGGATGGTGAAAGGGTTGTCTAGGGGAGTCGAGGATGTCCAAGAAGGTGGGGATGGTCTAGTTGGTGTCCAAGGGTGTGGGGGATGGGTTGTCCTGGTGGGTGGGGGTGTGTGTGGTTGGGGGGTTATATGGGTGTGGGAGGGTTCTCTTGTGGGGTGGGGGTGTCCAGGGTTTCCATGGCGGTGGGGGTGTCCAGGAAGGCGGGTGGGCTATCCATGGGGTGGGGATGTCCGGGGTGTGGGGCGGGGGTCTAATGGTGGGGGACGGATGTCCGTTGGGGTTGGGTGTCTAGGGTTTCCATTGGGTGGGATGGTGTCAAGGGGCAAGAGGGATATCTAGGGGAGTGGGGAATGCCTAGGAGGGTGGGGTCTATCTAGGGGTTGTCCAGGGGCCTGGGGGTGTCTAGGGGGTGTGGGGGGAGGGTTACAGGGGTGTGGGAGGGCAGTCCGGTGGGAGGGGGGTTCTAGGGTGTCCACGGGGGTGGGAGAGTTTCCAAGAAGGTGGGAGTGTGGTCTAGGGGTTATGGGATCTCCATAATGGTGGAGGTTGTCCAGGGGTGTGGTAGTGTCCAGTGGGGTAGGGGTGTTTCTAGGGGTGTGGGAGGGCTTTCTAGTGGGGTGGTTGGGGGTGGGGGTCTTTTTTGGCCTGGGTTTGGTCTATTTCAGGTCATCATTTTCAGGGAATAGTTGTGGTTGAACAATTTTATTTATAAGAATTTTTTATTGCGTCCTATTTTTTATAACTGACGTAAATAATTCATGTGAATGTGTTTTAACGTCACTTATTTGAAAACCGACACAAAAATGCATGGGAATGAGTTCTTACATCGGTTGTTTCATAACATATATAATAAATGGAATGGAATTTTTTTTACATTGGTTATTTTATAACTGATGTTGTATTTATGTTTTCACATTGGTGATTATTTAACCATTGTGATAAACGCTTCAGAGGAATAGTTTATTACATTAGTTATTTTATAACAGACAGGATAAACTATATTCCATGTTAGTTATTTACAAATTGTTGTAATAAATCATGACTCTGAAGCATTCTCATGTTGATTGTTGAGGAGCCGACATGAAAAACTCTCTGTATTATTTGTTTTTACGTCGATTTTATGATAATCCATGAAAAAACAATGGTCATAACATCTACTGTAATAACGTTGTCCAAAATATGACATAAAAAATAAAAAATAACCATCATAAAAAACGTTTTCTTCACTAGTGATACTTTATGTATAAATAAATAAATATAGATAAATACTAAACAAATAATTTTTAAAATTATATTATAATTTAATACCCAAAAACATAAATGGATAAAAATATTCCCCAAAAAATAAACCTCAATGAAATGTCATTGTTCTATTATTCCATTGAAATTATATCATGTGGTATTATTATCATACTAATGTTATATTTCTTATCCTTCCACAAAAAAAATATTTATGTATTTGATGTTTTATTCTATAGTGATATATTATTTGAAAATTAATACTTAGTCATAGTTTTTGATATGTATGAAAATAATATATTTTAGTATACACATTATTAATTGAATATTTATAAGGATTAAAAAATGTAATAAATTTATAATAATTATGGAATAATCCAATAACCTATAAAGATATTCATGGAAATAATTAACACACTTAATTAATTTTATTATTTATTACATATTATAGTGAAATAAATTTGAATAAAAACTCTATTTAAATCATTACACATGTATTATAAATTATTACTTATAGTTCCTATTAAAACATTAAATATTTTAAATAATAATGTAATTTCCACAGAAAACAATTAATTTCATAAAAAATCCATTAATTGAAATAGTTTTGACAATTATAATTTTTCATTTATTCGGATAAATATACATTTAATGGATTAAATTATATTCATTTACACTATGATTTTTATCTCTTCAATTTATGAAATTAAATTAATAAATAATTTTATTTCAAACTACGAAGTAAAAAATTAACAGATATTTAACTATTAATACTGATTTAACTTAAAATGGACAATATAATAAATATTTTTGATCATTGTAGATTCTAAAAGTATTTTATTCTCCAATTTTAATTAAGGATATAATTATTTTTGGGAAATAGAAAATTAATAAAGGCTGTTAATGTCAATAAATAAGTGTGGTGAAAATAATAATAACATCTTTTTTTACTGCTATCCAACATTTGTTGAAATCCATTGGTGGAATTCGTGTACATTAAGATTACAGTGAAATGATAATTTTTATAAATTATACAATACGTGAATTAAAGAAACAGGAATATCACAGATAAATTTGGATAATGTGGTCCTCAGATAGAGGTATAATTGTCGGAGTTACCCCACGACCAATCCAAATGAAATAATCAACAACTATGTTCAATAGAATCATCTATTATAAATTTATTTTTTATTTTTAGAAACTTCTATTATAGTACTCGATGAACCTCCCCATTAAATAAAAATAATCCCACACCATACCCTAATGATTTATGATTATTTAATAATGATTTAATAATTTATGGATTATTATTTATTATTGAATACATTCATTAGTAGTTAATAAAAAATTTAAAAACAACATATTTTTTAATTAATTTTATATAATGGATTGTGTTTTTGAAATTATTATATAATGATTGAATAGGGTTGATATATATTTTTTTTAAAAAATGTCAAATATCATGAAAGTGTAGAAATATAGAAAAATAAAGAAATCATTATATCATATATAATAATTCAGGAATACTATTATACATGATAGTGTTGTTATACTAATTTTGGATGAAAATATTGTATTAGAGCATTAATGGTGTTAGTGGGATATGATTCAGAGTAGTGATCCTCTTATTAATATTGAAAAATTAGTCATATATTGATTCAATCCCCGATATTCAACTCGCCAAATGTTAAATGACACGCCACTATTCTAATTAATCCAACATAAACCAAGAATTTAGCTTTTTATAGATTTATAATGAAGTCTCTACAATATACCTTCTACCCAATAATGAATATTTCTTTGGAATGAAGGTTTAGTTTAGGATAATAATTTCAAGAGTGTTAAAGGTTCATTACCCACTACATTCCAATTCCTATTTAACAGTCAAATGATGATTCTTTAAATATTTCAAATTTTTCATTCTGATATTTTTTCAATCGTAATTTATTTTCAAAATTTACGATATAATATACATGTGATCCACATTTTTTCTTATTTTATGATTCATTCACAGACTGTTATCATAAATAGACATTCATATTTACATGAACTCATTCACCAAAATACCTATACATTCTATATGTTTTTATTACAATAGATGTATTATTATTATATTGTGGTAATAATTTAGTTAAAAAGATAATGATGTATGTTGTTGTTCCACTATCAAGTTCCGAAAGGATTAAAATTAATTAATATTGAAATTATACTTTTCTATTCGTAAAGGTCGACATGGAATTATTAACTTATAGAAATTATATGTCCCTAATTCAAGTAAAATTTATTTTGTTACATATACTTATTTTATTTAGTTAATTTATATATAATTTATTTGAAATTTAGACATTGAAGATAATCATATTCAATTTACCAAACTCATTGATAATAAAAATCATAATAAGTACATGATAACTATAATTCCTTATTCCTCACTTGATTATGAAAATTATTAAGTCATTTGAATCCATAATCATTACTTATTTGAATCACAGAATTCAAAAGTTTATACATTTAAATGTATTGATAGTGAACATCAATTATCATTCATATATAGTCCATCGGTTTTTATGGGAATATTAATTATTAAGAGGTTCTTTTATATATTCTTCCATCAATATATTAGATATTCATTCATAAAATTTTCAATGTATTGTATATTAAATTTTATTATATTAAAAAATCAAGGTGTCTATTATTTGATGGATGGATCCATGAATTTTATATCCCATTAATGCACTACTTTTTACTATGACAATACTTCAATATGGTAATGTGATTATCCATACCCATTAATGTTTTATGTTATGCAATAATTCCTTTATTGTTTTTGTAGTATAATGCATTATCAAAATTTCTTTTATTATGATATCATTTAATATTATACATCTAATGGTTTATATCATTTTCTCATGGATTATATTATGATTATATATTAACTATTGTGGAATCAATTCCTTATCTATTACATGTTTAATTATTATGTCATTATCATTCCATTTTTCATTTATTTTATGTTATTCAGTACCATGTGATTCATCTCACCATCATTTTTTGCATTTTTATGATTGATGAAGTATAATATTATGCATTAGCAGTTCAATAGGTAATGTTATGGAATAAAAATTTTCAATTAAATGAGTTAATACAATAAGAATTATAGAAATAATTATGAAACTAATCCATTTTCTACTACTAAACCATGAATATGGGGATAAAATATAATGAAATATTATTGGAATTTAATAAATAACCCATAATCTCTAGGTGACCATCTTTAAGTACATCGTATCTAGTGTTGGAAAATGGATGAGTAGAAAAAAATGGAATAGTATTTAGAGAACATATGTTGAGAAACCGTGGATTTCTATTATAATTATTGAATATTTTTTATATAATTATTTTATCAATATGTTTTTAATTTTTGGAGTAATGATATATTAGTCATGATATATAGATTAATAATTTGTAACATTGATATTTAAAGTATTTTATTGCATAGATTATGGTCCTAGATAAACAATAACTGGACTAAGGAAACTAATATTGAAAATGTGGTGATTATCACACTAATTAGTATAGTTGATTAAATTTTGTCACTCTACGAATTTATACTATTGTAGGGAAATATAAATTTGTTATGAAAAATAACCATGAATGCCTGAAATACTATTTACTTGTTAATAAGGTTTTCCCACTTTATATTTTTTTAGGAGGAAAAATTATTGATATTTTTGTATGTCCACATATTTCATATTGGAAAATAAAGGTGTAATTTCCTTAGAGAATATCATAACTGAATCGTGGTGTACTGGTAAAATAAAAGTAAGGATGGATGTAATTTTTTTGGAATAAATTTAATAATCGATATCAATAAAATCATTAAAATGGATGATGTGATTAAAAAATCATGTAAACAATTAAGGTTATATATGGGTAAATCGATTTTTATAAGTTGAAAAATTATTAGAAGGAAAAGAATAATTTTTTATAAAGAAAATGAATGATGAAATAGTTGATGAGAATGTGGTTCATTTCACATAGATATAATGTAATATAATAAATTATTTATGAAAACTACAAATATTTATTTATTTCTTATTTAATGCTTAAAATTTGTCATTTAAATATATATATTATTTTATTAGATTTAAAAATATAGTGAGAAAGTGAAATATTATATCCATATTGGGAATAAGATATCTAAATAAGATATTTATAATATGAATTCTATTAATATCATAATGATTGTTCTCTTGGGAGAATAAACTAACATAATGGATAATAAGGAACGTTTGGAGTTCCCTATTTCCAATATATGTGGTAATAAACACAAAAATTATTGATTAAGTGGATTGGGTGTATGAATTAAATAGGGGGAATGTTCATTTTGGTCATGAGTGTAATGGAAAGAGAGAAAAAAATTTATCAAAAATTTATCTAAAAATATTATTGGATAACATTAATCAAATATATCATTTGACCACTAATATAATAATCTGTAGAAGAGGCCTGGTGATGATGATTGAGCTTCTATAACGATAATTAATAATAATGAAACATCAAATTATATGATTATTTGGAAATTAATTAATAACTCAATGTTATGAAATACATTTTTGATTTAGGATATAATAAATATTAAATAAAATTAATGTTTAGAATTAATATTAAATCACACGTTGATATATTAATTTATAAATTATTAATTATTAAACCTTTCAAAAAAATTACAAAAAATATACTACAATAAGATTAAATTATATTTTCTTAATGTTTTTTAAATAATCATATATATGGGGGATTTATGAGGATGGTACGTATTGTAAACCCTGGGAAATTATAGCTATATGGAAATATATTGTATCCAAAAATAATAACATCAATATGTGTACTCATTTTATTCACTAAAAATTAATGCTAGTTTATTGTAAATTTTTTATCAGGTAATATTTTAACCATGCCACACATCATTTAATAAAATTCACATGGATAGTTGAACGTGATAATAATTATAATGAATTAATGAGTTCATTAATAATGAAACCTATACTAACACAACAATATGTTAAATAAAGGGTTTTTTATTTATTTTAATGAATCATGGAAGGAGTACATATTTTTTAAAATAAAAAATCATAGTGTCATATATTTTTCATTTAAATAGATTCAAAATGATGATAATAATTATCCAAAGCATTAATTTCTGGGGAGAAGTTCTGTATTTTTATTAATGATATTAGGAAATTATGTGTACATGGAGATATTTTCTATATAAAATGATCACAAGTGTTTTTAAGAAATATTCATTAAGAATGATATAAATATATGGAATATAATATAGTTTGATCATATTAGTGACTATGATTATTCAATTAATTATAACAAATGCAAAGGAAAAACATATCATATTTATTGAGTTTAAAAGAACATATTATTTTATCCTTTATAAGGAAAAAAATTATCAAATTGATCAGGATTTCATAATAATAGAATAGGGGAATTCTAATTTAAGGGGAAATATCATACCAATTATATTTAATTTAAAAATACTATATGTCTTATATGAATTAAAAACCTCAACATGATTATCATCCCTAAAATAATATAAAAGTATTCGTGAGAGAAAAGAAATTTTTGAAATTTAACAATGAAGAAGGATGAGTTGTACGGCTTTGTTTGAGATTAGGAGTTCGTCAAAAACCAAGCTAAGTAAATATCTATTACATTATTATCATATTTAATAATTTTCTATATATCCAGGATACACCATGATGTATGGGGAAATTCTAGAGTACTTTTGGATGTAAAATTTATATAAAGTGATTTATTATTCAACTACATAGTGATTAGTTTTCCAATAAGTGATAGATAAATGATATATTCCAATGATGTTTACATATAAAAAAGATTTATTTGAATAATATAACAATGTATTTTACCACATGGGATATCTTGAATCCAAGGGGATTAATGAAATATAGTTTATAATATAATTTCATAAAAATTCATATTATTTCCTATAAATTTGAAAATATTATTCCCCATATCAACATTTTAGTTTGTATATAAATGATATAGTGAGGAATAATAGAATAACCATATTAATATATTATTGTCATGTTAATATGTTCCAACACTAAATATATTTGTGTATCAATGTGGATTAATAAATGAATTTTAATGATAAAACAACCTATAAAACTCAAATGTAAGGTATTCCTAATGGGACTCTAGCAATATTGGAATTCATGATATATTCTATACATAATATATTCCATGTTATTCGGGATTAGTGTTTACCTTAATTTGTGTTTATTATAGAATAAGAGATAAAATTAATATAAAAATAGAACAACAAAAATAAATGTATTAAAATGGATTTTAGAATCAATAATTTTTTGATAATATTTAGGAAGGGCAACTTTTGGTTTTTGATCATGTTCATGAGATAATCCTAATGTCAAGATCTATCGAGATTAATATCATGGTATCATAAATTTAATAGTAATGTTACAATAAAAATAATTGTAAATATCATAAATATCTGGTAAGGGGTGATGTATTTATAATGATAACTCTATTTGAGATTTTGAAAAAGTGAATGAAAAATACATGTTATATTCAATACATTTGAATTTTGGAGCTGAATGAAGCTATAAAAAATAAATTAAATATTAAACAAATAATTTCTTATGTGAAATATTCTGTTCATAAATAAAATCTCTATAAGTATATAGAAGAAAATTTTGTAGTTTTACATATTGATCAATTATATTTTGTTCATCAAATATCAAATTATAACTAATCTATTAATATTAACTATATGATAGAAAATGTTCTAAGAAATATGCAATGTTTTATAGTTAATATTATCTAATGGAATCATCAGAATGAATATGTCACATGGAAACCTAAATATGTAATTAAAAATACATATCCTTATGTGTTCATTATGTGATTTATAATGTCTAGTATAAAATTATTATGAGGGTTAGACTTTAATAAAAAAGAAAACATAGTATTATTTATTCATTTTACGAATGATGTATTAAAAATAATATGTACAAATTTATTAATGTAAAATATGTAAAAATGAAACCTAGAAAAAATTATTAATATGAGTATAATATTGATTCACCTAGATAATATTATTAAATGAAAATCATTATTACAATATGGGTATTATAAATGCATGATAATAAAATTTTACATCCATATATTTAATGAATGAAAATTGATAAGTATTAATTATTAGAAAACTATAACTGATTTTATTGGACACATGAGTACATATATTCATTATAATACTACTGAGAATTGTGATTATTGGGGATATGTTCATTAAAATTTCATCATTGGAAGTAGTTTTTATTAAGGGTAATAAGAAGAGGTAATTTTTATAAAAGGGTTATATAATTTCCTCTACCTGCATAACCTTCCATTATGAGGAAAATTTTAAAATATTACTACTAAGGTATCATTATTACTATCTCCCTCATCCAAATCATAAAAAAATTATTGTTCTAGTATAATATTATAAAGAAAAATCGCATGGTTGCGGAATTCAATATTCTATCATTAATGTTAAGGCCACCCCTGAAATTATCAAAATTTTAAACCATACCCTTAGGGCTTATATTGGTTTAATAAGGGTTATGGTATCTATAGGTAATGGTGGAATAATATTTATATTTTTTAGAAAAGAAATTATGTTCAATATTTTTAAATGTATCTATCAAATGTGTCATTATTATATTAAATTTATAATATATATATTTAAACTATAAATTACATAGAAATATTTTTATATTTTATAAACATACTTCTAAATTATCAATGGGGTGAAATGGTGTAATTTTTTAGTAGAAATACCATAAATTGATAAAATATATAAATGCAATTAAATATGATAAACAATATATGATATCTATTTATGGATGATTAAACATAATCTATTCAGTTTCCTTTGAAATTATTTTAAACTAAACACTAATTTATATTATTATGGGATTTAATGAGGAAATTTTTGTTGAAGAAAATCACATATGATATTTTAAGATAGATCAACAATTTAATACCATATATTATACTAGCCATAATATGAAATTCTATGAACATATTTCCATTTCTCTAACACACAAAAATTTTATGTCTTCATAACTCCCTCAGGAATCCTCTCACACAGATATGTATTCTTTAATCAATAATTTGGTTAGATACAAGAGAGGAATTTAGTCTATGAATCATAAGATAGGTAAGGGTCCTTTCTTTATCACTTCTTAATTACTATGATAATTTCCATTATAGAATTATTTTATATATACAATTTTAAAAAAAATTCCTTTACATCAAGTAATGTACTTTAAATTGGATATCATATACATGTGGGACACTACTTCATTAACATCTCACTCAATTCATAAGAAATTATTATTCTAAATAATGATATTCATAATATTAATTATCAAAATCACTTCATATTAAATATATTTTTTTAATTGATATATTATTTATATATTGATTTTTAAAATAATAAATTATAAAATAGATGTATCCATTGGAGGATTTAACATGTATTAAGTGGGATAATATTTATTATTTCACAATTCGTTTTTTATCATCAATGCACGGTATCATTTAATTCACTTATTAAGGATACTCAATATGGAAACTTTTTACCATATTCATAATAATTATATAGTAACTAAAATTACGTATTTGTCAATACCATAGGGTATATATATGAATATTTTCAATCATTAGTTCATCTATATGTGATTCTATTGAGTTTAAATGACTCTTATTTATTCCATATATTGCTTTCAAATATATTATAGACTATTATTGGAGTTACACAATGAGATGGGGTGAGATTCCTAGTCTCGTTTAGATTGGAATTAATATTTTGAAACATGTTAAATATATTAATAATCATGAGTTTTATGTTTTCCTAAAAAAGTATAAATTTTTTTGACTTGAAGCCCAAATCGTAAATATGAGGCCTCTATTGAGCATTGTGAGTGGGATTTGCAGCATATGTGATATAAAATATTTCGGCATAATTCGTTATTTTATAAGTCATCATTGGAATAAATAATAAAATAAATTTATTTATTTATTAATTTAGTTATATGATAGAAATACAGTAATATTTTATGTATTAATAAATTATTATGAATATTTTATATGGTTTTATAAATAACCCTATGAATTGAGATATCATTAGAGATTACATTGGTGTATGACACCATATTAGATCAGGATCGAGGATCTCTGTTCAAATAGAACCTATTTATATTACCCACGATATCAACATTCGATCATTATACACTAGTGACTGAACCATTTCCATTACATACTATGTTTTATTTTAATTTTTACCTTTTTATCGCCCACATGTTGAACATGAATGAATTGACTAATGTATTTTTTTGTGGTACATTCTTATTGCTTGTGTCGTATTATTTTGATTGGATTACTGGAAAAATTTGAATACATTTTTGATCTTCTTTAATGAAAATATCAAAAATGGGTCATGGATAACACAAACATTATTATGATTTGTCCATGTAATAATCCAACATCGGTTATCAAAACCAATCACTCATGTCATCCTATTACTAGATTTTGTATGGTTGAGATAAACAAAAAAGTCCATTATATAGGAAAAATTACATTTTACAAAAATATAAAGATAAAAGAGAGAGATATAAGTAACCTAATCATGAAAAATCTGGAAAAATATATTATTTAGACTAAAAACATCCATGTGACCAACCATCACCTCTATAATGTATCCTAAACTGAAACCCCAACATAATGTGAACCCAGAAATCTATAGAATGTATTCACTTTTTAATATGTGTCATGATGAAAAATGAATTCATTTTTTCAATGGAAAAAATTATAGTTTAATGAACATATCCTAGTAGGAGACCACCGATATGTTTATACATGTTAAATCGTAAACTAAAAAAATTATATTGATATTTGTAATTTAAATAATTTGATAATATTCTAAAAAAATCCTTCTGTTTTCAATAAAATTCATATAATTTCGTTAAAATCTAGATACATATCATTTATAAAAAAATAATGTAATCATGTAGAAATATAAATGTACATGTGAGCCAATATCAATGAAATTATATATCCTAAAATTAACAACCAAAAATAAAAATTCACCTCCAAGCCGAGATATAGCCTAGTTGTGTTTCACACACTAATGTTTCCTATATCTCACTCTCTCTTAATAAAAAAAAGCTTCTTTCTATGAAATTATTCTCAATTTCAATTTTAATAACTTTAATTATATTTTTATAAAAACATTTTAGTTCCATGTAAACTAGCATTCGAGTTTGAATATCTATTTTACTCCAAAAAAGAGAAAATACATTTTCATTGAAATCCTAAATTTAATACACGAACCCATTCCCTTTTCAATTTCAACAAATTCAATATGATTTTAAATTCCATTAAATCAATAAGAACAATACTAAAATAAATAAATTATAACTCTATAATAGATCCTATTACATAATTGATGTAGAAATCCTAACCACCATAGCCAATAGTATTCATAAAATATGATACATAATATTGATATAAAATGCACACTAGAAAACAGAAATAGAGAAATAGAAAACCCAATATGAATACAAAACCACTTCTAAACCATAACTGCAACTAAGTTCAAATAATAACTAGAGGGAACACCTAGTCATAGAGGGTCAATCTAACCATAACATTAATCAATGAAATGAATTGATCTAAATGAAATTGAGTCACCCAAAATCACAATTGGAGGCTACCAGTATGATAGGATATGGAGGATCAAATAATGAATGAGATAAATCACTCATATGGTCCCCCAAAAACCAACAATACATCATTTACAATTTTTGTAACTAATTTTCACATCTAGTAATCCTCAAAGGCATAATACTCCAAAAACGGATCAATATTTTATAAAAAATATATCATTTCTAGTTAAAGTTAATTTTCTAAATACATAGTGTAAAAACAATTCACATTTACCATTTAGTTCATGGCTTATACCCTGCTTCTGTTACAAGGAGTGCACTCAACATAAATAGTGTGCATGTTTCCAGTGAGCTGAAAAAACCACCAATTTTTTTTTGGAAAACTACAATAAATCAATGACATCAAACTTATAGATATCATCTCAACTTAATGTTCATACATAACTATTCAATGAAAAAGAAAAAAAGTAAATATCAAAACATACATGATAGAACGGTATCGTGTGGTTACAATAACACCATTATAAATTATTTATATCCCCATAATGTGATCACGATTTAAGATCCTAAAAAACTAAAGGCCACTACTGACTAACCAATGATTCCTACTCTAATGTCTCATGGAGATCCTTTCTATACATTGTTAGTAGAAGGCCCAAAGGTTTTTTAATATGCTGTATCAGATCCCAAAAATTCACAGTCTGAACATTCTTCTCACCCAATGTGGGTTCATGTTCAATGTGAATACCCACCCACATAATCTCATAACAAGGATTTTCAATATATATCCTTAAATTGGAAACATGAAACACATCATAGATAGAAATCAAACAAAATAGTATGTTCAACTTCTTGGCCACCACCACTAATCACCTATTGACTCGAAAGGGGACCATAGTACTCGATGCCAACATAACCTACATACATGACCAATTATGTCCCACACATTCTGAAATATTTAAAAAACAATATAATAACCAAAAACTCAAATGAGATATGAAAAAATGTCTAAAAATTTGAACTGTGATCCTTTTCAGTCATCAATAAACTCTGACCAAACTACACAATCCATGTCATCAATTGAATGGGACTCAATAAAAGCATTTTTATCTCACCAAAATACTCCCACTGCAAGAGAGATCGACATATACAATAATAAAAATCATCGAACTGCTTCATCTTGATCAAATCAAAATAAAACTTCTTATATTAATACTCAAGAAGAAGAATATTTATGTACGTAGATCTATATAATTAAATCATAAAAACCTAGATAATATTTTCGCGAACCCAGATATTCCTCTCTATCATTCATTCCTACTAACCATGATTTTCAACGATCATTTTCAAGGGGAATAGAGTTTCCTCTAGAAAATCATTCCATAATCTAGATTTTATGCTTGAGTAACATTAAAAAACAACCATTGTAAGAACCCAATGATGCATCAGAATCACATGGACATTTTATTTTCATAGATATTGTACATTTAGTATTTTATTTATTGGTTTGAAATATGATTATTTATTGAGTATTTTTATAATCACCCAAATCATATCATTCCCACTTTGGTTCTGTGGTTAATGAAATAATTGTAAATTTCATCCCACTTCCACATCGTAATTTTAAAAGGAGGAAACACACTTGAAGGTCTATAGTGGTATTCCTTAAAAATTTGAAATGGGAGACACAACAATTAAAAATGTGCAACTGAATACCTCATCCCTATACATAGAAATAGATTTCTCAAATCATGGTACATCTTTATATCCCCTAGTTTCATGAACCAATGTGATTGGTTTCCACTATCTAAATACACATCTCTGATGGAAAAATGAATAACCAAGCAGTGATGAAAGCCAAAAATATCCATTCTATGAACGTGAAAACTCTCACGAGTTCTCTCCAATATTTAGTATTTCTATTAAGCATCAACTCCCATTTTTTATTGATTAATCATGTTGTACTAGCTCATCAATAGATGTTTCAAACTTTTTTGATTCCACGAACACATGTACAACAACCTTATTCACTTCAATGGCCATTATCAAAAATAATATCATCATAGACCACTCTATAAATGATTAATTTAATACATGGAACAGAATATTTCTTCTACACGCATTGGAAAACACATTTCCTTACATAGGGTATATAAAATATCAATATAAAATTTGTAATGATACACAACCAATCATATTTTTCACATGTTTAGATACTTTCAGGTGATTAAATAAATCATTATTTTTTCATCAAAATATTGTAAATCAGTCCCAAAAAATATAATGATGCCACTGCTTGATTTCATGATTAACTGTTTGATACATTTGATAATTGTTAGGTTAGTTATTATTATTAGTGATTAACCATCGAAATAAATGATCCACTAAATATTTCTCTTTCGAGAAGAAAAATCCCAAATATATACATGTAGAATCAATGAAAACATCATTACTCAAATTTGGTTCTAGGAGAACCAAAACTGGTGTTTAAGTAAAAATCAATTTCATCTCCTTAACTTTTTATTATATTTTTCTTCCCACTCAATCTTTATACACATACGGGTCAAATAAAATATTGATAATTGAATATAGGATAATTCAAGAACAACCCAACTATAAAATATAGTATCCCCCTAGATTCATAAAACATCAGAAACTTTTCATAGCTTCTCAAAGGATATATCCTACCACACATTTTCAGGATATTCTGAGACTCCACCCTCAAATTTTATAAGACCAAATAAAGTCAAATCTGTGATCTAAAACTCACACGTATAATGTTTACCTTACATATTATGTTCTTCAAATGTAAGTATAATGACATTTAATTGGTCTAAATTTTCATCATATGATGTGGATAATAGAAGGATATCACCTACAACCACAATAATATATGCTTCCATTAATCAATGAAAAATCTAGTTCAGTATGGCCATAGAGACATTAAGAGGGTTACTAAGTATGAAATGAATAACTATAAATATGAAATTTTTATATCGACTCCGAAAATATGTCTTGGATTTTTCATCCTATCATACTCATAATTGATGGTACCCTATACATATATATATCCTTGAAAACAAAAAATCACCACTAAGATGATCAATTAGATCATCAATTCTATAAAATGGATACTAATTCGTATTGGTCACTTGATTCAACATTTGATAGTCAATACAAATCCATAATTGTTTTCCCTTTTTAGAAAGGTGTATATGTATTACCGTTACGGGGCATTAGGAAAAATAAATCTATTTACATATAGGTCCTAAATAAGGACTATAAGTTCCTATAACTCATAATTTGACATTAAATATGATTCTAATGAAATGTTAAGATTTTTAGGTAGTGTTTCAATAGTAAATTAAACCTCTCTATATTGTGGTAAAACAATAAATTAATTGAGAAATACATACATTATTCTCAAACAACAATATATATAGATCACCAATGGAAGGATTAAATGCTACAAGAAACACCTCTAAAAAATATTTTGATATTATATATGTATAAGTAAAAACAATCCATTCCTTGACTAATATTGAGTCCCACTCACCCAAGAAAAAATAATCCATAATATCAAAATGTAAGGATTTTACACAATCATGATAATAGAATATCTAGTCTATCACACTAATAAAACAATTTATGTTTATTATCAAGTAAATCATGTCAATATTGAGAACTTATATCTATCAGAACACATCAACTTATATTATCACCACTCAACTCCAAGGGTACTGGAATCCAATTTTGAACTTGTATCCCAAAGGGGTAGAAAAATAAAAAACGGTATAAATTATGAATTAAAATGAAACACGTGACCTATATTTTTCAATATAAATTTTTTTTTTGACCTGTATCAAAAAAAATCTAACATAATAGAATATTTCACAAACAATGCATGTATAATAGATGATGGTCATTATTTAAATTCTTCTCACACACCCAACCACATAAATGTTCATATTAATACCCATATAGATATCCGTGTTGGCATGAGATTGAAACCCTCCCAAATTGGTGGAATCATCATTAACATGAGATCCCTTGTTGGAAGTAGATCCCAAATCCCAACCACCTGACACCTTGAAATAGAAACATTTAATATAACTAGATCACCCAAAAATAAAAAAATTCTTAGGTACCTTTGTAAAGTGAGGACATGTAGGACCATAACACCAACAATAATATAAAACAGCCTATTATTTCCTTCAAAATCACAAAAAACAATTTGTGTTTAAAAATGACCACTCATTCGATTCATTTTCAAATCATAAGAAGCACCATAACTAAACTATGCCGCAACTAATGTTCCCCAAAAACATTCCATTGTAGTTTTTTATCCATTAGGGAATGATTTTTTCCAAATGGATAAAATCTATATTAGGATAACAAATAACTGTAATTGACGGAATATTGGTCCTCAACACCATTATAAACCTCTATGCCTTCAAGAAAACATTTTTACATGATTTGTATTTCATATTCACTAACATAAAAAAAATAGGTGGGGGTAATCTATAATGGTATTATCTCCATAACCCATGGAGAAAATATCAAACGATTTTGACACAAGAAAATTCTTAAGATAAAAATACTGATAAAAAATTATCATGAATGAATCTGAGGTGACACACTCAAAAAAACTAACCTTCACTATATCATCCCACACTCTTCGTCATAGTCCCTCGATTATAAATGTGGAAAACCCCACTTATGAACCTCAAGATTACTAAAAAATTTGATGATCCTTCTATCTGTTTAAGCCAGTCCTCTAATTCATAGGTTCCATTGTAACCATGAATGATATGTGGAATCTTATTTTCAAAATTTGATCATTGATCTAATACCCATCATTGGATCATTATGCCCACTAAACCCAAAGTCTATATAATGCAAATAAATTATTTTCCAAATATGTTTCCACTATAGGGTTCACCAGTAAAACCTAAATTATGGATTCCTCTCCCATATTTAGAATAATTCTTCTACGAGGGATTATCTATTAGAAATTATAAAATATCCAATTAGTCATGAGGATACACCAAACCAATTTAACCAACCACTTGACTCTAAATCAATTTCCTAAAAATATCATATTTTTTTAATTAGGAATTTCAACACAAAATAAAACACACTTTAATATTAATATGATGAACTAAATAAATACTAACATATTATATTGAAACTACCATACAACCAAAAAATCATCAAACTATGATGAAAATTAATATTAAATAGATTTAACTTATATTATATATATATGTGACCAAATAAAAGTTCTTAGATTTTTTTTAATTATTTTACAACCACCCATGGAATCATGGATTTAGAAATGAGAGTGATATTTCTATTCCCCTTTCCCAAACCTACAATAAGAATTCGGATGATCAAACTCATGTCTACTAAATACAGAGAACCTACAGAGGTATTGCTAACACACATTGGCCAGAATAACATCTTTGAAACCAAACTATAATATACCATCCATTTCCAACCAATATAGTCACTTATGTTATCCCATTACTAGGTGACGTTTGATATCAACATCATAACAAGTCATGAATATAATAAAAAGGACATAATAAAATTACAAATAGTATAAAAATAAAGATACAACATTGGAAATGGGAAAAACGAGGATGATTGAGAATTATAGACTATAAAATATCCATGTGACCAACTATCACCTCCAAAGAGAACCCTAAAATGAAATGACTACATAAAAATGATGATATGTCACATTATTCAATTCCCATTTTAATAAGTCTGAGAAAATAAGATCTACATCCTCCAAAAATAAGAAATAGGTTTTCAAAAACCAATCACACTATAGAACTACCATGAAATATATATGTTCTGTAATAAAAATGTGTATAAGTTGTTGATATAAAAACAGATTTACAATAATTCATTTAATTTGAACAATTTTAATACATTTATTAAGTACTATATGGGTTTTCTAGAAATATCATCTCATGTTCCCCAAATCCAAAAGAATTATAATAATAGAACATATTATTTAAACATTCAAAAATATAAATATACATATGATCCAACACACATGAAATAATTCACCATGAAATAAAATAAATGAAACAAAATTCATATTCTTATTGGGCTCTATCCTATCATTCAATACACACTAAATTCTCAAGATCATAAATGCATAAAGTTTCATTCCACTAATATCGATTCCTACTATAGTATAATGATAAATATAAGGTTACCACCTATTTCTTTCAAACATAATAAATCTACATATGTCTTTTTATCGATGGACCCAATGATCATGCCTTACTTTTTTAATAAATTTATATTCTAAAAACTGCACTCACATTTTTCTATTAAACTATTTCAAAAAAAATCAATTCTACTTTAATGAGTTGAAAATCCATTTTTCCCCATATCAAGGAAATAAAATTTATAAATAATTTAATCATTTAATTTATGAGCTCATTCCATCTTAAATTTCAAGACATTTAGTTTCATTATAAATCTCAATGAAAAGTCAATATCAAAAATAAATTCAACAAATTGGAATTTTTGAATTGATATACCTCCCTCAAATATGTAGATAACCTAACAAACATAAACAATGGGGATCATAAACAACACTATTTATATTAGATAAAAAAGTCACATCTTCAAACTAAAATAAATCTATATATAACACAATCCAATTACCAAGCCACATCCAAACAACAACTACAAAAAAACGAAGATGAACTAGAAGGAACACCAATGAGAATAAGATATATCAAACAAAATAAACAATTAATCTCTAAAAGAATTATCTTAATTGAATAGAGTCACAAAAAATCACATTTGGAGGACTCCAGTTTAATATTGGAGGGCTTCAAAGAAAATAAATGAAACATATCAATCACAAGATTCCCTAAAAACTAAAGCATTTAAATTTATATACAGTATAACTCATTTCCTTTTTTTGTATTCCATGGGGTGCCTATATACTAAAATCACTTCACTTTTTATTAAAATATATATTTAATCACTTACATTATGTGTAAATAATATATAACATTTAAAAAATCAAACATTGTATTCTATTGCTGGATTCATCCCTAAAACCATCACATAATGGTTCATCGAATTAAAAGATGTGTTAGTTCATAATGATTTATATAAAATGCTGGTATTTTATAAAAACGACACAAAATACTGGAATTTTCCACTATTAGTATCCTCCAACCATCATGGTCTAAAATACTCATCCATGTGAAAGGAATCCAAAATAATGATTACAATATAGCTTATAGAGTGGTTACATGGCCTTATAGTTCGAATTTTTTCATTTGTTTTCACCAACCGTTCTATATGTGTTAATCGCTGGAGTCATGGTTGAATTGTGTTTCAAATAATACACTGGAAATTAATCAATTTTGAGCACATATTTAGTGATGTGGATTGATTCTATGTTTCAAGGTTTGGATCAATGATGGGACTGAGTGTATTTTATGGATGATCAAATATGTAATGATTTAGGGTTACTATATGAATTCATTTTCATAGGAAATGACTATGTGAATCGACAGTTTATTTTATAATTTATTGAGGAATGATGTCCAAAACTCAAAAAAAAATGGTGAGGCTATATTAAAATAGAACCTTTATCTCCAATTTATATCTCTGTAATGATCAAATGTAATATAGTTGATTTGATAAATTGATTAAGAACCATTGGTTTTATGAAATAATATGATACACTGAATATATTCTATAATTACACACCATGAGAGATTCTATGTGTGGTGATAGGTTTTTGCAGAGAAGATAAATATCATATGGCATGTGACACCTATCACATGATGTGTGACCCTTTATTGGTTTCATAGAGAGTATATTATAAGGTACATGGTAATCAATATTAATAAAAACTTTAATAAATAACGTGTACTAAGTCACTAACACATAATTTCTAGGTGTATATTAGATGATATGTGTATATGGACACAAAAAAGATTCCATGTGCTTAGAAAAATCATGGACTCGGATATGGAAATCAGAGGTGGTATATTGTATGAACCCAAGGTTGAAGGGTCATGAAGTGTATATAATATACAATATGTTTACTCCTATTATAATGGACTAGAACCATTTTCCTATTCTTATTTGACAATTTTCATTTGAATACGTTCCTTGGATCTGTTCCTTGAGGTTTTAGTGTAGAGAAGAGTCTAATGCCTATGATGGTGGTCCCCTACAAGTTGATTCAATCTTGGATATTGTTATAGGAATCTATTTTAGAGTCCCAGAGTGAAATCATCCATCATCATCATTTACCTTGGTGGGGTTATTTCTATCTTCTTTTCAATAACTGTACGACCATTAATCGACTACATAGATGCATAATTTGAATTTAGTTGTTGCTAAACCCCGATGGTATTGGGTGTGATCTAAATCTACATATCATTTTCTTCTGACTTATATTGTATTCTTATAATAGATATACCTAACCAAATATACATCTTAGATAGACACCATTATTTCTATTTCACTCATGGTGTCTGTTCTCTTGGATGAATTATTTGTGGATCCATCTCGGTGGAATCCTTGGTTGTAAGTATGTTTGTGATGTTATTTGTGTATGTGAGAGTTATTTTAGTATATTTGGATGTTATTGTTATGTATGATCTTTTATTATATTTGGGATGAGATGAAACCTATTATTCATATTACAATATGAATAGTGACATTTTAGGGTCCTACTGGGTATTACTATACTCAACAGTGCAAGGTATTTTCCAATGCATGTCATTTTATATATAGATTATTGAAATTTTAACAGATTCCAAGAGGGAAAAGGACTATATTGAACAAAGTGATCCAAATGGACCAAGGACTATTTTTTCAGTTACCTTAATAACAGTCCTCTCCCAGAATATAGGTTGGACTTGTTTTTTATTTACTTGTGGAATTTTCTGTGTTTTATTTTCATTTCACTTTTTATTGTATTATTTTGATGCTATATTTTGTATGCATGCATCTTTATAATTTTCATCATCTTATCATTGTTTATTTATTGAGATGTGTGTGTGTGTGTGTGTGCATGTTCACTATGATAAGGGATGCCATTTGTGTGATAATACTGCTCTCTTCTAGACTATAACCCCTAGCCTATCAAAGGTATGTTTTATATAGTTTCAGCATGGTGCCCTTTTTAGCAGTCCTAATAGGGTGGTATTTGAGGATTCGTTTTCACCATAGGACCTAATTTTGTGATATTGGTTTGGGTTTTTTAGAAATAATTTTATGTTTTTGGATTTAATATTTCAATAAAGGTATTGTGGTTTTGATGTAGTTTGAGACATATCCATACACTAGGAATCTAATAACCTACATATTGACTTGTTTCATGAATACATATTATGTTGATAAAAACATTGGTAAATGAATCATATAAGAATGATTTGAAATTTACAATTAATTTTTGAGTTGTCTCTTAAGATATGATCAATGACTAATGTATATGTGGTCACTTTTAGGATTCACCCATGATGTTCTCTATCCAGGATTCATCAACAGGATCATGGTGATGATCCTATTAGTAATTAAAAATCCATACAAAGAATAGTAATGATGTTTAAACCAGAATGAGGTGCACCAATTTTACCAACACTTTTTGAGTAGAACATGGTATTGGAAGTAACAATATATGATGTACATGTAACGATTTATCTTCATGTGTTTCAGTGAAAGTTGCATATAATATTTCTAGGTGATAAATACCCAAAATATTTTTTTGATTAACATGAAGCGTAAAAAGTGTCTTCAACCTTATCTGGACACATACAGACCAGATGGAATATCATTAAGTAAGCATTATTCGTTGATATTCTTGGTGATGGTGGAGGAAAGTGATCTAGACTCTTGATGATAAGACACTCACATGGTATGAGTCTTATGTCCTTTTCAAAGGTGAAATATCTCTTGTTGTTTTATGTAATGGTTGTATCCATTATAATATATATCATCATCATAGAATTATTAATGTGGATAATTGTTCCTCTAGAATTGAATACCGCTATCCATATTCAACGGATAGGGAGCATGGTCAGTTCTTTTGGGATCATACCATCAAGAGAGTACTAATCATAGACCTGAAGGAATAATTATCTCTCTATTAATTCCTAGGTTTTTTTGTTCTAATGTACTCATTGGTATCTGATAGTTTCCAAGATGAGTAGATGCAGACATTGGTATCAGTAGGGGTGCACATGAGCTGATAAATCCTTGGTGCTTAGTAAATATAAAATGAAGGTACATTTACATGTGATATATTATATGTAGTGATCCCATGAAAATATTTTATTTGTTAATGACTCATATGATGTCTCTATTTAAATGAGGGAGAGGTAATGATACTCTTTTGACAGTTTGGGACATCTTGAATTAAGATATGCAACAATTATGTGGATGATTGATAAATAGTTGATGTTCTAACATGGAAGATGTAATTCATAAATAAGATTGTTCCTTACATATGTGGACATACTATATGAGTTGATATAGAGTACAGTGTGGTATATATGTTTAATTTCTACCACCACCACCCTTTGGTTGCCTACTCCATGCCCATAGAGGTGCCAGATTGGGTCGAGGGAAGCCGTTGGTGGTAAAGTCTTATGAAAAATGGGATATTGGGTTGATATGAGGTATGTTATTCCCCATATAAATCATATAAATGATAAATTTTTTAATTAAGATAGATTCAATTCATTATATACTAATATATAGTTATAGAATTATAGATTCTGGTTGAGCCCTTTGATCAACCCCTTCTTTGAGAGGCTATTGTTGAAGTTGAATTAGTGATCACAGACATATAAAAATGGTGTAACCAAAATCTTAGTGGGGACTTTTTATTTTGGGATATAATTGTTTTAGGGGAGAGGCATTATACCATTTTTTGGATTAGTTACTTGGTTTCTATAGTTTATTCAATGATGGACAATTTTAGGGGAATCATTTATTGTGTCCACTATGACCTCACAAGGATTTCAATTATGGCTATAAAAGAAATCAATGAAGAAAAAAATGGACCCATAAATAGGCTGGATAAATAGGTTAATCATTGTTTTGGATGTAATGACCCTTGGTGAATTTGATAACTTAATATATAAATATTCAAAAGTCATGGTTGTGTAGGAGAATGTGTTTCCAGAGGATGTTCCAGGATTTGATTATCATTGGGAGATAGTATGAAACTTTTATCTATAACATGGGATGACCCAAAAATCATCACAATCATATCAGATTCCTCCCATAGATCTTTGCAAGTTGACGGTGTATTTTGATGACTTCTAGTGGATGTTCTTTGTATAAAAATTTGTTTCATCATCGGTATCCCAATGATTCTACTCTGAGAAGGAAGATAGAAGCATGGTTATGTGTATGGATTATAGATACCTAATCTAGGTGATAGTAATAAAACATTATCCACAACAATGGATCGGGGAACACATAGATAATATTTTTGGGTAATGATGGAACTAGAAGATAGACTTGATATCAGTTTATAACCAGTTGTGAGTACGATGCGATGATATAATGAATATTACATTTATATTTTTCTGAAACAATTATGATATATTTTTTATTTAGTTTGTTAAAAATAATAACTTAATAGTATTTATGGAAATAAATAAATATATCAATGATCCTTTCTTATAGTGATTTTTCATGGTCTTCATCAACAATATGATCATGTACTTAGAAATAGAGTAAGATCACACACAGGAATTGTAGAGGGTTATGGAAAATAATATTAGAACATGATTTATGAGAAGGTCTCAAAGTTATAGTTGAAGGTTCATGGGGTACCATTTCTAGGGAATGTTATCTTAGTAGACTGTATAACATTATACCTAGAAATGATTGTCGCAATGACTTCTCCATAGACACCCAAGAGTATAATGAAGGTTGATACCTTCTTTGGGTTGTAATCATATTGTCAAATGTTCATACATATTTTACATATGATATCAGTTCCATTGGGAGATTTAATATGAATGGGGAGGCCATTTGTTTGAATTAAAAGGGCCAATATGATTTCAATGTGTTACAATAGGGATTGATGAGTGTTCCCATATTTTTATTTCTAGAGTTGTATTTGGATCATTTGGTGTTATTTTGTGTTTTAATAACAATTCACTAATATGTTATGATGTAGTGATATCAAGTGAGTATTAGTGGTTTACGGTAGTTGATACCACATGAGTACAAATAATAGAACAATGATATTTATCTACAGATGGTAGTTTTTATAAATATGTTTTAGGGACAATACAATATGGTTAAAAAATTATTATGTATTATGCCCATATGATCCTCAAAAATAACATCAATCATAATTTTTAAAACAAGAGATGATTTTTTTGTGTAGGGTTCAATTAGGAATTTTTTGGGGAATTTTCTATATTCCTATGAATGAGAATGTGGTACTAGATACACTTTTAATGATAGGTTTTTCACATTTATTAAGTGAGGTTCTAGAATAGATGGAAACACTATCATTATCCTTAGTATATAAGGATAGATGAACTTACCCCTAATTGATGGATTTTATACATATTTATTAATTTAATAAAATGTAATCACATATTTGGGATATTTCTTATCAGACCCTATGTACTTATATATCAAATAAAATACATCTGATCGATTTTAGGAAGGTGGATAACATGTCATTTTTTATAAAGGATGGAAGATAGTACTTATTTCACTAAGAGAGGAGGTGATGAGGGAGATTCATTCATTATCATTAGATGTATATCAATTTGTATTGGTTATGTACCATGACAATTAGAGAAATTGTTTTTGGATAGAAATTATAAATCGAGTCATAATTTTTGAATCTCGATATCCTACTTAACCACAAGTGATGACTGAACAACTTTTTCCAGTGTGTTTCGCTAAACCTTGTGAGATTCCATAGTGGATAAGGGAGGGGATATCGATGAACATCATGATGGGGTTACTATATACACATAGAAGGCATGATTCCATCTGGTGAAACATTGATAGTCTCACATTGTCATCTAAATTCATATCCCTTTGATAGTAGAGTTAAATTGGGAGCTTGGAGAACCTTTATGTGTATGATATAGTTTCCTTGGATATATTTCCCTCGAAAATCATTTATTATTGTTATTATATCCTCACATATCAGTTATGGAAAGTATTTCATGGCTCATTTGGTAAACATTTGAGATGGTGAATTATTTTCCACCGCTATACAGGGGGGGAAAACAAACATGACCCTTTGTATCTGGAATAAAAATTACAAGGATTGCATCATATACAATGGTTGCAGATTGGAGGATCACCTTCAATTGGTTGAGCTTGGATAAACCAATAACTACCTTTTCCACCATTATTACATCACCATATGATTCCTTGTTTGGTGACCCAGTAGGTCACTACTATGTTACACTTTCCATGGAATGTCAAATCTTATAGGAACATAGTTAAAGAGTACCACTACATAGAATGTTCATATCACACTATCTAATATAAGGACTTCATATATACATTATATTTTCTATGACGACACAATAATGAGTGCATTAGAGTTCGATTCGGGAGAAAATATGTTCCTTATGGTATCATCTATATGGGGATTGTGGTTTTTTTAGAAAACGAGAACAGATATATAAGGGATTCATTGGAACATTGTAGATACTATCTATAGTTGTTTTGATAGTTAGAATATAAGGATATAATAATAGTCAAACTAGGTAAATGATGCCTTCCACATATCATATCTTAGAATCAACATGCATGACCAATTTCATGTTACTGACAAGGGTGAGGAGAAAATTAAGGATGAGTGTAACTTTTTTTTATAATTAGAGATTGAGGCTATAGGGGACTGTATCATTAGAGGGTGGGAAATTCATTTAGTGTGTGTTAGTTGGAATCACAAGAATCTTCTGGAGAACTCATTATAGAGTGAGACCTATATGCAAGGACCATACCAAAAATTATTTGTATAGACATAGGTTTTGGTTTTCTAATTTGGTAATCCCCAATGTTGTTGGATTGTGGAAAATATTATTATTTCCATATATTACATTATAATATTTTATAGATTCTTCATGGGGTTAGGTACTGATATGAAACATTATCCTAGGGAATGGTGTCCCCAAAATTATTTTTTTCAAATATTTTAATAATATTAAATTTTATTCATGTGTATTTTTCATGAATAAATTGAATATAACATAATTAGAAGCATTAAATATAAATATAAGTCATCCATTGTTCTCAAAATGAGTTATTTCTACTAGGAACCATATACACATTATCAATGTCATAATTTTGTATAATAGTTGTCACATGTGTAAATAAAAAAATAAAAAAATAATTTTTTATAATTAAGCGACACATGGAACAAATTATTCTATCTATTTATGCTAAATTATGAATAATTTTATTTATTTTCTACATAAACCATATATATCATATGGTTTTGGAGAATATAATAATGGATAAACCAGATCAGATCGAGATTGAGGATTTATGTGATGGAAAAAACATGTTGATCTAACTAATGACAATAATGTGTGATTAATATATCCAATAAATTGATCCAAATCGAGGTAAGAAGTTTTTTAATATGATCTACCCACATGTTTTCTCTGATGATGAATGTGATTCTATTACCAAATTAATTGTTTATTATTTCGAATATATTTCTAGATTGGTATCAGTTTGTTTTGATTATTTGAAGAGCCTAACTATATCTCTTAGATCATTATTGATTATTCTAATGAAAATGTATTGAGGCCTTCCCAAAAAAGGACTTGTTTACATAATAATATTTATTTAATTGTATTCTCTCAACTTTATTCATGTGTTCTTCATCAGTGTAATTTTTGACTGGTGGTTCGATAAATCCATGAGAAATCAAAAACAATTCACTTATTTCTGGGTCGAATAGATTGATATCTAAAATTTGGGATTGGATCAATTTTGTTATCAAGAATCTATGACTGATGATCGATTTGGGATGGATTTCGGGATACGTGCTACAAATAAATTTAGTTTCTAATGAAGGTGTTATAAATTTGTTTTTTATTAATAGATTGAGGTGGTGTTTCCAATGATCAGGGAAGAGAGTGGTTTGGTCAGACCAGATAACTGATCTCAAGATGATATCATTGGTAGAATCAGAGGTGCTTGTTGTGTAGATGTATTCAGAGGAAGAAGCACAAGTTCTATAAGACCAATGGTTTCAATGAATTTAATCTGATATTACATGTTATATGGGACCACTTATGTGGTCCTTGGTTTTTACAGATAACCAAAATATCCCACGACATATGGAATCTATCACATGGCATGTGGCACTTAACTTGAGGTCCAAATTCTACCATAGATGGTACATGGAAAATGGACCTATTAAATGTGCTCTAAGTCCCCCCGAATATAGACACAGTTATGGTAGGCCATGTTTACACAAGAATAGCCTTTTATATGGAAATAGTCAAGAGCACATAGAGTCAGACATCTCATTTACTCGCACACAAAATCATTCCATTATACATGTGTATAACTCGATACTGAAAGGACATGACATGTACATTAGTGTAGGTTGTGTTCAAATTTTATGATATATTGGAGTGATTTTCATCTTTATTCATGAATGTTTACTTCAGGGTTTGATTGAAAAACATTTAGACGGATTTGTGTGGAGTCATTTCCAATGCATAGGATGGTGATCTCATAGGATAATATTCAGTCATGAATATATTTATGAGAATCCATATATTATTCCAGTAGTGAAATTATAAATCATCATAATTTCCCTAGGTTCTTTTCTTTGTATCATTGTGACGACCTCTACACAGATCTTGATCCACTACATAAAAGGATAATTTTGATTGTTTTTTTGTATACCCCATGGAATGGTTTGTCATCCTAATATATTTATAATTATATTCAAGAATCCATCATGTACTTATTATGGTGAGACCAGATGAGAATGACATCTCTTGTGGACACCATCAATTCATTTTCACTCATGGTGTGTTTTGACCCAGTTGATTTCTATGTGGAACATTCTAGAAGAACCCAAGGATATATGTATAGTTGTGATTTTTCTATACATTGTGTGTATACAATGACTATATCAGGATGTTATGGATATATGATCGTTTTTCATATACATGGGATGAGATGACTATTAATTTTTCTGATTTTATACACATAGTGATTTTGTGGTGTCGTAATAGGTGTTGTTACACTAATCCTTTCATGGTCTTCTCATGCATGTGTAATAGCCTATGAAGTTAATTGATTTATTGATAGAGTACATGAGGCACCATGAGTAGGAAGATCGTATTAAGGAAAAATGATTTAGCATTATTGTTGTGGTTATGTGGAAATCATTCCTCACCCACTATACAGGTTAGAATTGATTTTTATTTCATTCGGTGGGGTTTTATTTGGTGTTGTTTTTATAGTACTTGTAATCGTTCTATAATTGAGATATTTGAGATGTATTCGTGCATGTATTTTAGTTGTATTTAATTTTATCTCAAAAGGAGTTTTAGTTGTGTGTATAGGTATATTAGGCTAAAGCATAACATCTTTTCCATAGGCCTACAAGATGCTGGTCTCTAGCTGTTTGTCTATTACAGGTGAAGATTGGGTAGTCATAGAACAGACCCCATTAGGATAGGTCATCATTTAATTAACCATGTAGACCTATTTAATTTTTTAAACATGGAAATATATTGACATGTCCATAAAATTCATTATGATACATAATAAATCATATCATAAAAACATCATTTTTATATTATGTTATAAATTTAAATTTTTTTTCTTCGTTGATCATTATTCCATGTTTATTTTATAATATATTATTATAAAATGGAAGTTCCTAGTTCTTTATTTAGTTTAAAGGTCCTAGCATAATTTCCCTCATCAATTAACTAGTAGTTATTCTAATAGAACTATGATAATACTAGAATATAATTGTTACCCTTTTATTTATGATATCGTTATATAAGGCCTTGGATATATGAGTTTGATTTATTTACTTTTAAATTACAATAATATCATTAACTCAAAAATCAAGAAATTTCATCAATGTAATTATTTATGTACTTTTTAAATTATGGATTCAGTTGTGCTTACCAATTCATCTGTTGTTTTCCAATTGAAATTAATGTAAAACTATATTTCTAATTCAAATATTTTCAAATTTTAGTTTCTTATACACATGATCCCCCAAAAAATTGATGACACCCTTTAAATTTTTTTCATATTCATTGTAGTTGAATATTATGTCTGATTATATCTATAGTTTTCATTAAGGGATAATGATTTTTAGTAAAAAAAATTATGAATTTTTGTATATTAAATTTCATATATCGAGTCTCTTAAATGCTGCAAAAAATTTATTCATGGGTATTTAATTTCATATAATAATATTATCATGCTATAAAAAATTAATCATCTCTTATTGTCAAAGGAATGTGGTGTTACATTATAGAAAAAATTATTTTTTTGAGCATTTAAATTAATCGAATAATTAAATTTAATAATAATATTTCATTATAATTATTTTTTAATATTACTCAAAGAATTAATTATTAATTTATATCGCATATATATATATTAAAATAATTACTTAAAAATGTATAAAATTTTTATTATATTTATATTACTATAAATAAACAATGTTTTTATTGCTGATATTATTGGTTTATAATTTAAATTTGAGGATATTTGTCCTCTATATTATCTTTTTTATGAAAATTAGAAGATATTAATATTGCAATATATAATAATTTATGAAACAACTCATTTGAAAAGATATGTAAATGGATGGAGAAAATTATCGACAAACATTGATATAGTAGGATCGATATTGAGGGAAAAAAGAAAAAGTGTATGTTGATGTGTTTAATGATCATAATTAACATAAAAACATATTTCATTTAGATTATAATTATCAATCATATAAAATTATGAATATGGATAACATATAACAATTAGACGAAGGTAAATCCAGTCGAAAAATATTGTTGGAAAATAAACACAACATTATATGATAATATCATGAAGAAGAGATTAATGCGACAAAATAATGCCAACAGATACAAATATTTTATAGATAACAACTATTAGTTGTCCAAAAAAATAGAAATCAATATTTTAAAATAGTTATCATAGTAAAAATTAGGAATTCATTTATTCATTATCTACCAAACAATAAAATTGATTCACAATAAAAAAATGGATCTTAATATTATTAAATTATTAAAGTGAAGGTATTATTGAATGTTATGAAATAAGACTGAATGAATTAGTATTATCAGAGTTGATGACTAATATATAAAAGGACATGTCTAATTTACTATAATGAGGTATACAGATATAGTATCATAGTTGAATATTCTAGTAACATTATTCAATACTTTTAGAATTTTTAATTTTTAAAATCATAAAATTACAATTTCCTAATTGATATTATAGACATATAAATGAAAAAGATTAGTAGACATTGCATGGTAATTTCCAAATATTTGATAAATTATTAAATTTTTTCTAAATAATTCTCACAACATGATTATTTTTAACAGTATCATTTAATTATTTAAAAATAATTGATAATCATATAAATTAACATTGTAATTTATGGAATAAAAAAATGATTACAAATGTTAAAAAGGAACTTTATAATTTATATTAACAGATATGAAATTAAAATATAAATATTTTAAACACTAAAATATAATATATTTATATTATAATTAGCTATCTAAAAAATGAATAATGGATTATCAAGTAAGATAAAAAAATATTTTCAAACCTGATGATTGTTACTAAATGTGAAATATATTCAATATTAATAAATTAATTAATATAAAAATATATGTGACTATTTAGTGAATTATTTATAGAGATATTTATAAATTCAGAGAAAATAGATCTTAATTATTAAAAATTACAATATATTTAAAAAATTTACATAAATGTGTAATGATTAAATGATAATATTCTTATGATACCCGATAATAGACCCTTATAAAATCCATATGAACCCGAATTTAATAAAGATGATTAATAAAAAAATATCATAATGTTTATGAACTATAATACATGTCCATAGAGATACCACCACATCCAATAATTCTTATCATGAATTGTGATTTTTTTATATTTGAATACATATCATACATTAATTATGTAATCATTACAATCTGATATTTAAATTTAACCCATTTCTTTATAATAATATGAATGATGAATTTTTTATGTGTTATGACTTTTCTCCCATATATCAGTTGATCATTAATGTATTTTGTATATAAAATTTTGTCCAATAAATTGTTACTTCTTATGCATAATGAAAATTTATGTGATTAACATTTTAAAAACATCATACCATTCTGGGTTAAAAATGAATAAAATTGAATTAGAGTAATTTAATTATATTTTTAATTTTAGTGGATACATTTATTATAATGATAATATTAAAAAAACTATATCCACCATGTTCACTTCTCTCTTTCTTAATTGCATTATCAGTTCTAACAAATTTTTTCTTTTATTAAAATTTATAAATACTAATTTTATATTTTTTCTAATATATAAAATGATAAACTCTATACATACACTATAAAAAATGACATCTAGAATGCAATGTATAAATTTAATAAAATAATAAATTATTATTTTTCAGTTCTTCATTTTTTAATATATTCTTTTCATACCACCTAAATATTTATACATTATATTTTTATACTAAATATTAATTGTTCTAATCGGTGTGGTTTAAAAATTATTTTACCTACTAAACATTTTAATATAGTAGTGTGGGTATATTTTCAATTTTAACAATTATTTTATATACGGTTATTATTTTCTCAATATAAAAAAATATTATAATAACATCATATATTTTTTTTAAATTATTAGAAAATAATTTTTATTTCAAATATTTGTAGAGAAATATTTATAAAAATACAATCATGAATGTAATAATTAAGGTATTCACTAATCTATATTTTTTTACATGTTTCAATTGTTTTTTTGTTTCTCATCGATATTTTTTTATGTTTTCATTGTAAGACTAATTTTTTTCTGAATATTGTTTTTTTGTCTCCTATGTTATTTAAAATAGATTTATTCTCTACTCATGTCATTTTTTCCACCCCTATGAGAATAAATAATTTTAATCATAGTGTGAAATGATATGTTTATTTACATTAACAATAGAATTAGGGTTGACCATATAAAATTACATTTTTATTTTCTTATATATATCAATATAATATTTCAGGCCTATTATTTTGTCTACTAGAAATAAAATATCTATTTTATATAGTATTTTTAGTATTCAGAATATAACTAAAAACCCATATCTCATATTACTCAAGATGATGAAGAAATTCAATCCAATGTGAATTTAGGAATAGAATTTCAATATATGAATTTATAATATAAAATAGTGCAAATTATAAATTTTTAAAATAAAAACATTATTAATAATAGAATAATCACGATTATATGTATGGTCTGGATGTTGATTTAAAATGGAATGTTTGAGGTAAAATTATGTTGAAATATTAAATTATTTTTTTAAATGATTTAGTGGTTGTTTTATATATATTAGTTTATAGATATTAATTATTAATGGAGATGGGATAAAATATAGAGTCTTAAAAATATTTCCATGACATATTTGTTTTTATTATTTTTAAACGGATTCCAATATCAGTTGAAAAGTTATTTTTTAATAAATTATTTGATCTAACATGGGTTATATACAATACAGACCATGTTTCATAAAATTAAATTAATAGATAAAAGTTGAGGGAGTATTTCATAGGGTCTATGAACTCATACACATTTGAATTACGGATGAAGGAAATGTGAACCATTAAAATAATTTTGTAGTAAGGCCCCATCAACACTATATTTTTTTAATAGCTGTAAAAAAAGATTTAATGAGGTTGGGGTTGTATAGTCACTACACAATCCCATAGACTATATAACATGATCTTTTGAAATTAAAAATTATTAAAAAAGATGATTTCGACCCCCCCCCCAACACATCCCTCTTTCCTCCATTTAACCCCATCTCATGAAATGGTATTTATGGAAAATTACTATGTCTCGTTAAGAATTTCCATCCATTATAAGACTTTTGAATCCAATGAATGTTCTATTTATTATCTCAACCTCCTTTATCCTGGATTCTCTAATGTATGTGATTGGATTGATGAATTTGGTGGGGAGGATTTTTCCTTAGTTATCAAAAATAGATTAATTTTTTTTGTATTTTTCTCATATTGGTTCTATGTATTAGTAAAGGATTGATTATAATTTATTTATATCTATATTTATGTTAGAGTCATGAGTGTTAATATTTTTCCTATCATTCATTAACTTGAGGATTCTATATAGGAAATTAATAATTAATAATTTTTAATTTTGTGTTTATATTTTAATTTGGGCTACTAGATGGAAAAATCACTCTCATTTGTTGTTGATTAGGTATAAAAATAATTAATATGATAGGAGGAATATAGTGTAAGTAGTATGTTCAGAAATTTCATGGATTTGTTATGACACATTGACAAAATTATTGTTTTTAATTATTGTAATCTAAAGTTATATGATTCTATGATTTTGAAAACTTGGGGTTCTTGTGTCAATTGATTAGGGAGATAAAAAATGGTTGTTTTTTAAGTGTCTGAGTATACTATGTTAAAATAAAAAGAAAATTAACTACCATATAATTATTTATGTTAATAATATTGGATTTTGATTACTGGTTATTACTATATTTATTAATTTTTTGAAAAAACGAATGATTTTTTGTAGGTTTTATTTCATATTTAATTATTTTAACTTCTAGATAGAGGTGTTATGATTTTCTTATATATTTTATCAAGGTTGAGTCTAGTGAGATTATGTACATAGAATTTTGTATGAGTGTTGGGTTTCTTATTATGTTTAACTATTTCTATAGTATTAAAAATTATGAAATGAATTTCACAAGGTTTAATATATATTTTGTTTATTTTTATTGTTTTTAATAAGTGGTCGATATTATACGAGTATTTTTCATCCCAAAAATAAATATGACGACCTTTTCATATTGGATATGATAATATGTTGAAAACTATCACATATGTGTGATTATCTTAATAATTTACATGGTGTGGTTTGTGGGTAATAAATCTTACTAATAGTAACTTATATATATTCTTGGTCAAAATAATATATTCTTAGTGAACCAATATATATTTTTTCTAAATAGAAGTATGATGATTGTTTCCTATTTACTATTTCACATAGTTTATGAGGTTTATTTTTTCAATATTTTTGGAATCAAATATTTTTTGGAAACTTGTTTATTATTGTTTTCATGTACACTACATTGGTTTGTATTTTAATTTTGATAGATTTTCAATTTATTTTTATAATCATTTGAATTTCATGTGTTTTTAAAATATATGTGGTGGTGTGGGGATCACTATGAAAATCCAATTTGGTCATAATCTCTGCCCTCCATGGATAAATTGGTTTAAATCGATATGGAGTTACATGAGACATAGTTTTAATATGAATATAATTAATGCGTATGATGGAGTAACAGAGCTTAAAAGTTTAAATGGTTAGAGGATGACGTATTTATGGAATGTTAGATGATGTTCTATTTTGGTTTATCCAATGTTTTTTTTATTTTCATTGTATAGTCATGTACTACTATTATATAGTTTTTGTATGAATTACATTGATTTTTTTCAACAAAATTGAAGTTATTAATTATGTGCTTGAAGTTGGATTAATAAGATACCCCCATGGGTTGTATTATATTATGTTTATTATTTATCAATCCATTGATTATTATGGACTGCTTCAATGTCCATATAACATTGCAATTTTATTCAGGTACAGGATTTTTTAGATAGTTTTTCTAACAACCCGAGATTTTATGAGATATATTATTTTTAATTTCATTGATGTGTTATATTATACACTACACCAAGATTAGCTTGTACTATACGCAACACCATTTTATCTTACAGTATACGCAACACTATTATTGGCTCGTGTTACACACAATTTCAAGATCATTTTCCGGAAACTATTCTACATAACATTATGTATAGATTTTGTTTAATTTATAAATTTAATAAGTTTTGATTATGTTATACGCAACAAAAAAAGGAGCTTTCACTACACGCAGCCCAGACATGGCTTACATTACACGTAATCATGACCTTCCTCGATAGCGTGTGTAGTACGCAATACTATGTTTCACTAAATGAGATATTATTATAATATTATTATGAACTAGCTATTATGAATATTAATACCCACTTTTTGAAATTTTATAAATTTTATCTTTCAAAATGGACTTCATTTTTTGGATTCGGAATATCGAAATTATCCTAAGGTGAATTTTTGGTGTTTTTCTTAAAACATTCAATTTTTTATGAATAGTGAAAACACTAGGTAATTAAGGGTAAAAAATGATATTATTATTACCCTAACACATGTTATAATTATATTTTATAAGTGTAAACAGACCAAAAACAACCTTAGGAATAAAAAATTACCTTTTAGGTCCACTTGGATTAGATTATGACATTAATTATTATTTTATTTAAAGAATTGTTAAAAGAGTTAAAATCAATGTGTAATAACTAAAACATTTTTAATATAGGGTTATACATTAGATAAATTAGACTACAAATATTAATTATAAAGATAAAATGATTTCCTACATAATGGTATATTATGTATAATTTTTAGAAATTATATAATTAAATTTAATTATGACACAATGATGATGCATTAATTACTTTATTAATGAAATATTAATAGAATAAAGACCCAAATATATGTAATTTGAGACTTTTTATAAATTACACTATCTTTTTAGATTAATATGACATATTATTATTGAATTAATTAACTTTATTTGTAACACCCTGAGATTTTATGAAAAATATTATTTTTAATTTCATTAATGTCTTGTGTTGTACGCTACACCCAAAGGATCTTGCACAACATGCATCCATGACTTGCCTTGCATTACACGCAATCACGAACTTCCTCGATAGCGTGTGTAGTACGCAATACCGAGTTTCACTAAACAACGATATGCTATAAAAATATTATTAAAACTAGCCATTATGAATAGTAATAACCACTTTTTGAAATTTTATAATTTTTATTTTTCAAAATGGACTTCATTTTTGGATTCAGAATATCGAAATTAGCCTAGGGTGAAATTTTGGTATTTTTCTGAAAACCTTCAATTTTTGATGAATAGTGAAACCACTAAGTGGTAGTTAAAAAACTGAATTTTTCATAAAACATAATTTTACCGCTTCTGTGAGTGGAATTTCAAAAATCCAAGAGACACGGTTAATATTAAGGACTAAAATGTGGTTCAATGAGATGAAAATAATTTTTTGTGAATAGTAACTTTTTAATTTTTTTTTACCACGGTTAAAATAAAATAGGGTAATTAAGGATAAAAATGATATTATTATTACCCTAACACATGTCCTAATTCTATTGTACAAGTGTAATTCGACCAAAAACAACCTTAAGAATACAATATGACCATTTAGGCCCACTTCGATTAGATTAGGACATTTATTATTATTTTATTTAAAGAAGGGTTAAAATAGTTAAAATCTATGTTTAATAAGTAAATCATTTTTAATATAGGGTAATACATAAGATAAATTCGACTATAAATATTCATTATAAAGCTAAAACGATTTCATATATAATGATATTTTATTTGTAATTTTTATACTTTAAATAATTTAATTTATTTATGACACAAAGATGATGCAGTAATTATCTTATTAATGAAATATTGACATAATTGACGTTATAAACACCAAAATAAGTTTAATTTGAGACTTTTAATGAATTAAACTAATTTTCTATTTTAATATGACATGTTATTATTGATATAATTAACTTTTTTCGAACTAATCATTCTGTTATGATTTTCAAAAAAATCAATTACTAAATAGTGTCAAAATTGACATAAAATAGGTTTTAAAACAAATATTATATTAGTAATTGTTATTTTATTCCTAAAAATCAAAGGATCGGCCAAATGACTTAGATACGGTTATATATACTAATAATAAACAACTTGGGGTTCGTTTGTCTTCCTATAGTAAGTTTATTAACCTTATAGTATAAGAACACAAGAAGACGCGGTAAAAGTAAAATTATTTAATTTAATGTTAAATCTAAATGATAAGGTTAAAATAAGAACCTAAACCTGTCTAAATTCTATTGGATGAGAGGATTTCGACCCATTCCAAACTTATCTTCGAAATATATCAATTTGGAGCTATTAAATACCGAATTTGACTTTATAATAAAATAAAATATTTAGTTATTCCAAAGGTGCCCCTCTCCTCCCTTATAAAAGGTCACCTCCTCCCTCTCTTCCACACACCACATTGAGCCTTCAAGCTCGTCCAACCCCTGCCCAATTCTCTTCTCCACTTCCCTAGAAACATCCTAGATGTCCTGGTCTTCTTCAAAGACCAAATTTAGTGCCCTAAGAGGAGGTCTCAAAGTGGCACTTCAAAGAAGAGGTAATTTTTGTTAACGATTCTTTCACCTTTATTTCTTCTTCCACTTCTTATTCTTAGGTTGTTTCATTATGAAGTAATAACATCAGTATCACTCATATAATGATATTTTATTATAATTATGAAACAACCGTATTTCACCATCTATCCATCCTACGGAAAAAGAAATCACCGTGCGTGCATACGTACAGAATACCGTCTCCACGTCGTGGTGTAATCTATTTTCCACCACCACCATAATTGGATGGGTATAATGGTGTAAATAATGACTATATATTACTATAATAAAGTGATATTGATTCAGAAATAGTATACATACAGTCCAATACAATTCCACGATCATGAGAACGTTATCATCGCTCGTGCGTACGTACGGACTATCTTCTCCACGACGCGATGAGATTCATTCTCCACATTAACCATTCATGAATTATTATAAAGTATATATAATAAGTAATCATGAAATATACGACATAATAATTATACTGGATTTGTGTTTATATATATGTATTTCTTCTACTTAATTCCATTCAACTCAATAAGAAAACGAAAATAGCATTCATGCGTACGTACGGCCTATCGTCTCCATGAATGGTGTATTTCTTCCCATTTACTGATCTATTATATATATGTATATTCTGAATATATATTATATATAAATCATGTTTTATATTCTTTAATTATGTAATCCTGATCTATGTAATCATATGAATAATTACAAGTCAAAACACGGACGACAAATGAAACGATTTTACCCAAAACGCTCTTTAACAAGGAATTTACAAAAGAACAGGTAAAATAAAGTCATAAGTGAACCATATATGATATCATAACAATGACTATGATTCTGGAATAAGTCAATGACACTCTTAAAATCATTATACAGGAGGTTCGGACACTTACGAAGCAAATCGGACCTAAGGTAATGGTTAAATTTTCAATCTCATTTTTATCTGAGACTACTTATACGTAAGTATTTACTGGGGTTACGTTTATCATCCATGACCATGTTTTCTAAAAATGTTTTTATAAAAATTTTACCATTCTTCCATGAATGTTTAAAGTCATTTTTACCCTTTATTGACTTTTTACCACATTTTATGAATGGAATCTTTCCTTTGGTTACCATATAATGTACTTTTTGACTTTTCCGACAAAAGTATGAGGAGAATGTTATTTTTTAACTTATACGGCATGAATGGATTTTTAAAACATTATTTCCAAGAAGCTTCCTTTAAAAGTTTTCATGTTTATTTTTAATCAACTTCTTTTAGTTTAAAACGGTATGACATGTTAAAAAAGGAAAAGTATTTTTGAAGTAGAAAGGATATTTTCCTCAAGATTGGAGTTCAAGTGTTTTATCAAAGTTATTTTCCATCTAAGATAATAAAAAGTTTTGTTTCTATCCCTATTATTACATGTATTTGATTATTTTGTGACGAAAATATTTTTATGAATTCCTTTATCCTATATGAATTGTTTTATGATGTCATGATGTTTGAGATTCCCATTTTTATTACATGGGTTATGCAATGATGTATGATTTATAATTTTGTGTCACACATAATAATGGTATCATTATGAGATGGGTGGGACCTATATCTCCCTCCAATTCATTTGGTAAATATTTTATATCTAATGAGATAGACATGGCTGGAATGGTAGGTTATACCGGTTCAGTGAAACAGGACAGAAATGAGGAGTGAACTCGGCTCAGAAAGGGACTTTGCCAACTAAGATAGTCTTGGCAATGAGTCTTGACTAATAAGAAATGATTCTCTATTGTTATGTGTGTATACCACAATGTTTCATGTTTTATGTTATGATTATTGGGATTACATTTCACTACTTGATTTATCCCATGTTATGAAATTATGATCTCTTTTGCAGGTTAAGATTTCTAAAAGATATGTTCTTATGAATATGAAGTGATTGATATTTCTTTTGTTTACCCTTATCGAGCATTTGAGCTCACACTTTTAGGTTTTCTTTTCCCCAGTACATTAAGAAAGGATTTAGGTTTAAAAAGGAAGATGATCTTTATGGGATATTTTGAAGATCTTTCACCATGATTAGAAGATTATATTCCGAGTTTCCAAAGACACTAAACAATTATGGTCCTTGTGTGTGTGTGTTTGTTATATACTAAGTATTCTACAAAAGTAATGTAATTTCCATGTACGTCAGGCTTCGGGTCTCTACATTATTTGAACTAATGATTTTTTTATGATTTTCACAAAAATCAATTACCTAATAGTGTCAAAATTGACATAAAATAGTTTTTAAAACAAATATTATATTATTAATTGATATTCTATTCATAAAAATATAAGGTTCTAAAAAATGACATATATAAGGTTATATATGTTAAAAATGAACCACTTTTGGTTCTTTTGGCTTGTTATAGTATGTTTATTAACCATATAGTTTAATTAAACAAGAAGAGAGGTTAAAAGATAAATTATTTAACTTAGAGTTAAATATAAATGATAAGGTTAAAATAGTAACCTAAAATTGTCTAAAACCTATTGGTTGAGATTATTTCGACCCATCCCCACATTATCTTCAAAATAAGTCACTTTGGAGCAATTATAAACCGAATATGACTTTATTGTAAATTAATATTCTATGTTTTTTCTAAAGTTCCCCTCTCCTCCCATATAAAAGGGCACCTCCTCCCTCTCCTCCTCACACCACATTGAGCCTTCAAGCTCAACCAAACCCTGACCATTTCCCTTCTCCACTTCCCTATAAACATTCTTGAGGTTTTTTTCTTCTAAAAAGACTAACTCTAGTTCCTTAAGTGGAAGCTTAAATGAGGTGCGTCGTAGAAGATGTAATCTCTTCTACCGATTCTTTCACGTTTATTTCTTCTTCAAATTCTTCTTCTTTAGTTGTTTTATTATAAAGTAATAACATCAGTATCAATAATATACTGATATTTTATTATAAATATGAAATAAACCCATTTCACCTTCTATCCATCCCATAGAAAACGAAATCACCGCACGTGCGTACGTACAGAATACCGTCTCTACGCCGTGGTGTAATCAGTTTTTTCACCACCACCTTTCATGGATGGGTATAATGGTGTAAATAATAACTATATATAGTTATTATAACATCATATGGATTCTGAGATATTATATCATCCACTCCAATTCAATTCTATAATTATGGGAATGCTATCATCGCTCGTGCGTACATACGGATTACCATCTCCACGACGCGATGAGATGTATTCTCCATGTTAACCACTCAAGAATGATTATAAAGTATATATAATAAATAATAATGAAATATATGACATAATTAAGGTACTGGATTTATGTATATATATATATATGTCATCTACTTACTTCCATTCAAGTAAATAAGGAAAGGAAAACAGTGTTCATGCGTACGTACAACCTATTGTCTCGTGAACGGTGTGTTTCATTTCATTTATATATCTATTATATATATATACTGAATATATATGTTATATAAATCATGAATTACAATCTGGAATAAATTAAATTATGATATAAGTAATAATAATATCAATAAAAACAAGTCCAAACATGTACGATAAATAAAACGAGTTTACCCAAAACGCTGCTTTAACATGGAATTTACAAAAGAACAGGTAATATAAAGTCATAAGTGAACCATTTATGATATCATAACAATGAATATGATTCTGTAATAAGTCAATTATATTATTTAAATCATTATACAGGAGGTTCGAGTACATACGAAGCATATCGGACCTATGGTAAGGGATAACCTTTCCAATCTATTTCTTATCTGATATTGTTTATTCTTAAGTATTTACTGGGGTTATTGTTATCATCTGTGTCCTTGTTTTATAAAAGTTTTTTTATGTATTGTTAAAGTCCTTTTTACCTAATTGTGACATTTATCACATGTTATTAAAGGAATATTTCTTTTTTTACCATATAACGAACTTTTTGACTTTTCTGACAAAAGTATGATGAGAATGTTTTTTTAACTTATACGGCATGAACGGATTTTTACGGTTTCAAAAAACCTTATTTTAAAGAATCTTACTCAACAAGATTTAATGAAAATTTTCAAAAAAATCCTTTTCTTTTAAATTCCTTGTCATTTTGTGAAAAGAAAATGATTTTGTAGAAAAAAGGATATTTTTATCAAAAATTAATTTCATGTGTTTTATCAAAACCATATTCTATCTAAGATGACATTATTTCATATGTTTATGTTTAAAGTATAATGTCTCTATGATTTACATGGTTTCACTTCTCTTATGATGAAATGATATCCATTTGTTTTATATGTATTATTTTATGATGGTATGATGTTTATGAAACCCATTTTATTCGTTGGGTTATGGAGAATGATTTATGAATATGTTGTGGAACACATAAGAATGATTTCATTTTGAGATGTATGGGACCTATATCTCCATCCAATGAATTGGGTAATGATTTATATCTCATTAGATAGACATGGCTAGAACGATAAGTTAATCCGGTTTAGTAATACATGACTGGAATTAGGAGTGAACTCGATTCAGAAAGGGACTTTGTACACTAAGATGGTTTTGGCAGTAATGCCTTGGCTACTATGGAAATAATATCATGTGCTTAATGGTTTTCCACAATTACATGTTTTATTCCCATGATATTTTATCATGATTTATGTTCCATTATGATCTATGCCTTATGTACTACAATGTTTTATGTCATTGCTCATGATTTCGATGATCAAAAATTATGTTCATGTTTTTAAGTTCAAATATATATGGTTTGTTTAATTTTCTACATGCTTACCCTTAATGAGCATTTGATCTCACCCTTATTATGTTTTCTTTTCCCCCATAGAATAAAAGAAAGGTTTTAGCTACGGAAACAAAAAGGGGGAGATCATTTTGGGAGATGTTGAAGATCTTTCAACATGATTAGAGGTTTATATTCCATATTTCCAAAGACACTAAACAATTAAGGTCCTCGAGTGATTTTTTATAAGTATTCCACAAATTTATTTTAATGTCCATGTAGATCAAGAGTTGGGTCTCAACAGTTGGTATGATAGGAATGGTTTAGTCAACCTTTGGAAACTATGATGCGAATACTTTAGTGAGATCCCTATAGATATTTCTAAGGTATGTCTAGGGATTTCCCTAAGGTTAATTATAATTATAGTTTATAGTCCTAGGATTACAGTAACTGTCATAGAATTAAACCTACGATGTTATATAATTAATGTACACCCCCTTTATTATGTTGTTTTCCCAAGCATGACTTTTTCCTCTCACACTATTCTTTATTGGTTTTAGACAATTGCTCGAACCCGAAAAAATCGTGTTGATCTATATAATAGACAATGTAATGATTTTCCTCCTGAAAAAACCAATGTTATGGGAGATGGAGTACAAAATCTTATTGATATACTTACAGAAGCTATGAATCATTCTGGACATCCAAATGAGCAGAGAAGTGAACAATATTCTCTTGAGTCCTTCATGAGGCAATGTCCACCTTCTTTCAGTGGGTCTTTTGATCCACTTGTTACTGACCAATGGATCAGTACCATTGAAAAGATATTTTCCATACTTCGCTGTTCAGAACATGAAAAAGTTATTCTTCTTGTTTACCATTTAGAAGGTGAAGCAGACAAGTGGTGAACTCTAATTATTAATACAAGGCCCCAAGGTGAAATTGAATCCATGGAATGGGATGAGTTCATGATCTTATTTTTCAATAAGTACCTCCCCTGTATTCTTCGAACAAATATGGAAAAGGAGTTCCTTGAGCTTAAACAAAAGGATGATGAATCTATTGGTATATACGAGGTGAATTTTACATGTCTTTTAAGGTATTCATCTTGATTTGTTGTGACACCCTAGGTAAATAAAGAATATGACATTTTTTTATTTATCCCTATTTGTGAATAAAATGTCAATATTAATTTAAAGGGAATGCTATGCTCGATGGCTTACCCAATACAAAACAACGAGTTCCTTTGAAATCTTACGTTGCACTCTAATAATAATATAATATTATTTTAAATGGTAGTTAACACCTAGCTGTTGTGATGGTGGGAATGAATAGAACTAACTACAAAATGATTATATATGTTTGTCAAATATTTTTACTTTTTACAATAAATGTTAGAGGATTAAAAATGCGAATGAATCCAATTTTAAGTGTAAACATTCTAATATTCTTTAATAGGTAGATTAACCACCTTTTGATGGAGAACCTCTTTTAAATCCACTTTTTGGAAATTTATAGTGTTATATTTGAAAAAATAAAATTCTTCTTTAGAATCGGGACATCAAAATTTACTTTGTGTAAATTTTTGGTATTTTTCCGAAAAAGTTAAATTTTTAATTTATACTGAAAAATGTTGTATTTTAATTCAAAACATCTTTTTAATCTAATTTATTTATATGATTAGATTATATTTTGAATTGTTTTTATGTGAAATTAGAATATATTTTTACCATTTAATCCAATAGTGGTCGTTGGATTTAATTTCACTTTGAAATCGGACTAAAACTAGTGTCAATCTATTGATACATTTTGTATCATAAAAACACGCTATTTGTTTGGATAGCGGGAATAAATTACTAAATTAATTAATGTGACTTATATGTTTTGAATTTTTTAAAATAGACATCATTTTTGATTTCGGAATATCAAATATAGCTTAGGGTGAATTTTTGTAAATTTTCTAAAAAACATAAATTTTTTATGAATAGTGTAACCACTAAGTGGTACTTATAAAAACTGATTTTCCATTTAAATGAAATTTTGTAAGCATTGTGTTTTGAATTTCAAAAATCCGACATACATGGTTGTCATTAAGAAGTAAAATGTTGTTTAATGGGATTAAAATAATTTTTTGGTGAATAGTAACTTATTATGTTTTTAATCGTGATAAGAGGTAATTAGTGTAGTTTAAGGTAAGAATAATGTTTTAATAACATGAAATGACCTGGACACATGTCTTAAAATCATTGTATGAGTCATGGCCGACCAAGACAATACATGGGTCAACTTGGGGACCCCATTGAGCCACTTTGGTTGGAAAATGACATAAATACCTTTTTATTTAATGTTAAAGTAAAAATGACACAAACATGAGTTGTTTTACTAAAACAATTTTTACATGGTCTTATACAAGTCAGATTTTTTACTATAAATAGTAATTGAAAATCTAATAAGATTTCATAAATCATAGTATTTTTCTTATAATTTTTAGACATTAAATAAATTAAATTATTTATGACATCATGATGATGCAGCGATGACCTCATTATTTAACGATATAAATAAAATGGAAAGATAATGTATCATCTAAGACCTACACATGTACAAAACCTATTTTATGTGTGGATTTAGAACTCTTATCACCTTATCCTCGAAGCATGTCAATGTGGGACCATTAATATACGATACTCATTCTAAAATAATGTAACATTTCCTTACTTTCCAAGGGTGCCCCTCCTCTCCTCTTATAAAAGGCTCCCACCTCTACCTCAATACCCACACTTCCAAAGAGCTTGGTTGGTCCAACCCCTGCCCATTTTGTCTCTACACATCCCTCTATAACTCCTTGAAGCCTCACTTTGGGCAGATGTCTTCCCAATGAAGCTTTTGAGCTCAAACCAAAGGGAGTTACCCGATTTTAAGGTAATGTCTTCACTTGTGTCCTTTTGTTTTATTTTGCATCTCCAACCCCCTAAACTCTTTTTATTCATTTATTTTGTAAAAAATACAGTATCTTAAATATACTAGTATGTTGTTATGATATGGATTCAGGCTAAACATACACACACCTACATCTAATGGTTAAAGAACATACTGTTTCTGTGGATGGCGAATTTCTGCCTCACGAAATGATGATTGTTAAACATTCTTCTAACACCTTCAATGGTGGCCATTAAGATGACACTATATTTATATATGATATATAATATGTTAATGTTTTACTTAAGGTTCTTTATTTTTCATTTATGTCATTCTTTTATGGTTTCCATTATGGGTAAACGCGATATCTTCATTTAAGGAAGTGCAGACTACCACCCCGTTAAACTGATTTGATTCGTTAATACCATATGTGGTACGTATAAAGGATATATTTAATGATATTATATATGATACCATACTGGAACTAAAATACTATTATGTATCATTATGTTTTATTTCAATTAAATATGCAATAGAAATGGAAGTAGCGTTCATGCGTACGTATGGCTTACCGTCTCCATGAACGGTACATTTCAATTCTTATCTCAAAATGTTATGTACTATTATAAGTACATATATATAATGGATATATATGAAATATATTACATCTAAATTATGGATATAATTCTGGAATTATAACATATATATATATATATCTCTAATTTTATTTTAATTCCATTAATATGACAAAAAATGAAAGTAGCGTTCATGTGTACGTACGACCTACCATCTCCATGAACGGTTCTTTTAATTTTTATCTCCAAATGATATGGAATAGTATAAAATGAATATATAATGCATATATATGATATTTAAAACATAAATACTATTCTCGATATGATGTACCTATAACTACATGGAAAATTATTTTCCAACAAGGTCATTTTTTGACTCATGTACCAAACATCGACAAAAACGTCTGATATGAACTCATATTATTAACCAATTATTATGACATTAAAATATGTGATATTAACTGAATAATAATATTTATAGGAGGTCCTTAAGAAATTATAAATTGACAAAAGTTTATCATTCAGGAATATAAAGAAACGAACAAGACAACTTGGACTTGAGGTAAGGGACCCGACCCCTCTCTTTCTTTTTAAGTACACTCTTTTTTTTCATTCCTTTTAAGCTCATATTTTTTGTGACCGAGATGTTCTTTTATATTACTACTACTGAAATTTTTTTGTTCATATTATGAGGGACCCTATTCTCTCTCATCAATCCATTTTGGAAGTTTTGAGTGGCGCCGTTAGGTTGCCGAATTTTCATAAGAGATCTAACCTCTCCCTTTCTTTTTAAGTACTCTCCTTTATGTCACTTATTTTAAGCTCCTATTTGTTATGTTGGGGGTGTTATTTTATATTCCTCTTGCTGTAAACATTATTTTAATATTATGAGAGACCATATTTTATCTCATCGATCCATTTTTGTATGTTTTAAGTGGTGTCGTTAGGCTGCCGAGTTTTCGTTAGGGATTTTTCATCTCACTATTATTCTCGTGAGATTTATGCTACATTTTCCACAATTTCCTTTGAGTGGTGTATGTACTTCCCATTATTTTACTCATTGTGTAATATAATTTCATTTATGAGTATTTACATCAATGTTGTATTGTCCTTCTTTCACGGGGTGCATGTCTTGAAAGATACCCATGTCGGTAAGGGAACCTTTCACCCTCCTCTTTTTAAAAGACTTCTTTTGTTATGTCTTTTAATTCACATACTATTATGTTGGGAGATGTTCTTCTATATCCTTATTGATTTAAATTTTATGTCCATGTGATGAGATACCCTTTTTATCTCACAATTTTGTAGTGACGCCGTTAGGCTGTCAAATTTTTGCAAGGGAACTTCTTAACCAAAATTTGTTTCTTTGGGATAAACTTGTACTCCTTGAATATGTCATCCTATGAATATGTGTGAATAACCTCTGATTTTTTTACAATTAATATCCACATATATTTCATGTATTCATTTGTCACACATAATTATGTAATTGATTTATCCTTAATCCAAGGATGTCATCTTTGAATGGGACTTCGTCTCAATCTCCTTTCATTGAGGCATATTTTGTTTTATACACAACCTTATTTTATACAGTGTATAAACCCCTTTGACATTTACATTTATAAAAAAGGAATATTTTTTATACGAAGTGTTTACTAAACGACAAAAGGGAATGTTTTTTTTGTACGTATGCAGTGACAACGACTTCTCCGCCGCTGGGACCATTATTTGAGTTTCGGATTCCTCTACAAGCCATACCTTTTTTTAAAAAGAAAAATAAATGCCATGTTTTACTTTTCTTTTATTTTTGTATTGAAAATGGTTTTCATAATGTTTTTAAATCAATGTGTTGTATTGATATCTTGTGATTGAAAGGTGGAAATGTTATGTTTCCTTTATGCATGTTTTATGTGATACGATTATGTTGAGGTTCATGGGCATTTTTATGAAGACGGGGGGTTCCATGATAAACTAAGGGTGGGTGAGCCCGATATAGCTCTCCAATGCATTGGGTAACGAGAAGAAGTGAAACATTAAGGTTTCTAAGAAGAGATTTACGGAATATACTATGGTGGGTATTCCAAACATAACCAAGAGGGTTACTCCCTGCGTAAGAATGTTATGAATGCCTCAAGTTACCTTTTATATCGTATGATTTCTATGATTTATTCATGATTTGATGAGGTATGTTAAAGTGCATATGTTTTATAGGTAAATTATGATTTCATTCTTATGTATATATGAACTCATGTTTCCTTTCTTTTTTTTATAACCTTTACTGAGCTTTTTATGCTCATCCCAAGTTTTTTGAAATGTTTTTCACAAGTCAAGGGAAAGGTACATGATATGATGATAGTGTCAAGGAAGTGTCAAGAAAGAATACATGTTTTATTTTAAATATGTTTCCATTGATGGGAAAAAATGAATACAATATTTATGTAACCACTTTGTTTAAATGTGGAATGTAATGCAAGTTTTATGATATAATTCTCTAAAACTCTAAACCTGAAAAGATCCTCAATGTGTAATCTTGTAATAAATCAAGATTAAGTAAGGTTTAAGGTTGGGCCTTATAGTTGGTATCAGAGGTTGGTTTAGATAACATTAGAGGCTAGGGTATCCTCTAAGCATAAGTGACATTACCATAATGGTTAGGATTTCAGAAAGAGTCATAGTTTTAGATAAAGTGAATGTGTAAGTATATCTTAGTGGTTATCTTCCTAATTAGTACATGATGGTTTTGTTGATATACTCACACTGACATTTCTGTTTTCAGTGAATGGATGGATCTAAAAGGCACCAAAGTGACAATAGGTTTGAAGGAAACTATGGTGGTTCTCTGATTAAGAGACTGGATGAAATGGGGTTTTCAATAAGGAAACTCGTGGTTGTTCTAAACCAACTATCAAGGAGTCATGATCAACCACTTGTACCTTGGTATGTTCTGTAATGCATCATGTACGAGATGGCCAAATCGATGTGGATGTTCATGTAATAATTATTAAGGTAACCATTAGGGTTTATATGGTCCTTACTTTTTAGGTAATTATGGGTTACTCTATGATATGATGGAAAATGAAAGGAATGAGATAAAATTGAGGTTAAAATATGTTATGATCATTTTTGAAGATTTTATCTCGTTTTTGGGAATGTTTTAAGAATTATGTAGTTTTGGAAAAAGGACAACACGCAGACCGTGTGACAACCTGTCGCATCGGACAAAGCTGCAGGAATCGAACCCCCAACCAAAGTGCGACTCGTATTTATCGCCTACCACTGGACTACATGATTTCCCTGGTTAGTTTGATTGATTCTTTTTAGTTAGATGATTTTATGAATTAATAGTAAGTTGATTTTGGGTTATCTATGGAAATTTATTAACCCATCATGGAGGATATGTGATTAGGTTAATTACTTTTCAATAAGAGACTTTAGGAGCAACTGATGTTGTTTGGAGATAAATGTTACTATTTAACTTGGAAGAATATGTGACTAAATACTTCAAATATTTGGGTTTCAATCTTAGTTTGGTTTTCTTAGAAGTATTTTATGGAAAAAAAATTTATAGAATGGTCTTTGTTGAACTTTGGGTATTGTTTGATAAATTTTGGATATTAAGAATATATTTGTTTTTTAAAGTATTATCCTTTTTGGGTATTATCTGATCTTGTACTAACCTTTTTGGTTTTGGTTTTGGTTAAGGTCTAAAGATATGGGAAGCATATAGTTATCTTTTGTGGATTAGGTGATCCTCTAGAAGTTGATTATAGTACTCTTAATGTGAACAAGTCTTCCTAAATACTCGTCTTTTGGGGGAAGTATGAGTTTGTGTAAGAAATATAATAAAAGTTGAATGTAAACATGATAAGTAATTATGTTTCCATATGAATAAATTCCCCAATAAAAAGTAACCTAAAACAAAAATGTTGTCTGCTAACTTTTCTAATTGGGGAATCGAATACCGTTTAACCCATCACAAGTTTGTGATTTTCTTATGGTTAACTTTCTTCTAGACATGTTTACTATAACTCTCTATCAGAACATGACCCTTTGTTTTTTCCTCCATGTCCATATTTTCATACTTGGAATCCTAGTATGGGTTAACTCGGGTGACCATTGTACTTATCTTTCTTTATTTTAAAGTATTTGTTTTACTGACTCTTGTTCCGATTTGGGATTTTCAATGAAGTTTCCAAGCCCAATTTTAAAAATTGTGAGGACGAAATTCCCAAAAGGGGGGAAGGATGTAACACCCCAGGTAAATAAAGAATATGAAATTTTTATATTTATCCCTATTTGTGAATAAAATTTCAATATTAATTTAAAGGTAACACTATGCTCGATGGCTTACCCAATACACAACAACGAGTTCCTTTGAAATCTTACGTTGCAATCTAATAATAAAATATTATTATTTTAAATGGTAGTCAACGCCTAGCTGTTGTGATGGAGGGAATGAATAGAACTAACTACAAAATGATTATATATGTTTGTAAAATATTTTTACTTTTTACAATAAATGTTTGATGATTAAAAATGCGAATGAATCCAATTTTAAGCGTAAACATTCTAATATTCTTTAAAAGGTCGATTAACCACCTTTTGATGGAGAACCTCTTTTAAATCCACTTTTTGATAGTTATATGTGTTATATTTGACAAAATAAAATTCTTCTTTTGAATTGGGACATCAAAATTTACTGTGTGTAAATTTTTTGTTATTTTTCCGAAAAAGTTCAATTTTTAATGAATAGTGAAAAATGTTGTATTTTAATTCAAAACCTCTTTTGAATCTCATTTATTTATATGATTAGATTATCTTTTTAATTGGTTTTAAAGTTAAATTAGAATATAGTTTTACCATTTAATCCAATAGTGGTCGTTGGATTTAATTTCACTTTGAAATCGGACTAAAACTAGTGTCAATCTTTTGATATATTTTGTTTCATAAAAACACGCTATTTTTTTTTGACAGCAGGAATTAATTATTAAAATAATTAATGCAACTTATATGTTTTTAATTTTGTAAAATATACATCATTTTTTAATTTGGAATATCAAATATAGCTTAGGGTGAATTTTTGGAAATTTTCTGAAAAACTACAATTTTTGATGAATAGTGAAACCACTAAGTGGTACTTATAAAAACTCATTTTCTGTTTAAATGAAATTTTTTCATCTTTGTGTTTTGAATTTCAAAAATCCGACAAACATGGTTGTCATTAAGATGTAAAATGTGGTTCAATGGGATTAAAATAATTTCTTGATGAATAGTAACTTATTAAGTTTTTAATCGCGATTAGAGGTAATTAGTGTAGTTTAAGGTAAGAATAATGTTTTAATAAATTGAAATGACTTAGACACAGGTCCTACCCTCATTTGATGATTCATGTCCGACCAAAAAAATCCATGGGTCAACTTGGGGACCCCATGGAGCCACTTTGGTTGGAAAATGACATAAATACCTTTTTATTTAATGTTAAAGTAAAAATGACACAAACATGAGTTGTTTTACTAAAACAATTTTTACATGGGGTTATACAAGTCATATTTTTTACTATAAATAGTAATTGGATAGCTAAAAGTATTTCCTACATCATAGTAGTTTTTTTATAATTTTTAGACATTAAATACATTAAATTATTTATGACAATATGTTGATGCAGCGATGACCTCCTTATTTAACGATTTAAATAAAATGGAAAGATAATGTAAAATATAAGACCTACACATGTAAACAACCTACTGGATGGGTGGATTTAGAATTATTATAACCGTATCCTCTAAAAACATCAATTTGGGACCATTAATATAAGAAACTCATTCTAAAATAATGTAACATTTTCTTACATTCCAAGGGTGCCCCTCCTCTCCTCTTATAAAAGGCCCCCACCTCTACCTACTTACCCACACTCCCAAAGCCTTTGGCTCAGCCAAACCCTGCCCATTTTGTCTCTACACATCCCTCTATAACTCCTTGAAGCCTCACTTTGGGCAGAAGTCTTCCCAATGAAGACTTTGAGCTCAAACCAAAGGGAGTTACCCGATTTTAAGGTAATGTCTTCACTTCTTTCCTTTTGTTTTATTTTGCTTCTCCAACCCCCTAAACTCTTTTTATTCATATATTTTGTAACCAATACAGTATCATAAATATACTAGTATGTTGTTATAAGAATTATTCAAACTAAACATACACAAACCTACATCTAATGGTAAAAGAACATACTGTTTCTGTGGATGTCGAATTTCTGCCTCACAAAACGATGATTGTTCAACATTTTTCTAACACCTTTAAAGGTGGACATTAAGACGACACAATATTTATTTATGATATATAATATGTTTATGTTTTACTAAAGCTTCTGTATTTTCATTTATGGCATACCTTTATGATTTCCATTATGGGTAAACGCGATATCTTCATTTAAGGAAGTGCGGACTACTGCCCCCTCAAAGTGATTTGATTCGTCAATACCATATGAGGTACGTATAAAGGATGTATTTAATGATATTATATATGATACCATACTGGAATTAAAATACTATTATGTTTCATTATGTTTTATTTCCATTAAATATGAAATAGAAATGGAAGTAGCGTTCATGCGTACGTACGGCTTACCGTCTCCATGAACGGTACATTTCATTTCTTATCTCAAAATGTTATGTACTATTATAAGTACATATATATAATAGATATATATTCAATATATTAAATCTAAATTATGGATATCATTCTGGAATTATAAGATATATATATATATCTCATTTTGTTTTAATTCCATTAATATGACAAAAAATGAAAGTAGCGTTCATGCGTACGTACGGCCTATCGTCTCCATGAACAATGCTTTTAATTTTTATCTCCAAATGATATGGAATAGTATAAAATGAATATATACTGAATATATATGATATTTAAAACTTCAATACTATTCTGGATATGATGTACCTATAACTACATGGAAAATTATTTTCCAACAAGTTCAATTTTTGACTTATGTACCAAACATCGACAAAAACGTCTGATATGAACTCATATTATTAAACAAATATTATATAATTTTTAAATGTGTTATGAACTGAATAATAATATTTATAGGAGGTCCTTAATCAGTTATAAATTGACCAAAGTTTATTATTCAGGAATATAAAGAAACGAACAAGACAAGTTGGACTTGAGGTAAGGGACCCTACCCCTCTCTTTCTTTTTAAGTACACTCTTTTATGTCATTCCTTTTAAGCTCATATTTTTTGTGATCGGGATGTTCTTTTATATTACTAATACTGTAATTTTTATGTTCATATTATTAGAGACCCTATTCTCTCTCATTATTCCATTTTGGAAGTTTTGAGTGGTGCCGTTAGGCTGCCAAATTTTCATAAGAGATCTAACCTCTCTCTTTCTTTTTAAGTACTCTCCTTTGTGTCACTTATTTTAAGATCCTATTTGTTATTTTGGGGGATGTTATTTTATATTCCTCATTCTGTAATCATTATGTTAATATTATGAGAGACCCTATTTGATCTCATCGATCTGTTTTTGTAAGTTTTAAGTGGCGCCGTTAGGCTGCCGAGTTTTCGTAAGGGATTTTTCATCTCAATTTTATTCCCTTGAGATTTATGCTACATTTTCCACAATTTCTTTTGAGTGGTGTATGTACTGACAATTATTTTACTCATTGTGCAATATAATTTCATTTATGAGTATTTACATCATTGTTTTATTGTCCTTCTTTCACGGGGTGCATGTTTTGAAAGATACCCATGTCGGTAAGGGAACGTATCACCCACCTCTTTTTAAAAGACTTCTTTTGATATGTCTTTTAATTCACATACTATTATGTTGGGATATGTTCTTCTATATACTTATTGATTTAAATTTTATGTCCATGTGATGAGATACCCTTTTTATCTCTCAATTTTATAGTGACGCTGTTAGGCTGTCAAATTTTTGCAAGGGAACGTCTTAACCCAAATTTGATTCTTTGGGATAAACTTGTACTCCTTGAATATGTCGTCCTATGAATATCTGTGAATATCCTCTTATTTTTTTACACTTAATATCCACTTATATTTCGTGTATTCATTTGTCACACATAATTATGTAATAGATTTATCCTTAATCTAAGGATACCATCTTTGTATGGGACTTCGTCTCAATCTCCTTTCATTGAGGCATATTTTGTTTTATACACAACATTATTTTATCCGGTGTATAAACACCTTTGACTTTTACATTTATTAAAAAGGAATCTTTTTTATACGAAGAGTTTACTAAATGATAAAAGTTAATGTTTTTGTCATACGTATGCGGCGACAATGACTTCTCCGCCGCCGTGACCATTATTTGAGTTTCGACTTCCTCTAAAAGACAAACCTTTTTTAAAAAAGAAAAATAAATTCCATGTTTTACTTTTCTTTTATTTTGGTATTGAAAATGGTTTTCATAATGTTTTTATATGAATGCGTTGTATTGATATCTTGTGATTGAAAGGTGGAAATGTTCTGTTACCTTTATGCATGTTTTACGTGATACGATTATGTTGAGGTTCTTGGGCATTATTATGAAGACGGGTGGTTCCGTGATAAACTAATGGCTGGTGGGCTAGATATAGATCTCCAATTCATTGGGTAACGCGAAGGAGTGAAACATTAAGTTTTTTCTGAAGAGATTTAGGGAATATACTGTGGTGTGTATTCCAAACGTAACCAAGAGGGTTACTCCCAACGTAAGAATGTTATGAATGCCTCAAGTTACCTTTTATGTCTTATGATTTCTACGATTTATTCATGATTTGATGAGGTATGTTAAAGTGCCTATGTTTTATGGGTATTGTATGAATTCATTCTTATGAATATATGAACTCATGTTTCCTTTCTTTTTTTATAACCCTTACTGTGCTTTTTATGCTCATCCCATGTTTTTTGAAATGTTTTTCACAGGTCAAGGGAAAGGTACATGATATGATGATAGTGTCAAGGAAGTGTCAAGAAAGAATAAATGTTTTATTTTAAATATGTCTCCGTTGATGGGAAAAAATGAATACTATCTTTATGTAACCACTTTTTTTTTAAATTTGGAATGTAATGAAAGTTTTATGATCTAATTCTCTAAAACTCTAAACCTGAAAAGATCCTCAATGTGTAATATTGTAATAACTCAAGATTAAGTAAGGTTTAAGGCTAGGGCCTTATAGTTGGTATCAGAGGTCGGTTTAGATAACTTTAGAGGTTAGGGTATCCTCTATGCATAAGTGACATTACCATAATGGTTAGGATTTTAGAAAGAGTCCTAGTTTTAGATAAAGTGAATGTGTAAGTATATCTTAGTGGTTATCTTCCTCATTAGTACATGATGGTTTTGTTGATATACTCACAATGACATTTCTGTTTTTAGTGAATGGATGGATTTAGTAGGCACCAAAGTGACAATAGGATTGAAGGAAACTATGGTGGTTTCTGATTAAGAGACTGTATGAAATGGGGTTTTCAATAAGGAAACTCGTGGTTGTTCTAAACCAATAATCAAGGAGTCATGATCAACCACTTGTACCTTGGTATGTTCAGTAATGCTTCATGTACGAGATGGACAACTCGATGTGGATGTTCAGGTAAAAATTATTAAGGTTACCATTAGGGTTTATATGATCCTTACTTTTTAGGTAATTATGGGTTACTCTATGATATGATGGAAAATGAAAGGAATGAGATAAACATGAGGTTAAAATATGTTATAATCATTTTTGAAGATTTTATCTTGTTTTGGGGAATTTTTTAAGAATTATGTAGTTTTGGAAAAAGGAAAACACGCAGACCATGTGACAACCCGTCGCGTCGGAAAAAGCTATGGGAATCGAACCCACAACCAAAGTTCGACTGGTATTTATCGCCTACCACTGGACTATATGAAGTCTCTGGTAAGTTTGATTTATTCTTTTTAGTTAGATGATTTTATGAACTAAGAGTAAGTTGATTTTGGGTTATCTATGGAAATTTATTAACCCACCATGGAGGATACATGATTAGGTTTATTACATTTCAATACGAGACTTTAGGAGCAAATGATGTTTTTTGGAGATAAATGTTACGATTTAACTTGGAATACTATGTGACTAAATCCTTCAAATATTTGGGTTTCAATCTTAGTTTGGTTTTCTTTGAAGTATTTTATGGACAATTTTTTTATTGAACGGTCTTTTTTGAACTTTGGGTATTGTTTGATAAATTTTGGAGATTAAGAATAGATTTGTTTTTTAAGGATTATCATTTTTGGGTATTATCTGATCTTGTACTAACCTTTTTAGTTTCGGTTTTGGTTATGGTCTAAATATATGGGAAGTATATAGTTCTCTTTTGTGGATTAGGTGATCCTCTAGAAGTTGATTATAGTACTCTTAATGTGAACAAGTCTTCCTAAATAATCGTCTTTTGGGGAAAGTATGAGTTTGGGTAAGAAATATAATAAAAGTTTAAAGTCAACATGAAAAGTAATTATGTTTCCTTATGAATAAATTCCTCAATAAAAAGTAACTTAAAACAAAAATGTTGTCTGGTAACTTTTCCTACTAGGGAATCGAATACCGTTTAACCCATCACAAGTTTGTGATTTTCTTATGGTTAACTTTCTTCTAGACATGTTTACTATCACTCCCCATCAGAACATGACCCTTTGTTTTTTCCTCCATGTCCATATTTTCATACTTGGAATCCTAGTATGGGTTAACTCGGGTGACCATTGTACTTATCTTTCTTTATTTTAAAGTGATTGTTTTAATGACTCTTGTTCCGATGTGCGATTTTCAATGAAGTTTCCAAGCCCAATTTTAAAAATTGTGAGGACACAATTCCCAAAAGGGGGGAAGGATGTAACACCCTAGGTAAATAAAGAATATGAAATTTTTATATTTATCCCTATTTGTGAATAAAATTTAAATATTAATTTAAATGGAATGCTATTCTCAATGGCTTACCCAATACACAACAACGAGTTCCTTTGAAATCTTACGTTGCACTCTAATAATAAAATAGTATTATTTTAAATGGTAGTTAACGCCTAGCTGTTGTGATGGTGTTAATGAATAGAACTAACTACAAAATGATTATATATGTCTGTCAAATATTTTTACTTTTTACAATAAATGTCAGAGGATTAAAAATTCGAAAGAATCCGATTTTAAGCGTAAACATTCTAATATTCTTTAAAAGGTCGATTAACCACCTTTGTTGGAGAACCTCTTTTAAATACACTTTTTAAAAATTTTATGTGTTATATTTGAAAAAATAAAATTCTTCTTTAGAATCAGGACATCAAAATTTACTTTCTGTAAATTTTTTGTATTTTTCCGAAAAAGTTCAATTTTTAATGAATAGTGAAAAATGTTGTATTTTAATTCAAAACCACTTTTTAAAATAATTTATTTATAAGATTAGATTATCTTTTGAATTGGTTTTAAAGTTAAATTAGAATATATTTTTACCATTTAATCCAATAGTGGTCGTTGGATTTAATTTCACTTTGAAATAGGACTAAAACTAATGTCAATCTTTAGATACATTTTGTTTCATAAAAACACGCTATTTGTGTTGACAACGGTAATTAATTATTAAATTAATTAATTCAACTTATAGGTTTTGAATTTTATAAAATAGGCATCATTTTTGAATTTGGAATATCAAATATAGCTTAGGGTGAATTTTTGGAAATTTTCTTAAAAACTTCAGTTTTTGATGAATAGTGAAACCACTAAGTGGTACTTATAAAAATTGATTTTCCGTTTAAATGAAATTTTATCATCTTTGTGTTTTGAATTTAAAAAATCTGACATACATGGTTGTCATTAAGAAGTAAAATTTGGTTCAATGGGATTAAAATAATTTTTGGTGAATAGTAACTTATTATGTTTTTAATCGCGATTAGAGGTAATTAGTGCAGTTTAAGGTAAGAATAATGTTTTAATAAAGTTAAATGACCTAGAAAAATGTCCTACCATCATTGGATGAGTAATGGCCGACCAAGACAATACATGGGTCAACTTGGGGACCCTATGGAGCCACTTTGTTTGGAAAATGACATAAATACCTTTTTATTTAATGTTAAAGTAAAAATGACACAAACATAAGTTGTTTTACTAAAACAATTTTTACATGGGGTTATACAAGTTATATTTTTGACTATAAATAGTAATTGGAAAGCTAATAAGATTTCCTACATCATAGTATTTTTTTTGATAATTTTTAGACATTAAATAAAGTAAATTATTTATGACATCATGATGATGCAGCGATGACCTCATTATTTAGTGATTTAATTAAAATGGAATGATAATGTTACATCTAAGACCTACACATGTACAAAACCTATTGGATGTGTGTATTTCGAACTATTATCACCTTATCCTCTAATAACATCAATGTGGGACCATTAATATACGAAAATCATTCTAGAATAATGTAGCATTTCCTTACTTTCCAAGAGTGCCCCTCCTCTCCTCTTATAAAGGCCCCCACCTCTACCTCCTTACCCACACTTCAAAAGCCTTTGGATCCACCAAACCCTACCCATTTTGTCTCTCCACATCCCTCTCTAACTCCTTGAAGCCTCACTTTGGGCAGAAGTCTTCCCAATGAAACCTTTGAACTCAAACCAAAGGGAGTTACCCGATTTTAAGGTAATGTCTTCACTTGTGTCCTTTTGTTTTATTTTGCTTCTCCAACCTCCTAAACTCTTTTTATTCATTTATTTTGAAACAAATACAGTATCTTAAATATACTAGGATTTTTTTATTATAATTATTCGAGCTAAACTTTCACACACCTACATGTAATGGTTAAAGAACATACTGTTTCTGTGGATGGCGAATTTCTAGCTCACGAAACGATGATTGTTCAACATTCTTCTAACACCTTCAATGGTTGACATTATGATGAAACTATATTTATATATGATATATAATATGTTTATGTTTTACTTAATCTTATTTATTTTTCATTAATGGCATAACTTTATGGTTTCCATTATGGGTAAATGCGATATCTTCATTTAAGGAAGTGCGGACTACCACCCCCTCAAAGTGATTTGATTCGTTAATACCATATGTTGTACATATAAAGGATATATTTAATGATATTATATATGATACCAAACTGGAATTAAAATAATATTATGTATCATTATGTTTTATTTCCATTAAATATGAAATAGAAATTGAAGTAGCTTTCATGCATACGTACGGCTTACCGTCTCCAAGAACGGTACATTTCATTTCTTATCTAAAAATGTTATGTACTATTATAAGTACATATATATAATGGATATATATGAAATATATTACATATAAATTATGGATATAATTCTGGAATTATAACATATATATATATATATATATATATATATCTCTCATTTTTTTTAATTCCATTAATATGACAAAAAAATGAATGTAGCGTTCATGCGTACGTACGACCTACCGTCTCCATGAACGGTGCTTTTAATTTTTATCTCAAAATGATATGGAATAGTATAAAATCAATATATACTGGATATATATGATATTTAAAACATCAATACTATTCTGGATATGATGTACCTATAACTACATGGGAAATTATTTTCCAACAAGTTCAATTTTTGACTCATGTACCAAACATCGACAAAAACGTCTGATATGAACTCATATTATTAACAAATTATTATAACATTAAATTATGTGATATGAACTGAATAATAATATTTATAGGAGGTCCTTAAGAAATTATAAATTGACCAAAGTTTATTATTCAGGAATATAATGAAACGAACAAGAAAAGTTGGACTTGAGGTAAGGGACCCTACCCCTCTCTTTCTTTTTAAGTACACTCTTTTATGTCATTCATTTTATACTCATAATTTTTGAGATCAGGATGTTCTTTTATATTACTAATACTGTAATTTTTATGTTCATATTATGAGAGACCCTATTCCCTCCCATTAATCCATTTTGGAAGTTTTGAGTGGTGCTATTAGGCTGCCGAATTTTCGTAAGAGATCTAACCTCTCTCTTTCTTTTTAAGTACTCTCCTTTATGTCACTTATTTTAAGCTCCTATTTGTTATGTTGGAGGATTTTCTTTTATATTCCTCTTTCTCTAAACATTATGTTTATATTATGAGGGACCCTATTTGATCTCATCGATCCGTTTTTGTAAGTTTTAAGTGGCGTCGTTAGGCTGCCGAGTTTTCTTAAGGGATTTTTCATCTCACTTTTATTCCCGTGAGATTTATGCTACATTTTCCACAATTTCCTTTTAGTGGTGTATGTACTGCCCATTATTTTACTCATTGTGTAATATAATTTCATTTATGAGTATTTACATCAATGTTGTATTGTCCTTCTTTCACGGGGTGCATGTCTTGAAAGATACCCATGTCGGTAAGGGAACCTTTCACCCTCCTCTTTTTAAAAGACTTCTTTTGTTATGTCTTTTAATTCACATACTATTATGTTGGGATATGTTCTTCTATATCATTGTTGATTTATATTTTATTTCCATGTGATTAGATACCCTTTTTATCTCTCAATTTTGTAGTGACGCCGTTAGGCTGTCAAATGTTTGCAAGGGAACTTCTTAACCCAAATTTGATTCTTTGGGATAAACTTGTACTCCTTGAATATGTAGTCCAATGAATATGTGTGAATAAACTCTGATTGTTTTACACTTAATATCCACTTATATTTCATGTATTCATTTTTACCACATAATTATGTAATTGATTTATCCTTAATCCAAGGATACCATCTTTGTATGGGACTTCATCTCAATCTCCATTCATTTAGGCATATTTTGTTTTATACACAACCTTATTTTATACGGTGTATTATCCCCTTTGAATTTTACATTTATTAAAAAGGAATCTTTTTTATATGAAGCTTTTACTAAACGAAAAAAAGGAATGTTTTTGTCGTACGTATGCGGCGTCAACGACTTCTACGCCGCCGTGACCATTATTTGAGTTTCGGCTTCTCTACATGCCATACCTTTTTTAAAAGAAAAATAAATGCCATGTTTTACTTTTCTTTTATTTTGGTATTGAAAATGGTTTTCATAATGATTTTATATCAATGTGTTGTATTGATATCTTATTATTTAATGGTGGAGATGTTATGTTTCCTTTATGCATGTTTTATGTGATACGATTATGTTGAGGTTATTGGGAATTATTATGAAGACGGGTGGTTCCGTGATAAAATAAGGGCGGGTGAGCCCGATATAGCTCTCAAAGGCATTGGGTAACACGAAGGAGTGAAACATTAAGGTTTCTCTGAAGAGATTTAGGGAATATACTGTTGTGGGTATTCCAAACGTAACCAAATGGGTTACTCCCTACGTAAGAATGCTATGAATGCCTCAAGTTATCTTTTATGTCTTATTATTTATATGATTTATTCATGATTTGATGAGTTATGTTAAAGTGCCTATGTTTTATTGGTAAATTATGACTTCATTCTTATGTATATATGAACTCATTTTTCCTTTATTTTTTTTATAACCCTTACTGAGCTTTTTATGCTCATCCCAAGTTTTTTGAAATGTTTTTCTCAGGTGAAGGGAAAGTTACATAAGATGATGATAGTGTCAAGGAAGTTTCAAGAAATAATACATGTTTTATTTTAAATATGTTTCTGTTGATGGAAAAAATGAATACTATCTTTATGTAACCACTTTGTTTAAATGTGGAATATAATGCAAGTTTTATGATCTAATTCTCTAAAACACTAAACCTGAAAAGATCCTCAATGTGTAATCTTGTAATAACTCATGATTAATTAAGGTTTAAGGCTGGGGCCTTATATTTTTCATCCAACCTGAATGTAAAGTTGATCGATTTTTCAGTGGCTTAAAACCAACTCTTCGAAGGGAATTAACAATAAGAGACTTTTGTACCTGTGAAGAAATTGTGTGTTGTGCTATCATGGTAGAACTGGAAGTTGTTGTTACATATCCATCTCATGATTTTGATAATAAACAAAAGATAGAGTTCAAGGAGAAATCTAAAAACAATGGTGAAAAAAATATGAATGTTTCTTTATGTTCATAGTGTGGGAAAAAGCATGGTGGAGATTTCCTAAAAGGTACTCGAAAAACTTTAAAGTGTGTAAATGAAGGTCATCGAGAAGTTGATTGCTGAAGTAATGGGATAAAGGTTTCCATTGATGTGAATAGAGAAAAGACTATGGAGAACGCTCCACCAACACTTCAATGCTGCAAGTGGAAGTAAATGGGGCATTATGCTAATAAATTCCCTAATCCACTGGTTAATGATGATCAATACAAGCAACCTCTTATGGAAAACGATAAAGGGAAGTCTCATGTGATCACTATTTTTGATTTTGAGTATGACAATGATGTTGTGTAATGATTAAGTGTTTTTGTAATGGGATTTCAAAATAGTATCATGGAATCTCATTTATGGTGTTGTAAAATTTTGGAATAACTATGTATTAGTTTTCAATAATTATATGGTATCAGTAACCATGAAAAAATGATTGAAATATTTTTGGAATGAAGATGTTATGCGTATAATGAAGGGATAATGATAAAATGAAATGACCTCATGACTGATATAAGGACAAAGTTATATCATGGTTTGTGTATATAGAAATTTGGGATTTTGGTATGTGGAAAGTGTTAAATTGTGACAGCATTCATGTTTTCACTAGGGTTCAATGGGTATTCATTTTTCAAGAGAATACATGATTATTCTATTGACATATTTTTAATTTTACCAAAAATATATATCGTATGATATATGGGGGATAAATGATGTTATTTACATGCTTGGTAGATGACATTTCTAGTAATTGTTTTCTTTATACTATATGCTCGGACAGAAGTATTTTGGATAATCCTAATGATTGGAATGAATTAATTTATACATAAATTAGTATTGTTTAGGGCTAGAACTTTTTTTCAATATTATTGCAGGAATGTAATAATAATGCAGTTTTAAAAAAAGGGAGAACCTGCAAGACGGGCAAAAACCCATCGTGTTGGAAAACACTGTGAGAATCGAACCCACAATCCAAGTGCGACCGACCTTTATCTCCTACCACTGGCCTACAGGAAATCCATGTATAGTAGAAACTAGATTTATTTTATTAAGAGGTATGATAGATGAAGTATAAGTTCATTTTAAGAACCATATACGATTAATCTCATCATAGATGGACTTATGTATATTTAATTACTTGTGATAGAGGCAGATGGAATGACCAATATGTCTATTGCATGATTTTCTAACACTTCGATAATGACAAATTCAACCTCTTTTATTTAATAGATGATGTGGAAATTGTTCAAGGCACAAACAATAGTGATATTGTACCAAAATCAAGTATGTATTTTTTCTTATTCAAATTTTTCAACATTAAGAAATGATATTGAAGACCAAAAATGTTGTCCTACTGATCTTATATCTGAGGAATCAAATGTTACCTTAGATCATCACAAATTTATGGATTTGTGATTGTTGGATTTTTCATAGCCATGTTCTCCACCACTCTCTATCAGAACTTAAAGGTCAGATTTCTCTATCATATCCATATTTTCACCTATGTTATCCTATGTGCAAACCTAGTGATTAGTTAATTTGGGTAACCGATACATTTCATAATTTAGTTTTTAAAGATCAGTTTTGGTATTCCTTTTTATGATGTGGGATTCTATGAAAGAAACATTCAAGTAGTAATCAATTTATAACCCCGATGAATTTCGAGGGTGAAATTTATTTTAAGGGGGGTAGAATGTAACAACCCTAGATTTTATGAGATATAATATTTTTAATTTCTATGATGTGTTCAATTATACACAACACAATGATTATATTGTAATATACACAACACCATATTAGCTTGCAGTATACGCAACAATATTCTTGGCTCGTGTTACACACAATTTCTAGTTCGTTTTGCAGAAACTATTCTACATAACATTAACTATAGAGTTTGATTGATGTATAAATGAAATAAGTTTTTATTATGTTATATACAACACAAAATGGAGCTATCACTACATGCAGCCCTGACTTGGATTATAATACACGCAATCAAGATCTTCCTCGATAGCGTGTGTAGTACGCAATACCGAGTTTTACTAAACGAGATATTATTATAATATTATTATGAACTAGGCGTTACGAATAGTAATACCCACTTTTTGAAATACTATAAATTTTATCATTCAAAAGGGACTTCATTTTTGGATTCAGAATATCAAAATTAGTCTAGGGTGATTTTTTGGTATTTTTCTGAAAACTATAAAATTTTGATGAATAGTGAAAACACTAGGTTAATGTTTAAAAACCGAATTTTTATTTAAATAATCATTATTTTATTTATATTAATTTTCGGTAAAAATTGATACATAATACCTATATATGTTCAATATAATTCATTGGAGTCATGTTATATGAATTTTAGATATATAAAAATTTTATTGAACTTTTCAACGTATTTTACCCACCTCCTAGGAGAATTTAATAATTTACAGAAAACATAATTTTACCATTACTATGAGTGGAATTTCAAAAATCTGAGAGACACGGTTAATATCCATGAGTAAAATGTGGTTCAATAAGATAAAAATATTTTATGGAAAATAGTAACTTTTTTTATTTATTTAGCACGGTTAAATGAAAATATGGTAATTAAGTATAAAAATGATATTTTTATTACCAAAAAACATGTCCTAATTCTATTGAATAAGAGTAATTCGACCAAAAACAACCTTAGTTATAAAATATTACCCTTTAGGTCCACTAGGAATAGATTTAGACATTTATTATAATTTTATTTAATGAATAGTTAAAAGAGTTAAAATCAAAGTTTAATAACTAAATTTTTTTAATATAGGGTCATACATTAGATAAATTCGACTATGAATATTAATTAGAAATCTAACATGGTTTCCTAAATAATGGTATTTTATCTGTAATTTTTAGACAATAAATAATTTAATTTATTTATGACACAATGACAATGCAGTAATTACCTTATCAATGAAATATTAACATAATTGATGTTATAAATACCCAAATAAATGTAATATGAGACTTTTATAAATTAAACTAATTTTTTAGGTCAATATGACAAGTTATTGTAGATTTAATTAATTTTTTTTGAACTAATCATTCTGTAATTATTTTCTCAAAAATCAATTAACAATATAGTGTCAAAATTGACATAAAATGGTTTTTAAAACAAATATTATATTATTAATTGTCATTCTATTCCTAAAAATATAAGGATCATAAAAATTACTTATATAAGGTTATATATATTAATAATGAACCACTTGGGGGTTATTTTGGCCTATTATAGTAATTTTATTAACCATATAGTTTAAGAAAACAAGAAGACACGGAAAAAGGTAAATTGTTTAACATAGATTAAATCTAAATGATAAGGTTACAATAGTAACCTAAATATTTCTAAAACCTATTTTTTGAGAGCATTTCGACCCATCCCCACTTTATCATTGAAATAAGTCACTTTTGAGCAATTATTAACCGAATATGACTTTATTATAAAATAATATTCTATGTTTTTTCTAAAGTGCCCCTCCCCTCCCTTATAAAAGGGCACCTCCTCCCTCTCCTCCTCACACCACATTGAGAATTATTGCTTGGCCAAACCCAGACAATTTCTCTTCTACACTTCCCTATCAACATTTTGGATATTTTGGTCTTCTCAAAATACCATCTCCAATTCCTTAAGAGGAAGCTTAAAATAGGTGTGTCGAAGAAGAGGTAATCTCTTCTACCGATTCGTTCATGTTTCTTTCTTCTTCAACTTTTTCTTCATTAGTGTTTTCATTATAAAGATATAACATCATTATCTATAATAAACTGATATTTTTTTTTATAAATATGAAATAAACCCATTTCACCTTCAATCCATCCTACGGAAAATGAAATCACCATGCGTTCGTATGTACAGAATACCGTCTCCACGCCGTGGTGTAATTTGTTTTTCCACCACCGCCATACATGGATGGGTATAATGGTGTAAAGAAAGACTATATATTGTTATTATAACACCATACTAATTCTGAGATATTATATCATCCACTCCAATTCATTTCAATAATTATTGGAACGATATCATCGCTCGTACGTACGTACGGATTACCGTCCCCACGATGCGATGAGATTCATTCTCCAGGTTAACCACTCATGAATGATTATAAAGTACATATAATGAATAATAATGAAATATATGACATAATTAGTCTGCTTTATTTTTAGGTATGTATATATATATGTAATCTAATTACTTCTATTCAAGTAAATAAGGAATGGAAAATAGCGTTCATGCGTACGTATGACCTACCGTCTCCATGAACGGTGTGTTTAATTTCATTTATCTATAGATTATATATATATATACTGAATATATATGTCATATATATCATGATTTACATTATTGAAGTAATTAAATAATGATTTAATTAATAATAATATCAGAAACCACAAGTCTAAACACGTACGATAAATAAAACGATTTTACCCAAAACGCTGCTTTAACATGGAACTTACAAAAGAACGGGTAATATAAATTCATAAGTGAACAATTTATGACATCATAACAATGAATATGATTCTGTAATAAGTCAATGACATTACTTAAATCATTATAGATGTGGCTGAGATACGTACGATGCATATCATATGAAAGTTAAGGGATAACCTTTCCAATCTCGTTCTTATCTGAAATTGTTTATTCGTAAGTATTTACTATGGTTATTGTTATCATCTATGTCCATGTTGTCAAAAAAGTGTTTCTATGTATGTTTAAAGGCCTTTTTACCCAATTCTGACTTTTACCACATGTTATTAATGAAATATTTCTTTTGTTTCCCATAGAAGGAACTTTATGACTTTTATGACAAAAGTACGAGGAGAATGTTATTTTAACTTATACGGCATGAATGGATTTTTACGGTTTCAAAACACCTTATTTTAAAGAATATCACTCTACAATATATCATGACTATTTTTAAAAAAATTATTTTCTTTTAAAATTGCATGTCATTTTGTGAAAAGAATATTATTTTGAAGAAGAAATGATATTTTCATCCAAGAATTCATTTCATGTGTTTTATCAAAACCATATTTCATTTAAGATGACATTATTTAATATGTGTATGTTTAAAGTATAATGTCTCTATGATTTATATTGTTTCACTTCTCTTATAATGAAATTATATCCATTTGTTTTATATAGATTATGTTATGATGGGATGATGTTTATGAAACCCATTTTATTCTTTGGGTTATGATGAATGATTTATGTTAATATTGTGGAACACGTAAGAATGATTATATTATGAGATGGTTGGACCTATATCTCCCACCATTGCATTGGGTAATGATTTATATCTCATTAGATAGACAGGGATGGAATGGTAAGTTAATCCAGTTCAGTGATACAAGACTAGAATGAGGAGTGAACACGATTCAGAAAGGGACTTTGTCAACTATGATGGTCTTCGCAGTAATGCCTTGGCTACTATGGAAATCATATCATGTGCTTAATGGTTTTCCACAATTACATGTTTTATTCCCATTCTATTTTATCATGATTTATGTTCCATTATTATCTATGCCTTACGTACTGCCATGTTATATTTCATTGCTCATAATTTTTATGTTTAAATATTATGTTCATGTATTTAAGTTCAAATATATATGGTTTGTTTTATTTTCTCCATGATTACCCTAACTGAGCATTTGAGATAAACCTTTTTATGCTTTCTTTTCCCCCAAGAATAAAAGAAAGGTTTTAGGTTAGGAAACAAAAAGGGGAAGATCATTATGGGGGATGTTGAAGATCTTTCAACATGATTAGATGTTTATATTCCATGTTTCTAAAGACACTACACTATTACGTTCCTTGATTGTTTATTTTTGTTCTATGTATTCTGAAATAATATTGTAATTACCATGTAAGTCAATATTTGGGTCTCTACAGTTTTGTTCAAGATGAAAATAATGATACCATTTTATTTAATTCATTTTTTATTAGGTTTGGAGATAGGATGTGTAATAACTCAAGTGGTTACCTATAAAAATTCTTTATCAATGTATTTGTATCCATACATGGGATTCCCTAGGATTCTAGGATAGTGTGAAATTAGTTATGTTAGACTGAGTTACATTTTTCTATGTTTATCCTTGATATGGATTCAAATCCATTGTAAACTAAATCATTCTTTTTATATCATGTATCATGATATTTATTTGTAGGGATGAGATATGATACAATTGATTAATTCATACAAACAATGTTTCATAATGAAAATGAATTTGATAAATATTTAAAGGGATGGTTTATTTGTTTATTAATCAAATATTATAATGAATATTATTTGATTGGTGATATTCATTATTTGGTTATAATTATAAGACTGAAAAATGGATTTTAGAGTGACTACATTTCTATTAATGTATACAATGATTTTTTCAACAATGATGATTAGTTTATTGGATTGAAACATAGATATGATTTTTATTACTCTAAACATAAACATCATTATTATTATTATGTATATTTTTTTATTTTATTTATTATATTGAATTTGATTCGAATTGAATCAATTAATACTAAAGAAATCATTTCAACGATAAACATAAATAGTTAGTTTCATGAATGTGAAATTTTTTAACAATTTTTAGTTCACATTTTTGAATATATTAGAAAATTTTTATCCAATTAAATAAAAAATTATGAATTGTTTCTGTACTTCTAAAAAAATCATTGTAATGATAATTAATCATTTTTATAATAATGATTTTTTTATATACATTTTTTCTAAGACATCATAGTAAATTTTTTTAGAAATGTGAGTTGGTTGGTAATGATTTCTATTAAAAATCTATTTTACAAATTATAATGGTAGTGGATTTGAAAATAATATTTAATTTTTTCCATCATTTTCATGAATGTAATTAGAATCTCCTTCTTACTATTCGTTCTATATTTTTTCATTCATGAGATTGTATGATTTTATTTTCATTATATTTTAGAGATTTCAATAAAATGAATATCAAAAGTTTTATATTTTTTTGGAAATTATATTTTGTTTCTTTTCAATAGAATAATAATCGTAAATGATTTGAAAATGGGTTTTGGGGAAATTTATCATTAAATTATTATAGATTATAAAAAATTTGTATTGTGTTTTTTGATATGATTTATTGTGACTAATTCTTGATTTAATCTATTTTAGTTTTTTTAATGGTTAATGTGCATCAATGAGGTTTTTAATAGGTCCATGATCCCAGGGTGGATTGGGATTTCATGATTTAAGATCATTTAAGGGATATTGATTTTCTAAGGATGGGATGATACTTTCCTTAGAGGTTCTTGTTTGAAATGAGTTTGATGAAATTCATGTGTGATGGATGATTCAAAGTAATTACATGTATAATAATTTTTTTAATTAATTTAAGGAAGGGTTATTTGGTTTATCATGATGGGTGATAATCCTGTTATATTTATTTGATAAAATGGGAAATTTTTTTGTCTTATTAGAAATAGAAGTCTGTATTCTTATTATTGACTCAACTACTAATAGTTTATTTATTAATAATGTCTTAAGGTCCATTATTCATTAATGGAATTTTATTTGGATCATAATTTTTTTATTTTTTATAAGATAGGATTACAAGAAAATAACATACTAATTCATGGTTTGTATTTTATTTTTTATGTTGATGTTATTTTATTCCTTGTCAAACTGATGGATATGTTTTCTTCAACGAGTTGTGAAATAAAAATCATGAAAATAGTTTAAATTTTAGTTAAGTTTTATTAATAAATATTAAATGTATGAAATATTATTTAATAATTATTCTTTTAAATAGTTGATGTAGGGTTAGTGGGAGAGTATTAATTTTATAAAAATGGTTTTGAGTCCCAATGGTCATGAACTATTTGGGGATTCTCATTTGGTATAACCACGTTAGGGAATTATATTATATTTACTAAAATATGTGGAGGGGTTATTCATTTCTATGTTGTGTGCAATCAATGAATTTAAGTGATATAGCTATGGTTTTGTTTTCTATTAATACTAATCTATTTTGTACCATGAAATTTTCATTACTAGTTGATTTAAATAATTATTGTCTATTTTGGAAGAAATTTACGTTTTTATAATAAACATAATCATATTTTGGTGTTTCTAGAATGTGGTTATTTTTTTGTCACTAGGTTAATAGTTTATTATCACATTAGAGAAATGATGTCAATACTATCATTTATTTTTGAACCTCCAGAACAATCCATGGTAATAGTGATGAACATAGATGCATTCCTCCAATAAGACATGTATTTTGGAATGGAAATGAGGGTATAAATTTCAACAAAATGGTACATATTTCTTCATAATATATATTCATAAACATGGGTGTTATTGATATACTAAAAATATGAAATAAATAACTAACCAAAAAAATATATATTAAATATAATAAAATATAATTATAAAATGTTCCATAATATGGAAAATAAGACAAGGCGCTGACCATGAAATACAAAATATCTTGAATGACAAGTATATGTTTTTGTTGAAAACATCAATCAACAAAAATAACCTTTGAACTGAATTTTTTTTATATGTTATCGTATGGTATGACTACAATATTTCTCATAGTAATACTCAACATGATTTCTCATGAGTATATGATATAAGTACTATAAATAAAATGAATAAGAAAGAGAAAAAATTGAATTTCCAAAATAAATTGTAATTATATCACATCCTCATAACAGATCTCTCACCAAGGAACATATACATTTTCAAATATCCATGTAATACTAGTATACTAAAAATGTAACATCGCATGCATGCCACCACAATTTTTCTACCCCATACCTTAAAAAATAATATATTGTTCTAAAATAACAACATTTCATTATTAAACACCCTATACACACATATATAAGATTTATATCATGTTCAAAGATATCAAAAAAATATTAGCTACATCCCATTACACCCAAAACCAACAATAATTTTGATATCAAATATATCCCAAATATTAATAACTATTCTATAATTCATTCCATCTTAATAAATTACACGTTCGATAGCCATAGTTAACATATCTATAACAAATGATTTTGGAATAAACTCATGCTATTATATTATGCAAAATAATGTATAGACACACATCATGTAACCATTTATTATGTATAAATGTTTCATATAACATAGTATGATACATTGGAAACCCACATACACATGATAATTTTTATAATGGGATATTTGAAACGTTAGAGTGGATCATTATGTTCCATAAATTTACTTTATGATAGGGAAATTACATGGAACCAGTAATTTATTGGAATTGAATAACCTCCCTGATTGGGAGGTAAATTTTATGATGTTATAAAATAATACAAATATTAAAACACAGAATCAAACTAATGGAATTTACCTAAATATTGAATCATATTTTGATCCCACTAGTAATAACACCCAAATACCAATCCTAGGAAATTTAATTCACTCAAAAAAGAATACAATCATCATCATTCAGCCATAATTAATCATTTCAAATGTCATTTATAAAATACTAATATGTAATTACTCTCATTAAATGTATTAAATAATCTATTAATTTCATCATTAGACAACATAAATCAATTATTTAAGTTGTGATTTTTATATTAATTTCAATGATCCAATAGTGTCAATATGAAAATATCATGTCTTATTTGGTATATCATATATCAACAAAACTATCATCTATAATAGAACGTAGAGTTACCTAATGTTCATTAACCATTAAATAATTTAACTATACTATTTATCAATCTAAAATATGTCAAGGAGAATTGTTTTCACGGTTCATTGGATAAAGGAATTATGAAATTGAAATCACAACTAAAAACCATCATTTATAGAATTTAACAATCAAAAAACATCTAAAACAAGGTAAATACCAACTCCAAATCCTAACCAATAAACAAATCAACAACCAACATAATGATCCAGTATCTAGTAATCACCTCCCTAAACCTGTGTCCTCCACCTGAAAATCAACCTCATATCAAATGGAAAAATCAACAATGCCTTCTTCATGTATTTTAATTTATCAAATCCTTATGTATAGGAAACACCATATCATATTTAGGGTTTTCCATTCATGATCACACAATTATGGAATTAGGTAAATTTTCAGAACAACAAAACTCATGGGTGAACCAGTGGAATACCAAGTATCATTCAATAATAGAAACAAATGAAATAAAAATATAATTACTCTCAATGGAGTTAAGAAAAATTAAATTCAGGAACTGAACTATTTAATAATTTATTATGTTAACAAGATTATTATTAATAGGTTTCAACAACATGAAATAATAATTAGAATCTATTATGAGATTGTAATATAAAATGAACATATTTTGATAAAAATACAAAATTTATCAAATTATAATATTGATAATTTCAAATATCACAATACACAGTAATCTTTCTTGAGTGTAACTATCATGGGAACTCTCAAATGATGTTCAGATTCAGGTTATTTCGGTGCTACATAGTGGCTGGCCATGATTATCTCTCAATGGAGGATGCAATTTAAAAACATATTAATGGTATTTTCAAAATATATTATAAGGTAATAATAACATATAATGATGTGGGGTTATCATTATAAAATAAATATGAATATTAATATTGCAATAAGATTTAATATTTTTTTGTTTTTATTTTTAAAATGAAATTTTATTAATAAATCAAAATAAGAATATTTTTTAGAAAAATATTTTATAAATCATAAACCATATAATTCTACCTCAAAACATACTTACAAATAGTTTTCATTGAAATTGAAATCCACTAAAATATAATCCCATAATTTTTCAACCCTCAAAATATACAAGACTTAACATAACCACAATAATGAAATGAATTGAACCCTAGGTTATATTCTGGAGATGAAATCATACCACTGTATGTTGATTATTGTTCCAATAATAGCATATGGTCAGTGGTAAATTAGGGAAAATCTCCACTTACTAAATTAGAATTAATTGTGTTTAGAGATTATATTTTAACCCTATAAATTAATCTCATGTTGTTTTGTATCACCAATTGTGGTTACGCTCTCACAATTCACACAATTCTTGACCTAACAAGATTTTGTATGAATCATTTCATTTATTTCATTGTTTCCATTAATTTAAAAACATTAATAAATCTTAATATTTTATTTATAGTATCTCATCTATTCAATATAATTATGTGAATACGGTTACAGTTATATTGATAACTAAGAAGAATCACTCTTCTAAGGGATGTGTAGCCATTATAGATGTGTTTTTTCATTTGAAAAAGGTCTTTGAAAGGGTATAACCAAATAAAGATTCTAATACTGATTTTCAGACCAAATATAATGATCAATAGAAGATGAAATGTAAAAATAATTGAATAAATCGATGATAAACTATGTGTTTATTGAATGCACAACAACATTACAATGTGAAGAAAAAGAAGAAGAATTCTTCGATGAAGGGATCCTAACATCAATAGCAGACCATCATTAATTTCCTAGAGAAATGTGGTGAAAAAAATATCATGTTCCTTCAATCTCCGAAATCACATAACAACCACACAAAATAAGAGAAATACATATTTTATACTGTATGGTTGTCTATGTTACCAATGGTATCAAGTGTTAATGGGAAAATTCAGCCAATTATTTGAAGACAATTTGGTCCGCTTACATGACCACCAAAAGGCAAGAACCATCTCTCCATATAAATTATTTGTTCAAAATTGATTTCTCGATCCCCTCCCAAAATGTTGGCCCATTAAAATAATGTAAGAAAATTATATGGCCCAAATACTGAAGGGGTCTTCAATTTAACGAGTCGAGACCAATTTTCAATTTCAGTCCCATTTTCGCCAACAAATTCATGATTTAGGATAGATGACCTAAATAAAAGTTACTTATAATTAAATCATTAACACAGTCAAAAAATATTATTTTCGAATAGTTAAAATTAAATTAATTATGTTTGATATACTACACATAATTTTTAGAGTCTAAAAAGGAAATTTTCATCAAATTTTCAAATAAATAATATAATCACAAATATTTTATAAAAAACATATTTAATAGAGTGTGACAAAATTTATTAATTTATTATAAATATATGGATGTTCATACTTATCAATCCATATTGGAAATATAGTAAGATAATGAATCAAATCAAGAGTTAATATCAATCAATTTTAAAATCATTGCCTCGTTAATTGTGTCAAAACAAAATCCAGTAAGATTCATTACACTAATCATAGAGAAACAATACCAAATTCTAACATGCCACTAATTCAACATATTTGTGTGTGCTATCCATTACATTTTAATATCTCACCCTTTATTATGTACATTAGGAACTTGTAAAAAACTTCTTCTTACATGGATTTATTTACCGAACACGTTATACGTTATTTGAAATCGAATTTCATGACCGACAAACTTTAGAATTCATGAACGTAAAACATTAATCTCTTGACATAGATATTCACGTATGTTATACATTTCATAACTCCCCTCATTTAATATTATTATTATTATAATTTTGACTTGAATAAAATCTCACACTCATCATTCAACCCTTGAATGATCATCTCACGACAATAATTGTAATAGATATAACAAGAATAACAGTCAAGAAAGAGTGTTTTTTGAACTCCCCAAGAAAAAAACCATAGTTTATTATTTTTATTTTGTTTGATTAGGGAATAAAATAATCAAATAGCAGGTACACACAGAGGTAAATTCAAAAAAGTAATGAAACCCAGAAGAATAGAATGAAATTTATAGATCAACCGTTGAATTTTTTACCAATCTTGTCAACACCATCAATTGAGTGGGAAAATTTTCACGAGACACGGTTGGGTGAAAATTTGTGTGGAGAAATTAATGAGACAATTTACAATGAAAATTTATCATAATGAATGTTGCCATGATCTAAAAGTATTTATAATTACATAAATAATCATAACATTGATGACATATATTATTATAAAAATCATCCATTGACTATGAAATCTTACGCACGATTATCATTCTACAAATTACTATTGAAATAAATTGATTATCCATATGTTACACATTATAATGCTTCAATATATATATTTTTATATATATTTTTGGTTTTTTTGAACATTTATTCACAATATTAATAGAACATACATACAAAGCATACAAGTGAAAATCATAAATATATACTAAAAAATGATGTCCCATCCCCCGAACTTGAAATATTTCATTATCCTCAATGTGATCCTATGAGATTATATATTCACAATAAATGAGTAATTTAAAAAAGTAAAATTATTATATAAGTGAAAGGATTAGGAATATCCAGGTATTTTCTAGTAACGATGGGGACATGCAAGGTGATGAAATAAACTAAATTTGTAGGAAGTCCTTCATTGTATTTCTTTAAATGTTTCCCATTGAATATAAAGATCCTTCTTATATCCTTTTTTGTGACCTCCTCTACACCATAATGAAAATAATTAGATAAAATATAAGGACCTAACTATCTAGAATGCAACTTACCAAGCATAAACATCTTTCATGAACTATAGAGATATGAATTTCTCTAAATCATGAAACTCTGTTTGTTTTATCCTTATATAATGAGAATATTTTGACCCTTAATATAAGTGTCTTCAGTTCTCATAGGATGACAATCGAATATCCTCACATTCTGTAAATTTCAACTTCCTTTGAATTCCATCGTGAACCAAATCAATGTTTCATTTCATTATATCCTAACATTCCAAATTCTTGACATCCACTGGGAGATGACGTGATTTTAAAAAAAATCTAAAATGGAGATAAAATGAAGGATGAATTGTATGCTATAAAATAAACCCAAAGAGAATAATCTAATCACTTTATCAAATCCTTCATATTTAGCTACATGGATTTCTTCAAAATTTGATTCAACTACCAATTTGATAACATGGACTGGCCCAATGTTTAGGGGTGGTATGGTGTTGATGTTTTGTGTGTCACCCCATACATATGAAGGTGGGATGTCAAATTATGATTTTAGAATCATGTCCCTTTGTCACTTATGATGACCTTTGGTATCCAAAACCAACAAAAAATATTTGTCTTTAAAAATTCCACTATAACATGAGAATAATGAGTCAGAGTAGCATCAGGCTCCACACATTTTCCAAAATAATCAATTACAAATAAAATTAAAAAACAACCAAATTAAAAAGGAAAGGGATCCATAAATTTTATCCCCTATAAATTAAAAATATCACAGAATAATATGGGATGTTGTCGCTTCTCATGTCTCCAATAAAAGACTCATGTATGTTGGAAATGATAGAATTACTTACAAAATATGTGTGCATCATGGAATAAGCTTTGACAATATAAACTATAGTCTAAAACATACAAACATTTACATTGGGTTTCAATGTATCTTCCAAATTATTTTGTATGGAAGAATTGTACAATAGTGTAAAACTCATGATTCGGAACACACCTACTAATAATAGGATCAGAAAACATCTGACCATGATATTGATTATCCCACACATAAAATATAGACCAATTCTTTACTTTTTTTACATGATGTTTCATTAAATTTGAAATAATTACATAAGAAACAAGACGGTTAACTAAATCATCATACCAATGATGTGATTGTAAGATGGAATAAAGATGAATATTAGATAAAGATTCCTGATTTGGTACCAAGACCAATGTATCAGTCACTACATTTTATGTAAACCAAGTGATGTGGTCCACCACCAAGTTATCTGACCACGTCTTTTACATTATCTCAATATCGAATTCTTGAAGAAGATGCATCCATCAGGTAAGTTAGGGATTTGAATCTATATTCTTCAAGATGTATATTAGAGCTACATTATCAAAAAAAACCCAACTAATTTAGAGCCCAAAAAATATGAATGAAATTTATCTAATGAAAATATGACAGCAAGGACTCCATTTACATGGTTTTGTATTTGATTGGGTTGAATCCAATGTCCTCAAGGAAAATTAAATCACAAGTGAATGCCCATATAACCTATATGATAAAAATTCCCCAATGACATAGTTTGAATCATCCCACATCATATCATTGGTAATGCACCAATATGGGGGGATGTATGATTAGTGTAGTTGTTAGAAACTATTTTAGCTCACCAAATGAATTCCTGAAGGAATCTTCAAATACAAAATTAGAATACTTTTGAAGTAATCATGACATATAAAGAGGAAACGTAGTAAAATCTATGATGAAGCACCAATAAAATCATGCATTCTATTTTAATGATCTAATAGAACGCTTGCATGAATGAAATAGTAATTATGAACTAATATATACATAAGGTAAATCAACCACTATCCCATGGTTTGACGCTACATGACCTAAGACAATCCCTTGCTCTACCCTGAAATGACAAAATTAAATACTCAATTCAATATTATTCTCAATACAATAATTGAAAACCTTTCCCCAAATAGTGATAAATTCATCAAATTATGGCCCATACACTATAATATCGTCCATAAATACGTCCATGATGTTCTTAAGAAAATCTGAAAAAATTCTCACTTTTCATTTCTGGAAGTAACCTGGGGTGTTGAAATGTACAAATTGAATCCTCTGGTAGGGAAATGTGGCGAATTGAAAATTTAATTTTGTCTCCTCTTGATCCTTCAGAGTTTCAAGAATTTAAAAATATCAAAAATACATCCATGAAAAAATAGTTCCTTTTCCATGTTAGTCTCTCAAGTATTTGATCAATAAATTGGAGGGGGGATGGTCCTTATGAGTGAATAGATTTAATTTTCATTAATCAACAAACACACATAAACTGTTTTGTACCCTCATTGGAACTAATTCATCTTTATCATTTTTAATATCAGTAACACCACTTTTCATTGGCACAACCTAAATAAGAATCACCCATTGAGAATTTAAAATTTGATAAATCATATATACCTCATGCAATTTTTCAACTTTTTTTAACAACATCCAATTGTGTTTGATTGAGTCTTTTTAGTCATTTCTTAACTATTTTATCCCCATCCACCAAAAAAATACCACACATGCAAACGGATGGGTTATTACCTAATTTTTTCCCTAAGGACCACCTGATTTCCATTATGTTCTCCCTCAAAAGACTCATAAAGTTTTTTCATGTTCGAAATGAATATTTTTAGAAATGATTAAATGTAATATATCAACACTCAATATGTATGTGTGATTTTGATTTGGTGGTAATGGATTGTGTTCTAGTGTAGGGGGTGATGTATGGATTGATACATTAGGGGAATCGAAATATGGGAAAACTATACATCTATACTAGACTAAACATCATCAAAATAAGAGAATAATGCATAAAAACCATCATCATACTCAACATCTAGGTCATAATTAGAGTGAACATGATCAAAATCAAAATATTAATCCATTTGAAAATAAAATCTAATATAGTTTTGTGCATTTGAAACATGTGTGGGAGTGCACATAGACATTAAAATAGAACCAATCCTTGTAATCTCTCTAAGCATAGGACAATAAAATCCCTTGGGGTTTTTATTTTTTTATTATAAATGTAACTCCCCGAACCCAGTTACCCAGAGTTGGTGGCATGATCACAAGGAATCATGTCCTGAAAGACCGATTAGTGTAGTAGTCTTGGAAATTAGATTACATACACGAATGTTACATTGAACTTTAAAAAATACAAAACAACATAAATAATCTTTATGAACGCAATTATTCCCTTAGCTTAACCCTGCATATCAATCACAATACACTTCTTGGAATCCTTGGAAAAATAAAACATGGAATGTGGTGAGCTCAAATGCTCAGTAAGGGTAAGAAACACTGCAGAAACTTTCATAAATAAGCATAAACATTTAAGGCAATATATAACTAAAACAAAATACTTTTAAACTTGAAAATAATCATAATGTGGAAAAGATAAAATGAAAAAATGCCATTTACTTACTCGCATGTATATTCTACTATTCGAATAATCTCATGAAATATCAATAACCACTTTCATAAAGATGGAATGCATAATGACAGACTATCATAACCATGTAGCCAAGGCCTCGTGCCACGACTACAAATAAGAATTTGTCAAGGCCTCGTGCAAAGACACTAGTTTGTCTCATGAGACATACCGATGCATCGAGGAGCTATAGCGGGCTCCACCCGACACTTATTAAGTCCAATTCATTCCTCATATGAACAGGTTTAAACATAACATAAATATTCGTAATAAAACTAGAATAGGAGATGTCAATACATTCTCTATAAACAATGAATGGTATAAAAATAACACATCCAAAGTCAAACATATCATAACTCATTCAATACAATAAGGAATATTGTATTATAATAAATCAACCTCAATCCAAAATAATATCCAGTAGAGGATACTGACATAGATGAAAATGATGAGTAAAACATTTTGAGAGAAATATCCTTTTTGTAAAATCATTTAAAAGTAACACATTTATAAAAGAATTAATTTAAAAGGTATTTTTGAATCAAATAGTCCCATACCAATTTGAAACTTTTGAAAAGAATTTATCATTTCAAAAATTTCATGTCCATATAAATAAATCCTTAAAATCATTTTGAAAACATGGACATTAATTAAAATGATCTAGACAGATAAATCATTAAAACATTTTAAATTTGGATCATGATAAATAGTACCTTTCAAAATCCTTAAAATCATAATTTTGAAATCGCTTTTTTGAAAAATGGGCATCGATGATAAAAATGTCCCACTAAATATTTATACATAAACAATCTCGGATAATAATGAGATTGAGGAATTAACCTTTACCTTACACTTTCTTTTACTCGAGGGTACGATTAAACTCGTGTATGAAGATCGTAGTATGTTATTAAATTATAACAGAATGATATTAATATTTATGATATCATACAAGATTTATTTAAGACTTTATACTACCCATTTATTTAAAATATCTATGTTAAATTAACATTTCGGGTAATGATCGCTTTATTTATCATACACGTTTTAACTTGTTACTCCTGATTGTATCACTTAGATCATGATTTAAATAATTACAGAATATAAAACATGATAAATATATCATATATATTTAGAATAAAAATATATATAATATGCATATATATGAAATGGAAAACACTGTTTATGGAGACGGTAGTCCGTACGTACGCATAAACGTTGTTTCTGTTTTCAAATGGTATTGAATGGAAGTAAGTGAATAAGATGTATGAAAGTACATAAATACATATATATATATATATATATATATAAATCTCCAGTAGAATTATTATGTCATATATTACATACTTATTAGTAATATATATTTTTATAATCATCGATGAATGGTGAACTTGGAAATGAATCCTTTCGAGTCGTGGAGACGGTAATCCGTACGTATGCACGTGCAAAAATATCAGTATTTTGATAATAAAATAATATATAATTGAATGGTATATCATATATACAGAATCCTTATAATATTATATTTATTATTTACATCAAATACACATCATTATTATATCTATCCAAATAATAATGTATTGAATACAACTACACCATGATGTGGAGACGGTAAGCCGTACATATGCACGTATGGTGACATGTCATTCAAAGGATGGATAGAATACTGATTATGGTTGTACAATATTTATAATAACATCACATTATATAGGAGATACTGGATTTATTATTTTATAATAGTAATAACAAATAAATAATAAGTTGAAGAAGAAAGGAACTTGAAATAAGGTGGTGAAAACATTACCTCTTCTTCGGGTTCTTCCTTTTGATTTGAACAAAAATGATCCTTAGGATTGCTTTCTGATAAAAATAAGGCCTCTAAGTTGTATTGAGATAAGTTTTGAGAGTATTTGGGTATCGTTTGGCCAAAAAAAGGCTTTGATGGTGTGAATTAATGAGAAGGGGGAGTGCCCTTTAATAAGAGGGGTGAGGGGCACCTTTGGAAAAGTTAGAAATATTATTTTATAATAAATTCATATTCGGTTTCTAATGGCTCCAAAGTGGATTATTTAAATTTTAAGGGGGGGGGGGATGGGCCGAAAACCACTCAAACAATTGAATTTAGATAGGATTGGGTCATTATATTAACCTTATCTTTTAGTTTTAACTCTTAGTTAATTATTCTGACACTTACCATGTCACTTTCTATTTTTATATTATATATTTAATAAAGTTACTATATACCTCCAATAGACCCCCAATTGGTCCATAAATGACACACCTATCATGAAATAATTCTCTTGTCCGAACCTTATATTTTTAGGAATGGAATATCAATTAATAAAAAAATATTTGTTTTCAAAACTCTTTTATGTCAATTTTAACACTATTCAATAATTGATTTTTTTAAAAATATAACGGAATTATTACCTCTCAAAAGGTTAAGTAAATCAATCATAACATGTCATATTATCCTATAAAATTATTGTTATTTATAAAAAGTCTAAAATTACATTTATTTGGGTATTTATAATATCAATTATTCTAATTTTTCATTAATTTGGTAATTACTACATCACCATTGTGTCATACATAAATTATATTAGATAATGTCTAAAAATAATAAATAAACTACAATTATGTAGGAAATCTTTTTATCTATTTAATTAATATTTTTAGTCGAAAATCAAACATATATAACCCAATGTAAAAAAAAATTTCTAAAAAATATATGCTTATGTCATTTTTTATTAATTTTAACTTAATTAAAATAAAGTCTCCCTATCACCTAAATGTGGCTCCATGTGGTCCCAAAATCGACCTAAAGATTCCCATGGTCGGACATGTATCCACCAATAAGTTTAGGACACGTTTTAGTGTAATTTAGTATTATTATAATATTATTTTGTAACCCTTATTTACCGGATTTAGCCTTTAACCATGGTAAATAAAATATTTACCGAAAAAATTATTCAAAATGTCTAAAAATAAATGTTACCTTTTTACACAATTTGTAAATTCTGATTCGAAATTCAAAACACAGAAGTCAAATAAATTAATTATAATTAATTCCCGCTGTCAAAACAAAAAACGAGTTTTAAAGATATAATAACTATCAAAATATTGATACTTATTTATGTCCGGTTTAATTGTGAAATTATGTCCAATGACCAACATTGTATTAAATGGTAAAAATATATTCTAAATATACTTTAAAACAACTCAAATTCATAATTTATCACTATTAATTATTTTGATTAAAAGAATTTTTTTAATTAAAAGTCAGTAATTGTCACTATTCCTCAAAATATTAAAGTTATCCGAAAAGTACCAAACTTTCACCTTAGGCTAAATTCGATACTCAGAATCCAAAAATGAAGTCCATTTTGAGAGATAAAATTTATAAAATTTTAAAAATTAGGTATTACTATTCACAATGGCTAGTTTGATTGGTTGTGGTGTGTGTTTGAACTCGATGTTGCGTACAACACACAATAATGAATTATTCAAAGAGGAGCATACCATAGAAGCTTGGGGTGTTACATTATACCCTCCTTCAATAAATTGCGTCCTCGCAATTTGATATTGTTCTTCGAAAATAATGGTAGAAAATAGAAAATATATTTGTGGTAAAACCCATATCAGAAATTTGGTTAATAAAATTTAGTCATAATAAGAGGAAAGAAGAAATTAAATGGTCACCACCAAATTATGATCTCGATTAGGAGAACATTGGTTGCAATTAGAGACATATAATTAGAGGAAAAACGTAAATATTTATAGGTAGTGATTGAGGTCATTAGTCACAAACAAGTTTAAAATTAAGGTCCTTAAATTCATCAATCTATGATGATTTAAAATACCATCGGTTCAACAAAACATAATGTGTTAGGATAACACATTTTTTACGTTTCAAAATATCTTAGTTGAAATACCACATCGAAAAATGAATTAATGAGGCCTCTATTTAAAATAAAGAGTGGTAAGTATGAAGTTTACCGAAAATAACACATACTAGGGTTCCATGTAGAAAAATATGGATATGGAAGAGAAATCTAAACATCAATTATCTGATGGGGAGTGGTAGAGAACATGGATATAAAAAGGCCAACAATCCCAAAGCCATAAAATAGTGATGATCTAAGGTACCATCTAGGACAACATTTTTGTTCTAAGTTTCTTTTATTAATGTTGAGGAATTTATTTATGATATTGGATAAGATCATAAGGAGATATACTTACTTTATAATTACAGTTTTATCCATTAATAAATTTCTACCACAAACTCATCTTACACTCCAAAACATAATATAACTCAAAAATACTCTACTTATCCTAATCGTATGGGGTTCCAAATATAAGGAATTTATAATTCACATATCAGACCCTTTTAATAAAAGAAACTACATTATACAATCCAGGGACTTCACGTAGTCCAGTGGTAGGTGATAAATCCCAATCGCACTATGGTTGGGGGTTCGATTCCCGCAGCTTTGTCCAACTCGATGGGTTGTCACACGGTCTGTGTGTTGTCCTTTTATAAAAATCCAAAAATAACTTTTCAAACCTAATCCATTCCATCCATTAGACTTATCCAAAATACTACTATACAACTCACAGTCCAAAATTTACAAGGAAGTTAAACATAGTGAGGATCCTTTTTTCCAGGTAATAACATGTGAACGCCTTCCACATATATTCTTTTAAAACACTGCAACATCCTAGATTACCAAAATCAACCATCTCTTATTCCAAAATCACTACTTCAATATTAGGACCATATTAAGGTTTATCTTTCCTTCAACAATGTATTTTTTTAAAAATGTAGCTTACTATTAAGACACATTTCATAGAACCATATAATTTAAAATCCTTAATGAAATAGTACTATAGTACAATCCTTACATACTCCATAATTATTAAAATAAGTACATTGTTAATACAACACTCAACTGACATAATCAACATAAGAACTATAATCATTCCTCTTTAACTGCGGTATAATCATAACTTGATTATTATCCAATAGCATCATTTGCGGCATAGTCTGATGACTGGGACATAGGTCCGTGTAGTGTTCAAAGTCCTTGCAAATGAAGCATTGTACATTTGAAGCCATTTTCTTATCCTTGAAATCACGTACTTGGTGCCATTTTCCTCCACACTTATAACAAAATCAAATTCCTTTCAGGCAAGTTCCAGGGTGTTTCTTCCCACAGTTATCACATATGGGTAAATTCATCTTTTAACACTTCCCTTTATACATCATTCCCTCTTCCATCCTTTTCTTCTCTCTCTTCCCTTCAAAGCCATAGGACTCAGTAAATGCTTTACTTAACTTATCAAAACATGATACTATTTCTTCATATGATGATAATACATGGGAGACTATTTCCCTTATAAATTATAGAATAATACCATGAAAGATATGATCCTTCATTCTCTTTGGTTAATGTGCATTGTTGGAGTTCTCATTCCTTCTACTGGGTGACATTTCTAACCAATGGCATACACTAAATTAGTTTATAAATAGAAATACCAAATCCCAAACTTGTAAAACACTAAACATAAATTAAATAGTTTATGGATATAATCAATAATAATATAAATGTCTTCTTTGAGTAAGTATATACTCATAAACCCTTTATAATGGTTTGTAAAGAAAATAATAATTATACTAAGCATGTCCCCAGGGAGTGTCGTAACTAAGAGTGCAGCAAGGTCCATTGTCGTGCACCAGTTCTCGTTCAAGTCTAGCTAAAAGCGGTGTTTTCGGGTCTTACCCCTAGGTACATATGTTCCCGAGCCGCCTCTACCTGCTCGTATCCATATAGGGATGTATTTCTTGGAAAACTCCCAAAATGTTTACAATACCAAAATTCTAGGAAGTTCTTCTATACTAATCCTCAAATTCGATCTTAGGGATATGTGCTCTAATCAGAGTTTATCTAAATCTACCTTCCAAGGTTATTGCAAATCTTCCTCTGATACCAACTGTAATGCCTTGACCCCAGTTACCCAGAGTTGGTGCATTATTACATAACATTGGCATGATCACATGGAATCATGTCCTGAAATACCGATTAGTTTAGCAGTCTTGGAAATTAGATGACATACATGAATGTTAAATTTCACTTTAATACATACAAAACAACATAAATAATCATTATGAACGCCATTATTCCCTTAGATTAACCATGCATATCAATCACAATACACTTGTTGGAATCCTTGGAAAAATAAAACATAGAAAGAGGTGAGCTCAAATTCTCAGTATGGGTAAGGAATACAGCAGAAACATTAATAAATATGCATAAACATTTAAGGCAATGTATTAATAAAACAAAAGCCTTTTAAACATGAACATAAGCATAATGTGGAAAAGATAAAATGAAATAATTCCATTTACTTACTCGCACGTATATTCTACTAGTCGAATAATCAAATGAAATATCAATAACCACTATTATAAGATGGAATTCATAATTCTAGATTATCATAACCACATAGCCAAGGCCTCGTTCCAAGACTACAAATAAGATTTTGTCAAGGCCTCGTGCCAAGACACTAGTTTGTCTCATGAGACCTACCGATGCATCGAGGAGCTATAGCGGGCTCCACCCGTCACTTATTATGTCCAATGCATTCCTCATATGAACAGGTTTAAACATTACATAAATATTTGTAATAAAACTAGAATACGAAATGTCAATACATTCTCCATAAACCAAGAATGGTATAAAAATAACACATCCAAAGTCAAACATATCATAAATCATTCAATAAAATAATGAATATTGTATTATAATAAATCAACCCCAGTCCAAAATAATATCCAGTAGAGGATACTGACATAGTCGAAAATGATGAGTAAAACGTTTTGAGAGAAATATACTTTTTGTAAAATCATTTAAAAGTCACTCATTTTTAAAGGAAGTAATTTAAAAGATATTATTGAATCAAAGATTCCCATACGACTTTGAAACTTTTGAAAAGAATTTATCATTTCAAAACATTCATGTCCATATAAATAAATCCTTAAAATCATTTTGAAAACCTGGACATTAATTAAAAAGATTTTGAAAGATAAATCTTTAAAACATTTGAAAATCGGATCTTGATAAAGAGTACCTTTAAAATTACTTAAAATATTCATTTTGAAATCACATTTAATGAAAATGGACATGGATGATAAAAATGTCCCAGTAAATATTTACACATAAACAATCCTGGATAATAATGATATTGAAGAATTATCCTTTACCTTTCACTTTCCTCTAGTCGAGGGTATGTTTAACCTCTTGTAAAAATATTGTAGTATGTTATTATATTATACCAGAACCATATTAATATTTATGATATCATACTTGATTTATTTATGACATTATACTACCCATTTAATAATAATATCCAAGTTAAATTAACATTTCAGGTAATAATTTCTTTCTTTATCATACGTGTTTTAACTTGTTACTCTTGATTGTATCACTTAGATCATGATTCAAATACTTCCAGAATATAAAACATGATAAATATATCATATATATTCAGAATATAAATATTTATAACAGGCATATATATGAAATGGAAAACACCATTTATGGAGACGGTAGTCCGTACGTACGCATAAACATTATTTCTGTTTTCAAATAGTATTGAACGGAAGTAAGTGAATAAGATATATGTAAGTACATAAATACTTATATATATAAATATATATAACTCAAGTAGAATTATTATGTCATATATTACATACTTATTAGTAATATATATTTGTATAATCATTGATGAATGGTGAACTTGGAAATGAATATTCTCACGTCGTGGAGATGGTAATCCGTACGTACACATGAGCAAAAATATCATTATTTTGATATTAAAAAAATATATAATTGGATGTTATATCATATATAAATAATCCATATAATATTATATTTATTATTTACATCAAATACACAAGATTATTATAGCTATACAAATAACAATGTATTGAATACAATTACACCACGACATGGAGACGGTAAGCCATACGTATGCACGTATGGTGACATGTCATTCAAAGGATGGATATAATACTGATTATGGTTGTACCATATTTATAATAACATCACAGTATATAGGATATTCTGGATTTATTATTTTAGTATATGAATAACAAATAAAGAAGAAGTTGAAGAAGAAAGGAACTTGAAAAGGGTGGTGAAAACATTACCTCTTCTCCGGGTTCTTCCTTTTGATTTGATAAAAAGTGCTCCGTAGGTTGGATTTCTGATCAAACTAAGGCCTATAAGTTGTAGTGAGGGATGTTGAAAGAGTATTTGGTAGGGGATGGCCAGAACAAAAGGATTTTAAGGTTTGAATTAATGATACGGGGCGTGCCCTTTTATAAGAGTGGTGAGGGGCACCTTTGGAAAAGCTAGAAATATTATTTTATAATAAATTCATATTCGGTTTATAATGGCTCCAAAGTGGATTATTTAATGTTTAAGGTGGGTATGGGTCGAAAACCACTCAACAAAAAGTATTTAGATAGGTTTGGGTCATTATATTAACCTTATCTTTTAGTTTTAACTCTTATTTAATTAGTTTGACACTTACCATGTCACGTTGTATTTTTATATTATATAGTTAATAAACTTACTATATACCTCCAAGATACCCCCATGTGGTCCATTAATGACACACCTGTCATGATATATGTCTCTTGGCTGATCCATAGATTTTTAGGAATTGAATATCTAGTAATAATACAATATTTGTTTTAAAAGCTCTTTTATGTCAATTTTTACACTATTCAATAATTGATTTTTGTAAATATCGTAACAGAATTATTACTTATAATAATGTTAATTAAATAAATACTAACATTTCATATTATCATAGAAAATTATTGGTATTTAGAAAATGTCTCAAATTACATTTATCTGGGTATTCATAATATCAATTATTCTAATTTTTCATCAATTAGGTAATTACTACATCACCATTGTGTCATATATAAATTAAATTATATAATGTCTAAAAATTATAAATAAAATAAAAATATATAGGAAATCGTTTTATCATTCTAATTAAGATTTATAGTTGAAAATTCCACATATATAACCTTATGTAAAAATTGTTTTGCTAAAAAATATATGCTTTTGTCATTTTTGTATTTATTTTAACTTAATTAAAATAAAGTGTCCCTATCACCTACAAGTGGATCCATGTGGTCCCAAAATCAACCCCATGATGCCCATGGTCAGACTTGTATCTACCAATAAGGTTAGGACACATTCTAGGGTAATTTATTATTATTATTATATTATTTTGTAACCCTTATTTACAGGATTTACCCTTTAACCATGGTAAATAAAATATTTACCAAAGTGATTATTCAAAATGTCTAAAAATAAAAGTTACCTATTTACACAATTTGGAAATCTTGATTCCAAATATGGAATCCATTTTTCCAAATTCAAAACACAGAAGTGGCAGAAATTAATTTAAAATTAATTCCCGCCGTCAAAACAAAAAGCGTGTTTTTAAGATATAATAACTATCAAAAGATTGATACTTGTTTATGTCCGGTTTAATTGTAAAATTTTGTCCAATGACCAAAATTGAATAAAATTCTAAAAATATATTCTAAATATACTTTAAAACCACTCAAATTCATAATTTATCACTATTAATTATTTTGATTAAAAAATATGTTTTTAATTAAAATTTAGTAATTTTCATTATTCATCAAAATATTAAGGTTATCCGAAAAGTACAAAAATTTCACCTTAGGAAAAATTTGATACTCTGAATCCAAAAAATGAATTCCATTTTGAGAGAAAAAAATTTATATAATTTTAAAAAGTAGGTATTACTATTTATAACGGCTAGATTGATTGGTTGTGGTGTTTGTTAGAACTTGATGTTGCGTACAACACATGCTATTACATTATTCAAAGAGAATCGTACCGTAGAAGAATGGGGTGTTACACTAAATGGGTGATAACAAAAGATCAATATTATAGTGAGGGGTAATTCAGGTAGACTATAACCTTAAACATCATAACATAATCTCCAAACACCATGTAAAGTGTACCATCAAGAACATTTATGATAGTTATCATAGTTGTGTAGAAGGGAATAACTAAGATAATGGTATCTTGAAAACAAACCAGATCATCCTCTATGTTTAGCACAAAACAAATATGCGGGAACAATAATGTCTCCTCCCCAATCAAGTACATAATCAATGAATTCAGCTAGATTTGTTGTAGCTTTATTCGCCAACTACACCAATACTCTCACCATCTTCATCTATCTTACCTGTAACAAAGAGAATACCTAGTGAGGCACCACATTTATGGAATAACCTATATAACATAATACATCAGAAAAGATTACCTCCCCAATGGAGAATGGTATGGTTAATGTCTTTGGATCCTTGCACATAGTTGGCATTTTTAGACTTGCTGTAGTGAGTGCTGACTCATTCCTTAGAATACTGATCCTCTCATTTCCCTTGATCCCTCATTAGATGGTAAAATGTTATTTTATGAATTTGGCATAGCATGGTTTTATCTTAATGATATCAATAAGATGGATTTTTTTCTCCACATTACTGAATATGTAAAAAAAATCTTTTTTGATCGACTTTATTCCATATTATTGGTTTGAACAACTCTATTTGGAAAAGGATGGTGTTTGGGAGGAACATCACAGACTGTTATCTTACCCTTATCATTCTCCTTGGGTTTCTCATCAGTTGGTATTGAATGGGGATTCTTTAAAGATGGGATGAATCCCTGTGGAATTGTTGGTGTAGACATATAATTTATTTAACTCCTAATTCTAAATGTGATGTAACTTAAATTCCATTTGGGATTGTAGTATCTCAGGAAGCATTATTTCCAGAGTTCTCACATACTAGTTCATGAAGGGTAGTGGCAATAAGGAAAATTTGAATCTTTAAATCTATCAACTCTGAAATTTCACACTTTTCCTCATTATGGTGATTATCAACAATTTGTTTAAAAATATAATTGATATTATAGTATTATTTTTATTCATAGTTCCATTATTGATTAATTTTTAATACATCAGATTCAAATATACTTTGGGGTTGTTGGAAACCCTGTTGGTAAGGTAGAGGCAGCTAGAAATTTTGTATAAAAGGGGGCATTTATTGTTTTCTCTAGAAATAAATTATTTATGATTGATCATTACATGCTTATTTTCTATTGGTGAAAATGAGTTGTACTTATTTTGTGATGTGGTTGTTGTAGAAGCTGTTATGGTCTCCCAGAGAGTATGGAAGATAAATCTTCTATCTCCTGTAATTGGGGGAAACAGCTAGTTGGGGGGTTTGATTCAGTACAAATTACACAAGGCCTAATTTAAGTGGGTTGGGATTTCATTTGAGCAATGGAAATCATCCTCAAAATAGTTTTCAATTATTACATCATGTTACCAATTAATTTTCTTTCTCGAGAATATGGATTTACCTAATGTACTTCCCTGACTTGTAGTGTACCATGATTGCCAAATTTTTATGAGGTTTGTACCACATTTTCAATCAATGAAAATGAAGCTACTTGTTTTTTAACAATAATACTTATAAAATGGTGTCATCCACCATGGTCCTTTCTAAAGGTTTTAATCCTACATAGACGTTCTGCATGATGAGTTTCACACTGATTTTTTGATGTTGATAGATTTTTCCCAACTTCTTGAATCAGGCTTAGTACTCAAACACTGACTCCCCTTATGATTACAGGATCCCTGATATATCTTTATGAATGGAATTGGTCCTTTATTCTAGAAATAATATCTATAAGAAAATCCATTTCAAAATAGTACAACATGGTACATTGTTAGGTTGTTAATAATACATCAAATCCATTACTTCTTCAGCAAGTGTAAATGGAAAAGCACATAGTTTAATATAATCTTCATATAAATTAATTAGTTTTTTTGTATATCAAAACATATTAAATTATATTAATTTTATTTTAGATACTCACCAATTATTCCCTGAAATTTTGGAAGTAGGTGAATAAATAGAAATTTTAGTTCAAATTCTAATTCAAGGTATTGGTATGCAATACAATTTGGTTGAGATTAAATATTTTGGGCATCCAATTATTGAATGGTTATAATAAGTTCATAATTATTGTTTTAAACTATTTTTTGATTTTTTTGTTCACATTTATTAGTGTTTAAAATTTCAATGTTCTTGTAGTGGAGGAATTCCATAGTTGGTTAAATGTCGACACATCATGTAGACCAAGATTGTCTGATTCGAACCCTATGACCGTGTTTAACCTCGTGATCTAGATCAAAGTGATCCTCGAGATGATATCATTTAATAAGTAATATAAATTTGAAATTATTAGACTAAAATTTCATGAGAATACAATTAAATTGATGGTCTAATAGAGAATAAAATAGAGGGGAAGAAGGACTAGAGAGAAGAAAATAAACATAAATTTGGAACGGGGAATGAAGGAGGAAGAATTAATATAAAAAACGATAAAAAAAAGTAAAAAATTCCTCTAAATACTTGAATAAAGTAATTTTATCCCTGGTGAAGTTTCCAATTTGAATGGTTCAATCTTGGGTGCTCTCAAATGATGTTTGGTTTCATGTTATATAGGTGCGGCAGAGTGGCTGACAAAGATCATATCTCAATGGAATATGTAGTTTATGAAAATATTAAAGGTATTTTGAAAATAAAATAAATAATAAAAAATACTTAATGGGGTTTATATTAGTAAAAATTAGAATAATAATAATGACGGTATAATATTTTTTTTTGTTTCTATTTTTTAAATAATATTTTATTAATAAAACCTACTGAACATATTTTTTTAGAAAACTGTTTTAAATATAATAAATTGTATCACCCTACAACATGACATAACTATTAATAATAATCATTTAAATTAAAATTAACATAATTAATATCCCCTATTTTATAACCCTCAAAATATATGAGAGTTAATAAAACCACAATGATGAAATTAATTGAACCACATGTATGTTTCGGAACATACAATCATAGAAACATATGTTTATTGTCATTCTAATACGAAATTATGGTCAGTTGTAAATTAGGGATCATATCCATTTTATAATAGAGGATAGATTCAAATTAATGATTATATTTTATCTATATAAATTAATCTCATGTGGTTTTGTATCACCATTTAAGGTCATGCTCCCACAAGAGACAAAATTCATGGCCTCCTGAAATTTTGCATCATCATTAAATAGCTTGTTTATTTTATTTTAATTAAATAAACAATTAATAAATAATAATATATTATTTAAAATATCTCATTGAAAAAAACTAATTCTGTTATGATGGTTATTGTAAGATCAATCAAAAAGAAAAATTAATTTTCCATGGGAAGTTTAGTCATCGTACAAATATTTTTCACTTGAAAAAGATCATTGAAAATTTATAACCAAATAAAATTTATAATATTTATTTTATGAAAAAATATTAATATTATTAGATGAATAAAATAGAAAATAACCAAAGTAATGTAAGAGAAACTAAGTGTTTATTGAATGCACAACAATATTACAATGTGAAGATGAAAAATATGGCTTTGATAAAGGGATCCTCAATTCAAAAGTTATCCCTATTTAAATTACTAGGGAAATGGATTAAAAGAAATTATTACATGACTTAAATCTCTAAATGAACATTAAAACCCCTCCAACTATGAAAAATATATATTTATTGATTGTAGGAGAGGCTAGGTTACAAGTGGTTACAAGATTGAATGGGGAAACGTAGAAAAATAATTTATTCCAATTATCACCTCATATTTTACCATAAAAACATGTGAACTAGTTGTCTTTATAAAAGAAATAATTTCTTTATATTGGGTCCTTATGTTTCTCTCCAAATGTGGGCATATTCCATGCCCAGATGAAAACGTTATGGCCCAAATACTGAAGTGATGTCCAATCTGACATGTTGAGGCCAACTTTGAATTTATTGACCATTCCTTCCATCCAAATGCACGATTTAGCTAATATTCCTTAAAAATGTTGTATTAAATTATGTCTTGAATATAGTTACAAAATATTCTGTTCAAATAATTAAAATAAAATTATATTTTTTAGACATATAATAGTTATTTTTTAATACGTAAAACTGATGTTTTCATCAAAATTTCAAGTGAATGGTCTAATACGAAATATTTTATAAATAAAAATATTTTTCACAAAGTGAGGAAATTTTTTAATTTATAATCAATATAATGTTTAATAAATTTTTTATTTCTAAATCCACTTCATACATATTATATTTATATTTTTTTATCCTATTTTATCAGAATAAATTAATCTAATAAATAAGAAAACTTTTAGAAAGATGTTTCCATGCTATCATACAAGTATTAATAGTTTTCATGAATATAATATCACCACACATTACAATAATACAATTTAAAATAATTCTTAACAATGTTTAATATCATTACATAGGTCAATTCAATAATTATCCATTGAAAGAATATATTTGTTATCTAACACATTCAAAAAACATGAATGTTCAGGGGTCCACAAGATTGAGGTGGAATTTTTAAATTTATCTATGAATGTATTGTATGAAAAGGGAAAACAATTATTCACCAATCCCATGAAAAATCCTTATTACACATGGATGTCATCAAAGATATAATAATCCATCTTTATTTAAATTTAACCTAATAAAAAAATAAAACCAATAATTCATTGAAAAAATATAATTATAAACAGAGAACCAATAGAGATGGGTGGAAATTCATATTGGCTAACCATAACATGATTTCTATACATAAAAGGTTAAATTAAACAAAATGGGGCTTAATGTATAAAATAGAGACACTCAGTTCATCTATTGTTTGAATGATATTGGATACAATATGAATTTTTCAATAGTTATTAGTTTCTTATACATGTTGATATTCAATAGGACCACAATGCACGACCCTTGACATCATTGTATCCCATAGAGTTTCCACACAATATAATTTAAATTGTAATATGTAACATATCAATAGAAATTTGACATCAAATATTTTGTACATTGATATTTTTTTCATTAATATAACTCTTTTTTAATCTCATTAAAAAAATGTCACTATTGGAAATGTATCAAGTGAATATAACACCCCTGAAACAAATTCACAAAATGGTACATATTCTCTAAATTATACTCTCTGATTAACAAATTGAATACAAATCTGAGTACCTCATAGTCAAGGATATATGATTCATCATGATGTTATCAATGGATCATAATATAAGTAATTATTTAATGAATCTAGGTCATGTATGGGTGAAGTGATAGAAGAATTACAAAAACCTAAAAAATACAGATATCTCCAATTGATCAATAAAAGATTTTGAAATAATACAATGATTTGGGATCATCTTCTATCAATTATAAAGACATATATTCATGAAAAAATTATAACAAATGTCTACAACTAATGGATTTCTCTTATGAACATTATATGAATTTTATAAATTATATTCTTCTATCATTCACTCATATATAACTTTCATCTTTTCTTTTATGATCATTAACAATTCATATCAATTAATTACTATAATTCAAACCTCAATCAAATATAATGATGATTGAAATGGTAAGATATTAATATCATGAACTATAAACATTCAAATTATACATTGAAGTTATTATTTTTATTTAAATATACTAATGAAATATTTATCACCAAGGGATCTCCAAAATCAAGAATCCTTTTTATGTAACACATCCTCTAAACTCTAGGTAGTCAGATATGTTTGACCATGTTCTTAAGGAATAATTTTTTTTTCATCTCATAATTGATAACCAACAGAATATTTGAAATCTATTTAAACTATAGTGATAAACTATGGATCCTGTTCAAAGATTATAATCATTTGAAACAATTAATCTTTATCACCACATAGAGGCAACCTTGGTAAAACCTATACTGATCATAATAATTTTTTGTTGTGTGGTGAGATAATTACACTAGGTGGTTCTTGGTTAACCATATAGAATCACAATAAAATACCATTGTGGATGAGTGAACAAGTACATAAAGATTTTTACATTCTTCTTCAAGTGACCAATAATTGGCTATAGAACCCCACTATCAACACAATGATTTCCCCCCATCATTATTTAAAACTAAAATGAAAAGAAATATTGAATAAAATTTTTATTTTTCAGGGAATACACAAAATAGTCCCACAAATAATGTTACTTCTTATCAACACAATGATATATAGCTAGGGGATATTCTTGGAATTCATAGAGAACCACTACACACATCAACGAATGAATGAGGTGCATATGATAAAATAAAAATTGATTTTGATTATCCTCAGTCCACACATATTATCCATATTTACAATCCATTTGATATTGATAAAATTGATCATTTGAATCCACCATCTAGTACTCCTCCATGTGATAAAATACATTTTATTTAACAATAATCTATAAAAGAAACCATCTAGCATCAACTAAACCCCAAACATGGTATAACAATGAGTGTGCCTTCATGACTATCCATGTATCAAAAAACTCTTGAAAATAAACAATAAAATATATTATTTACATAATGACTTTTACTAACATCCCGTAACATTTTTACTTTTATATCAGAATGTAATAATTTCATATAAATTCAATCTGTTATCATTACTATAAATTTATAGAGATCTTTGATAATATACACCTAAATATATTGTAATATGTGAAGACTACAAATATCTAACCTATTTCGTATTGTGTCAACGACATAATTAAATATATTAATACATGAACCTCATGTTTATTAGTGGAATAGTTACATTCATTATTCCATATCTAGAGAGAACTACATTCGATATTATAACTTTAATTCATTAGAACACAACCTAAACAATGATATAATGGGAAAAAGTAATCCTTGAATTCAATGAAAACCATTATAAAATGAAGAACCAAATAATTAAATTAATTCATCATTATTTTCATAAATATATCCTAATAATAAATATTTTTTATGAAAAAATGATACCACCTTTTCTGAAAAATCATACAAGTGAAAATATAAAAAATTCAAGAATTAATTTCTTGAAATACAGAAGACGAATAAGAAAAATCTACTACTCTAATTTTAGTGTGGATTCCTTAGAAACAGTCACATCAACCATTTATGGATGTAAATCTAATACTTGATGAGACACAATATTTTCTATTACATGAGCATCATATTACAAAAAAACTACACTACAATAACATTCTAAACAATAGATTTAAAAAAAACATCTGAATAAATCTACAAGCTGTTAAATATGAAGCTCATAAAACAAATAATATATAATTATTTCAAAAACAACCTCCAACATGAAATAATATGAAATGTCACTGAACTATGAAATCCTCATTCCTAGGAACATGTATGAAGTTTCTATAAAACTTAATGAAATTATAAAAACTCATATTTCACATTATAATATTTGCAACATATCATAAATTAATTGCATTATTTCCCTGATATATAATGTTTCCCTAAAAGAATTTCTTATGAAATTTTAGATCAATTATGCTAATTAAACTGATTATTAATATATGGGAGAATATAGAAGATCCCCAATGTAACAATATTTAACACAAGATAATCAATACCAAAATTCACTCAACAGTATGACTTTTTGTAAAATAGATCTAGAGAATCCCAATTAGGTACACTATAAAAAATGAATCATCTATTAATAGAAAAAAAATTAAATCTATAACTCCTATAAAATATAAGGCTTCATCATATATGAGGTTATTATCATTACATTATCATATTTTTTTAATTCAATCCCAGTCTCATGAAAATTATATTTGAAAAAACCAAAAAATTCTGAGTAAACACATATGTTTACTGCTCTCAAACCCTATGAATCACCCAAAGATGATCCTTCTATAAAATCAAAATCAATTTTCTATATAGGAATATAAGGACTCAACCCAACATCATCCCAAACAAGGGTGTCCCTCAAAGAAAAACACATCATAATCTCTATTAATATTATATATTATTACATGCCTCTTGATCCTATACAAAATTACTACACAGAATATAACCTATCCATGTTTAATATATTTTTTATTGTGAATGTATTTTTAATCACATGAAATCTCTATTAGATAGTTGATTCAACAAAATCAACTCAAAAAATGTACGCATCACTCAATATAGCTCATTATTGAATAAGTGTAGTAAAAAAGTTGAATAGAAGTCAAATCACCAAATTTACCATTGCACGAAATAGAGAATATGTAATAAAGGGAAAACAATGTCCAAATTTTATTACACCAACGTATATTATATGTAGCTATTAGGTTGCATGATTTCAGTAATTGTTAGACATGAAAAACTGTAATGTAATCATCTATCAATTTCTATATTCGTGGTATATCTAATATGTTTTGGTAAAACATCCAAAAAACACTCTACTCGATATCCCTAGGGGTTAGGGACACCATGAAGCTTTCCACTTCCCTTGGTATCCCCTAACTACTTGTCAAATTCTATATCACCTGGCAGTTCCTAATAAAATTGAAAAAAATTCTACAATGTTTGAGCGAAATGAGTTACTCTAAATATATTTTGATTAGTGAAGACATTTTTTAGATACTGATTTTGAGGGTGATTAACTTTTCATGGGAACAAATAACATTCCATATTCATTGGTTGGGGTCGAATAATTGTTATACCATGTGAAAAAGTATGAGAAATGATGGAACCGACTCTCCACTAATAAATATTCTTTAAAATTGATGAAATATAGTCATTTATAGACAATATAGTGAGACCTAAAGAATACATTTCTATGTTGTTATTGTTCTAGCCAAAGACATATTTTTATCCTCAACCATCACTAGTACCAGTACATATGTTATTTATTTGAATAACATGACATGGTGCTTGATATCTAAATGAAAATAATTCTATGATTTCTTTTACATATCTATGTAGTTTATATAATTTTCTAATTACCAATTGAGATTTTTCCAATACAAAAACTGGTGGACTTTTGAATATCATAACTCACCGAGTAGACAGTAATAATATCTAACTAATAAACCACCATTATGGTAAAAGAATGAAACTAAACTTAAAACAGATGATTAAACAGAACCAAAGAAAATATTTGACACTAGGAAATCAACATGGAAAAAGAAATTCCACATTCATGATTTCATTGATAGAACAATCATTTCCAATGAATCAATGCTTTATCAAAATATAAAATATCAAATTGAAGGAAATTACCACCTCCCCCGTAAATCCTCAATCTCCTAACATGAAGCAAACACCTCATAATTATATTGACAATAGAAATAAAAATATTTAAGTTTCTTTCTCTATGTATCATCCATAACTAATTCTATTTATTGTTAATCTACTACTACATCCTACTATACATATATTGTTCAATCCTAATGGGTATATTAACTTATGTACATTTATATAAAATAAAAACCATTTATGACTTATAAAAAATTATTTGGATTATTTAACGATAATTAACTAATATTTAAACTAATTCCCTTGTATACACAATAAAAAAATACAAAAAATAACCAACCTTCCTAAAAAATAACATGGTCTCAACAAAAAAACAAGTATAATTTCAATTAATGTGTTTTATAAATGTGATGTTCCTTACATTAAATCAATGAGAGAAACAATGTCTTATTTTCTAGAGTGTCTCCTATTTTTACATCATCCACATAGTCTATCTAATAATATTTACCTATATAACAAAATTATCATTTCTTTTTCATGAATCCCATCATTATCTTATATTAAAACTATCTACTTAGTTTCCAATATATTATGATCCTCCAACTCTAGGTCCCATATTGAGTCGATAGTAATTATATTTATAATCATTAATTACCCCTTTGAATACTCCATGGGAAAGATACTGACACCATATTATTAAAATGAATATACATTGGAGGTATTAAAATCATTATATAAAATATATGATAGGGAAAAATTATAAATACAAACAATCTTTCTGAGAAAATTAACAACCATTCCCAATATGGGATATGAAGTTTCATACAAATCCTTATCCCTAGAAAACAATGAATATACACTAAATTATATTAAAAATATCCACAATATTTTAAATGACCACTCCAAGATAGTGACACAATTCATGACAAGAATAATATATTAAAATACCTAAAAATGGAATATATATGTAGGGTGAGATTAGAAGTATGATATCTAGGATCCCCCTTTATAGCTCTCATTTATATTTGAAATATACATTTTATAGATTTGTGATTTAGTAATTAAATATAACTCACTCACAAAAATAGAGATCGTATTAACCATCACCATTATGGATCCCTCACAAATAAACATAAAAAAATATCTATAAAAATGATCATACATGATAATGGCACCCTGATTCCACATCCCCATTACATTGTATCTATCACACCCTAATGGAAATCCATTCATTCTAAAATATGTTACAAAACTCATCATAAAACCCATCAACACAATACCAAATCACATCATATTACTAATAAAAAAAGTTCCATCCATGTCCTACCACATCCATATCGTAGTTTGGTTCTCGAAGAAACTATACCCAATTTATCATTTATTGTTTTTCATACAATTATTCAGTATACATGTACACATAAGTTAATTAATGTCACAAAATCAAAGAAGTATTTTTTTTTGTAAATATAAATGCTATCATATCTTGAAAAGTCATGCATATTAAAACAAAGATACTTTATAGACTGGGTAGAGAGATACCATATTCCCTAATCCATTAAATCATATATATACATTCAAATAATTCGATGTATGTTGTGAAAGTAAGTAAGAGGGATAAGTCAGATGTACCTTCTAACACCAACATGGATATAATGTAGTAAACAAGAAAAATGTATTTCATCATCAATTTCCTTAACGACTCAGGGGTGGAGATTATTAAATCAATTAATATAATAAATGTTATATCCCATAGAAAAGATGAAAAAATATATAACCTCATACTCATATCTATCTCCCATCCCACATGACATTAAGTAGTCACCACTATGTTATAGTAACAAAGTTATCACAAATTCCAAAGAATAATATTTATTTCATCAATGTTAATATAGGTAAATAATATTAAATTTGAGATCCTCACTAAAGCTCATGCCCACAAATTCACAAAAATGATAAATATTCAATGGTAATATCCATAAAATCATGATCTTTGTGGTTCATTACTAAGAAGAATATAATAGTATCCTCTATAGATGAAGAAAAATAGAAAACACATCCAATGCCTTTACACCATAAGGACGGAACATAAACAAAAATATATTGAAAACATCACAATGTTACACCCTAATATCATAAACCTTAACATTCTCCATGAATATGAATCTTATATTATCATCACTTCAACACTTCTATCTCTTCCCAAACACATTTGATCCCAAAAAAATAATGAATGTTTTTAGAAATATACAACGAAATATAAAAAATAATTCACTAAAATTATCTCCTGGTTATTTAGAATGTAGTTTATATATGAAGCCAATTGTTCATTTCAGAGAGTCTAGATGGTCATGTGTTGCTTGAGAAATATGTAAGTTGTTGGTTTTGTTGTTTGATTACTCTATCTGATGATAATAAATATATTTTGGTTTTTTAACAGATATGAGGTATGGTTTTAGATTTGAGACTTGAAACATATATATCATGCCATATATACTACTTTTGTTTTTATAATGTGAGAATGTTTTGGATTATCATGTGATATTGGACTGTATTAGTTATTGTTTTATTCTGATTATTACCTACTATCCTTTGGATATTGTTTATTTATTTTCCACTGTTGTTATATTTTATAAATATGGTATAGATTCCCCATTATATATGTTTTATATACTCAATGTAATTTTGAAGGCTCTGACATATGGGTTGGCATGCTTGAGTTTATGTTACCTACATTCATAGAGAACCAATGTGTAACACTTAGGTCAGGACATCGAAAAGTGTTATTATTGTAGTTTTTTTTTCATTTATTTTGAATTACTATTCAGTAATGATATACTGGAGACATGGTGGTGTCGGAACGTAGTTCGTTTCTTTTTAATGGGAGTATCATGCCTATATATGGGGGGAACTATGTACATATGGAGGGGTTGATGTTCATGATGTTTTCAATTATAGTTTAATGTTATCTCACCTTTAGTTATGCACTCTGTTGTGATGATATTTAATATATTTTTAGATATTTCAATCTTAAATCAATATTGAATGATAGTTGAGTACACATTCACCATTATTGGAACTCATGATTATTGTGTGACATGCATCTTTGTATGCATACGTAGAAAATAATGTCATGGGTGAGTTGTTTAAATGAATATTATTTCCCTTAAATGAGGGATTAAAATTGAAAAAGGTTCATAATGATATATTTAATTGAGTTGAATGATGTAAAATCTGTAAAATAATATATATTTTTGGTCATATAGTGATATTCATAGATATTTATTATGTTTTACACTATTTTATCCGTAACCTTATTGAAGGACGGTTGTGGGTAATGATAGTTCCTCAGTTTTGAACGGCTCGCTAGTTTTGGGGATAAATTCATATTGATATATTTCAATCCATATTTTTATATTCATTAATTTTATTTTATTTGATATAATAAATGTGTTTCCATTGTAGAGACATGCCCCCATGAAAATTCTTGGTAATGTGAATATAATAGGGTATGGATGGAAATAATTTTCCATCTATTGATCATTAGGCTCGGTATATTCCCAGTGAAGTAGAAGGATAGTAGTTACATGGGAATATTTCTATATTTATGTAGTTCATGGAAATTGATAGAGGGAGAGTCATGAAGAATATGTATTACATAAAACTAGGTTTCTAGTTGCAACTCCCCATAAAATTCATAAGAGAGGGTAGATCTAATTCATTGGAGTTGTAGATTAATTCTATGGAGTATCTCATTGACCACATAGATAATCGTACTATGAAGGGGGTGAAATTATAAAATTTTTCGTTACATGGTCAAGTGAAGCATTAGTGGGATAACTTGAACTAGGATAGACATCTAGAGAATATTTGGTGGATTGTATTTTTGGAGATGATCTCCAAGAACAAATACCATGAGATTCTATGAAATGAAAGGGTTGTTGAGTTTATGATGTTGGACTACGGCAGTATATCTATAATAAAAATTTCTAGTCAATTTATTGATAACAATTATTTTTATAGCATTTTATTTAGATAAGTAAACTATGGAGAAATTATTTCAATATGGGATTTAATGTGTATTATGTCACTGGTTAACATATTTAGGTTTGAAAATATTTCTTCTACTGTGAATCAAGCTCTAGTTTATGGGGGTAATTTAAAAAGGGTTCTAACAGAATATAGGTTGTTTATACTATATCCTTAGGTGTAGAAATTCTGAGAGTATGATGCAACCCTACGAATTATTCAACATCGTAAATAATAACTATAGTAGAAAATGAGAATGATCTATTACTAAAATAATAAAACATATATATTTACATTAGTGTGGTGGGTTAGGAATTATTTTTAGGTAGTGTTCAATGCAACTATTAATTTTAAGGTCTTATTGCAAGATGGGTCGCCGATAGAGGTATTGCATAAAACCATTAAATATGTATATTAAAGGGGGATCTATCTTTATAGAAAAAACTATGAGGGTTCCTTATAACCCATATTAGTATGAAAGTTATATTTTAATAGTTTTTGTGATCTAGGTAGTGGATGTAAAAAATCGGGGAAAGAGAACTCTTCTTAGCTAAATGGTGCAGCTCAGAGGACCCAGTCTACATCATATATATAATGAGAAGGACTATTTCATGTAGTTAAATATACACATTTGGGTTTTGATGTTGTGAAACAAATAGTTAGTGTTAATTTCTATTTAGCTTATAAAGTTTATGTTTCCGTATTTAGTATATTATCCTCCCATTATTTTATAATATCATCAATTTTCAATTGTTTTATTTATGGTGGTGGAGTTCACGAGTGGGGTTATGACTATTACCACACTATATGGATTAAAGTTGAGTGAAACCAATTTATACAAGGGAATTTCTCTTGATGTTGATGAGTATTTTATCTATTATGATCATTGATTGCATGACATTCCATGATTTCCCGTTATTTTGGGTATGGTTTTATTGGTAGCATAATGACCAAAATTTATTTCAACCATATTATATTGAACATTACAATTAATTAGGGTAATAATTATGATAATCAAAGAGGGTGATAAATTAATGTAGGCTATTCCAGGATAGTTCTCTAAAAACTGGGGGAGCTCCCTTCAAAGATTTAATGTCTTCCTTTTGATGCTATAGGTTCAAAGCATTACTATTTTTCATCCACAGTGGACTATTTATAGGACTTGTTTCATAAATACTTCTCATGTATTCTACCTTACATGTATTTTGTGTTTACATTTTATATAATTATTGTTGATGAAAAAATTAATATTCCTCCATAAATAATGTCATCAATGATGCATTAAGAGAATAAATTTTTTTTTGGAAGAGTATAAGGATAAAAAAATTTCCATCTGAGTATGTTTCCTTGGGGTTCACCGGTCTCATTTATCCAGATAGTGAATGGTACATTCCAGTTATCTTTTGATTATAATATGTTGAACTAGATGATAGTGATGTATTGATATCCTCTTCCTCATATCGACGAACATTGTGACTAGTTGAGATGACCTTTTGTAATCCTTAATATTTTATTTAGATCTCAGTGTCATATATTGATTAATATTCCTTCTAATATACAACTTTTTTATTTCAGAATCATTTATATTCTTTAACAGTTCATTCTGATTCTAGGGGGGATAAAGAATACTCCAACTGCATTTATGGCCAAGATGAAATGAATCATCAACTATACCCAGATTAGTTTAATTTTTTTTATAGAATTCAAATTGGTTTACTCGAAGACTCACAACGATCATTCCCAAAAAATTAAAAACATCCAATGATAACATATAGATAACTGAGATATTTAACTATAAATTATTGATTTACCAAGTAAATTTCATGGGTCACATCATCTTGGAAGAAGGTGAGTTAGTGGATCTATATATGGAGTGTGTAATTGTTTCCTAGGCTCATGAAAATAACTTTTGTGATATCCACATCATTTATGGTATATTGTGATAATTTCATAGGTTCATTCATGTTTTTTTTCACATGGATGAACAACTTTTAGGAATGAATCAGAGTGGGATTATGTTTCAATGTGATTGGAATTCTGAGAATGATATTCATGATTTTAAGTATAAGTTTGCAACAATAAATTTTATGATCACTCTTAATCCATGTGAGGAGGATATGATATTTTTTATACATCTATAAAAATAATCAGAGTACTATTGATGTATAAAAATCATGTTTTGGCATATAGGTAATGATAATTGAGTCTACATGAGAATAATTACCCTAATCACGTAATCATGTTACCTACTATGGTTTATACCATGATGTGTTGGCAACATTATATGTTCGATGAATAGTTTTATTATATATACTAATCACATCCTCTTATATTATATATATACACAAATATAATTTCATCTCTACAATAAAATGTAGTCTATGTGTATGTATTCATTTTATTTTATGCATGATCAAATGTATGTGATGTTAAACAGATTCGATGATATTTTCTGAAATAAAAATCATACACCCTATGTTCATGAATATAGTTATGTTAGGAAGAGGAAGAGTCTATCGGATGATATGTATATTATTATAGGAGAGGTCTAGGAGAAGAAAAACCATGTATCTATATCAAATATTTCTACACTTTTGATTTGGATTAGGTATAATATTTATAATGATCTGAAGAGATTTTAATTGATAAAATTATTCAAGATTGTAGATTCAAATTCCAAATAAATGATTGATGAGGATAATATAATCTACTATAGGACCATGTTTTTCATTCCAATAAATATGATAGGGTAGATAATTCGTAATTCTCATGTTTCAAATTTTGTAGTGCATCGTTATTTGAACAGAATTTAATGTAACCTACATCAACTATATTGGTGGCGTAATTAGAAAAAATGAATTAATTGGTTTTGTGAAATAATTATACACCTATAAATAGGAGAAAGCTGAGCATCAATGACCACATGGTTCACTACAGCCATATTGAAAACTAGAATGGATGTGGTAAGATGTTACTAGGGACTTTCTGGGGGGACATTCAAGGAGGTCTCCACATAATGACGATATATGGGTGATTGTTGACTGATTGATGAATTTAGGGCACTTAATTCCTATATGAGAGACATTACTGGTAGATAATTAATGGGGATTTCACATTATGGATATTTTCTATCTCTACTATGATCAAAAACAAATAATTACAGACCTCGACTCTCAGTTCAGTTCATGATTTTTGAAAGTATGGGAGATTATGCTTGTTTTACATATATTTATTTGTATTCTGTTCTTCCCACATACATATCAGTTATTATAACTCATCAAATAGTTTTTGGAATATATGAAATGGGTGTGCATCCTTGAATTTGACTAGTATTGGGAGGAATAATTAGCACTCATTCGGATCTCCAATAGAAATATTTATCAATAAAATATTCATATGGAATCACTAGATTCAAATTATAGTATTCCATCTAGATTACATTTATATTAGATAGAGGAAGGTGGGACCGAAATATTGGGATAGAGTCTCATACAGGAGATGTCGAGGAATGTTTGGTTTATATAGAGATGTATGTATACATATTATAGTTTGAATAATTTATAGTAATATTGATTTTTATGACCCCATGGGTATACATTGGGTGATTGGGTGTTCTTTCGAGTGTCACCCTAATTGGGTCACCATAAGATTCATCTATAAGGAATTACAGTACCCATATTTGTTAAAAAAAATTATATTATAAGAATAATTGCCCAGTTACTGGACTATTTTGAATTTCATAGATGAATAATTATATGCATGATGGTTTCCTTACGAAAAATCATTGGAGTTATTACACTGACCCTTATCATCTAATCAATGTTAATTATACTGAGCTTGAGACCAATGAATACATAGAGGATAACCCAATTTCTATTATGCATCATAGTGAAAATTTGTTACAGGGCAATACCATTTATATAATATTAGTATTGTGGAAACATATATATGTTCAGGAGGGAATTTGGGAGATAAAAGGGGTTATAGGTGGTTGGATTCTTATGTAAAAAACTAGGCTCACTGTAATATCATATTTTTTTTTCAAGTATGTTCTATTTTGTGTTTTATTTTTCTATAAATGGTTGGTTATGATTTTTAGTGGTTTTTAATGGGATAGATGTTTTTTAGAAAAATATTTATCAATATGGGACGGAAAATATCAAGAGAACATTTAAATGCCATGTAAATTTATTACACGATGTGTAATAATGGATTGAAAACAAAATCACCTATGAAGATGAGTTTTTTAGCCTAACCCTTAAAAAGGATTACATGAAATTTAAGGGAATTTCATGTTTTGTAACTTTATAAATCATTAATTTTTAGTGTTGTAATGAATTTCTTTAATTTTCATTCCTTCATGGATCCATACTCCCCTTTACCGTAGGGATGATTCCTAAATATTTGTAGCGATTTCTTCGTTATTGGTTATCCTAGATTGAAATTTTATACGAACATTTTGTCATATATTTCATCTTATATTGTTCCATATGCCATTATTAATCAATTTATGGTTGTGGTTGAGAATGTGTTATTCATTAATATAGGGTTTTGGGGTCTAAATGTGAAATACCATATTCAGGATTATAATTTCATGTGTGTGACTGTGCGATTCCAGTTGCCATTATGTGCAAAAAAATTGTATTAATTAATTAATTTTTTTATCCTTATGATAATGAAATTATTTGATTATGTTATAATGAAATTAGTGAACAATGGGATTATGAATTTTATTGATTAATATTTTATATAATTTATATTAACCCCTTTAAAGTTTTTTTATTATTTGAAATTATAATGGCCCTTGGGGTGTTCATAGAAGATTTAAATGATGAGTTATAAATTATTAATGATTGGTAAACAAAATTATGATAGGTATGAATAATTAATTATAGAAATTTATGATAAATGGATTGAAATATAGAGCCATGTTATGTGATATATGTGAAAATGTAAAGGGGAAAGGATAACATCTGCAAATACCCTTTGGATCATGACTGCTGCTCTGTGACCAAAATATATTTATGTATACATGTTATCATATAGTTTTTTATATGGAATGCTACTCTATATAGAAAAAAGTTTCAAAAATACTACTCCAGTCCACATGTATATTTATATATACATGTGATCACTGAGTTGTGGGATAGGGACTACAACAAAAAATACTATGAGGTTCCCAACTGATGCTCAAATCCCATAATCAATTAATGTAAATATTTAATGATATAATTATTAAAAATGCATGATTTATTGATATATGATATACATTTTTGGATTGATCAAACACCATCATCGACCGATGAAGTTATTTATGGTTATTGTGTGATCATAACCCTAATATTTTGTAGTTAATGTTTGATAAATTTATTTGAATCCCTTTTACATTATTATTGGGATTGATTATTTATAAAACACCATAAATTATTATAGAATATATATATTTTTATCACCATTAGTGGTGTCATAGTGAGTTGTACTATCATCATACTCCATATGCTTAATTGGTACCCGCATAGACTTTATGCATGCATGAGAGGATAATGGAACAATCCCTATGATAGATGGTAGAGAAGCAATTTAGCTTGTATGATGGAACCAAACACTTGTTCAAGAACACCCTATGATTTTAATTGTGTATTTATTTCGTTTTTTCATTTGAATAATGAAAAATATATGGCATGTTATATCTACTTCATTGGATGGGATAGTGGTTTACAGTTTTGGATTTCCATGTGATACAAGTTTGTATAGGTTATTATAATATTCAATTTATTTTCTATTATAATTTGTAATTGTATATTTTTCCCACTTTTTATGCTTCTATAATGAGGGTACAATCTACCGATGATATTTATGTAAGGCCATTGATGATTTTTGAAATCCTATAAATTAAAGGGAGGCACACTTAATGTTATCTAACCAATTAGATCAGGGTGTTGGTGTGTGGAACACTATATATGGTGTCACATTCTCTATGGGCATTAACATTCCCAAGTAAATAAACCATCTCAATGTTGAACATCCCTAGGTATGCAAACAAGTGCATAAAATTCATGATTTGGTTGATTTATGTGAACATATAATGAGGCATATTGTTATTCTTATTGATGATCATTCACTCACAAAAGTGATAGTATTTACAAAAAAAATCTGTGTGGGGAGAAGAAAATATAACTCCATTACATGTATAGGGTATTACATCTAATGGGGTTATATAATATGAGATCTATAGGATAATACTTAATATTTTTGAATCATCACCGCCCATGGACCAATGATTCATGAATCACGATTTAGTGTAATTGAAACCTAGGATTAGGGATTGTTAGTATTAGAGTAGTTGTGTTCATTTCCTGTAGCTCTGGAAACAAAAACTCACATTGATCTATAAACTGTAAAATCAACCCCATATTTCTCATCATTTTCATCGGTGCTGATAGTTGTGATATGTACTACATAATTCATTATTAATATTATGCAAAACCTAGATAGATCCAAATAACAATCATGTTCATGGGACATATCTAGGACATGATTACCTTAATGTACTGTAGTTCAAGAGATATACAAGCCTCATATGATTCTTTTTTTAGAACCATCATCCCATTAATAATGAATTTACATTTTGATAGCATGGCTTATTCATTCATTATCAAAGCATGCATAAAACTACCTCTAGGATCCTAGAATAATTCTATAGTATTAGTGAATATATAAAGATATCAATGATGAAAAATATGATGAATGAATACATTTATGGATGGTAGATCATGTACATGAGGTCCATGAACATTTATATCATTTTCATCATAAAAAAACAATACTAATCAATCATAATAAAAATAAAATCCCTAAAACGTAGTATTCAAAAAATTCATACCCTAAAACCTAGAACTGGAAAAATCCCAATCAATTATTAATCATTTATAATAATAATTATCCATGTATCTATTCTAGAATATAATAAAACAGATAAATAAGATCTCATTTCTTCAATGTCACTTTGTTTAGCTTTTGGAAATCAACACATACCTTAACACTACCATAAACATAAATCCAAAACAAAATTGGCGAACCACATAGTGATATTCTCATACTATTGAAACCATTCAACTCTATGTCAAGCTTTTTCACCTTTAATTTTTTTACGTAGGAAAATTATATAAGATATAGGGTGATTAAAATGGGTTTTATACTAGAAACGAGGTCATTTAACCTTAACATACAAACCCTTCAATGTATCTATTTGGTCGGATATACAAAATAATTTGAACCCATTAATCATATGTTGTAGGGACTCTAGTTCCCTTGATTGATAAAGAATGTTGGATTTTATGTAAAATACTTTTTTAATTGATTTCTTGAACATATATTACTAGGAAATGCACAAAGATAACAATTTATGGTGTAAGCATCCTGACCACATAACCCCCAAAATATTTCATGGAGAAAGTTGAAATGTATTCTCTTATAAATCCACTACATAATCAAAAACATGATCCATAGAAGAAATTTTTTATACTTCATCAAATAAAATCAAATAAGGCTATATTGAGGAGAAATCTTCTGCAACACTATGCTACACATCAAAAATGAAATATTGTTTTTAGGAAATAGCCAAATAGGACTATGGGATCACACGAGGTTCAATTAATAGTCTTATTATAAAACAAAATATACTACTATTATCATTAACATCGGGCTCTGGCCCTGAATTTTTTTCATAGTAATCATATATATACTATCTCAATGGATTTTAGGTATTAACTAATCATTTCAGATAGACATTTTTATTATCATCATGGATAAGAATATATAACACAATGATATTTTATCATATATTGATAAAAAATCATTTAATTTAATTAGTAACTATAACACAACACGTTATCAACAATATATATTCGATGTGAATCTACATGCCTATTCATGATACATTAATAAGATAAATACAATAATGAAAATATAAACATCATGTGAATCATTTATGGTTAGTTGAGTAAATAGTAATAGTAAAATATAAATTTACATCATCTTATTGAAAAAGATTTCCATTATATAGTGATGTCTAGGAACTATCATAGTTCGGCTTCCTATGATCCAAGATACCTATCTCTGGTCTATCATACTCATCCTAAGGGAAAGAGAAGACAATGATATTTAATTTTTATCCTATAATTACAATTTTTTAAACTCTTGAAATGAACCATAGGGTATGAGATGAATTCCCACATGATATAAGGCCCCAGCCTTAAAGATTACTTAATATTGAGTTACATCAAGAATACACGTTAAGGATCTTTTCAGGTTTAGAGTTTTAGAGAATTAGATCATAAAACATGCATTACATTCCACATTTAAACAAAGTGGTTACATAAAATATAGTACTAATTTTTCCCATCAAAGGAAAAATATTTAAAATAAAACATGGATTCTTTCTTGACACATCCTTGACACTATAATCACATCATGTACATTTTCCTTGACCTTTGAAAAAACATTTCAAAAACATGGGATGAGCATAAAATGCTCAGTAAGGGATATAAAGGTATGAAATGAAAACAGCAGTCCATGTATGAAATCATACATTACTCATTAAACATAATCACATACCTCAAAAAATCATGAATAAATCATAGATATAATAAGACATAAAGGTAACTTGAGGCATTCATAACATTCTTACGTAGGGAGTAATCCCCATGGTTACGTTTGGAATACCCATCATAGTAAATTCCATAAACCTCTTCGGAGAAACCTTAACGTTTAACTCCTTCACGTTACCCAATGCATTGGAGAGCTATATTGGGCTCACCCGCCCTTAGTTTATCATGGAACCACCTATCTTCATAACAATGCCCAAGAACCATAACATAATCATATCATGTAAAACATGCATAAAGGAAACATAACATTTTAACATTTCAATCACAAGATATCAATACAACACATTGATATAATAAAAACATTATGAAACCCATTTTTAATACCAAAATAAAATAAAAGTAATACATGGTATTTATTTTTCATTTAAATGAAAGGTAGGTTACGGCTTCTAGAGGAAGCTAAAACTAAAATAATGGTCACGGAGGCAGAGAAGTCGTTGTCTCCGCATACGTACCCTTTTTTCATTTAGTAAAACTATTTTTCTAAAAACGATTCCTTTTTAATAAACGTAAAAGTCAAAAGGGTTTATACACCGGATAAAAGGAAGTTGTGTATAAAACAAAATATGATTCAATGAAACGATCTTGAGACGAAGTCCCATACAAAAATAATTTTTAAATAAAATAGATCTATTATGATTATTCACTATAAGTAAAAATAAAGAAATTACAAATACAAGATATGACATAATAATATCATGACATAATTTGAAAGTAGGAGATTAACCCAACGAACGAAAATTGGGTTAATAAGTTCCCTTACCTCGGTTCTGACTTGACATGATCCTTATTTAATCTCCTTAATAATAAACTTGAGTTAATTTCTACTTGCTTAATAACCATTTTCAAGTTCATTATTTCTTTTATATCACTTATTACCATGTCATGAACACTATGTAATTATTTATGTTAATAATGGTTGTTTTAACGATCATTGGTACTTGAGTAAAAAATATGCTCTTTATAATTACATTTTATTCATGTATCCATAATATCCAGAGTTATATTCATGATGTAGATATAATATATATCATATATATCCAGTATACACATTCATTTATAATATTACATAACATTTAGAGGTAAGAAATGAAATGCACCGTTCATGGAGACGGTAAGCCGTACGTACGCATGAACGCTACTTCCATTTATATTTCATATTTAATTGAATTAAGACATAATAATACATAATACTATTATAATTCAAGTATGGTATCATATATAATATCATTAAATATATCTTTTATATATACCACATATGGTATTAACGAATAAAATCACTTTGAGGGGGAGGTAGTCTGCACTTCCTAAAATGAGGATATCACGTTTACCCATAATGGAAACCATAAAGGTATGCCATAAATGAAAAATGCAGAATCATTAGTAAAACATAAACATATTATATATCATATATAAATATATTGACATCTTATTGTCCACCTTTTAATGTGTTATATGAATGTTGAACAATCATCGTTTCGGGAGGCAGAAATTCGCCATCCATGGAAACAGTATGTTTTTAACCAATAGATGTAGGTGTGTGTAAGTGTAGCTCGAATAAATCTCATAAAAAAATCCTAGTATATTGAAGATACTGGTGTTGTTACAAAATAAATTAATAAAAAGAGTTTAGAGGGTTGGAGAAGAAAAACAAAACAAAAGAACACAAGTGAAGACATTACCTTAAAATTAGGTAACTCTTCTTAGTATGAACCAAAAAGTTTTGTTGAAAAGATTTATGCCTAAGGTAAGGCTTCTAGGATGAAGAGAGGGATGTGGAGAGACAAAAATATTAGATCATGGCCGAGCCAAATTTTGAGAGGTGTGGGTAAAGAGGTAGAGGTGGGGGCCTTTTATAAGAGGAGAGTAGGGGAACTCTTGGAAAGTTAAGAAATGTTACATTATTTTAAAAAGAGTTTTGGATTTAAAAGGTCCCAAATTTATGTGTTTCGAGGACAAGGTGATAAGGGTTCGAAATACACCCATCCAATAGGTTTTCGACATGTGTATGTCTTAGATTTTACATTATTATTCCATTTTATTTAAATTGTTTAAATAATGAGGTAATCGCTACATCATTATGATGTCATAAATAATTTAATTTATTTAATGTATAAAAATTATAAAAAAATACTATGATGTATGAAATCTCTTTATCTTTCCAATGACTATTTATAGTCAAAAATATTACTTTTATAACCCCATGTAAAAATTTCTTTAGTAAAATACTACATGTTTGTGCCATTTTTACCTTTACTTTTAATAAAAGACATTAATGTCATTATCGTACCCAAGTGGCTCCATGGGGTCCCAAAAATCGACCCATGGGTTTTATTGTTCGGCCATGACTCATCCAATGGGGTTAGGAAAAGTGTCAAGATATTATCATTATATTATAATATCATTTTTACCTTAAACCACACTAATTTCCCTTTAATCGCGATTAATAAAACATAAAAGTTACTTTTCATCAAAAATTATTTTCATCCCATTGAAACACATTTTAATTAATGATGAAAATCATTTATATTGGATTTTTTAAATTCAAATCACAGAAGTGGTAAAGTTCTATTTAAACAAAAATCAGTTTTTGTGACTACCACTTTGTGGTTTCACTATTCATCAAAAATTAAGGTTTTTCAGAAAAATACGAAAAATTCACCCTAAGCTATATTTTATATTCCAAATTAAAAAATTATGTCTATTTTACCAAATTCATAACATATAAGTTGTATTAATTAATTTTATAATTAAATCCTATTGTCAAATCAAATAGCGTGTTTTTAAGAAACAATATCTATCAAAAGATTGACACTCATTTATGTCCAATCTCAAAGTGATATTAATTACAATAATCACAATGGGATTAAATGGTAAAAATATATTTTAATTTCACTTTAAAACCAATTAAAAAGATAATCTAACTATATAAATATATTATATTAAAAAGTGGTTTTGAATTAAAATACAACACTTTCACTATTCATTAAAAAATGAACATTATGAGAAAAATACTAGAAATTTATCCAAAGTAAATTTCAATGTCCCAATCATATAGAATAAGTTTATTTTGAAAAATATAGCTTATAAAATTGTCAAAAGATATATTTAAAAATGGTTCGCCTTCAAAAGGCGGTAAAACAATCTTTTAAAAATATTAGTGTATTCCATGCTTAAGATTGGATTTATTCTCATTTTAAGACTCTAAAACACTATATAATTCATAAATAGACATAGATAAGAATATATATTATTCATTACTTACTTGGGATGTTACATCCTTACCCCCTTTAGAAAATTTATTCCCCGTAATTTATTTACTTATCGAATAAGTAGGGGTATTTATCCGTCATTGCATTTTCATATTCCATGTTGCCTCTTCACTCATGTGGTTTTTCCACAAAACCTTTACTGGATGAATCACCTTATTCTCCAATACATTCCCTATATGGTCAAGAATCTGGACTGGTTGTTCCTCATAAGATAGATTCTCTTCCAGCTGAACTACCACTGGACTCAAAACATGAGATTGATCTGGCCTTAACATTAAAACATGAAAAAACATTATGTACCTGAGATAAAATCGGAGGTAAAGAAACTCGGTATGCAACTGATCCAAATCTCTCAGGAATTTCATATTTTCCAATGAACCTTGGACTTATCTTTCTTTTATTACCAAATCAAATCACACTTTTCCATGGTGATACTTTGAGAAAAACATGATCACCTACCTCAAAAGAGAGATCCTACCTCCGGTTGTCAGCATAACTCTTCTGCCTACTCTGAGCTATTCTCATGTGTCTCTGTATCATATGAACTTATTCTGCCAACTCTTCTACCAATTCTGGTCCCATAAACTTCCTTTCACCTACTTCATACCAAAAATCTGGAGTTCGACACCGCTCCCATATAATGCCTCAAATGGTGCCATCTGTATACTAGAATGAAAACTGTTATTATAAGAAAACATAACCAAATAAAGTTGTTGGTCCCAACTTCCCTTATAATCCATCGAACAAGAACATAGCGTATCCTCTAATTTCTGGATTTTTCATTCTGACTGCCCATCTGATTGAGGAGGAAAAGTTGTACTAAAATTTAATTCAGTGCCCAATGACTTTTGAAGGATTTCCCAAAAGCAAGAAGTGAACTTGGGATCACGGTCAGATTCATTGGAGAGAGGAACTCCAAGTAACCTTACTATCTCTTTAAGATACAAACGGGAAAGTTGATCTAGCAAAAAAGTATCTCTTATAGAAAGGAAATGACCAGATTTAGTCAAGCGATCAACAATAACCCAGATGTCATTATTACCTTGAGGTGTCTTCTGTAATCCCACAACGAAGTCCATGGATATATTTTTCCATTTCCACTCTGGCACTGGTAAAGTATGAAGCATCCCTTTTGGTAACTACCACTCTACATTAACCTGTTGACAAGTCAAACACTTCACAATAAAATCAGCAATATCTCTTTTCATTTCATCCCACCAGTAATACTCCTGGAAAGCTCTATACATCTTAGTACTTCCTGGAAGAACTCAAAACAGAGAACTATGAGCATCACATAACAAAACTCTCTTAAACTTTGAATCACAAGGCACACACAATATCTTCCCAAATCTCAAAACACAATCATTATCAATGATGAATTCAAGAAACATACCCTTCTGAACCAGCTCTACCTTTTTCTGCAACTCGTTGTCTTGCTTCTGTGCTTGCTTAATTCTTTCTGATAGAGAAGATTTCACGGATACCTGAAACAAAACAGAAGGACATCCTGAACCAACAACTTCTATTCCAACGTTCATCGAATCCTTAACCGAAGGATCACGTTCCAAATGCAACATTGTTAATGAAGCGTTACTTTTTCGACTCAAAGTATCAGCAACTTTATTTTCTTTTCCCGGATGGTAATGAATTGTACAATCATAATCCTTGATTAATTCTATCCATATCCTCTGTCTCATGTTAACTTTTTTCATAGTGAATATTTACTTTAAACTTTTGTCATCGGTATATATTTTACACTTTACTCCATACAAATGATGCCTCCAAATTTTTAAATCAAAAACAACAACAGCTAATTCCAAATCATGTGTGGGGTAAATTACCTCATGAGTTTTCAACTGACTTGAAGAATAAGAAATTACCTTATCATTTTGCATTAGGATGCAACCAAGTCCTTTCAATGAAGCATCACTGTAGATAACAAACTCTCTTTTCTTGGAAGGTAGTGCCCAAAACTGAAGCATTCACCAATCATTTTTTCAGTTCCTAAAAACAATCATCACATTATTTTTTCAAGATAAACATAACACCCTTCCGAATTAGCTTAATCATTGGACTAGATAACTAGGAAAAATTTCTAACAAACCTTCAATAATAGTCATACAAACCAAGGAAACTACGAATCTCAGTTACATTTCATGGTCTTGGCCTTTCTTCAACAACCTTTTTTTGCAGGATCAACAGTTATCCCATCTTTAGAAATAATGGGACCATGTAATGAAATTTGTTGCAACCAAAACTCACACTTGATGAATTTCCCATAGAATTTCTTTTCTTTTAAGGTTTGAAAAATAACCCTTAAATGTATTTCATGCTCCTCTTTACTTTTAGAAAACACCAAAATATCATCAATGAAAACCACCACAAACATATCCAAGAACTCATGTGAAATTATTTTCATTAAGTCCATGAATACAGAAGGTGAATTGGTTAGCCCAAAAGACATTACTACAAATTCATAACGCTCATGTCTTGTATTAAAGGTGGTCTTCAAATCATCTGCTTCCATTAACATCAACTGATGGTACCCCGATCTCAGGTCAATCTTTATAAAATACTGAGCTCCCTGGAGCTGATCAAACAAATCAACGATATGAGAAAAAGGATATTTGTTCTTAACAGTGATGTTATTCAAGCATCTATAATCAATACCAAGTCTCATATAACCATCATTCTTTTTAACAAATAAAACAGAAGCACCCCAAGGTGATGTGCTAGGTTGAATGAAACCTTTCTCTAATAAATCATTCAATTTCTCCTTCAACTCTAAAAGTTCAATTTGAGCCATTTGATAAGGGAATTTTGAAATTGGCTTAGCATCAGGAACTAAGTCAATTGTAAATTCAACGTCCTGGTCTGGTATTATTCCAGGAATCTCGTCAGGAAAAATATGAGGATATACATTTACCACTGGCACATCATTAATCTGAACAGTTCCCTTGTTTTCAATGATATGTGCAAGGTAACATTCATTTCCATCTTTTACATGTTTCTCGGCCTCTTGATATGTTATCAACAGTAAGGGTTCATTCTTGTACACAAACTGAAAGTATTTCTGAAAAGAAACTTTTTTAGCTCTACAGTCAATCTTAGCATGTTAAATAGAGAGCCAATCCATACCCAGTATAACATCAAACTCTAATAGAGGTAAAAAAATATTTGCAAGCAGGTTCTTTCCATGGATAAGGATAGGAAGATTCATATAAATTATTTTTTCCTCAACATTTCCCCCAGTTGTTTTTACCACAAGTTCATGAGTTATTTTTGGAGATGGTATTCACTTTTTACTAGAAACGTTTTCAGAGATTAAAGAATGTGTAGACCCTGAATCAAATAACACACTGGCATAATCTTAAAAAACAATCAATGTACCTGCTACCACTTCATTTGATGGCCCAACATCTGCTGAAGTAGTTGCAAAGGATTTCACCACCACTTTATGCTTGTAGTCTAACTGCATACCATCACTCGAGCTCATTGTCGTACACTCATTTTCATAATGACCCATCTCATTGCACTTAAAACATTTCACTAACTGTAAATCAAATTTGTTCTTACCATCACCCTGATCTTTTTTAGTGCAATCACGAGCCTTATGTCCCATCTTACCACATCGGTAGAACTTTACAGAATTGAGAAGACATTCCCCATCATTCCTTTTACCACAATTATCACTAACTAGAAACTTATTTTTCTTACCATCAGACTTTTTTGAATAATTCTTCCCTTTCTCCTACCACCTCGGACTCTTCTTCTATTGGTTGTTATAGAACACTTGATCATCGGAAACTCCATTTCCACATTCTCAGCACATCGAAAAAGCTTTTCATAACTCTTGAACTCATGATAAGCTAAATCCCTTCAATATTTTGGCTTTAATCCTGAGTAAAACGATTGATTTTACTATCAAGGTCTCGGATAAAATTTGGAGCAAACCTTGCCAATCGAGTGAACCTTTCTTCATAGGAAGACACTGAGTCTTCCTCTTGCCTCAATTCCAGGAATTTCTTTTCCATCCAATGTCGAACAGCCTTAGGAAAATACTTCTCAAGAAACATACCTTTCAATTAATCCTTGTCGAGAGCATCAATCTCTTCAACATCCACAATATTTTTAACCATCGACCACCACTGATCTGCTTCACCTTTCAAAAGCTAAATTGAAAGACTAACCTTTTGATTGTCTAAACACCCCATGACATCGAAAATCTTCTCCAGTTATTTAATCCACCATTCAGCTAGAACATGGTCAGATGATCCTTTGAATGATGGGGGGTGTTGCCTCATTAAATGTTCCACCACTGACATGTTCCTCTGGGTTTGATCTGGCTGATCTCGTTCATGGATACCACCACAATTTATCGCTTGAGTCAACTGCAGCATTACTGCAACAAACTGTTCAGTTCCAATTCCGACCATCTCAAGATGCTGATTCGGAAGGTCATTTCCTTCTATATGCCTTCCAAGCACTGCTTCCCTGTTTCCTCTACGGAAAACCATTCTGAAAAAAATGTCTTAGATGAAGAAACATGGTAATCTTCAAATGCTATATCATTTAAATTTGACCATAAATAAATATTTTTGGATAATCATTTAAAACAATTCTAACTCCTAAAGTTATCTAAACCGACCTCTGATACAAACTATAAGGCCCCAGCCTTTAACATTACTTAATCTTATGTTACTTCAAGAATACACGTTGAGGATCTTTTTAGGTTTAGAGTTTTAGATAATTAGATCATAAAACATTAATTACATTCCACATTTAAACAAAGTGGTTACATAAAAGATATTACTCATTTTTCCCATCAACGGAAACATTTTTAAAATAAAACATTGATTCATTCTTGACACTTCCTTGACACTATCATCACATAATGTACATTTCCATTGACCTGTGAAAAACATTTCAAAATCTTCGGATGAGCATAAAAAGCTCAGTAAGGGATATAAAAGTACGAAATGAAAACAGTAGTCCATGTATGAAATCATACTTTAATCCTAAAACATAATCACATACCTCAACAAATCAGGAATAAATCATAGAAATCATAATACATAAAGGTAACTTGAGGAATTAATAACATTCTTACGTAGGGAGTAACTCGCATGGTTATGTTTGGAATACCCATTACAGTATATTCCCTAAATCTCTTCAGAGAAACCTTAACTTTTAACTCCATAACGTTACCCAAGGCATTGGAGAGCTATATCAGGCACACCCGCCCTTATATTATCACGGATCTACCCGTCTTTATAACAATTCCCTAGAACCATAACATAATCGTATCACGCAAAACATGCAAAAATGAAACATGACATTTCAACATTTCAATCACAAGATATCAATACAACACATTGATAAAATAAAAATTATGAAAACCATTTTCAATACCAAAATAAAAGAAAACTAATACATGGTGTTTATTTTTCATTTTAAAAAATAGTGTGGTTATGGATTGTGGCAGAAGCTGAAACTCAAATAATGGTCACGGCGTCAGAGAAGTCATTGTTTCCGCATACATACCATTTTTTTGTTTAGTAAAATTCCTCATATAAAAAATATTCCTATTGAATAAATGTAAAAGTCAAAGGGGTTTATACACTGTATAAAAGATAGTTGTGTATAAAACAAATTATGCCTCAATGAATGGGGATTGAGACGAAGTCCCATACAAAGATCATTTTTAAATAAAATAGATCTATTATGTGTATTCACTATAAGTACACATCATGAATGTTCAAATAAAAGACATGACATAATAATATCATGACCTAATTTGAAAGTAGGAGATTGACCCAAAGAATGAAAATTGGATTAAGAAGTTCCCTTACCTCGGGTCCGACTTGACTCGATCATTCTTCAATATCCTGAATAATAAACTTCAGTAAATTTATACTTTCTTAAGAACCTTTTTCAAGTTCATTATTCCTTTTATATCACTTATTACAATTTCATGAACACTATGTTATTATTTAAGTTATTAACGGACATTTTAACGATCATTGGTACTTGAGTCAAAATAAGCTCTTTATAATTACAAGTTGATCATGTATCCATCATATCCAGAGTTATATTCATGATGTAGATATCATATATATCATATATATCCATTATATACATGCATTTATAATATTACATAACAGTTATAGGTAAGAAATGAAATGCACCATTAATGGAGACGGTAAGCCGTACGTACGCATGAACGCTACTTCCATTTATATTTCATATTTAATGGAATTAAAGAATAATGGTACATAATAGTTTTATAATTCCAGTATGGTATCATATATAATATCATTAAATCTATCCTTTATATGTACCACATATGGTATTAACGAATCAAATCACTTTGAGGGAGCGGTAGTCTGCACTTCCTAAAATAATGATATCGCGTTTACCCATAATGGAAACCATAAAGGTATTCCATAAATGAAAAAAAATACAGAATCTTAAGTAAAATATAAACATATTATATATCATATATAAATATAGTTACATCATAATGGACACCATTGAAGGTGTTATATGAATGTTGAACAATCATCGTTTCATGAGGCAGAAATTCGCCATCCACAGAAAGAGTATGTTCTTTAACCATTAGATTTAGGTGTGTGTAAGTGTAACTAGAATACATATCATAACAACATCCTAGTATATTTATGATACTGGTGTTGTTACAAAATAAAGGAATAAAAATATTTTAGAGGGATGGAGAAGCAAAATAAAATAAATGAACACAAGTGAAGACATTACCTTAAAATCGGGTAACTCTTTTGGGTTTGAACCAAAATGGTTTCTTGAAGACCATTTTGCCTAATGTAAGGCTTCTAGGATGAGGAGAGGGATTTGGAGAGACAGAATGATCAAAGATTGGCCGAGCCAAAGGCTTGAGAGGTGAGGGTAAGGAGGTAGAGGTTGGGGCCTTTTATAAGAGGAGAGGAGGGGAACTCTTGGAATGTTAAGAAATGTTACATTATTTTAAAAAGAGTTTCGGATTTAAAAGGTCCCACATTTATGTGTTTTGAGGATAAGGTGATAAGGGTTCAAAATCCACCGATCCAATAGGTTTTTGACATGTGTAGCTCTTAGATTTTACATTATCTTTCCATTTTATTTAAATCTTTTAAATAATGAGGTAATAGATACATCATCATGATGTCATAAATAATTTAAATTATTTAGTGTCTAAAAATTATAAAAAATACTATGATGTAGGAAATATTTTTATCTTTCCAATTACTATTTATAGTCAAAAATCTTCCTTTTATAACCCCATGTAAAATGTTTTTAGTAAAATAATACATGTTTGTGTCATTTTTTACTTTTACTTTAAATAAAAGGCATTAATGTCATTATCTTACCCAGGTGGCTCTATGGGGTCCCAGAAATCGACCCATGGGTTGTATTGTTCGGCCATGACTCATCCAATAGGGTTAGGACAAGTGTCAAGATATTTTCATTTTATTATAATATCATTTTTTCCTTAAATCCCACTAATTGCCCTTTAATCGCGATTAATAAAACTTAAAAGTTACTTTTCATCAAAAATTATTTTCATCCCATTGAACCACATTTTACTTAATTATGAAAATAATTGTATTTTTTTAATTCAAATCACAGAAGTGGTAAAGTTGTCTTTTAAACGAAAAATCAGTTTTTGTAACTACCACTTTGTGGTTTCACTATTCATCATCAATTATAGTTTTTCAGAAAAATACCAAAAATTTACCCTAAGCTATATTTCATATTAAGAATTAAAAAATGATGTCTATTTTACCAAATTCATAACATAGAAGTTGAATTAATAAATTTTATAATTAAATCCCCCTGTCAAATCAAATATTATTTTCTTTGTCATTTACTTGTATCCTCTTTAATTCCCCACTGGTTTAAATTCATTACACCTCGAGTCTGTACTACATACATTTTATTTTTAATAAATTCATTGGGGGGCATGAACTGGGAAACCAGTTCATGTCATCATTCTATTTAAAAAAAATAAAAAATTGACAATCGTTTATGTCCAATCTCAAAGTGATATTAATTCCAATGAACACCATTGGATTAAATGGTAAAAATATATTCTAATTTCACTTTAAAACCAATTAAAAATATAATCTAACTATATAAATAGATTAGATTAAAAAGATGTTTTGAATTAAAATACAACACTTTTCACTATTCATTAAAAATGAACATTATCAGAAAAATACTATAAATTTATCCAAAGTAAATTTCAATGTCCCAATAATAAAGAATAATATTATTTTTATAAATATAGCTTATAAAATTGTCAAAAGATAGATTTAAAAATTGTTCACCATCAAAAGGCGGTAAAACAATCTTTAAAAAATATTAGAGTATTCCATGCTTAATATTGGATTTCTTCTCATTTTAAACCTCTAAAATACTATATAATTCATAAATAGACATAGATAACAATATCTATTATTCGTTAATTACATTGGATGTTACACATGACATCATGATCTTGATTGGGAAAATGTTTAAGAGAGACCATAACATTGAGTGTATGTATGAGGTAGACATTGTGTTGTTTGGATGGGTATCTTGAGGTAGCAACAATTTTTAAAGTGACATTATTTAAATGATATATTGGTTGATTTGAATAATAGAATTTAATTTTTAGATATCCAAGGTTACATTGTCCTCTTCTGGGATATATGGAATTATTTATCATCACTATGAAACTATAAAGACTCTGTAAAAGGGATGGTTTCATTCTTCAAACTAATTCCATTATCATGTGTCATAGAGGCAAATTAGGTATTGTTGGGGTTTTTCGGATGTTTAGTTACAATGCCTCAATTTTTTTTTTGGATTTTATGTTTGTAATTTTCATCATTTATTATTATTATGGAGTGAAATTGGATGCACAAACACATTAGGGTAATGACACATTTGTGGTCACCAACTTTTTCCTATACTCACACACTACTCATAAATTTTTTTGTTAGTACAGATTTAATGAGATACATAATGAATGGTAATGGAACTATGCTGGAACACTGATTATATAGAGAATGGATCAGAATTGGACTGAGGCAGACATCAGTGGACCCAATTATTCTTTTTTTATTATCATCTTTTATTATTTTTGATATTTGTTTTTCTTATTGGGAGTAGTCTATTTTCATGAAATGTAATCCATTTCATAGTATTTATAATAACACTGATTATTTTATACTTTTTCAGTATTTTTATTTTACATATGAAATCAAAATAAGGGTATTGTCTCTCCCCCCCCCCCCAATGATATACATAGACCATCAATATTAGTCAGAAGATTCAGAAATATGAGGATATGTGAATGTGATCGTGTGACTATCAATATTGTATTTAGTGGTTCATATTGGTGTGTTATAAGCAAAAAATAGAGAATATTTCAACATTTATCTTCCAATGGTAAATAGAAAATCTAGTACATGAAGGTATTATCATATTTCATCTCACACACAATTTTATTAATATTAAATAAATTTAACAAAAATTAATAAAATTTATTAAATAAATTAATACCACATTTAGAAATTAATTTCAGGTTGAAATAAAAGTTCTAGTATTTGATCAATGAAGTAATGATGAACCACAATTGTTTACATTTCATCACCGCTGATAATAAAGAATGAGAGCACTTGTTTTGAAATGTAAAATTTTTCACTCCAGCTATCTACCAAAACTAGGTTGTTAATTTTTTTTGTAATTTGATTTCATTGATGTTGGATATATATTGTCTTATTGGGATCTTTTATACATATTATTATATAAATTATTTATGTGATGGATTATTTTTTATCATTTTTGAATTTGATTAAATGTGGGTGTATGTCTTTCCTATGATACCTATTGTCATTACTTGGGATATATCAGTGTATCATATTCCATGTTAAATTGTTAACATATGTATTTATATTGGATTCTATACAATCATGATGATATATTATTCCACCCCTACATGTGGACTCACCATGTAAATATATTAATACCACCTTGATGGTTATGATTGGTACATGATTAAGGATGACCATCATAGAAAATTATCCCTTAGTGGGGGATTCAACTTTATTTTTGAAGGTGTTGATGAGGCAATAGAGCACATCGTAAATGCATGATTTATCCATGTTCATGTTAGGAATTATCTTACATATACTATCGATAATGTTGAATCCTAGTTAATGTGTGGACAAAAAATTCACCTGTATTGTAGCTGTGTGATATCAGCTTCTTCAGGAAAAAATTATGACCGAAATGATCACCAAAAATCCATAAAGACATTGTACATGGTTTGGGTTTCTTTTCCACAACACAATCATTATATTTTGTCATAGATATTAAGCATGTAGAATTGTGTATTAATGGAAGATTGGTTATCAAACTTATTCTTGTTTCAGGATTTTATGTTTATGAATATAATGCATTATTGTATTATATTATAATGATTTATACATGATAATACTCGGATAAGGAATCATCGATGGTTTATAAATGATCATTGAACTTACTTCATACTCAAGATTTTTTATGGGCATATATTTTCCATGAAAGACTCGATGAAGCGTGTGGGCCCAGTAGTGTATGGGAAAGGTGTAGAATGAAATTGTAATGGACTGGGACAGACATTGAATGACCCCATACATATTTTATTTATTATATACATTAATTATTCAAGACCTGGATTAAGAATTTATAGATACATTATTTAGAGGCCTTGTTTTGTACTTATAAGTCTTTGGAATATTTTAAGGAATATTTTTTGGTTAAGGCACTGAGACGCCATGTGATTATGAGGCCAAGTGTACATGTACATAATATTATAAAAATATTATTTATATATGATGTGGCAGTGTTTTCACACTTGTTTCCACATCCTTTTTTTATTTTCTATTGACTTGTTATATTAAAATGTAGTTTTATTATTAAATAATTGATAAGTGTTGTGTTTTTGTACTTTCTATGTAAAATAATCTGTTTATAGATTAAAACATGTGTTTTAATGTGCATTAGTTCCATTTTAAAAAATTCATAAATTAACTTATTCTTGCGAATTATACTTTTATTTATTTATTCTTTTATTTTTATAATTTTTCATTGAAGTTTGTTTTTTAATTCAATAATTAAATTAAATTATACAATATTATTTAAATTGTAAATAAATAACTCCTTTTTTTGGTTTTTAGTATTTTAATAATTTATGTAGTTTTAACAATTTAGTTTTATTCAATTAATATTTTTATTTTTCAATTTAATTAATTCTTTAATTAATTGGTTAAATATTTTAAGCAAGTTACTGTAAATATTTTGATTTGTTCTTTAATGAAGTTTGATTATTTTTGAAACCCAAATTAATTCAATTGTTTAAATAAAGTATCATTAATTTTATTATTTACCTTTGTTTTTTTAATTCCATTATTTTTAATTTAATTTAATAATTTATTTATTTATTTATTAGTTTTATTAAATTATTTTATTTATTTAATTTTATTGGTTCTGTTTGTTCGCAGGTGTGGCGGCCGCACGATCCTGTTCATTATCGGTGACATCCTCACTAGTAGCAGTGACCTCACTGTTAGCCAACTTGCAAAACCTCACTGATACAACCTACCTCACTGATACAGTCTACCTCACTGATAACCACCTTTGTGTTACACATCTCTCACTGATACCTCGTCGTTCCTCTGCTCACAGCAGCCATTCACAAACCAAATCAACAGCGGAAAAATCCCTACAAATCGCAACAATATAACAGCAACTGTCACAAAAAATTCGAAGAACCAGAAAATATCAAGAACTTTTCAAGTGATCAAATCAATTCCAGAACTCAAAATCTGAACCCTTGCACAGTGGTGGTCCGGCCTCGCCATGCTCCTGCTATTCACCACACTGCCCTGCTTCACCACATGCACTTCCAAAACCATACCGCCGATGCCACTTCCCCCTTCTGATCGATCTCACCGGACAAACCCCACTCTTCCACGCTGCTACCCTCTAAAGTGCGAAAAAAAAACCTCTTCTCGAAGACCCCAATGTTTTCTGTGAGCCACCTGAACCCCATTCACAGCTGCACTGCCTCCTCCGTGCGCTGAAGCGACCGCGACCTGCCCCAATCGCATCTCCCTGCGTTCCATCCTCCTTTGCCCCTACTGGAACATCCGACGCACCAGGACTACACACACATCCTGTGAAATGCCTCTCCGTTGAACCCCCTGCAGAACTCCCTTTCTCCCCTCTTCCATGTCGAAAGCCTCCCCCCTTTCTCTTTTCTCTTCTCATTTTTTATGTTATTATTTTTTATTATATAATAATCCTAATATATATATATATTATATTATATAATATACATAATATATAATACTTGTATATATATAATGCTAATCTCTTTTGTTTTATGGAAATTATATATTAATAAATGAATAAAATAGTTATTAAAACATATATATTAATAATAATATTAGCTATTATATAAAAATGTAGATATACATTAATAAGTATTTTTATGTTTTGATTTAATATATGGTATATATTAATTTCATTTCATTTTTATTCGACTCACATGCATTTTGTTTGGTTTTACATGAAGGGGGATCTATTCATTGAAGCGGTGATAAAAGAAGCTGTTAGTGGGAAATGTGCAAGAATATTCTCGAGATCGTTGTAGGGGTTGTATGCACTTACATGGAGTTGACAGTAAAAGCTGGTGACATGCACAAGAAAGCGCACCATGTGGATCTAATGCCTGTTAGTTTAGTTTTCTTTTTTCATCTCAAAACAAGAGGACGCACAACTCCTCTCTAGCAAAGGGCCGATGGCCAGAGGAGAGTACCTGGGGGGCATCATTCAGCAGTGGTGGAGGACACTCCACCACCACTCTCATACCATTCCATACCATTTTCACTAGACTAGAACTCATCTTCGACCTGAAGATGGTTTCTCACTCCTCCATTTCTCCATCCTCCCGCTGCTCTATTTTTGGTGTTTTATGTTGAGTCTGTAAATTCTCTCATAGTGTTGCATGTTTAGTTAATTAAATTGTGATGTTAATTATGTTTAATTGTTTGTTTCGTTTATTCTTTCTAATCTTGTGCTGCAATCTCAAATCTCTAGAAATGGAGATCTAACATGCGGTGTTGGATCCAGTTTATGAAACCCGACACGATATAGAGATCTACACATTAATGCATTCGCATTATTTCTGTTTGCCTTGGTAAATCGCGTTTACGAGTTTGATTGTGCGAGAGCAAGATATTGCGTCGGACGAATTTCCACTTTCTTGTTTAATTTGTTCTCCCCTTCTTATCTTGATTTCTCAAATTGAGAATCAAGATTATTTGTGCGATGTGACGATCTTAGTGGAATCATTATGGATTGGGAGAAATTATTTCCCGAATGACATTGCTGGGTGAGTCACCTTGCAGTTCGCAGGAACTCTTGAGTATTGAAGAACTTTGATGCTTGATTTTTCAATTTATAGGTGAGACTGGTGTGTGATTTGAGATATCGATCATGTACTGGGCGAATTTGGTAATTGTTCATGTTAATCTTGGAAAGTGAGTAGGGGGTGGATTAACCTGGGTCTAGTATTGTTCTCACGGTATTTTCCTTTTGTGTGTTGGTTTCTTTTGTTAGTTCTGTGTCTTGTGTTGTGTCTGCTCCTGTTTTCTATTCTTGGTTTTGTCTCTATGTTTTTGCACTTTTCCATCTCTCTTTCCCATATGTTCATCATTTTTCCACATCCACTATGCTCTTCAGCACTAATTAGTGATTCTTTAGGAGTGTGTTATTATGTTTTAAAAGTATTTAAAAATACAAAATGATTTTCGGAACAAACCACTTCGGCTTTCGACACTGATTCCTTGAGAGCGACCCTGAGGTTAGCCAATGTGCTATATCTTGGGATTTTATAAATTTAAACATGACCGTCCTCGCGATAAGGATGCCTGTAAATATTTTTATTATTCACATTATACTTTTAAAAAATTGTTTAATATATCAAAAATAGAAGCATGGAATAGTAATCCATGGGCATGGTTGAGTCTAGAACATAAAGTTAACCCTATGCGCAACATGAAATATATCCATGCGGGTCATCATTAAAAAAGGACTACATTGATGTAACCATATATAAAATAAATAACCTCAATTTGTTTAATGGTAATACATATAAATCACGAAAGGTAACTAGATTTTGAAATCTAAGTCCACCGTTGAATTTTTAATGCGCAGTTTTCCATAGGTGTGACCTGTTGTTTGTCAGTGCTGGTCGTTCAGAGGATGCATTTGTTGGAGGATGTGTTTAGTTAAAATAAATAAATAATAAATTTAATTTAAATTAAATGTCCCAATCCAATATAATTTATATATTATATTATATGAATAATAACTAGTTTTAAATTCTTAAACCTATGATCATAGTGAATATATGTCAACCTTTATCTGGTATTGTATAGAGACATACGATGAGTGGTGATTGGATCTAGATGAATCTCTATGTCGCGGATGCAGATGATCATCTTAATAACAAGAAGATGTGTTCCTCACCAAAGATTTAACCATAATTGATTTATAACCCATCAATTTATGTCTTCAATCCATCGAATAAATAGATTGAGTATATTTATATTTTATCTTCAACATGTTTTCCTCCCTATATTTTTCTCATGTTCCCATATACTGAAATTAATGTGTAGTCAGTTTTTTAAATCTATGAAATTGCATTTTTATCAACTTTCCAAGAGTGGATTTCCTCGATCCTTAAACATTTTCTGGTGGTTATAGGCCCCCATCGTTCATTACGTACTTCATTGTTATACATAAGAGTCGTAATTCGACATTGTCGGGGTAGGTTCGAGTTACATTGAAACATAATATTAATTATGGTGGTATGAATTTTTCACAATTTAATGATTTGGGAACATATTAATAAATAAACAGTGTGGTGTTTTTTGAATCGATCAAAAAGGCATTACTTGTGAAGGTTTTTTATCAAAGGTGGTTAGGTATCTAGTTGATAACACAAATTTCAATTATTTTTTATGGAAATGACTTGCAGTGTGACATGGTCAATTTAGAGAAGAGTTCATGCGTGAACTCTCATGAAAGAGGTTTTTTGGCATGAACGTCATGGTGTTGAGACTAAGATCCCTGATGAGGTGGTAGGCTGTGGTCACTGAGACAAAGATCAATAATTATAGTTGTTAATAAATAAAATGGCATGTAGTTGATAGAAATAAGGATATTTTGTAATTAATATTTCAAGTTCATAATAATTATGTTTTAATTAAATGTTTTTTTGGATAAAAAAATTTAAATGAGATTCAAAATAAGAAATTTAAAAAAGGGATAGATTTCAATTTATAGAATGATATGATCATATTTTTATGGATAATAATAATAATATTTTGATAAAATAAAATCCATGGTTGTTGCATCTCTTGTGGATCATGGGGGGAATAATTAAAATGGATTGAACAATTTGAAATGCTTAAATGGGATGGAGAATTCCAAACATGTGAAAGAGGCACTAGAGGCCCTCTTTTGGGAATCTCTTTTAAATATTAAGACTGTGTTTTAAGAAAAAAAATGTTTTTTTATTTATGATAGTTAAAATTTTCATCTTTCAGTAAATTCATCGTACAATATATGTTTGAAGAACCGTCAATGAAATTTTTCCACTAGAATTGAGACAGTAATTTTAGGATAAATTTTGGATACTGCTTTTGGACTTCTTCATTGGGGCAATGATACACCAAATAATAATGAAATTATTTTCATTACAGGGTCTTATATCTGACATATCTCTCTCAAAATGTTTTAGAATTATGAACCCTTTGTGATGTTGCAATGAAAGAAATTATTAAATCATATCAAATTTTTGGATATTTATTTTGGATTCATGCCCTGGGACCATGATACATCCTTCAACCATGATGAGGTGAAATATGACGTTTTCACTGGGTGTCAGTTTGGGGAAACTAAATAGCCTATCTCAAGAGTTTTTTCATGATTATTTCAATAGTGTAATTTGTTTGATCATACAGGTCTACTTGAAGTGACATATTAGTGAAAAAAATGTTTTCTCACTCACAAAGAAAACAAGCATCATGCGTTCTTCAGGACAATTGTCGTGACACATGATGTAGAATTAAAACACTCCATGTAGTGTTATATGGATAGAAATCGATTTTCTAGCAAGGTCATATCCAAACATATGTGAAGCAGCACACGCAGTATCTATGTGTGTCCATAACATGACTTGTACATTATTTTGATGAGACATCAATGTTATATAAGCAACTCCCCTACCCCAGTTAACCAGAGTCGGTGAATTATTACATAACATTGGCATGATCACAAAAGAATAAGTCTCGTAAGACCGATTAGTTTTGTATCCTTGGACGGACTAGATAAATTCCTATATTTTTCATTACATTATAACATGAAAAACTACAACAACACAGTCTCTTTAGTAAATATTCATATCCCTTGGATTGTCCCTGCTGGTCAGTCATAATTTACTTCTTCACATCCAGAGAAAACTAGAACATAGAATGGGGTGAGATTAGATTCTCAGTAAGGATAACAATATAGTGGAAACATTCATAAATAATCACAAACATTTAAGGCAATGCATAAGTCTAAAACAAAATCTTTTTAAACTTGATCTTCAGCATAACATGGAAAAGATAAAATCAAATAATGCAATTAACTTATTCACATGGATATTCTACTGGTCGAATAATCACATGAAATATAAATAACATCATTCATAATGATAGAATTAATAGTATCAAACTTTAAATTCTATGTCAAGTCCTTGTGCCAGGACCTAGGGGATAACTATAACCAGACCCTAACCCATAGAGCCTCTGTAACCAGACTCCAACCCGGAGACCCCTTTAACCGTTCTCCGACCAGGAGAGCCTCTATAACCGAACTCCAACCCGGAGGGTCTTCTGTATCCATACCACAACACGAAGGGATTTATTTTACTAGTCCCCAACCGGAACATACTTGTCCAATACATTCATCTTATGAAAAGGTAGAAATATAACATAAACATTCGTATTAAAACTGCGTACGAAATATCAATACATTAACCATTAACCATGAATAAAATAAAAATAACTCATTAGCAGTCAAACATATCTCAAAACATGAAATAAAATATTGATTATTTGTATCAAAATTAATTATCTTCAAACAAGTGTAAAATTTTTCAATGAGAGTTGGAATAGATTAAATAAAAACTATTTTACAGAAATGTCTCTTTTTATTTTGAAATCATTTAAAAGTCATATAATTATTAAAGAAATATTTATGTTGAAAATATAATTATAAGAATGTAAGATAATCTTCGAGGATTTTATAATAGAATAAAATAGCTACACATTCCATAAATGTTAAGAAAACATTCTTACCATAATTTTGTCAAAAAGGTCCATGTAGATTTTTACGTAAAAACAGCCACGAATAATAAAGGGATTTTGAAATTAACCTTTACCATTTAATTTTCCTTGGTTTATGGTTGGTTATACTGCTGTATAATTTTGAAATATTTTTTATTAAATTAGACAAGAACCATATACACGGATATTATATCTTATATGATCTTATAATATTTCTTTGTTAATGATATTTTAGCAGTACCATCGTTTTGGGAGTTAACTAATTTTTTTCCATTATATGATTTGTTACGTAAGTGATATGTGGTATGGATATGATATATATTATGCATACCCAGCATGATATCACGTCTTTTAATCATTTTTTATCATCAAATGATAATTATTCTGGATTGGTTATGATGTGGATTGAATATCATCGCCTTCGTGGAGACTATAATTCGTACGTACGCACATGTGACAATATCATTCTTTTGATATAAAAATAGTATATAATTGGATATTATATCATATATAATGAATCATTATCATGTTTTATTTATTATTTACATCAATTATAAAACATTATTATACCCATCAAAACAGTGAGGTGTTGAATAACGAATTACACCACGATGTGGAGAGGGTATGCTGTACGAATGCACGTATGGTGACTTTTTCATATATAGGATGGATAGAATAATGAATATGGTTATACCATTTTTATAATAAAATCACATTATATAGAATATAGTGGAGTTATTATTTTATAATGGAAATAACAATGAAGAGGAAATGGACGACGAAATGAACTTGAAATAGGCGATAAAATATTTACCTCTTCTTTGGGATATTCCTTTTGATTTGATCAAAAGGGCTCCTAATGATGGATTCTTGAGTAAATGAAGGCATCTAGGATGAATTTAGGATAGTTGGGAGGATATTTTTTTATGGTTTGGTTGATCCAAAAGGCTTTGACGGTGTGAATTTGAGAGAATGCAAAGTTCCCTTTAATAAGAGGGGTGAGGGGCACCTTAAAAAAAACCTAAAATATTATTATATATTAAATCCATATTCTATTTATAATGGCTCCAAAATGCATTATTTTGAGGATAAGGTGGTTATCGGTAATAATACACTCAATCAATAGGTTTTAGATAGGTTTGGGTCAAAATTTTAACCATATAATTTAGATTTAACTCTTTGTTTAATAGTTTGACATTTACCATGTCTATTTGTATTTTTATATTATTTGGTTAATAAGCATACTATAAACATCCAAGGGAACCTCAATTGGTCAATTAATCACATATATAATATTATTTAACCTCTCTGGCCGATCCTTAGATTTTTAGTTATAGAATATCAATTAATAATATAATATTGTTTAAAAAAACCCTTTTAAGTCAATTTTGACACTTTTTGGTATCTTATTTTTGTTAATTTTATAAAAGCATTATTACATAGAAAAAAAGTTATTTAATAAAGCCTAACATGTAATATTAACCTATTAAATTAGTTTTATTCATTAATAGTCTCAAATTAGATTTATTTGGATATTTATAATATCAATTATTTTAATATTTCATTAATATGGTAATTACTGCATCATCATTGGGTCATAAATAAACTTAATTATTTAATTTATAAAAATTAAAAAGAAATTACCATTATGTATGAAATATTTTTAGTTTCATAATGAATATTTATAGTCTAATTTATCAAATGTATAACCCTATAATAAAAATGGATTAGTAGTTAATCATTTCTTTTTACTCTTTTAACTCTTTTTAAATAAAATATTAATAAATGTCTAAATCTAATCCATGTAGACGAAAAGGATTATATCTTATTCCTAAGGATTTATATGGTTGAATAAAACCAATCCAATATAATAAAGACAATTGTTAGGGTAATTTAGATATCATTTTTACCCTTAATTACCCTATTTACTTTTAAACGTGGTAAATAAAAGTAAAAAGTTACTATTCACAAAAAAAATATTTTCATCTTATTTAAAAACATTTTAATTTATAATTTAAACCATGTCTCCAAAATATTTTAAATTCAACTCACAGAAGCAGTAAAATCATGTTTTATGCAACTTTGCAAAAGCTCATAGGAGGTGGGTAAAAGACGGTAAAAAGTTCAATTAAATTATATATATATATATTTATTATGAAAATCGCTCCAATGAATTACATTGAACTAATATTAGAATTAGTTATATGATTTGACTTAACATAAATTTAGTTAAAATAAATAATTATTTAAATAAAATGTCTTTTTCACCGATAACGCAGTGTTTTTCACTATTCATCTTAAATTGAATGTTTTCATAAAAATACCAAAAATTCTCCCTTAGATAATTTCGATATTCTGAATCCAGAAATTAAGTCCATTTTTAAAGATTAAATTTATAAAATTTTAGAAAGTAGTTATTATAATTTATGACGGCTAGATTGATTGGTCTCAGTGTGTTAGACTCTTGAAGATTCGTACGATGCAAGGAGTTGAAATATTCAATGGGAAACATAGCATGGATACTCGGGGTGTTTCATTCTCCCCTCCTTCAAATAATTCCATAATAAAAATTTCAAGAATACCATCACATAAAAATATTTGGTTGGTTCGTCATCATATGTTCATTGGTTTCCCACGTTGCCTCTCCCATCTTATTGTTTCTCCATAAGACATTTACCCGACGAGTTGTCCAATTTCTCAACACATGTTCTCTTGTATCTAGAATCTATACGGGCTCTTCCCAATAAGACATATCAGGTTCTAGTTCGAATTCCTCATAGGTGAGTACATGCATTGGGTCAGGAATGTATTTCCTCATCTGTGATACGTGGAACACATCATGATCATTAGAGAGACTTGGTGATATTTTCAAATGGTAAGCTACATCCCCAATTCAATCTAGAATTTTGAATGGTCTGATTTACCTAGGACTCAATTTACCCTTCTTACTGAATCGTATTACTCCCTTCCATGGATGCCCCTTCAAGAAAACATGATCTTTTACATGCAATTCCAAATCCTTTCTTTAGTTGTCGACATATCTCTTCATCCAAATTTCTGCTGCTTTGATGTTGGTTTGGATAACCATATCATTTTACATCCTTTCCTCAACAATGTCTAGGAAAATGAGTTTACTTTCACCAAAATCATCCCAACACATTGGTGTGCGACATCTCTTTCTATATAGCACTTCATATGGTGTCATCTGAATACTTGAATGGAAACTATTGTTATAAGGAAATTATACCAGAGATAAATATTGATCCCACATACATTGAAAGTAATTTGAGAAAGATCTCAACATGCCTTTTAAGGTTTTAATTTTCCGTTCTGATTGTCCATCAGTTTGAGGGTATTATCTAGTGATAAATCTAAGTTCAGTATCCATGGATTTCTAGAGTCTTTTCTAGAATCATGATGTGAAACGGTGATCATAATTAGAAACAATCGATAAGGGTACTCCATGAAGTCTTAAAATATTATTAATATACAGTTTTCTATACGTTCAAGTGGTAAATCTTCTCTTATAGGAAGAAAATGTTCTGACTTAGTAAGACAATCAACAATGTCCCATATTACATCATTACTTCTAGGAGTCTTTGGTTTCCCCATGACTATGTGAATCGTAATATTTTCTCATTTCCACTCAGGTATGGGAAGAGGTTACATGACTCTTCTAGGCTGTTTCCTTCCAGCTTTCACTTGTTGAAAAACCATACATCTTGACACAAAGTCAGAAATCTCCCACTTCATGTTGTCCCACAAAAAATGTTCCTTCAAATATCTATACATTTTGGTGCTCCGCGGGTGAATAGAGAAATCAGATCTATGAGCATCATCCAACAACTCCCTTTTAAGAGTAGGTTTGTTAGGAACACAATGTCTCTTCCCAAATTTCAAAATACCATATTCATATATAACGTCATTCAATCTCCCATCATTCACAGCATTAATCTTTTTTTTGAAACTCCTCATCATCATCCAATGAACTTTTTATCCTTTCCACTAAGGATAGTTTTACTACTATTTGAAAAAAGTATTGATATTTCAACTTTCATGGTTATTCCCATAACCATTTTCACTAGATCCATGAAAATAGTATCCTTTTAAACTCTCATTTTTTTCAAAAACCCATGATCCTTTCTACTCAATGCATCTTCATTCTTAATTTCCGTCCCCGAGTGGTAGTGTATGTCATACTCGTCCCGCTGGGCCTGTGCCATGACTACAGCAAGCCTGCCATCCATAGGCCAGGGGATGACGACTAGCTCTAAAAGTAAAATACCATAAAATAGGGAAGTCATTACCTTTGTATCCTATAAACACACGCAACCAAGCACACAACAAGATACGAACAAATTTAAACTATATAGAAAAATGTGTGATAAATGTAAGAGGGGCTAGAATACAAACCAAAAGTAAAGATACAAGTACAACTGAAATACAATACAACTAAAGAAAGAGAGAGAAAACTATTGGGTTGTCCTCCAACGTTCCTACCTATAGGGTAGGTACAGATCGCCTCCTAAACCCTCCACATCCGCCTGTCACCTCTGATGTTGACACGCCATATGGTCCACCTCCAGGCACTTTCCAGTCTTGGTACCCTCACCCACGATTAGTGTTTTATATCATCTACACCAAACATAATAATGTACGGGCTTAGCCTGTGTAGGGGTGAGTATAATGATACTCAGTAGAGACCATGAGACCCTCATGATATCCGGAAAACCACAAAGGATAAACAAAAAATCATGAAATCATCTGAAACCCAAAATTAGTTATATGCCCATACATATACCTAAGTTACCAAGTAATCCCATCTCAATCATGAGGAAACACAATGCCCAAATCATTAGCCCAAAAATCTACTATTACACAAAGGAAGGAATTCCAAAAAGGTAAGTACCACATGTTACAGACTCATCTCACTCTAGGTTTAACATTGGTAAAGTTATAGTGATTATTAGATGTAAATACTAAATCATTTTCTCTGTTAGGAGGTAGAACCACGAAGGATCCGAAATTACAGACCCACACAAGATCCTAGTACATCATCAGTACATCATCGGACCCACAAAAGATCCTAGTACATTGTCAGTGCATCGTCAAACCTACATAGGATCTAAGTACATCATCAGTACATCGTCAGATCCACACATGATCCTAATACTTCGTCAGTACATTTTCAGACCCTCACAGGATCTTAGTACATCGTTATTACATCCTCAGATCCCCACATGATCATAGTGCATCATCAGTAAATCGTCAGACACATATAGGATCACAGTATATCGCCATTACATTGTCAGTCCCACCTAGGAACATGGTACATCACCATTACATCATCAGACCCACACATGATCTTAGTACATCTTCAGTACATCGTCATACCCACAAAAGATCCTAGTACAAAATCAGTACGTCGTCAGACCCACATAAGATCCTAGTAGATCGTCAGTACGTCATTAGACCCACACAAGATCCTATTACATTGTTAGTACGTCGCCAGTCCCGTATAGGATCCTAGTACATCGTCAGTATATCATCAGACCGACACATGATCCCAGTACATCTTCAGTGTGTCGCCAGACCCTCACATGATTCTAGTACACCATCAGTACATCGTCAGACCCACACAGGATCCTAGTACATTGTCAGTACGTCATTATACCCACACAAGATCCTAGTACATCGTCAATACGTTTTCAGACACACACTGGATCCTACTACATCGTCAAAACCAGCTACAGGGTTCCTGATCTAAACTTACTTGTCTCCAGGAGTTTCCACACCTCAATCCCTGGGTCGATACTCCAACTATCACGATTTCCCACAAATATGTATCCCAAAGGACCTCCACATCATAAAATATTCAACAAAACATATGGAGCGTCAAATGGATGCCCAACTTGTATGTTATTAGCCTTTGAGTCTCGATGGCTCAGTTAGATTCATGCTTGATCCAAACTGACCCTCCCCCAACGTTATCCAAATCACTAGTGGGGTATACCAAACGGACCATCTCGATCCAAGGTTTCCAACACTATATATAGTTCTTCAAATGGTCATTTGGTGCCAATGTTATGGCCAAAAGGGAAGAAATGTGTCGAAGTTGGTGTGGGTCCAGTTAGAGTCGGCCCAACCCGGCCTGGGCCAACCCGTCCCGGTTCGGGTAGACCCGACCTACTTGATACGGCCCGACCCGTTCTAGGTGCCATGGCCTGGTGGCCTCACCTGGTGGCAGGGCTGTCACAGTGCGTCATGGGGGCTGCAGGGCGGCACGGGGGTCGAGAGGCAGTGCGGGGGCTGTAAGGCGGAGCGGGGGCCATGGTGCAGTGTGTGGGGCCATGAGGGCTGCAGGGCTAAATGAGGGACATTGTGGGGTGGTTTTCCTAGGCTGATCGGATGGCTAGATGTGTTCTCCATGCGTTGTGGTTGCACGTCGTACCTTCACCGGCGGTCGGCTCGGCCAACCGTCCTCCCTTCGCTGCCGCGGCAGAAACCACAGTTCTCTTCCGTCGGCGGTGTGGTTGCATTGATGCCTTCTTCATGGCCATCCACGGTGCCGACAACTGTTCTCATGCCCCACCATTGTTGGTTGTCTTCTTCCTTCTTTCCCACTATTATTATTTAATGGCTGCATCCGCTTAACCAAAGAAAATTAAACCACAATGGTTATTTCTAGCACCCTAACAAAAGTAGGAATCCATAAAGGGATAGTTCTAGCTTTGATGTCCCTATAGACACCTCGCTCATAGGTCCGATCTCTGAAGCACTGATCGTATCATATTCATCAAGTACCATGAATGATCACTATGCCTCGATGAATACTCAACTACTGACATGTCATCCTACCGAATCTATAGAAGCTCTAGAGAACCCTCATCCACCTCCTCATGCCAGTCCTCAGCCGCCAGTGAGTCGAGATCGCCTAATGAACTAATACTATATGTTTCATTTACCGGTATCGCCGGTTGTAACTACTAACCAATGAGATTTGATATAGATGACACACTACCACAAAGGTACTATCTCAAGTAATGGTCCACATACAAAAGCCTCATCATAATGTGGACAATCTTAATGGTCACTCACATAAAAAAGCCTAGTAGCAAAGATCATCATATTCCTTACTGGTGTCTTAACTACGTGGAAAACTCTATCAACTGCCCCTTTCCATCCCTCGGCTATGTGGTAAACTATCTCTCCTCGAATCCTTAAAGGCATCTAATGCTGGAACTCATGAAACATGCTTAGTCGGCGTGCACCATCTTCTATTGAGGCTAGTGGTATTTGTTGCCCAATATGTGGTGGTGGTGCAGGTACACCACCTGAAGGTGCCATCATAGCAAGAGGGCCCCACACTAGAGCCTCGTCATTCCGTGGGCCATAATTGTGTACTCTCTAGGGAATCATAGCTGGATGTCTAAACAACGACATCCTTATAAGGAATAGGTGTGCCACAATCATTTAGATATACATGGTGAGTTTACTCAAGAAAACATAAGAAAAAGTTTCAATACACACACGCAATTAGTGTTTTCGTGCAATGTGTCAGAAATCGGAAGTCAGGGTCTTGGTGTATGGATACGTCATCCGTCAAACCAACAATGGATTACCTAAACTGAAAACCAGACTCACTACACTTAACTGTATTTCCACTAAAATTATCAGAGTCTAATGTCTACGATAGAACCGACCCCTTTGATACCAATTTGCCACAACCCGTCCCCCGGGGCCCATGTTGTGACTACCTCAAACCCGCCTTCCATAGGCCAGAGGCTGGCCACTAGCACCAATTGGCGTATCCACAAAAACAGGGATGGTATTGCCATTTTATCCTATGATCACATGCATTCAAGTAGACAAAAAGATACAGACACAAGTAAAGTGTATAACAAAAATAATGGGGAAAGTAAGAGGGGCAGGAATACAAGACCAAGAGTTTAGGTACAGCTATAACTGCAATACAAGACAACTGAAGAAAGAGAATGACAACAACTGGGTCTTACTCTGAGGTTTCTAACTGAAGGGTAGGTACAAATCGCCTCCTTAGCACTCTACATTCACCTGTCTCCTCTACGTACTAACACACCTTATGGTCCACCTCCGGGCACCCTCTAGTCCAGGTACCCTCATCCTCGATCAACGTTGTTCATTGTCTTCACCAAACACAACCTGGTGCGAGTATAGCCCATGTAGGAGTGAGTATAACGATACTTAGTAGGGACCCTGAGACCCTTAAATGGCTCACGAAAACCAAAAATGATAAACCACAAATAAAGTAATCATTTGAAATCCCTACTTAGTTATATGCCCATACATATACCTATGTTATCAAGTAATTAAATCCCAATCACGAGGAAACACAATTCCCAACTCATTATCCTGAAGCTCAACTATTCCACAAAGGAAGGAATTCCAAAGAAGGAAAGTACCACATGGTACAGACTCAGCACACATGAGGTATAACATTGGTACATTAGTAGAGATGATTAGATGTAAGTACTGACTCATCTTTCCTTGTTATGAAGCAGACCCACCAAGGATACCAAATTGCAGACCCACAAAGGATTATACTACATCATCATACCCACACAAGATCCTAGTACATCATCAGTACATCGTCAACCCCACATAGGATCCTAGTAAATTGTCAGTACATCGTCAGACCCCCACAAGATCCTAGTAAATCGCCAGACCCACACATGATCCTAGTACATCATCAGTACATCATTAGACCCACACAGGATCATAGTACATCATTAGTACATCGTTAGGTGCACACAGAATCCTTGTATATCGTCCGTACATCGTTAGACCCACAAAGTATCCTAGTACATCGAAAATACATCGTCACACCCAAATAGGATCCTAGTACATCGTCAGTACATCATCAGACCCACACAAGATCCTAGTACATCATCTGTAAATTGCAAACCCACACAGGATCTAATACATCGTCTGTACATTGTAAAACCCACACATTATCCTATTACAACATCAGTACATCGTCATACCCACACAGGATCCTAGTACATCGTCAGTACGTTGTTAGACCCGCACAGGATCCTAGTACATCATCAGTACCTCTTCAGACACACACAAGATCATAGTGCATCGTCAGTACGTCGTTAGACCCACACAGGATCCTAGTACATCATTAGACCCTCACATGATCCTAGTACATTGTCAGTACATTGTCACACCCACATATGATCCTAGTACATTGTCATTACATCGTCAGACCCACACATGATACTAGTACATCATCACAACCAGCTACAGGGTTCCCTCCGAAAACAATCTTGTCTTCGGGAGCGTCCGCTCTTCAGGCCATGGGTCAATACTCCAACTATCAATATGTCCCACGATGATGTATCCCAATGGACTGACAAGTCATATGAGACTTAATGCAATAGACGGTGTGTCAAATGGACGCCCGGTTTGTATGTTATTAGACTTTTAGTTCTGAGGGCCCGATTGGATTCGTGCTCGATCCAACATAAACATTCCCTAAATTTATCCAAATAAATAGTGGGTATATCAATGAGACCATCTCGCTTCAAGGTTTCTAGCACCATATACCGTTTGTCAAATGGACACTCAGTGCCAATGTTATAGCCAAAAGAGTGAAAATGGGTCGAAGCTAGTCCGAGTCCTGTCCGATCTGGTTGGCCGCCCCAGCCCAACACAGCCTGGGTCAACCAGTCATGATTCGGGCCATCCCATCCTGTGCTGGGAGGCCTGACCTGGTGGTGGGGAAGTGCAGGGGCCACAGGGTGGCACGGGGGCTATGGTGCGGAGCGAGGGTCGCGCGGCGACGTGGGGTCCTCTGTGGGGTGTGAGGGATGCATGGCGGCGCGGGGGATTCAGGGCTACACGGGATGGCATGGGCGGTGGCGGGGTGTGTGAGGCGCCATGTGGGTTGCGGTGTGGAACAGGGGCTATGGGGCGGAGCGGAGGCTATCGTGTGGCGCAGGGCTGTAGACCAGCGGTCTGCCGCGGCCAGCCAGATGGCCTTTCATTCCCTCAGTGCGGCCCCGTTGTGCGTCGCGCCATCACCAGTGGCTGGTTCGACCAGTTGTCCTCCCTTTACCATCGCGAAAAAATCCATGGTTCTCTTCCGTCAATGGTGTGGTTGCGTCGATTCCTTTTTCACGGCCGACCGTGGTGTCAACCACACTTCGTGTGCCCCACTGGTGTTGGTTTCTGTCTTCCTCCATTGCAATGAACACAACAATTAATCACATGAATTGTGTAGTGGTCAGTACATGTTTGTTTGTCCTGCACTCTCTGTGTTTGAGCTGTAGAAAGTGACTATAATTTCTTCTTTATTTAAAAGAAATTCCCAAGAATGTGTAAGGAGAGAAAATTAAAACAACCAAACTTCATCAAAGGTTCATTGATGTTGGCATGAGAAAGAATTCTAATATATCGATGTTCATCACAGCCTCCACACATCTTCGATCCCGGGCTCGTTTTCTGGTTCATCGGATAATCATTCATCGATTCATTGTTCGGGTTCACTTGTCTCTGCCCGTTGGAACCGGATCCATCCTGCAAGTGTCGTGCATCGTAGAAATCTACTAGATCTTCGATGATTTGTGAAGCCCTTCCAATTTCTCTCCCTAAGTTCCATTTAAATAGGAGAGGGGGAGGTTTACTTATGAATGTGTAATTTTTTAAGGTTCATTTAATATGAACCTTCTTGAATTATAACGACAATGTTACTTAATATTTGAATGTCTAGCCATTTTATTTACATTGGCATGATTAAATGGGAGGATTCACAAGGGACATCCCGATATTAAAGATTTGTTCGAGTGGTCCCCAACACCAAGAATTCACAAAATGGGATTTTAGGCTCGATGATCCCCTCCTCCATAACATCCACATGGGAGGTTTCAACAAATAAAAATGTTAAAAAAAATTATTTTATTTTATTCGTTCATGAAAAATGAAAAAAATAACATTCACCCTCGACCAAATTTCATCGAGATAAAAGTCTCCTTACGTGAATATCGATGCTGTGAGTTCGACATGGTCCCCCGTTTTCAATTCCGAGCATCGGTGAAAATGTTACAGAAACCCGCTTGCATGTTTTTTGAATGTACCCAAAATAAGGTCATAAAATCTTTTTGGGCACACTGAGCCTCAAAATCACTCACCGTCAATTTTCATAGACTCGTAAAATTACCATATAATAAAAAATTACATATAAATTCTAGGTCGTTATAGTGTATTGAGAAATCATAATACATGAGTAGATCATTCCATCACTTTTTCCTCATGATGAGTTCTTTTTGTGTGAAAATATTCTCCGAACTCGTGTGATCAGTAAATTTCTCACATTTTTGACCATATAGATAGTGTCTCCATATCTTCAGAAAATGATTATAGCTCTTAACTCAAGAACATGTGTAGGATATTTTTTATCCTTAAATTTTAGCTGTCGTTATGCATATTCAATAACTCTATCATTCTGCATAAGGACAAAACCAAGTCCTTTCATTGAAGAATCACTATAAATAATAAACCCATCACTCACAAATGGTAGAGTCAAGATAGGATAATTGTAAAATCTTATCTTTAGTTATTAAAAACAATCTTCAAACTCTTTTTTCTGATCAATTATTACCCCTTTATGTGTGAGCATGGTTAATTGGTTATCCAATCAGGCAAAATTTTGGACGAAACGCTGACAATAACCTGCTAAACCAATAAAACTGCGTATCTGAGTTATACTCATAGGTATTGGCCATTCATGGATTGCTCTTGTCTATGAAGGATCAATAGATATACCATCCTTAGAGAAAATAAGTCCAATAATGTAAATCTCCTGAAGATAGGATTCACACATTCTAAATATCTCGTATAATTCATTTCTTCTGAAGGGTTTTCAGAATGTTGAACAAGTGATTCTCATTATCTTCATAGATTTTTTAGTATATCAAGATGTCAACATTAAATACCACTACAAAGTCATCAAGATATTCCTTAAAAAATGTTCATTACATCCATGAAAACAGAGGGTGCATTAGTCAGCCCAGATGGAATTATTGTAAACACGCAATACAAGTACCTGGTTCGAATGCTGTTTTTGGAATTTCTTATTTCTTTACACACAACTAATGATATCCAAATCGAATGTCAATTTTAAAAAATATTGGGCTTCATGAAGCTGGTCAAAAAAATTATCAATGAAAGGTATGTGATACTTTATCTTTATTGTTATAGCATTAATCTCCCTGTAGTCAATGCACAATCTCATAGATACATCTTTCTAATTATCAAAAAGGACAGGGGCTCCCCATGGAGAAACACAAGGGAGAATAAATCCTTTGTTACTCAATTAATCTAGTTGTTTCTTTAGTTCCCCTAATTATACAGTGGCCATTCTATAAGGGGTATTCGATATGAGCCTTGAACGATGAATTAAATTAATGGAAAACTCAATTTCTCGTTCTAGAGAATGTCCAAGTAAATACTCAAGGAACACATCAACATATTTTTTCACAATAGGTATATCCTCTATTCAAACATTATTTTCTTGTCCCATTAATTATTTCATTCTCATCCACCCCAATAATTGGATTTAGTAGAGCTACTAGGGGTGGATCTAGATAACAATCAGGTTGTGACGTATATTCTCTAAAGATAATGTACTCCTTATCACAATCGAAAATTGTATCCGCCTTCATCTTAAAATAAATTTTCGCATCATGGTCCAAAATCCAATCCATAGCGAGGATCATATCAAATTAAATCATGGGTATGACAATGAGATAAGATTATAATGAACATTTATATGCCCTCATGGGAATTTATTAACAAAACATTGTTGCAATGATACTTCCCTTAGGTGTTTCTACTGACAACTCCCTTGTTATGTAAAATTGAAAATATCTATTTTTGTGGAAAACTGGGAAGATATGAAAAAATATGATGATCCAGAATCAATTAATTCATTTTCTAAACATGAGGAAACCATTAAATTACCTGCCACCATGTATTTTAGAGCTTCAACCTCAGTAGTAGAGATAATAGAACATGGCCTTGATCCCTTGTCTTATTCTGTGGTAATTTTCCCTAGTTCTTAGAACATTCATTTGCATAATGCCCCTCATTCTTTACAATTATAGAAGTCAACATTGACAACATCTTTCATTCATTTGCAATCACGATCTTGGTGGCCTTTTTCACCACACTTATAACAGACTCTCATTCCCTTATAGAAAGTACCAGGGTGTTTTATTACACATTAACTGTAGGATAGATATTCAACTATTCCCTTCTTCCCATTATTTTCATTTACAAAGTGTATAGCAGATCCCTTATTATCATTATTTTCTTTAATATCATAAGACTTAGAGAATTACTTTTCTCTCTTGATATCACATGAGACAATATTTTCATATGACGATAAGGATTGTGAGACTAATTCTCGATGAAGAAATGGTTTTAAACCATCAATGAAATGATCAATCTTACTCATTGTGTTACGTATATAATCTGTTCCATTCCTTACAAACCTTGTAATGTTAGACTCAAATTTTTTTGACATTATCATCCCTTTTCTACTTTGGACTCAGGAATAGCCTTCCCATATCTGCTTGATGGTCATGAGGAATGTATTTTTCTAAGAAAAGTTCTTTAAACTCCCTACATTCCATACATGATACTTCTTCATCTTCAATTGTGATTTGAATCAATGGCCACTACTGATCATCATCTATAGAGAGGTGATAAACTGCAATGCCAATTTTTTCTCTTTCGCTACTCCCCAAAGCATGAAATATTTTCTCTAAGGAACTAATATGTTCCTCAGATACCAATGAATTCATACTTCCATTGAATTTTGGTGGTAGTTACCTCCTGAATAGATCTAACATTGGTCCTCTATGTTGTGGATTAGGGTGCTCCATATAGGTAAGGTTATTCTTCATAACCTGTGTAAGTTGTCCCAGTATGGTGATAAGATGATCATCACCAGTTTCTTCACCAACTCCACCATAATTATCTTGAGTAGAGAGGAATTACCTATATGGATTATGTGAATTGATACAGTTTACATTCCTTCCACTAGGCACTATTTCTAAACAATTGAATACACTATATTTCTTTATGAATCACAATACATAATTCCAAACTTGTAAAACACTTAACCTAAATTCAATAGTTTATGGATGTAATCCATTATTATAAATAAAATTTGATGAAGTATAAAGTCCTAAAACATTCATAATGGTTTGTAATGAATATGAGAAATGTCCTGAGCACATCCCCCTAGGAGTGTCGTATCCAAGAATTCATCAAGTCCCTTTTTCGTGCATTAGTTCCCATTTGAGTCCAGATCAAAGCAGTGTTTTCGGTTTTTACCCCTAGGTACATCTATGAAAGAGCCACTTATACCACCTTGTATCCAGACATGGATGTATTGTTTGAAAAATTCACAAAATCTATAAAATACCAAAATTATAGGAAGTTATTCTATATGAATCCTCAAAGTCTATATTAGGGTAATGTTCTCTAATCAGATTTTTTCTAAATATAGTTTAAAACGTTTTTACTAAATTTCATCTAATACCAACTGTATTGCCCTGACCCCAGTTACCCATAGTTGGTGCATTATTACATAACATTGGCATTATAAAAAAAGATCAACTCTCAAAATAATGATTCGTTTTGAAACCTTTTATGTACTTGATATATTCATAAGACTTAAATTGTATTATAAAATGAAACACTACATCAATATAGTCTACATAGACCACACTCATATCGCTTAGACTATCCCTGCAGGTCAGCCATAATATACTTTTTCTCATTCTGGGAAAAATAAAACATAGAATGGGGTGAGCAAAGATGCTCATTAAGGATAATAATATAGCGAAAACTTTCATAAATAAGCATAAAAAGTTAAGTCCATGTGTAATACAAAAACAAAATTCTTTTTATCTTGAAATTCATCATAATTTGGAAAACATGAAATCAAATAATCAAATTTAATTATTCACATGGATATTATAATAGTTGAATAATCACATACAATGTCAATTGCCACCTTCATAATTATGTAATTTATAGTACCCGACTTTAATTTCATTGTCAAGGTATAAGGCCCAAACATTAAACATTACATGATCTTGAGTTATTTCAAGAATACACATTGAGGATCTTTTAAGGTTTAGAGTTGTAGAGATTTATATCACAAATCATGCATTACATTCCACTTTTAAACAAGGAGGTTACATCAAAGACAATATTCACTTTTCTCATTAAAGGAAACATATTTCAAATAAATCATGGATTCTTTCTTGACACTTCTTTAACACTATCTTCACATCATGTACCTTTCCCTTGACGTGTGAAAAGCATTTCAAAAACTTGGGATGAGCATTAAAAGCTCAGTAAGGGATATAGAAGTACAGAAAGTAAACATTAGTCCATGTATACATAAGAATCAATGAAATAATTCTTAATTCATATAATATAAGCACTTTAAAATACCTCCTAAAATAATAATATTTATTAATAATTCATAGAAAGCATAATAGATAAAGTTATCTTGAGGCATTCCTAAAATTCCTAAGTTGGGATTAACCGTCATGGTTACGTTTGGAATACCCATTACAGTATATTCCATAAATTTCTATGGAGAAACCTTAGATTTTAACCCCTTCATGTTACCCAATTCATTGGAGAGCTATCTCAGGATCACCTACCCTTACTTTATCACAGAACAACCCGTCTTCATAAACAATTCCCATGAACCATAACATAATCGTATCATATAAAACATGCATACATGAAACATAGTATTTCCACAATTCAATCCCAAGATATCAAAAACACATTCATATAATGAAAACATTATCAAAACCATTTTCAATACCAAAATAAACAAAAATTAAAACATGGTATTTATTTTTCATTTTAAAAAAAGTTATGGCATGTAGAGGAAGCTAGAACTCAGATAATGGTCACGATGGCGGAGAAGTCGTTGTCACCGCATACGTAAGACAAAAACATTCCCTTTTTTCGTTTAGTAAAACGCTTCATATAAAATGATCCATTTTTAATAGAAGTAAAATTAATAGGTGTTTATAAACCATATAAAAGCATGTTGTGTATAAAATAGAATATGCCTTAATGAAAGGAGATTAGGATGAAGTCCCTTACCACCTGTCCCACTTGACTCGATCGTTATTTAATCTCCTGAATAATAAACAAGAGTTAATTTCTACTTTCAGAAGCACCTTTTTCAAATTCATTGTTTCTTTTACATCACTTATTACCATGTTATGAACATTATGTAATTATTTATGTTAATAAGGGTCTTTTTGTCGAACTTTGGTACTTGAGTCAAAAATAAACATCTTATAATTACAAATTGTTCATGTGGTAAAATATCCATTATATACAGAATTATATTCATGATGTAGATATCACATATATAATATATATCCATTATATACATGCATTTATAATATTACATAACATTTATAGGTATGATATGAAATGCACCTTTCATGAAGACAGTAAGTCGTACGTATGCATGAACGCTACTTTCATTTCATTTTTATTTTTAATGGAATGATATCATAATGACATAAAGTTATATTATAATTAAAGTATGATATCATATGTAATCTCATTAACTCCTTCTTTTATACATCCCACATATGGCATTAACGATTCAAATCGCATTGAGGGGGCGGTAGTCCGCACTTCCCAAAATTAAATTATCGCGTTTACCAATAATGGAAACCATAAAGGTATGCCATAAATGAAAAATACCGAATCATAAGAAAAACGTAAACATAATATATATCATATATAAATATAGTTAAATATTAATGGCCACCATGAAAGGTGTCAAAATATGATTGAACAGTCATCGTTTCGTGAGGCAGTAATTCACCATTCGCAGAAATATTATGTTCTTTAACAATTACACATGAGTGTGTGTAAGTGTAAATAAAATCCATCTCATAAAAACATACTAGTATATTGGAGAATCTATTTTTGTTACAAAATAAATAAATAAAAAGAGTTTAGGGGGTTGTAGAAGAAAAATAATACAAAAGAACATAAGAGAAGACGTTACCTTTAAATTGGGTAACTCCCCTTGGTTTGAACCAAAAGGGTTTCTTGAAGAGCTTTCTACCTAAGGTAAGACTTCTATGATGAAGATAGGGATGTGTAGAGATATAATTAGCAGAATTTGGTGGAGCCAATGGCCTGATATCTGTGGGTAGGGGGGTAGAGGTGGGGGCCTTTTATAAGAGGGAGGAGGGGTACTATTGGAAAGTCTTGAAATGATACTTTATTATAAAACGATTTTCAGATTTTAAAGGTCCCAAAATGATATATTTGTAGGATAAGGTGATAAGGGTTCGTAATACTCCCATAAAATAGGTTTTTGACAAGTGTAAGTCTTATATTTTACATTATCTTTTAATTTTATTTAAATCGTTCATTAATGAGGTAATCACTACATTATCTGGGTGTCATAAATAAATTTATTTGTTTAATGACTAAAATTTTAAAATAAATACCACGATGCAGGACATATTTTTAGCTTTCAAATTATTATGTATAGTCTAAATGATAATATATTTATAAAAAATTAAAATTGTTTTACTTAGGTGTTATATACTTTTGATATATTTCCCTTTCATTAAAATTAAAATGATAAAATGTCACTATCACACAAAAGTGATTCCATGGGGTCCCTAAGTTGGAAAAAGGAATCCCATGGTAGTCCATGACACAACCAATAGAATTAGGACACATGTTGGGGTAATTTTATATTATCAGGATATTATTTTATTACCCTAAACTACTCGATTACTAATTAATCACGATAATTAATGATAATTACTGTTGTTACTATTCACAATATCCAAAAACAACAGAGTCTTAATTACATAATTTGGGCCTTCTGATTCCAAATAAGTAATCCATTTTACCATATTCCAAACACAGAAATTTCAGTAATTAATTTAAAAATAATTCCCGTTGTCAAAACAAATAGAGGGTTTTTTAGAAACAATATCTATCAAAAGTTTGACACTTTTTTATGCTCAATTCCAATGTGAAATTAATTAAAATGACAAAAATTGGATTAAATGGTAAAAATATATTTTAATTAAACAATAATAACAATTAAAAGTAAAATATATCTATATAATTAAATTAGATGAAAAAGAAGTTTTGAAGTAAAATCTAGTATTTTTCTCTATTAATTAAAAAATGAAAATCGTTAGAAAAATACCAAAACTTTATCTAAAGTAAATTTCAATGTCCCAATTAAATGGAATACGTTTATCTTGACCAATAGATCTTATAAAGTTGTCAAAAGTGTGATTTAAACAAGGTTTTCCATCAAAAGGTGGTAAACCTATCTTTTAAAAAATATAAGAGTATTCTATGCTTAAGATTAGATTTATTCTCATTTTACGCCCTTAAAAAACTATCTAATTCATAAATAGACATTGATATGAAAAATCAATAATTCGTTACTTACATGGGATGTTACATCCTTCCCCCCTTATAAAATTATGTCCCCGCAATTTATTTACGTATCGAATAAGTGTGGGTATTTATCTATCATTGAATTTTTAGATTCCCATGTTGCCTCATCAATAGTGTGGTTTTTCCAAAAAAATCCTTTACTTGATGAATCACCTTATTCCTCAATACATGCTTCCTATGGTCAAAAATCTGGACAAGTTTTCCTCATAATATTGATTCTCTTCCATCTGAATTACCTCTGGACTCAAAAAATGAGATGGATCTCGCATGTACAACATTAACATTGAAACCTGAAAAACATTATGTACCTAAGATAAACTCGAAGGTAAAGCCACTCGGAATGCATGTTATCTAACTCTCTCCAGAATTTCATATGGTCCAGTGATCCTTGGACTCAACTTTCCTTTCTTACCAAATTGCATCACACTTTTCCATGGTGAAACTTTTAGGAAGACATGATCACCTACCTCAGAAGAGTGATCCTTCTTACTATTGCCCCCATAACTTTTCTCCCTTCTCTGAGCTATTCTCATGTGTTTCTGTATCAGCTGAACTGTTTCTGCCAACTCTTCTACCAATTCTAGTCCCATTAACTTACTTTCACCTACTTCATCCCAAAAAGCTGGAGTTCGACACCGCTTCCCATATAATTCCCCAAATGGTGCCATATGTATACTGGAATAAAAACTATTATTATAAGAAAACTCAACCAAAGAAATATGATGGTCCCAACTTCCTTGATAATCCATCGAACAAGCATATATAATATCCTCCAATGTATGAATTGTTCATTATGACTGCCCATCTGATTGAGTATAAAAAGTAGTAATAAAATTTATTTCAGTACCCAATGATTTCTGAAGGCCTTTCCAAAAGTTAAAAGTAATCCTGGGATCACATTTAGAAACAATGGATATGGGAACTCCATGTAACATGAATCAGTCTTCATATACAAATGAGAATGTTGATCTAGGGAAAAAGTATCTCGTTTTGAAAGGAAATGAGTAGATTTAGTCAACCGATCAACAATAACCTCGATTTCATTATTACCTCGAGGTCTCTTCAGAAATCATACAACGAAGTCCATGGATATATTATCTCTTTTCCACTGTAGCACTTGTAAAGGCTGAAACATCCCTTTTGGTAACTGCCACTCTACTTTAACCTACTGACAAGTCATACACTTCATAGTAAAATCAGCAATATCTCTTTTTCATTCCATCCAATCATTAATACTTTCGAATATCTCTATACATCTTAGTACTACCAGGTTGAACTGAAAACGAAGAACTATGAGCTTCAAATAACAACTCTCTCTCTTCAACTGTGAATGATAGGGAACACACAATCTCTTCCCAAATCTCAAAACATAATCGTTATCATTGTTGAATTCAGGTAACATACCCTTCAGAAATAGCTCTACCTTTTTTTGCAACTCAGTGTCTTGCTTCTGTGCTTTTATAATTATGTTTGATAGAGAAGATTTCACTGATACCTGAAACAAAACAGAATAACATCCTGCACCAATAACTTTTATCCCAAAGTTCATCCGATCCTTAACCAAAGTTTCACTTTCCAAATGTAACATGGTTAATGAAGCATTACTTTTTCAACTCAAAGTATCAGCCACTTTATTTGCTTTTCCCGAATGTTAATGAATTGTACAATCATAATCCTTGATTAATTCTAGCAATATCCTCTATCTCATGTTAAATTTTTTTGAGTTAATATATATTTTAAAATTTTGTGATAAGTATATATTTCACACTTTACTCCATATAAATGATGACTCCAAATTTTTAAAGTGAAAACAACAGCAGGTAATTCCAAATCATGTGTAGGGTAATTTATCTCATGTGTTTTCAACATACGTGAAGCATAAGAAATTACTTGATCATTCTATATTAGGACACAACCAAGTCCTTTCAACGAGGCATCACTGTAGATAAAAAACTCACCATTCCTGAAAGTTAGTGCCAAAACTAGAGCATTCACCAATATTATTTTCAATTCCTGAAAACATTCATCACATTCTTTTTTTCCAGATGAACTTTTCCCGTTAACTTAGTCATTGGACTAGATAACCGTGAAATTGTTTTTAACAAAACTTCTGTAATAGTCTGCCCAACCAAGAAAACTACGAATCTCGGTTACATTTAGGGGTCTTGGACATTATTCAACAAACTTTGTTCTTACAGGATCAATAGTTATTCCATCTTTAGAAACAATGTGACCATGGAAAGAAATTTTTGCATCCAAAACTCACACATGCTGAATTTCCAATACAATTTATTTTCTTTTAAGGTTTTAAAAATAACCCTTTAATGAAATTAATGCTCCTCTTTACTTTTAGAAAACACCAAAATATCATCAATGAAGACAACCACAAACTTATCCATGAACTCGTGAAAAATTCTATTCATAAGGTCTATGAATATAGCAGGTGAATTGGTTAGCACAAAAGGCATTACTACAAATTCATAATGTCCATATCATGTACAAACCACAGTATTCTGAATATCTTCTTCCTTTACCTTCAACTGACGGCACCCCGATCTATGGTGAATCTTCGAAAAATAATGAACTCCCTGGAGTGGATCAAACAAATCATCGATATGAGGCAACACATATTTTTTCTTAAAAATGTTGTTATTCAAGTCTCTATAATCAATGTAAAGTATCATTGAACCATCTATCTTTTTAACAAATAAGACAGGAGCACCCCATGTTGATGTTTTAGTTTGAATGGAACCTTTCTCAAATAAATATTGCAATTGATCCTTCTACTCAAAAAGTTCAATTTGAGAAATTCGATCAGGCAGTTCTAGAATTATCTTAGCACCACGAACTATGTCAAAAGTAAATTCAACTTCCCAATCTCGTATTATTCGGAGAAACTCAACAGGAAAAACATCAGGATACTCATTTACCACTAGCACATCATTAATATGAACAGTTCCTTTTTTTCAACAATATGTGCAAGGTAACATTCATTTCCATCTTTTACAAGTTTATTAGCCTCTTGATATGTTATCAACAGTAAGGGTTCATTCTTGTACACAAACTAAAATTCTTTCTGAAAAGAAACTTCTTTATCTCTACAGCCAGTCTTAGCATGGCAAACAGAGATCCAATCCATACACACGATAACAGCAAACTCTACTAGAGGTAAAAAAGTAAGGTTTTAAAATAGGTTCTTTCCATGGATAAGGATAGAAAGATTCTTATAAATTATTTTTACCTCAACATTTCCCCCATGTGTTTTTACCACATGTTCAGGAGTCATTTCTTGAGATGGAATTCCCAATTTACTTGAAATATTTTCAGAGATGAAATAATATGTAGACCCGGAATCAAACAACACATTGGAATAATCTAAAAAAACAAAAAATGTACCTGATACCACTTCATTTGATGGCCCAACATCTGCTGAAGTAGTTCCCAATGATTTCACCAAACCTTTCGGTGTGTAGTCTGACTGCATCCCATCATTCGAGCTCTTTTTCGAACACTCCTTTGCATAATGACCCCTATCATTGCACTTGAAACATTTCAATAACTATAAATCAAATTTGGTCTTACCATCACTCTAATCTTTTCCACTGAAATCATGAGCCTTATGTCCCATCTTACCACATCGTTACCACTTTCTAGAATTTAAAAGTCATTCCCCAGCATGCTTTCTACCACAATTATTACAAACTAAAAACATAGTTTTCTTACCATCAGACATTTTTTTAAGGATTCTTCCCTTTCTCAGGCCACCACAGCCTCTTCTTCTATTGGTTGTTATAGAACACTTGGTCATTGGCAAACTCAATTCCCCCCTTCTCAGCACATCGAAAAAAAACTCATAACCTTGGAAGTCACGAGAAACTAATTCCCTTTGATATTTTGGATTTAATATTGAGTAAAAATGATTGATTTAACTATCTTGGTCTCGAATAAAATTTGGAGCATACCTTTCCAATCGAGTGAACTTTTTCTTCATAAGAAGACACTGAGTCGTCCTCTTGCCTCAGTTCATATAATTATTTTTCCATTCTAAGTCAAACAGCCTTAGGGAAATATTTCTCAACAAACATAACTTTGAATTCTTCCCAGTCAAGAGCATCAATCTCATCAGCGTCCCAGATATTTTTAACCATCGACCACAACTAAGCTTCTTCACCCTCCAAATGGTAAAAAACAAGACTAAACTTTTGATTGTATGAACACCCCACAACATCGAAAATCTTTTATAGTTAATTAATCCACCCTCCAGTTGGAACATGGTAAAATGACCCTATGAATGCTGGTGAATTTTTCCTCATAAAATGTTCCACCACTTACTTGTTCTTATACAGTTGATTTGGCTGATCTAGTGTATAGATTCCACTTCAATTTATTTCTTCAGTCAACTGTGCCATTAATATAGCAAACAGTTCAGTTCTAATTCCGACCATCTCAGGATGCTGATTTGGATGGTCATTTCCTTCTGTATGACTTCCTAGCACTGCTTCCCTATTTCCTCTGTGGAAAACCATTCTGAAAAATCATGTCTTATATAAAGGAACATGGTAATCTTCCAATGCTATATCATTTCAATATGACCATAAAAAAATATTTTTGTATAATCATTTACTATAATTCTAACTCCTAAAGTTATCTAAACCAACCTCTGATTCAAACTATAAAGCCCCAACCTTAAACAATACTTGATCTTGAGTTATTTCAAGAATACACATTGAGGATATTTTCAGGTTTAGAGTTTTGGAGAATTATATCATAAATCATGCATTACATTCCACTTTTAAACAAGGTGGTTACATCAAAGGAAATATTCACTTGTCTCATTAAATAAAAAATATTTAAAATAAAACATGGATTCATTCTTGACACATATTTGACACTATAATCACATCATTTACCTTTCCTTTAACCTATTTAAAACATTTCAAAAACCTGGTATGAGCATAAGAAGCTCAGTAAGGGATATAGAAGTACGGAAAGTAAAAAGTAGTCCATGTATACATATAAATCAATGAAATCATACATTAATCATAGAATATAATAAAATTAACATGTCTCAGAAAATCAAAATATTTATTAATAACTAATAGAAAACATAAGAAATAAAGGTAACTTGAGGGATTTATAACATTGTTTCGTAGGGAGTAACCCTCATGGTTACGTTTGTAATACCCATTATAGTATATTACCTAAATCTCTTTGGAGAACCCATAGCGTTTAACCACATCGTGTTACCTAATGCATTGGAGAGATATCTTGGGCTCACCCGCCCTTAGTTTATCATGGAACCACCCATATTCATAAACAATTCCCAAAACCATAACATAATTGTATAACATAAAACATGCATAAAGGAAACATAACATTTCCACATTTCAATCACAAGATATAAAAAACACAATGATATAATAAAAAAATTATCAAAACCATTTTAAAAAATAAAATTAATGAAAAATAAAACATGGAATTTACTTTTCATTTAAAAATGTTATGGCTTGTAGAGGAAGCCGAAACTCAAATAATGGTCATAGTTGCAGAGAAATCGTTATCGCCGCATACGTAAGAAAAATAAATTCTATTTTGTCATTTAGTAAAACACTTCATATAAAAATATTCCATTTAAATAAAAGTAAATGTCAAAGGGTTTTATACACAATATAATAAAAGTTTTGTATAAAACAAAATATGCCTCAATGAAAGGTGATTGAGACGAATTCCCTTACCTCGTCTCCGATTTGACTAGATCATTATTTAATCTCATGAATAATAAACTAGAGGTAATTTCTACTTTCTTAATAACCATTTTCATTTTAATTATTCTTTTTATATCACTTATTATCATGTTATTAACATTGCATAATTATTTAAGTTAATAACAATTTTTTTGTCGATCTATGGTACTTGAGTAAAAAATAAACTTCTTATAATTACAAGTTGTTCATGTGGTAAAATATCCATTATATAAAGAATCATATTAATAAATTAGATATCATATATATAATATATATCAAGTATATACATGAATTTATAATATTACATAACATTTAGAGGTAAGAGATGAGATGCACTATTCATGGAGACCCTAAGCCATACGTACGCATGAACGCTACATTCATTTATTTTTTGTATTTAATGTAATGAACTCATAATGATATAAAGTTATATTATAATTCCATAATTATATCATATGTAATATCATTAACTTCGTCCTTTATACATCCCATATATGGCATTAACGATTCAAATCTCATTGAGGGGGTGGTAGTCCGAACTTCCTAAAATGAAATTATCGCGTTTACCCATAATGGAAACCATAAAGGTATTCCATAAATGAGAAATACAGAAGCATAAAGAGAATATAAACATAATATATATCATATAAAAATATAGTGATATCTTAATGGCCACTATTAAAGGTGTTAATATAAGATTGAACAATCATCGTTTCGTGGACCAGTAATTCACCATCCACAGAAACAGTATGTTCTTAAACAATTAGACGGGAGTGTGTGTAAGTGTAAATCAAATACATCTCATAAAAACATCGTTTTATATTTAATATAATGTTTTTTTACAAAATTAAGGAATACAAAGTGTTTAGGGGGTTGGAGAAGAAAAATAAAACAAAAGAACATAAGAAAAGACATTACTTTTAAATCAGGTAACTCCACTTGGTTTGAACCAAAAGGGGTTCATGAAGATCTTTCTGCCAAAGTTAAGGCTTCTATGATTAATAGAGGGATGTGGAGAAATAAAATTAGCATATTTTGGACAATCCAATGGCTTGAGAGGTGTTGGTATGGGGGTACAGGTGGGGGCCTTTTATAAGAGGCAGGAGGGGAACTCTTGGAAAGTCTTGAAATTATACTTTATTATGAAATGCTTTTGAGATTTTAAAGGTTCCACAATTATATATTTAGAGGATAAGGTGATAAGGGTTCGAAATCCACCCATATAATAGGTTTTTGAGAAGTTTAAATATATGATTTTACATTATCATTTCATTTTATCTAAATAGTTCATTAATGATATAATCACTACATCATCATAGTGTCATAATTAAATTTATTTATTTAATGTCATAAAATTATTAAAAATAACCATGATGTATGAAATATTTTTAGCTATCAAATTAATATTTATAGTCTAATAGATCATTTATTTTTAAAAAATTAAAAAAATTCTTAGGTGTTACGTAGTTTTGTTATATTTTCCTTTCTTTAAAAATAAAATGATAAAATGTCACTATCACCCAAAAGTGAATCCACGGGGTCCCTATGTTGGCACAAGGCATCCAATTTTCGGTCATGACACAACCAATAGCACTAGTACACATTTTGGTGTCATTTTATATTATTATGATATTATTTTATTACCCATAACTTCCCGATTACTAATTAATCACTATAATTAGACATAATTACCATCGTTTCTATTCATAATGTAAAAAAACAATAGAGTCTTAATTAAAAAATTTGGAAATTCTGACTAAAAATATGGATTCCATTTTAACAAATTCAAAAAACATATATTTCAGTAATTAATTTACAAATAATTCATGTTGTCAAAACAAGTATCGGGTTTTTTAGAAACAATATCTGTAAAAAATTGACATTTGTTTATGCCCAATTCTAAAGAGAAATTATTTACAACAACCAACATTGGATGAAATGGTCAAAATATATTCTAATTAAACTTTAAAACCAATTAAAATGACATTATATCTATATATTTAAATTATATGAAAAAACAGTGTTGAAGTAAAATGTAGAATTTTTCCTTATTCATTAAAAAATGAACATTGTCCGAAAAACACCAAAAATTTATCCAATGTAAATTTAAATTTCTCAATCCTAAAGAATAATTTCATTTTGACCAATATAGATTATAAAATTGTCATATGATTGATTTAATATAAGTTTTCAATCAAAAGGCAGTAAAAGTATCTTTAAAAAAATATTAGAGTATTCTATGCTTGAGATAAGATTTATTCTCATTTAAGCCTCTAAAACACTATATTATTTATAGATAGACATAGATATGAAAATACTTAATTATTTACTTAAATGGTATGTTACACAAAGCCTCGTGCTAGGATCTATGGGCTAACTGTATCTGGACCCCAACCCAAAGAGCATCTGTAACTGAACTCCAACCCAGAGAGCCTCTTTATCCAGTCTCCAACCCGGAGAGCCTCTATTACCGGACTTCAACCCAGTGGTTCTGCTATAACCAGACCCCAACCCGGTGGGCTTATTTTTACTAGTCCCCAACCATGAACATACTAGTCCAATTCATTCATCTTAATAAATGGTTGAAATGTAACATAAACATTCGTCTTAAAACTTGTGTTTGAAATGTCCATACATTGACCATAAACCATGATTAGAATAAAAATAACTCATAACCAGTCAAAAATATCTCAAAAATTTATATAAGATATGGGAGATTTGTATCATAATTAATCAACATCTAATAATTTTAAAATGTAACAAAGGATGTTGACATAGATGAAATCAAAACTATTTGATAGAAATATCTCTTTCTATTTTAAAATCATTTAAATGTCATATAATTATAAAAGAAAACATTTATTTTGAAAATATTTTTATAATCTTGTAAGTTAATCTTCGATGATGTTATAACGGCATAAAATATATGCACCCTCCATATAAGTTAAAAAAAATTATTACCTTAAGTTTGTCGAAAAGGTCCTAGTAGATACTTATGTAATAACTACCTCAAAAAATAAAGAGATTGGGAAATTAATCGTTACCTTGTACTTTTTCTTTATTAAGGTGTATGTTAAACTCATGTAAAAAGAAGAAAAATTTGATATTAAATTATACAAGAAACATATACATTAATATTATAACATATATGATCTTCTAATGTTGCTTTGAGAATGATATTTTAGCAGTATCATCATTTCCGGTGTTAACAGATTCATTTTCCTGAATATGTTTTTTAAATAAGTAAGGTCTTGTATGAATAGGATGTTATTTATTCATATCCATAATGATATCATGTCATTAAACATTTTTAATCATCAAATAAAAATTAGTATTTAATGGTTATCATGGGGAATGAATCTCATCACGTTCATGGAGACGGTAATCCATACATACGCATGAGTGACAATATCATTTGTTTAATATTAAAATAGTATATAATTGGATGGTATATCATATATACAGAATCATATCTTTTTATATGTATTATTTACATCAATTATACATCATCATTATACCCATCCAAACAGTGAAGTGTTGAATGAAAAACTACAGCATGACCTGGAGATAGTAAGCCGTACGCACGCACGTATGTTGACATTGTTATTTGTTGGATTGATAGAATAAAAAATGAGGTTATACCATTTTTATAATAAATTAACATTATATAGAAGATACTATATTGATTATTTTATAATTTAAACAACAAATAAAGAGGAAGTGGAAGAAGAAAGGAACTTCAAAGAGGTGAGGAAATATTTACCCTTTTTTGGGTTCTTCCATTTGGTTTGAACAAATGGGCTCCTTAGAATGGATTTATGACAAAAGGAAGGCATCTAGAATGAGGGGAGGATAGTTGGAAGGATATTTTTGATTGATATAACCGATCTAAATGGCTTTGAAGTTGTGAATTTGATAGAATGGGAAGTGCCCTTTTATAAGTGGGGTGAGGGGAACCTGAGGAAAAACATAAAATATTATTTTATAATAAATTCATATTTGGATTATAATGGAAAAATTGATTTATTTCGAATCTAAGTTGGGTATTTTTCGACATACACTCAACCAATTGGTTTTAGACAGGTTTGGGTCACTATATTAACCTTATCATTTAGATTTATCTCTTAGTTAATTAGTTTGACATTTACAATGTCTCTTTGTATTTATATATTATATGGTTAATAAATATACTATAAACTACCATGTGAACCTCAAGTGGTTCATTAATGACAAATATAATATTATTTAATCCCTTTGGATGATCCATATATTTTTAGGTATAGAAAATCAATTAATAATATAACATTTGTTTTAAAAACTCTTTTATGTCTATTTTTACACTATTTGGTATTTTGTTTTAGTTAAATTCATAGAGTCATTATTACTTCAAAATAAATTCATTTAATCTACACTAAATTGTCATATTAACCTATAAAATTTGTGTAATTAATTAAAAGTCTCGAATTATATTAATTTTGATATTTATAATATCAATTATTTTTTTCTTTCATTAATAAGGTAATTACTTCATCATCATTGGGTAATAAATACATTTAATTATTTAATAACTAAAAATTACAAATAAAATACCATTATGTAGGAAATATTTATATATTTAAAATGAATATTTATAGATGAATATATCTTATGTATAACACTATATTAAAAATGGTTAAATTATTAAAATTTGATTTTAACTCTTTTATCTCTTCTTTATATAAAATAATAAAAAATGCCCTAATCTAATCCAAGTGGACCTAAAGGATCAATATTTTATTCCTAAGGTTATTTTGGTCAAATTACACTTATCCAATAGAATAAGACATGTATTATGGTAAATTTGATATCATTTTTACCCTTAATAACTTTATTTTCTTTGAACCGTGGAAAATGAACTTAAAAATTAACTTTTCACCAAAAAATATTATCAACATATTGAACCACATTTTACTTACTTATAATAACAGTGTCTCTCAGATTTTTGAAACTCAACTCACAGAAGCGGTAAAATCATTTTTTTTAAAATTTGCAAAATCTCATAGAAGGTGGGTAAAAGATGGTAAAAAGATCAATAACAATTTATATATCTAATTTTATTATAAAAATGAATTTAATGAATTAAATTTAAATAATATTGTCTTTATATATAAATTTTGACATAATATAACTTTAAAAACAATGAAAAACTTTTTAAATAAAAAAGTCAGTTTTAACCAATAACGTAGTGTTTTTCACTATTCCTAAAAATTTAATGTTTTCTGAATAATACCAAAAGTTCACCCTAAGATTATTTCGATATTCGAAATCCAAAAATGATGTCCATTTTGAATGATAAAATTTATAAAATTTTAAAAGGTGGATATTACTATTCACACTGGCTTTTTTGATTGGTCGTGGTGTGTTAGAATCTCGAAGTTGCGAATGATGCAAGCTAATGCATTATTCATAGAGAAAAGTATAGTTGATACTGGGGGTGTTACAATATAACTTCTACATTTTATTTTTTATTTTGGAAAATTAGTATACAATCTCGAGTTTTCTTTCACATAGAACTCAATGGTTCCCTCACATGTGCATTTTTGAGATTCAATGTGAAAATTTCCATGTTTGTCCCACTTTGAGACGACACATAAAGATAAAAGAAATCATAAAAAATATTCAGAGAAGTTCTGGGTTTAACCCTTCAATAAGGATAATTAGTGAATTTCCTAGAAGAGAGTATCCAGATTACTTTATAGCTGGACTAGATAGTGGAATTCCTCGATAGTTGATTTGCTTCACACACAAGTAGTATTGGGTTGTGTATTAAATTGATATCAAGAGCTTCCCTACATGTTAGTCTAGGATGTGGAATTCATTTATGACAGTTCATGGATTACCCTCTAGTTGGGATGCATAGTGACATTCCCCAATTATAGTTCCTAGATTTCCCTCTAGTAGCAGTGTTCCTTGATAACATCTCCCATGCATAAGCAGCCTATATAGTTGGGTAGTGGGGTTCCGTCAAGAATCAGCGAGGTTACCATCCTTTATGACTAGGTAGTGTAATTCTGTGGTGGCCTTCTCATGCTGTAAAATCCAGCTAGGTTGAGGATTGGAGTTCCTCATTGACTACTTGAGTAGGAACCTCCTAATGTACAATAAAACATGAGGATTTCATAAACCTAGTAACCCCTTGACTATGTGGCTTGTTGATGATATGGGGTTTGATGTTCCGTTATATTCACATTAAAGAGAATAATCTCCCCACTAATACATGTACGTATGACATGACCTAAAACAGTTATTGGTTAAAACTGACATCAGCACCCACTTCATGGGTATAGTGACCATCTGTATAGGATAGGATATGGAGAGTGGGGTATGTCATGTTCTTTCCGTGATTAGATTTTCATGATTGGAAAACTCCACTCTCATGTTATAGGTAGCAATGACTATATGAAAATTTCATCGTCTCACCTTGTTGAGGTCATTGTGTTTGGATGTGTTCAATTTCACATTCTTATTGGGTGGATTTATATTCTCTTGTTGAACCATATTTTATCTAAATATTCCACTTAAATTGTATATATTACTTCTCCCCCTTCACCATTTTCATGGTGTTCTTCTGGATATTCATATAATCACCCTTGCATTGGTATTTCCCAACAGATGTGATGTTGTCTTTTGATAGAATAAAGGATTACTGTGACATCAGAGGACCTTATGTATATGTGGTTCTTTTACCACGTACAATGGTTTTATAATAGGATACAAGAGTTGGGATCTCTTATCTATTTAGTCATTCAATGTTTTGTCAGACTGGAACATATTTCAAGTTTGGGTGTGTAGTTTTCAACTTTTTCATTTTAGTATAAAATATCATACTTCATTCTTTTTTTGGTTCATGAATATTTTGAATATATATAGTATTGTTTCATTTATAATTTAATTCCCTCTACACTTTTTCATTAAGTTGTATGTGTTCATGTGTAATGGTTTTTACGAAATGGAGTCCCTATGTTTTGTATCCCATCGACACATTTAGCCACACCCACGCGTATGGAGATGATCATTGGGTAGTTTTGCCTCAATCCTTGACATGGATGGGGTCTTAACACATAGTTGAATGACTTGAAATCTATATTTGTTTCCTCATGATTACTCTGATTATTTAATTCAATGTCATTCTTATTATTGATCCTCAAAAGTGATGCTGATGGTATGACCTCCCCATTGATGTACATGGACATCACTACTAGTTGAAACGCACTTTCAAATGTCGATGTTGTCATAAGATCTTGTTTTTTTGTATCAGACATGGTCGTTCATTTTGGATAGTTACATCTAGCCCCTATCATATTGGATGTTGGATTAGGGTGTCACAGTTAGATTACTACCATCTTATATAGGGACCCATGCATATAGTAATGTCATAAACCATGTATGATATTAAATTTTTTTATATATGTCTATAATAGTGACAATAAATATATATATATATATTTGGAATAATTATATTTTGATGAATATAAAAATAAAGTTAATGTTTATTCGTATCAATATTCTTCTATTGAGATATGTTTGATGTTATCCCATTATTTCTATTTAGGATATTTATATATTATTCATTGGACATTTTATATCATGGATACATCTTAAATCATTTTATTTTATAGTGAAATTAATATTGTTTCATCCAAGGGTATTTTTTCCAATTTACCAAAGTATTTAGGGTTTGTTAGATTTAATTGTCATTATTGCAGAATATTTTATAATATACACCAATGATTTTTTGGGGTATTCAGTAACCATTTATAAATTTTTATCATTAATATAAAAATAAATTTTTTTTAATGTATTATATATGTTACATCATTCATATTAATTATAACTAAAATTATACAAATGTAAAAATGGTTTTAGGTTAGAATCTCATCATTTACGGGATTGTTTGTTCTTTAAATTATTGATGATGAAAGTATTTGACCTATATATCTTAAATATTTGTAATTTAATTCCCCATTTTTTCTTTTAATATTTTATAAGCCATTATTTCATTTTTTTTCTTTCTATGAAAAATAAAATTCTAAACGAACATATTTATAGAAAACATACGTTAATATACTCATCAGTTCTGAATAATTTTTTATACATATAATTGTGTTATAAAATTTGTTGAATAATTTTTTAAAATTCATAAATTAAGTTTTCCTGTCTTTTTTATAAATTTCTTTACTTTTAAAAATATTTTTTATTGAATATTCTTATTCTTTTCCAATCATTAACTTTTATTGTTTTACTGAATTCTTGAATAGAATATTTTTTTAATGTTTCCACTAGAAAGACATTTCCCACAACCATGTGTACTCATTCATTAGAAGGTAAATTTACATGATAACATTTATTTAGTGAATATCCTTACCTTAATTTTTTTTGGTTTTATGATTTTAAATAGTGACATAGAAATGATAGGATATATTTCTCTACAAATTTTCTACTAACTTTTTAATGGAATGAGTATCATGGAAAAGACAATTGGTGTTACTTATTCATAATTTGGGATATGATTAAATGATATAAAAATTATTAATTATCCTTATAGTTGAAGATAATGTTTATGATATATTTTTGAAATTCATTTACATTTCTACTACTTATGTTGTTATTAAAAAGTAAATTTTTTCATGATGATGGGGAATCCACAGGAATATATTATGATTAAATTCCAAGTGGGTGTTTTTTATAGAATAAATTCATTTGTGAATGGTATATTATTATGTGAAAAATAAATAAAATGGAAGTTATCTTAGTATTTAAATAGGGTACATGTAACACCCCAAGATTTTATAGTGTGTTATTTCTTCAAAATAATTCAATAACTTTCACTACACGCAACACCAAGTTCAATCGCACCATGACTTAAGAAACTAGCCATTCAAAAGAGGTTATGAATAGTGTTAACTAAATTTTAAACTTTATATAATCCTTGTAATTTTAGAATCCATATTATCAGTTTCTTAGACATAATGTAAGAACAAATTCATTTTCAGTGTTGCAATTTCACCAACTTTTAATATTGAAACCTTTTTAAATACAATATTATAAACATTTTGACTAAATGGGGACATCAAAAAAATTTAAAATGAAACATCCCAAGATTCCACGGTACACGTTCCTTTGAATAATACAGTAGCGTGTGTTGTACGCAACTTCGAGTTCTAACACACACCACAACCAATCAAACAAGCCGTTATGAATAGTAATACCTACTTTTTGAAATTATATATATTTTATATTAAAAATGGACTTCATTTTTGTATTCGGAATATCGAATTTAGCCTAAGGTGAAATTTTGGTACTTTTCGGATAACTTTAATATTTTGATGAATAGTGAAAATTACTAAATTTTAATTAAAAATAACTTTTTTAATAAAAATAATTAATAGTGATAAATTATGAATTTGAGTGGTTTTAAAGTATATTTAGAATATATTTTTACCATTTAATATAATGTTGGTCATTGGACATAATTTTACAATTAAACTGAACATAAACAAGTGTCAATCTTTTGATAGTTATTATCTCTTAAAAACACGCTTTTTGTTTTGACAGCGAGAATTAATTTTAAATTAATTTCTGCCACTTCTGTGTTTTGAATTTAGAAAAATGAATTCCAAATTTGGAATCAGGATGTTCAAATTGTGTAAATAGGTTACTTTTATTTTTAGAAATTTTGAATAATTAATGCGGTAAATATTTTATTTACCATGGTTAAGGGTAAATCCGGTAAATAAGGGTTAAAAAAATAATATTATAATAATACTAAATTACCCTAAAACGTGTCCTAGCCTTATTGGTTGATACATTTTTTACCATAGGCATCTTTAGGTCGATTTGGGGACCCCATGGTGCCACTTGTAGGTGATAGGGACACTTTATTTTAATTAAGTTAAAATGAATACAAAAATGACACAAGCATATCTCTTTTAGAAAAACAATTTTTACATAGGGTTATACATGTTGGATTTTAGATTATAATTATTCATTAGAAATATAAAACTATTTACTACATAATGATATTTTATTTATAATTTTTAGACATAGAATAATTTAATTTATTTATGACCCAATGATGATGTAGTAATTACTATAATAGTGAAAAATTAAAATAGTTGATATTATAAATACCCAAATAAATATAATATGAAACTTTTAATGAATTAAAATAATTTTATAGGATAATATGATATATTAGTATTTATTTAATTGACTTTTTTCGAAGTAATAAATCTGTTATGAGTTTTAAAAAAATCAACTATTGAATAGTGTCAAAATTGACATAAAAGAGTTCTTAAAACAAATATTATGTTATTAATTGATATTAAATTCCTAAAAATCTAATGTTCGGCAAAGAGACTTATATCATGATAGGTTCATCATTAATGGACCACATGGGGGTCTCTTGGATGTATATAGTATGTTTATTAACCATATTATATAAAAATACAAAGAGAAATTGTAAAAATGAAACTAATTAACTCAGAGTTAATACTTAAAGATAAGGTTAATATAAGTACCCAAACTTGTCTAAATTCTATTGGTTGAGTTTTTTTCGACCTATCCCCACCTTAATATTTAAATAATCCACTTTGTATCCATTAGAAACCGAATATGAATTTATTATAAATTAATATTTCTAGCTTTTCCAAAGGTGCCCCTCACCCCTCTTATAAAAGGGCACTCCTCATTCTCATTTATACACACCTTCAAAGCCTTTTGGTTCAGCTAAACTCTGCCCAAATACTCTCCCAACTTCACTCACTACAACCTAGAGGCCTTAGTTTGATCATAAAGCCAACCTATGGAGCCCTTTTGATCAAATCAAAAGGAAGAACCCGAAGAAGAGGTAATGATTTCACCACCCTTTTCCAAGTTCATTTCTTCTTCAACTTCTTCTTTCATTGTTGTTACCATCCTAAAATAATAACTCCAGTATCATATATATACTGTGATGTTATTATAAATATGGTACAACCATATTCAGTATTCTATCCACCCTTTGAATAACATGTCACCATACGTGCGTACGTACGGCTTACCGTCTCCACGTCGTGTTGTAATTGTTATTCAATATATTATTATTTGGATGGGTATAATAATGATATGTAAATCATGTAAATAATAAATATAACATGTTAATTATTCTGTATGTATGATATACCATCCATTTATATATTATTTTAATATCAAAAGAATGATATTGTCGCTCGTGCGTACGTATGGACTACCGTCTCCACGAACGCGATGAGATTCATTCTCCATCGTATCCATTCAAGTATAATTATCATTTGATGATTTAAAAAATGATGTTTAAGGACTTGATATCATTCTGGATATGAATAATATACAACCTATCCTTTACATACATGTCTTATGTAACAAAACATACAAAAGAAAACAAGTAAGTTAACACCCGAAACAACGATAATACTAAGATATTATTATCAAATCAATATTAAAAGATCATATATGATATCATATTAATGTATATGATTCTTGTATAATTTAATAACAATTATTTCACCATTATACAGGAGGTTAACCTACCCCAACCAAGTAAAAGTACAAGGTAAGGGTTTATTTCGCAATATCATCATTATCCGAGATTGTTTATACGTAATAATCTACTGGGATCTCTTTATCATCCACATCCATGTTTCTTAAAAATGAATTTCAAAACATTTTTACTATTTACTAAGATATGAGTTAAAGTAATTTATACCCTTTTTTGACTTTTTATAAGAGGTTTATAAAGGAATCTTTCCATCGTTTTCCAAACAAGGTGATTTTTAACCTTTTCGACAAAATTAAGGTAAGAATGTTCTTTTAACTTATACGGCGGCTGCAGCTATTTACCACCGTTATAAAATTTTAAAAGCTTCCCTTACAATCTTACAAGGATATTTTCAATGTAAATGTTTTATTTTATAATTATGTGACTTTTAAATTATTTCAAAATGAATATTTTAAGAATTTTGGAAGGGTACTCTTTATCAAAATCAGAATTTTAAATGTTTTAAAGATTTATCTTTCTAAATAATTTTAATTAATGTCCATGTCTTCAAAATGGTTTTTAAGGATTTATTTATATGGACATGAATGTTTTTAAAATGTTAATTCCTTTCAAAAGTTTCAAAGTGGTATGGGACACTTTGATTTAAAATTCTCTTTTTAATTACTTCCTTTATAAATGTGTGACTTTTAAATGATTTCAAAAAAAGAGATATTTCTCTCAAATAGTTTTGATTTCATCTATGTCAACATCCTTTTATGGATTTTACGCTTATTTGAAGTTGGTTTATTATGATACAAAACTTCTATATTGTATTGAAGGTTTTGTGATATGTTTGACTGTGGATGTGCTATTTTTATACCATTCATAGTTTATGGTGAATGTATTGACATTTCGTATGCTAGATTTAATACGAATGTTTATGTTATGTTTAAAACTTTTCATATGGGAATGCATTGGACTTAATATGTGATGGGTGGAGCCCGTTATAGCTCCTCGATGCATCGGTAGGTCTCATGGGACAAACTAGTGTCTTGGCACAAGGCCTTGACAAAATCTTATTTGTAGTCTTGGCACGAGGCCTTGGCTATGTGGTAATGATAGTCTGGCAGTATGCATTCCAACATTATGAAAGTGGTTTTTGATTTTTCATGTGATTATTCGATTAGTATAATATCCATGTGAATGAGTAAATGACATTATTTCATTTTATTTATGTCATACAATGTTGAAAGTTCAAGTTTGAAAGGCTTTTGTTTTAGTTATACATTGCCTTAAATGTTTATTATTATTTATGAAAGTTTCCGCTATATTGTTATCCTTACTGGGCATTTGAGCTCACCCCTTTTCTATGTTCTATTTTTTCCAGGAAGTGAAGAAGTAAATTATGAATGACCTGTAGGGATATTATGTGGGGATATGAGTGTGGATTATGGAGACATTATGTTGTTGTAGTAGTTTTTCATTTTATGATGTAATGTAAAACTTATGAATATATATAGTGTTTCCAAGGCTACTAAACCAATAGGTCTTTCGAGATTTGATCTTTCTTGTGATCATGCCGATGTTATGTAATAATGCACCGACTCTGGGTAACTAGGGTCGGGGCGTTACAGTGGGTATCAGAGGAAGTTTAGTACAAACCTTGGAAGCTATATTTAGATAAACTCTGATTAGAGCACGTAGACCTAAGATGAACTTTGAGGATTAGTATAGAAGAACTTCCTAGAATTTTGGTATTGTAGAGATTTTGTGAGTTTTCCGAGCAATATATCCCTGTCTGGATACGAGCTGGTAGAGGCGGCTCTGGCACAGATGTACCTAGGGGTAAAACCCGAAAACACCGCTTTGAGATAGACTCGAACGGGAACTGGTGCACAACAACGGGCCTTGCTGCACTCCTGGTTACGACACTCCCGGGGGATATGCTTAGGATAACTCACATTTTCATTACAAATCATTATGAAGGGTTAATGAGTATATACTTCCTCAAAGGAGACATTTTTATGATTATGGATTATATCCATAAACTATTTAATTTATGTTATGTGTTTTACAAGTTTTGGATTAGGTATTGTTATTCATAAACTAATCTAATGTATGCCATTGTTTAGAAATGGCGCCCAGTAGAAGTAATGAGAACTCTATCAATGAAAATGATACAAAGAGAAAGAAGGATTATATATTTTATGGTCTTAAGCCAAAATTTACAAGAGAAATAGTCTCGCATGTATTATCATCATATGAAGAAATAATATCATGTGTTGATAAGATAAGTAAAGAGTTTACTGAGTCCTATGGATTTGAAGGGAAACAAGAGAAGAAAATGATGGAAGAGAGAAAGATGGATAAAGGGAAGAGGGAAAAGAAGAATTTTCCCATATGTGGTAACTGTGGAAAGAAACACCCTGGAACTTGCCTGAAAGGAATGGGAGTTTGTTATAAGTGTGGAGGAAAAGGGCACAAAGTACGTGACTGTAAGGGTAAGAAAATGGTTTCAAATGTACAATGCTTCATTTGCAAGGAGTTTGGACACTACGCGAACCTATGTCCTAGTAATCAGACTATGCCGCAAATGATGCTATTGGATAACAATCATGTTATGATACTACCACAGATTAAGAGGAATGATTAGAGTTCTTATGTTGATTATTTCAATTGAGTGTTGTATCAACAATGTACTTGTTATAATAATTATGGAGTATATAAGGATTGTACTGCAGTACTATTTCATTAAGGACTTGAGATTGTGTGGAACAAAGAAAAGTGACTCAATAGAAGGTTAAATTTTTGGAAAATATATGGTTGAGAGAAAGATAAACCATAATATGGTTCTGATACCGAGGTAGTGATTTTAGAATAATACATGATTGATTTGGATAAATTATATTGGATATTATTGACTACCTTGAAGCTGATTAATGATTTGTATATTCCATCATTGTTGGTGTTTAAAACATTTTTGGATTGATGAAGTATATCCAGCATTCTATATGGAATAAGGGAGCATGAATGTAATCAACAAGGATTATGGTAAATCAGGATGTTTCAGTGTTTTAAAAGAATACATGATGAAGGTATTAATATTCTATTACAGGGTAAAAAGGATCTACATTATGTTTACCTTCCTTATAAATGTTGGACTGTGAGTTTGGACAGAAGTATTTTGGATAAATTCTAAGTTTGAGATTAATTTTGGATTACCATAAAAGGACAACCCGGAGGTCGGGCGGAAACCCGTCGTGACCGGAAAGGCCGCGAGACTTAAACCTGCAACCGAAGGGCGACAATGGTGTATCACCTACCAATGGCCCACGAGATGTCCTGGATTAAATAATGTAGTTTTTATTAAAAGATCTTGTAGATGAATTATAAATTCATTTATTTTGGAACCCTATACGAATAGTGTAAATAGAAATTTTTTTACATTCTATTATCTTTTAGAGTGAATGATGAGTTTGTGGTAGAAATTTATTAATGGATAAAACTCTAATTATAAAGTATGTATATCTCCTTATGATCTTAGCCAATCTCATAAATAAATTCCTCAACATTAATAAAAGGAACTTAGAACAAAAATGTTGTCCTAGATGGTACCTTAAATCATCACTAATTCATGGCTTTGGGATTGGTGGCATTTTCATAGCCATGTTCTCTACCACTCTCCATCAGATAATTGATGGTTAGATTTCTCTTCCATATCCATATATTCTTACATGGAACCCTAGTATGTGTTATTTTCGGTAATCTTCATACTTTTCACTCTTTATTTTAAATAGAGGCCTCGTTAATTCATTTTTCGATGTGGGATTTCAACTAAGATATTTTGAAACGTCAAAAATGTGTTATGCTAATACCCTATGTTTTGATGAACCGATGGTATTTCAAATCATCATAGATTGATGAATTTAAGGACCTCAATTATACACTTGCTTGTGATTGATGATCTCAATCACTACCTATAAATATTTACGTTTTTCCTCCAATTATATGTCTCTAATTGCCACCAATGTTCTCCAAATCGAGATCATAATTTGGTGGTGACCCTTTAATTTCTCTTTTCCTCATATTAAGACTAAATTTTAGTAACCTAATTTCCGATGTGGGTTTTACCACAAAGATATTTTCTATTTTCAACCATTTATTTTCGAAAAACAATTTCAAATTGCGAGGACGCAATTTATTGAAGGAGGGGAGAATGTAACACCCCAAGATTTTATAGTGTGTCATTTCTTCAAAATAATTCAATAACTTTCACTACACGCAACACCAAGTTCAATCGCACCATAACTTAGCAAACAAGCCATTCAAAAGAGGTTATGAATAATGTTAACTAAATTTTAAACTTTATATAATCCTTGTAATTTTAGAATCCATATTATGAGGTTCTTAGATATAATGTAAGAACAAATTTATTTTCAGTATTGCAATTTCACCAAATTTTAATATTGAAACCTTTTTAAATACAATATTATAAACTTTTTGACTAAATGGGGACATCAAAAAAATTTAAAATGAAACATCGCAAGCTTCCACGGTACACTTTCCTTTGAATAATACAGTAGCGTGTGTTGTACGCAACTTCGAGTTCTAACACACACCACAACCAATCAAACTAGCCGTTATGAATAGTAATACCTAATTTTTGAAATTATATATATTTTATATTTCAAAATGGACTTCATTTTTGTATTCGGAATATCGAATTTAGCCTAAGGTGTAATTTTGGTACTTTTCGGATAACTTTAATATTTTGATGAACAGTGAAAATTACTAAATTTTAATTAAAAACAACTTTTTTAATCAAAATAATTAATAGTGATAAATTATGAGTTTGAGTGGTTTTAAAGTATATTTAGAATATATTTTTACCATTTAATATAATTTTGGTCATTGGACATAATTTTACAATTAAACTGAACATAAACAAGTGTCAATCTTTTGATAGTTATTATCTCTTAAAAACACGCTTTTTGTTTTGACAGCGGGAATTAATTTTAAATTAATTTCTGCCACTTCTGTGTTTTTAATTTAGAAAAATGAATTCCATATTTGGAATCAGGATGTTCAAATTCTGTAAATAGGTAACTTTTATTTTTAGAAATTTTGAATAATTACTGCGGTAAATATTTTATTTAACATGGTTAAGGGTAGATCCAGTAAATAAGGGTTAATAAAATAATATTATAATAATACTAAATTACCCTAAAACGTGTCTAAGCCATATTGGTTGATACATGTTCGACCATAGGCATCTTTGGGTCGATTTGGGGACCCCGTGGTGCCACTTGTAGGTGATAGGGACACTTTATTTTAATTAAGTTAAAATGAATACAAAAATGACACAAGCATATATCTTTTAGCAAAACAATTGTTACATAGGGTTATATATGATGGAGTTTAGAATATAAATATTCATTAGAAAGATAAAAAGAATTCCTACATAATTATATTTTATTTATAATTTTTATACATTAAATAATTTATTTTATTTATGACACAATGATGATGCAGTAATTACTATAATAGTGAAAAATTAAAATAATTGATATTATAAATACCCAAATAAATATAATATGAAACTTTTAATGAATTAAACTAATTTTATTGGATAATATGATATATTTGGATTTATTTAATTGACTTTGTTCGAAGTAATAAATCTGTTATGAGTTTCAAAAAAATCAACTATTGAATAGTGTCAAAATTGACATAAAAGAGTTCTTAAAACAAATATTATATTATTAATTGATATTAAATTCATAAAAATCTAATGTTCGGCCAAGAGACTTATATCATGATAGGTTCATCATTAATGGACCACATGGTGGGTCTCTTGGATGTATATAGTAAGTTTATTAACCATATTATATAAAAATACAAAGAGACATTGTAAAAATGAAACTAATTAACTTTGAGTTAATACTTAATGTTAAGGTTAATATAAGTACCAAAACCTGTCTAAATTCTATTGGTTGAGTTGTTTTCTACCTATCCCCACCTTAATATTTAAATAATCAACTTTGGAGCCATTAGAAACCGAATATGAATTTATTATAAATTAATATTTCTAGCTTTTCCAAAGGTGCCCCTCACCCCTATTATAAAAGGGCACTCCTCATTCTCATTTCTACACACCTTCAATGCCTTTTGGTTCGGCTAAAATCTGCCAAAATACTCTCCCGACATCCCTCACTACAACCTAGAGGCCTTATTCTGATCATAAAGCCAACCTATGGAGCCCTTTTGATCAAATCAAAAGGAAGAACCCGATGAAGAGGTAATGATTTCACCACCCTTTTCCAAGTTCATTTCTTCTTCCACTTCTTCTTTATTTGTTGTTACCATTCTAAAATAATAAATCCAGTATCATATATATACTGTGATGTTATTATAAATATGGTACAAACATATTCAGTATTCTATCCACCCTTTGAATAACATGTCACCATACGTGCGTACGTACGACTTACCGTCTCCACGTCGTGGTGTAATTGTTATTCAATATATTATTTGGATGGGTATAATAATGATATGTAACTCATGTAAATAATAATTATAACATTTTAATGATTCTTTATATATGATATACCATCCATTTATATATTATTTTAATATCAAAAGAATGATATTGTCGCTCGTGCGTACGTACGGACTACCGTCTCCACGAACGCGATGAGATTCATTCTCCATCGTATCCATTGAAGTATAATTATCATTTTATGATTTAAAAAATGATGTTTAAGGAATTGATATCATTCTGGATATGAATAATATACAACCTATCCTTTACATACATGTCTTACGTAACAAAACATACAAAAGAAAACATGTAAGTTAACCCCTGAAACAACGATAATACTAAGATATTATTATCAAATCAATATTAAAAGATCATATATGATATCATATTAATGTATATGATTCTTTTATAATTTGATAACAATTATTTCACCATTATACAGGAGGTTAAACTACCCCAACCAAGGAAAATTACAAGGTAAGGGTTTATTTCGCAATCTCGTCATTATCCGAGATTGTTTATACGTAATAATCTACTGGGATCTCTTTATCATCCACATCCATGTTTCTTAAAAATGAATTTCAAAACATTTTTACTATTTACTAAGATATGAGTTAAAGTCATTTATACCCTTTTTTGACTTTTTATAAGAGGTTTATAAAGGAATCTTTCCATCGTTTTCCAAACAAGGTGATTTTTAACCTTTTCGACAAAATTAAGGTAAGAATGTTCTTTTAACTTATACGGCGGCTGCGGCTATTTACCGCCGTTATAAAATTTTAAAAGCTTCCCTTACAATTTTACAAGGATATTTTCAAAGTAAATGTTTTATTTTATAATTATGTGACTTTTAAATTATTTCAAAATGAATATTTTAAGAATTTTGGAAGGGTACTCTTTATCAAAATCAGAATTTTACATTTTTTAAGGATTTATATTTCTAAATATTTTTAATTAATGTCCATGTATTCAAAATGGTTTTTAAGGATTTATTTATATGGACATGAATGTTTTTAAAATGTTAATTCCTTTCAAAAGTTTCAAAGTGGTATGGGACACTTTGATTTAAAATTCTCTTTTTAATTACTTCCTTTATAAATGTGTGACTTTTAAATGATTTCAAAAAAAGAGATATTTCTCTCAAATAGTTTTGATTTCATCTATGTCAACATCCTTTTATGGATTTTACGCTTATGTGAAGTTGGTTTATTATGATACAAAACTTCTATATTGTATTGATGGTTTTGTGATATGTTTGACTATGGATGTGCTATTTTTATACCATTTATAGTTTATGGTGAATGTATCGACATTTCGTATGCTAGTTTTAATATGAATGTTTATGTTATGTTTAAACCTTTTCATATGGGAATGCATTGGACATAATATGTGATGGGTGGAGCCCGCTATAGCTCCTCGATGCATCGGTAGGTCTCATGAGACAAACTAGTGTCTTGGCACAAGGCCTTGACAAAATCTTATTTGTAGTCTTGGCACGAGGCCTTGGATATGTGGTTATGATAGTCTGGCATTATGCATTACAACATTATGAAAGTGGTTATTGATTTTGCATGTGATTATTCGATTAGTAGAATATCCATGTGAATGATTAAATGGAATTATTTCATTTTATTTATGCCATACAATGTTGAAAGTTTAAGTTTGAAAGGATTTTGTTTTAGTTATACATTGCCTTAAATGTTTATTCTTATTTATGAATGTTTCTGCTATATTGTTATCCTTACTAGGCATTTGAGCTCACCCCTTTTCTATGTTCTATTTTTCCCAGGATGTGAAGAAGTAAATTATGAATGACCTGTAGGGATATTATGTGGGGATATGAGTGTGGATTATGGAGACATTATGTTGTTGTAGTAGTTTTTCATTTTATGATGTAATGTAAAACTTATGAATATATCTAGTGTTTCCAAGGCTACTAAACCAATCGGTCTTTCGAGATTTGATCTTTCTTGTGATCTTGTCGATGTTATGTAATAATGCACCAACTCTGGGTAACTAGGGTCGGGGCGTTACAGTACAAGAGTGGTTATCTTATTCCCAATTAATGTACATAGTTACACTACTCGATAATGGATGTATACTGAGGAATCAATTCAAACAGATTACAAGAACTGGTCATATTTAGTCTATTAAAATAGTCTATACTATCATTTTTAAACCATTAGAATATACTACACTATACCAAAATATATTAAAATACATTTCTATCAACAATATTATGCCAGCGGTTTTATAAAAACATTCGTGTATCCTCATTATGTGACCCTGTCCTCTATAGCTCCCCTCCCCACACTAGATCCCTAATCTCCCTTCCCTAGATTGTTACCCATTCATATATTCTATTATTGTGATCTCTAATAAATCAATTACATTTTTTATTACCTTATTCTTTAAAAAGAAAATAGATATTTTTGAATCCTTCATCTATTCTATCAATTATTGATTTTGTTTTTTAACACATATGAAATCATAACTCATATTCTATTAATTCATTGTTATTTATGATTCCTAGTAAAAGGGTTTTCAATTTATTTTTTACATTTTATTTAATATTAAATGTTATTATTATATATATAGATATTTTTTAATTTTTTTATCCACTTATTTTTCTTACATCCATTAATTTGTTTTGTTATATATATTAACGAATTATGTAATTAACAATTTTATTAATTGGACTATTTTATTAATGTATTTGGGGATAATATATTTCATTTGAATATGTATCATAATTTATTGGAGAGTAATTAGATACATTGGATGGATCTTATGAAATGTACTTAGTTGGTCATCTATGTGAATTTTGGATTCATAAGATTTAAAATATTTTGTTTAATTTTATGAAGAGATATCACTCTCGTAGGTATTGTTTTTGGGATTAGGGTATACCATCAAAATTAAACCATTTAATCATTTTTTGTCCCTTAAAATACACTCAAAATATATAGAAATGTCATAAAATTTTACTATGTGGACATGGTTGTCACATGGAAATATATCATAAAGAGATAGCACTTAAAATCCTATTGATTCCCAACCATATATATTTTGTTACATTCCCATGAAAATTATTTTGAATCATTATTATTATATATTATCCTAATAAATCCTTATATAGTGTAATCCTCCTAGCATAATCTATTTGTTCCATTATATTTTTGTTAAATTATGTTAGTCATAATTGTACTATGGATTGTTAATTCCTCTAGATTTTATATTCAATATATATTTATATGAAAATGAATTTCAAAGGTATATTAATTTCTATTTATCATGATCATTGAATATAAGGTGATGTATTACTTGAAATTATTATTTCCCTTTATCCCAAACATGTGTCTTTAGGAATGAAAAAATTGATCTATGACTCTTGATATTCAACAACTAGTAAAAATTTCCTTAAAAGTAACTTTTCTTCATCATAAATTAAATTTAATTCATTTATTTGTCCATATTTGAATAAATATTTTAAAAAAAATTTTAATATATCTACAAAATTGATAATTTATTTATTATTAGCCATTTAAATTTTTTTAAGAATCTATTGGGATATAAAATAATAAGGATTCTACGAAGTGTATAGACTTTTTTGATAATACAATATAGGTTCATGATTGGTTCTATGTATTTTTTAAAACCAAAAAATATTCTCGAACAATGATGGTTGAAATCTAACTTTAAAGTTGAAAAATATCGCCAATTATTATGAAATATTTAAGAATATGTTAACTATAATTCAACTCTTAATAATATATAACTTTTATATCAATCCACAGTGTCATTATTGTTTTCATAAATATTGTTAGACAACATTTCAACTATTTCATATGATGTGGGTAACTCTCAATATCCAAGCCCATATTTGAGTTAGTTCCCATGTTATGGAATTTTCAAAAAGTATTAAAACCATACAATTTCTCTTGTATTATATTTTCAAATAAGATATTTTAATGTTTTATAAAGATAAGAAAAAATATAAGGTAAAACAATAAACTATAAAATTTCATTCACAAATCCTTTTGGGTTTTAATATCAACATTCTAGTGATCAATGGTAATCCATCATTGGTGTAAAAATTGCACTTATTATGATTCATAATATTACACATTATTGAATAAAAGCATATGATGTTTCATGAACAAACATTAATATGAATTGTATGTACAATTTTTTTTTTCTAATTCTTGGGGTTCCATATCAGGTTCCAAAATCAACATTATGACGACTTCCTTCACTATTATGCTAGTATTTCTTGTGTAACTATCACAGAAATTAGAAATATATATTTTATTGTATTTCATTAAGCTTGATATAACTCAATACTTAAATTTTTACTATATTCTTCAAATACCCCATAATAGTCAAATACATAAAATAATACACAATTATAAATTAATTTCAATTATTTTTAATATCTCTCTATACAAATAATTAAATATAATAATACCGATTATAATTTTTATCCAATGAGACAAGAAGAGCTGAAAAAACCCTATTGTAATTAATATAAAACATAAAGAGTTTGATTTTATCATATCACTATTAGTTATAAATATAAATAATTTTATATTATATAATTACACTATATGTACAACATAACATTACCACTAAATTATTCCATTAATACTCTTATTATATTATCCTATCCATAATGTTGTGTAATAATATAAGCATGAATACTATGTTATGGTAAATTATAAATCCTGTAATGAATAATAATCTAGAAATCATCTAACCATATAGTTTCCCCCATCATTTATTCGTTTAAAATTTAATTTAGTGGATTATATATAGTATCATATAATAAAAAATAAAAAATAAGACTACTATATTTGTTATGAATTCCTTATATCCCCCATTAGGTCTCTGAATATCAACACCCTACTTTTATTATAGGTATCCATTATATTTAAACAAATATAATATCAAAAAACATCTTCAAATTTTTGGATTTCATGTCATAGTTATATATCTGTTATACGTAATAATATTTCATTATACTCTAAATATATGAGAAAATATGTATCCAAGATAAAGTCATTTTGTAGCACACAATTATATACTTATCCACATTTTAATTTATGGAATGTATTAGAAACCTTTCTATAATTAGATAGCGTCATTTTTAAATCTTATATAATTTTATTCACATTAATCATGGTGAATAGATTCACTATATCATAATTATAATGGTTCATGTGTTTTTTATATTTTTCTAGTCTATAACATTCCAAAAAGTTACTCTTATCAGAACTCTCTTAGTATTTTCATCCCGTTTGAGATCCAACGCTATCTATCTATCAATGTATCACCCAATCAATGAATCACCATTATCATCATTAATATTAAATCATCAACTTCAGAAATTGTATTCATTCTAGATAGAACATGTTTCATTTTTAGTAATTGGATACTAAATTAAACTCGTCAAAAATATAATTTCATTATATATATACGAATCCAATTTTCATTAGGATTAGTAAAAATAATCTACACTAATCATATTAGAGTCATCAAGATGAATCTTTATTTTATTTATTTAATCAATATATAAATTTATAATTCATTCTATGTGGTGTTCAAATCCCATGAATATCAAATTTTTTACTTTAAAATCTGATTCTCCTTAACATTATTAATCTAACATATATTCATCACTTCCCATACACTTTATTTGAAAACTGAATTATCATAATTTCCTCTTGATTTATTCTCTTTCATCATGACATAATTTTATAATTGATGTTCATAACTTATATAGACAAGACACTTTAATATAATCTAATGTGATTAAATATTAATTCTATGTGATAAAATGGGTAATCTCCCATGTATTCCAAGTAAAATTTGATTTGGTTTTTTGTTTCAATTTATTATATAATGTAAAATTAAATTAATCAATGTAATATTTTGAATATGAAATTAGGCATCACAGTCCATTTTTCTTATGAAAAATAGTTTCCCCTTGTGTGATGGAAAATGATGGAGTTTTTGTAAATTCACTAGAATATGAAATTTTTAAAACACATTTTATTTATTTTTTAATATTTACATTTAATTATTAATTAATATATATTTTATATTTTAAAAAGTGAGTTTTGGAGGCCCTTAATGAAAAATAAGATAATTTTTTTATCCAAATGATAATTGGATATGCGTATTAGGTGTGGAGAACTAAGGGAATGTCTGATATCAATGCTAGAAAAGCATCACCCCAACTAGTTTTTGGCCCCCAAATATTTCCACTCTAATCACTCCAAAAACTAAGAAAAAATCACTATTGTTAAGGTAGTTGCGGCTAAAAATTGATATAAAAGATTCTGAATGATATGTAATGGTCATCGAACTAATCCAAAATGGTTTGATTTTTTTCTACCTATCACATACGTAAATTTTTTATAATTTTATTAATTCGTTGATGATATAAATACACTCATTATATGAAACACTGAGTGATGTCAACAAGGGTCTTAGTGGATGATGTGGGGATGATTCTCCTGGTTGTAGTGATATTAATGATGATCAAGATGATTTCCTGAAAAATGATAATTTCAGTGCCATATACAATGATGTTGATAGGGATGATGGTGATGATTATTATTGAAATTATAGTGATGAGGGAGATATAGATCCCATCAATTTTTAGTCAAAAGTAAATAGAGATATTTTTGGAATGTGTTTAATGAATAAATATTATTTATTATGTTGATTGTTTATATATGTTATATTTTTAAAAATAGTTTGATGAGAATTTATAAGTATATGGTTAAATGGATAATATAAAACCTATTAGAACAATTAATTATCTTTCAAGGTTTTTTATATTTTATACATGTTTTGGAATAGGTGTTTGATTGTCCTACTATACATGGATAATATTGAAATCTATACCAATTTTTTGTGAACCTTTGGTATATATATCAATTATAAAAGGTCACATATCAAAAATTTCAAAATGAATTATTATTAATATATACCAATGGTTTAATAAAATTAGTTGGTATTGAATTTGTTTGATGATATATACAAAATATTTGTATTGAAATTATTAATATATCTATATACTATTGGAAATATACACCATGATTTATAAAACCATTGGTATTGACCATTCTTATTGTTTTATGGCAGAGTCCAATGGATTAAAATAGTTGATATGGGGTACTTTTCTAGTTGTGGTTCTTAGTCCATGCCTAATATGTGGTAATGCATTATATGGTAGCCTTGATTTTTAATTTCTATGATTGTGATTATACAATAAGTTATGACACTCATTTATGAAATTTTAATTCGAAAATATTATGCCATAATGGATAATGTTCTTGAAATAAAATTTCATTCATTACAAATAATTCATTAAAATTTTTACCATTACTCCTAAATATTATCTATGAATTAATATTTATGATTTTGAAATTTCATCCCCTCGTCCTCATACCCAAATTAATTTCAAATGATTAAATAACATTGTTAAATACTATCCCACATCTTACTCATTCAAATAATCTGAGCTAACCCTTTATTATTATCCATTTAACTAGGATACAGTGAAATGTTTTAATTATGAAATGATTAGAAAATACACTATGTTAGATAAATTCTGGAAGATTTTGATGAAATTTCATGAAGTAAATATATTTTTTATATTTTATTCAACAACACTAATACAATATGGTTCTTGCGAGTTTATTTTTATGATATTTTTTGAATATTAATATAAAATGATAACATATTGTTATATAATGTTTTGAAAACTTATATTGGTCTTAAGGAAATGTTTAATATTTGTATAAAATTTAATGTGAACAATTTTATTTTAATCATCATTATATGTCTATGTGTCAGATAAAAGCATGAATTTTTGGTAATGTAGATACATTTCGGTTATCTAGTAATAACATTTCTCTATGGATACTAGAATGGAGATACAGTTACATAATATGTTAATCAAAGGGAAATAAATCTGATAGGGGAGTACTTCATGTCAACTTGATCATGAATAATAAAGAAAGAGTATGCCAAATAATACACTCATGCCTTTAATGTCATAGGGGATATTTTTGGGATATTACACATTTTTGTTATAAAACATTTTTGAAGTATATGAATAGAAATTGATAATGGATGATCACAGTTAAGCATAGGGTAACATCACTTGGAAAAAATATGTCAATATTTTGACATTATATGGATGATTATTCATGATTATCTGATATCACAATATGATTATTATATGATACATTGTAATTTTTGGTTTCTATTAAATATTTTCAACCAAGATGAATCAAGATCATGAATAATGTGATGTACAATAGAGTGATCAACAGAATATCAGAAATAATAAAACAAGTTTTTTGAAAGAAAATCCTCTGATTATGCATAATAGAATCCAAATTAATGATTAAAAACCTTCATATATTTTATTTTATGAATTATAAATATAAATTAAAAATTGGGTTTCATAAAAACTATGGAAGAAAGAAGATTCATCATCCTACTTGTTTGTGAGGTGGTAAAAATAACCCAAAGAAATGTGTCAATGAATGAAAATATGTTATATATGTCAATATAAGAGGATGAAAAATCAAAATACCAAGGAAAAATATATTATTGAATATTTGAAAAAATTAACATATTAAGGTAAAATTTATAGTTCAATTACTTATATACGGGGAACTTTTGAATTATGTATCTCAATACTCTAATCCATTTTCTAACACATGGATTACGGAATGTACATCTCATGAAAGTCATTAATGTGAAATTATTTAATTATATATGATATTTTATTTGAAAATAATGTTCAAGAAGTGTTTTTTCAATGATAACTTGTATAAAATAATGAAAAAACTTCTATGTATTTTTCAATATTAGTTTTTATTTAGGAATTTGGAATCATATAATGAATGTTATCCCTAAACAAGAAAATTAATTTAGTGGTAATGTAAGATTTTTGGAAAAAATAATATTGGGAGACATATTTCCCTTAATATATCTATGATGTTTGGATAATAGTGTTAATTTAGGATAATGAGTCAATTTATATTGATAAATTAAATTATATGGTATTCGTGAACTATAAATTAAATTGTAATTTTATGACAGTAAAATAAATGTTGATATATTTTAATTTTTTTTTGATTTCTGGAATATATTGGAACCATTGTGTGGTGTCGATTTTTGGAAGCATATAGGATTTTATTATAATCATAAAGTGATGCAGGATATTCTAGGAAATTAGTATAATAATTTTTGGAATATATAAATAATTGTTATCCATTTTTTGTATATAAACATATGAGAAATTGATATAATTTGGTGATAATTGGTATGTTGATCAAGGATTAATATTATAAAGAGGAATTCTAGTGTTTGGGAATCAATTCTGTTTAGGAATATTTTTGTCTTTTTCCAGATTAGTTGTAAATGCCATGATTTATGTTCACATTTCATTTTTGTTATGGTGATTTTGTATATTGATATATGATGATCTATATATATTATATAAAATTTGATAACCATTATAGTATAAAATTTTTTTATGATATAAAATGATTATATTATTCTTATTTAACTGATCTTATTATCCTATATATGTAAATTAAAATGATATAGTAATGAAAATATTTAATTTTAGTTATTTATCATGTGAAATATGGTATGAAATATGTCTATAAAGAAATTTGAATCATAATAAAAAGGATGAAATGTTATTTATATTTTTGAATGAAACCACGTAAATATGAAATACTATATTTATTAATTTGATGGTAAATTATTTCATCAACTTGTGTAAGATCTATATAAATATATTAATACTCATTTAAAAAAACATCACTCAAATATCAGAATGTATGTTTTATAATATATTGAATATTATAATGTTACAAAATTCATTTTTTAAATACATCATTTGAAAATAAAACTGTTCCCCATTTTGATATTACATTTTATTCCAAAATTAAATCTGTATCATAATTTTTGAAAAGTAATTATAGCAAAATTCAAGTTATTGATAATTAAAATTACCATTTTGAAATATATTTATGACTTCAAAAATATACCACTAATTGAATTTACATTGTATTTCATATCAAATAAGTTGTTAGTGTCTTACTGTTTTCTTGACATGCAATGATGTAATTAAAATAAAATATCATATACTAAATAATATTATTTATTACTAACTCCTATAACCTAACTTTGTAATTCGATTCATGAATAAGAAAATATATTATGAAAAATATTTATAAATATTTTATTTATTAATTGATTATCCATTAGTGTATAATAATTTTGTACTCATTTTGTGTATATTAATATTATTGTATGTATATATTTTTTCATAAAAAGATAATTTTACTGGATATTACACCTCAGAATTATATATAACTTCTACCATTTTGGGGAATATTATAGGGGAATAATAATTAATTTTAAATCAACATTAGAGTATCGCTATATGAGGAATTTTTGAAATCCTTTTTGGAAATATTTTTTTAAGTGATGAGAGAAAAATAATAATTCTTCATTACTATAATTTAATTCCAATTAATAATGTAATTTAAAAGTAGCATTATATTTTTAATTTTTCTTAAATTTAATTTATGGAATAATATAATTAATTACATAGTAATCATTGTTGTACTTTTTTATTTTACAAGATCATTTTATGCCTGAAGTATTTTAAAAAATTCCCTTTTATTTTATGAATTTTTATTAATAATTATTTCCTCAGCTTCAATAAATTAAATAATTAATACTATTTTTTTTATTTTTTATTTTAATAATTGTTAAATTTCACAGTATTAGTGTTGATAAAGATGTATGGTAACAACTGAAAATATATGTTTCCTCAATATAGAGAACAAATTGGTAAAAACTAAGAGATATGGACTAAAAATATCCTACAATATTTAATTATCCAATTTGATGGGTGGTGAATTAAAACAAATATATGATAGTTAACAATATATGATAATTTAATGATTCATTCATTTAATAGAAAAAATATATAATTTTTTGGAATCAATAAATAAACAAATACCATTCATTATTTTATATTCATATTTTTGTTATTATCAAGAGAAAAAATTATTTTATGATTAAATGTAAAAATATTTCCTAAACATAAATGATTTATTTTGAGGATAAAATTTAAAATTTACATTGTAGTGATTTTATACTTTTCTGAAACCCTTATAAAAACCCGATACAATCCTTTTTTAAAAAAAAGATAAATAATGGTAAATGTCATTTTTAAAAATAAAATTGATATTTTTTGAATGTATTATAATGTTTTATAAAATTTAATGTAAATTATTAAATTTCTATTATGATAAATGTTCTTATATTTTAATTTCACACGTTCCTTGACTTCATTGAAATCAATTTAAGTTAATAGTACCATGTAAGTGTTTAATATATTTTCTTGCTAACTAATATTAGATTCCTTGATTTAAAAATAAAATAAATAATTTTATAGGAAAATAATAATGGTAAAGGTCCTAAAGGGTCATCCATGGTCCATTATTATACAATTAACACCTTTTTTGTTATTATATGGTCATTAAAAACTAAAACATTTGTATCCACTAATAATGTTAAAATGGCTTAATAATGCTGCTAATAAAGAATATAATCATTAAAATAAAACATAAAAATGTCTGAATTTTATTTTTTTATAATTAAATTTTACATTATAATATCATACCTTATAATTATTTTCCATTTGGTTCTACCTAAAGTGATTATGATATATATTATATTTAAATTATCTATGTAATTCCTACTGTGTTTATTCCATCAATTAAAAAAAAAAAACTCATCTCTCCCCATAATCACACTCTTTCATCCTTATATATGACAAAATTCCAACCATAGTATTCTCAAATCATCCTCATATTTGTTCTAGTTCATCGTTTATTCCTGTAATAACATCATATGAATGATTCTGGTGTAATCTACTGTAGGATGTTCAACGAACAATTAATTTCCTTTCATGAATTCTTATATGTTTATTTATTCTTCAACTTCATATAAATAAAAAAAATTTATTCGATAATAAATACTTGTTTTAAATGAATATTATCATAGGATATTATGATTCTTGTAAAACCAATTTCCACTTACTTTTTATAAAATGGGCTGTGAAATTGTCCCTCATGGAGGCATTTGTACTAGCACCTTTATATATAGATGTGACTAATTTTTCATTAATTATTTTTCAAGGATGGTTATAAGGATGTATTTAATGAAACTATATATGATATTTTCTATATTATAATAGTTCTATAGTTATAAATTATAGATTGACATGTTTTTAATTCATCTGTCAAAAATTATAAACATCACTCCAATGTATGTACAGACTACCATCTCCATGATGTCATATAAATAATTTATCATTAATTTTCTTAGTGGTAATAAATATTTTTAATGTCAATATATATGATAATTATATCATGATTTAAACTGTTAATATTATTCAGCCATGATGAATGTACAAGAACTATAACTATCAAACCAAATCATTTGTGAGAAATAATGGATTTAACAAATGAAATTAAGATAATAATAAAATAATTTTAATGAATGGTTGATAAAATTTTATAATTAATAATTGTATGATAATATTATAATAAATATAAATATTCTAAATATTTTAAAAAAAATTCATATTCATGAGGCTTCATGTTCATACGATGCATGTAAGTCTGATGTTAGAGTTCTTTGTCTCGATATTGTATTTTTTAAGTCATTTTTATGTTATTAGCCTATTTTTTATATAATATATATATTTGTTCAATGAAAATTTATATAAAGTCTCCTTCATTAATAAATTAATTTTATGTAACAATTAAAAATATTTCATCTAATGGGTTAGGGTATCATTTTTTCTAATATTGAAAGGGTTTGTTGTCTTGAACGGTATTATTTGGGACATATGTTATTTTATAAGAATTTTCTCTATTTTGATGTCCATCTAGTTTCCAATATTGTTTTTTATTATTAATATCTTTATTTTTATGACATTTTACGTTTCATTTTATATTATTTATTTCCTTTGGACAGTGAAACAAATTTATCGAAGAAGTTTCTATGTTATAATATCACATTATTACTGATTCTATTTAGGATAAAATTATTTGATGATGAAATTATATTCAAATTCCCTCAAATAAATTTTAATTTTTCACTAAATTTTTTATTACATTTAATTTCTCCTTTTATATTTATTTCTATAATAACCCTATTTATCATTTTAGGTATGGATCATTATTTTCGGGTTGTTTTTTATGAAAAAGGAAGAAATGAGATTTCATTAAGTACAAGTTGTGTACCTTTTTGTCGTGTATAACCGTTTACTGGATATGTATTGACTGAGTACCTGTTGTGTAGGTGACCAGGATCAATGCCTAAAGTGCAGGCCTGTTGAGGATAGTACATGGCTTGTACATTTAATGAACACTCCATGTTCTTTTATTTTTTATTGATTAATTGGTGCTGGGTATCATCTCATATTTGGAAATACCATCTCCTTCCATCAAATTTTACATGAGATATACAAAATAATGTATATATTCAAGCCCCTCTCAATTCCTCATCTGACCTCCGCTTTAGGTGATGTTAGGTGCGTCTGATTCCCACTGGTGAGTAATTTCCTTCCATAAAGACTTTTGTCTTGATTAATCTTCAATCGTGAGTATTTTGAGGATGATTTTTTTACCCTCTTGTATAACTACATCATTCTAGGCCAATTCATGGGCCGATGTTCAAGAGTGTTTGTAGTAGGACATAAATGTAGGTGTTTTGTACCTTTCATCGATTGTTTTTCGAATATATATGATTAAAGTGCTCAATACCCATATTTGGGAAATTGAGTATTTCAGAATTTGACCATTTTTAAAACCTTGTATGGTTTGTTTTATTGAGAAATCATTTTTGGTTATATATAAGCTTTTATTAATTATTATCTGACACCCCATTAGTGTGTTCCCTTGATTGACTATTTAAGGCCATTTGGCCTACTTTTCCTATGAGACGTACAGTGTTTCTATGCCTTGAATTGTTTTGGATGGTGTTTTATGGATTATATGAGTTTCATGTATTATGATTTTGAATTATATCCATGTAGTACTTATATATTACATGTGTTTCCATGTTATTATTTGAAAACAGTTTTTTATATTGGACTGTGAGAGCCTTAGGCCAGGAAAAATGTGGGGGTTTCCATGTTTTTTTCACAAGACTTTGAGATCCTTGGTGTAGACTATGACCTAGGGGTATTGGTAGTGAAATCTACCCAAGAGGTCATTTATGATTATTTTTTCAATGTTTAACCATGGGGTATTGACCATGAGAGCTACCCAGAGGGCGTTTATAGTATTTTGATTCCATTTTGACCTAGGGGTATTGACTGTGAGAGATGCACATGTGGTTTTTGTAAATGAATAGTGATATTTTAATCCAATGTTTTTAGACCATGAGATCAATCTCAAAGGGATGTTTATTAATTATTTAATGATGGTGATGAGTCTACCAATACATATAAGAATCGTTAACATAGTCTTAGTTGATTGTTTGGATCATCTCCTGAGACATATGTTGTTAGTATTACCTCGAGGGATACATAACATAGTATAAATCCAATGATTCAATATTAAATTGTTTGAATATTTAATAAAATTAATGTAATTTCATTGATAACTGTAGGATTTTTGAACTTCAAGTACCTCCAACTTTATTGCATCATTTCTTAATATTACCTTCTATATATATTCACTGAGTGTTAAAACAAATCTTTTGGTGGTTGCCTAATATAATTAATCTCACACCCTATTTGGGACATGCCTTTTGATTAAAACCGAATATATGATTTCCGGTTTAGATAAGGTAAACATCCCTTTTTCCATAGGAAATTTGTTTATCTTGTAGATGGGGAGTATTGGACCAAGCAGAGGCTTGAGATACTATTGGAGTTTACAACTTTTCTGTACATTGGTTTAGTATTGTAATTCCAGCATTGTGACATGTATGGTATTACTTACTCAAATTCCTTTTACTATTTGTTTTCTGATGTGTATAATTTTCTTCTACGGGAATATTTTCCCCATTATCACACCTTTTCCCTTTATTCTAGTCGGTGACCTTTGGCATTTTTTCAAATTCCCTTTAGGTCATGTGACCATCTGGGTTTAGGGAACCTTGGTGTGGTACCTAGGTTTGGGATGTTAAAAAGTGGTATAAGATGAGTTCTTTTTATTAGTTTTCCATACTATTTGTATCCGATATACTAGATTAGGAAATAATTGGTAGTAGGTAAGAAGTTGTGCCCAGTAGTAGTTGACCAGTGTATAAGGAAAATCCAAATTTACCTCGAATAATTCAAATTTTTAATATTTTCAATAGTTACAGTTGATTTGATTTCACCATTGGGGGATTCACATGTTTTCTTCTATTATTATTTATATCATTCTATTTATATTTCTGTTTCAACCCAATGAGATGAGGTTATTCAATTTCATGCATCATAGAGTAATTTTCTTGATATCACATGTCATGCTATCTTTTCATACCATTTAGGATGCATTACTTATTTCATTTTGTTGTCATATATGTTTGGAAAGATATTTATGATATTTTGATCGATTTCATGCAAGAATATATTCTATTTTTATATGGTATTTGAATATTTAATGTCTCATTTGGATGGATACAGGAATTGGTCCCTGGTCTGATATGGGCCCACATTGATAGGAATTTGGTGGATTCTATTTTAACTTTAATTGAATTTTGTCATGTTATAATATGAATAAGGATTCCAAACATTGATTTGTGGGAGTATTGGCTTTCACAGATCATAATTTTTCATGCCTTGAAAAAAAAATTATGTTATTAAGGGTTCCTGAGATGTTTTATAGGATTACTGTCCGAAAACCCATACAACATGGTGAGTGGTGTTATGAACACATTCCATGTGTTCTTATGATCTGGAAGAACTGACTGTTCTTAAGTACATGTTGTGTACCATGTGTACATGTTGTATAGTTGTTGACCCCATGAGTTGACTGTGTGAACAGAATCATGGGGTTGGGAAATCATTGGTGGAACATGTCGTTTACCGAGAGTACACGTCGTTTTTTAAAGAACTGTGTATCCATCAATTTTACCAACGACATGAGTGGATGAATCTTATGTTGTAAAATCTCTTTTAAATTTGTACACTCCATGTAGTTATCAACTGTATCTAGCAATGTGACCAATGACATCGGTGGTTGGAACTTAAGTATTACGTTCCATGTCTAGGGTGAACACACAATTTAGTTTTAACAAGGAGAGATCTGTGTAGATCTATCAGTGTAGAAGTAAAAGGGTATGATAGAAAATGAAGGTACACATTATGTCTCAAGAGGAACATGTCATGTGTACGGATGTTACACAACAAGGATTGTATAAGGAACACATAATGTTAAAAGCATAAGGGAACACATCATGTAGATTTTATACATGTCGTCTAACCATGTTTTGTAAAACATGGTTTATTTATTTCTCCTATTCTTATCATTCACATTTCTGTTTCCATCCTTGATAATAATGAACTAAGGTGTGCTCTTGTCCATGTAAATCCATGAAAGTATGACATCCCTCAATTGTACACCATTTACTGGGCGTTGATCAGAAACTGAAAATGATTGATCAAGTCTTATTATGAAGAACCTCCCTTTTTTCCCATTTTGGCACTAATTGTTACAAAGAACATAGGTGCTGATGCACAGTTCCGTGATAGATTTATAAGGGGGATGCATTCATTCCAGGTAGGAACACATCCATCCCCGAATAAGGCATAGTTGACGTGGGTGTTCCAGCAGAAACATCCTTCCACTTTCCCATGGGATATAGGACCACAGGTTTCATATTCGTGGTTGGAGGGAATTACATAGATCTTCGATCATTTGGAGATGTCTATAGAGTGGAGGGTGAATCTTTTTGATGTACATGATATGTTATTCTTCAAAGAGATGGTGGGTGGATGATTCAAACGCCGGATGTCATCATGATATTTCATGGGAAGAGTTTCATATGAACGTATATGATTAGTTCTACCCTGAGATGTTGATGTTTGATTGAGCCTAATTGTTTGTGCATTTGGAGAAGTGCTATCATTCTGTGATGGATCAATTTTATTGTTTTAGTGAGCTTCTACACATCACACCTATTTTGAGAGGTGATGAGTTGTGAATTTCTAGGTGATTTGATGACGGTCTCACGTATTCCATTCGATCGAATCTGTATGATTTAAGAATGACTTCAGTGACAACTATAGTGAACCAGGAACTGATTAAAATGTTCAATATGAAAGAGTTTGGATGTGTGAACAAGGTTTGTTTGGAATCTAGTGCGGTTAATCCTTTTTTTGGTAGCAGGATGCACCACATGGATCCTTCAAATGATGATTCCAATTGCAGTGATGTATCTACATGTATCACTGTGAGGTTCTACCAGTGTGGGAAGAGTGGGACCATAAGACCTCAGTTCCTGAGAGACCCCGTAGAGTGCCAATAATATGGAAATATGGGTTATATTTATATATTTTTTATTTCTTTTAACATGTATTTTGGTGAACGAGGATCTGTTATGGGTCCAAATTTGCTCGCATGACTAATCGTTTTTCCTCACTCAAACAACTGGAGTTCATCATTCCATTTAGGTCGAGGATGTGTTCATGGATGTGGTATCCATATGTAAGGTTGTTAATGATAATAAGGTGGATCAACTTATGGTAGTCAGGTAGGGTCGCAGGGCCGTGGTACATGTCATCCAGAAATTGAAGGATCCCATACCTTATACGGTTAGAGGTATGAATCTAGTTTCTTCTATTTTAGAATCTACACTTTTGATATAGGGTATTCCCATAGTTTTATATCGTTTTCCATTGAGGAGATTCTTGTGATATATATATTTACCTCTGGGAATGTTATGTCACTATACACACTGTTAGGGATTATGATGGTTAGTATACATAAGTGATAAGCGTGATCTCTTGAGGTTGGTGGGTGTTACATCTCATGGGACATCTTTGTTATATAGATTCTAGCCATGAATTAAATTCTCATAATTTGTTGGTTTTTATCTTTCTAGGACTTTTTTGACGAAAATCTTTGAAGGGTGGGTGTCATGTCACCAGAGGGTGTAAGAACCCGGATCTTCATTTAGGTATGTTTTACATTTTTCTAGAGTTTTTATGGAAAATAAATTTTCTGGAAAATTCAGAAGTACACGTCGTGTACATTATGAGTACATGACGTGTACTCTATTTCGGCTCGAAGCCATGTGCTGGCCGTGTCTGGGCCACACACACGGTGTGTAAGGCTGAGGTGGAGGCCGGTTAATTCGTAGTATGGAAAAATTGAAGTACACACCGTGTACTCAAGAAGTACACGTCGTGTACTTTCTTTTTTTTATTAAATGGATCGGGGATGCGCCTAACCCCCAAAACCATCTTCTTCTTCAGTTTTCGTCTGTCTGAGAGTGACCGTATGACCGGATCTTCGATGAACTCCTGCCTCGCCATCTGTTCTCCGATTCGAGCATGGTCGATTGCATTGGAATCGCAACAGTGAGTTCTTCCTTCTGACTTAGCCTTGTTTCTTGATTCCTCCTCATTTCCATGTTATCGCAGGATGAATCTTTTGTGTGTTTTCTCAGATATACATTGTTATAAGAGGAATCTGTCGTCAAGGTTCACGTATATCGATCTCCTCGGGAAGAGGTAAGTGGTTTGTGCCTTTCCATAGAATGTTAATGAATATTTTGTGCAATTTCCTCCAATACCGTTGAGCGGGGTATTGCATGTTTCTTGTTTTTCCCTTGTTACCTTCTTTATTTTCTTGATTTCTTTAGTATAGGTTATTTCTTTTGATTAGAGTAATTTTTTTGTGCTCAGATTGCTTTTCTATGCCTGTTTTTCTTGTCTGGTGTTTTACCAGTTTCCATGTTTAGTCGTAGGAAAGTGTAACTACTACCTTGTTATGCTGCTGAGCCTTAGTTGATAGCCTAGTAGTTCTTGAGGTTTACTTGTACGATGTACCCACGTGCGGAATATATTTTACCTTTCACTCAGGACTGTGAGAACTGAGATTATAAGAACAAAGGGAGAATTGACAGACGGGCTTCTCCAGAGTGTCTTTTAAATACGATGCGAGACTACATAGGGATTGAGGTTGAGTTCTACCCCAGAGAGTATATAGATCCACGACGTGGGCCACATAGGTAATTAACGTTGAGTGCTTTCCCAGAGAGCCTTTAGCATGATACAAGACTATAGGGGGAATTGACGGTGAGTGCTTCCCCAGAGATTCTGCTTAATTACGAAGCTAAACCAGAGGGGTGAGACTGTGTGTGCCTCCCAGAGGGTTTCTAGTACTTTGAGGTTGAACCATAGGGGTTAGACTTTGAGAGCTACCTAGAGGGTTACCTGTTTTTTTCTTGTTTCTGACTTCTTACTTGTGTGCTTTACTTGTTAGAATTGTGGATTGTAGTTGCTTGTGCTTTTCTGTTTACTTCGTCTATTTCTATTTCTGCAATGTATTCATTAACTGTTAAGAAAAAATCTCTGGGTGATTTCCTACAAGGATTATATCTCATACCCTGTTTGGGACATGCTTTTGGGCCCATGCAGAATACATTGCTGTAGCTATAGATAAAGTCAAGTGCCCTTCTACATCAGGATCTTGACTGCATCAGGAGTTGGGGAGCATGGGACTGAGTCATGGCTCCCGATGCTGAGGAGATTACTTTGTTCTTCTTTTTCACTTTGTTTCAGTTGTATTTCAGCATGTTGTTGTGTTTTCTGTTTTCCTTAGATACTTTTACCTGCTACATCATTTTCCTCATAGTTATATATCTATATTGCTTCAGCTGTTGGTTTTTGTTGTTATGCATGTTGTTTACTGCTTCCGCTATTTATTGTTGTTTTCCTACCTTGTATACCTTATAGAATGTGGGAATAGTTCCCCACTGACTCACCAAGGCCCTCATTGCTAGTTGGCAGCCTCTAGCGTTCATGGAAACGCGCCTGAGGTCATGTGGCGAACCGGGCACAAGGAACCAGTGGAGGGGCTCCAGACTCAGGATGTTACAAAGTGGTATCAGAGGAGTTCTTTTCTCTTGCTTTACTGTTTGGAGACCTAATCTAGGGATATGATGGATTTGGTACTTGTAATTAAGCTGGGCTCGGGCGTAGCTAACCCGTGTATAGGGAAAAGCCATACTACCTCATTAATTACAGTTTTTTGGTTTTGAGATTTTATGGTTGGTATGTTTTAACCTAGAGTGATTCATATGACTTGTGCGGATATTGTTTTGATATTTTGGTTCTATTTATATCACAACCCGATGAGAGGATTTTATTCCATCTCATGCATCATATAGACACTTGTAGGAATAACATGCCATGCATTCTTGCCATGCCATCTAGGGTGCATTAACAATTGAATGTTGTTGTGATAGACTTTGTGTAGATTATGCATGCTGTTGTGATAGTTGCTTGATATATTCACTGCTGTTATGTTAGAAAACTGTTTGTTTTGTTCTTTGCTTAAATTCAACGCCAAATTTTGGTTCATGAGGTGTTATGGGCCCTCACGGATCGGAATTTGCCATCTTTTTCCATATTTTTAGTGTTTTTGGAATTCTGCGCAGTTTTTGAGCTACTTCCCAGAAAAACCCAGAATACACGGCATGTACTTTTTTGGAACACACCGTGTACTTTTCTGGCCATTTCACTGACCGTGTGATCAGAACACGGTGTCGTGGGAGTAACATCAGGAACACACAGTGTACCATTGGTACACGCCGTGTGAATTCGGAGCAGTGTACTCGGCCGTGTCACTAACAACACAGGATGGGGAATCTCGGGTAGAACACTCTGTGTTCATATGGAACACGCCGTGTAGTCTTGTCTAGGTACCCGGCCGTGTCACGAACAACACGGGCCAGCGTTACATTCTTTCCTCACGCCGTGTTTGTTTGGAACACGCTGTGTAGTCTGGTCCAGGTGCCCGGCCGTGTCACAAACAACACGTGATGATGTCGCCTTGGCCTATGCACGCCGTACATGTTCGGATCACACCTTGTAAGGTCCAGCCATGTAGACAGACATGTACTCAACCACATGGACCGCCGAAGCCTTGTCTATTTCACACTGTGTTTGCTTCGAACACTCTGTGTATCCTCGGGTTGAGTCAGATCATGTGGGTTAGCCATGTGAGGAGACTCAGGCAGGGGAATAGTTTTCAAGTACACACCGTGTGTGGGGGTCAACACGCCTTGTAGTTTGAAGTGTACATGACTTGTAGAGCAGGAGTACACGCCCATTTCATTGGAATAAGAAGACACTCCATGTAATTTTATACTTGTCGTGTATTCGTGTTTTGAAATCTTTTATGTTTCTCTTCCCCTGTTCCCATTTTGTACTCTTGTGTTCCATGTTCTTGTTTTCCTGATCTAAGGCGTTCTTTTGATCATTCAGATCTATGCCTCTGAGATGTCCTCCGGTCGTACATCTGTCATCAGGCAATGATCAGACGCCAGACAAGGTTGATCAGGCACTTCCTGTCGATCCCCCAACTGAGCCAGCCTTGGCACCGGTTTTTGTACTAGTCACGGGGACTAATGCACAGTTCAGGGAAGGTTTCATGAGGATGATGCAGGCCTTCCAGGGATCACCGCTTCCTTCCTCGTCTATGGCAGACATGACGTGGGTTTTTCAATTGCATCATCCTCCCACATTCTAGGGGGAGGGAGGACCTCAGGCTGTAGAGTCATGGTTGGAAGCCATGCTGACTATCTTCGAGCATCTTGGGCTAGGAGGAGTGATGGCCCAGATTTATAGTCTTTATCTGGATGATCAGAAGACTCCTCAGTTGGACTTTCCTCCAGTGGTGGATCACTTCAGGGACGTCTTTCCAGAAGACTTTTCGGGTTTTCCTGTGGGGCGTAAGGTAGACTTCTCTATTGAGATCTTGCTAGGAGCGGCACCTATGTCCATTCATTCTTATAGGATGGCCACACCTAAGTTGTAGGAGCTCAAGAAGCAGTTGGAGGAGCCACAGGCTAAGGATTCCATCTGACCCAGTACTTATCATTGGGGTTCGCCTGTGCTGTTTGTGAAGAAGGAAGACGGTACCCTTCGGCTTTGTGTGGATTATCGAAAGCTAAACCAGTTGACGGTCAAGAACCGATATCCATTGTCGTGGATTGATGACCTTTTCGGTCAGCTTTGAAGAGCCAGGGTGTTCTCGATGATCGAAATGAAGTCCGGTTATCATCAGTTGCACGTTAGACCATCAGATATACCTCTAACAGCCTTCAAAAGAAGGTACGGTCTTTACGAGTATACAGTCATGTCGTTCAGTCTCACGAATGCACCTGCAGTTTTTATGGCACTGATGAACCGAGTGTTCCATCCATATTTTGACTCCTTCATTGTGGTCTTCGTGGACTATATCCTGGTGTACTATCACACTAGACACGACCATGCCACACATCTTGAGATCGTTCTGAGTACACTGAGAGAGCATCAACTTTATTCTAAAATCTCAAAGTTCCACTTCTGGATGGATCAGATTCACTTCTTAGGTCACATCATCTCAGAGGCAGGAGAATCTGTGGACCCAGATAAAGTGAGAGTTGTAGTTTCCTAGGAGCATTCGAAGAACTTCTTTGAGGTACGATGCTTTCTAGGGCTTGCGGGATACTAAAGATGCTTCATTCGAGACTTTTCTTGTCTAGCAGCACCTTTGATAGGTCTGACCAAGAAGGGGTTAAGTTCTTATGGTCAGATTCTTGTGAGTCATCCTTTCAAAAGCTTAAAGGGAGGTTGATGTCAGCACCAATACTAGTCTTTCCAGATCTAGGCAAGAGCTACACAGTATACAGTGATGCTTTGGGTATCAGGCTGGGAGTTGTGCTTATGCTGGGAGATGGAGTCGTTGCGTATGGCTCTCAGCAGCTGAGGCCATATGAGAGGAACTACCCTACGCACGATGTGGAGTTGGCAGCTGTTGTTCATGCCTTGCGCTGTTGGAAACACTATCTTATAGGATAACACATTGTGGTCTTCACTGACCATAAGAGTCTCAAGTATATCTTAACTCAGTGTGATCTGAATCTGAGGCAGCGTATGTGGGTTGAATATATAATGTTTTTTGACTTCGAGCTTGCCTATATGTTAGGAAAGGGCAATGTCGTGGAAGATGCGTTGTGAAGGATAACTCAGATTCAAGAAGTTTAGGAGGCGAGTAGTGAGTTGCAGCTGATGGCTCTATTCTTTGAGATGCATCTGGAGGTGCACGACGAATGGGGATAGACCATTCTATCTTCAGTAGCTGTTACCTCCATGCTACTTGATCGTGTACGGATGAGGATTCTATCAGACTCAGAAGGCTTAGTCCTACAGGAGAGTGTGTTAGGAGGGAACCCTCCTCCAGGATGGACAGTGGGCAAGGATGAAATATTATGTTTCCAAGGACGCGTATGGGTACCAGCAGACAAACGCGAGGAGCTGATGCGAGATTTCCATTCCTCAGTATGGGTAGTTCATCGTGGCGTCAGAAAGATGTATCAGGATCTTCATCGCTAGGATTGGAGGCCCGGTATGAAGAAGGATGTTGCTGGTTTTGTAATGAGATGTTCTACTTTTCATCAGGTGAAAGCAGAGCATCAGCGACCAGAAGGCCTTTTACAACATTTACCCATTCCAGAGTGGAAGTGGAACAATGTTGCGATGGAATTCGTGACTGGGATGCCGAGATCACTTCGAGGGAATAATGCTGTTTGGGTTGTCGTCGACAGGCTTACAAAGGATTCTCACTTCTTGTCGATCAAGGACACCTTCAATGTCGATGATCTGGGATGCCTTTACATCAAAGAGATCATTTGTCTGTATAGAGTTCTATGCTCTATTGTTTCTGACAGAGATGCACGCTTTACCTCTCGGTTCTGGTAGGGAATTCAGAAGGCCTTGGGTACACAATTTCTTTTTAGTACAGCTTACCATCCCCAGACTGATGGCCAGTCCAAGCGCACGATCTAGGTTCTTGAGGATATGCTCTGAGCTTGCATCCTTGACTTTGGCGGTTCATGGGAGAAGCATATTCCTATGGTGGATTTCACCTACAATAACAGTTTCTAGGTGACCATTCAGATGACACCATATGAGGATTTGTACGGTAGGCCATGCTGATCACCCTTATGATGGCTGGAGGCATGAGAGGTAGCTTTGCTGGGACCTCATCTTGTACAAGATACTTCAGAGCAGATAGAGCTGATTCGAAAGAGGATGTCTACAACACAGTCTCTTCATAAGTTGTATGATGATCAGCAAAGACAACCTCTGGTGTCCGAGGTCGGTGATCAGGTTTTCCTACATGTCTCACCTAGGATGGGACACAAATGGATTCGGAGACATGATAATCTTTCACCATGGTACGTCGGGCCGTTTGAGGTCCTGGGGAGAGTGGGGCTGGTCGCCTATCGGTTTCAACTAACTCAAAGGTATCAGGCCATGCCCGAAGTCTTCCACGTCTCTCAGCACTGACGTTACTTTTCAGACCCATCTCACGTCTTTCAGCCTGAGGAAGTCGAGCTTGAAGTGGATGCGTCGTTCGAGGAGTATCCTCTCCGGATTGTAGATTGTAGTATGAAGGTTCTCTGCAAGTGATATGTTCCTCCGGTACGAGTGCTATGGCAGCACAGGCGAGTACAGGACGATACCCGGGAGAGGGAGACCGATGTACGATCGCAGTAGCTGGAGCTGTTCGGGGATTCTTCTTCTCCACCTCGTTAGGGAAATCCGGGGACGAATTTATTTAAGGGGGATGTTTTTAAGAACATGTATCTTCATTCAGGTATGTTTTTACTTTTCTGGAGTTTTTAAGGAAAATAAATTTCTTGGAAAATTCAGAAGTACACGCCCTGTACTTTTTGAGTACACGCCGTTTACTCTGTTCCGGCTCGAAGCCGTGTGCGGGCCTTGTCTGGGCCACACACAACGGTGTGTTAGGCTGAGGTGGAGGCCAGATAATTCCTAGTACGGAAAAATTGATGTACACGCCGTTTACTCAAGAAGTACACATAGTGTACTTTTTTTCATTAACTGGACCGGGGTCACGCCTAACCCCCAAAAACATCTTCTTCTTCAGTTTTCGTTCGTCCGAGAGAGATCATACAGTCGGATCTTCGATGAACTCCTGCCTCACTGTCCGTTCTCTGATTCAAGCACGGTTGATTGCATTAGAATCACAGCGGTGAGTTAATCCTTCTTCCTTAGTCTTGTTTCTTGATTCCTCCTCATTTCCAAGTTATCACAGGTTGAAAGTTTTGTGCGTTTTCTCAGATCTACATTGTTCTAAGAGGAATCTGTCATCGAGGTTCACGTATATCGATCTCCTCCAATCGAGGTAGGTGGTTTGTTCCTTTCTGTATAAAGTTAATGAATATTTTGTCCAATTTCCACCAATACCCTTGAACGGGGTATTGTGTGTTTCATGTTTTTCTCTTGTTACTTGCCTGCTTTGCTTGATTTCTTTAGTAGAGGTTTTTTCTTGTGATTAGAGTACATTTTTTGTGCTCAGATTGCTTTGCCATTCTTGTTCTTTCTATCTGGCATTTTACCAGTTTCCATGTTTAATCGTAGGATAGTGTAACTACTACCTTGTTATCCTACTAAGCCTTATTTGATATCCATGTAGTTCATGAAGTTTACTTCGACAATGTACACATGTGAGGAGCATGTTTTACCTTTCACTCAGGACTTTCAGAACATAGAGTAGTAGACCAAAGGGAGAATTGGCAGAAGAGCTTCTCCAGAGTGTCTTTTAATTACGATGCGAGACTATAGGGGGGATTGACATTCAGTGCTTCCCTGGAGAGTCTATATATCCACGACATGGGCCACAGGGGGAATTGACGTTGAGTGCTTCCCCCGAGATCATTTATCACGTTATGAGATAATAGGGGTAATTGACGGTGAGTTCTTCCCCAGAGAGTCTGCTTAATTACGTAGCTGAACCATATGGGTGAGACTGTGTGTGCCTCTTAGAGGGTTACTAGTACTTAGAGGTTAACCCATAGAGGATTGAATGTGAGAGATACCCATCGGGTTACCTGTTTTCTTCTTGTTGCTAACTGCTTACTTGTGTGATTTAATTGTTAGAACTGTGGATTGTAGCCATTTGTGATTTTTTGTTTACTTCTTCTTGTTCTGTTACTTCCATGTATTCATGGACAGTTAGGCACAAATCTTTGGGTGATTTCCTACTGGGATTTTTTCTCACACTATGTTTTGGCCATGCTTTTGGGACCAAGAATAATACATTGCTGCAAGTATAGATAAAGGCATGCACCCTTCTACTTCAGGATCTTGAATGTATCAGGAGTTGGGGAGCATGGGACCAAGCCGTGGCTCGCGATGCTGAGGAGATTAATTTGTTATTATTTTGAACATGGTGTCAGTTGTATTTCATCACGTTGTTGTGTTGGCTATTTTCCTTAGATACTTGTACCTACTGCATCATTTTCATCATAGTTGTATATCTACATTGCTTCAGTTGTTGGTTTCTGTTGTTATGCATGTTGTTTACTGCTTCAGTTGTTTATTGTTGTTTTCTTACCTTGTATACCTTACCGAATGAGGGAATAGTTTCCCCACCGACTCACCAAGGCCCTCGCTGCTAGTCGGCAGCCTTTGGTTTTTGGGGAAACGTGCCTATGGTCATGTGGTGAACTGGGTATGGGGCACCAGTGGAGGGGCTCCAGACTCGGGACGTTATAGAGGGAATGTTTTTTCTACAAAAGGGAGATTGTGATGTCCAGGCGAGCAGTGCGAGACCCGATCATCATATATTGGAAGTAATTATAGACCATATTACTATATTATATCAAGATGACTAGGGGACTTCACATATTCAATTTCCTCCAATGGCAATTATTTTCAGGGATGTCATTCGGGATGACTTTTTAGTTTTATAACCAGAAGGATGGATATATTTCTCTATTGAGATTTTTCCAGGAGCAGCATTGGTATCCATTCCTCCTTATAGAATGGATACACTAGATTTATATGATATCAATATGCAGTTAAAGGAATCATAGGAATAGCGTTTTATATGAACCAGTACTTCTCCATGGGGATCAGCTATACTTTTTTACAAAGAAATAACACATTACCCATAGAAATTCTATAGATTATCGGATGTTGAACAAGTTGAAAGTCAAGAATCGATATCCCTTGCCAAGGATTGATGATATCCTTGATCATAGTGTAGTATCCTAGGTGTTTCATTGGATTAACATGAGATCCAGTTATCACATGTTGTGTGTTAGACCATCAGATATATATCTCATGACCATTTAGAGTGTGTATGGTTTATACGAGTTTTTTGATATGCTATTTTGTCTCATCAATGGGCCAAAATTTTTCATGAAACTGATGAACCGAGTGTTAAATTCTTACCTGGATTATTTTGTGGTAGTATTTGTGTACGATATCTTTGTGTACTCTCACACTCGATATGACCATTCTACCATTCATGACATCATATTAAATACAATCGCATAGATTCATTTATATGTTATTCGTTCAAAATACCACTTTTCGATGTACCGTATTCAATTATTGGATCATGTTATCATAGTGATAGGAGTATTAGTAGACTCATAGATTGGGAGATCAGTAGTTTACTGGGAGAAGACTAAGAATATCTTCGTGGTACATGTTTTCTAGAGCAGGATGGTTACTATTAGAGCTTTATTCAAAGCTATTAAAACATATAAACACCATTTATGGGCTATTATAAGAAGGGTGAGAAGTAATTGTGGAAAAATTCTTGTGATTCAACCTTTTCAGAGTTCAAAGTGAGGTTTATATCTACAACAATAATGATTTTTATAGATCCAGGAATGAATTACACCCTTTACTATGATGAATCAGGTATTGGTCTTGGAGATGCGCTTATTAAATGGGAATAAGTCAATGAGTCTGGGTCTCAACAGTTGAGGCCATATGAGGGAAACTTCTCGATGCATGATCTTGAGTTAATTACTGTTGTGAATTATATATTATTATGGAGACATTATCTTTTGTGATAGAATTTTTTGGTATACACTACCCACAAATGTCTCAAGTATATCTTTACTTAGTGTGATTTGAATTTGATACATCAAAGGTGGGTTAGGTATTATAAGTGTTTTGACATTGATCATGCCTATATGTCTGGGATAGGCAACACATTGGTTGATGCATTGAGAAAGAGGACATAGATAGAGGCAGTTCATGAGGATAGTAATGAGTGGAAGATTATTGTTGTCTACTATAAGATGCATAGGAAGGTGCGTGACAAATAGGGGAAGATGTTTAATTCATCTATATTTGTTACCTATACATTTGATCATATAGTGGGAATGAATAATAATTTAGATTATAATGGTTGAGGGAGTATGGTAGGGTTTTTTAGGAGAGAACACTACTCTAGAGTGGATCATAGGTGAGAATGAGGTTTTGCATTTCCATGGGCACATATGGTTGTCATCAGACATAAAATAGGTGATTTTGTTATATTTTCATGCATCATAATGTGCAGTTCATCCTGCTATCACTTAGATGTATCAATATCTACATTTTCATTATTAATGGCCAGGTATGAAGAGAGATTTTTCAGGATTTGTAATGATATGTTCCACCTTTTAGTATGTAATAGTGGAGAATATGTGATCGGTTGGAATTTTGCAGAAATTTCCCATTTTTGAGTGGAAGTGGAATGATTTCATGATGTATTTCATGATTATTTTAACAAGGACACCTCGAGGTATTGATGTAGTTTCGGCTGTTATCGATAGAATCCTAACGGTTTCACATTTCTTACTAATTTAGGAAACCAATATAGTTGATGATATTGGAAGGACATATATAAAGAGATTGTAAATATGTATTTGGTTCCACACTCTATAGTTTTAGAGAGGGAAATTAGATTTTCTTCTTATTTCTGGTAGGTACTACAGAGGGATTTGGGTACACTGGTACTTTTGAGTACAGCGTACCAACACATGACAGATGGCTAGTCTGAGGAAAAAATTCAAGTTTTGGGGGACATGCATCGATCATGACTCCTAGATTACGTGTTTTCTTGGTAGAAAAACATCAACCTGTTGTGGTTTTCCTACAATAAAAGTTTACAATAGATCATTCATATGGAACCTTATAAGGGTTTGTATGATAATCCATACCAATCTACTCGATGTTGGCTGGATTCATGAGAGACCGTTATGTTGAGTCCTCGTATTGTTCAGGAGACAAATGAGAAAGTGGAGTTCATTCGGAAGAGATTAGGTTATCTTACATTTCACTCCGAGGTTGGTACACAAGAGGATTATGAGATAGGGGAATATTTCACCAAGGTATGTTAGTCGATTTAAGGTTTTAGAGAGATTTGGTCTGGTTGACTATCAGGTGTAGTAACCACATTGCTATCAAGGTATGTATGATGCCTTTCATGTTTGTCATCTAAGAAATTACTTTTTAGACTCATCTCATGTGTTTAAACCTAATGAGGTTGAGTTGGTGGTGGATCAATCCTACGCGGAGAAACCTATTCAGATAGTGGTTCACAACATGAATGTTTTCTGCTGCCGGTCAATTATTTTAGTATGTATGCTATGGCAGCACAGATGAGTACATGATGAGACTTTGGAGATGGAGGCCAATGTTAAATCACAGTGGCTAGAGTTTTTTAAAGATTCATCTTCACCACCCTTGGAATGGAAATTTATGGAAAAAGTTCATTTTAGGGGGGAAGTTTTTTGGAACCATGATATTCATTTCAGGTATTAAAATTTATTTTCTCGTTATTTTTTAGTATAAAGAATGAAATGATAATTTTATATGTACATGTTGTGTACACTTCAGTACATGTGGTGAACCTAGTTTCCCAGTATAGCTATGTACCAGATGTGTAAGGGCAGAGAAAATGGTTGTGTATTGGACCTGGAAAGGTGCCTAATGTAGGGGACGCTTGAGGCAAGTACACGAAATGTTCATTAATATAAAACACCATGAACTTTTCTTTTTTATTTGATAAATTAGTTCAAGGCCATGTCTCATCATAGAAAATAACTTCTTTCTCCCCTAGGTTCATACAAAAGAGTGACAGAATACCGATGAACTTCAAGACCCTCTTGTTTGGTTGTCTAACATCTAATTTGGATACCATTGGGTGAATTGGATTCCCACGGATGATTCCCCTCTTTCTAGAGATCCATTATTTTTATTCCTCCTATCTCCTGAATATTTCAAGGATCATATTTATCAACTATTTTGATCTACATTGTTCATGGCCGATTGAATGGGTGATATTCATGATTGTTGATCATACGACATCAAGGTAGGTGGTTTGTGCATTTAATCGATTTTCAGTGGATTATATATGATTAAAGTTCAAAATAACCATGTTTGTTGTAATTTTTATTTTGTAATAGAACCATGTTTAATACTTGATATGGTTATTTTTTGTTGAGAAATGTGGATTTCAAATGCATAAGGTTTTATACCTTCTTATGGGGAACCCCATCAGTGCGTTCCCTTGACTGATTATTTATTGTAGCTTAGCCTAGGATACCTATGAGGTGAAACCTGATTCTATTATATGAATTTTTAATGATGGTGTTTGATTGAATATAATAATTTCATGTGTTATGATTGATAATGATATAAAGGTACTTTTAATGGATTACATGTGCTACACTGTTAGGACATGCACTCTGTTTTTTTCCAATAGATCGTTAGAGCCTTAGACCAAGAAAATGGTGGGAAGGTAAAAGTTTATTTAAAAAGGACTGTAAGATCCTTGGTGTATAATTTGAACATGTTTTATTGACCTTGAGATCTTCCTAGTAAGTCATTTATGATTATTTATTATATGTCGACCTAGGGGTATTGACCGTGAGATCTATCAAATGTTCATTTACCATTTATTGATGAAATATTGATCTGAGGGTATTGACCAAGAGAGTTTCCCACATGCTCATTTGTAAATGGTTAGTGCTATGTTCAACCAATAGTGTTATACCACGAGATCATTCCTAGAGGGTTGTTTATAAATGATTGAATTATGGTGATTAGTATCCCAAGACAAAGCACAAGCTTGGAATTGGTGTTACATGTATTTTCTAGATGGTCTTCTGAGACATTTTGTTTTACTATTACATAGTGGGATAAAAATATATGTCTTGATACCTGTATTCATTATTCAATGGTTTGAATAATTGATAAATGAAAATAAATGTAATTGAAAAATATATGATTGGATATTTGGGGTACCTTCTAGTTTATTGCTACATTTATTCATATTTCATACTATATATATTCACTGACTGTTAGGTATAGATATTTGGTGGTTACCTACTAGTATTCATCTCACACCCTATTTTGTAAAGGATATTGGAACCAAATAGATTATATTTTTGTAGGTATTGATAAAGGAAAGAACCCATCATTATCTGATACTTGATTTTTGTTGTAGCTGGAGAGCTTGGGTCCAATATGAGGCTTGCAATGCTATTGGAGTTTACAACATTTCTGTACATAGGTTTAGTATTGTATTTCCAGAATTTTGAGTAGTTTGGCTAATTTCCTAGACATATTTGTCTTGAATCATTTATATATATTCTTAGGTTTTTTATTACTATCAGTCTTCCACTTCTTACATCTGTTGTATAGTATTACTACTTCTACTGCTATTTAAAATTTCTTTTCACCTTTGTATAATTTTCCAATGAGGGAATAGTTTTCCCATTATCAGACCTTGGGCCCTACTACTAGTTGACAACCTCTATAGATTGGGGAAATGTGCTTCAGGTTATGTGACCAACCGGGTTCAGGACTCTTGTGGGTGGAACCCAGGTCTGCGACGTTACAGTTTCTCTCTCTCTATGTATATGTAACATGAAAATATATTTTTTGAAAACCTACTTAATTTTTATATCTGGTTTTTGTTATTTTCACTTTCATATCAAATTTTCTTTAAAAAAAAAACAAAAAATGGTTTATTCATATAACAATGATTGTCTCAAATAAATATTCACAATTTCATAATTTCTTTGAAAATGATTAAACTGAGTCATCATTTATTTTCATAAATAAGGTACTGAAATTTTTTTTGAAAATATAAATGAATTTTATATTTTAATATTATCTACATGAATAGATAACACCAACATAATGAGTAATCTATTATTTGAATCTTCATATACATGTTTCCTTATATAATTTTTAATAAAAAAAAATAATTGATATCTTGGTTTTCTATTTATTTTTAAATAGTTATTTGAAAATACAATGTGTATTTTCCTAATAAAATGTTTCGGGGGCAATTTAATAGAATTTAAATATAAGGAAACATAAATTAATATATCATATGATTCCTTTGGTATATTATATAATGAAGCCTCATTTTTTAATTCCTTAGATGGATTATTACCTTGATGATGAAAAATTCATCAAAAAAATTTATTTTCCATGGATAATATATAATGAAATTACCAATGTTATTGTTATCATGTGTATTAAATAGAATTTGAATATCATTATATTATAGGTTGGGAAATTATATCTAAAAAAATATGGATTATTATTAATGAATTTGAGCTCTATTTGAAGATAATATGTCATTTGAATACTGAAATATGGCACATTGATGTTTATAATGTGTAAAATATACGTATATTGCCAAGTATATCTAGATAATAAAGTCATTATATGCATGATGGGTAACCATAAATGTATAATTCTTAGATTAAGATAATTCCATATATTATGGAACTATTTAACTCAATATCACAATCAAATGTTATTATACCATAAAACATGTTATTTTTTATTCGATTTTGATTTATGTATTTTGATTATCTAAAAATTGTGACATGACTGATGATTATGATATACAAATTACTAGTTCTTATTTTAAAATGTTACCATATTCTTCTATAACCATTATACTCATGTTATAATTAAAATAGATATCAATTATTATCTTCCTTGTTTTACCTAATTGTAAATCATTGAATATATTTTATTATATTTACATTTTTCAGAAATTAATAATTGATTTACATAATTTTCTTTAATAACGATATAAAATTGTTGAAGAACATTATTGGATATGTTTAAGTTTATTCATGAAAAAATATTACTATGTTTCAAGAATTCAATGGAATTGAACATTTTTTTGTTTAGGATTATGTATTGTTATGATATATATTGAATATTCATATAAAATGCTATAATCCAGAGGTATATATTGGTTAGGATTCCATAAATATTAATTATAATTGAAACAACTAGATACACCATTAATAGGTTATGTGTTCAAAACTAGAATAAATTGAATACTATAAAATTTTACTCGATTCATTACAATCATAAATTCATGAAGTAAATTAAATAATAAATTTTCAAATAAATTTAATATCAATTAAAAAAATCCATGAAAATTATTATGAATTAAAACCTAAACAATATTTTATTACATGATAATATCAAAATAAACTCACGTGGTTCAAATCCATAACCAGATATAAACACGGGTATTTATTGAAATCACTGTCGAAAAATTATTCTATATTATAAACTATAACAAATGATATATATATATATATACATAAGTATCAATAAAATAAATATCTTCTTGTTTTATTGCATGGATTATGTAAAGACTCATAAATCCTATGGAAATTTGTTTTTCATAAATACATGGGAATTTTACTTCTCCACAGTTTTTGATGGTGCTTGATTCCGATTCCCGGTGTGCCCGGAATCAATTTCTAATGATTTGATTGGGTACATTCAGTAAATGTGTGAGTGGGAAAATCTATCTTATAAATAGGTTCTTGGAATTGAAATCCGAGGAAACCATTGAACTCTTAGCACAGATATTTTCTTAAGGAGACCTTTTCCAAGAACGCAGTCGAGTCGAAGTGAATGTTGGTTTTTTGAGGTTTCGTGGGATAAAAATAAAATAAACTTTTTAATTTATTTTAATTTGAAATTTGAATTTCTAAACTCCTTTAGTGTGGGGAGAACCCAAAAATTGAGACTCTTCATTTAATGAGGAGCATTAAGAGTGTGGTTACACTAGAGGTGTAACCACCAAATGGATGAACTAATTAATTATGTTAAACACACAACTCAACGTAAGGTGATAATTAAGTTTTGAGTTGTTTTGGGGGAAGACCATTTGTTGGAAAGGAGAGAATTCTATGAAAGGAATTTTGACGAAGAACAGTTCTCCAATTACAGATCACCCAAGATCATTGACGAATAAAAATATTTCAATGAAGATAGGATCCCGATTAGTCTTCGATGCATGTTCTCAGATATGAAGGGTGAGGCGAATGCGACGATCGACGTCAACTCTATATTCTTCCGGTGACATCGTCAACGACCAATGAACTGATTTAGGGGGATTTACATTTATTGGGATTTAAGATCTCTGTTCTTATTTCTAAATGACGAACACAGACCAGCCAATGAATAGGCTGATCTGCAGTTCCATCATTCTTCCAGGTAAGGGAAGATTATCATGGCGGTTTTAGATCTGGGATGGATCGGTCATGAAGATGATCTTTATTAAACAATTCTATGATTTTCTAACACAGAGGGTGCAGGCCAATACAAACATGGCCTGATTCCCTCCACTGATCTTGTGATGTTCTTCAGCTTGTTGCGTTGTTCGTGGGCGACGGGACAAAGTGGCAGGGATGAAATCGGGATGGTCCAATGATGAGGGAAGCATCCCGAGAGGACCCCCAGCGTAGAAAGCTCCAATTTACAACCACCAGAGCGAACCCCGTGGTCTGAATAGGTGAGTCACTGGGCCACAGCTATGGAAACCAGAGGCGGCGGCAGCCGCGCCCCGGCCCCTTGGAGGGACTGGCAGCCGCTCAGGCTGCCTGGTCTGTGGGATGATCGGTCATCCGATCCCAGCCAGCCCGCTAGAGAACCATTGCACCCGCAGGTGTCACGTGGAGGAGGACGTGGCCCGCATCTGCGGGCCCCTCAGTTGGGACAACTAGTTTTCTGCATGCCAGCTGAGTTGGAGAACCGCGGCGCCTGCAGGCGCCATGTGGCGAACATTGTGGCACGCATCGCGGGCCGCATGCGATGGGCCAAACCCACCAGGGTAGAGGAGGATGCGGTGCCGCATAGTGCTTCCAGGAGAACCAGACCATTCCGTAGTGTGGGCCGGGTCAATGGGTGGGTCGTGCCCCACTAGGCCAGGCCGGCCCCAGTTGGGTCGGACCGGCCGAACCGGGTCGAGGTGACCGGCCAGCTCACTAGGCTTGACGGGCCACGTGTCATCTGTGGCATTGGTACCCTCATGATGAGGTGGTACTTTTGGATTACTCTAAATTGAGTTTTGGTAAAATTTGTAAAACGTCCTAGTTTGGATCGAACATAAATCCAACCGGGGCCCTATAACGGAAATGCCAATAACCCTCTGACCGGGCGTCTGATTAACGCACCATCTATCGTGTTGGGTTCCTAATGATGAGAAGGAAATATGGGATACATCAACTAGAGACTCCATGGTAGTTGATGTATCGACACTTGGATCAAGGAGTGGACCCTCCCAGAATCGAGTGTGTTGTGTGCGGGAAACCAAGGGCTGGTTGTGACGGAGATGACCAGATCCTCTGTGGGTTCCATAGTGACTTTTGAACCAGGATACATCATGGGTTTGACAGTGATAACTTCTGTACTGGGATCCTCCATGGGTTCAACAGAAGTAATTTCTGTACTAGGATCCTACATGGGTTTGACCGTGATAACTTCTGTACGAGGATCCTCTGTGGGTCCGATAGTAGTTACTTCTGTACATGGATCCTACGTGGTTTCGACAATGATGAATTCTGTACCGCGATCCTCTGTGGGTTCGATAGCAGTGACTTATGTACTGGGATCCTATGTGGTTTTGATAGAGATGACTTATGTACCATGATCCTACGTGGGTTCTACATCACTGATACTATTCCAGGATCCTACATGTGTTCGATAGAGGAGATGATTCAGTGGATAAATCTAATCATATCTACCCCTATTCATGTGATCTATACCTATGTGATATAAATCGTGACCTTCAATCATATTCATCATGGTGATTGACTTTACTTCTTTTGTTGAATGGGTTGTGCTTGGGCTTGAGTGTTAGAACTGGACTGTGATTGGTAACATAGGTATATGCATGGGCATATACCTAAGTGGGTTTGGTTGATACTTCGTGATTGTATATTACTTTAGTGGTTTATCCTTGATGGATATTGTGTGACCTTGTTGGTCTCGGGGACCCTACTGAGTATCATTATACTCACCCCTGCACACTCTATGCCCACAAGTCACTTTGTTGGATGCAGACGACGGGCATCTCTGACGGAGGCTGAGAGAGCCATGACTAGACGGTTCCCAGAGGTGGACCTTTTGACGAGTCGGCACACAGAGGTGTCTGACAGACGTCGAGTGCTGAGTTGGCCATTTGTACCTACCATTCAGGTAGGAACACTAGAGGACAATCCAGGAGCTTCTCTTTACCTTACAACAGTTTGTCTATTTTTCTGTTTTACATTACTGTTGGGCTAGTATTTCTAGGCCCTTTTCATTCAAAACACTATTTTTTATTTAGTTTTACATAGTGTTTACTTCCAGATTCCTACTTTATTGCATGTATTTAATTTTATAAAGGAAATGCCTTTCCAACTTATGGAATTACGCCTTTGGTGCTAGTCTCAAGCCCCTAGCCTATTGAAGGTGGACTTGGGATTAGTCACGGCATTAGACACGGCGATGGGTCATGAAAAATTGGTATCAGAGGATTATGTTATACCATAGAACTTGGAATCTGATTATTTTAACAGAAATAGTGTTAATTTTAATGGGTGTGGTTATCAGTTTAGGGAAACTTGTGTTGATGCGGCAGCCGGCGTATCCATACACTAAGACTCTGACCTCTGATTTCCATCTCAGTGCACAAAAACACTGATTGTGTGTTTGATTCAAGAGTTTCCTTTGTGATCACTTTGAGTCAACTCAGCAGGTATAACTTGTTTTGACCATGGAACACCTATTTCTTTTCAAGATGGCCCCACATAGGCAGCCAGCCAGGGTTTCGAGTTTTGTACGAGATGGTATCCCAACCAGAGACGAGGTCTCAGTGCAGGGCCTCATTTTAGTGGGGGTACCAGTGGTACCACTGCCTACTGGTCCATCGATACCAACAGCTCTATCAGTAGAAAGTGCACACCATCTGAGTGTCTTTCATAAGTTTCAACGCCACAGGCTACCCATTTTCTGGGGAGAGATGGACACACAAGAAACTGAGGATTGGCTGAAATCTGTCTTGAGAGTTTTCAGATTGGTAGGGACAACAGCCGACCTCATGCTGATAGTTACCAGGTGTCTCCTACATGCAGCATCAAGAAGATGGTGGAGCCTAAGGCTCCAGGAGCATGATGAGGCATCACTACTCTGGGCGGACTTCGAGAGTCACTTCTAGTCAGATTTTGTTCCATCCACCCTTCCTGCGATGTAGATACAGGAGTTACTACATATACAGCAGGGTAGAATGACGGTAGCTCAAAACTCAGCGATGTTCACTGACCTCTCACGCTACACCATAGATATGGTACTGGACCCACTCTTCATGGATCTAACCTTCATGAAGTGACTCAGGAATGAGATCAGGGATTTGATGATCTCCCTCAACGTCCTGACGTAGGTGGGGGTGTCGGAGTCAGCCCTTATTGTGGAGATTTTTTTTATGAACAAACACAAGCAGCGAGACCCAACACAGGGCAACATGTAGCGAAGTCTTCTGGAGCTGATAGTAAACAAATGTCGCAGAGGTCCAAGAGGACCATGCCATAAGGTCGACAAGGCTAGGATACAGTTTTAGATGTGCAGGGAACACAAGATAGAGCCAACCATACAAAGAGCATGTAGTGATATGCATGCGGCATGCAGGGTCACATAGAACGTGATTGTCCGACCCGCCATACAGACGATCAACAGACCGTTGAGGAACCTCCCAGGTAGCGGTAGAGATTTGACTGTGGTGTTCTTCCAGGGGTAGGAATACATGGTAGAAGAGCAGGCCGAGCAGCATGTGGTGAACGATGTTTCGAGGTCCTAACACTACCACCACCCATAGACGGTCCACCTAGAGCTCTGGGAGCAGGTGGAAATGAGTAGGACTAGCTCCAGGTAGAGAGGCATTCATTCATGATGCTTCAAGATTCATTGATGTTTTTGTTTGTGGTTTCTTTGTGTCTTTTTCCTTTGAGCTATAGTAATAAAAGACACTTGTCCTTGTGATGTTTACTTTCCAGGATTTTAGTTTGGTTGATACTAAGAGGTTCCAGATACAACAGTTTACTTGACCCTCATGTTTTAGATTCATACTGGAAGAGACATGGTGACTAAGCACTAATGTTGAGAGTGTGACTCAACCCTTGGTGGTGAGCGTAACGGTTTTTCCTCTTGGAAGAAGCATCGAGGCCTTATGACATCATCCATTGAATGAATTAGTACCATTCATTTCAGGATTGACTGTATTAGGAAAATGATGTGGTTCATATTATGGATGAGACTGAATTTATCTTTTCGGAAAAAGGAGAAATCATAGAAGCTCTTTTAGGACATAGGAGAAGAAGGGTGTAGTCTAGTTCTTTACAATTGGGTACTCTCAACTATAGTTTTTTGAGCGAATGGTTTACAGTTTACTCTGATCACCAGAGTCTCAGGAATATCATCTTGCAGAAGTAACTTATCCTAGGACAGTAGAGATGGCTCGAGTTCCTCTAGGAATTTCACTTTGAGATATTCTATACTCCTGTGAAGGGGAACGTTGTAGCAGATGCTCCCAGTAGGAGATCAGACATTCAGATTCTAGGATAGGCAATGGAGAAGCTGGCCGCATTGCAGATATCCTTTGTGAATAGAGAGGGATCATCCTATCTACAATCTCTCAAAATCACTCCTCTACTTCTTAAGCGAGCCCGGGAGTCACAACATGGGGACGTTGACTATGAAACATGACATGCTCAAATATCCACAGGGCAGGCACCTGATGGATTTTCAGAAGGTGGGGAACACTTCATTCTCTTCAGAGGATGGATTATGGTATCAGTTGCACTTCATGAGGAAGTGTTGAGGGAGTTCCACACATTTCTTTTAGCAGTACATCCAAGAGCAGGAAATATGTATCAGGACCTCTGACGACAGCACTAGTGGCCAGGTATGAAGAAGGAAGTAGCATAGTTTGTCTCACAATGCCTCACCAGTCAGCAAGTGAAGGTGAAGCACCAGGTACCAGTAGGCTTGGTTCATCCTGTAGAGGTCCCAGAGTGGATGTGGGATGGGATATCAATGGATTTTATCACGGGACATCCACATACATTAAGAGGACATGACTCTATCTGGGTGATTGTCGACTGACTCACCAAGTTAGCCCACTTCCAACCGATTAGAGAGCAGGGTTCAGTGGAGTGCCTGGGATGCCTCTATCCACGGAAGAATGTATGTCTTCATGGTGTTCCATCGATGATCATATCTGATCGAGATGCCTGTTTCACTTCTCATCTATGGAAGGGGTTGCAGGAGGCTTTCGGGATGCAGCTTCACTTGAGCACCAACTACCATCCTCAGATGGATGGATAGACTGAGAGGACCACTCATACTCTCGAGGACATGCTATGTGCATGTGTCCTCGTCTTTGGTCATAGTTGGGAGGAACACTTACCTCTTGGATATTGGACCTCAGTTTCACCAGGTGCACGACGTCTTCCACGTATGTTAGTTGAGGGGATACATGCAAAACCCATCCAACATCATCGACCACGGGGAGCTGGACATCAATGACGAGGAGACATTTACAGAGGTTCTAGTGGAGTTTGACGATTTACTGGAGCGGGTCCTACGTGGACAGTCAATTCCTTTGGTGCAAATTCGCTGGCAGCACGAGAACCTCTAAGAGAGGACATGGGAGTGGGAGGCTCCGATGCATGCTCAGTACCCCCATATGTTCCCCAAGTGTGTGTTATAGATATGGGAACGTAAATCCCCGAGGTGGGGTGAATTTAGAGACCTGGAAATCCATTTTATTTTTTAATTAAATAAATGGGAATTTTACGAGTCCGCAGTTTCTGACGGCGCTTGATTTTGAGGCCTGGTGTGGTTGGAATAAATTTTGGTAGTTTTGTTCGGGTTTGTTCAGAAAACGTGCTGGCGGGAAAATCTATCTTTTGAAACTATGATCATAATTGAAATCTGAGGACACTGTTAAAATTGAAGCACCAGAATTCACTTAAGAAGACCTTCGCCTCAATCGTAGTCAAGTCGGGGTCATGGTTGGTTTTCCGAGGTTTCGAGGATAAAATTAAGATAAACTATTTATATTATTTTTATTTGAATTTTCAATTTTGAAACTCCTTTGGTGTGAGGAATACCCGAAAATTGAAACTCCTCATTTAATGTGGAGAATTAAGAGTGTTGTTAGACTAGAGCTGTAACAACCCAATTAATGAACTAACTAATTATGATAAACACACAACTCATCTTAAGGTGATAATTCTGTTTTGAGTTGTGTTGGGGGAAGACCATTCATTGGAAAGGAGAGTGTTATGTGAAAGTCTTGTTTAAAAAGAATGGTTCTCTAATGAAGGTTCTCCCATGATCTTTGATGAAGAACAATCCTTCAATGGAGATCGGATCCCGACGAGTCTCCGACGGTCGAGCATAGATCTGTAGTGCGAGGTGGATGCGACGATCGACGTCAACTCTGTCGTCTTCCTGCGACGTCGTCAATGAAAAACCAACCGATGTAGGGGGATTTACCTTTCTTGGGATTTATGTTCTTCGTTGTTATTTGTAAATGATGAATGTGGACCATCCAACGAATAGGTTGATCTGTGGTTTGATCGTTCATGTGGATTAGGGAAGAATTTCATTTGGGGTTTAGAACGGGGATGGATCGGTCTTGTTGATGATCATTATTGAACCATGTTATGATCTACTAACATGGAGGGTGCGGGCCAATCTAGACACAGATCGATTACCTCAGCTGATATTGTGATGTTTTTTGGCCTGTTGTGTTCTTCGTGGGCAACGGGCCAAAGTGGCAGTGATGAAATCTGGAGGTTCTAGCGTTGAGGGCGGCATCCAGGGAGGACCCCTGGTGCAGGGAGATCCAATTTATTACCATCAGATCAAACCCGATGGTCCACAGAAGGACAGTCACTAGGCGACAGTGCTGGCAACCGGAGGTGGCGGCGGCAGAGGTGGCCAGGAAACAGATGTGTGGAGGGACCGATGGCTGATCGGTCCGCCCGGTCCACGGGACGACCGGGCGGCCGATCGGCCGGCCCGCTGGAGAAACGCGGCGCACACAGGTGATTCATAGAGGAGGACGCGGGCCACTCCCATGGACTGATCAGCTCAGAGAACCAGGCGACCACATGCTGGCCAAGATGGAGAACTGCGGCGCCTGGAGGCACCGTGTGGGGAGAAGGGCGGCCCGCAGCACGGGCCGCGTGCGCTAGGCCGAACAGGCCGACTACGGCGGGATTGAGAAGAGGAGGAGGCAGAGATAGGCAAACCGAATCAGGTTGCAGCGTGGGTTGGGTCCATGGGTGGGCCGCACCCCACCAGTCCAGGTCAACCCCAAGCCGGGTCGGGCCGACCCGCCAGCCCACTGGGCTTGACGGGCTGGGCCCATCTTCGATTAAATAAGAATAACTCCTAGACCATGCATCTGATTAACGTTCCATCTGCGGAACTAGGACCCTTGTGATGAGTCGGTCATTTTGAGTTACTCTAAGAGAGTTTTTGTCAAATTTGAAAAATGGTAGGGTTTGGATCGAGCATAAATCCAACCGGGCCCCTAGAACGGAAATGCCAATAACTCTCAGACCGTGCGTCCAATTGATATGTCGTCTGTCGCGTTGGGTTCCTTATGATGAGCTAGAGATATGGGATATATCAACTCATGCATTCATGGTAGTTGATTTATCAAAACATGGCTTGAGGATCCGACCCTCCCGGAATCGAGCGTGCTATGTGTGGGACCCTAGTGATGGCTGCAACTTAAATGACCAGATCCTTCCTGGGTTCGACAATGACATATAACCAGGATAATATGTGGGTTTGACCATGTTGAATTTTGTACCAGGATCCTCCATGGGTTCGATATCAGTGACTTCTATACCAGGATCTTATGTGGGTTCAACAACGATGACTTCTGTATCAGGATCCTCCCTGGGTTCGACAATAGTGACTTCTATACTGGGATCCTACGTGGGTTCGACAGCGATGACATCTGTACCGAGATCCTCCGCGTGTTTGACAACAGTGAAGTCTGTACAGAAATCCTATGTGGGTTCGAGAGTGATGACTTCTAGACCATGATCCTACATGGGTTTGAAATCACTGATATTGTTCCAGGATCCAACATGGTTTCATCAGAGGAGATGATTCAGAGGCTACTTCTAAACATCTCTGCCCCTCTTCATGTGTTGTATATATGTGTGGGCTTAGTCATGAATTTCAATCTTTATCATCATGGTGATTGGCCTTACTTCCTTTGTGGAATGGGTTGTGCTTGGTCTCGTGTGTTGGAGATGGACTCTGATTGGTAACATAGGTATATGTATTGGCATATAACTAAGTAGGGTTGGTTGATACATCATGATTGTATCATACTTATGTGGTTTATCCATTCTGGATATTGTTAGAACATGAGGGTCTCGGGGTCCCTAATGAGTATCGTTATACACACCCCTTCACGGGCTATTCCCACACCTCATTGTGTTAGATGCAGATGACGGACAGCGCTGACGGAGGCCGAGAGCGCAATGATCGGACGGTACCAGAGGTGGACCTTATGACGAGTCGACACATAGAGGAGTTTGATGGATGCCGATTACTGAGGAGGCCATATGTACCTACCCTTCTGTTAGGAACACAATAGGAAGATACAAGAGCTTCTGTTTACCTTTCAGCTGTTTGCCTCTTTTTATGATGTACATTACTGTTGGGCGTGTACTTCCGACCCCTTTACTTTCAGCACACTCTTTTGTATTCAGTGTTACATAGTGTTTACTTCCAATTTCATACTCTTTTGTGTGTGTTTACTTTTATAAAGTCAATTCCTTTCCATCTTAGGGAATTTCTCTATAGGTGATAGTCGTCAGCCCCTGTCCTATGGGAGGCGGGTTTAGGGTTAGTCATGTCACGGGCCCCGAGGACGGGTTGTGATAGATTATCTCTAAAAAATTGTAATAAAAATATGGAATATATTTAATAAGGCCCTAGTGAATGATCTATTGTAAAAGTTGAGTACATAAAATATTATCTATAAACAAACCTCATTAATTGAAAATCTCTCAAATATGAATACAATATAAAAAACAAATTAATTAAATTATAACATAATTAATGTGTCCTACATAAAATTCATTATAAAAATAGTTTCATTTCATCTTAAATAACCTATAACCAATCATTTTGAAACCTTCTATATCAATGTTTTTCTAAGAACACATAAAATCCAATAATTTATATACCCATAAATATCACAACCAAATCCTCATACGATCTAATGATATATATTTATAAGAGTAATATATTTTGATGGACACAAGAAACATATCCTTTACCTTCAACATACCCCCCTAATACACATCAACTTCCTTACTACATGATCAACATCAACATATCATACCATTTAGAAAAGGAAATTAAAAACTATACACAAAAAAATATTGAGTAATGGGGTGTGGTCTACCATTTACAACCCATATAACTTATATTATGCTGAAAACGTAAGAAAATGAAATTCGCATCTGGGAATTTTGTATGTTGACTAGGATCGGTTAATTTTGTTTAATTTATTTCATTAAAATTAAAAAGGAATATATATATGAATAAAAACTACACATAGGATCTAAACTATGAACTATAAATCTTACTTCTATATTATCTATTCTAACTGATGACCACTACCCTTCCTATACATCACAACCAACCAAACTGAAAAACATAGTAGACAATCACCTACATTTTCACTATTAACATTTCACATTTAATGGAAAATTTTATTAAAATTTACTATATGATATACATTAATTACACGTCATTTAAGAAACTATTATTTCCTATAAACTATTTATGTTTTTAATTTATAATTATATTTCCCATTTATTGATTTTATATAAATTCATTTATTTATACCCTCCCCTAATTATTAATTTAATGAACCATTCTAAACTTTTGATTTATTTATTCCAATAAAATACCATATTTCAAGCCTTAAAATAAATAAAACCATAATAACAACACCATTTAACATGAATAACATGTCTACGCAAATATAATTATAATTGTGTTAGTCATAACTAAATTTTATTATTTATATAAAAAATACTGGTGATTTAGATATGTTATTGAATCCATATGATGCATTTAAATCAGGTATGTTTGAAATTATTTTCTTTTGGATCTAAAAGTTCTATTTTTCCACATTTGATATAAATTATGAACTAATTAATTAGATGAAATGTTAGGGAAGAAATATATTTGATTCATAATTTCCTAAAGTCATGTTCATGTCAAAATAGTAATTCATGAAATTTCTAAAATTATTATATGATACAACAGAAAATGAATATCGTCAGCTGATTTATAGATAACATCCATGAAATAGAAATTGTATATGGATCACCACATAATTATTTGTATGAAAACACCCTCAACATAAATATTTTTTCCACCTCTTTTTCATTATGATATTCTAACAAAAAATTAAGGATATTGATTCCTTCAGATATAGTGCACGATTCATATTATCTTATAGATCAATCTAACGGTTTAACATATTTTGTATAATGTTATGGTTATATTCCATGAAAAATAATTGGAGTTCAATGGTAATGAAGGTGATTATGTGAATCTAAAATTTAAAGCAAAAACATTTTTTTCATGTTTATAATTTCTAATATACATTGTTTTATCATTTATTTCTTGGATATCCTTGTTAAAGGGAATAAATACATTAAAATGATTAAAATATATTAAATAATAAATTAATTAAATTTTTCAGTTGTATACTATTAAATGATTATATGTTATATGATTCTTGGGTACTCTTAAACATGGATAGTGATGATGGGAGTCTCTTCACCCATGATCTCAATTATTGATATAATAAGGTAAATTGTAAAAAGTATTGGGATATTGGAGTGTATTTATAGGATAAAATAGGAATTTTCAAAGGAATTATATATGTTTCACCACCCAGTAGTTGTACCAGAGCATCCATCGTGTTCATATTTATGAATTTGGTCACAAAATGAAGGAAAAAACGATAATTGGATCATTATTTTCCAATCAAATAACCGAATCTAGGAAATATCCACATTTTCAAGGGAACTCTTTCAAGGAAAACTGAATATTAGATTTGGAATATGTTGTGGTGGCCGTGTATTTATATTTATTATGTGTTAGGAATTCACACACATTGAATGGTTGTCCTTATAAATGATGTGGTGAAGCTGGAAACCATTTTTACATGACATATATGGAATGAAATATCCAATATTGGGGATTAATGTATTCCCAAATTCGTCTCATGGTTCACCAGAATAGTAGTATATGGTTAAAAATTGTGAAAATGTATATGGGGTCAAGCATGTTACTTTTAATTTGTAATAATTCTTGTTGGTAGCTTCTATGTCACCGTTACATAGAGTACCACAATTACATAAGGTAAAAATGTTATATAAAAAATAGAATTAAGATTATTTATTAATAAATTGTTTGTAATTTATAATGTATATTTATAAATAAGAATGAAAATTTATTCAAGGGATATATATTCATAAATTAGGTAGAAATATAATATTTTTTAGAGTATAAATTTTCAATTATTCATAATTAGTTAAATAAATTTATTTGAATTTTTGGGAACTAGTATGGATTATTGTTATAATATATATATATATATATATTATAAAATATCTTAATAATAGAAACATATTTTTAAACATGTATAAATTTTCTGATTGATGAATATATATATTAAAGAATGTAATTTAATAACATTATGGAAGATTACTAATTCATAGATGACATTAATTTACATTATAAATGATGGAATGATATGTGGTTGGTCACTACATTGATTGAAATCATTAACAGTATGATCGTTGATCCATATGTTATAAATATGGTTACATTTTGAGAATATTGGGATCTTCAACCAATTTTTCATGAGGAAGATATTTATATAATCACATCAAGGAAACTATATACAACTTGATCTGAGAATTATTCAGGCATTGTAATCTCACATACAAAAATTTTTCTTGGATTAAATATGGATTGTAGTGGATTAAAATTATGTTATATCATCACATTCTGTATATAATGGATTAATCCTTCCACGTGTACCCCTTATCTATAGGTCTATGTAAATATAAAAACCAGGGATGAATTCATTATTTTTATTTGCCTATGTGTTCTATGTGAAGAACCTATAATTATAGACATCACACCATACATCATATCTTATTTTAGAACAATTATATGATTCTTGCAAGGAAAATAATTTCCCATAAATTTGAAATTTATCTTCTCATGATAGATGGGTTCAAAACAGTTCTTATGTAATATAGAAGTAATGGGGTATAAATTATATTTTCAAATATAGTCTATAAAAATCATGAATGATGAATTACATATTATCTATAAAAATAGAATCCTTGCCTATTTTTTGAGACAATTTTTTTTGAACATTCTAAAGGGTGATATTAGTTTTACAATATGAGTTTCATGAATTATTGATATTTTCAAGATAGGAAATATATATTTTATTATTTGGGTATAACATGATATTTATACTAGGGATATATAAATAATATAATGGATGTATTCATGTTTGTTATCTTATCTATTCATGATATATAAAAGAAAACATTGATTTTTCTTTAGTGGCAACCTTTATTATTTTGGCTACACTGTGTTCGATAGAGACTCTAATATTGGTGTGATCTCATTATTCACTAAAGATTATTCAAAAACAATAACATGTATATACGAAATGAAATGGGTGATCCGGGGTATTCAAATTGAAGGATAAAATAATTGGTGAATGATATATCTTGAGTTGGATTCATATCATGTCGTGCATGAAATAAATCTATTTATTTCAACCCTTATCTATGAAATTATATAGCATATAGGGTATATAAGAATTACTGGGTTAAAATTTAATTTATTATCATATATTCTTATAGATTTAAATTGAGTCTCTAATTATTTAGAATATTGGTCAATTGGGTCGTGTGTATTTACTGATATTGGTTCATTCAAGACTCATCTGAGAGGATTATATTTTTAATATTTTAAAAACATGTTCTTTTATTTTTGTAAAAAAAATCCCCTAGAGTATCCCTCATCATAATCCTATTATTTGGAAATGTTTATATGTTTATAGAAATGTTTTATTTTTATTTCATATTTTAATTGTTAATTTTTTCATAAAAAGATAACACATATTAACAAAAAAATTGTTCATTTATTTAAAATAATTCACCATACATTATCCTAGCATAAAATTTACTAAATTATTATTTTTTAATAAATTATTTAAATTATTAATAATAAATTCACTCCATATAACAATACGTTAAAAATTAGGAACAATGAAATATAAATAAGTGGTCATCTACAATGATCATGGTTTTTAATTTCAGTTATTAGTTTGATTTTATTTAGTGGTAATATTTTTTCATTTTATGTTTTTTAGTTATTATAAATTAAATTCTATTGAGTAAAGTATCCTATGGGGGGCTAACATTAATCAACATACCTCTCTAAAGGATTATTCCTTCTCTACAAATGTTAATATGATTGGATATATTTCACTCTACGAATACTAATAATGATATTATCAATTTCATCTCTTGTTATCCCTTTAAATAAATTATTCATAAACCATTTGTATATAATGAATTATTATATGAAAGTTTTTTTTCTACAATATTTTAGTGACTAACACAGAACCTTAGGAAATGTTAATAGATATAGATAAAAAATGACTTAACATATTATTTTATTATATTGAATATGATTCAAATTATAAATATCTATAGTCATTTACTAACAACAGAAGATACATGAGATGTGTTGGTGAATTAAATACATTTTAAATACAATGTGACAGCTTCCACCTAAATATTAACTTTTCAAGAAAACAATCATCTAGCCTGGTAGTTCCATAATAATCTTGGGTTCCCATCAATTTTCTAATGTTTAGAAAAACGTTATCTATGGTAATTGAACATCCTTTTGTAGATTCATTTTTATTCGGGGTTCCCTTCGATTTTATTGATATATTGTATCCGATGTGTCCTTTGATTTAAAAATTTCCACAAACCTAACAGGTATGGAATCTAGAAGAATAAACATACTTTTATCCATTGGAAAAAATTTAAACTAGTTTGTGAACTAAAAAATCAACGAGTAATATATGGTATGATTGTGAAGGTTCTTTAACGAGATAAATAATAAATTATTACAATGAAAATGAGCATTCACTTGGTTGGTAAAAATATAGAATATAGCCTACTAATAGATACAATTTCTTATATTGTGTGATCAAATTATGGAGATCCCATTGTAAAATAGTAACTATGTAATGTTTATTAAAAACATGATACTCAATTAATAAAATGTTAAATATTTAGAAAATGAAATCATAATTATCATACTATATTTTTTTTGATTAATCCTTGAAATAAGTAGCATAATAAAAATGTTAAAATGAGAAATATTATTATGATATAATTTTATGTTTCAGATTAGTCTCCTAACAATCAACCATTAAAATATATCAAATGGATAATATAAATACATTTAGGAATCATATATCTTTTCACCAAATATTCAAATACATTTATATGGGAAATCACCCATAAAAACTCAGTGTCCAAACATTTAGTCAATAGGAGATGATATCTAATTTTATGAAATGGAAATGAATTTATTGGGGAAAATTTAGACATTGGATAAGTTGTTACATTGATTACATGATTTTTTTAATAATCCTTGGAGAGTATCGTAACACAAATTGTAATACGCACAATATGTTATGATTTTGAACATAAATATCAATATAATACAGTTTTTGAGAATATATATGCCTAAATTATATAGGGAATTATACATATACCATTTAAGGACAATAAAAATTAAATCATTATATATATATATAATGTGATCCTATTGTAATTTGAATTCATACTAATTTAATTGTTTACATGGGAGTATACAAAAATAAATAGGGGTGATATAAAGACGACTAATGGGATATCTATGCACAGAATGATGATAAGGAATACATGTGATTTAAGAGGTATATAATGAAAAAATAAATTTTTGGGAATGGTATAGTTTTAAATTAGAACCACAAATTGTAGGATAAAATCATAATATCAAGGAATCATAATCATAAAAAAACAAAAAAAGTTATATCAAATGAATAAATTATGGTTAATCAGGAATAATTCATAATATATTTTCTTAGAGAAATTTCTGATTTACTATAAAGGAATATCAATGAATTAATGTAATAACTGATGCATCATAGTGATATTAGTGAACAACATTCATATTAAAAAAATTAAGTGTTGTATATAGATCCTATATCATAATAAATTATATACCAAATAACTAAGGAAGAATGTGGGTGAGTTTTATGTACACATTTGTTTCATATAATCATTAAAGAATGACCACTTGGACACATTAAATACATGATTAGTGAATAAATATTTGACACCTGCAAATTATCAATCGATAAATTAAATTTAAATATATAAATATAGTTGAATGAAAAAAGGTTTGGGTATTCCCAAAAAAAATTTATGTATAGTTTAGGAATAATTTTTTACTACATAAAATGTATAAAAATGGTTCCCATCATGGGATGAATGGAAGAAAATGTAATTATATAATTGGTAAAATATAATTTTTAAAATAATGTAATTAATGTTATATATTCTAATTTGGAAATTATAAGTCACGCTATATAAGAATTACTCGAATGATCATATAGAGGATGATAATATCATACCATAATAATGTGTTCCTATGAATAGATAGGGGATTACATAAGTTTTTTTGGGTTAATCAATTGAAATTATATTATAATAATATTGGTTTGGATTTTATATTGAGTTTGAGAATGACCAAAACATGGTTCAGTGGTGGATATTTATAGTATGATGGGGATAATTTTTTATTAGTTTCTAAATATACTACATTGAAATATTGGTAGATCACAATAGATGATGAATAACATACCAACATGGTTTAATGACATTGGTAATTGAATTTATGGTTATTAATATATAATTGTTATTAAACTGAAAACACATTCTAAATATTATATTGAGAATATGAGTTTTTATTATTATTTTAAAACAGTAATTCACAATATCGACATTATAATGTTATTTTTATATGATTGAAAAATCATTGTGATTTTATATATATAATATATATTTATATAATAACATATTTTTTTCATATCATAAAATAAATAAATCATTTCATCATTTCATCATTTTATCATTTTAATAAAAAATGATGAAAATATAGAATTCTACTGTATACTGTTACATGAAATATAATGTATTATAGAAAATAGAAAAAATATAATCCCTTGAATAATTTCAAGATAGTCATTTTAAAATATAATTATTATTTTATTTAAATAACTTCATACATATTATAATGAATTACTTTCTAAAAAATTGATATATTTTTTATAAAATAATTATTCATTATGGAAAAACATTATTAATTAATTTTAACATGTTGGGATTATATTAACACCATAAATTATCACTATAAATTGGAATAAAAATGTATAATAAAATAGTTAAAATATTTTTCTAATTATTTTTAATTTAATTTTATAAAATTATATTAACATTATATTGGGTATTATTAATATTCAAAATATTTCATATTGAAAGCCACACTACAATGGTTAGGTTATAATCATGTAATAACCTTATACCAATATACACATTTTGAATAAATAATTATTTATTAAAAATAATTTTAATAAAAAATCATTCACTAATTCAATTAGATTGTTTCTATACATAATTTTATATCCATTGGCATATTTATAAATAATCTCCTTACTTTTCAATGGTGTAAATTTTTTATTGAACTTCGTTGGATAATTTTAGCGTGTGGAGTTTATAGTGGTGTTTGTAGTATTAATTTTCAATTTTCTCAATGTATCATTATTTTATATTTTATAATACATTATTTATTAGTTTTTATTTCTACTGTGATGTTATTATATTTAAATTCTTTTAAGTTGTAATACAAGATAAAAATTATTCTATGAATCATGTGTTCTTGTACTAAAGGAAGGAATATTTCTGCCTTTACATTATTCATATTAATGAAATTTATCGAGTGAATTTTCATTTCATACTATAAGTTAAATAAAATTCAGGGTATATATGATATATATAATCACATGGTTACCCTATATCCTCTTCGTATTTATGATTCAAGGAATGTTCTTTGGCCATATGGTTTTTCATATTGAATACAACACAATTTATATGGCCAAACATATTCATTTTTTTCTCAATAATATTAAAATATTTTTCTGTCTATACCAACTCTCTATTTACTACATGTGATGAACATGGTATTTACATTCTTAATAGTGGTATGTGAAAGAAAACACGTACATGTGGAATATTTTTTATGTCTTACTTGACATGATATTACTATGATATGATCAAGAATCTCAGAGGTTCCAAAATACGTTTGATTCATCTAAAAATTCACACAAAACAAAAAGGATCAATTCAAAGGATATATATTGTCAAAAAAATTATCTTTATCCATGGAATGTATATATAAACTATTTATAACATTATAGATAGTTATTTGACATTATACTATTCATATGATCTATTCAATTGCCATGATATTCTTAGTCATTTCATTCAAAAATTCGTGTTCTAGTTTTTTCCATTTAGTAGAATTATTTTAACCTATTGGAGTTTTAAATTGAATTATAAATTTGGGATTAATAAATTGGAGTCATATGTATTTAGTAATAGTCAAATGGTAATAGTAAATTGGTAAATTTTTATCTCAGGGTATAATTGTAATCATAGTTATGAACCAAATATCCAAAATCTATTTTCATTAATTTTGAAATATGTGTCAATAAAAATGATTATAGATTACATCATCTTCTTCATCTATAATACATACCTTTATCAACAATAAATATTCTTTATAATTGATGGTTTTGAAATCCATTAAGCATGTTATGGTGGTATTTGATATATTATTTTTTTCATTTCAACATTATTCATTTTAAGGATGATTCAATCTTATCAATACATATAATGTTTAATAGAATATGATCATTTATATAATGATTATCTATGATTTTATTTTCATTAATAATATTATTTTGATTAAATAATCAAAGTGCTTGATTATCCAACACAATGATCATTGGTGAATGTCAAGATGTTTTCTATGGGAATGTATACATATGGATCTTATGATTCGTATATATTCTATAATTATATTTATAGAGATAATGTATACAAATATATTATTTGATGAGTACTATATAATACTCCTTTACATGTATTTTATAGTTATACTCATCTGTCATTAACTATTTATATTCATATTGGGTAACTTTATCGTTTTTTCATGAGAAAAAACCTATTACCATAATAAAAAAATCATTATATATTTTCCAAAACTTTCCCATAGGCTGTTAGTTTAAGTATTAGAGTTTTGTTTTCCTCATATTCAACTCCGTGAATATCTATTCTAATTATCTGTTATGGAAACCATTATGCAATCCCTAGAATGACTGGTTTTTATGTTTTATAATCATGAAATGTACCTCACATTCATTGATAGTGCTTACCTAATCTGAGGAAACTATGGATTTATGCTATATATTCTGGTCCATGAATGTATTCAATAACCTATTTTTTATAGATATATATATATATAATATCATATTTGAACACATTATAAAAAAGAATGCTTTTTGAATCCAACAACAATTCTTTATTAACATATAGTACAATTTTTTCTTCCATGAGTGCGCATAGAATATTAATAAAATTCATTTTTATGTTCCTCCTTGATATAGTTGTATATAAAAATAATCATCTATATAAGTAATTAAAAAATTCAAGGAAATCATTTGAGACTATATATTATGGCCATGAATATTATAGGATAATTGGTTATAATGAAGTTTATTACTATGAACTAATTATGTTTGTATCATATATGATTGATTTTCATGGATGTATCCTTCTTCCACGCCATTATTTGATGATATCCACACTGAACGTCAACTATATAGAAGTTGAAATATGTATATAGTTGATTGAAATATTCATAAATACATTTAAATAATTTTTGGATGATATTTTCGTGTTAATGATAATCAATGAAAAGACACAATGAATAATCATTCTTTATTTCATTATTAATTAACACACCTCAAGATAAAACACATGAAAATATATATCCCTTGCATGTACTTGGATGTAGAACATCTTTAGGAATTTTAGTTCAATTTTGAATAATCTATTTTGAGTATTGGATATATATAAAGATCCATGAATATGTCTATTGTGAACTCATCATCATAGTTAAGAGGAATACCATGAAACATTTCAGGGAATAAATATGTATATTTTATTAAAATGGGAATATTATATGGACTTATCATGTCCATTATCTTAATAAATTGTTATAGATATTATTTCTCTTAATGAAAAATATAAATTATTAGGAAATTGTCATTATATTATATTTATATTCATTCTTAAAATTTTTTATAACTAAATCATTTTTTAGGATAAGGAGTGCAATTTCATTAACTCAACTATTAATTAGGTCATGAAAAAAGAATTTTCATTCAATACCTAGTATAAATTAGAATTATAAATATGGATTATGAAAAGGTTTGTTGGGGATTTATCATATATATATTGAATTCAGATGATATATAAGATTTAAATTTTTTACATTAAGAATTTATTATTGCCTCATAAAATTGATCCATCGTGTTTTTGGTACATTTTGAATACATAATATAATATAAAATAAATGAAGGAATGAATTAAAAAACAGAGAAAAAAATAAAAAATTAAAGATTCATGGATGAATAAATATTATACTTTTCACCAAATTATTATCAAATACCACATCAATAGTAGTGGTGGAATAAATTTATAAATGCACCCATGGAAGTGGTGGTACTTTCCCTATGTTATCTTCATCAATCCTTTTATTTTTACCGTGGAATTAATAGTCTTCTTATTCATTATATATTAACTAATATACGTTGATTTTTTATTTTTTGATGTTTTTATCCATTTAATATAATTTATTATTCCACTCCTTCAGAAAATAATTATAAATATTTAATTCCCATTTATATAGGAAAACAATCTTATCTCCTTAATAAATTTTATAGGATAATTCTACCATCACTTATGAAATGTGATCATTTTGATACAAATATAAATATTTTTTATAAAAAATTATACACTATTGTGAAAATTTAAATCAATTTCTTATCTTCACTCACCTGGGTCCCCTGAAAATCATGAATCTTAATCTCAATATTAATTTCATTTTATATATTTTACATATAGGTATCTACAACTTGAATAATTAAATAGTATGTATGTTTTCAGAATAATTATTGTACATATAAGATTAAACATACATTTATCCAACATTATAGAAATATATGAGTCTCATTAATGATTTAATTCTTTATAATACCAAATAGATTTATCCTCCTTCTCCCCTATATTTTATGAATTCTATTAGGAGGGAAATATATAGGGTAAATTATTTTATTGAATCATTTTCATTCCATTGATTAAATTTCTTCATTAAACATTATATTATTTATCTATTTCAACCACAAATATACTAATTTAATTAAATGATATGTAGGACGTGTGAATTTTTATCCATATTTATTTTTCGGATAGAAAATATATCCTCAACATATTTACCCATGTATTCCATAATATGGAAATTAAAGATCTACTAATATTCAGAGGCCTTTTTCAAATAACGGGCTCAACTACCATAAGTTCATTTTCTATAAAATAAGTCTTTTAAATATGGTTCATCTTATTAACCATAACATGAGTTTGTTATGATAGTACTTTTTTGAAGTTCTCTACACTTCCCCCATTGTATTATGAATTCATTTGGAGAAATCATCCCAATTCCATGAAGATGTGTTGTTGATATGATTCTATCATGTTAATTTAATTTTAAAAAATAATTAAATTATTGGTATTTAGATATATGACTCAATAAGAGAAAAAAATAAAAATACCTGAAATATATAGTATTCAATATATACCCTAATAGAATAATTTTTATGATTCATTTTATGTTATCTAGAGTGTAATTCCTATTATAATTTATAACATTATATTCAAATACATTATAATATCTTATAAAGGGACATATAATTATTTGAATAATATCTCCCAAGAGATTATAAAAAAGATTGATGAACTAATATGACTCATCATGCATCAAGTTAATATTGATTTTATAATCAGAAATCTTTTTTGGTTGATTACCACCTGTTTAATTTATTCCATAATTGTTTCTTCCTTATATTATCAACCAATGAATATCCATTCTAGAGGACCAAACATAATATATATTACAAAAAATTTGGTTTTTTATTTAAATAATTATTTATCCCATATTTTTTTTAATATTTTATTTCAAGAATAACAACAAAAAACTATAGTACCTTTTATAATATCAAATATTTGAATCCACAGTTGACTACACATTTTCGTTCATTTTTAAAAAAATTATGTATATCAAAACACCCTATGAATCTAGACACCTAGTGTCACTAGGGAATTAAATAAATAAACTATTAACATAAAATGAAATGATAGAAATTATATAAAAACTAAATAGGGTTCCATTTTTATGATAGTAGTAAATACCTTAAAGGATAATCAGGGAACATATATAACAATATGGGTGATATTTAATGCCATGTAATGGAATAATCATATTTTTCATGACGAAAATCAATTAATCTGTGTAATGATTCATAAAATTAAGACATAAAAATGTTTCAATAATAAAAAATATTTATAAAAACAAGAGATTGTGATATTGCATGATTCGTGAATCACATAATGTTGAAAATTTATTAAATTTCACCTCATCATAATTAGTCATGTGTAAAGAAAAATTCATCAAATCATAATTTCATTAGGGTAAACAATTATCAACCATACATTGTATCGACTGAAAGGAAATCAATATATAATGCATTCGGGATCTATCAGAGATTAGAATTTATATTAATAAATTTATGTGTTCCATATATATCATATATCACAAGAAATAATTTCATTAATAAAACAAATTGAATTAAAACAGATTTCATATAAATATTTTGTTAATTATGAACATTGTAACACAATCCTAAAAAACATTAATCCAATGAAAATTGAAGATGACTTTAATAGTTGTAAATCTACAGTTGAAGAATCATAGGTAACTTTACATGATAAATGGTTATTGAAAATATGATTGGGTATTTAGAACCCAATAGGTGTCTTGGAAAATCAAATAATGATTTATTAAACATATTGGATATACAAAAGAGTATATAGTATACTTTTAATGTGTGTTAATTTAGTTTATATAATTTATAATATGTTATTGTATTTTTAATTTTATGATTGTATAATATAATATCATTAAAAAATTGATTCCAATAATTAGTAATTAAATGAATGAAAAATAAAGAGTAAGATAGTCACTTACATTTAACGTAACTACCAAAGCATATTGCATTGATTACTTAACAGAATAGGGACATCCCCAAATGATATATTTGGATTCTAAGAGAATAAAGGATTTAATAATAACCATATATATGAATAAAATTGTGTTTAAAGAAATGTATTTATTAAAAATTGAGCAGAAATGTTCATTAATTTCTAAATACAGGCCATATAAATTGATATGCGTAATAAAACTACCCCTAGGGAAAATAGTTTTTTAATGGTTTTGGACATTTTATTCATGGTATTTACCGATTATTAATGGTAAAATAGAAACAAATTTATTATATATCTTTTTATGTGAATATCAGGTTTCAACTAATTTTTATTTAAACCATAATTTACCATTTAGAAATTAGGACTGTTAATTTATATGTATCTAAAATCATTATAATTAATTAAAATGCCTTATTTTTCTTTCTTTGGTGTTGAATTCACATATATATGTTATTAAATCATTATTACATATTTATGTTAAAGTAAAATATACTAAAAAATGTTATTTTTGAAATTTCATTGAAAAGATATTTATAGAATTAAAATAATAGTAATAATCAGATACCTAATTTCAACATTCTGATTTCAATTATAACGATTATTTTATAATCTTAAGTTAAATTTACTAATAAATAATTATTTTAATTAATGGATACATATTTTTATTAAGTACTATTTTTATATTATACACACTAATTATTTATTTAAATTATTTAGAAATTTTAAAATATAATACATATTTATTTTTAAATACAACATACATGCCCTATATATTGAAAATATACTCATTAAACATTTTAATAAAATTTCAATTCTATAGTTTATTTTTCATTATTTTATTAATAATATTTAAAATGACCTATAATATGAACATTGAAATTTCTTTTTATTTGTTATATATTAATATCCACAATACCTTTTACACCCAATATATAATTGAAAACTCTCATGCATCATTATTGAATAACTCAATTATAATTTCTCTAAAATTCCCCTGGTAATTTCAACCATATTCTTATGGCCTCACATTATATGTATGGATTTATTGAAGGAGTCATATTCATTGGAGAATTATGGCACATGGTGTTTACATATGCGTCTATAGTATTTTTTTTATTTTATCTTTATTTATGATTCATTAATATTATAATAAATATTATTTATTGATATGTAATTTTACTGTAATATATTATAGTATATCTATTTTCTTGGATTAAAAAACCAAATAAAATAGTCTTTTTAAATCATATGTTCTTTTAACAATAGAAGGAATTTTATTTTCATCCCATGGAGAGTTCACATAATTTAAAATCTTTTAGAACTAAATTTTATTCATCTGATAGATAAATGATATTTAATATATGATTTAACAAGATTATGTATATAATATTTAAAATGATTAAATGTATTAAAGGCTGAAGCTTGGATTTTTTCATTGAAATTGATGAATGTTGTTATAACATTAATAACATGGATAATTCAAATATTAGATTAATGTATCACAATATATTTATTATTTCTCTCATTTTCCTTTAAAGAAGATCATGTAATCTTAGATGTAGGATTATAATGTGATGGGAAGTTTTAATAAACATAGTTATGATTTTCTAATTTAAAAAACGATTTAAGTGGACAAATAATTAAAATCAATTGTTATATAAACCATCATATTATAATTTATGGAATTATATTGAAATTCTAGTTGTGTTACGGAAATGATTCCTGATATTCTAATGTTTTTGAATAAAATTGAGCATTAAATATTCTTTCTAATACAATTAAAAAATAGAATTTTAAATGTGGAAAATGTCAATATAGAAAAACAATAGTGAGTTTTAATAATAAAAATGATTCCATAATAAGATATACATGTACATTAAATTATAATGCATTTATAAATTTGGAAAATATCTCATCTAAAGGGATTATCTATAATACCACTATGTTCTTATTAATCAATTGGAATTATTATGTAACAAATAAAATATATGGATATTAATAAATTCATTTTAATGCTAATGAGAAACTAGATGTTTATTTAGCCAATGAGCATGTCCCCTAGTGGTATAGGCTCATGCTTGGCGTCCATAAGACCCAAGATCAAATCGGAGTAGGGACGATGTTTCGGGGAGTACTGTTGCGGTACTGTAGCAGATGCAGAATTGTAGTAGTGGAGGCACTTTAACGGTGGAGGGAATGTATCAGGTACATTAGCAGCACAAGTACTGGATCAGTACTATTCACAGAGGTTTCCTTTGGCAAAAAATGGGCTTTCATGAATTGTATTCAAGCCACTTGGCCATGGGCCTTTGTGCTATATAATTGGTCTCCCTCTACCCAGTCTAAAGAGGTCTCTTATTTAAATAATAAATTGTGTCCTTGACCTCAACTTTAAAAAAAAGATACCAAATGTTTCTTTCAATATTTATATTTTTAAAAAACAATAAAAATGAAATAATTTAATTTTTTTATAAATATATTGATATAATGAAACAAATTGTTACCACATCAAATATTTAAATGTCAAATAATTTTTCAATCTCAGGTAAGACATACTAAAGGTGGTGTATCTTATTTTATATTAATTATTTGATATGAAAAGTTTTTAACTAATAAAGAATTTTTGTAGAAAATTAGTTGACTAATGGTATATAATACCATATGTGATATATAAAAATTCTTAAATTTTTAATGAATTAATTTTAAAATGTAATAATTTTTTTTCTTAACAAAATGAAATATTTTTAGCTCGAATGATATATTGAAATTAATATATTGAGTATGAGGATTGTGGAATTATTTTTGTATTTGGATATGTTGAATATTAAAACAATATTTATTACATATTTTATACATTAGTTTATTTTCCACTAAAAATCTTATTGGGTTAAGGATATGTTATGATAATGAAAAATATAAAATGTCACAATAGGTTTCTAGATAAATTTTTAATATCACTATTTAATATATTATTTTACTAGCCTACGATTAATTGTATATTTTACTAAAATATCATGAAACATTTATGATATATAATGATAAGGAAAACTGTAAAGAGTTACATTTAGTAATCCTTAATATTGAAAATCACAATTTATTGAATGATTATAAATTTAATGTTTACATTTAATAACAATTTGATATCCTAAAATATATTAGTATCCAATGGAAAATATAATTGAAATTATATTAGATACCATAACTGAGTGAATATAAATTTTTCAAAAAATTTTGGATTCTATTATAATAAAAAAGGTAATGTGTTATTATATTTATGATAATGTTTGATGGAAATATTATAAAGAAATTGATTAATATTATAAAAGTTTTTCAGTGGACAACACATGTAAACTATATAATAGTTGATGTTATAATATCCTAATTTTTTAATATATTTACATTTATTTATTTTATAAATATTATTCTTAAATATAACTGTTATTCAATTTTGATTTCATCATAACCATTACTTCAATAAGAGTTATTGGGAGGGTTTTTTATTTGGAGACATAGAAATGTGTCCAATATTATATATAATGAAATATATTAAAAATCATAAAATTATTGCATAGTGAATAATAATATATTAGTTTCAAATATATGATTTTATAGACTAGTGTTTATGATTTTTTGTTAAATATTATTAAATTATTATTTTAGAATATAAAATGCATCACATTAGAGGGAAATTACAATCCATTATTCATTCACATTGCCCTCATAAATGTATATATATTTATATCATTTAGTGTAATGATAATTGAAATCCCATTATGTGTCTTCTAGTTTTTTATAACTAATTTTTTTCATGGTGTATTAAATTATATAATGAAATGTTATCTTTATCAAGAGTTATATTCACCATTTTTGGTTCAAAATCTTCGTATGAGGCCAAAATTGTATTTTTACACTGAATGGACCATTATGTATACCAAAAGGGGTTTCATTTATATTTTTTTGGTAGGATAGGGGTTTATAGATCATAATTGATTTTCTATTACCAATGGTTGTTGAGATGACTTTCATGAAAACCATCTACATTTTCATATTAATTTTGATTGTCTCCCGGTTGAGTTATTTTTCATGACGGTTTAGAATATTTGAAATAGGGATTATAGTAAAATCTTAACTATGATACTATTTATCCTCTAATAATATGAGTATTACATATAGTCTACTGATTATTATTAACTATGGAGTGTGCGACCACACCTATGATGCAGATATAATAATCATTTTTATTTTAACCAGGGGAATCTGATGTAATTATAAATTAATATGAATGAAATGTGATGTATTCATCAACCATGATAGTATATACATAAAGAACTAATAATTTTTTGGTTTTAAAGATATGTTATACATACTTTGTTTTCTAAAATGAGCATTCATTGACCATATCCTTTGATATTTTGAGAATCGATATTGTATATGTTGCTTATAAAATATTAACATGATCCATGTCTAATGAGAAATTAGTGTACTTTAAAAAAGTGGAAAGATGATATTTCATGTTATTCTATGATGCAGTCTACTAGATATTGTTTTATATATATTTGTGTTCAATATAGATCATTCCAAAACCAATTCCATTTTGAATAACACATATTCATTACTTGATGATACACATTTCAAACATTTATGGATATCAGGAATAGTATTTACTATCAATGATATAAGACATAGATGTGAAACAATTATTTATTTACAGAATGGTGATTTAGTTTAAATCATATATTAACTTTTCATGTGTTTAATATTTTACAGAAAATTGTGTTGGAAGGATATTATAATGCTGTTTGATATAATATTATACAACAAGAAGTAAATGATTACTTTATAATGTTTATTGGAAGATATTAAAAATAATTTCACAATAATAGTTGTTTTATTATATATGCTACTATATTTGCTGAAATGAAATAATGTTTACATTGATTTTTTGAAAGAGGATGATTAAAAGAGTGAGTTATCCCTAAATAAGAATATTTATATGATATATATTGTTGATTTATATGGGTCATATCTTTATTTGATTCTTTAAAATCATTCAATGCATGAAATTATAAGCCATTGGCTCTACCTAATATATTATCCCACATTGTAAATAATTAATGAATAATTTAATAAGATGAACAATAATGGTGGAAATTAATTTGCTGCATTCATTCATGTAATCAATTACAGGTCAAAAAATATATTCATGTATCTTTACAAAACAATAAATATACAAACCAAATTATATTACCCATATTATTATAAAATATACTACCATGTGATGGTAGATTTCTATGGATAATTATATGAAATATGTAACACCCCGAGCTTCCACGATACGCTTCTCATTCAATAATGAAATAGCTTGCATTGTACGCAACATCGAGTTCTAACACACTACAACTAATCAAAGTAGCCGTTATGAATATTAATAACCACTTTTTAAATTTATAGAAATTTTATATTTCAAAATGGACTTCATTTTTGTATTCCTAATATTGAAATTAGCCTATGTTGAATTTTTTGTAATTTTCTGAGAACTTCAAAATTTTTATGAATAGTGAAAAATACATAAATCAATTTTTTTAATCAAAATAATTTATAGTGATAAGTTATAATATTGAGTGGTTGTAAAGTAAAATTAGAATATATTTTTACCATTTTATCCAATGGTGTTCATCAGAATTAATTTCACTTTGAAATTGGTCATAAACAATTGTCAATCTTTTGATATAAATTGTTTCTTAAAAACACGCTATTTGTTGTGACAGCGGGAATTAATTATAAAATTAATTAATGAAAATTATATGTTTGGAATTTCATAAAATAGACATCATTTTTGAATTTGGAATATCAATTATAGCTTAGGGTGAAATTTTGGCATTGTTCTGAAAAACTTAAATTTTTGATGAATAGTGAAACCACTAAGTGGTAGTTAAATAACTGATTTTTCGTTTAAATGAAATATTACCACTTCTGTGATTTGATTTTCAAAAATCCGACATACATGGTTGTCATTAAGAAGTAAAATGTGGTTCAATGAGATTAAAATAAATTTTTGGTGAATAGTAACTTTTAAGTTCTTAATCGCGATTAGAGGTAATTAGTGTAGTTTAAGGTAAAAATAATGTTTTAATAATATGAGATGAGCTTGACACTTGTCCTACTCCTATTGGATGAGTCATGGCCGACCAAGAAAACCCATGGGTCAACTTGGGGACCCCATGGAGCCACTTTAGTTAGAAAATGACATAAATACCCTTTTATTTTATGTTAAAGTAAAAAATGACACAAACATAAAATGTTTTACTAAAACAATTTTTACATGGGGTTATACAAGTCATATTTTCGACTATAAATATTCATTGGAAAGATAAAAATATTTCCTACATCATAGTATTTGTTTTATAATTTTTAGACATTAAATAAATTAAATTATATATGACATCATGATGATGCAGCGATGACCTCATTAATTAACGATTTAAATAAAATGAGAAGATAATGTAAAATCCAAGGCTTACATTGTCCAAAGCCTATTGGATGGGTAGATTTCGAACCCTTATCACCTTATCCTTTAATTATATAAGTGTGGGACCTCTAAAATCCGAAACTCATTTTATAATAAAGTGACTTTTCTTAACTTTCCAAGAGTGCCCCTCCTCTCCACTTATAAAAGGCCCCCACCTCTACCACCTTATTCATACATTCAAGCCATTTGGATCGGCCAACCTCTTCCAAAACACTCTCCCAACTTCCCCCTCTTACTCCCAGAAGCCTCACTTTCGGCATAACGCTTCCCAAGGAAGCCTTTTCCTCAAATCAAAAAGTGTTACCTGTTTTAAAGGTAGTGTTTTCTCTTATGTTCTTTTGTTTTATTTTTCTTCTCCAACCCCCTACACTCTTTTTATTATTTTCTTTTGTAAAAAAACCAGTATCCTAAATATACTATGATGTTTTTATAAGAAGGATTCGAGATACACTTACACAAAACTACATCTAATGGTTAAAGAACATACAGTTTCTGTGGATGGCGAATTTCTGCCTCACGAAATGATGATTGTTCAACACTCATATAACACCTTAAAAGGTGGCCATTAAGATGTCACTATATTTATATATGATATATAATATTTTTATGTTTTACTTATGCTTCTGTATTTCTCATTTATGGCATACTTTATGATTTCCATTATGGGTAAACGCGATAATTTCATTTTAGGAAGTGCGGACTACCGCCCCCTCAAAGTGATGTGAATCGTTAATGCCATATGTGGGATGTATAAAGGATGGAGTAAATGATATTATATATGATATTATACTGGAACTATATTATACCTTTATATTATTATGATTTCATTACATTAAATACGAAATAGAAATGAAAGTAGCGTTCATGCGTACGTACGGCTTACCGTCTCCATGAACGGTGCATTTCATTTCTTACCTCTAAATGTTACGTAATATTATTAATGAATGTATATACTGGATATATATGATATATATGATATCAACATCATGAATATAATTCTGGATATAATGGATATTTCACCACATGAACAAATTGTAATTATAAGAAGGTTATTGTTGACACAAGTACCAAAGATCGACAAAACGACCGTTATTAACTTAAATAATTACATAACATTCATAACATTGTAATAAGTGATATAAAAAGGATAATGAAATTGAAAACGGTTCTTAATAAGGTAGATATTAACTCTAGTTTATTATTCAGGAGGTTAAAGAACGGTTTAGTTAAGTCGGGCACGAGGTAAGGGTTTACTTCACAACCTCTTCATTATCCAAGGTTGTTTATACATAATTATCTATTGGGACCTCGTTATCATCCACATCCATGTTTCTTAAAAATGTCTTTCAAAAAAAATTTACTATTAAATGGAATTTGGGTTAAATTCATTTATACCCTTATACGTTTTTGAAAGGAATCTTACCGTCGTTTTCCAAACAATGTATTTTTTGACTTTTTTGAAAAATTTAATGTAAGAATGTTTTTTTAAATTTTACGGCGGGTGCGGCTATTTTCCGCCATTATAACTTCATCGAAGCTTCCCTAACAAGCTTATAAGAATATTTTCAAAGTAAATGTATTATTTTATAATTATGGGACTTTTAAATGATTTTAAAAAGGAGAGATATTTCTCTCAAATGGATTTGATTTCATCCATGTCAACATCCTTTGATGGGTTTTAAGTTTAATTGAAATTGATTTATGATACAAAACTTCCATTGAACATTTTGTGAAATATTTGACTGTGGATGTGTTATTTTTATACCATCCATAGTTTATGGAGAAATTGTTGACATTTCGTATGCTAGTTTTAATACGAATATTTATGTTATGTTTAAACCTATTCATATGAGAAATGTATTGGACTTAATATGTGACGGGTGGAGCCCGCTATAGCTCCTCGATGAATCGGTAGGTCTCATGAGACAACTAGACGTGGAATTGGACGAGGCCCTTTCCCAATTTGATTTATGGTTTTGTCCGAGGCCTTAATCATTTTAGACGTCTTGGCCGAGGCCTTGACAAAATGTTTCAGAATGTCTGGCATTATGCATTCCATTATTATGAAAGTGGTTAATGATATTTGATGTGATTATTCGACCAGTATAATATCCATGTGAAGAAGTAAATGACATTATCTCATTTTGTTTTTGCCATATTATGTTGATGTTCAAGTTTAAAAGGTTTTTGTTTTAGTTATACATTGCCTTAAATGTTTATGTTTATTTATGAAATCTTCTGCAATATTGTTATCCTTACTGAGCATCTGAGCTCACCCCTTTCAATTTTTTAATATTTTCCAGGATGTGAATAAGTATTTTATGAATGACCTGCAGGGATTGTCAGAAGTGGATATGAGAGTGTACTATGGATACTTTGTTATTGTAGTTTTTCACTTTATGATGTAATGTAACGTTTACGAATGTATCTTGTGTTTCCAAGGCTACTAAACTAATCGGTCTTTCGAGACTTGATCTTTTGTGATCATGCCAATGTTACAAAGTAATGCACCGACTCTAGGTAGCTGGGGTCGGGGCGTTACAGTTGGTATCAGAATCAGTTTAGTACTAACCTTGGTAGCTAGATTTAGATAAACTCTAATTAGAGCACATAGCCCAAAGATATACTTTAAGGATTAATATAGAAGAACTTCCTATAATTTTGGTATAATAGAGATTTTGTGAGTTTTCCGAGCAATACGTCCCTGTCTGGATATGAGCAAGTAGAGGCGGCTCTGGCACATATGTACCTAGGGGTAAAACCCGAAAACACCGCTTTGAGCTAGACTCAAACGGGAACTGGTGCACGACAACGGGCCTTACTGCACTCTTGGTTACAACACTCCCGAGGGATATGCTTTGGATAATTCTCATTTTCTTTATAAACCACTATGAAGGGTTATGAGTATATACTTCCTCAAAGAAAACATTTTTATGGATTATATCCATAAATAGTTCAATTTATGTTAAGTATCTTACAAGTACGGAATTATGTATTTTGATTTATAAACTAATATCGTTTATTCCATTGTTCAGAAATGGCGCCTAGTGGAAGGAATGGAAACCGTATCAATGCACGCACTCGGTGTAGGGATTGCCATTCTGCTCAAGATAATTATTGTGGAGCTGGAGATACAACTAGTGCTGATCAACTTATTACCATACTGGGACAACTCACTCATGTTATGAGTAATAACCTTACTCGTATGGAGCACCCTGATCCGCAACGTGGAGGATCAATGTTAGACTGCTTCATGAGGCAACAACCACCAACATTTAATGGGGGTAAAAATCCATTAGTAGCTGAGCAATGGATAAACTCCTTAGAGAAAATATTCCACGCCTTGGGGAGTAGTGAAAGGGAAAAGGTTATCATGGCAGTTTACCGCCTCACTAGAGATGCTGATCAATGGTGGTCATTGATTCAAAACACAAAGGAAGATGATGACATATCGAATATGGAATGGAGGGAGTTCAAAGATCTTTTCTTAGAAAAATACTTTCCTCATGAACATAGAGCAGATCTGGAATGGAAATTTCTGAGTGTGAAACAAAAGGAGGATGAGAATGTCGCAAAGTATGAGGCCAACTTTACAAGGTTAGCGAGGTATGCTGCAGATTATATACGTAACCCAAGAGGTAAGATTGATCGTTTCTTTGATGGGTTAAAACCATTTCTCCATCGAGCTTTAGTATCACAATCGTTCTCAACATACGAAGATATTGTCTCATGTGCTATCAAGACAGAAAAGGAATTCTCTAAGTCTTATGACAACAAAGTAAAGCAATAGAAGAAGATAACGGTGGAACAAGAGACAGATAAAGGGTAAAAGGGAAAGAAGGATTTTCCATTATGTGCTAATTGTGGTAAGAATCACCCTGATACTTGTCTAAAAGGAATGGGAGTTTGTTATAAATGTGGAGAAAACGGTCACCAAGCGCGTGATTGTAAGGGAAAGAAAGAGGCTATCAATGTTGAATGGTACAATTGTAGGGAAATGGGGCATTATTCAAATGAATGCCATAAGCGTCAGGGAAACTTACCTCAGAAAAGGACAAGGGATCAAGGACAATCTTATTATGTTACTACAGTTGAAGCAGAATAACTAATGTATTGGTGATTTTGAACTCATGGATTATATTCTGGTTATTAGAATAATGTGATATATATATATAAGGATTGTACTGCAGTACTTGTTGATTTCAGTAAGGTTTTAATATGATGAAGGTAATTATATTTTTATAATGTGACAATAAGTGAAACTTTAATTTGTCTGGGGAATCTGATAAATTGATTTTGGAATTAAGAGACCTTTTAGAGAATGTCTGGACAGAGGTATTTTGGATAACTATAAAGGTTGGAGTGGATTAAGTTGATCTTTGGATAGTATTGTTTAAGGTTAAAAATTTATGAAGATTATTTTTGGAATATTATAATACTATAGTTTTAGGAAAAGGACAACCTGCAGGGTGGGGCATAACCCGTCGCGTCGGACAAAGCTGCAAGAATCGAACCCACAATCATAGTGCGACATGCCTTTATTTCCTACCACTAGCCTACAGGAAGTCCCTGGTTATTACAAAATAATTTTACTAATCTAAATGGTATGTGTTAACATTTGGACCCTTATACAATTAGGATAAATAGAATATTTTTGAGTTCTGTTACCATTTGGAGTAAAATATGGGTTTGTGGTAAAAATTTATTAACGAATGAAAGTATACATAACAAGTATGTATATTCCCTTACATTCTTAGAAAATCTCCTAAATAAATTCCTCAACACTATAAAAGGTAACTTAAAACGAAAATGTTGTCGGTTAACTTTTCCAACTGGGGATTCAATGACCGTTTAACCAATCACAAGTTTGTGATTTTCTTGTAGTTAAACTTTCTCCTAATCCTGTTTTCTATAACTCATCATCAGACCTTGATGGTTTGTTTCTCCTCCATATCCATATTTTCATAGAATCCCAGAATGGGCTATATCGGGTGACCTTTGTACTTATCTTGCTTTCTTTTAATGTTATATATTTATTAACCTTATTTCCGATGTGGGTTTTCCTCAAAGGTATTTTCTCTTTTCAACCGTTTATTTTCAAAGAAAAATTTCAAATTGTGAGGATGAAATTTATTGAAGGAGGGGATAATGTAACACCCCGAGCTTCCACGATACGCTTCTCATTCAATAATGCAATAGCTTGCATTGTACGCAACATCGAGTTCTAACACACTGCAACTAATCAAAGTAGCCGTTATGAATAGTAATAACCACTTTTTAAATTTATATAAATTTTATATTTCAAAATGGACTTCATTTTTGTATTCCTAATATTGAAATTATCCTATGTTGAATTTTTTGTAATTTTCTGAGAACATCAAAATTTTTATGAATAGTGAAAAATACTTAAAACAACTTTTTTAATCAAAATAATTTATAGTGATAAGTTATACTATTGAGTGGTTTTAAAGTATATTTAGAATATATTTTTACTATTTTATCCAATGGTGTTCATTATAATTAATTTCACTTTGAAATTGGACATAAACAATTGTCAATCATTTGATATAAATTGTTTCTTAAAAACATGCTATTTGTTGTGACATCGGGAATTAATTATAAAATTAATTAATGCAAATTATATGTTTGGAATTTCATAAAGTAGACATCATTTTTGAATTTGGAATATCAATTACAGCTTAGGGTGAAATTTTGGCATTGTTCTGAAAAACTTCAATTTTTGATGAATAGTGAAACCACTAAGTGGTAGTTAAATAATTGATTTTTCATTTAAATGAAATATTACCACTTCTGTGATTTGATTTTCAAAAATCCGACATACATGGTTTTCATTAAGAAGTAAAATGTGGTTCAATGAGATTAAAATAATTTTTTGGTGAATAGTATCTTTTATGTTCTTAATCGCGATTAGAGGTAATTAGTGTAGTTTAAGGTAAAAATAATGTTTTAATAATATGAGATGAGCTTGACACTTGTCCTACTCTTATTGGATGAGTCATGGCCGACCAAGACAACCCATGGGTCAACTTGGGGACCCCATGGAGCCACTTTAGTTAGAAAATGACATAAATACCTTTTATTTAATGTTAAAGTAAAAAATGACACAAACATAAAATGTTTTACTAAAAGAATTTTTACATGGGGTTATACAAGTCATATGTTTGACTATAAATATTCATTGGAAATATAAAAAGATTTCCTACATCATAATATTTTTTTTATAATTTTTAGACATTAAATAAATTAAATTATTTATGACATTATGATGATGCAGCGATGACCTCATTATTTAACGATTTAAATAAAATGAGAAGATAATGTAAAATCCAAGGCATACACTTGTCCAAAGCCTATTGGATTGGTAGATTTCGAACCCTTATCACCTTAGACTCTAATTATATAAGTGTGGGACCTCTAAAATCCGAAACTCATTTTATAATAAAGTGACTTTTCTTTACTTTCCAAGAGTGCCCCTCCTCTCCACTTATAAAAGGCCCCCACCTCTACCACCTTATTCACACATTCAAGCCATTTGGCTCGGCCAACCTCTGCCCAAATACTCTCCCAACTTCCCCCTATTACTCCTAGAAGCCTCACTTTGGGCATAACTCTTCCCAAGGAAGCCTTTGCCTCAAATCAAAAAGTGTTACCCATTTTAAAGGTAGTGTTTTCTCTTATGTTCTTTTGTTTTATTTTGCTTCTCCAATCCCCTAAACTCTTTTTATTATTTTCTTTTGTAACAAAAACAGTATCCTAAATATACTATGATTTTTTTATAATAAGGATTCGAGATACACTTACACAAAACTACATCTAATTGTTAAAGAACAAACAGTTTCTGTGGATGGTGAATTTCTGCCTCACGAAACGATGATTGTTCAACACTCATATAACACCTTCAAAGGTGGCCATTAAGATGTCACTATATTTATATATGATATATAATATTTTTATGTTTTACATATGCTTCTGTATTTCTCATTTATGGCATAATTTATGATTTCAATTATGGGTAAACGTGATAATTTCATTTTAGGAAATGCGGACTACCGCCCCCTCAAAGTGATTTGAATCGTTAATGCCAAATGTGGGATGTATAAAGGATGGAGTAAATGATATTATATATGATATTATACTGGAACTATATTATAACTTTATATAATTATGATATCATTACATTAAATACGAAATAGAAATGAAAGTAGCGTTCATGCGTACGTACGGCTTACCGTCTCCATGAACAGTGCATTTCATTTCTTACCTCTAAATGTTACGTAATATTATAAATGAATGTATATACTGGATATATATTATATATATGATATCAACATCATGAATATAATTCTGGATATAATGGATATTTCACCACATGAACAAATTGTAATTATAAGAAAGTTATTGTTGACACAAGTACCAAAGATCGACAAAACGACCGTTATTAACTTAAATAATTACATAACGTTCATAGCATTGTAATAAGTGATATAAAAAGGATAATGAAATTGAAAACGGTTCTTAATAAGGTAGATATTAACTCTAGTTTATTATTCATGAGGTTAAAGAACAGTTGAGTCAAGTCGGACGTGAGGTAAGGGTTTACTTCACAACCTCTTCATTATCCAAGGTTGTTTATACATAATTATCTACTGGGACCTCGTTATCATCCACATCCATGTTTCTTAAAAATTTCTTTCAAAAAAAATTTACTATTAACTGGAAAATGGGTTAAAGTCATTTATACCCTTATACGTTTTTGAAAGGAATCTTACTGTCGTTTTCAAACAATGTACTTTTTGGCCTTTTTGACAAATTTAAGGTAAGAATGTTTTTTTTACTTATACGGCGGGTGCGGCTATTTTCCGCCATTATAACTTCGTCGAAGCTTCCCTAACAAGCTTATAAGAATATTTTCAAAGTAAATGTATTATTTTATAATTATGGGACTTTTAAAAGATTTCAAAAAGGAGAGATATTTCTCTCAAATGGCTTTGATTTCATCCATGTCAACATCCTTTGATGGGTTTTATGTTTAATTGAAATTGATTTATGATACAAAACTTCCATTGAACATTTTGTGAAATATTTGACTGTGGATGTGTTATTTTTATACCATCCATAGATTATGGAGAAGTTGTTGACATTTCGTATGCTAGTTTTAATACGAATATTTATGTTATGTTTAAACCTATTCATATGAGGAATGTAGTGGACTAAATATGTGACGGGTGGAGCCTGCTATAGCTCCTCGATGCATCGGTAGGTCTCATGAGACAACTAGACGTGGAATTGGCCAAGGCCCTTTCCCAATTTGATTTATGGTTTTGGCCGAGGCCTTAATCATTTTAGACGTCTTGGCCGAGGCCTTAAAAAAATGTTTCAGAATGTCTGGCATTATGCATTCCATCATTATGAAAGTGGTTAATGATATTTCATGTGATTATTCGACCAGTAGAATATCCATGTGAAGAAGTAAATGGCATTATCTCATTTTACTTTTTCCATATTATGTTGATGTTCAAGTTTAAAAGGCTTTTGTTTTAGTTATACATTGCCTTAAATGTTTATGTTTATTTATGAAAGCTTCCGCAATATTGTTATCCTTACTGAGCATCTGAGCTCACCCCTTTCAATGTTTTAATATTTTCCAGGATGTGAAGAAGTATTTTATGAATGACCTGCAGGGATTTTCAGAAGAGGATATGAGAGTGGACTATGGAGACTTTGTTATTGTAGTTTTTCACTTTATGATGTAATGTAACATTTACGAATGTATCTAGTGTTTCCAAGGCTACTAAACTAATCGGTCTATCGAGACTTGATCTTTTGTGATCATGCCAATGTTACGAAGTAATGCACCGACTCTAGGTATCTGGGGTTGGGGCGTTACAAAATAATTATTCAACACCCCATAACCAATATTTTATCCTTCTAATACCTTCTTTACATAACGATTGTATACTAAATCTTGAAGGATATAGAGCCTCATCCATATGTTGTTAAATTATGTTTATCATATGGATACCTTTAGAGGTGGATATAATTGTTATTCCAGGGTATTGATCTTCCTCAAGACCATTAAAAGATGTTCCATGGATATAAATGTTATATAGTGACTCTATGGTGTATGATTGGAACATTTTCATTTGGTTATTCATTTTTAGTTTATGTCATTTTCATATTTCTTATGTAGAGATCATGGGTCAAGTTATTTCATATATTTTAATACATTTAATAATTTTGATTATACCGAAATTAATTAAATAAAATTTTAAAAATAAAAAAATAAACCGCAAAATATCCAAACTATTACAATAAAAGTAGTTATGATAACATCCACATAACATCATATCATTAATAATTAAAATAAAACAATAAATATTATTGATTTTTATTCATAATTAGTTGTTATAATATATATTTTTTGTATCAAATTCAATATTATAGAATCAATATAATCAATGTGAATCATCGTATAACATCGGGAATAATTAAAGAAGAATCAATAAATTTAAAATGATAAAATAATTAGAAATTTTTTTAAGATCTCTTGATGGGATCACCACTCATTTTTTTAATTAAAATAATTATTTTTATCATACACATTAAGAAAAGATAAATATTTTATCCAAACACAACTAAAAAATAAAAATTATATAATACAAAATAATGTTATAGATGAATGTTCATATCACATGTAAAAATTGAATCTATCTTCAAACCAGCATATGAACAAGGTTAAAACATTAATTAATAACCACTATAGAAATAATGATTTTCAATGAAACCTATTCACAAAAATTATACATCAATAACATGACCAGTACTCAAATTTAATATGTACATGGGTCATTAGTATCCTCTTAAATAATAAATAGAAATAATAAATTGAAAAAGAATTGTAATTACACCCATTTACATTATATCTCAATAATAAATTTATAAGGATCAATAATTATTAATGGATGACTCAAAGAAAACAAAATACAAACAATAGGGAACCAATAGTTCAAATAACATCATAATAATTAAATATTCTTCTTAAAAAAATTCCAAATCCATAATATATATTTAAATACCTAACATCAAGACACAGTATGGGTTGTCACATCCAAGTCTAACTATGATACAAATATTATAGTATGATATCCAAGATATGTAAAGATAAAATACATTCAAAATTGTCATATAAATGGTTTTTAATCATGAATAATGGAAAATCAGTCTAGAATTGTTTAATATCTATAAGTAATTATGAGAACATAAAATTCCCCCAATAATATGATATTCCATTGAAATATTAAGGAACAACACCTATCAACGCAATGAAATTGCACTCAAATAAAAATAAATAAGATTCAAAACCAAACATTATATATCACAACTAAAAAATTAATTTATATTAACTAATCTTAAAAAACAAAGGGGTATATGAAAAATTAATTTAAAAATATACATATCAGAATCCACCACATCACACCAAATTCATAATGATCCTATAATTTATTAGGAAAAAGAATTCATATCATCAGTATAACCAATCAGGGTTCTACACTAACCTTAATTGGGTGATCAGTCATCCTAGAAAAAATAATATCCTCGATTGAAATCTCTCATTACAAATAAATCCAAATTCCATTCTAACCCCTTTAGAGCATGAAAAAATAAAATTAGATGTCCATGATAAATATTTGATACTACTTTTGATGTATATTGTATTATTCCATTCCTTAATTATCAAATATATACCAATGAATATAATATAAAATCCATGAATCACAACACAATATGAGATAACAATTAAAATGAGTCACAATATATATAGATGTAATGTATGGTTCCATCCAAATGGAAACTAAATATTCTTGAAAAAGTATATAATAATTCATCCCATCATTAAAATATAATAAATTCTTAAATTATATGGGATATATAGTATTAAAATTCTACACACACTCCCACGTACATTCATCCAATCCATTAGGGTGCAAAATCCATAAAAATTGGGAATAATTTTCATATGAATCACCTTCTCTACGCAATAAAGAATCTCAAAATGTCACAAAAATATTTTCTCATCCTCAATATCCCACAATACCAACAAATAATTTTATAGTCTTTATTAAGAAACCAAGAATTCATTGAAAATGAAAAATTTTATAATTATAATCCTTATGTATATGGAGAACTATCTTATACACTATCTCCATAACATAAACCAACATTCCTAAAGTACAAAAAAATTTCGACAAAACAAACTCTCATGAACTATGATTTATATGTATATGAATGATAAATCATTTATAAACACATGATCATTATGGTTGATATCAAATTTCTTCCGCATCTGTTGAATATATGTATGTGAAAAATCGTGAGTGGTTCTATCAAGTCATGAATAACCTATACATTCTCTAAAATGATCAATAATACATATATCAAATGAATCAGTTAATGTCCAAATGATTTCTAACTAGAAGGAGATATGTAATTGTTATCAAATAAGAATTTGTACATATCTACAACAATAGATGACTGATAGATAATATTATATTAAAAATAATAAAATTAAAATAAAAACAAAAAAATATCTAAAATATAATATATATGCATACAACACGACAACCATAATTTTGATAATCTACTCTATTTAATAAAATCCATGGCTTAATTTTTACAGTAATGAGTAACTAAGAACCAAAATGGCATTGTATATCTTTCTATATTAATGAAAGAGAAAATGATACTGAAGAAATTTTATTTCCTGTCAATCCTTGTGAATCTAAATAATTTTGCTCGCATACAAAACCCATAAATTATAAACAACATGTGAATATTTGATAATGTGTAAATGAAACAACATAATCAGTAGATATATAATGAATTATATAGAATCATATCATTAATATTCTCAAGTAAATAAATAAAAAATATATACTTTTTTGTACATTGATTTCTAAAATGGATTTTCTTATGTATAAATAAAAAAACATGAATGTAATTGTCATACTTATATATGTAAAAACCTAATAAAAAATTGAGACAACAACCTATTCATCACTATCCACTAGAATTATCACCTCATGTCATGGTACATCATTGTTCTATTTTGATACATATGCATGTGTGAGCTTTCAAACTCAAGAAAATTCATATCTCCGAATGATAATGTAATAAATACGTATCTAAAAACAATCACATGGTGTTGATCATCTTCTAACAATAACGTACTAAAATATACATGAAACATTAAATATTGCTAAAAATATTCATGAATATTTACAAAAATCTTCATCGAGAGAAATCAAACAATACACATTATAAAATCATATTATATATTAGATCATTATTTCAAAATAACATAGGAATTGTGTCAACATCCACTAATGCAGATTCATATAACGATATGAGTATATATGTCTCAAAATCATGTTATCTATTGAAACAATGATGCTATATCGATTTTCTATATTTTTAGAAAATAGAAATCAAAAAACCAAGGAATCCAGAAAATATTAGGAGTAAAATAGTAATGGTCATGTAGGAAAGACTACAAATGAGAATCATTACTAAAAGAAACATATCATAATTCCAACATCATGAAAATAAGGTATATATTATTTGATAAACAATAATATTAAATTCTAAAAAAACACAATACATATAAACATACATAGTAAGGTTTATCCTTAATATTAATAGAATTTAATGGTTCTACATTCTAAGAGAAGTTTGAAATAAATATTTTATTGTAGAATGTAATACTAATAAAACTATTAATCCTCAAAAATTATGAATAGTCACTGATGAGGCATATTATTTGATGTTTTATTGGGTCAATGGAAATAGACTAATGAAAAATAGATTTCTTAGGAAAATACATATCATCCTCAAAGAATATAAAATCAAAAAAATAACCATTACGAATATTTTATTGAAGAACACTTATAGAATCTATTTTATGTATTAATCATACTTAATTTGGATTTAAATAGGGATGGGTCAATGGGGATGATCACTACCCAAAATAGATATGTAAACCAAAAAACATGATTTCATCTATATCATGAAGACAATTAAAGCATTCATGCCACATAATAGGTTATTAAAGAACATACAATTCAATTAATTATACATTAAATAATTATTTGGGAAATATTCCTTACCCAACATCATTTAATCATATAATGAGTACAAATAAGTAATTGAAAAGTAATATTATATGTTCAACTAGTAAAATATATCATATATCATTATGTTAGGATAATATAACCTATACCCACCATTTACAATTGAAATTTTTTTTTAAGAAGCCCTATACTACTATACATTTAATTTGTGTATAACACTAATTCTCTTTAAGTTGACACATTTAGTAAAATGAATCCATTATATTTCTAATAATAAATTTTAATATACAACACTAACAACTCAAAAGGATCTACCTATATTGGATAAATTAAAATTACATAGACACTATGAGAACTAATTATCACAAACGTGATATCATGTTTAGAGGGTAGTATTACATCATCAAAATAAAAAAAATATTAAATAACTCCACAGTAAGCCCATTAAATAATACTGCCATAATTTCTAAAAAAACATACACCACTAAATAAGACAAATGATTCATCAAAACCTATTATACATCCAATAATAATACTCAACGACAAAAATTACAAAATGGTATCCCACATCAATGAAAATAACTCTCCTCATAATGTAATCTATAATATCATTATGTAATAGAAACGTTTAATGTGAAAAATTAAAATTTGTAGTTGTATTTTTAATTTTTATATATCCCTTAACAACTAATATTTCCCACTTATTAATTAAGTGTCCATACATAACTCAAGAAAACAAGTCATTACTCACATTAATTTGGTAAACACCATGGGGATTAGAAAACACTATACAATAGGTAATAATGATCATCTTAGTATAAGCTATATAAATGAATGTTTAGTTAAAAAATAAAAAAATTAAACTATGAAAATATACAGATATTAACTCATAAAATATATTTTCCACTAGGAATCAACAACATTATGGAACAATTCATTCTAGGCCCTCCTCGATTTCATCACAATCCTGGATTTTGGACACCACTCAGAAGATAATTATTCCTATATATGTGTGGATTATAACAAATTTAGGGATTTGAAAAACTAAATCCACTATATTGGTACATACAAAAAACTAACATAATCATATATACTGGTATGGTATCAGTGGATACTACCCCCAAGGAATATATATGAAATGATAAGCTACCATGTGTTAACCATAGAAAATTGTTGAAACTATAAGGAAAGCAAGAAATGTTCCATAAATACAAAATTATTTAAGAAAATGATTCATCTAGATATTTTATATATAATTCTCCATTATCATTATGTTAGTTATTTTCAAATATTTTATTTTGTTTTCCATTATCATTGACCATGCATATTAACATTGAGTTTTTTGGATACCTGTAATGTTTAATTTAGTTATTTGTTTAATTTTTAGCATAAATTTATATTCTCTTCTATTTGTTTTAATGTTACATGATCTGTAATGGGATTACATATTGTTTTATTTCTGCCAAAAAGATACAGTATTTTGAATAAACAATTTGATAATTAAACCCATTATGTAATGTGAAGGATCTATTTTTAATTCAAAACATAATGCATTTTTTGGGGTTAAATAAAATTGTATTGTTTCAAAATGTATCAAATATTATAGTCCATGAAATACCCTGAGTAAAAGCTTTATAGGTTTCATATAGGTTTTAAAGGATTCATTCAATTTTATAGCCTTGTAATATCTTCCAGTGATCTTAACCTATGTGTATTTGGGAGACTTTCATCCCTCCATATCACTCCATTCACCAATTGACCGTAGTTTTAAACACATCACCTATCTGGGTAGGTCTTTCCACTGAGTTTATATCTCATTTTTTTTGGAAAACATTATATAACGTGATTGGTAAAAATATTGTGTGTTTTATTAAAAATTTTAATCATTTTGTCTTTCATATTATTCTAAATGAATGTAATCTGCTTTTAGATCCCCTTTGTCTATGGTGGTTCAGTTTTCTATATCATTAATAGAGGTGGATCATTTTATGTGTCAATAATAATTAAATTTATTTTATTTCCTGTTGAATTAAAATGATTTGAATTAAATTTCATATATGGGAATTGAGAACTCATGTATTTTTATTTAAAAATTGGTAACGTATTATAAAATATAATTTCATATAAACAAAATTGGTTGTGTAATTTCAAACCCTAAATGTGAAGTTCATGGATAAAAAATTGTTTTATAAAAAATGGGTTCATGGTTTTTAAAACATTACCTGATAAAAAATATATACATGAACTTTGGGTTCATTATGAAATATACATGGGAAACCATAGTGTTTGTGGACCCCTAGGAGGTAAATTATCATATGTGGAGGGTTTATTATAGGAATCGATGTTATTTGGATCTATCGAATTTCCTTATTAAGATTTTGAGTGTCTAGTAGGTAAATTCCCATTTGATATAGCTCCACTGGAAGTGGAAATAAAGTATATTATTGTTCTTGGTTATTTCATTCATGATATATTATTTCATAGATTTTCGCTCACACATATTTTTATTTTTAGTTTGTTTAATAGATTTTTATTATATGTAGTATGTTTTTTCTTAATGAAAACAAGATATATAATTTATTAGAATATAAAAACAATTAGAGAAATTATTTCAATTTCATTTTTTTATAAAAATACATGTAATTTTATTTGTTTTTAATCATAAACATGTGGATTACTATTATTTTAACTTATATAGTGTTATTTGGTGTTATATTATTGGAATTAGTTTATCACACCGTACATCTATTGATAAGAGGGTGTAGAGATTTTTTTATGATACATGTAATGGGAAGGGAATTCTACAGAATTATGGGTTCACTTAACATCTTACTATCCATTTAGGGACAGTTTGGAGGTGATAGTTGGTCACATGTAGACTAATTTTTATAGACATGTCATACATTTATGTTTAACCATCTTAGATGATTTTTATATCAAATTTTTATAATTTTAACTTCTATTTAATTCCATATTTTCTTTATATAAGTTAATTATTTATTCTTTTTATTCCAGAAAAAATGGGTTTCCTTTGGTGATTGTTCTAGTTGTCCCAAGATGGTTTGTCACATAAGATGTAAGAAATTAAATGAGGAAAAAAATTATTAATCTAATTTCCCATAGTGGAATAAAAATTTTACCATATAATTGAGAACCTAATTTTAGGAGAATACTAATTTTATGTTCTAAAGACTATGTCATAGTGATTATAGAATCCATACAAGAATTGTAGATATTTTCTTCTTGTTTTTTAACTCCTTGAGATACATAATTAATGTAATTTTTTTTAAATATTGATAAATTATTTTTTTAAATTCATTTAGGAATTTCATTTCATTAGATATTAAATCTAGAAAAGTATTTTGGGAACAGTGAATGTGTACTTAAAATGTAACTCCATGCTCATGGAATCATAGGAACACTTTCCAAATGGAAGGATACTCCAACTATTTCCATGTATACACATCACATGAAGAAACATTGTAAGATCCATTATTATTCCCTTTATTTATCTGTTTATTTTTTTCATTGATAATATTTCACTTGGGATTTCATTCTTCTTAAAACCATATGGTTCAAGCTATTTTTGAGGAATGGGAGTTAACTGTTATAACACCTCATTATTTTTATGTGATGAAATAATGTTCCTTTGATTAAATGACACATAACCCTATGCATGAAATTGAATATAACAAACACATAAACTATTATATATTTCATTCAAATTTAATTTATTATCATTAATTTCTTTCCATACATGAAACACTCTGATTTTACTTCTCAATAGCGGACACCAAATGCAACATCAAACTTAAACCATCCATGATATCTATAATAGTTGCAACCAATACATTAAATTGGTTGTTATGAATAATATTAACTTCTTTTTAAAAATATATTTATAAATATATTTGTAAATATATATATATTTCTAAAAAGATATTATGTATTGATAAATATTTCATAACTTATAAATCAAAATTTAGTAAATTGATTTATTTTTCATAAATACATTTTATTAAAAATTGATATTAAATTTTTTCAATGAATAATATAATATTAATTTTATTATATTTTTTGGAAAAAATAAACATAATATTTGGAATTGGAATATAAAAATATATTTTTGGGGTTATTTTATAAATTTTCAGAAAATATTTTCTTTTCGTGAAAAGTGAAAAAATGAATTTTTTGAAACAATATTTTATTTTCAATAAATTGTGTTATTAAAAATTATATTTTTTCTTTTATTATGACTTCATGTTACATATTTATCCATTAAATATAATTAATCCATTAAATTAAATTTTAATTACCATTATATTATATTTTTTGCAGAAGTTTGTTTTTGGGTTTCAAAATATATTTTAGAAAAAACAGTATTTAAAAATTCATAATGATACACTTTTAAAATAATACATAGTGTAGAATGATTTAAATGAAAAATATATATTATATATAAATAAATTTTATTTCATAATTATTTCATTGTAATAATTTCTTGGATAATATTTAATATAAAATCGTCTTTTACATGAGAAATACATTTTTTGAAAACCTTCTTCTTCATCGCATCTACAAGATTACTTAAAAATTTATTTATTTTAAATATTAGATAATTTATTTGAAAAAACACACATTCTTTGAATCATAATTTCAATGTAATAATTGGATGCATCTATTTTTGTATTGAGAAAAGAATAATTTTCTCATAATTTGTGAAAAATAATGAATTATATTTGAAAATTGATTTTTCATTTAAATTATTTATAATTTCAAATTATATTTATATTTGGTTATAAATTTTAATTATTTAAATTTTATAACAATTAATCTATTATATAATATTAGAAGCAATTTAATTTTGAAATTTGATAAAAACATCATATAGAATAGATCGTATTTCCCTTAAAAAATAGATTTCTCGACACATCAGTGAGTTTAATTTTGTATAAAAATTTTTTAACAATAAATTTGAAATTTGAAATTTTGATTACATATTGGGATTTTTAATAAATTATAATATCAATATGTTCATATTATTTATTGAACAAAATGAATAGTGACTACTGTAAAAATTAATCATTGTGGTTACGGTAAAAATTGGGCTTCAGATTGTAAAACAAAAATGATGAGGGTTAAAAGGAACCATCCTCTTGTAAAGATACTATTATATAGATATTATTTTAATTTGATACATATTAGTTTCATTAATTTCCCATTTTGGTTCCTTTTCTCATGTAAAAATCATATGGGGAACACAATTTTTTTAAAAAATACCTATTGTGTCCTCTCCGACAATTATAAAATGATACCACATATCCTCTTTTATTAACAACATAATCCTGATAAGGGTCAGTCAATAACTAATTTCAATCATTCTATCATCCCTATCCTTATCCTATAATCCCTTATTTGTGCAGGAATCCATCATAAGAAGTATTTAGGGAAAACCAAATTAAGATACAAGAATAAGATGTAGTGTACATCAAGGAGCATTTTTAAATTATTTAAATATCTATATCTTTAAAAATTTATTAAAATATAATATATAATAATCTAAGCATCATAAATATAATAGTATTTTTTCCGAATAAGGTAATTAGTTACAATCATCTCCACACCAATCAAATGGGAAAAAATGCTCATTTGTTTTCACGGAGGACAACAACCTCACAAACCATGGTCAATAATTACCCCACTGTATCCATTCCAGGATGAGAATTATAATTTTTTTAAAGTATTGATATTATATTTATGCCTTAATTTTACATCATGAGCAATTATAATATATATATTTTTTCTACATTCCATTTTTCTTGTGATATGATAACATCGCACGTGTGTATTGTGGACTACCACATCATGGTGTGATGTGATTAATTTTTAATTATTTTTTTTACATGGAATGTTATTATGTCAATGATATTGAATTTATGTTATATAAATTATATAATTTTGATATTGATGACATATTTTCCATTATAAAATGATAATATGTCATTATATTTTTTTAAAAAATAGACGATTATTACATCATTTATGTATAAATGTAACAAAAACATATTCAGGAGACATGGATCCATATTCATTACCACAAAAAATTATTATATATATATTTTTGTGTTTGTATTTATATGATTAACATGATGATCAGTGGAAGATTGAATCAATACTCATATTTAGATTTATACTATCGTCATTATGATTGTACCATAGTCCATTTTTCATAAACATTTTTCATGATTGAACATAAATGAATAATTGATATATAATTATTATAATTATTTCATTATTATAATAATAGAGATTATGGAACTATATGATATTTAAATGAACTGGAACATTTATAATAAGGATTGGAAAGGAAAACAAGGAAATTAACACACAAAAAATGAAAAAGTAATGGTTCTTAATGTATTATTGATAAGATTTTTAAAAAATATCATAAATGATATTATAAAAATTAATATTGTTATTAAATAAGTTAATAAATTTTTTAAATGGACTATAAATGATGTTAAATAACGATCAATAGAATTAGATCTTGATGAATGAGTTTTCTCATCATACATTTATTTCCTTGAGATATATTCTATATTTATGAAATATTTTGTGGTGTGCTGTATATACAACCCATTAACATATTTATGATTGTTATCCATATATTTATGGGGATATAGGTATCCCGGTGATATCTTGTAACAGCCCATGATTTTATGAAAAATATTTTTTTTAATTTCACTAATGTCTTGTGTTGTACGCTAAACCAAAAGGAGCTTGCACAACACGCATCCTTGACTTGCCTTGCATTACACGCAATCCCGACCTTCCTCGATAGCGTGTGTAGTACGCAATAACGAGTTTCACTAGACAACAATATGCTATTAAAATATTATTAAAACTAGCTGTTATGAATAGTAATAACCACTTTTTGAAATTTTGTAAATTTTATTTTTCAAAACGGAATTCATTTTTGGATTCGTAATATCGAAATTATTTTAGGGTAAAATTTTGGTAATTTTCGGATAACTTTCATATTTTGATGAATAGTGGAAATTACTAAATTATAATTAAAAACAAATTTTTCAATCGAAATAATTAATTGTGATAAATTATTAATTTTAGTGGTTTTAAAGTATATTTAGAATATATTTTTACAATTTAATACAATGATGGTCATTGGATGTAATTTCACATTTAAACCAGTTATAAACAAGTTTCAATCTTTTGATAGTTATTATCTCTTAAAAACACGCTATTTGTTTTGACGTCGGGAATTAATTTTTAAATTAGTTAATGCAACTGATATGTTTTGAATTTTGGTAAAATAGACATCATTTTTGAGTTCATAATATCAAATATATCTTCGGCCAAATTTTTGGTATTTTTCTGAAAACTTTCAATTTTTAATCAATAGTGATACCACTAAGTGGTAGTTAAAAAAAACTGAATTGTTCATAAAACGTAATTTTACCGCTTCTGTGAGTGGAATTTCAAAAATCTGAGAGACACGGTTGATTTCAGTAAGTAAAATGTGGTTCAATGAGATGAAAATAATTTTTTGGTGAATAGTAACTTTTTACTTTTTTTTACCACGGTTAAAAGTAAATAGGGTAATTAAGGGTAGAAATGATATTATTATTACCCTAACACATGTCCTAATTCTATTGGACAAATGTAATTCGACCAAAAACAAACTTAGGAATAAAATATGACCATTTAGGCCCACTTGGATTAGATTAGAACAGTTATTATTATTTAATTCAAAGAATAGTTAAAAGAGTTAAAATCAATGTTTATTTACTAAAAAATTTTTAATATAGGGTTATACATAATATAATTTCGACTATAAATATTCATTAGATAGCTAAAACGATTTCCTACATAATTGTATTTTATTTGTAATTTTTATACTTTAAATAATTTAATTTATTTATAATACAACGATGATGCAGTAATTATCTTTTTAAGAAAATATTAACATAATTGATGTTATAAATGACCAAATAAATGAAATTTGAGACTTTTTATGACTTACACTAATTTTATAGGTTAATATGACATTTTATTGATGATTTAAGTGACTTGGTTTTAACTTATCATTCTGTTAGAAATTTCATAAAAATCATGTACCAAATAGTGTCAAAATTGACATAAATTAGTTTTTTAAAAAAATATTATATTATTAATTGTTATTTAATTCCTAAAAATCTAATGTTTGGCCAAATGTCTTAAGTAAGGATATATATATTAATAATAAACAACTTGGGGTTCGTTTGGCTTCATATAGTATGTTTATTATCCATATAGTGTAAGAAAACAAAAAGACACGGTAAAAGTTAAATTATTTAACTTAGAGTTAAATCTAATTGATATGGTTAAAATAATAACCTAAACTTGTCTAAATCCTATTTTGTGAGAGGATTTAGACCCATCCCTACTTTATCTTCTAAATAAGACCATTTGGAACCATTATAAACCGAATTTGACCTTAATATAAAATAATATTTTGAGATTTTCCTAAGATGCCCATCTCCTCCCTTATAAAAGGGAACCTCCTCCCTCTCCTCCTAAGACCAATTTGAGCATTCAAGCTCAGCCAACCCCTGCCAAAATCTCTTCTCCACTTCCCTAGTATCATCCTAGAGGTCCCGGTCTTCTTCAAAGACCATCCTTAGTTCTTTAAGTGGAGGATAAGTGAAGGCGCCTCAAAAAGAGGTAATATCCATTACCGATCTTTTTCAATTTATTTCTTCTTCAACTACTTCTTATTTAGTTGTTTAATGATAAAGTAATAACATCAGTATTTATTATATACTGATATGTAATTATAAATATGAAACAACTCTAATTAACCTTCTATCCATCCTACAGAAAAAGGAAATCATCGCGCGTGCGTACATAGGGAATACCGTCTCCACGCCGTGGTGTAATCTATTTTCTGTCACCACCTTAATTGGATGGGTATAATGGTGTAATGAGTAACTATATATGATTATTATTAAGTGATATTGATAATGAAATATTATACATACACTTCAACACAATTCCACGACCATGGGAACGATATCATCGCTCGTGCGTACGTACGGACTACCGTCTCCACGACGCGATGAGATTCATTCTCAATGATTAACTATTCATGAATGATTATAAAGTATATATAATAAGTAATAATGAAATATATGACCTAATAATGATACTGGATTTATTTATATTTATATTTATGTCATCTACTTAATTCCATTCAATTCAATTAGGAAACGAAAACAGCGTTCATGCGTACGTACGGACTACCGTCTCCATGAACGGTGTATTTCTTTCCATTTACTGATTTATTATATATATGTATATGATGAATATATACATATAAATCATGTTTTATATTCTGGAATTATGTAATCATGATCTAAGTAATCATATGAATAATTGCAAGTTAAAAACACGAACGACAAATGAGACGATTTTACCCAAAACGCTACTTTAACATGAATTTACAAAAGAATGGGTAATATAAAGTCATAAGTGGACCATATATGATATAATAACAAGTAATATGATTCTGGAATAATTCAATAACATGATTTAAATCATTATACAGGAGGTTTGGACACTTACAAAGCAAGTCGGACCTAAGGTAAGGGAAATATCACAATCTCATTTTTATCTGAGATTGTTTATACTTTAGAATTTACTGGGGTGTATTTTATCATCCACATCCATGTTTCCTGAATATGTAATATTATTTCCATCCACCTACAATTTTTTAAATCCAATTTTACCCTTCGGTGAGTTTTTAGTAAAGAATATGAAAGGAATCTTTTGTCGTTTTTCGTACGAGGTATTTTTTTGACTTTTCCGACAAAAGTACAAAGAATGTTTTTTTAACTTATACGACAAGAATGTATTTTTAAAACATTATTTCCAAGAATCTTCCTTTATAAGTTTTCAAGTTTATTTTTAATTAACTTCTTTTAGTTTATAATTGTATGACATGTTAAGAAAAGAAATGTGTTTTTGAAGTAGAAATGAAATTTTCTTCAAGAATGGAGTTCAAATGTTTTATCAAAATTATTTTCCATCTAAGATAATATAGGGTTCTGTTTTTATCCCTATTATTACATTGATTTGATTATGTTTTGAGGGAATTATTTCAATTAATTCATTTACCTTATATTATTTGTTTTATGATTTCATGATGTTTCAAGAATCCCATTTTTGTTACATGTGTTATGAGATGATGTATGATTTATGATTATGTGGCACACATAATAAAGGATTCATTATAAGATGGGTGGGACCTATATCTCCCTCCAATGCATTGGGTAAATATTTTATATCTCATGAGATAGACATGGCTGGAATGGTAGGTTATACCGGTTCAGTGAAACAGGACTGAAACGTGGGTGACTCGGTTCAGAAAGGGACTTTGTCCACTAAGATAGTCTTGGAAATGAGTCTTGACTAACAAGAAATGATTCTCTATGATTATGTGTGTATGCCACAATGTTTCATGTTTTAAGTTATCATTATTTGGATTACATTTCACTTCTATGATTTATCCCATGCTATGATATTATGAGCTCTTTTGCAGGTTAAGATTTCCAAAATCTATGTTCTTAAGTATATGATGTGATTGATATTTTTTTTTACCCTTACTGAGCATTTGAGCTCACCCTATTATGTTTTCTTTTCCCTAGGATATAAAGAAAGGTTTTAGGTATAAAAAAAGGAAGATCTTTATTGGTGATGTTGAAGATCATTCACCGCGATTAAAAGATTATATTCAGAGTTTCCAAAGACACTAAACTATTATGGTCCTTGTGTGTGTGTTTTTGTTATGTACTAAGTATTCCGCAAATGTAATGTAATGTCCATGTACGTTAAGCTTCGGGTCTCCACAGTTGGTATCAAAGGAAAGGTTTAGTCAACCTTTGGAAACTAGGATGCGAAAAAGTTAGTGAGATCCCTAGAGATATTTCTAAGGTATGTCTAGGGATGTCCCTAAGGTTAAGTATACGTATAGGTTATAGTACTAGAATTACGCTAACGATCATAGAATTAACCCTAAGTTGTTAGATATTGAAGTTACTCCCCCTTTATTATGTTGTTTTCTCTAGCATGATTTTTGCCTCTCACACTATTATTTTTGGGTTTTAGACGATGGCTGGAACCCGAAGTAACTGTGTTGATCAATGCAATGGACAGTGCAATGATTGTCCTCCTGAACAAACAAATGTTATGGGAGATGGAGTGCAAAATCTTATTGCTATACTTACACAAGCTATGAATCATTCTGGACTTCCAAATGAGAAGAGAAGGGAACAATATTCTATTGAGTCCTTCATGAGGCAACGTCCACCTTCTTTCAGTGGGACTTCGGATCCACTTGTTGCTGAACAATGGATCAGTACCACTGAAAAGATATATTCAGTTCTTCAATGTTCTAAACATGATAAAGTCGTATTAGCAGTATATCTTTTGGTAGGTGAAGTTGATCAATGGTGGAATCTTATCAATAATACGAGGGCAAGAGATGAAATTGAGTCAATGGAATGGGACGAGTTCAAGAACTTATTTTTCAATAAGTACTTTCCTCGTATTTTTCGAACAAAGATGGAAAAGGAGTTTCTTGAACTAAAGCAAAAGGATGATGAATCTGTTGGTATATACGAAGAGAATTTTACAAGGCTTGCAAGGTATGCATCTGGATTTATCATCCAACCTGAAAGTAAAGTTGATCGATTTTTCAGTGGCTTAAAACCAAGTCTTCGAAGGGCATTAACTATAAGAGACTTCAGTAGCTATGAAGAAATTGTGCGTTGTGCTATCAAGGTAGAAATGGAAGTTGGTGTTACATATCCATCTCATGGTTTTGACAAGAAACGAAAGATGGAGTTCAAGGAGAAATCTCAAAATAATGGTGAAAAGAAGATGAATGTTTCCTTATGCACAAAGTGTGGAAAGAATCATGGTGGAGATTGTCTTAAAGGGACTAGGAAATGTTTTATGTTTGGAAAAGAAGGTCATCGAGCAGCTAAGTGTCGAAGTAATAGAAAAAGGGATTCTAATGATGTGAATAATGAAAACACTGTAGAGAACGCACCACCAACACTTCAATGCTTCAAGTGCAAGGAAATGGGGTATTATGCTAATAAATGCCTTAATACAAGGGTTAGTGATGATCGACATGAGCAACCGCTTAAGGCAAAGGACAAAGGGAAGTCACATGTGATCACTATTGGCAATGTTGAATATGAAAACGATGTGGTGGAATGATTAAGTGCTTATGTAATGGGATTCCAAAATAATGTTGTATCATGGAGCATTGGAATATTTATGTATTGGTCTAATGTGGTATTCAAGGGGATTGAGATATTATGCGCATAATAAAGGGAAAATGAGAAAATGAAATGTTTAACAGTATTCATGAGCTCATGATTGATATAAGCACTAAGTGATATCATGGTTTGAGTATATAGAATTTTGAGGATTTTGGTATGTGGAAAGTGTTAACTTTTAACTGCATTCATGTTTTAACTAAGGTTCAATGGGTATTCAAGAGAATACATGATTAAGGACTTTGAATGTTTGGAATGTGACCAACAAAACATATCTTATGATATATGGGGATCAACGATGGTATTAAATCTCTGATAATCGTTTTCACTATGTTATGAGAGTGGATTGCAGTATTACGGATAAGCCTAAAGATTGGAATGGATTATGTTGGACATAAGTTAGTATTGTTTAAGGATAGAAGTTTTTTTCGATATTATCGATGGGATGTTATAGTAATATAGTTTTAGAAAAAGGACAACCTGCAGGATGGGCAAACAGCCCATCGCGTCGGACAAGGCTGTGGGAATCGAACACATAACCGAAGTGCGACTGGCCATTATCGCCTACCACTGGCCTACAGGAAGTCCCTGTTTAGTAGAAACTAGTTTTATTATATTTTTCAGTATGATATATGAAGTATAAGTCCATTTTAGGAACCATATATGATTAATCTCACCATAGATTTACTTATGTATATTTATAACTTTTGCTAACCTTTTGTTTGAGACAGATGGAATGACCCGTCATTCTATCACATGATCTTATAACACTTCACGAATAACAAATTTAACTTCATTTATTTAAGATATGAAGAGGAAATTGTTCATGGCGCGAACAATAGTGAGATTGTACCAAAATAAAGTAAGTATTTATTCTAATTCTAATTCTTTAACTTTAGGGAAACGATCTTGAAAAACAAAAATTATGTCCTAGTGCTCTTAATATCTGATTAATCAGATGGTACCTTAGGTCGTCACAAATTTAAGGATTTGTGATTTCTGGATTTTCCATAGCCATGTTCTCTACCACTCTCCATCAGAACATGATGGTTAGACTTCTCTTCCATATCCATATTTTCACCTATGTGGAAACCCAGTGATTAGTTTATTTGGGTAACTGTTACGTTTCATACTTTCATTTTTAAAGATTGGTTTTCCTTTTTACGATGTGGGTTTCTATTAAAGAAACTTTTGAATAGTAAACCATTTATAACCGCGACGAATTTCGAGGGCGAAATTCATTTTAAGGGGGGTAGATTGTAACAGCCTAAGATTTTATAAAAAATATTCTTTTTAATTTCACTAATGTCTTGTGTTGTACGCTACCATAAAAGGAGCTTGCACAACACGCATCCTTGACTTGCCTTGCATTACACGCAATCACGACCTTCCTCGATAGCATGTGTAGTACGCAATAACGAGTTTCACTAAACAATAATATGCTATTAAAATATTATTAAAACTAGCCGTTATGAATAGTAATAACCACCTTTTGAAATTTTGTAAATTTTATTTTTCAAAATGGAATTCATTTTTGGATTCGTAATATCGAAATTAGCTTAGGGTAAAATTTTGGTAATTTTCGGATAACTTTCATATTTTGATGAAAAGTGGAAATTACTACATTTTAATTAAATACAACTTTTTCAATAAAAATAATTAATAGTGATAAATTATTAATTTTAGTGGTTTTAATTTATATTTAGAATATATTTTTACAATTTAATACAATGATGGTCATTGGATGTAATTTCACATTTAAAGCAGTTATAAACAAGTTTCAATCTTTTGATAGTTATTATCTCTTAAAAACACGCTATTTGTTTTGACGACGGGAATTAATTTTTAAATTAGTTAATGCAACTGATATGTTTTGAATTTGGTAAAATAGACATCATTTTTGAGTTCATAATATCAAATATAGCTTAGGCATAATTTTTGGTATCTTTCTGAAAACTTTCAATTTTTGATGAATAGTGAAACTACTAAGTGGTAGTTAAAAAAATTGAATTGTTCATAAAACATAATTTTACCGCTTCTGTGAGTGGAATTTCAAAAATCCGAGAGACACGGTTGATGTCAGTAAGTAAAATGTGGTTCAATGAGATGAAAATAATTTTTTGGTGAATAGTAACTTTTTACTTTTTTTTACCACGGTTAAAATAAATAGGGTAATTAAGGGTAGAAATGATATTATTATTACCCTAAAACATGTACTAATTCTATTGGACAAGTGTAATTCGACCAAAAACAAACTTAGGAATAAAATATGACCATTTAGGCCCACTTGGATTAGATTAGGACATTTATTATTATTTAATTCAAAGAAGAGTTAAAAGAGTTAAAATCAAAGTTTATTTACTAAAACATTTTTAATATAGGGTTATAAATAATATAATTTCGACTATAAATATTCATTAGAAATCTACAACGATTTACTACATAATGGTATTTTATTTGTAATTTTTATACTTTAAATAATTTAATTTATTTATGACACAACGATGACTCAGTAATTACCTTTTTAAGAAAATGTTATCATAATTGATGTTATAAATGCCCAAATAAATGTAATTTGAGATTTTTTATGACTTAAACTAATTTTCTAGGTTAACATGACATGTTATTGATGATTTAAGTAACTTGGTTTGAACTTATAATTCTATTAGAAATTTCATAAAAATCATGTACCAAATGGTGTCAAAATTTACATAAATTAGTTTTTAAAACAAATATTATATTATTAATTGTTATTTAATTCCTAAAAATCTAAGGATCGGCCAAATGACTTAGATAAGGATAGATATATTAATAATGAACAACTTGGGGTTCTTTTGGCTACATATAGTATGTTTATTAACCATATAGTGTAAGAAAACAAAAAGACACGGTAAATGTTAATTTATTTAACTTAGAGTTAAATCTAATTGATAAGGATAAAATAATAACCTAAACTTGTCTAAATCCTTTTGGATGAGAGGATTTAGACCCATTCCCACTTTATCTTCGAAATAAGACCATTTGTAACCATTATATACCGAATTTGACCTTAATATAAAATAATATTTTGAGATTTTCCTAAGATGCCCCTCTCCTCCCTTATAAAAGGGCACCTCCTCCCTCTCCTCCTCACACCAATTTGAGCATTCAAGATCAGACAACCCCGGCCAAAATCTCTTCTCCACTTCCCTAGTATCATCCTAGAGGTCCTGGTCTTCTTCAAAGACCATCCTTAGTTCTTTAAGTGGAGGATAAGTGAAGGCGCGTCAAAAAGAGGTAATATCCATTACCGATCTTTTTCATTTTCTTTCTTCTTAAACCTCTTCTTCTTTAGTTGTTTCATGATAAAGTAATAACATCAGTATTTATTATATACTGATATGTTATTATAAATATTAAAAAACTCTAATTAACCTTCTATCCATCCTACAGAAAAAGGAAATCACCGCGCGTGCGTACGTATGGAATACCGTCTCCAAGCCGTGGTGTAATCTATTTTCCCTCACAACCTTAATTGGATGGGTATAATGGTGTAATGAGTAAATATATATGATTATTATAAAGTGATATTGATAATGAAATATTATACATACACTTCAACACAATTCCACAACCATGGGAACGATATCATCGCTCGTGCGTACGTACGGACTACCGTCTCCACGACGCGATGAGATTCATTCTCAATGATTAACCATTCATGAATGATTATAAAGTATATATAATAAGTAATAATGAAATATATGACCTAATAATGATACTGGAATTATTTATATTTATATTTATGTCATCTACTTAATTCCATTCAATTCAATAAGGAAACGAAAACAGCGTTCATGCGTACGTACGGACTACCGTCTCCATGAACGGTGTATTTCTTTCAATTTACTGATTTATTATATATATGTATATTCTGAATATATAAATATAAATCATGTTTTATATTCTGGAATTAAGTAATCATGATCTAAGTAATCATACGAATAATTGCGAGTTAAAAACACGAACGACAAATGAGACGATTTTACCCAAAACGCTACATCAACATGAATTTACAAAAGAACGGTTAATATAAAGTCATAAGTGGACCATATATGTTATAATAACAATGAATATGACTCTGGAATAAGTCAATAACATGATTTAAATCATTATACAGGAGGTTTGGACACTTACAAAGCATGTCGGACCTAATGTAAGGGAAATATCACAATCTCATTTTTATCCGAGATTGTTTATACTTTAGTATTTAATGGGGTGTATTTTATCTTCCACATCCATGTTTCCTGAATATTTAATATTATTTCCATCCACCTACAATTTTTTAAATCCAATTTTACCCTTCGGTGAGTTTTTAGTAAAGAATATTAAAGGAATCTTTTGTCGTTTTTCGTACGAGGTATTTTTTTCACTTTTTCGACAAAAGTACAAAGAATGTTTTTTAACTTATACGGAAAGAATGGATTTTTAAAACATTATTTCCCAGAATCTTCCTTTATAAGTTTTCAAGTTTATTTTTAATCAACTTCTTTTAGTTTATAATTGTATGACATATTAAGAAAGGAAAAGTGTTTTTGAAGTAGAAAGGATATTTTCCTCAAGAATGGAGTTCAAATGTTTTATCAAAATTATTTTCCATCTAAGATAATATAGGGTTCTGTTTTTATCCCTATTATTAAATTTATTTGATTATGTTTTGAGGGAATTATTTCAATGAAGTCATTTACCTTATATGATTTGTTTTATTATGTCATGATGTTTCAAGAATCCCATTTTTGTTACATGTGTTATGAGATGATGTATGATTTATGATTATGTGGCACACATAAGAAAGGATTCATTATAAGATGGGTGGGACCTATATCTCCCTCCAATGCATTGGGTAAGGATTTTATATCTCATGAGATAGACATGGCTGGAATTGTAGGTTATACCGGTTCAGTGAAACAGGACTGAAACGAGCGTGACTCGGTTCAGAAAGGGACTTTGTCCACTAAGATAGTCTTGGAAATGAGTCTTGACTAACAAGAAATGATTCGCTATGATTATCTGTGTATTCCACAAAGTTTCATGTTTTATGTTATCATTATTGGGATTACATTTCACTTCAATGATTTATCCCATGCTATGATATTATGAGCTCTTTTGCAGGTTAAGATTTCCAAATGCTATGTTCTTATGTATATGATGTGATTGATATTTATTTTGTTTACCCTTACTGAGCATTTGAGCTCACCCTTTTATGTTTTCTTTTCCCCAGGATATAAAGAAAGGTTTTAGGTATAAAAAAAAGGAAGATATTTATGGGAGATGTTGAAGATCATTCACCGCGATTAGAAGATTATATTCCGAGTTTCCAAAGACACTAAACTATTACGGTCCTTGTGTGTGTGTTTTTGTTATGTACTAAGTATTCCGCAAATGTAATGTAATGTTCATGTACGTTAAGCTTCGGGTCTCTACAGTTGGTATCAAAGGAAAGGTTTAGTCAACCTTTGGAAACTAGGATGCGAAAACGTTAGTGAGATCCCTAGAGATATTTCTAAGGTATGTCTAGGGATATCCATAACGTTAAGTATACGTATAGGTTATAGTACTATAATTACGCTAACGATCATAGAATTAAACCTAAGATGTTAGATATTGAAGGTACTCCCCCTTTATTATGTTGTTTTCCCTAGAATGATTTTTGCCTCTCACACTATTATTTTTGGGTTTTAGACGATGGCTAGAACCCAAAGGAACTGTGTTGATCAATGCAATGGACAGTGCAATGATTGTCCTCCTGAACAAACAAATGTTATGGGAGATGGAGTGCAAAATCTTATTGCTATACTTACACAAGCTATGAATCATTCTGGAATTCCAAATGAGCAGAGAAGGGAACAATATTCTATTGAGTCCTTCATGAGGCAACATCCACCTTCTTTCAGTGGGACTTCGGATACACTTATTGCTGAAAAATGGATCAGTACCACTGAAAAGATATATTCAGTTCTTCAATGTTCTGAACATGATAAAGTCATATTAGAAGTATATCTTTTGGTAGGTGAAGCTGATAAATGGTGGAATCTTATCAAGAATACGAGGCCAAGAGATGAAATTGAGTCAATGGAATCGGACGAGTTCAAGAACTTATTTTTCAATAAGTACTTTCCTCGTATTTTTCGAACAAAGATGGAGAAGGAGTTTCTTGAACTAAAGCAAAAGGATGATGAATCTGTTGGTATATACGAATCGAATTTTACAAGGCTTGCAAGGTATGCATCTGGATTTATCATCCAACCTGAAAGTAAAGTTGATCGATTTTTCAGTTGCTTAAAACCAAGTCTTCGAAGGGCATTAACTATAAGAGACTTCAGTAGCTATGACGAAATTGTGCGTTGTGCTATCAAGGTAGAAATGGAAGTTGGTGTTACATATCCATCTCATTGTTTTGACAAGAAACGAAAGATGGAGTTCAAGGAGAAATCTCAGAATAATGGTGAAAAGAAGATGAATGTTTCCTTATGCACAAAGTGTGGAAAGAAGCATGGTGGAGATTGTCTTAAAGGGACTAGAAAATGTTTTAAGTGTGGAAACGAAGGTCATCGAGCAGTTGAGTGTCGAAGTAATGGAAAAAGGGATTCTAATGATGTGAATAAAGCAAACAATACAGAGAACGCACCACCAACACTTCAATGCTTCAAGTGCAAGGAAATGGGGCATTATGCTAATAAATTCCCTAATACAAGGGTTAGTGATGATCGACATGAGAAACCGCTTAAGGCAAAGGACAAAGGAAAGTCACATGCGATCACTATTGGCAATGTTGAATATGACAACGATGTGGTGGAATGATTAAGTGTTTATGTAATGGGATTCCAAAATAATGTTGTATCATGGAGCATTGGAATATTTTTGTATTGGTCTAATGTGGTATTCAACGGGATTGAGATATTATGCGCATAATAAAGGGAAAATGAGAAAATTAAATGTTTAATAGTATTCATGAGCTCATGATTGATATAAGGACTAAGTGATATCATGGTTTGAGTATATAGAATTTTGAGGATTTTGGTATGTGGAAAGTGTTAACTTTTAACTGCATTCATGTTTTCACTAAGGTTCAATGGGTATTCAAGAGAATACATGATTAAGGACTTTTAATGTTTGTAATGTGACCAAAAAAACATATCTTATGATATATGGGGATCAACGATGGTATTAAATCTCTGGTAATCGTTTTCACTATGTTATGAGAGTGGACTGCAGTATTATGGATAAGCCTAAAGATTGGAATGGATTATGTTGGACATAAGTTAGTATTGTTTAAGGATAGAAGTTTTTTTCGATATTATAGATGGGATGTTATAGTAATATAGTTTTAGAAAAAGGACAACCGGCAGGACGGGCGACAGCCCATCGCGTCGGAAAAGGCTATGGGAATCGAACCCACAACCGAAGTGCGACTAGCCTTTATCGCCTACCACTGGCCTACAGGAAGTCCCTATTTAGTAGAAACTAGTTTTATTATATTTAGCAGTATTATATATGAAGTATAAGTCCATTTTAGGAACCATATATGATTAATCTCACCATAGAATGACTTATGTTTATTTAATAACTTTTGCCAACCTTTTGTTTGAGACAGATGGAATGAACCGTCATTCTATCACATGATCTTCTAACACTTCACAAATAACAAATTTAACTTCATTTATTTAAGAGATGAAGTGGAAATTGTTCAAGGCACGAACAACAATGAGATTGTACCAAAATAAAGTAAGTATTTATTCTAATTCAAATTCTTCAACTTTAGGGAAACGATCTTGAAGAACAAAAATTTTGTCATAGTGCTCTTAATATCTGATTAATAAGATGGTACCTTAGGTCGTCACAAATTTATGGATTTGTGATTACTGGCTTTTCCATAGCCATGTTCTCTACCACTCTCCATCAGAACATGATGGTTAGATTTCTCTTCCATATCCATATTTTCACCTATATGGAAACCCAGTGATTAGTTTATTTGGGTAACTGTTACGTTTCATACTTTCATTTTTAAAGGTTGGTTTTCCTTTTTACGATGTGGGTTTCTATTAAAGAAACTTTCGAATAGTAAACCATTTATAACCCCGACGAATTTCGAGGGCAAAATTCATTTTAAGGGGGGTAGAATGTAACAGCCCAAGATTTTATGAAAAATATTCTTTTTAATTTCACTAATGTCTTGTGTTGTACGCTACACCAAAAGGAGCTTGCACAACACGCATCCTTGACTTGCCTTGCATTACACGCAATCACGACCTTCCTCGATAGCATGTGTAGTACGCAATAACGAGTTTCACTAAACAACAATATGCTATTAAAATATTATTAAAACTAGCCGTTATGAATAGTAATAACCACTTTTTGAAATTTTTTAAATTTTATTTTTCAAAATGGAATTCATTTTTGGATTCGTAATATCGAAATTAGCTTAGGGTAAAATTTTGGTAATTTTCGGATAACTTTAATATTTTGATGAATAGTGGAAATTACTAAATTTTAATTAAAAACAACTTTTTCAATCGAAATAATTAATAGTGATAAATTATTAATTTCAGTGGTTTTAAAGTATATTTAGAATATATTTTTACAATTTAATACAATGATGGTCATTGGATGTAATTTCACATTTAAACCAGTTATAAACAAGTTTCAATCTTTTGATAGTTATTATTTCTTAAAAACACGCTATTTGATTTGACGACGGGAATTAATTTTTAAATTAATTATTGCAACTGATATGTTTTGTATTTGGTAAAATAGACATAATTTTTGAGTTCATAATATCAAATATATCTTAGGCCTAATTTTTGGTATTTTTCTGAAAAATTTCAATTTTCGATGAATAGTGAAACCACTAAGCGGTAGTTAAAAAAAATTGAATTGTTCATAAAACTTAATTTTACCGCTTCTGTGAGTGGAATTTCAAAAATATGAGAGACACGGTTGATTTTAGTAAGTAAAATGTGGTTAAATGAGATGAAAATAATTTTTTGGTGAATAGTAACTTTTTACTTTTTTTACCACGGTTAAAAGTAAATAGGGTAATTAAGGGTAGAAATGATATTATTATTACCCTAACACATGTCATAAAAATCATGTACCAAATAGTGTCAAAATTATCATAAATTAGTTTTTAACACAAATATTATATTACTAATTGTTATTTAATTCCTAAAGATCTATGGTTTGGCCAGATGACATAGATAAGGATAGATATATTAACAATAAACAACTTGGGGTTCGTTTGGCTTCATATAGTATGTTTATTAACCATATATTGTAAGAAAACAAAAGGACACGGTAAAAGTTTAATTATTTAACTTAGAGTTAAATCTAATTGATAATGTTAAAATAATAACCTAAACTTGTCTAAATCCTACTAGATGAGAGGATTTCGACCCATCCCCACGTTATCTTCGAAATAAGACCATTTGGAACCATTATATAACGAATTTGACCTTAATATAAAATAATATTTTGAGATTTTCCTAAGATGCCCCTCTCCTCCCTTATAAATGGGCACCTCCTCCCTCTCCTCCTAACACCAATTTGAGCATTCAAGCTTGGCCAACCCCTGCCAAAATCTCTTCTCCACTTCCCTAGTATCATATTAGAGGTCCTGGTCTTCTTCAAAGACCATCCTTAGTTATTTAAGTAGAGGATAAGCGAAGGCGCATCAAAAAGAGGTAATATCCATTACCGATCTTTTCAATTTCTTTCTTCTTCAACTTCTTCTTCTTTAGTTGCTTCATGATAAAGTAATATCATAAGTATTTCTTATATACTGATATGTTATTATAAATATGAAACAAATCTAATTAACCTTCTATCCGTCCTACAGAAAAAGGAAATCACCGCGCGTGCGTACGTACGGAATACCGTCTCCACGCCGTGGTGTAATCTATTTTCCGTCACCACCTTAATTGGATGGGTATAATGGTGTAATGAGTAACTATATATGATTATAATAAAGTGATATTGATAATGAAATATTATACATACACTTCAACACAATTCCACAACCATGGGAACGATATCATCGCTCGTGCGTTCGTACGGACTACCGTCTCCACGACGCGATGAGATTCATTCTCAATGATTAACCATTCATGAATGATTATAAAGTATATATAATAAGTAATAATGAAATATATGACCTAATAATGATACTGGATTTATTTATATTTATATGTATTTCATCTACTTAATTCTATTCAATTCAATAAGGAAACGAAAACAGCGTTCATGCGTACGTACGGACTACCGTCTCCATGAACGGTGTATTTCTTTCCATTTTCTGATTTATTATATATATGTATATTCTGAATATATACATATAAATCATGTTTTATATTCTGGAATTAAGTAATCATGATCTAAGTAATCATACGAATAATTGCAAGTTAAAAACACGAACGACAAATGAGACTATTTTACCCAAAACGCTACATTAACATGAATTTACAAAAGAACGGGTAATAAAAAGTCATAAGTGGACCATATATGATATAATAACAATGAATATGATTCTGTAATAAGTCAATAACATGATTTAAATCATTATACAGGAGGTTTGGACACTTACAAAGCAAGTCGGACCTAAGGTAAGGGAAATATCACAATATCATTTTTATCCGAGATTGTTTATACTTTAGTATTTACTGGGGTGTATTTTATCATCCACATCCATGTTTCCTGAATATGTAATATTATTTCCATCCACCTACAATTGTTTAAATCCAATTTTACCCTTCGGTGAGTTTTTAGTAAAGAATATGAAAGGAATCTTTTGTCATTTTTCGTATGAGGTATTTTTTTGACTTTTCCGACAAAAGTACAAAGAATGTTTTTTTAACTTATACGGGAAGAATGGATTTTTAAAACATTATTTCCAAGAATATTCCTTTATAAGTTTTCAAGTTTATTTTTAATCAACTTCTTTTAGTTTATAATTGTATGACATGTTAAGAAAAGAAAAGTGTTTTTGAAGTAGAAAGGATATTTTCCTCAAGAATGGAGTTCAAATGTTTTATCAAAATTATTTTCCATCTAAGATAATATAGGGTTATGTTTTTATCCCTATTATTACATTGATTTGATTATGTTTTGAGGGAATTATTTCAATGAAGTCATTTACCTTATATGATTTGTTTTATGATGTCATGATGTTTCAAGAATCCCATTTTTGTTACATGTGTTATGCGATGATTTATGATTTATGATTATGTGGCACACATAAGAAAGGATTCATTATAAGTTGGGTGGGACCTATATCTCCCTCTAATGCATTGGGTAAAGATTTTATATCTCATGAGATAGACATGGCTGGAATGGTAGGTTATACTAGTTTAGTGAAACAGGACTGAAACGAGGGTGACTCAGTTCAGAAAGGGACTTTGTCCACTATGATAGTCTTGGCAATGAGTCTTGACTAACAAGAAATGATTCTCTATGATTATGTGTGTATGCCACAAAGTTTCATGTTTTATGTTATGATTATTGGGATTACATTTCACTTCTATGATTTATCCCATGCTATGATATTATGAGCTCTTTTGCAGGTTAAGATTTCCAAAAGCTATGTTCTTATGTATATGATGCGATTGATATTTCTTTTGTTTACCCTTACTGAGCATTTGAGCTCACCCTTTTATGTTTTCTTTTCCCAAGGATATAAAGAAAGGTTTTAGGTATAAACAAAGGAAGATCATTATGGGAGATGTTGATGATCTTTCACCGCGATTAAAAGATTATATTCCGAGTTTCCAAAGACACTAAACTATTACGGTCCTTGTGTGTGTGTTTTTGTTATGTACTAAGTATTCCGCAAATGTAATGTAATGTCCATGTACGTTAAGCTTCGAGTCTCTACATATCCTATCTTTCATAGGGTTTAGTTTTCTAATATTACCAAAGCGGTATGTGATTTTTGACTGAATTATTATTCTTTGGGACATATGTTATCTTATAATCCTATTTTCTATTCAAAGATGTATATACTTTCCCTCCAACATGTAATATCATAAGTTTAATTATTTTAATTATATTATATGTTCATTTAATGACATTCATTCAAGGGAATTATTATTTAATGTTTCATAAGTTGTCAGAGTTTTGTGGTATAGTCTCATTGGTTATTAGCATATATTATAATTATACTTCCACTAATGAGATCATATTCTCCATCTATAAAGAATCTCATGAATTTCAATATTATAAGCTTATTTTTTATGATTAAAATTAATAGAAAAATATTTCACTATATGGAACATAAAATAATATGGAAAATTCATTAAAAAATTATGATATTTTTTTTGGTCGGAGATCAGTTCTATTTACAAACTGATGGAATTGAAGAATATTTTTATGATAATTTCATCACATAAATATAATTTTTAAAAATAATAATTTAACAATTCCATAAAAGTTTATTTTTTTAAAAATATATATTTAATACATTTTCCAAACATTTACCTTTTCTATTTTAGTGAAAATGTTAAATGAATATTCTAATTTTTATCTGATCATTAAACTTTTAAAAAACATTTAAAGTAAAAATGGAATGATATTTTTATATATTACACCATATATGGAATTACCCTATATAATTAACTATATTTAATTAAAGAAAACAATTCATGTTTATAATGACCATTTTTAAGAAAATTGTTTTTCTAATACTGTAGAAAATATTTTTTTAGTGTAGCCTTTAAGAAAAATTTAAAGAAGCATTATTCTTCAAATGAAAAAATTTATAAATGATTTTTTCATAAAGAAACTATTTCCATTATTTTTAAACATTTTAGTATGTAATACTAAATTTGATTCGAAAGAGACGTTTTATTACAAAATTTTATCGTATTTTATATTTCTAAAATTAATTTATAAATAAAATTATATTTTCATCAAAAATGTATTTTGTAATTTTAATTGAATTTATATTCATGATATTCAACAACAATTTTGTTACTAATTATCCATTATACATATTTTTTAATTATACCATCCACATTTATTCAATGGGTTGATAAAGTCAATTTCAATGATATCATTATGCAACATGTTTATATTTATAGGTTCATTATGATTCAAATGGATTGTTATGTAACCTGTTTCGTTTCCTAATCTTAATCATTTTTGAAATATATTAACCGGAAACCCAATTTTACCCTAGTTTATTATTGATATTGAGTTATAATGATTTTTTCTATTGGTTTTTTATGAAATAAATATGTAATACATTAATTTTGTGGTTATTTGACATTATAAATTATTTTTTACCAATATATTACTAAGTGCACTCATTATAGATTATAAAATGGGTATACACAGATAGTGCACCAATGGATGGGATAATGATTCTGTTATGTGAATATTTTTATTTGACATTGGATATATGAAAATTTCTATTATAATGGTTATATATGTGTTTTTAAATTGACATATGAGGATGATTATTAAAAATTACAGCACGATATATATATATATTATCGTTTTATAAAATTTACGTTGAAAAATACTGATTCTGGTGACTCATGTGTATTTATAGGTAGTAAATATTACATTTTTAAATCATTACAGAATCCCTAATGATTTCTTATTTACTCATTTGTTAGTTTGAGTTCATTTATGATTCACTCTTTAATTATGATTATGTCCTCAGACCCTCACACACACATTATTATCAATAATGAAATTCAATTTTTAATCCATGTGTTTATCCTCACTAAAAATTTTAATTCACACATATTATGTTTCTTCTTACACGGGATATAATAAATGAAGTTAAATGAAGAAATTTCTAGAAGTAATTTCAAATGTGTAAAAATGAAAACATTTTGTGAAATAATAAATAATGGATTACGTGGGTGGGAATTATAATTTACGATATGGGTATTAATATAAATATGTTTTTATTAATTTTACAAAAAAATATTTCTTAAATACCACTAGAATTGTAATTTATGAAAATTATACTCTTTTTGATTGGTTTCAATATAAAAAGATAGAATGCATTTATTATTATCATTGCCATAAAAATAAACTGTATGATTTCTTTACTTGATTTAGTAATGCATGTCTTAGGATATTATAGTTGGTATGAGTGACCATATTAAATAACATTGGTTATTAGGATTATGTCTATGAGATTATAATAATATTTATGGATACCATTATAGGTCTCTAATATTAAAGATGATATTTAGTTCAATAACATAGGCACCCCTTTTGAGGCTTTAAGTTTTAAAATTAATGAGGTTATAAATGAAATATTTGGAGACGTTTTATTGAAATGGGGTATATGTAACCATTGGCTTAATCATGATGTAATATTTCGAGAAGAATTATTATCATCATGTTTAAATAATGGGAAAACCATATTACAAATGACAACCCAACACATCCAGCAATACTGTGAGTGTATTATCTTGCAATCGATGTGAAACAACAGTATAATTTATATTGTTGGCCTACATTATGATTCTGATATTATAAAATTTTAATATGAAAAAAATTTTATTTTTTCAAAAAAATGATATTTTAGTTGAGGAATAACCTTTTCCATAACAAGGATGAATATATGATAGAATACTTTTAATTTATTGGTTTTAATGAAATGATGATATTTATGTATTCATTTTAAAGATAGGTATTGGTTGTGATTTTTTTTCGAATAATGGATATTGATAATCAATTTTTTTAATGTATCGTATTAAAGTATACTATTTTTCATAATTATCTTATGATGTTATATCCACTTTGATAATTGTTAATTTCTAAATACAAGGGGAATATATTTTTATAATTTTTTAGGATTATCTTTCAAATTGAAATTTTATATTAGTGACTCTAGAATTAATTAATCATCCCGAATACATATCATTCGGATAAAAATATTATAATTTTCTTAAAAATATTTTTAATTCCGAATTTATAATAATAAAGTACAAATATTTCTATATTATCTTATAGAACTTATAACGATATTTCCTTAACACTAAGAAAAGTATCATGATACAACAATTTACCCAATTATATTCGGTTCTAATGAAAATATTGTCACTTTGATCATAATATTAGTGTATTTTGGAAGACCTTAAACGACCACTGATCATTTAAATTATTTTCATCAATGAACTCTAAAAATATATTTAATTATATATGATTTTTTTATGTCTATATCATCACATTCCACTAATGTTCTCCTATGTACAAACATTTTTATATATTATTCCATATTACCATTGAACATCCCTTTCTCAATTTTTATGTCTATTTTTTTGAAAACTTTTAAAATATAATTTTATATTAAATTTAATTAAAATTTTTCAAACATTAATTAACAATATAAAGTTCAATGATCCAGATTATTGTTTATTAAGGGGGAGGGGATATAACACCCTGAAGAAAATAATGTTTGATAGTGTAAAAAATATACAACACAAATCTAACATTCTAATATAACACATAGATAAATAATAATATATTTAGTTTTAATCACCATTTATATCATCATTATTTTATGATACATGCAATTTAGATATTTTTATACAAGATTGTGTATTCAATACGCAACATGGAGCTTAAACATCCCATGATATATATAACCATTATAACCTAGCTTCCAAATTTGCAGATAAAAATTATTTTATCTACATTGTGATATATATATATATATATCATAAAAAATATAAATTACTTATCAATACCAATATTTACATTGGGTGAAATATATTAATTTTTCTTTAAATATTGATTTTTAATGAATATTAAAATACATATATTTCTATAAATTCAAATTTTATTTTCAATAAATTCATTAGTATAAAATATAGAATATGTTTCTAATATAAATTAATTAATCACAAATATTATTTATTTATATATCAAAGACTTAGTTACTTTTTAAAAATTTATATATTTTATTTTATTATATGTTTGTTTTTGGGTTTAAAATGGTTTTTTGTAAAAAAACTATTTTAAAATAAATATTGATTCATCATCTTAATGATATTAAATAAATAATGTTAAAAATTATATATATATATATTATAAATAAATATTAATTTACAGTCATGGATTTATTATTATTACACCTAGAGATATTATAAAATCATCTTTTTATAAAAAATATACATATAGAGAACAAATTTTTTTCATTGCGTTAATAAGATTTGTGATAAATATAAATCCACAGACTTTTATGAAATTAATTTAAAAAATAGAATTTCACAATTATATTTTTATTATTTTTTGTGAATTTTGTAAAATGGTTATATTTATAATGAAATTATTAAATTACTGAATATTAATTGAAACATAAATTCTTATTTATATTAGGTATGTGTATAAAAAAATTATTTTCTAAAAAAAATTTATCAATTTTATAGTTATCAATCCAATTTAGTTTATGAGAAAATATTTCTTATTGAATTTTGATAAATAATTTAGTTTACATTGGAATAATTTAATCTTTAAATGATTACATAGTCCACTGACCTAAGTGATTAATTTTAATTTACAATACTTCACTTCTAGGAGTTGAATTTGAAAAAGTGGATTCCTACTTTTTAATAATAATTTATTTTTCTTATATAAAATTTTCATCTTAATTTTTTACTGAAATGAATAGTGATTGTATAAAATATTAATTATCACGATTAAGGTAAAAATGCAGTTAATGAGGGTTTAAACTATGATTATAAGGATAAAATAATTTATAAACGTATCTAAAAAAATGGACATAAATATGTGGTTATGCTTATTTGGTTAGATAATGGATCATTTTGGACCCTTGTGGAATCTGATAAACATTGGAGACCATGATTAAAATAACGAAGTGTGCCTTATCCAACACATATAGATGGCCACCCATTATCTTCCAATATTCATAATTAAAAAAATGGATTTAAACATACCTATAATATTAAGTTATCTAATTTCATCACCAATATCCTAGGTTCCCATGCTTTGGAATAATTGTAAACTAGTAATTATGTAGTGTAAGCCTGTGGAGGATACCCAAAGAATAGGTTATGTTCATCAAAGAGAATCATTATTTATATTATATCTCCACCTCCCAGAATTACTATTTGACAATTCTTGTATAATAATGATATTAACCTCAATGTTCTAGGTTTTGTTATATAAAAAGGTAGTGAAATTAAATTATCTCAACTTCCATAAAATGGGATATGAATTCATCATGCATTGGTTTGATGGATTACCAAATCTTGATGTGATGTAATTATTTAATATATTACAAAATATTATGGAATTTTATGATTATTATATGATAATATATATTATATTTATAACATAATTTTACCCCGGATACTTTTTATCACATATACTTTTTTAATATCCATTATGTAGGGGATACGATAACATCGCTCATGTGTATGGCGGACAACCGCCTAATTAAACGATGTGATTGTTCTTTCATTAATTGTTTACATGGAAATTAATAAGTATGATTCTTAATAAATATATGTGATATACATGAGAAAAATTTGTTATTAATTACATATTAATCATCATAAATATAATATATCATTTTTTCACACACAAAAAGATAATAAAGTCATTCATGTATAGGTGGACCACCTTCTTCAGGATGTGATGTGACTAAATTTTCATCACCCCACAACATGGATGGTATATATAATTATATTTAATTAAATTATATTATGATCATTGAAACTTGAAATTTTTCCCACATGTACGTATGACCTACTTTCTCAATGATTGTAACACAATCCATATTTAATAACAAATTTTTCTAATTGACAATAAAATAATAATTGATCTATTAATATGATAATACTTTCATGAATATTGTTCTAGAGATTAAGGAAATATATATTATTCAAAATAACTAAAATATTAAAACAATTTTAAATTTTAAAACAACGTAGTTTACAGATAAAATAATGAAAATAATGAAACATTATTAACGAATTGGTGATTATATGATATAAAATAACCATATATGATATTATAAATATTAATATAGTTGTATATTGTGTTAATAACATGTTTAAAACAATAAAAATATATTTTAAAACATAATAAACAAAAATACTGTGTGAGTTAATGGTTTTCTCATCTAACTAATACTTTCCATGTTGATTTCCATATTTATAACCTATATTGTTCTATAGTTCATATAATTCCAATGATTATATTTTATGGTTATTAATCATTCAATTATGGGTATTTATGTGTCTATTTGGGTATCTCACATTCATGGGATGTATGGATTCAATGATACCAATGCTTCGAGGGACGTTTTTCCACAATTTTCATTCTTTGGAATGTTTATTATTTTATCACCGTATCTTCTTTTATGAGGATCATATAATTCAACTCATAAATGATACATTATTAATATTATTATTTTAATCACATAATTAAATTAATTTAATTGTATTAATTTATTGTATCTAATATTAAATGTTACAAAATTGGTATGAGTCTTATGTTACAATCTAATTGTTTATCAAGAATATTTAAAAATATGATTTGAATGATGAGATCATCAGATACATCTCTTCAGAAAATCATTTAATTTAATGTACTCTAGTTATTAATTATATTAACAATTAACAATACTTATTTTTCACTCATTTTTAATAAAAAATAGTAAAAAATTATTTTTATATAGAAATCATTCTTTATTTTCATATTTTGACAAAAATCCATTTTATTTACATAAAAATGTTTTGAAAAACACAATTCAATTTTTTAATTACTCTCATTTTATTTTATTTAATTCATTTTTAACCATGATTGACTTTTTAACAAAATATTTTAAATGGAATATATTTCAAACTTTTTAAAAAAAATTCCCATATGAATTTTCCAAAAAAATGGGAAAAGAATCTTCCTCTTAGTATTAAATCAAAGAAATTTTCCAATATTTTTACAATGAATAATTAATTTCCATTTTAATGAGTATGGAATGATTTAATTTTCAATCCATATTTATTTAAATTCCATTTAATCCCCAATTATATATTTAGAAGTAATTTTTAAGATAGAAGATTTTTTAGAAAATAATAATTTTTTATTCTGGTTATTAAGGAATAATTAAATTTGAAATGATTTATGTTTTAAATAAATAATCATATGGAATGGTCAATTTATTACTTAAATTTGTTAAAAAATATTTACGAATTAATTTTTAAATTTCAAATTTTATTTTTTGATAAAATTATGTTTAAAATATTTTTTGATTTTTTTTGTTTTTAAAATTTATTTCAAAATGAATATATAATTTTCATTTAAAAAATTGATTTAAATTTTACTTTAATATAATCACATCAATGAAAACAATCTTGGTGATTAGATATTCACAATTATTTATATTTTATTATAAAACCATTCTCATAATTTCATTATATGTGTTAATATTTTCTGAAAGTTATTATTATATTACACAATTCATTCCACATGTTAATCATGTTTCAATGATATTGTTATTAAACCCAGAAAAATCATAGATTTAATAATGATTCATTGTTATTAACATTATATCTTATATTTTCACTAGGTTTATCATCTTATAGAGTAGTAACTTATTTTTAAATTAGTTTTATGATTAATGTTATATGTACTTAATTCATGTTTTTTGACACGGATAATATATATGATGGGTGCACCTTGTTATCACTTGGTGAAGTTGTTATAGCCTTAATAATGGGAGATCCAATATAGCACTATAATTCATTGGTTAATGATCATTTTCTCAAATAAATTATATTTTTTGATATTTTTATGGTTATTCCAAATGTTACAAAATTTTTAGGGTTCATTATTTGTTCTACAAATACAATATTTTATGATTCCAAAACATTTTATCCGTGATTTTCATTAATTTATAATGTTATCATTTATAATTATTGATATAACTAGTTTCATTAGTATTTATTCTTAAGAGTCAATTATTTTTTAAATCATTACTCTATGTTTCGTGTTTTCTTATTCAGAAAATTATGGGTATGATATATTATAAGATTCTCTCACAAACTATGATTATTTAATAATTCCCTTATATATTCCATATTTAAAATTCTTAATTTCAATATATAATTCATACCTTTACACTTCCGTAGAATATTATATCACACTTCTTATGTTTTCACATCCACAGGTTCTAAATAATGAGATTTAATAAATAAATTTCTAGAAGGTATTTCGTTTCGATGAAGATGATGCATTAATATTTTTCATAAAATGTCAGGTTATGTGACTGAAATTCTTATTTAATTAATTGATTATTTTTTATTATAGAGTTTTCCAAAATTCTCTATAATTATAATCCTAATATATCCATGATTATTTATGTGATAGAATTTTTTTTTGATGTTATACTATTTTCATTAGAAAATAGATAGGTCGCAATTAAAAGCATCAAATTCTGAAATATAATGTTTACATTTTCTTCACAGATATAGGAATGTAATTCATGGGATGTTATACATTATAGGTAATATGACCTAATTTTCTACTCTGTTTATTGGTTTTATTTAATTAAATCTCGGTATAAGAGTTAATATGGTATTCAAATGTTTTTTATGATTTTGGATGTTTTTACTGATGGTCAAATATCTTTTACATAAAGTAGTATCAGATATGCCTACTTATCATTTACATTTAGAATAAATGTTACATGATATTTAAATACTTCTAGGAATATGTCTTAATTTGATTTTGGTCATGCACTGGTTACAACCAATGAACCAGTTTCAGAATGTGAACTACTTAAACAATGTTATTTTAATATGATGTGATATATTTTGTTGGTTTAACTCAAAAATCTATAAATAATTGACAAAATTGTATTAAATGCCACTAATTTCTTAGAATCATAATTTTAAATCCATCTCATTCATAAGATTAATTATTTATACCCTTTACATCCCTCTCTCTCTATCTCAAACCCTAGTGAATCTCTATGTGATTTTGGAGGGATTTATTCCCTTTATTACATCATGATGAGTCAATCGATCCTTGGGTCTTGTTTTGATTATCCTATATAATTATGATGTTATAGTAATAGACATAGTTTTCAGACACACATTTCTATCCACAAATAGTGTTCAATGTCTTGAGATTCTTGTGGAACCCTTTTATCGACCATTATTCTTAGAGTATCATAACATAGGAGATTTAGTTATTAAACACACCCTATAATTATGTTGTATTTCTTATTGGGATTAAGGACTCTTATAGGATCCTTTTATTGCAATGATGAGTCATTATAATCTAATTATTGGTATAGACCAACTCTCTAGAGTTCATGATCATATTGGCTATTTTATATGGATGATGTGGTTCTACCATATTAATTTGATTAGGGATTAATTAATAAGTGATATGGATTCCAAGATATAGAAATATTTGATCATATACACGAGGATACTAAATATTACCACAAATTGATTGGGATTACCTTCATAGAATAAAATTTTATAAGAACCTATCATCCAACAAATTTGACAGAACATTAGGACATCTTACTTAAGGAAATTCTTTGCATACGACCACAACAATGTAATAAATATAAATGTAAACATGCACCCAAGGACTGCCATGATAAATTTTATGTAACAACCCAATATTTTATCACCCATATATGATGAATAAATATATTGAAGATTTTTAAATAAACTAAAATGATATATACCTTCCATTACATATAGAATGATAAATGTTTTTGGAATAGTGCATGGTGGATTTCAAATATCATTAAATCATATTACAGTTTTACAGAAAATATACTCATATATTTATATGGAAACATTCATGATAACTCTTTATTAATCCAATACACATTGAACATTTTAATGAGAAAGTGAAAAACGATAATAAATGAATGATGAGAATAAAATATCAAATTAATGGGGTTTAAAACAAAGGGTAATAATACTTTTCAATCCCAATTTAAACAAAATATTATTTTATATAATATTTTAAAAAATTAAAATGTGATTTTCTAAAAATATAATGTGTCGTTTTTACATTATATGACCATATAATGTACAATTCAAACCCTATGAAATTATGTATCAAAATGAGAATACAATTTTATTTGAAAATATAATATAATTAGAAATATATTCATGGATATCTCCATAATATTTGAAAACCATTATCTATATATAATAACTTTTATTGAAACCATAAAAATTAGAAATTAAAAATGAAACATTGAATCACATATAAAAGATGGTTTTTGAAAATACAAATAATATATAGTTTTAAATACTAACAATTGATATCATAATATAATTAAAAAATAGGTTTTCTATGAAAATAATCAAAACAATTAAGTTGAAAATAAAAATTTTATAATTTAAGGTAATGATACTTAGAAAACATTAAGAATTCCATGACTCCACTAGTTTTATAACTTTAAGAAGAAGTTCCCCCTTGAGGTTTTAGGTTCAATCCCCATTCTTCATCATTAACTTTGATTGTGATGTAACAGTTTTTTTAAAAAATATTATGTGTATAATATTTTGTTATCATTATAAATTCCATAAAACATTATAAATTAATATTAAAGTGGAAAATAATTTTCACATCTCTTAATTCATAAAGAATGGTCACATAAGGGAATCTAAATTTTTTTCCTAGAATGTAATAGATCTCTAACATTACAAAAAATTGTTTTTAACATTTCCATTAATGATGGAATTAAATGCTTAAAAAATATTTTCATATAAATTATGAAATTAATTTGAAATCTATATTAATTTTCTAGACTATAATTATAATTGATAATCATAGATATGAAAACATGTTTTTCTCACAAAATTATAACATTAATTTCAACTTTAAAAATAAAATGTTTTACATGAAACTAAAATTATTGAAACGTGGATCTTGATAATAACGGATTCTATATATATAGTGGTTTTTTGAAATGAATATGTAAATTTAAAAATTTAATTCCAATTATATAAAATTATAGTATAATATGTTAATGATTTTTTGGAAAATTAAAATTTTTAGGTAAATAATTCCTTTCATATAATCATATTCACTACCATACATGAATGGGTATTTAAATTTAACATAAAATCAAAAAAATACTTATAAAAATTATAATTGATTAACTTATTAAAAATTTGAATATAAGCGTTTTAAAATAATTAATTTTTATAAAATCGTTTTAGAAATTAAATTAATTATTTTATTTTAAAAAAATAAATCCACTGAATCAAATACCACATTGATATGAAATTATTATTAGGAGAAAAATAGTCACAAATATTTATACATATATATCATATTAAAAGGAGGGTTATGAATAATTTATGAACATTCGTGTAACAACATATTTTCTCTTACATTAAATTCAAAACCAAACCAACTAGATAAGTCCAGTACTAAATAAGAAAGCATGGAAATTAAGGAATAATAGAATAGGGGAAGAGGTAAGAGGGGGAGGGTTATTATGATGAGGGAATATTGTGATATCTCTATAAAAATAAATATAGGGGTTCATAAAAAATCATTTATTTTTTGTAAATTGAGTCACAATGTCATATAATTTTGACATGTTATTTAAGAATATCTAATGTGACTCTCGTGAAAATGAAAATAGTATACCAACTACTCTATGAAGGCTTAAGATTGATTATTTTTTGTTTTTTTTGGTTTTCTATTTTTATAGAAATATAGGACCAATAATGGAATCCCAATGTTCATAGATATATTATATATATATATCCCCTTTTAGATTTTATATCCATAATTAAAATATGATTGTGTCTATATTTACACCTTTTCTTTATTGTCACCCTTTCCATGACTCCTCTAGAATTAAATCCTAGCATCATTGCATAATATATTATTTTCACAAAAAATATACTAAGTTTATAATACGGGATGTGGATTTTTCTCCATGGGATATAAACAATGGAGGTAGGCATTTTTGACGGGATGTATTTGTAGTTTCTACCCACATGTGGTCTTTTTTCATCAAAATTAGGAGAGGAAGTCTAAAAGGTTGTTAGGGTATGATTATAAATGAATATTAATAAATAGTGATCTGGTTTGGAGGTATATGATGCTAAATGAATTAATGAATGATAATGGTTGAATCATACGACCTTGTTTTAAATGGTTGTTTTATGTGAGTTAATAGTAACCCTTGATTCGACATCCCATATCATAAGTTCACTAGACTGAGTTCTTCTATATATAAGAAAATTTTTATTGATGATTTAAGATGAGGTACCATGGTTGGATTTCTAACAGACCTTCACATATGCATATGGGTGTGGGTTGACTTCTCTGACCCCATGAACTCCATAGTAAGCACTATGGTTGTTCTATTCATAGGTTTCATGTATGGACAAGAGCACAGAACACCATTACCACTATTCACTTGGGACATACCATCCTACCATTTGTTGACCAATGATCCCATATATGTGTTTATAGTGTGTCCCTTGTGGTTTTAGATTTAAATGTTTTTACACGAACTATGAATTAAAATTTCATACATTGAAAAACTATTAAAAACTATTTTAATAACATGTAAATTTATATTTCATATAAGTTAATTTTCAATTTAATGAAGAATACCATTTATATGATGTTTATTAAAATTATAAAACGAATATATAAACATAAATTTAATTATTTTTTTTCATTATTATCTCAAAATGGTGATAATTTATATTTGTACACATAAATTAAATTGAACATTTACTTAATTTTGAATGTTCACATTGATATTATGTTAATGACCTAGATCTATATATATATTAGTTTATGAAAAAAATATTTTAGAATCTAAAACAAAAAAAAATAACATACAATATTAATAAAACTATGAATTCTAAAATTAAAATAAATATTGTTTTTAAGAATTAATAAAAACTTATATTTTTTTATACAAACCAATTATAAATTAATAGAAGTAATATTATATACATATGAATAAAATTGTAAACTAAATAAATTAATTGACATAAATAAGAAAAATAATTGTACCAAAAATACAACATCAAAAAATTTATATATGGGTATATCCAAATAGAAATTTTAAATATATTTATTTTAACATCATATCATAATTTATTATATAATTTTATAAATATAATCTTAATTTGTCATTAAAAATAAACATGTGTATTTGGAATTATATATTTTTATGTAATAAATGATGTCTTGTTATTTCTAGTTTAATACAAACATTTTTATAAAAATATTATATCAACACACTGAAAAATAAAAAACTATTTCTATTAAAATAAAAATGATATTTAATAATTGTGAGAATTAAAAATAATTTATAATCCAATTATAATTTGATAAAATAAAATTTACTTATATCATAAATTATTATACAACTAGATATTTTTTGGTTTTAGATTATAAAACCATACATTTATAAGACATTAATATGAATATTCATAAATTAACATTATTCTATATTCCACACCATTAAAATAATTTCACACTCAAATCAATTTCATCATTATTAAAGAAATTATGAACATTAATTTCTTGAATTAGGGAAACAGAATTGTAAAAATACTTACATATATAATATTTTTCAAGAAATTAATTTTATAGAACCTAAAAAAATTATGTACCTATTAAATTTTTCTCCTATTGTAATGTTTTAATATCCAATGTCGTCTTAGCCATTACATGGATACTAATAATAAATTTTTGATGAAGGAGAATCATGTTCGAGCCATCACTAAACATTCTTCCTGGTCGAGATATTTTGGATATGAGAGATCCTTACATTATATCATAGTTTAATAAAAAATATCTATAATCATTTATTTTTCTTCACTAATGTGTGATACCTGAAAATTCCAAAAAAAGTTAACAAGTAGTGAAAAATATTGTAAAAGGCTTAGTGAGAATATTATTTCCTAAAAGGAATTTTCAATAAAAATTATGAGTACTATTAACAAAAAATTCAAAATTATATTTTTCAATATAAAATATATAGCATTTTATAAATATATTTTAACAAAATTATATATGGGATATCAAAATATATAAACACTAAAATAAATTTCCAAACACTTTGAAATTACATACAACTTTGATAAAACAATTGTATTTGAAAATAAAATTACTGATGAAATTAATTCTTGGATTTAATAATAATTTCTACAAACGAATTTTTGATAATAATGACTTTTATTCAAAACATATTAATTATAAATACTATATACAATTTTATATTAAATAATATTATTTTAGGTTATCATAATTCAATAATATGATGTTTTTCAAAGTTAATATTTGAAAACTAACTATCGTTTAAAATAAATTTCCCATTTTATAAAATTTAATTCATTACATTGAAGATAATCATTTCCCAATGGAATTTAATGAATCTTATAAATCCTAAATAAATCAAATATTCCTTTATAAGTATCACTTTTAAGGAAAAGTCCAATTGAGGGCATGGGTTGACTCCAAATTTCTCATCACCGGTATTGACACAAAAGTTCATAATTTTTATATTTAAATCATTATTAATGTATGAATTTTCTATTATAAATAAATTATAATATTCTTCATGAATATAAAAAAAAATACAAAGTGTATTATTATTTTCACATATCTTAAAATTTATCAAAACATATTTTTATAAAAAATTACTTTTTCATAATTTTATGATAATAGTAATATTGTTAACATTTATTATAAATAATTCATATAATTAATTTATTTAAATTATTTGAAAATTATATTCTTATAATTCATAAATTGTCACTGACACCAATAGGTCATGGCCATGCATATAATTATGAATTAAAATTACGAAAATGTAATGATTTATTTCTCATAAAATGAAAATTTTATATTCAACATTGAATAAGAAATTTTGTATATAAAATTATTTATTTTTAAAAAAATTAAATTTTTAGAAAAGAAAAATCCTTTATATAATGGAACTCGTAAATGAAAACAAAAATAATAAAAATATCATTTCTGAATCCTATATTAATATTATAAATAAAATTATAAATTTTTCTTAAAATTAGAGTTTTTTAGAAAACAATTCCTTTCATATATTTATATTAATCCTTTTAATAAAAAAAGGATTTCCAAATATATCTAGAAAAATAAAATTTCAGGATTTTTGAAAAATATATGTGTTATTTAGAGTTTCAAAATAATTCCATTTCCTAATCTTATATTGCAATTATAAATTATTGAATTTTTTTAAATAGATATATCATGAAAATAATATCTTACCAATAAGAAATTTGTTTTTAAAAAATAACTTATTGTAAAAAATAAAAATCAGTTACTAAAATGGGTGTTGAAAAACTAATAAGCATAGAATTAGAAATTTACTATTCACAAACAACATATTCACAACTAAAAAAGATACAAAAATATAATCCTCTCCAGAGAATCATTGAAAGGTTAGAATAAAAAAATATTGAAAGGTTGAACTTGGAAAGGAGTATTAAATTGAATGAAGAGAGAGTTATATATATGTGTGTGTGTGTGTGTGTGTTTGGATAACATCAATTTTGATATTCTCTTCATCACCAAGCGTCCATTTAAAAATGAAATTTCCCTTGGTGTTTGATTCTTGATTGGGGATTAATACCAATGAGGGTATACACAGAGATACAATTTTTCCTCCTATGAAAATAAATAATGGATGTATGGGTACTGAATTTAATTGCATCTAGGTCATTCCCACGAATGTTGTCTTGTTTTAAAGGGAGGGGAAGAAGATTATGTGACATAAGATAACGCTTTTAGGGGATTATTAATAATTATTTTTTGTTATTAAATTATTTTTTGCTTTAAAATTTGATGGTAGGTAATGATTGTTTTGGAATGAAACATTATTAGATATAAGTTTTAATCAGTTCAGTAGTATCTCACATTTTTACATTCCACATTGGAATTCCACTCGAATATGATCCTCCATGCATGGAAACTTTTTCCATATACTATTAAATATATGGAATTGGGGATGGTACCCTAGAACACCTTTACACATACATATGGGGATGGTCCAACACAACTTTCCCTTAGTACGCCTCTGAGCTCACTATGATGATGATATTCATTAACTTGCATGCCTTTACTGGTGATCACACCACCCAATCAATTATGCTATATGTATTGACATATCTCCCATATTGTTGAACATTGGTCCCCCATATATAGTTTAGTACGGTCCCTTGTGGGATTAGTTGGAATTTTTTTCATTATGTGTGTATTATAAATATTTACATTAAATAAATACAATTATATATTATTTTGTTAATAATAATAATATATTAATTTTTACCAAGTATGTTAATTTTGTATTTATGTTTTACTTTGAGATATTGTTTATTTAAAATTTCAAACAAATATATTAAAAGAAATTTTTAAATATTTTTAATACTATCACTAAAGGGTGATAAAAACACTATATAAAAGAAAGAAAACAAAAAAAATATTAAATTGATAATTTCATAAAGATATGTTTTTTAATAAACCTATATGAACTTATATATTATTTTTGAAATCTAATAATATATTAATCATAATATTTTATGTTCCTCACCCTCAACCTTTCCTTCACCAACATCTAAATTTCCCTACCTATATCCACTCCCAAAAAACATATTTCCCCTCTTAGACCTCACTTCCACACAAATATTAACCCCATTTCAACATCACATCTTTTTTTGTCACAGTTTGATTAGCTCTCTAGTCCTGAAAAACCCTCCAACAAGTCATTAAAATGGAATCTCATTTCAACTTCATCCTTCCAATCCAAGGAATCATTTTCCCCATACCATTTTTAGCTTCTCTACAATCCATGTCATCTTTTGATACATTCTTCCTCGTTGCTTCTAGTATAGTTTTTCATGTATTTCCATGACATACTTAAAACGTCTACTTGGCATCCCTCTCCATCCGCCTCCACAAAATACAAAGAAAACTATTTACCATAACTTCCTCTACTTCTCCTCAATCCCTATCAAATTTTAATAATATATATTAACAGCCTCTAGTATAAATAAAGACATGTAACCATACCGTCGATGAATCAGTCAACAACCCTCTCCGCATTTTGTCCACATTTCATCATTCCTTGATTCCATCTCCATGAAAATAGTATCATTATTTCACCCATAATCAAATCTTACTCACATATTGTTCTCATTTTCATCCCCTAGGTTTATTCACATAGACCACATGTAGATATTCATCTATGACAACTCAAATCCTTACACATGCATTACATTTTCTCTTATACACAATTCTCTATATCATTTTTCTTTTGGAATAATTTAACTTATTTACTTCATGATTATCACAACAAAACCAAACAAATTATCATTTAGAATATTTTTTCCAAATTTATTGGTATTATTATTTATTATTTAAAGATTCAAATAAATTAGATTTAATTCCCATAAAATATGATTGTTTCCATCATTACGATATTTTATTTCCCATTTTTATTGTTATGGGAATTCTAATTCAATACAATTGATTTATTCTTTGTTTTAAACAAGATTATTCAATTTGATTTAATGATTATATATCCATTTATAAAATTTATCCTCAATTGAATGATTCATATAAAATAAAAGTCCATTATACTCATTTTATTGATATTGTTTGTTCTATTCCTTAGAAAAAATACCATTAATATTAAATTAATGATAAAAATTTTCAGAAATAAATCCACACATTTTATATAGACCACATAATTTAAATTTTTAGATAATAAGGTATAAGGTTATGTTACAAAAAATATGAGATCAGGTTTTTGTTATAGTGAAATTTTTTAATGACTTATAAATCAAGCATATAAAAAATTTCATATATGACTAAAAATTATATCGTTATCTAAAAAATATGATAGAAAACATCTAATGATATTCATGAAACAAATGATTTTCATTATTATAGGTATGTATTATACATATATCAAGTGATGTTGAATTATCAAACTAACCAAATTAATCCGGATAATATATTAAAAATTTATTGAAAGGAAATATATGTTATGTTTTATGATACTATATTAATGACCTAAACCATTATAGTCGATGTTTCATTTTCATTTAATTAAATATATTTTTATTTAATGTTGTTATTGAAGACACATGAGCATACCGCGTTATATAATTAGATTTAAAATAACTTTAATAATATTACAATTTTTAATATAGAAAATGAACAGTAATAACATGATTATTATAAATATATGGATTTAAAAAATCTAATCGACAAAGGAAATTAAAATGATGTACTAAACATGTAAAATCATGCAGCATGTAGCCCTTTTATTAGAGTTTCTAAGGGAGATATTCTCTAGCCTTTTCCATTGTCAAATCAAAATATGAGATCCAACAAATTAATCATTAGGGAAACCATTTATTGGAGAATATGAAGCTTATCAACATCACAAACCAGACCATGTTTTCCGAATGACCCAAAAAAGTCTCACCATCGCAAACCTTAATCTTAGGAAATAATTTGTTGAAATTAATGGAAATGTATCATGAATGTAATAATATGAATATTTTTATTTTATTGATTAATTAACATATTTTCATAGAAACTGTTCTTTTTAAAATGTTTTTTATTTTCATTCAATTAAACATAAATTGTATTTTATGATAATATTAAAATTCAATTAAAGGATTTATTTTGATTATTTATTGCTTTTTTTAAATAAAATTTATTTTAATAAAAAATTATAACTAAATAATTTAATATAATTATAAATGTTCATATAGTTTTTATGATGTGAACTGTACTTTTTATAAGGTTTCAAAAACAATTATTTTTTTCGATAAATATCAAATGTCATTTTAAAGGTGAAAATAAAAAAAAATATTTTGATAAAATAATTTTTTTTGGAATCATAACATAATAATTATACAATCATTAATTTTTAATTATTTGATGAGACAATTGAGTTTTTTGTTTAAAAATAAATACATTATAAATATACAGTTTTTTATATGACATAATAATGAACAAAAAAGATGTAATAAATACAATAATGAGAATAACTCACCAAATATATTTCTCCCCATTAAAATAACATTATATTAAGTTAATTTGAATAATTTTATGATGTCCTTATGAACCCTCCAATCTATATAATACATTTTCTGATTTAGAATTTCATTTCATTTAAAGAGTGACTCACCTTCACATAATCAAGGATAATATTTTAATATGATATGAAATTTTACTATTAAAATAGTAAATAACTCCGCCAATTATCACAATACATGGGTAAAATCAATGTAAGGTTTGTTGTTTTTAATATTCAATTGTATACATTCCAAAACCTATGTTTATGAAATTTTAATGAATTCTCATCTCTTTTACTATATAAACCCAATAATGATCCCACTTATCATCACTAAAAATAAATGATTCAAATTATTTGTCATAAAATACATCTATATAATCCTTCCATGTTTCCCCAAACTCTCAACAATCACTATTCCAATCACTTTGTGCAACACATTCATGAAAGGGTTCCTTCCTTTCTAATATTTAAACAAGTTTCATTATCATGTTATGCCATTTAATTTTCAATTAATAATGACGAGGAATGTTATATAACCTCCACCATACATCCCTTATTATGTATAAATTTTTATAGCTCCATTTCATTCTTGTTATTCTATCCAATGTACACCTATGACCATGTCAGATGTTCTTATGTATCCGGTAATTTCTCTTTTTATTCAGGCTTATTTATTATCGTATGCCTTATTTTTCTAATTATGAATGAGTGGACATGTCCTATATATCACAATTACTATATAATTATGTTAAAAATGATATTTGAACCATTTCTCTATAGTCAAAACATTTATAAATTTTAAGTTACATCATTATGATGTTGAATTATAAATGTGATTTCAATGAAAAAGCAATTGTGTAGAGAATGTCATACCCATTTCTGATAAAATTTCATCACATTTATGCACATTTAAATTCTAATTATTTAATAACATGTATATATTCCTGAATCCATGATCATGTAAAAATTTATTATTAACAATGAATCCATTTCTAATGATCTGTGTGTCACAATTGAGCTTGAGAATGAAAAGAAAGTGACGGGTGCACCCGGAAGTATATAGTGATCTTATACATGGGGTAATGTTTAGTATCCTGAGATGTAAAATTGGGATAGGGGTTTACATGATTAATTTATTTTAATTAATCAGCCATGAATTATTTGGGGTTTATCCTTTACCTATTTTTATGATGCAATGTCTTATGTTATTGCCCAATTTCTTATGATATTATTACCAAGATATATCATGAAATATTATTCATCTCCCTTTATGACACAATGATTGGCCTCGTAAAACATGTATTATAATCATCATGTTCTTACATGTTTATTCCCTTATTGTGTGTTATGGATAATCCCAATATCATGTATTTCCAAAGGTTATCCAATGTATTTTTTTGCTCAAGACTATTAAAAACGTTTTCTTGTAAAGATGTTGTAAAGAATATTTTATGTTATAATGAATGGTACATAATTCACAAAGATAATATAATTATAGATCATTTAGGTTTTTTTAACTTTATTTTTTTGAAAATAAATAATTTATTAATGAGGAATAATGAGAAGTTTAAATATAGTTGGTATCAAAGTAAATGTTTTGTTGTTTTTGGGATTACAATTAGAAAAAAACTAGTGAATGATTTACATATAAATATATGAAAAAAGAAACCCTAAATTATTCTTATTATTGAGTAGTTGTTTTATGAATAAAATATATCCCCATCTTGATAATACATGTGGATGTGTTTTAAGAATATAAATACCAGTGACTAACAATGTCGATATGGTGTTCAGGGCCTGACTCAGGGTATCTTGGTACACAACAATGGTCTATACAACACACATAGTTTGAAACTACAAGGGGATATGATTTTTTAAATTCATATTCAATTTATTAAATATTATTAAAGGGAAAAAATTCAATAGGAATATATGTTATCAAATAGGTCATGGATATCAATGATTAAATCCTAGAAATTCATAAGTTAAGGAAATATATTTCATTTATATGTTTAACTTTTAATTTATTTGTATTATCCTTTCTGTGGTTAATAGTTTTAATATAATAATCCATATTTTTTCTTTTTATAAAGGGAATGGTTAAACATATAAAGAATAATGTAAATAAACATCGGGATTTGAATTTTGATTATTTCTCCAATGAAAATCGCAACACGATGGGAGGATAAATTATGGAATTCATGACTATAATCTATTAGATGAATCATTATTTGAATAGAAATCTAGATCAAGTGGATCTTCCATGTTCAAAAAAAGAGAATAGTCTGCAATTGAGAGTTTCATGCAACAAAGGCCTCCTACATTAAATGGCTCATCTGATCACATAATTATTGAATAATTGATCATCCTCATTAATAAGTTTTTCTCCATCATGAAATACCACGTTCAAGATAATTTTGTTTTGTATTTTTATCATATCAACAGTGAACCTGATAAAAATTTGATATTAATAAAACAATATGAATCCTAAGGATGATATCAAGGATATGGGATTAATGAATTTCAATAACAATGTTTTTAGATAAATATTTTTCCAACAACGTCCGACTTAAAATATATATGGATTTTCTTTTCTTAAAGAAAAAATACATAGACACTATCAGGGTGTATAAGTAATACATATCAGTTATTTCATGATACACTACCATTTTAACCATCAAACATCAGTGAAATGATTACTAATTCTTTTGTGGGAGAAAATATAGACTAATTAAATCCCTATTTGTAATGACCCGAAATTTTGAATCAATCTTATTTCCTAATTTTTTGTCTTATTTTATTTTATTTTTGTACTCAAAAAATGTGTCATTGATAACATGAGTATAATTAAAATGAGACCGTTTGGTTTTGACTATTATATGACCATTGGTCAATATGACCCCTAGAAACTAAACGTTTTGATTATTGTCTCTAAATACAAGTAATCATGGTTAATTATTATAGAAAGAAGATTCAATGGCCTCACCTAGTAGTCTTGGACCGATCGAAGCCCATCTAACAGAACTTGGGAAGGAGGTAGCACCCCTGGGCTTTGTTCTAGACCAAACCCAACCCGAACATCATCGTGTGAAGCTATAATAGAATCACCTTTGCGAGAAGTTCAAACTGATTGAAAATATTACTCGTGTGATGTTAGCCGAGCCTCCCTCAGATTCTCCCACCTTAGCAGAGATTACACTTAGGTCCTATGCTGGTGTGATAAGGGGCTATGTAAGGAGACCGTAACTGCCTTGTGTAATCCTTTGTTTTAAATAAAAATTGGGATTTCCTCTTATAATGAAGATTATGTATTTTCAAATTACTGAATAAATATAGTATGCATATGTTTGATGAATTTTATAAAAAAGGATATTTTAAAAATGTTTATGTAAACCTTAAATAATTAAAAATGTGTAATGATATTCACAAAAAGGTCTTCTACAATTATGTTCAGTAAAAAATTTAGAGTCTAATAAGATCAATTTGATTTCTGATGAATAGTAAAGTATGAATAGTGATTTTATTCTTAGGATTAGTAATGTGACCAAATGGATTAGTAATTTCACTTAAAGAAAGTATTAATATAATCTAGGCACCTTGATTAAGTAATGTGATTCAATAAAATGGTTAAATAACGGTTTCATAAATTATTATTCAAGTATTTGTTTTTTCAGGTGAATAGTGTTTTTTAATTAAAAATTAAATTAAAAAAATTTAGAAAATTATTTTTATAAAATGAATTTCATTTTGGAACTTAGAGCATCAATATTATGTTAAGGTAATTTTTGGTGTTTTTTCTGAAAAAATGAATTTTCGGTCAATAGTGTATTTATTTAAAAATTAAATTAAAAATATTTAGAAAATTATTTTTATAAAATGGAGTTCATTTTTGAAATCAGAGCATTGATATTTGGTTAATGTTAAATTTTGGGATTTTTCTGAGAATGTTGAATTTTCAGTGAATAGTAAAAATACAGTTTTATGGTTTCGGTATGTTTAATGACATCATAACTGTATTATGATGATTCCATGAAATATTTTAAGGGATGGTCCACAAAAGGTGATTAATTATTTTATGGGGGCCACATTTGGCCTAACTCTATGGGAAATACCATGGGAGAGAACATGGTATTGAGAAAACCACTTTTGAGTTGTCCCTTGGCCATTAATGCCTTGTCCCCTCACTTTCCATATAAATACCAAGCCATCCTCTCATCCATTTCAACTCCCCACTCTTCCCCCAACGAATTTCTGGTCTCATTGCCTCCCAATGAGCCCCCAAGCCCTCAAGGTCCCAACCTTTGTGTTTTAAGAGTTACATTTTAAGGTAAGGGATCCGACCTCTCTCTTTCTTTTCAAGTAATCTCTTTTATGTCATTTCTTTTCTTCTCCATGTTCTTATTTTGGAGTATGTTATTTTATTTTCCTCTTACTGCCCTTTTAATGTTCACATTATGAGAGACCCCCTATTGCTCTCATCATTTCATTTTAAGAAAGTTCAAGTGGCTCCGTTAGGCTGCCGAATTTTTAAGGGATTCATCCACCTTTCTCATTTTTCGAAGTTCTACTTTCATGTCAAGTCTTTAAAGTTCCTTTTTTATTATGTTGGGGTATGATATCTATATCTATCATACCAATCTTTTGTGATCATATGATGAGAGACCCCATTTGATCTATTCCATTCAATATTTTGAAGTTTTAAGTGACGTCGTTAGGCTGGTTCTTTCACCATTCTCGTTTTCAAGATCTATTTTCATGTCAAGTTTTTCAAATTCATTTTTATTATGTTGGGATATGATATCTATATCTATAATACTGATCTTTTGTGATCATATGATGAGAGACCCCATTTTATCTCTTCAATTCAGTATTTTGAAGTTTTAAGTGACGTCGTTAGGCTGCCGAATTTTTAAGTGGTTCTTTCACCCTTCTCATTTTCAAGATCTATTTTCATGTCAAGTCTTTCAAGTTAATTTTTATTATATTGGGGTATGATCTCTATATCTATCATACTGATCATTTATTTTCATATGATGAGAGCCCCAATTTGATCTCTTCAATCCATTTTTAGAAGATTTAAGTGACACCGTTAGGATGCCGAATTTTCATAAGATAAATCTTATTTTTGTCTTCCTTTCATGTTCTTTATTTCATATGGTATATTTTCATATTTCATTACCATATTATTAAATAATTTATATTTTGTTCCCCTACTATTTTATGTATCATTTTTGAGTGTGTGACCCATGTGCCCTCTCTTTTCAATGTTTTCTAAAACCATATATCTTAGATGTTATTCTGCATAGTTTTCGTTTCAAAATGCCTCCCTCTTTATCTCAAAATAATTTTATGTTATTAAGTGAATACTTAAAGCTCTTATTTCTATAGGGGTATTCAAATATATATCGAAATCTTCTATTTTAAATTCTGGGATTTACATACATGATACCCTCTTTCCCTTTCCATGGGTTTAAAGTGACATAAAGATCATGTCTTTAAAGAAGTTTTTAAAACATTATGATTATGAAATGAAACCCATTTATTTTATGCTATATGGGTTGTTTATGAAATGATTGATGATGATATTTGTGGCTAACATTATAATAAAGACATGTCAAGGGTGCGCTGAGATAGAGCTCCAATGCATTGGGTAAAGACTTAATCTCTAGAGATGGCCTTCTAGACTGATATCCTGGTGAATAACCTTGGTAATTTTTAATGACACCTTGGTGAAACGAAATTATTGTCAATATTAAATTTTGTAACCACATATTCAAGTTATGAAAAATTTTATTTTTATTATGATATATCTCAAGATTTATTTCTCATGCCTTAAAGTTCTTTTCATTACCTTATTTAAGTATCTCAAGTTCACATGTAAAATGTTTCTCTTGTTTCCCTTACTAGGCCTTCTGCTCACCCTTTCTTTTGTTGTATGTCCCCAGGTTATGAGATGCATTAATGAACCTAGTATGAACATGAGGATAATCCTTTAATGTGTTTAAGAAGAATGTTTTATTTTTTCATGTTTTATGTTCCCGGTTTCCAAGACATTAAACCTTAAAGATCCTCAGTTTTGTAAAATGTAATGAAAGTTTATGTGATAAAAAGGCGGGATGCTATAGTTGGTATCAAAGGATGGTTTAGTTATTTGTGGAAATTAGGATATTAAAACTTTAGGAAGAATCCTATAGAAAATTATATATATAGGAAATCTTCCTGGTATTTTGGTGAGTATTGAGTAATGGGTTTCCAAGAAAATACATCCATGTCTAGATACGAGCAGGTAGAGGTGGCTCTGGCACATATGTACATAGGGGTAAAACCCGAAAACATCGCTTTGAGCTAGACTAAAATGAGAACTGGTACACGACAACGGGCCTTGTTGCACTCTTGGTTACGACACTCCAAGGTGATATTCTTTGGAAAATTCATAAGCTTAGGATGAACCATTATTAAAGGAACAATGATAAAATAAAATAATGATTCACATAAGAATATATAATCATGGATAACCAATATTGGAACCTAGGGGATCACAAGTTAGGATATACTTTTATTATACCATTTTATCCTTTTATGCTTATTGTTTCCTTTTCATGATTATTGGCTATGTATTTAAGCCCCTAATTATAGTTTCTTTTCTTAGTTAATGGTGGGAAATGGAAGAACATGTCCCAACAACCAATGTGATAGAAAATGAAACGATTTCTGTGTTAATATGACAGAGATGATTAGGGGATTAGAAGATGATTATTATTTTGGAAGACGTTCACTATTTTGGGGACTCTATATGATCGACGTAAATAGATTACTACGGTATTTTCATTGAGGAGTAAGGTTGATTTATATTTAGAAGAATCAATGAATTTAAGGTGGAATTATAGTAATTTAGGTTACTTATGGGAATGATTAACCTATCTTGGGTAAAATATGATTAGTTTAGCTACTTTTTTTATAAGATGTTAGGAGTGGTTGATGTTGTTTGGAGATGAACAATGAAGTTTATTTTGGAAGACTATGTTATCAAATCCCTCTTGTATTTGGGTGTCAATCTTAGTTTGGTTTATTTTGAGGAATTTTAAGGACTGTTATTTATAGAATGGTCTATGATGAACTTTGGGTAATACCATCGAACTTTGAAGATTTAAAAGTAGTTTCCATTCCTATGGGATTATTTCTTTTTGAAGAGTTGTTTTACCTTAACCTTTCTGTTTTTGGGATAATGTTTAAAGATAGATGAAATAGATAGTTAATCATCTGTGGATTATCTGATTCTCTAGAAGATGATTCTTGTGTTTTGATGAGACCAAGTAGTTTTGAATGCTCATCGTTTGGAGAAAAGATTAGTTTTGGTAAATCTTTTTAAAGGATGAAACTCTACATGAAGGTAGGTTTATTTTCTTCTGTTTTTGTTATATGTAGTAAATGAATTCCTCAAAATCATGAAATGGAAAGTAAAACAAAAACGTTGATGGTTTATGTTTCCTACTAGATAATCAAAGACCGTTTACACAAATCATAAGGCTAGGATTTTTTTATGGATAACATTTTCCTAATCATGTTTTCTATCACTCTCCCTCAGAACTTCACCCTTTGTTTTCTCATCCATGTCCATGTTTTCCTACATGGAATCCTAGTGTGGGCTAACTCGGGTGACCTTTGTACTTCCCTTTCTTTCTATTAATGTAATAGTTTTACTGACACCTTTTCCGATGTGGGAATTTAAATGAAATTTTAAAACCCAATTTTAAAAATTCCGAGGACATAATTTCTTAAGGTGGGAAGATTGTAATGACCCGAAATTTTGAATAAATATTGTTTCCTAATTTTATGGTTTATGTTATTTTATTTTTATACCCAAAAAAATGTTTCATTTGATAAATGAGTATAATTAAAATGATATCGTTGGGTTTTGACTGTTATATGACCATTGGTCAATATGGCCCCTGGAAACTAAAGGTTTTGATTATTGTCTCTAAATACAAGTAATCTTGGTTAATTATTATAGAAAGAATATTTGATGGCCTCACCCAGTAGTCATGGACCGATCGAAGCCCATATAACAGAACTTGAGAAGGAGGTAGCATCCATGCCCTTTGCTCTGGAGCAAACCCAAGACGAACTTCATCATGTGAAGCTAGAACAGAATCGCATTTGCGAGAAGTTCAAACTGGTAGAAATTACCACTCGTGCGATGTTAGCCGAGCCTCCCTCATATTCTCTCACCTTAGCACACCTTACACTTAGGTCCTATGCTGGTGTGATAAGGGGCTATGTAAGGAGACCGTAACTGCCTTGTGTAATCATTTGTTTTAAATAAAAATTGGAATTTCTTCTTATGATGAAGTTTATGAATTTTCAAATGACCGGATAAATATAGTATGCATATTTTTTATGAATTTTAGTAAAATGATATTTTAAAAATGTTTATGTAAACATTAAATAATTAAAAATGTGTAACGATATTCAAAAAATGGTCTTCTGCAATTATGTTCAGAACAAAATTTAGAGTCTAATAAGATCAATTTGATTTTTGATGAATAGTAAATTATGAATAGTGATTTTATGCTTAGGATTCGTAATGTCACCAAATGGATTAGTAATTTCACTTAAAGCAAGTATTAATATAATCTAGGCACCTTGATTAAGTAATGTGATTCAATAAAATTGTTAAATAACCGTTTCATAAATTATTATTCATGTATTTATTTTTTCAAGTGAATAGTGTTTTTTAATTAAAAATAAAAATAAAATTATTTAGAAAATTATTTTTATAAAATAGATTTCATTTTTTAACTGAGAGCATCGATATTATGTTAAGGTAATTTTTGGTGTTTTTTATGAAAAAATGAATTTTGGTGAATAGTATATTTATTTAAAAATTTAATTAAAAATATTTAGAAAATTATTTTTATAAAATGGAGTTCAGTTTTGAAATCAGAGCATTGATATTTGGTTAATGTGAAATTCTGGGATTTTTCTGAGAAAGTTAAATTTTTAGTGAATAGTAAAAATACAGTTTTATGGTTTTGGTATGTTTAATGACATCATAACTGTGTTACGATGATTCCCTGAGATATTTTAAGGGATCCACCAATGGTGATAAATTATTGTATAGGGGCCCCATGTGGAATACCTCCATGGGAAATACCATGGGAGAGCACATGGTTTTGAGAAAACCGCTTTTGAGGTGTCCCTTGGCCATTAATGCCTTGTCCCCTCACTTTCCTTATAAATACCAAGCCATCCTCTCATCCATTTCGACTCCCCACTCTTCCCCAATGAATTTCTGGTCTCATTACCTCCTAAAGAGTCCTCCCAAGGTACCCCCAAGCCCTCAAGGTCCCAACCATTGAGTTTTAAGAGTTACGTTTTAAGGTAAGGGATCCGACCTCTCTCTTTCTTTTCAAGTAATCTCTTTTATGTCATTTATTTTATGCTCCATGTTCTTCTGTTGGGGGATGTTCTTTTATATTCCTCTTACTTCCCTTTTAATTTTCATATAATGAGAGACCCCTTCTTACTCTCATCAATTCATTTTATGAAAGTTTAAGTGGTGCCGTTAGGCTACTGAATTTTTAAGGGATTCATTCACCCTTATCATTTTTCAAAGTTCAACTTTCATGTCAAGTCTTTCAAGTTCCTTTTTATTATGTTGGGGTATTATCTCTATATCTATGATACTGATCTTTTGTGATCATATTATGAGTGACCCCATTTGATCTCTTCAATTCAGTATTTTAATGTTTTAAGTGACGCTGTTAGGATGGTTCTTTCACCCTTCTCGTTTTCAAGATCTATTTTCATGTCAAGTCATTCAAATTAATTTTTATTATGTTTCGGTATGATCTCTATATCTATCATACTGATCTTTTGTGATCATATGATGAGAGACCCTATTTGATCACTTCAATTCAGTATATTGATTTTTTAAGTGACGCCGTAAGGCTGCCGAATTTTTAAGTGGTTTCACCCTTCTCATTTTCAAGATCTATTTTCATGTCAAGTCTTTAAAGTTAATTTTTATTATGTTGGAGTCTGATCTCTATATATATCATACTGATCATTTATGTTCATATGATGAGAGACCCTATTTGATCTTGTCAATCCATTTTTGTATGTTTTAATTGACGTAGTTAGGCTGCCGAATTTTCATAAAAGAAATCTTATTTTTGTCTTCCTTTCATGTTCTTCATTTCATATTATATATTTTAAAATTTAATTACCATATTCTTAAATACTTAATATTCTGTTCCCCTACTGTTTTATTTATCATTTTGGAGTGGGTGACCCATGTCCCCTCTATTTTCAATGTTTTCTAAAACCATGTATTATAGACGTTATGCTACATAGTTTTCATTTCAAAATGCCTCCCTCTTTATCTCAAAATCATTTTATGTTATTAAGTGAATACTCAAAGCTCTTATTTCTACAGGGGTATTCACATATATATCAAAATTTTCTATTTTAAATTCTGTAATTTACATACATGAAACCCTCTTTCCCTTTCCGTGGGTTTAAAGTGACATAATGATCATGTCTTTAAAGCAGTTTTTATAACGTTGTGATTATGAAATGAAACCCACTTCTTTAATGCTATATGGGTTGTTTATGAAATGATTGATGATGATATATGTGGCTCACATGATAATAAAGACATGTCAAGGGTGCACCCAGATAGCGCTCCAATTCATTGGGTAAAGACTTAATCTCTAGAGATGACCTTCTAGAATGATACCTTGGTGAATAACCTTGGTAATTTTTAATTACACTTTGGGGATGGACCTTGGTGAAACAAAATTATTTTCAATGTTAAATGTTGTAGCCACATCTTCAAGTTATGAGAAATGTTATTTTTATTATGATATATCTCAGGATTTATTTCTCATGTCTTAAAGTTCTTTTCATGACCTTATTGAAGTATCTCAAGTTCACATGTAAAATGTTTCTCTTGTTTCCCTTACTGGGCCTTCTGATCACCCTTTCTTTTGTTGTATGTCCCTAGGTTATGAGATGCAGTAATGAACCTTGGATGAACATGAGTAGAAGCCTTTCAAGTGTTTATGAAGAATGTTTTATGTTTTCATGTTTTAAGTTCCCACTTTCCAAGACACTAAACCTTAAAGATCCTCAGTTTTGTAAAATGTAATGAAAGTTTATGTGATAAAAAGGTGGGATGCTATACTAGTGAATCATGATTTTGATAGCAATGAGTAAATTTTCTCCAGTTCCATCAATATTGAAATGGAGATCAGTGAAATCTGAGGTATCATACGGATAAGAAGAAAAATGTGGATATCAATTTTTGTGGTATGATAGAGAGAAAAGATGGACCAATGAAAATTTATCATTCCTCTTTCATAGGTTGGGAAGTAATATGCCTTCATACTCTATTAAGAGGGAGTAAATTATTTAGGTGAGGGATGGAAGGGAACCTATCCAGCGATTGATGGTGTAGGAAATCCTACTACTACGATGGATGAATGGAATCTTCCAATCAATAGTTAGTGTATTTTTCATTAATAAACTTCAAGAAACCAAGGAGTTTTTAAAACCAATACACTAGGCCAAGGGTTTTCTGAGACAACTAACAAACTCTATTGTATGTAAGAAGATAATGTTTCATCAAAACTGCTGAATTGGATCTATATAACGAGGGGTGATAGGTATGGTAGTTTTTCATTCAAGAAGATTGAATTTTCTTTTTGATTGCAGTTTTATGAATTCCTTCTTATCATGAAATTTTAGTATAACAATTCAAACCGCATCCCAATTCACAGTAGTGGGGTTATGATGACGATAGAAAATGGAGAAATTATTTTTCCCAAGTATATAAATCTTCCCATATCACAATTTTTGTGATCAATATCCTGATAAACCTTTTTGTACTGATTTTTTTTGTAATTTGATGTAATTTTGGGAATGGAATGTCATTATTAGTATAAAGACAATAGAAATTTCCACGATATCGAAATTTCTATCCATATTAAGAATTGACCCCTTGATTATACATAAGTGCAAGGAGGAGGGTGAATCTTATTTAACAAATTCATATCAATAATTGATATTATTTCACAATGAGAAAGTATTTCTAGCCTTAATGTGTGATTCTATGGAAATAATCAACCCTAAAGCAGTTTAATTGTGAAGGAATAAACTGATGTGTTTTCTGAGGAATTTCATTGTAATCCTAATATCCTTAATGTTGAATTTAAAATTGATCATATATATGTGGAATTACAATTGTATAATAATTCATATAGAATTGATATTGTGGAACATGTGGTGATAAATAAATGTCTACTAGAGAATATGGATAAGGCTTTCATAATCCCATGTGATTCAATATGAGGATCTACAATCTTCTTAATTAAAAAGAACAATGGTTCAATCCACTACTATTATATATTATCATTTACTCATCAAGATCAAGATAATGAACAACTATCATATTCCATATATTGATGACTTGATTTATTATCTATTTGGAGTACAATAGTTTTCCAAGGTGGATCTTCGATCAGGATATTACCATTATAGTGTGAAAGAGGAGGACATCTCCATGAATTATTTTTATACAAGGTACATTCAATATGAATTTAGTGTAATTCCATTTAGAATCACTAATTCTCATGAAATCATCCTAGACATAGTGAATATAGTATTTAGAAAATACTTTGAAAAATCAGTGGTTTTCCTTATAGATAATAATCAAATATAATCCAAATGATAGAAGGATCGTGAATATTATTTGAATATTATTAAATAGACCATAAAAAAGGAAATTAATTATGAAAAGTACATCAAATTTGAGTTATAAATGAAGGATTTCTAATTCTTGGGACATAACATCACAACAAATGAGATATCAGTACACTCTTAAAAAATAAAAGAAATAAAGGATAGTCGAGGACAACATCGATGGTAGATAGCTATAGTTTTAAAGGGGTAGTTGTGTATTATCCCCGATTTGTGAGAAATTTATCATGATTTTAAAAACCTATATGCAATGTAACTTAGAAGGTATTAATGTTTTCTAGGATTGGTGATAGCAATGAAATATTCAAGGACGTGAAAATAGGGCTTATCACTGTGCATGTGCTCACAGTACCCACATGTGGAGAACATTTCGTGGTATTCAATGATGATTTGAAGAAGGTCTTGGGCTATGTGTTGATGAAAAAGGATAAAGTCATTGGTATACATTAAGGTAGTTTAATTTTCATGAACCCAACTATAGAACACATTATTTTAATTTGGCTACATTGATTTTATCTTTAAAAAATTGCATTATTATATCTTTTTGGGGATGTTTGAAATATATACAGTTCAAAAAAAATGTCATGTATATATTCACATAACATGAGATGAATATGTTCCACTAATGATGGTTAGAGAACATCAAATACAATGACTAATCAACTCAATACCATCCTTGGAAATAATATAATATGGAATATGTTCAAAGAAGAGAGGATCCATCAATTCATTCGTTGATGAGAATTGAGAATGATATAATCATCATAGAATTGGAAGTTATGTACATGGGAATCATAATAGAAGGTCCATCATAAATACATTAACACAATATTTTGTAACATTCTCGTATAGGGATGTAAAGGATGATCAAATAGTATATCTAAGAATTCAGAAGAAATTGGAAGCTATAGAGAAAGGGAAATCCATGGAGTTCAATGTTAATGATGAAGGTGTTGTGGGATTTGGTTCAACACTATGGGTACCATAAAATATAGAGTTAATGAATGATTTGGTTGATTATGAACAAAGCTCAATCTTCTCTATCCTCCCAATAATAATAATGAGGTATCATGATCTCAATGAAAGCGATTGGTGGGAAAATATGAAGAAGGAGATCGAATACTATATAATAAGATGTCTCATGTTTAATCACATGAAAATGTAATGAAAAAAGTCAATGGGGGTGATGCAACCAAAACCCATACATATAAAAAAATTAAAATACATCACCATGAACATTGTCATTAATCATCCAAAGACAAAAAGAGGGAATAATGATATATAGGTTTTGTTAGATCTTCAAACATTGATTTTACACTTCATTATGATACAATAAGAATTCTAAAGGGTTTTACCATCATGGATACACATCAAGGAATTGGCTAGGGAACATGTTGAACCATTATCAATTGTATCTGGTCATGATAATATATTAACCTTAATGTTCTAGAAAATTCATCAATATATTCTATAAACTGAGTTTATCTTTTGGGAAAATTATCACCCTTAAACTAATACCTAATTAGAGAAGACCTTCAAGACAACCTAAGAGATGTTGAGATCATGGTCAATTGAATTAAAAGGAAAATGAGATTAATATCATCATTGGGTTGAGTTCTCTTACAAAAATATTTTCCTCTAGAGCATCCAAATGTATTCCTATGATTACCATTATGAGATGTGTTACAAGACACATGCATACTAGGACGAAGGTAGGGAATGAAAACTACAAGGATTGCAAATGGTCAAGGAAGTGGTGATAATGTTTTAGACCATTCAACATCACATCAAGGATTATCACAGATGAAAAAAGATCTCTGAATAAAATTTTCAATGAGACACAGAGTTTTATGATTGAGAAATTCTATTCCTCTGTATATCTCGATAAATGAAAGGGATGTGATTTGGGAAAAAGGTAATGATTAAACCAAGATACACCATCCCTTATGAAAAAATTGATCACATCGAAGTAGTCACCATTCAACTTTCACTCCCACCCAACCAATTTCATGTCCCTGATGTATTTCATGTATCGATCATAGGGATGAAAAGTTAATAATATTTCCTTATGAAATTTCCATTCCTTCTTGTTTTGAAAATCACAAACACCATATCTTAAGGAAAATTTCATTTACACTATGTTTTACTTGATAAGATAACTTCTCCTTCCCCAACAAAATTTATCCTTAACATGTTTTTCGTTGTTCATATTTTTTATAATTATAAAATTATGTTTCATATCTAAAACCTCATAATCATATAAATACATAGTCATAGAGAATTATATTTATAGGACCAGAATTATGGTTCTGAATTCTATGAATTCCGACTACGACATTTTCTGAGTTCAGATTCCGAGTTCTCTGAATTCAGACTCGAAACTCTTTTGAGTTTATACTCCGAATTCTTATGAATTCAGACTTCTAACATTTTTCAGTTCAGACTCCGAATTCATATGAATTCAGACGCCAAACATTTTATGGTTAGACTCCAAATTCTTTTGAATTCAGATTCCAAATTTCCTTGAAATTCAAAATTGGGAATTCTATATAATTCAAGTTCCTAATTATTCTAAAGAACGAATCTGAATATCCTTGTATTATATACACCAAATGTGTTTTTAGTTAGACACTTAACATTCCTTTTTCCTTACACTCAGAAAAATTAATTTGGTTAAGCAACCATATATTTTTTTTCTTACTCTTTTTTTGTTATAAAACGATGATGCACATTCAGTTAAAAACTAATTGTTGTTTGACTGATAGGTGTACAGGTCCCTCCTAAATTGAAGGAAAAATATGAACCTTAAAGGATGGATCCGACCATTGGATTTGTTCCTATAAATAGGAGCTCATTTTAATGAGCACACAACTTGGACTAACTATTCTATAACTATAGAGATTGCATCCTGTTGAAGTGATTTCTAGAGAGAGACTATCATGCATAGTGCATACTGAACTTCTTCTTCATAATTACATTGTACTACTCCCAATGTTGTCGAGTACATTCGAGGGCTTCCGAGGATAGGAAGACAGAGGTGCCAACTATCAAAAAGTTCAAGGAATTCTGTGCTGAGGAAGACAAAGTTGCCGACTACCTCGATGATGAGGGATTTTGGGGATAACAATACAGACTTCGATATTCATTTCGAGGGCTTACCCAGTTATGGGTAAGACAAAGTTTCTTGAAATTATAAATAAAGGGACATTTATCCAAAGTTTTTGGATACCCTTCTATTTGGGTTCAGATATTTACTACCTGTTAAAAGTATTATAAGAAGTTTTCCACTGTATTTTTATTGTTAATGATAGTATAACTATCTTATAATTTATTATTCTTGTACTCTATTTAGTAAGATTTTATACGTTGTAAAGGAGAATCTTTTTCTTTGTAAAATTTTGTTATATTTCATTTCTGGAATCACATTTTTGGAATTACATTCTCAGAATCACTTTTCTAGGATCATGCATGTTTTTATAACTAAGTGGTATTGTGAATTCACATTTTATCACATTGTTAGACATTACCATCCTTAAAATATCCAAATGATTTTATTAATGTATGCAATTACCCCCCCCCCTCTCTTGGATTTTGAACATCTACATCATTATTATGATACTACAATAAGTATCATTTAGATCCTACAATTGGTATCAGAGGATGTATCTGAAATACTTATATTCAAATATAAGTTTTCGTTTCTCAAGTTTTTCATTGTTCTTCATTTTTCATTGCTGAAGAATACCCTCATAGTTCTCTTATATTTACTACTAACAAGTTTGTGTGGAATGATTTTATTTAAGAGGATAGAAATCATTGTTAGTTCATAGACAACCAGAATCCAACTAAAACAGCTATTTTTGATGGGAATGATTACAAATATTAGAGAGATTCATTGAAGGAATTTATTATCAGCACCGGAGTAGACAGTTTTGTTATGCTTACTAGAGGATATAAAATCCCCGACAAGGAAGCTAATACATTCACCACCCAGTAAAAGCAAGAATATCAACTAAATTATATGGTACACAATACATTGCTTTTTTCCATGACTAGAAATATATATCCAAATTTCATCTTGTAAAGAAGAAAATTGTATTTTAAAAAATCTTGAAGTTAAATAGTTTGGAACATCAAAAGTCATTGAAACTATAATATCAATGCTCGGAGTGTAACATAATGGGTTTTTCATTCCTTATAGAGAACCCATATGTAAGAAACAACATAGATTCATTACTATTGTTAATAGTTTACAATCTATGGGTGAGAATTGATTGGTTGATGAAGCACTTATGTACAAAATCATAGATATCATGCTTAATGAATTGGAATCCAAGAGGACATTTATAGATGAAAATAGAAAGGTTACTCAAATTTATCTTGATAAACTTTTTGTAACTCTTTTTTAACATGAGAATAGAATGAAGAGAGATGTTGAAAATACTATGATGAATAATGGGAATGGTAGTGTTGATTTTATAACAACATCAAATCATATGAAATACAAGACTCCTGAGAGAGTTATAAGATCCAAATCCAAGAAGGTTGTTATTCAATCCAAATCTAGTGGAAGTGAATCTTCAAAAAATAAATTCTCCAATTTTCATAAATAATGAACAAGATTGTTGGACAAAAGAACATTCAATCCAGATACAAGAAGAAGGAAAGGAATAATAATAAAGACTCATAAGTCACATATTATGAATGAGAAAGAGCTGGACATATAAGGCCTGATTGTCATATGTGTAAGAAAATGGAAAGAAAGAAATATCATTATGATTTAAATAGAAATAAGTATTACAAAGATAAGGCTATGAAAAAGCATGATAAGGAAAATTCTAGATATACTATTCTTACTAAGTAATTACCGTATCTTTCTAATTATATTCATATGAAAACCCTTGATTTTTAATTTCTTTCAAAAAACCCTGAGGAAGTTAATTTTGAGAAGTATAACGATTCTAAGGATCTAGAAATTTTAATTTGAAAGAATTTTTTTTTCATGCCTAACTATAGTTCTAAATATGATGTTTTGGAAGATAAGAACATAGTTATTAGGCAAAGGTTGGATATATTTTCCATCAATAAGTGTTTGTCAAAAATCACCTTTTGTAATTTTTTTGATAAGATGTATTCCCAAATTAGACCTCTAAGAAATTATTCTGGATTTGGTTATAGTTGTTCAAAACTGATTTTTAGTAACAATTATTTTGTTCCTCAAATTGCTCTATTCTGCACTATGTGGCAGTGTGGTGGGCATTGGGAAAAAATTGTTCCTTAAAAAGAAATTAGTCTTTAGGTTTTTATAAAGCTTATTTTTCAAAGAAAATTTGGATTCCAACAATTTTGCATTTTAATGTTTCCGGATCCAAGAAAGTTTGTATTCCAAATGTCTAACGCACTATTTTTTAGGAAAGTAAAGAAATTACCAACAACAATGCATGGTACATGGATAGTGGATGTTCCAGGCATATGATTGGTAACAAAAAAAACATTTAAAGGATTATCAAGAAGAAAGGAGGGAAAGTAACTTTCAGACATAATGCTTAGGGAGAAATTATCTTCATAGGTTACATCATTATTCTTGGAAAAGCTTTGATTTCAAATGTTTTATTTGTTAAGGGTATTAATCAAAATCAAGTTAGCATAATTCAATTTTGTTATGAAGGTTAGATTTTTAATTTTTGTAATGACAAGTTCTTAGTACACAATTTAAAGGAAGAGTTTATTATTTCTACATATAGGAAAAAGAATGTTTACACACTAAACATACAAGACCATAGGGTCTATGATCTAACTTGACTTTGTATAATGGAATAACTTTCATGGTTGTGGCATATATGAATAAGACATTGTAACCTTAAAAACCAATGCATACGCACTATGAAAATATTAGATAAGGATCAACCAGAGTATAGATTTTATTCTTCAAAAGTTTGTGATCCATGTCAATATAGCAAGAAACATAAATTAAGTTTTAAATTAGTAAAAAAATTATCAACTATTGATTCATTACATTTAGTTCATATGGATCATTTTTTTCCTACAAAAGCTGGAAGGATTGGAGGCATGTATTATGTATTTGTCTTATTTGATGATTACACTCGATTTACATGGGTTTATTTTCTGGAAAATAAATCTGAATCCTTTTCTTATTTCATAACTTTTAGAGCCGAAGATAAGAATTATAAAAACTCTCTTTTTATAACTATTCATAGTGATCATGGAGGTGAATTTCAAAATTATGATTTTTAAACTTTTTGTGGTAGAAAAGGCATTACTCATAACTTCTCATCACCTAGAACACCTCAAAAAATGGTGTTGTTGAATAAAGAAATATAATTCATCAAGAGATAACAAGAATTGTGTTGAGTGAATATTCAGTAGAAATACATTTTTGTTCTGAAGCTGTAAGTACTTCTTGTTATACTATAAATTGAGTTTTGATTAGACTTTATCATAATAAAACTCCTTATGAGTTATGGAATGGTAGAAAACCTAGTCTTTCCAAAATCATGGTTTTTTGTTTAAAGGTATTCATTCTTAATAATGAAGGTAATCTATAAAAATTTGCACCAAAATATGATGAATGAATTTTCATTGGCTATTCCACAACTTCTAAGGATTATTGGATTTTTAATAAAAACACTTGTACTGTTGAAGAAATAGTACATGTTAAATTTAATGAAACTGATCCTTTTTTTAACAATCTCAACCAACATCGTCAAATGTGTTTTCAAAAAAGGATTATCAACCCCTTATAGAAGATCGTTCTGATAAGAAAATGGTCCAGGAATATATTTCTGAAACATTTACCCTAGAATAATTCCTACCCAATGTTGATGAACATGTTTTACAAAACCCAAATAAGTTTTTTCTCAAGAATCATCCTAGTGATAGTATCATTGGTGATATGAATCAACCTATAAGTACTAGAAGATTAATAAAAATGCAGTAGAACATCTATCATTTAATTCCTAATTATAACCTAAAATAACTAAGGAAGCTTTAGGTGATGATGATTGGATAAATGTTATGGAAGATAAACTAAATGAATGCAAAATGAATAAAGTCTGGACCTTGGATGAAATACCTAAAAACCATCTGTTATTGGAGTAAAATGCATCTTTTGAAATAAATGTGATGAAAATGGAATCATGGTTAGAAATAATGCAATATTGGTTGCTAAAGGCTATAATCAACAAGATTAAATAGACTGTGATGAAACCTATGATCTAGTAGCTAGACTTGAATCTATCTGTATTTTACAAGCCTTCCCAACATTATTCAATTTCTAAATTTTTCAAATTCATGTTAAATGAGATTTCCTTAATGGTTTTATACAAGAGGATGTTTTTGTTTTACAACCTCTTGGTTTTAAAGATTCAGAACATATTGATCATTTTTCAAACTTACTAAAGCATTGTATGGACATAAGCAAGCCCCTCGAGCTTGGTATGATAGAAATACAATATTTTTGTTTCAAAATAATTACATTAAGGGAAATGCAGATCCAACCCTTTTTATAAAGAATGAGAAGAAAAATGTTTTCATTGTTTAAATTTATGTTTATGTCATTATATTTTGTTCAACTCAGCAATATTTATCTGATTCCTTTGCAGAACAAATGAAAACTGAGTTTGAAATGAGTAGGATCCGTGAGAAAACAGTTTTACTTGGTTTTCAATTTTCTCAAAATCTAGAGGGAATCTATATATCCCAGCATAATTATATTAATGATCTTATTAAAAAGTATAGATATGAAAACACATAGAGTATATGTACTCCGATCGGTACCACAAATTCAATTAATCATGATGAAGCTGGGAAACCAGTAGATCAAACATATTGTAAAGGTATGATAGGTAGTTTACTATACTTGATAGCCATTCATCCATAATTAATGTTTTCAGTATGCTTATGTACATGATATCAATCCCATCCTAAGGAATCTCATTTAATGGAAGTTAAAAGAAAATATTTCCACATAAAGTGAACTATGGATCTTGAAATCTGTTGTACTTCTGTAAATGGTTTTGTTTTGAAATGTTTTTTGGATGCTGACATTGGTGGATATAGAATGGATAGAAAAAGTAAATCTAGAATGTGTTATTTCTTATGAGATTCATTAGTTTCGTGGTTATTCAAAAATCAATACTCGGTGGCACTTTCGACTATTGAAGCTGAATATGTAGGAGCAAGATGTTGTTGTGCTGAAGTGTTGTGGATGAAACACACACTTACATAATATGGGATGAGATTTACCAGAACATAAATATTGTGTGATAATACTAGTGCCATTTCCCTACATAAAAAACATGAAAACCACTCTCACACAAAACACCTATATATTAGACATCACTTTCATAGAGACCGCACACAATAAAGAGATATCATTCTTCAATATTTCAAAAGACATGACCAACCTGCATATTTTTTCAAAAAATCATTCCATCTGATAGATTTGAATATTTTAAACAGAATATAGGAATGATCACTATAAGGTAAACTTATTTGTAAACTTCCTATAAAAACCAATCTCCATAAAGTAATAAACCCCTATTCATAGAGAGAGTACATTTGTTTGTTAAATTCTATAAAAATTTCTTAGTCAATTTTTTTTATAATTTTTAAATTTTTTTAATGAATATTTTCTATATTTTTGTAATGAAGAGTTCCTAAATTTTTGTAATAACGATTTTCTAAATTTTTGTAATGATGATTTTCAAAAAAAATTTAATGATGATTTTATAAATTTTCATAATGATAATTTTCCAAATTTATCTATAAGTCCTCAGCCTTAAACATTACTTAATCTTGAGTTATTACAAGATTACACATTGAGGATCTTTTAGGTTTAGAGTTTTAGAGAATTAGATCATAAAACATACATTACATTCCACATTTATACAATGTGGCTACATAATAGATAGTTTTCATTTTTTCCCATCAATAGAAACATATTTAAAAAGAAAGCGTGGATTCTTTCTTGACACTTCCTTGACAGTATCATCATATCAGGTACCTTTCCCTTGACCTGCGAAAAACATTTCAAAAACTTGGGATGAGCATAAAAATATCAGTAAGGGTTATAAAAAATATGGAAAGGAAACATGAGTTCATATATACATAAGAATGAAATCATACTTTACCCATAAAACATAGGCACTTTAACATACCTCATCAAATCATGAATAAATCATAGAAATTATAAGACATAAAGGTATCTTGAGGCATTCATAAGATTCATATGTAGGGAGTAACCCACTTCGTTACGTTTGGAATACCCATCATAGTATATTCCCTAAATCTCTTCGGAGAAACCTTAACATTTCACTCCTTCACGTTACCCAATGCATTGGAGAGCTATATCGGGCTCACCCACCCTTAGTTTATCACAGAACCACCCGTCTTCATAACAATGCCCAAGAACCATAACATAATCGTGTCACATAAAACATACATAAAGGAAACATAACATTTCCACATTTCAATCACAAGGTATCAATAACACAGTGATATAATAAAAAAATTATCAAAACCATTTTAAATAACAAAATAAAATAAAATAAAAACATGGCATTTATTTTTCTTTTAAAAAAAGGTTTGGCCTGTAGAGGAAGCCGGAACTCGAATAATGGTCACAGCGGCGGAGAAGTCGTTGTCACCACATACGTATGACCAAAACATTCCATTTTGTCATTTTGTAAAATGATTCGTATAAAAAAAGATTCACTTTGGATAAACATAAAATTCAAAGGGGTTTATACACCATATAAAGGAAGGTTGTGTATAAAATAAAATATGCCTCAATGAAAGGAGATTGAGACGAAGTCCCATACAAAGACGGTATCCTTGGATTAAGGATAAATCAATTACATAATTATGTGTGACAAATGAATCCACAAAATATAAGTGGATATTAAGTGTAAAACAATCCGAGGATATTCACACATATTCATAGAATGACATATTCAAGGAGTACAAGTTTATCCCAAAGAATCAAATTTGGGATAAGAAGTTCCCTTGAAAATATTTGACAGCCTAACGGCGTCACTATAAAATTTAGAAAATGAGTTGATGAGAGATAAAAAGGGTATCTCATCTCATGGAAATAAAATTTAAATCAATAAGGATATGGAAGAACATATCCCAACATAATAGTATGTGAATTAAAAGACATAACAAAGGAAGTCTTTTAAAAAGAGGAGGGTAAAAGGTTCCCTTTCCAACATGGGTATCTTTCGAAACATACACCTCGTGAAAGAGGGACAATACAAAATTGATGTAAATACTACTAAATGAAATTATATTACATAATTATTAAAATAATGGGCAGTACATACACCAATAAACAAAAATTTTGGCAAATGTAGCATAAATCTCACGGGGATAAAAGTGAGATGAAAAACCCCTTACGAAAACTCGGCAGCCTAACGACGCCACATAAAACATACAAAATGGATTGATGAGATAAAATAGGGTCTCTAATCATACTAAAATAAAATTTATAGAATGTGGAATATAAAAGAACATCCCCCAACATAAAAAAGAGGATATTGAAAGAAATGACATAAAGAAGAGTACTTAAAAAGAAAGAGAGAGGTTAGATCTCTTACGAAAACTCGGCAGCCTAACAGTGCCACTGTAACACCCCAAGATTTCATAGTGTGTTATTTCTTCAAAATAATTCAATAACTTGCACTACACGCAACACCGAGTTCAATCACACCATGACTTACAAAAAAAAATGGCCATTAAAAGAGGTCATGAATAGCATTAACTACATTTTAAACTTTATATAATCCTTATAATTTTAGAATCCATATTATGAGTTTCTTAGTCATAATGCAAGAAGAGATTCATTTTCAGTATTTCACTTTTATCAACTTTTAATAGTGAAACCTTTTTAAATACAATATTTTAAACTTTTTGACTAAATGGGGACATCAAAAAAATTAAAATGAAACATCCCAAGCTTACACGGTACGCTTTCCTTTGAATAAAACAGTAGCGTGTGTGGTACGCAACTTCGAGTTTTAACACACACCACAACCGATCAAACTAGCCGTTATGGATAGTAATATCTAAATTTTGAAATCATATATATTTTATATTTCAAAATGGACTTCATTTTTGGATTCGGAATATCGAAATTAGCCTAGGGTGAAATTTTGGTACTTTTCGGATAACTTTTATATTTTGATGAATAGTGAAAATTACTAAATTTTAATTAAAAACAACTTTTTTAATCAAAATAATTAATAGTGATAAATTATGAATTTGAGTGGTTTTAAAGTATATTTAGAATATATTTTTACAATTTAATATAATGTTGGTCATTAGACATAATTTTACAATTAAACCGAACATAAACAAGTGTCAATCTTTTGATAGTTATTATCTCTTAAAAACACGCTTTTTGTTTTGACAGCGGGAATTAATTTTAAATTAATTTCTGCCACTTCTGTGTTTTGAATTTAGGAAAATGGATTCCATATTTGGAATCAGTATGTTCAAATTTTGTAAATAGGTAACTTTTATTTTTACACATTTTGAATAATTACTGCGGTAAATATTTTATTTACCATGGTTAAAGGGTAAATCCGGTAAATAAGGGTTAAAAAAATAAAATTATAATAATACTAAATTACCCTAAAACGTGTCTTAACCCTATTGGTTGATACATGGTCGACCATGGGCATCTTTGGGTCTATTTTGGGACCCCATGGATCCACTTGTAAGTGATAATGACACTTTATTTTAATTAAGTCAAAATGAATACAAAAAATGACACAAGCATATATCTTTTAGAACAACAATTTTTACATAGGGTTATACATGTTGGATTTTCGATTATAAATATTCATTAGAAAGCTAAAAATATTTCCTACATAATGATATTTTATTTATAATTTTTAGACATTAAATAATTTATCTTATATATGACACAATGATGATGCAGTAATTACTATAATAGTGAAAAATTAAAATAATTGATATTATAAATAACCAAATAAATATAATATGAAACTTTTAATGAATTAAACTAATTTTCTAGGATAATATGATATATTAGGATTGATATAATTGACTTTGTTCGAAGTAATAAATCTGTTATGAGTTTCAAAAAAATCAACTATTGAATAGTGTCAAAATTGACATAAAAGAGTTCTTAAAACAAATATTATATTATTAATTGATATTAAATTCCTAACAATCTAAGGTTCGGCCAAGAGACTTATATTATGATAGGTTAATCATTAATGGACCACTTGGGGGTCGCTTGTATGTATATGGTAAGTCTATTTACCATATAATATAAAAATACAAAGAGACATTGTAAAAGTGAAACTAATTAACTTAGAGTTAATACTTAAAGATAAGGTTAATATAAGTACCCAAACCTGTCTAAATTCTATTGGTTGAGTTGTTTTCGACCTATCCCCACCTTAACCTTTGAATAGTAAATTTTTGAGCCATTAGAAACCGAATATGAATTTATTATAAATTAATATTTCTAGCTTTTCCAAAGGTGCCCCTCACCCCTCTTATAAAAAGGCACTCCTACTTCTCATTTCTTCACACCTCTAAAGCCTTTTGGTTCGGCCAAACTCTGCCCAAATACTCTCCCAACATCCCTCACTACAACCTAGAGGCCTTAGTTTGATCAGAAAGCCAACCTATGGAGTCCTTTTGATCAAATCAAAAGGAAGAACCCAAAGAAGAGGTAATGATTTCACCACCCTTTTCTAAGTTCATTTCTTCTTCCACTTCTTCTTCCTTTGTTCTTACCATTCTGAAATAATAACTCCAGTATCTCACATATACTGTGATGTTATTATAAATATGGTACAATCATATTCAGTATTCTATCCACCCTTTGAATAACATGTCACCATACGTGCGTACGTACGGCTTACCGTCTCCACGTCGTGGTGTAATTGTTATTCAATATAATATTATTTGGATGGGTATAATAATGATGTGTAACTCGTGTAAATAATAAATATAACATGTTAATGATTATGTATATATGATATACCATCCATTTATATATTATTTTAATATCAAAAGAATGATATTGTCGCTCGTGCGTACGTACGGACTACCGTCTCCACGAACGCGATGAGATTCATTCTCCATCGTATCCATTCAAGTATAATTATCATTTGATGATTTAAAAATGATGTTTAAGGACTGTATATCATTCTGGATATGAATAAAGATACAACAACCATGGCTTATGTAACAAAACATATAAAAGAAAATGAGTAAGTTAACTCCCGAAACGACGATAATTCTAAGATATTATTAACAAATCAATGTTAAAAGATCATATATGATATCATATTAATATATATGATTCTTGTATAATTTAATAACAACTATTTCACCATTATACAGGAGGTTAACCTACCCCAACCAAGGAAAATTACAAGGTAAGGGTTATTTCACAATCTCTTCATTATCCGAGGTTGTATTATACGTAATAATCTACTGGGATCTCTTTATCATCCACATCCATGTTTCTTCGAAATGTATTTCAAAAAAATTTTACTATTTACAAGAATATGGGTTAAAGTCATTTATACCCTTGTTTGACTTTTTATAAGAGGTTTATAAAGGAATATTTCCGTCGTTTTCAAAACAAGGTCCTTTTTAACCTTTTCGACAGAATTGAGGTAAGAATGTTTTTTTTAACTTATACGGCGGGTGCGGTTATTTTCCGCCGTTATAAAATCGTCGAAACATCCCATACAAGCTTATAAGAATATTTTCAAAGAAAATGTTTTATTTTATATGGATCTTAAATGATTTCAAAATAAAAGGAGATATTTCTTTAAAAAGAATTTTGATTTCATCTATGTCAACATCCTTTGATGGATTTTAAGATTATTTGAAGTTGATTTATTATGATACAAAACTTCTATATTGTATTGAAGGTTTTGTGATATGTTTGACTGTGGATGTGCTATTTTTATACCATTCATAGTTTATTGTGAAAGTATTGACATTTCGTATGCTAGTTTTAATACGAATGTTTATGTTATGTTTAAACCTTTTCATATGGGAATGCATTGGACTTAATAAGTGACGGGTGGAGCCCGCTATAGCTCCTCGATGCATCGGTAGGTCTCATGAGACAAACTAGTGTCTTGGCACAAGGCCTTGACAAAATCTTATTTGTAGTCTTGGCACGAGGCCTTGGCTATGTGGTTATGATAGTCTGGCATTATGCATTCCAACATTATGAAAGTGGTTATTGATATTGCATGTGATTATTCGATTAGTAGAATATCCATGTGAACAAGTAAATGGCATTATTTCATTTTACTTTTGCCATACTATGTTGAAGTTCAATTTTAAAAGGCTTTTGTTTTAGTAATTCATTGCCTTAAATGTTTATGCTTATTTTGAATGTTCCGCTATATTGTTATCCTTACTGGGCATTTGAGCTCACCCCTTTTCTATGTTTTATTTTTCCCAGGTAGTGAAGAAGTAATTTATGAATGACTTGCAGGGATATTATGAGGGGTTTATAGTGTGGACTGTGAAAACATTATGTTTTTGTAGTTGTTTTTCATTTTATGATGTAATGTAAAACTTATGAATATATCTAGTGTTTCCAAGGCTACTAAACCAATCGGTCTTTCGGGATTTGATCTTTCTTGTGATCATGCCAATGTTACGAAGTAATGCACCGACTCTGGGTAGCTGGGGTCGGGGCGTTACAGTTGGTATCAGAGGAAGTTTAGTACAAACCATGGAAGCTAGATTTAGATAAACTCTGATTAGAGCACGTAGACCTAAAATGAACTTTGAGGATTAGTATAGAAGAACTTCCTAGAATTTTGGTATTGTAGAGATTTTGTGAGTTTTCCGAGCAATACATCCCTGTCTGGATACGAGCAGGTAGAGGCGGCTCTGGCACAGATGTACCTAGGGGTAAAACCCGAAAACACCGCTTTGAGCTAGACTCGAACGGGAACTGGTGCACGACAACGGGCCTTGCTGCACTCTTGGTTACGACACTCCCGGGGGATATGCTTAGGATAACTCTCATTTTCTTTACAAATCATTATGAAGGGTTTATGAGTATATACGTCCTCAAAGGAAACATTCTTATGATTATGGATTATATCCATAAATAGTTCAATTTATGTTAATTGTTTTATAAGTATGGGATTATGTATTTTGATTCATAAACTGATCTAGTGTATGCCATTGTTTAGAAATGGAGCCCAGTAGAAGGAATGAGAACTCCAGAAATGCAAATGATCCAAAGAGAAGGAAGGATCATATCTTTCATGGTCTTAAGCTAGAATTGATAAGAGAAATAGTCTCCCATGTATTATCATCATATGAAGAAATAATATCATGTGTTGATAAGATAAGTAAAGAGTTTACTGAGTCCTATGGCTTTGAAGGTAAGCAAGAGAAGAAAAGGATGGAAGAGAGAAAGATGGATAAAGGGAAGAGGGAAAAGAAGAATTTTCCCATATGTGGTAACTGTGGAAAGAATCACCCTGGAACTTGCCTGAAAGGAATGGGAGTTTGTTATAAGTGTGGAGGAAAAGGGCACAAAGTACGTGACTGCAAGGGTAAGAAAATGGTTTCAAATGTACAATGCTTCATTTGCAAGGAGTTTGGACACTACGCGAACCTATGTCCCAGTCATCAGACTATGCCGCAAATGATGCTATTGGATAATAATCAAGTTATGATACTACCACAGATGAAGACGAATGATTAGAGTTCTTATGTTGATTATGTCAATTGAGTGTTGTATCAACAATGTACTTGTTATAATCATTATGGAGTATATAAGGATTTTACTGCAGTACTATTTCATTAAGGACTTTAGATTGTGTGGAACAAAGAAAAGTGACTCAATAGCAGGATAAATTTTTGGAAAATATATGGTTGAGAGAAAGATAAATCATAATATAGTTCTGATACTGAGGTAGTGATTTTGGAATAATACATGATTGTTTTGGATAAATTAAATTGGATATTCTTGACTACCTTGGAACTGATTAATGATTTGTATATTCCATTATTATTGGGGTTTAAAACATTTTTGGATTAATGAAGTATATCCAGCATTCTATATGGAATAAGGGAGCATGAATGTAATCAATAAGGAATATGGTAATACATGATGAAGGTATTCATATTCTATTACGGGGTAAAGAGGATCTACATTATGTTTACCTTCCTTATAAATGTTGGACTGTCAGTTTGGACAGAAGTATTTTGGATAGTTCTAGTTTGGATTATTTTGGATTGCCATAAAAGGACAACCCGGAGGTCGGGCGGCAACCCGTCGCGTTCGGCAAGGCTACGAGACTTGAACTCGCAACCGAAGGGCGAAAAGGGTGTATCACCTACCACTGGCCCATGAGATGTCCTGGATTAAATAATGTAGTTTTTTTTAAAAGATTTGGTAGATGAATTATAAATTCATTTATTTTGGAACCCTGTACGAATAGTATAAATAGAATTTTTTTTACGTTCTATTATCTTTTAGAGTGAAAGATGAGTTTGTGGTAGAAATTTATTAATGGATAAAACTCTAATTATAATTTAAGTATATCTCCTTATAATCTTAGCCAATCTCATAAATAAATTCCTCAACATTAATAAAAGGAACTTAGAACAAAAATTTTGTCCTAGATGGTACCTTAAATCATCACTAATTTATGGCTTTGGGATTGTTGGCCTTTTCATAGCTATGTTCTCTACCACTCTCCATCAGATAATTGATGGTTAGATTTCTCCTCCATATCCATATTTTCCTACATGGAACCCTAGTATGTGTTATTTTCGGTAATCTTCATACTTTCCACTCTTTATTTTAAATAGAGGCCTCATTAATTCATTTTTCGATGTGGGATTTCAACTAAGATATTTTGAAACGTCAAAAATGTGTTATCCCAATACCCTATGTTTTGTTGAACCGATGGTATTTCAAATCATCATAGATTTATGAGTTTAAGGACCTCAATTTTATACTTGTTTGTGATTGATGACCTCAATCACTACCTATAAATATTTACGTTTTTCCTCCAATTATATGTCTCTAATTGCCACCAATGTTCTCCTAATCGAGATCATAATTTGGTGGTGACCCTTTCATTTCTCTTTTCATCATATTAAGACTAAATTTTAGTAACCCAATTTCCAATGTGGGTTTTCCCACAAATATATTTTCTATTTTAAACCTTTTATTTTCGAAGAAAAATTTCAAATTGCGAGGACGCAATTTATTGAAGGAGGGGAGAATGTAACACCCCAAGATTTCATAGTGTGTTATTTATTCAAAATAATTCAATAACTTGCACTACACGCAACACCGAGTTCAATCACACCATGACTTACAAAAAAAAATGGCCATTAAAAGAGGTCATGAATAGCATTAACTACATTTTAAACTTTATATAATCCTTATAATTTTAGAGTCCATATTATGAGTTTCTTAGTCATAATGCAAGAAGAGATTCATTTTCAGTATTTCACTTTTATCAACTTTTAATAGTGAAACCTTTTTAAATACAATATTTTAAACTTTTTGACTAAATGGGGACATCAAAAAAATTAAAATGAAACATCCCAAGCTTACACGGTACGCTTTCCTTTGAATAAAACAGTAGCGTGTGTGGTACGCAACTTCGAGTTTTAACACACACCACAACCGATCAAACTAGCCGTTATGGATAGTAATATCTAAATTTTGAAATCATATATATTTTATATTTCAAAATGGACTTCATTTTTGGATTCGGAATATCGAAATTAGCCTAGGGTGAAATTTTGGTACTTTTCGGATAACTTTTATATTTTGATGAATAGTGAAAATTACTAAATTTTAATTAAAAACAACTTTTTTAATCAAAATAATTAATAGTGATAAATTATGAATTTGAGTGGTTTTAAAGTATATTTAGAATATATTTTTACAATTTAATATAATGTTGGTCATTAGACATAATTTTACAATTAAACCGAACATAAACAAGTGTCAATCTTTTGATAGTTATTATCTCTTAAAAACACGCTTTTTGTTTTGACAGCGGGAATTAATTTTAAATTAATTTCTGCCACTTCTGTGTTTTTAATTTAGGAAAATGGATTCCATATTTTGAATCAGGATGTTCAAATTGTGTAAATAGGTAACTTTTATTTTTACACATTTTGAATAATTACTGCGGTAAATATTTTATTTACCATGGTTAAAGGGTAAATCCGGTAAATAAGGGTTAAAAAAATAATATTATAATAATATTAAATTACCCTAAAACGTGTCTTAACCCTATTGGTTGATACATGGTCGACCATGGGCATCTTTGGGTCTATTTTGGGACCCCATGGATCCACTTGTAAGTGATAATGACACTTTATTTTAATTAAGTCAAAATGAATACAAAAAATGACACAAGCATATATCTTTTAGAACAACAATTTTTACATAGGGTTATACATGTTGGATTTTCGATTATAAATATTCATTAGAAAGATAAAAATATTTCCTACATAATGATATTTTATTTATAATTTTTAGACATTAAATAATTTATCTTATATATGACACAATGATGATGCAGTAATTACTATAATAGTGAACAATTAAAATAATTGATATTATAAATACCCAAATAAATATAATATGAAACTTTTAATGAATTAAACTAATTTTCTAGGATAATATGAAATATTAGGATTGATATAATTGACTTTGTTCGAAGTAATAAATCTGTTATGAGTTTCAAAAAAATCAACTATTGAATAGTGTCAAAATTGACATAAAAGAGTTCTTAAAACAAATATTATATTATTAATTGATATTAAATTCCTAACAATCTAAGGTTCGGCCAAGAGACTTATATTATGATAGGTTAATCATTAATTGACCACTTGGGGGTCTCTTGTATGTATATGGTAAGTCTATTAACCATATAATATAAAAATACAAAGAGACATTTTAAAAGTGAAACTAATTAACTTAGAGTTAATACTTAAAGATAAGGTTAATATAAGTACCCAAACCTGTCTAAATTCTATTGGTTGAGTTGTTTTCGACCTATCCCCACCTTAACCTTTGAATAGTCAATTTTTGAGCCATTAGAAACCGAATATGAATTTATTATAAATTAATATTTCTAGCTTTTCCAAAGGTGCCCCTCACCCCTCTTATAAAAAGGCACTCCTACTTCTCATTTCTTCACACCTCTAAAGCCTTTTGGTTCGGCCAAACTCTGACCAAATACTCTCCCAACATCCCTCACTACAACCTAGAGGCCTTAGTTTGATCAGAAAGCCAACCTATGGAGCCCTTTTGATCAAATCAAAAGGAAGACCCCAAAGAAGAGGTAATGATTTCACCACCCTTTTCTAAGTTCATTTCTTCTTCCACTTCTTCTTCCATTGTTCTTACCATTCTGAAATAATAACTCCAGTATCTCACATATACTGTGATGTTATTATAAATATGGTACAATCATATTCAGTATTCTATCCACCCTTTGAATAACATGTCACCATACGTGCGTACGTACGGCTTACCGTCTCCACGTCGTGGTGTAATTGTTATTCAATATAATATTATTTGGATGGGTATAATAATGATGTGTAACTCATGTAAATAATAAATATAACATGTTAATGATTATGTATATATGATATACCATCCATTTATATATTATTTTAATATCAAAAGAATGATATTGTCGCCCGTGCGTACGTACGGACTACCGTCTCCACGAACGCGATGAGATTCATTCTCCATCGTATCCATTCAAGTATAATTATCATTTGATGATTTAAAAATGATGTTTAAGGACTGTATATCATTCTGGATATGAATAAAGATACAACAACCATGGCTTATGTAACAAAACATATAAAAGAAAATGAGTAAGTTAACTCCCGAAACGACGATAATTCTAAGATATTATTAACAAATCAATGTTAAAAGATCATATATGATATCATATTAATATATATGATTCTTGTATAATTTAATAACAACTATTTCACCATTATACAGGAGGTTAACCTACCCCAACCAAGGAAAAGTACAAGGTAAGGGTTATTTCACAATCTCTTCATTATCCGAGGTTGTATTATACGTAATAATCTACTGGGATCTCTTTATCATCCACATCCATGTTTCTTCGAAATGTATTTCAAAACATTTTTACTATTTACAAGAATATGGGTTAAAGTCATTTATACCCTTGTTTGACTTTTTATAAGAGGTTTATAAAGGAATCTTTCCGTCGTTTTCAAAACAAGGTCCTTTTTAACCTTTTCGACAGAATTGAGGTAAGAATGTTTTTTTTAACTTATACGGCGGGTGCGGTTATTTTCCGCCGTTATAAAATCGTCGAAGCTTCCCATACAAGCTAATAAGAATATTTTCAAAGAAAATGTTTTATTTTATATGGATCTTAAATGATTTCAAAATAAAAGGAGATATTTCTTTAAAAAGAATTTTGATTTCATCTATGTCAACATCCTTTGATGGATTTTAAGATTATTTGAAGTTGATTTATTATGATACAAAACTTCTATATTGTATTGAAGGTTTTGTGATATGTTTGACTGTGGATGTGCTATTTTTATACCATTCATAGTTTATTGTGAAAGTATTGACATTTCGTATGCTAGTTTTAATACGAATGTTTATGTTATGTTTAAACCTTTTCATATGGGAATGCATTGGACTTAATAAGTGACGGGTGGAGCCCGCTATAGCTCCTCGATGCATCGGTAGGTCTCATGAGACAAACTAGTGTCTTGGCACAAGGCCTTGACAAAATCTTATTTGTAGTCTTGGCACGAGGCCTTGGCTATGTGGTTATGATAGTCTGGCATTATGCATTCCAACATTATGAAAGTGGTTATTGATATTGCATGTGATTATTCGATTAGTAGAATATCCATGTGAACAAGTAAATGACATTATTTCATTTTACTTTTGCCATACTATGTTGAAGTTCAATTTTAAAAGGCTTTTGTTTTAGTAATTCATTGCCTTAAATGTTTATGCTTATTTTGAATATTCCGCTATATTGTTATCCTTACTGGGCATTTGAGCTCACCCCTTTTCTATGTTTTATTTTTCCCAGGTAGTGAAGAAGTAATTTATGAATGACTTGCAGGGATATTATGAGGGGTTTATATTGTGGACTGTGAAAACATTATGTTGTTGTAGTAGTTTTTCATTTTATGATGTAATGTAAAACTTATGAATATATCTAGTGTTTCCAAGGCTACTAAACCAATCGGTCTTTCGGGATTTGATCTTTCTTGTGATCATGCCAATGTTACGAAGTAATGCACCGACTCTGGGTAGCTGGGGTCGGGGCGTTACAGCCACTCAAAACATCCAAAATGGATTGATGAGAGAAAATAGTGTCTCTCATAATATGAACATATAAATTAAAGTAAGAGTAATATAAAATAATATCCCAATTCCAATAAAGATGAGCTTTTAAAAGGAATGACATAAAAGAGTGTACTTTAAAAAAAGGGAGGAGTCAGATCCCTTACCTCAAGTCCAACTTGTCTTGTTCGTTTCTTTATATTCCAAAATAATAAACTTTGGTAAATTTATAATTGCTTAAGTACCTCCTATAAATATTATTATTCAGTTCATATCACATATTAAAATGTTATAATAACTGATTAATAATGTTAGTTCATATCAGACGTTTTTGCTGATTTTTGGTACATGAGTCAAAAATGAACTTGTTTGAAAAATGATTGTCCATGTAGTTATAAGTAAATAATTTACAGAATAGTATTAATGATTAAAATATCATATATATCCAGTACATATTCATTTTATAGTATTCCATATCATTTGGAGGAAAAAAAAGAAAAGCACCATTCATGGAGACGGTAGGTCGTACGTACGCATGAACGCTACTTTCATTCTTTTCTTCTTCATATTAATGGAATTAAAAATAAATGATATATATATATTATTATTACAGTATAATATATATGTTATATAGGTCACATATGTTCATTAATTTCATTATTTATACATTCTATGTACTGCATGTACGAGTCACATCACTTGAGGGGGCGGTAGTCCGCACTTCCTCATATGAAATTATCGCATTTACACAACATGAAAAGAATAAAGTTATGGTTTAAATATAAAATACAGAATCATATAGTAAACATATATACTATATATATCATATAGAAAATACAGTGACATCATAATGGTCTCCTTTAAAGGTGCTAAATGAATATTGAACAATCATCGTTTCGTGAGCCAGAAAATCGCCAACCACAAAAACAGTATGTTCTCTAACCATTAGACGAATGTGTGTGTTAGTGTAGCTCGAATACATCTTATAACAACATCCTAGTATATTTAAGATACTGTAGTTGTTGCAAAAGTGATGAATAAAAAGAGTCTTGGGGGTTGGAGAAGCAAAATAAAACAAAAGGACTCAAGTGAAGACATTACCTTAAAATCGAGTAACTCCCTTTGGTTTGAGCTCAAAGGCTTACTTGGGAAGTCTTCTGCCCAAAGTGAGGTTTCAAGGAGTTATAGAAGGATGTAGAGAGACAGAATGGGTAGGTTTTTTCTGGGCCAATGGCTTTGGATGTTTGGGTAAGGAGGTAGAGATGGGGGCCTTTTATAAGAGTAGAGGAGTGGGACTCTTGGAATGTAATGAAATGTAACTTTATTTTAAAATGAGTTTCAGATTTAAAAAATCTCACATTGAAATAATTATATGATAAGGTTATAAGGGTTCGAAATATACCCAACCAATAGGTTTTGGACATGTGTAGGTCATAGATTTTACATTATCTTTTCATTTTATTTAAATCCTTTATTAATGAGGTAATCGCTGCATCATCATGATGTCATAAATAAAATAATTTATTTAAATCTAAAAATTATAAAAAATACTATGATGTAGGAAATATTTTTATATTTCCACTGAATATTTATAGTCAAAACTCGGACTTGAATAACCCCATGTAAAATTTTTTTTAGTAAAACATTTCATGTTTGTGTCATTTTTACTTTTACATTAAATAAAATGATATTTATGTCATTTTCCATCCAAAGTGGCTCCATGGGGTCCCCAAGATGACCCATGGATTGTATTGGTCGGCCATGACACATCCAATTAGGGTAGGACATGTGTCTAGGTCATTTAACTTCATTAAAACATTATTTTTAACTTAAACTACACTAATTACCTCTAATTGCGTTTAAAAACGTAATAAGTTACTATTCACCAAAAAATTATTTTAGTCCCATTGAACCACATTTTACTTATTAATGAAAACCATGTATGTCGGATTTTTTAAATTCAAAACACAAATATGGAAAAATTTCATTTAAACGGAAAATCAGTTTTTATAAGTACAACTTAGTGGTTTCACTATTCATCAAAAATTGAAGTTTTTCAGAAAATTACCAAAAGTTCACCCTAAGCTATATTTGATATTCCGAATTCAAAAATGATATTTATTTTAAAAAATTCAAAACATATAAGTTGCATTAATAAATTTAATAATTAATTCCCACTGTCAAAACAAATAGCGTGTTTTTTGAAACAAAATGTATCAAAAGATTGACACTAGTTTAAGTCCGATTTCAAAGTGAAATTAATTCCATTGACCACTATTGAATTAAATGGTAAAAATATATTCGAATTTAACTTTAAAACCAATTCAAAAGATAATATAATCATATAAATAAATTATACTAAATAAGGTTTTGAATTAAAATACCACATTTTTCACTATTTATTAAATATTGAACTTTTTCGGAAAAATACCAAAAATATAGACAAAGTAAATATTGATGTCCCGATCCTAAAAAAGAATTTTATTTTGTCATATATAACACATAAAATTATCAAAAAGTGGATTTAAAAGAGTTTTCCATCAAAAGGCGGTTAATCGACCTTTTAAAGTATATTAGAATGTTTATGCTTAAAATTGGATTCATTTTAATTTTTAATCCAATAACATTTATTGTAAAAATTAAAAATATTTGAAATATATATATAATCATTTTGTGGTTAGTTCTGTTCATTCCTGCCATTACATCGGCTAGGCGTTAACTACTATTTAAAATAATATTATTTTATTATTAGAGTGCAACGTATGATTCCCAAGAAACTCGTTATTGTGTGTTGGGTATGCCATCGAGCATAGCATCCCCTTTAAAGTAATATTAATATTTTATTCACAAATATGGATAAATATAAAAATGTCACATTCTTTATTTACCTGGGGTGTTACATCCTTCCCCCCTTTTGGGAATTGCATCCTCGCAATTTTAAAATTGAGCTTGGAAACATCCTTGAAAGTCCCACATCAGAACAAGAGTCAGTAAAACAATCACTTTAAAATAAAGAAAGATAAGTACAGAGGTCACCCGAGTTAACCCATACTGGGATTCCATGTAGGAAAACATGGACATGGAGGAGAAAACATAGGGTCATGTTCTGATGGAGAGTGATAGAAAACTTGTTTAGGAGAAAGTTAACCACAAGAAAATCACAAACTTGTGATTGGTTAAACGGTATTTGATTCCCCAGTAGGAAAAGTTAATAGACAACATTTTTGTTTTAAGTTACTTTTTATTTGATGAATTTATTCATAAGGAAACATAATCACTTATCATGTTGACTTTCAACATTTATTAGATTCCTTACACAAACTCATATTTTCTCCAAAAGACGAGTATTTAGGAAGACTTGTTCACATTAAGTGTACTATAATCAACTTCTTGAGAATCACAAAATCCAAAAAAATAGAACTATATACTTCCCATATCTTTATACTTTAACCAAAACCAAAACCCAAAAGGTTTGTACAAGATCATATAATCCAGAAAAGGATAACCCTTTATAAAAAGAAAATCTATTCTTAATCTCCAAAATTTTTCCAACAAAACCCAAATTTCAGCGAGGACCATTCGATAAACAATTTGTCCATAAAATTCTTCAAAGCAAACCAAACTAAGATTGAAACCCAAATATTTGAAGGATTTAGTCACATAGTCTTCCAAGTTAAATTGTAACATTTATCTCCAAACAACATCAGTTGCTCTTAATGTCTCGTATTGAAAAGTAATTAACCTAATCACATATCCTTCATGATAGGTTAATAAATTTCCATAGATAACCCAAAATAAACATACTCTTAATTCATAAAATCATCTAACTAAAACGAATCAGTCAAACTAACCAGGGACATCACGTAGTCCAGTGGTAGGCGATAAATACCAGTCGCACTTTGGTTGTGGGTTTGATTCCCGCAGCGTGGTCTGACGAAATGGGTTGTCACACAGTCTGCATGCTGTCCTTTTTATAAAACTCCAAAAATAACCCTAACATGATTTAACCTCAATAGTTTCCTTATACCTCTCATTTTCATCCAAATTCGTTATGATGTCCAGATCTTAATTCTTGAAGTCTGATTTCACCACCATAAGATAAAATAAAATGATTCCCAAAATGAATAACATCATACCTTGATCATGGAGTCCACTCGGTTTCATCGTCATATTGCTCACGTAGGTAGAAGTCCCATGCATTACAACAATGATTTAGAGATCCTTCAAAATCATTTTCTTCCTCCATCCAAATACACCTTGTACAACATGGGTCATATGGGTGTTCACAGAAAAACAGTTTTGGAAAATAATCATGTATGACATATAATTCCAAAACATCTGATAAAACATGATTTCTATAAAATAGTCGGGCAGAATTTGAGTTGAAACTTTCAATTATTGATCCTTTCAAAATACCATATGTATGTGTTGAGAGACTATATTTTAAAATCAAATATAAATAGGTTGTGCAAGGGTCTCCTTCCTCAGCACCATTTTTTAAATCATAATATGCTTCATATTCTTGTGATAAGGTAAAATATTTGAAAATACCTTGATAATATTTACCTTTCTTGAAAATATGAGAATATTGTGAAAATTGTATTTGTATAAAAACAACCCATGATCCACGATTATAACGAGGTATAGTGGAGGTGTTAGATATCTCAATAAACTTCTTTCAAGGGAGTTGTATGCTTGAAAAAGTTTCACAATCATCCGAACATGACTTTGAAATAATTATTGCAAGCGTGTCATCAGGAAGAGATAGGAATGTAGTTTGAGATTCTTCTCCTTCCATTTGTAACTGACTTTACATGACCTGGAAAAAAAAGTTATAAAACACGGATTTAACTGAAATAATAGATATAGGGACTAATCATGTGTCTAAAAAAAACTCATAATCCTAAAGTTGTCTAAACCGACCTCTAATACCAATTATAAGGCCTCAGCCTTAAACCTTACTTAATCTTGAGTTATTACAAGATTACACAATGAGGTTCTTTTCAGGTTTAGAGTTATAGAGAATTAGATCATAAAACATACATTACATTCCATATTTAAACAAAGTGGTTACATAATAGATAGTATTCATTTTTTCCCATCAACGGAAACATATTTAAAAATAATGCTTGGATTCTTTCTTTACACTTCCTTGACACTATCATCATATCATGTACCTTTCCCTTGTCCTGTGAAAAACATTTTAAAAACTTGGGATGAGCATAAAATGCTCAGTAAGGGTTATAAAAAATATGGAAAGGAAACATGATTTCATATATACATAAGAATGAAATCATACTTTACCCATAAAACATAGGCACTTTAACATACCTCATCAAATCATGAATAAATCATAGAAATTATAAGACATAAAGGTAACCTGAGGCATTCATAACATTCTTACGTAGGGAGTAACCCTCTTGGTTACGTTTGGAATACCCATCATAGTATATTCCCTAATTTTCTTCGGAGAAACCTTAACATTTCACTCCTTCGCGTTACCCAATGAATTGGAGAGCTATATCGGGCTCACCCACCCGTAGTTTATCAGGGAACCACCCGTCTTCATAAAAATTCCCAATAACCATAACACAATCGTGTCACATAAAACATACATAAAGGAAATATAACATTTCCACATTTCAATCACAAGGTATCAATAACAAAGTTATATAATAAAAACATTATCAAAACCATTTTAAATTCCAAAATAAAAGAAAATTAAAACATGGTATTTATTTTTCTTTTAAAAAAGGTTTGGCTTGTAGAGGAAGCCGAAACTCAAATAATGGTCACGGCGGCGGAGAAGTCTTTGTCGCCATATACGTATGACCAAAACATTCCCTTTTGTCGTTTTGTAAAACGCTTCGTATAAAAAAAGATTCCTTTTGGATAAACATAAAAGTCAAAGTGGTTTATACACCGTATAAAAGAAGGTTGTGTATAAAATAAAATATGCCTCAATGAAAGGAGATTGAGACGAAGTCCCATACAAAGACGGTATACTTGGATTAAGGATAAATCAATTACATAATTATGTGTGACAAATGAATACACAAAATATAATTGGATATTAAGTGTAAAACAATCCGAGTTTATTCACACATATTCATATAATGACATATTCATGGAGTACAAGTTTATCCCAAAGAATCAAATTTGGGTTAAGAAGTTCCCTTTCAAAAATTTGACAGCCTAACGGCGTCACTACAAAATTCAGAAAATGAGTTGATGAAAGATAAAAAGGGTATCTCATCTCATGGACATAAAATTTCAATCAACAAGGATATATAAGAACATATCCCAATATAATAGTATGTGAATTAAAATACATAACAAAGGAAGTCTTTTAAAAAGAGTAGGGTGAAAGGTTCCCTTACCAGCATGGGTATCTTTCGAAACATACACCCCGTGAAAGAGGGACAATACAACATTGATGTAAATACTCATAAATGAATCTATATTACAGAATGAGTAAAATAATGGGCAGTACATACACCACTCAAAGGAAATTGTGGAAAATGTAGCATAAATCTCACGAGAATAAAAGTGAGATGAAAAATCCATTACGAAAACTCAGCAGCCTAACGACGCCACATAAAACATACAAAATGGATTTATGAGATCAAATAGGGTCTCTCATCATACAAACTTAAAGTTTACAGAAAGAGTAATATAAAATAACATCCCCCCAAAATAACAAAGAGGAGCTTAAAACAAGTGACATAAAGAAGAGTACGTAAAAAGAAAGAGAGAGGTTAGATCTCTTATGAAAACTCGGCAGCCTAACGGTGCCACTCAAAACTTCCAAAATGTATTGATGAGAGATAATAGGGTCTCTCATCATATGAAAATATAAATTAAAGTAAGATTAATATAAAATAATATCCCAATAACAAGAAATATGAGATTTTAAAAGGAATGACATAAAAGAGTGTATTTTAAAAGAAAGAGAGCAGTCGGATCCCTTATCTCAGGTCCAACTTGTCTTGTTCGTTTCTTTATATTCCTGAATAATAAACTTTGGTAAATTTATAAATGCTTAAAGACCTTATATAAAGATTATTATTCATGTCATATCACATATTATAATGTTATAATAATTGTTTAATAATGTTAGTTCGTATCAGACGTTTTTGCCGATGTTTGGTACATGAGTCAAAAATGAACTTGTTTGAAAAATGATTGTCCATGTAGTTATATGTAAATAATTTCCAGAATAGTATTAATGATTAAAATATAATATATATCCAGTACATATTCATTTTATACTATTCCAAATCATTTGGAGGTAAAAAACGAAAAGCACCGTTCATGGAGATGGTAGGCCGTACGTACGCATGAACGCTACTTTCATTTTTATCTTTTTCAAATTAATGGAATTAAAAATAAATTATATATATATATATATTATTACTATATAATATATATGTTACATAGGTCACATATGTTCATTAATTTCATTCTTTATACATTCCATGTACTGCATGTACAAGTCACATCACTTGTGGGGGCGGTAGTCCGCACTTCCTCATATGAAATTATCGCATTTACACAACATGAAAAGAATAAAGTTATGGTTTAAATATAAAATATAGAAGAATATATTAAACATAAATACCATATATATCATATAGAATATACAGTGACATCATAATGACCACCTTTAAAGGTTTTAAAAGAATATTGAACAATCATCGTTTCGTGAGGTAGAAAATCGCCAACCACAGAAACAGAATGTTCTTTAACCATTAGACGAAGGTGTGTGTAAGGGTAGCTCGAATCCTTATTATAAAAACATCCTATTATATTGAAGATACTGGAGTTTTTACAAAATAGATGAATAAAAATAGTTTAGGGTGTTGGAGAAGCAAAATAAAACAAAAGGACTCAAGTGAAGACATTACCTTAAAATCGAGTAACTCCCTTTGGTTTGAGCTCAAAGGCTTCCTTGGGAAGACTTATGCCCAAAGTGAGGCTTCATGGAGTTTGAGAGGGATGTGGAGAGACAAAATGGGCAGGGTTTGGACGAGCCAAAGGCTTTGGATGTGTGGGTAAGGAGGTAGAGGTAGGGCCTTTTATATGAGGAGAGGAGGGGCACTCTTGGAATGTAATGAAATGTAACTTTATTTTAAAATGAGTTTCGGATTTAAAAGCTCTCACATTGATATTATTCGAGGATAAGGTTATAAGGGTTATAAATATAACCTTCCAATAGGTTTTGTACATGTTTAGGTCATAGATTTTACATTATCTTTTCATTTTATTTAAATCCTTTATTAATGAGGTAATCGATGCATCATCATGATGTCATAAATTAATTAATTTATTTAAAGTCTAAAAATTATAAAAAAATACTATGATGTAGGAAATCTTATTATCTTTCCACTTAATATTAATAGTCAAAACTCGGACTTTTATAACCCCATGTAAAATTTTTTTAGTAAAGCATTTCATGTTTGTGTCATTTTTACTTTTACATTAAATAAAATGATATTTATGTCAATTTCCTTCCAAAGTGGCTCCATGGGGTCCCCAAGAAGACCCATGGATTATCTTGGTCGGCCATGACACATCCAATTAGGGTAGGACATGTGTCTAGGTCATTTAACTTTATTAAAACATTTTCCTTAACTTAAACTACACTAATTACCTCTAATCGCGATTAAAAACTTAATAAGTTACTATTCACCAAAAAATTATTTTAATCCCATTGAACCAAATTTTACTTCTTAATGAAAACAATGTATGTCGTATTTTTGAAATTGAAAACACAATGATGTAAAAAATTCATTTAAACGGAAAATCAGTTTTATAAGTAGAACTTAGTGGTTTCACTATTCATCAAAAATTGAAGTTTTTTAGAAAATTACCAAAAGTTCACCCTAAGCTATATTTGATATTATGAATTCAAAAATGATGTCTATTTTAAAAAATTAAAAACATATAAGTTGAATTAATTAATTTAATAATTAATTCCCACTGTCAAAACAAATAGCGTGTTTTTATGAAACAAAATGTATCAAAAGATTGACAGTAGTTTAAGTCTGATTTCAAAGTGAAATTAATTCCAACGACCACTATTGAATTAAATGGTAAAAATATATTCTAATTTCACTTTAAAATCAATTCAAAAGATAATATAATCATATAAATTAATTATATTAAATGAGGTTTTGAATTCAAATAAAACATTTTTCACTATTCATTAAATATTGAACTTTTCTGGAAAAATACCACGAATTTTCATAAAGTAAATTTTGATGTCCCGATTCTAAAGAAGAAATTTATTTTGTCAAATATAACACATATAATTGTTAAAAAGTGGATTTAAAAGAGGTTCTCCATCAAAAGGCGATTAATCAAACTTTTAAAGAATATTAGAATGTTTACGCTTAAAATTGGATTCATTTGCATTTTTAATCCACTAACATTTATTGTAAAAAGTAAAAATATTTTACAAACATATATAATCATTTTGTGGATAGTTCTGTTCATTCCCGCCATTACAACGGCTAGGCGTTAAATACTATTTAAAATAATATTATTTTATTATTAGAGTGTAACGTAAGATTTCCAAGAAACTCTTTGTTGTGTATTGGGTACGCCATCGAGCATAACATCCCCTTCAAAGTAATATTAATATTTTATTCACAAATATGGATAAATATAAAAATTTCGTATTCTTTATTTACCTGGGGTGTTACATTATCTCAATGATGATTTTCTAAACCTTCATAGACATTTTTTCAAAAAAAAAATTCGTAATTAAATTTTTGGAATATAATGTTCTTGAAAAATAATTTTATTCAACAAGATTAATCTTCCTAGAAACCCAAAAGGTATATTTGTTTTCTTTATTTTTTCATTTTTTCTTATTTCTATTTTCCTTTGTTTTCTAAATTTTTCGGATTTTCATTTCTATAAATCTTAATATTTTTCTTTAAAACCTCAAAAGATAGGATTATATCGAATACTCCATGCGGCTATCATCTCAATTTTCCAATTAGATAAAAAGGTTCTTCAACCATTGGATTGAGTTTGGAAGATGAATCGTCACTTCAATCGTCTATATAAAGCACCCCCGATGTTTTTCCCACATTAAAACTAAAGCCTTCATGTACTTATGCTTTGTCCTCCTATATATGCTCAAATCAGATTTTCATGTTTTTCTAAATTATGAATGTCTATCGAAGTATCTTCTTATAAAGACATGTCCACTATCAAGCCGATTTCTGAATAGCATATTTACAGAGAATGGTTGGTACATCCAAATTTCTTTTCTATGTATGATTCTATAATCTCGAAGAATATCAAGATGAATGGATGGGATAGTGTCTGCTAATTGAAACCAATGGCACAAGATCTGTTATATCTGGACTTGTGGGTTATTTTCTATGAGTCAGCATGATTTTTCAAGGAAGAAGGAAATAATAAATTCACTTCCAAGAGATATGGGTAGACTTATACTCTTTATTAAACTAATGCAGTCGGTTCTATTGGAGTTCCTTATGAGGGCGAAGTAGAGTTCCGCTCGCATAAGATGTCTAATGTTAACGGATGTTTTTATATTCTGTAGGCTATGGATTTCCTCAGTCTTCTTTTAGATGTAATGATTCTGAGGATTGTTCAACTGTCTAAAAATTATCTGATTCTTAAATTGTGGGTTCATGGATTCATCATACTGAGAAAAGGAGATAAAGACACTCTTAAAAAATTGGTATGTACATCCTGGATTTTCTGGTGAATCTATGAAAGATTAACCTGGTTAAATATATTTTGATTAAGATTGAGAATATAAAAACAGGAAATTTGTTGGCTCAGCTTATTATTTATCTATCCATTCTTTCAATGCTGATTGTTCAATGTTTATAGTCCTTCAATATACCATGATTTTTTATGCCAAGAAATTGAAATGTTATGTTGGTAAGTGATGAAACTCTAAATATGATGAAAATTGTTTTTTCTAATGAATCCGAAGAATTAGTGGACTTTCATGAAGAAGAAGCTAACGAAATTTCAAAGAAATAGGATTCGGTTGAACCGTCTAAAAAGGGCGGAAGGAAGAGGAAGCTGAAGGAAGTATACGAGAAGGTAAAATCTCATGTGGCCATATAAGTTCAGTCAGCACACCCAAATCCAAAAAAGAAAAAATCCTATCCGGATGAGGTTGTAGTAAAATGGATGGAAGACAAGGAGAAAAATAAAGCAGGGGAGCCTAGCTTTGGTTTGATCCTGCTGAAGCAAAATATTTAAAAGAAAATAATGATGATGAACTTTAAAAGCAAGAAATATAAAAGAAATAAAAGAAAAATATGTTTGAAGTAGATATTGTGTAATTCCTTCTAAAGTATACTGAGGAAGCTTCATAGAATATTTCAATTCTAGAATTCTTCCTGATAGATTCATTGCTAGAGAAACTGGTAAATAAGTATGTGACTCCAGAAAAAGTCAATGAAAATGTAGTAGAATAAGTTGAAGAAGAAGAGGAAGATTAAGGAAGTGGTGATACCGAGGATCTCATTAAGAGAGTAGATGATTTTCATGAGAAGGAAAGTCCATCTGAGAAGCTTTCAATCAGAAACATATGATTTTGAGTCATCAAAGAATGCTACTCCTGTGGAAGATGGGAAAGGTAAAGATGGAATGTTTGACGAATAAGTGAATAATTTGTCTAGCAAAGAGATCATTAATCATGATTTCATATAGCCAGAGGATGTTGAGGCATGAGCTTATAAAGAAGAGATACATGAAGAAAAAATTGTTTAACTATCTGATAGTGAACATAATAATCCGGATGAGGAATCTATTCCTGAAGAAAATATTAGAAAATAGGTTTTAGTTGATACCCCTACCAAGGTTGTGGTATAGAAGAAATATGGTGGTGGTTCTTCAACGAAAAAATCTGCTGAGCTAGAAAAAGAATCCTCACAAAGAAAAGTATCTAATTTGGAATCGTCATCCTTTGGACATGATTTTTTAGACCAATATTTGAAGAATCTTGTTATAACTAAACAGATAATTCCTGGTATAGAATCCAGATGCCAAATAATTCAACATTCATAGAATCAGAAATCAGATTCATTATCCCTAGTGATGGAAAAGTGTGTCACGCTTGAAGAAAATTTCAAAAACATTGTCATTAACTACGAATCCCACAAAAGATCTTGCAAGAAGATGACCAGTTGGTCAAGGAAAACTATAAAGTACCTGAGAAATCTTGTTCATTCTTTGAATGTTTTAAGGAGGCATTTGACACAAGAGATGTGAAGATTAAGGATCTCAAAAATAGTTTTGAAGAGAAGCTGTCACATAGAAAAGACTTATCAGATGAAAGAGGTGAAGGATTTTAATGGGAAGTTATATTAAGTTTCTCAAACTCGGAATAGAGAATGAGATCTCAGTATTGAGATATAAGAAAATCTTGTTAAGTTGGAAGAAACCTTAAAGGCTCAGGCTGATATTGTTAAGGCTCAAGAAGAAAATATCAAATCCATTGAGAAGAAAACAGAGGATCAAGATCAGATTCTCAAATGAGAAGAATAAGATCACAAGGATATCTCGAAGCTGAAGAACATAGTAAAGAAGTTGATGCTGAAGGAAAAGTAAGGATTATCTTGTCCAATTCTGATATTTTGTTGTATTTCTTCCCTGTATAATGTTTTCCCATCTTAATGAATTTTTTTTGTTTCTCTTTGTATATTTTTGGTTATCTTGTAATAATATTTTAGGTACCTTATTTTCATTCCCATTACATTTAATTCCTTTTCATAATCACAAATGGAGGAAAGGAAAGAAGAATACTATGTAAATTAGAAATTTCCCCAAGTAAGGGGGACTTCTTATCAAAAAATATTTTCATATTCAATAAAATGCTACGAATCATTCCAAAAATCTACAATATGATCCTTAGTGTTTCCCAAGCCTATGGGGGAGTTAGTCATATTCATCATTGCCCATGTGTTAAGGGAGATATGTTTTATTTTCTAAGACCTTATATTCTCTTTCGTACAGATGTTTGTGCTTTCCAAAAAGGGGGAGACTGTTGAGTCAATAAGGTTTCTTTATGACTTTTCCGTTATATCTTGTTTTGAAAATCACAAACACCTTATCTGAAGGAAAATTTCATTTACCCTATGTTATACATTATAATGAAAATTTTCCTTTTCCACAAAAATTTATCCTTACCATTATTTTCATTGAACATTTTATTTCTAAGTATAAAATTTGGTTTCATATTTAAAACCTCACAAATTTATAAACACTTATATATAGATCATTATTTTTTTAGGATCCTAATTATGGTTCTGAATTCTCTGAATTCATACTCTGAACCCTTTTTAGTTCAGAATCTGCTTTTTATGAATTCAGATTCTAAAAATCTCTATGTTCAGACTCAATGTTCTCTGAATTCATATTCCAAACTCTTTTGAGTTCAGACTCTAAATTATTATGAATTACGACTCAGATCGTTTTAAGTTAAAACTCCATATTCTTATGAATTAATATGCAGAACATTGTAGGTTCAGACTCTAATTTCTTGTCTATTCAGATTCGGAATTTCCATGAAATTTAAACTCAAGAATTCTGTAGAATTCAGGTTCGGAATTCCTCGAAAGACAGATTCAGAATATCCTTCTATTATAGTCACTGAATGTGTTTTTATTTATACTCTGAACGTTCATTTTTCCTTACACTACGAAAAATTAATTTGGTTAATCATCCATATATTTATGATTACACATGTTTTGGTTAGAAAACAATGTCATAAATTCAGTTACTAACTAATCATTATTTGAGTGACACGTGTATCGGTCCCTCAAAAATTATAGGTAAAATATAAATATTGGAGGAGGGAGATGACCATTGGAGATATTATGATTAATAAGATCTCATTTTAAAGAGATCACAACTTGGAATGACTGTTCTATGACTCTAGATATTACATTACGTTGATGTGATTTCAAGAGAGAGACTCCCATGCTTGGTGTGTACATAACTTCTTGTTCTGAATTGCTTTGGGAGACTCTGAATGTTGCAGAGTACATTTGAGGGCTTCTGGGGATAGAAAGATAGAGGTACCGACTACCTTAAAGTTTGAGGACATCCTTGATGAGGAACTAAAGAGGTGCTGACTACCTTAATGTTGAGGGCTTGTGGGGATAGCAAGACATACTTCAATCTTCGTATATAGGACTTACCCTAGTGTGGGTAAGACAAACATTATTGAAATAATCAATCAAGGGACCTTTATCCAAGGTTGTTGGATACCATTCTATTTTTTTAAAAGGTTTAATACTTATTAATTGTATTGTTTCATGTTTTCCGCTGCATTTTGGTTATTGAGGAAAGAATAACTATCTTATAATTTCTTATTCTTCTACAGAATTTCATGAGATTCTATATTCATTAAAGTAGAATCTTAATCATTGTAATCATTTGTTATGTTTCATTTCTGGAATCAAATTTCCAGAATTACTTTCTCGGAATCACATTTCTGGAATCAAGTAAGATGGTAGAACTGATAGGTCTTGTGAATTTACCTTTTCTAACATTGTTAAACATTACCACCTTTAAAAGTTCCAAAATATTGTTTTTAATGTATAAAATTCACCCCCCCCCTCTTTTATATTGAGAATCTACATCATTTTTAAGATACTACAATCAGTATCATTTAGATCCTACATAGGATGTATATACATGACCCCTCACATGTACTCAATCCTGATGTGGTACCATTGGAGAATGATATTTCTAATGGGGACAATCCAATATAATCTTAAATCATATACAAATAGTTATACGGTATAAGACAATGAACCTGGGAAATATATTTTAGAGAAACCACATGTTTGAAGAAGCAATAAGGGAACTGAAAGAGATAATTAAACTGAGTTAACATCATATGTTTCATCGTGGGAAATATAAATTTTTAGTGTGAAATATCTAATCGGGGTATGATTTTAACTACAAAATCCATTAAAAATGAAGTTTCCATTTTTGATTTAATTAAAATATTTCTTTTGAAATAATGTTACATAACCAACATGAACATCACAAGTTATGTATTTGTTTTTAAATGGACATTAAAAATATTACCATTTTAAATATAGTGGACAAACATAGATCACAATATTATTATAAATATAGGGATTTTACCAAGTCCAATTGACTCTAACAATGGAAGTTATGACCTCAAATGGTAGAATAGTTCCATATAAAACTCATTTATCAGAGCATATGAGAGATAGATCAACTATTTGAATTTAACATGGCAAATACCAAGCTAGGATCCAACAACATAAGGATGAGTGATGTTTTATATGGGAGAAGATCAAGTTTATCGGGACCCCGACCCAAAACATGTTCGCTAAACGGATCCAGGAAATCCATATCGTCGCACTCTATATGGTTAGGGTGTAAGCTTCCATAATAATGTTACATGTATCATGGCCTTAACAATATAAATATGTATATTTCATAGAAAAAATGAATTTATTTTACTTTTATTGTTACTTTTCAATTGATTTTGACTTTGATTAAATTAAACAAAAATTATATTATTGATTAATATTCGTATTCAATTAATGTATTTATATTGATGAATTAATTGAATTTTTAAATTAATTTTCTTTTAAAAAATTATCAATAAAACGTATGATCAATTAAATGTTTTCATAGATGATTTAAGAAATTATGTGAACTGCTTATAAGTTTTCAAAAGTTATTATTTTAAAAAACACAACATTGTTTTCAAAAATTGTAAATCTAATTTAAAATGTGAAAATTGAATTATCTAGAAATTAATTTACATATAATAAATATTATTTTTTGGTATTTTAACATAAAATTTTCTAATGTTATATTTTTCAAACTTTTCTGAGATAATCAAATTTTCATGTAAAAATTAAAAATTATATCAATATATTGTTTGTTTGATGATAGAATAATGACCCAATGATGATGTATAAAATACTATAATGGGTATCCATGGAAAAATATATGTCTTCACCACAAATTGATGATATTTTGTGATTATATTATTAAATTTATAATGAATTTATGAATCCTCCAAAAAAATTTGTATATTAGGATTTTAAATTCTTTTCATTAAAAGGATGATTTAGATCCACATAAGTAGGGATTATATTTTAATATAATCATCCATTATCAAAAAATAATAATAATAAACTCCCCAGATTGGAAAACATAATGGGGAAAATATGGGAAGGATTTTAGTTTTGAATAATTATTTTTATTGAGTCAAAAACCAATTTTTTCCAAATAATAACGTATTCCTCTATCATTTCCTATATAGTCACCCCCAAGATCCAACCATTCATCACTAAAAATTCTTAGATAACATCATTACTCTTCCCTACCCTATCTAAAATCCTCCCAAGGTTCCACAATTTCTCAACATTTATTTTTTTAATCTTTTGAAGTCACAAATTCATGTGCGGGTTCCTTCTTTTCTCATATTTATCAATATTTTCATTATCTTGTTATTCCATTCTATTTATAATTAATAATTATGAGATGTGTTTTCAAACCACCTGCATAAATCCCTTATTATTATTAATTGATGAGAGACCTCATTCTATATAATATCATAGACATAAACTTTACTTTTTTTGAGATAAGTCAACAGTTGATGTTAATTTACATCCAGAGTCTTTTTAGCATAATATTTTTAGGGAATAATGTCCTAACTGTTACACTACTTATCAAAAATATCAATGTAGACACTTCTACTCTAACAGGTTTTTTACCAAATAATAAATCTTATTTAATAAAAGAAGATTTTTTTGTTAATAATAATTTTCTTGATTTATTCCTTTCTCTTACCCTTCCTTATACACTGGAAAAAACATTTCAAAAAACTAGATGAACAAAAAAATCTATTAATGGATATAAAACAAAGAAAGAAAACATTAGTCCATGAATACATCTAATTTATGAAATCATACTTTTTAATCATAAAACATAAACTTTTTTACATATATTATGATATCATAAGATTTATGAATAACTCAAAGATATCATAAATCGTAAAAGTAACTCATGGAACCCATAACATACATACAATGTAGCTTTCATAGCACATAGTGTGTAACCTTTATAGTTATGTTTGGAAAAAACATCAAATTATATTACCTAAATATTTTAGGAGAATGCTTATCATTTACTTCTTTAATTTTTCCCATAGAATTGGAGAGGTAGCTAGGGCTCACCCACCCTCGGTTTATCACGAAACCAATAATATATGTAAACAATGCCCCAGAACTATAACAAAACCATAACACAAAAAACAAGCATAAGGGGAAGATAACATTTCCATATTACAATCCTAAGATACCAGTTCAAGATATTTACATAATTAGTCCATTCTAGAGACGATTTTCAAAACCAAAATACAAAAAAGGGTATATGATGTTTTTTTTAATTTAAGAACATTATGTCATTTAGAGGAATCCAAATATCCACTAATGCTCACAGTGGTGAAAAGGTCATTTTATCCACATACGTTAAAAACAACCTTTGTTGTTATCATATAGTAAAATGATTAATAATGAAAGGACTCATTATTAAAACTATTAAATGAAATTAAAATTCAAAGGTTTTTTTATACATCGTATAGTAGAAGGTCATATCAAAATATGTGTTATTAATAAGAGATTTAGACGGAGTCCATTACCTTGAGTACAAATCGTCAAATATATTCCATTTTCTTCTTGAATAATAATCTTATGTTAATTTATACTTGTTTCAGAACATTTTTCATGTTTATTATTAATTTAATATCACTTATTACCTTGTTATTACAGTAAAATAATTATTCATGTTCATATCAATCATTTGGTCGATATTCAGTACATGAGTCGAAAATAATCATATTTTGATGTAAATTGTCCATGTGGTGAAAACTGTATCATCTCTAGAATAATAATCATGATTTAAATATCATATATATCTATTATATATGTATTTATAATAGTCTATGACCTTTTTAGATAATAAATTAAATGCACCAATCATGGAGACGGTAGACAGTACGCATGCATGAATGATACATTTATATCATTGTCATATTAAACTAATGTAATATAAATGATACAAAGGTAGGTTATATTTCTAGTATAGTATTTATGTTATATATGTTACATAATATCATTAACTATATCCTTTTTATATTCCATGTATTGTATGAACGAATCATATCACATTGAGGGGGTGGAAGTTCGCAATTCCCCAAATGAAATTACCATTCATACACATTATGGAATGCATAAAATAATGTTGTAAATTAAAATTACAGAAGAATTAGGAGAAAATAAATATATCATATATCATATATTATTACACATCCATCATAACAGCCACTGTTAAAGGTTTTCTGGGAAAATCGAACAATCATTGTTTCGTGAGGCAGTACTTTTCCTTACACAGAAACAATATGTTCATATCCCTTAGATAAAGTTGTATATATGTGTAATTAAAATAATTCTAGAAAAAAAATTTGTATCATTAGGATAATTTATTTATGTTATAAATTAATAATATGAAAATAGGTAGTGAAGAAGGAAAATAATGGAATGGAAGTTCAGAGAAGTAGTTACCTCAAAATCGGGTATCTTCTTATGATTGGAGCCAAAAGGTTATCTTTAATTGCCTTCTTCCCAAGGTATGACTTCTATGTGTAAAGGAGGGATGTTGGGAGATTATTTTACTAGAATATGGATGAGACGAGTGGTGTTAGAGTTATGAGTAATAGGGTAGAGGTGGGTTCATTTTATAAGAGGAAAGAGGGGCTCTTCTGGAATGTCTGAAAATCTGAATTTATTATAAATTAAATTTTTATTAACAATAGTCCAAATCAAATTTAATTCGAAGAAAAGAATATTTTGGATTGAATTCCTATTATCCAATAATTTTTATGTTTTAAATACTTATTTGTCCTTATCCCTTTTTATCCCTTATTTTACCATTTCTAATCATATAGTGATATCACGTTGTTTACACATTGTTGGTTAATGTGATTACCATATGATGTAAAAAGGCCCAAAAAATTAATTTATGATATATTAGGACTTATCTTAACCATTTCAAAAATCCAAGTTTTATTAATAATTTAATATCATTTTATAATATATTTTATATTTTATGTTATGAATTAAGTCAAATTTGGACACTATTCGTACATGGATTTTTTAGAAATTCATAACAACCTGATTACTTTGAATAAAATACATTAAATAACAGATAATATGTAAATTATGTCCCTAAAATTTGTGTACGACCTCAAAATATCAAATTAAATTTATTTTAATATTTATAATCTCATTTGTTTGAATATTTTATTAATTAAGTAATCACTGCATCATCATTGTGTAATAAATAAGTTTATTTATTTAAGGTCTAATAATTATTTATAAAACACCAGGATGTAGGAAATATTTTCATCTTTTTATTGAATCGTTAAGTTTAATAGATCATTTATATGACCATATATAAAATGTTTTTTAGTAAAGTATATATGTTTATGCAATATTTCAAATTACATTAAATTAATTCTTATAACATGTCATTTTGGCACCCATGAGTCTCCAAAATTCCAATAGATCGGCCTATAGATTCTCATGGTTAGAAATAAATATGAAAACTAGATTAGTACATGTTTTAGTGTAGTTTTATATTATTATAATATTATTCCATTACCTTTATTTACCTAATTTATCATTTGACCATAGTAAATTAATACAATTACTGAAGTTACTATTCATAATCTCTGAAAATAAAAGGTACTGTTTTATAAAATTTTGACATTCCGATTCCAAATGTGGAATAAATTTTTCCAAATTAAAAACACATAAATTCTAGTAATTAATTTAAAATTAATTCATGTTGTCAAATCCTTAAAGTGTTTTTTCAAAAAGTAAAAACTACCATAACATTTCCATGTGTTTATATCAAATTTAAATGTAAAATTACATACAATGACAAATGTTGGATGAAATGATTAAAAAATACTCTCATTACAATATAAATACAATTAAAAATATTATTATACTATATTAATACATTATATGAAAATGCTTTTTTGAAATAAAATGTTGTATTTTTCAATATTCATTAACAAAAAACATTATATAAAATTACCAAAAATATAAACAAAGTTAATTTTGATTTAACACTTCTATAGAAGAATTTTATTTTGTCAAATATGACATATATAAGTGAAAAACAATATTCTAAAAATATTTCACCTTTACAATACGGTTAACAGAACATTTAAAAATATTGGAGTATTTTATTCATAAAATTGGATTCAATATCAGATTAAGCCTATAAGATGTATTAAATAAATTTACAAACATTTAAAAAACGTGTATAATTATATAATAGTTATATATATTCATTCCAGAAAATAAAATTTCAACGAATTCACTACCATTGAAATTAAAAAATATATTATATTAATTTTTAGTATAGCACAAGGATGGGTGCAATGTAAGATTTTTGTGAAACATGTTGTTGTGTCTTGAGAAGGAAATCAGAAAAGGCCTAATCATTAACATTAAATTGATATATTATTCATAAATAATAATATATATGATAATGTTAATTTATATAAATATCATGTATTTTACATTCTCTTTCATTATTCCCTCCCTTTTACACTTGATACCATGCCGAAATTTTATAAGAATACATTCTCTTATCTTTTTGTTCATACTTATTTGTTATTGAATGCCTTATTTTCTATTTATAAATGTATCAAAATGTCCTTACATGTCCCTATAACTATCCACATCATTTCAAACTAATGATATAACCATTTTAACCTCATTAACACATTTTATAAATTTATAAATGATGCTGTTATGTTGTTGATGTTTAACCACTATTTTCCATGCCAAACCAATTGTGTTAGTAAATTTCTCAAAAAAATTAAATCATGGTTTTTCAAATTAATGGACATACACATTTTGATTTGGGACTCACACGTATTTATTACTCACTCCATGATTATTGAATAAATTATGATAATGGATGAATCCATGTTTTACGATCTAGGTGGCACACTTAACCATGGGAATGAAATAAATGTGATGGTACACCAAGAATTATATAGTTCTCTAATTAATTGTGTAATGTTTAGTATCATGAGACATCATGTTGGGAGAGGGGTGTACCTGATTCCATTATGTGACATTTTCCACCATGATGTCTTAACTATTAATCCTCGACCGATTTTTATAATGTAGTTTTTTAATTTGTTTCCGCATTTCCCATGTAATTACATCATTCAATATCATGCATTATTTTCATGTTCTTTTATTCCTATTGATATTACAAGTCTATCTTGTATTATTATCTTCTTGTGATTCCATATTTATTCCCTTAATGGGATATATAGATAAAACCTTAATATGTATTTCCCTAGATTATCCAATGCATTTTTAAGCTCAAACATGTTAGTGACGTTTTCAATAATGTTGATGTAATTCGTGTTTAATGCAGTAATTCAATGTATCTAATTCCAAAATAAACTATAGTTAATGATATTTTAGGTTATATTATGTGTTATTTATGTAATTAAATCATGTATTAATGTGTAATAATGAAAATGGACGTTGTATCTTTACTAAATGTAGTTATTCAAAATGAATTTTCATATAAACTATTTCCAATGAAATAAATAATTCCTATTTAGATTGCAATAAGATGTAACCCGAAGAAAATATTAAATAACAAAATGGGACTATAAATGGTAACTTCCAATCCTTTTGTTAAGTTACATTCATGTTTTATATGTTATATTCTCACTCAACTAGTAATGTAATGATTTTATACATTACATAGATGGTCATCAATTTATTCATATTGATGGAAATTCTTTAAAAAAGGGAACTCTAGATTGAATACCAATTCAGAAAACAGAAATGAAATTTTTTTCAATATCAATCAGATAAATTTATGTAGTTCTCTAAGAACACAGTATTGTTGTTGTATTGTGGATCTGATTCTATTACAAAACATCATTAAGAATTACTAGGTTTTTCTACAGTTATGCAACATCTGAAAAATAAAATATCTCTTTCATGGTCCTCATTTTAATAAACGTAATTATTTTATGTTTTTAATGTAGGCTGAATATTTCAAGTGGTCATAAAGATTAATATAAGTGCATCATAGATTATGATATTCACCAATATACCATCTTCATAACTATCTATGTTATACTAATAATTGGTCTTACTATGGCACTTTTTATTTTATTTCTATATAATATTATCTATGTATGAGGTAATATTTTTTTTCAATTAAGGTAAAATTGACCAGATCCTCCATAAATAAATTTCACAGTTAAAAATCACTATAAAAAACAAATAGATAATGAAAATATTATAAAAATTATAAAATTCTACCCAACAATCATTCACAAATATTTTTATTCCACTAAGATAAAAAATTTATTGTTTTGTTGTAGTATTATTTTTATGTATCTCACTAATACATTAGATTGTTCACAAAATGACATTCTAATAATTTGTAGCATGAACTATACTATAACATGATATTGAATCAATCCACTGTCATGTTTCACAAATTTAAAATACCGAGAATTTTCCTAATATTCCATTCATATTATGGTTATAATATATTGGATATATAGGATTATATTGACATAAAAATAATTATTTGATATTTTTTAAGAGTAACATATATGTATATTTCCATATGAAATATACTTATATAATTAATACATACATGCTACATATGAATACGTGATCCTAAATACTTTTGTAGTTATTGTTCAATGAAATTATTTTTTGATGAAACAGTAAAATGATGTAATGCCCAATAATATTAAAATTTATCATTATAGTAATAATTTGTAAAATTCCACTTATACATATTTCAAAATCAACAATTTTTATTTATGAATGTTTTTTATGATTTTCATAAATATTTTAGAGAATCCAATGATAATATTTCTGATTACAATGTGTTTTTTTCATTTATGTCAATAGTTAATAGAATGTATTTATCCATTAATAGTGTAGGTAATCTATAAATTTATAGGATCAATAAAAAACTTCATAGCATTGGTTGGTTATCTAAACCTAATGAAAACCCCCAAAATTATCACAACTCTATATTTTCAACAAATCAGATGATGTAGATATCATAATATACAATGTGTGGAACATTGAAATATTAAAAAAACTGATATTCAAATAGTTTGATAAAAATAATGTTATTATATATTATATTGTGTTTGAAATCATTATAAATATTATATAAATCATTTTTTCATTCCTACCAACCAAGATAAAGTCAAAAAAATGATATTAATGTTTGATTTCATTATCAATTAAACAATTATTTAGAAATAAAACAATGAAATATCAACATCAACATGCACTCTAGATTTCAGAACATGCATATTACGAAAGGCAAGATATGATCCTAATACATAAAACAAACCAAAAACTATAGAAATCCTTTTTCTCTTCGTAGGTGAAATTAATGATGCAAAAAACAATTATGATATTATCCTAGAAAGATAAAAAAAATTAATTTAAAGTAGAAATGAACTACACCCACTATATTTTATATTATATTATGAAATAATATTTAAATATACTAAATGTGTGTTTTCTAATGACGTGTACCATAGTTTTTCCCCCACATAATTTCAAAAGTTACATAAAGGTACACTGAGAGATTACTTTTTATACCATTTTCAAATTTGAAATAATCAGTTCTCTGCACTATTACATTTCAGAATACATTTACATTTCTTTTCAAGATATGGATATATAATTTTTGAATCAATGATTATATCCATTATTGTTTTTACGAAAAAATAATTGAGTTTATAATTGTATAATAGCTTGGTAAAATCTTACATCGTTATAGAGCAAGATGAATCACATTATTGAAGACAAGCAAATTTTCACCATATTTTATTCATCATCCATGTAACATTATTTAGAGTTATCAATATGAAATTATTATTTTTTGGTTTGGATATCAATATTTTTTGTAACATTCATGTGAAAACCAATCTGGCACAAGATTTAATAGTTTCTTTAAAATTTTGATCATCGTGTGGTTGGAATCCCTCAGATAATCTCAATATAAATCAATATGATGGTGGATCATCTAATGAAATATCTAAATAGGGGAGTATTTTGGAAATCCTATTTCATTTATTCTACCAAACCGTTTAGTTATTATCTATGATCATGTTTAATGAAATATTAATTATAATAAATATCAATAAATTATTATTTATTTAATTATTCAATAGATTGTACAAATAAATTTCAAATGGTTAGTCTTGCTCATGTATAATTACAATAAATTCCTACATATTCTCATGATATTTCTAGTACTGCTAATGTCATTCAAATTATTTTAGTATAATTAATATATATTATGGGTCAGTTATTGTTAATTGATGTTGCAAAAAATTACATGATTTATGGTCCTTGTCGGGTTATCTATTTAAGGACCCAACTATAAATATTACATAATCTTGAATTATGTAATGAATTCACATTGAGGATCTTTTATGGTATAGAGTTTTAAATAATTAGGCCATAAATATTATATTTCATCCAAAAAATAACAAAGTTGACACTTCAACTAAATTTACATTTTATTATTAAACAAAAAAAATTAAAAAAATAAACATGTCTAGTTCCATGTTTTAGACAGCATGAAATTTCCTTGATCCAATCATTGAACCTATTCATCTATAAGTCTTGTGAAAAACAATTCAAAAAACATGGTATGAGAATAAAAATCTTAGTAAGGGTTATAAAATAAGTAAGCTAAACATTATCCCATCAACAAATACAAATCAATGAAACCATACAATTCAATCATAGCATACCTCATGAAATCATAAGATTTATGAATAACACACAAAAATCATAAATCATAAAGGTAACATATGGCATAACATATTTATATTATAACATTCATAGCTATATAGGGAGTTACGTTTGGAATACCCATCATAGTATATTCTGTAAATCTCGTAGGGAAAATATTAACGTTTACCTTCGTCACGTTACCCAATGCATTGGAGATCTATCACAGCCTCACCGACCCTATGATTATCACAAGAACAACCCTTATACGTAAATTATATCCAATAAAAATAACATATTCATAACTCATAAAGCAATCATAAATGAATTATATGGTATTCACATTGCAATCAAAATATAAATTATTATGATATTTACATAATCAATGCTTTATCAAACCTTTTTCAAAACCATTTTAACATTTAATAATGAGATATATGAATCAATGTGTCTCATTACACATTGAAATTTTTAAATAGATTATCATTTTAAAACATTAATGTCCATATAATTAAACAAATAAAACTACTTTCAAAACACGGAGATTATTGAGATATAATTAGAATATTAAATCTTTAAAACATTTAAAACAGTGTTTTAGTTAAAGAGTATGTTACCACTTAGAATGTACTCGAATAAAAATAATTAAAGATATAAATTAATAAAAACTTATAATATCATGGTAATAAAGAGATTCATGATATAATATGTCAAAGGAAAGTATATACACTATATAAAATTAAATTGGTGTATAAAAACAAATAAGTCTCAATTGAATGTAAACTGAGACAAAGTCCCTTACAAGGATCATATCCTTAGATTAAGGAAAAATCAATTACAAAAAATATGTGTGAAAATTAAGGCTACACCCCATATAGGAGGATATTCATTGTATAAAAATCATATTTCATTGACACATATTCATAGCCTAACATAATCATAAAGTATATGTTTAACCCAAAAAATTGAAATTCGGTTAAGAAGTTCTCTTACAGAAATTTGACAGCCTAACATCATCACATTAAAATTCAGAAAATGAGTTGATTAGAGAAAAAAGGGTCTCTCATAACATGTAAATAAAATTTTCTCAATATGGTAATAAAAGAAAATATACCATCATAATAAAAAGAAAATTAAAAGACATGACATAAGAGAAGTCTTCGTCTAGAAGAGTATGGTGAAATGTTCCCTTATCAATTTGGTAATAGACGAAACATACACCCCATGAAAGAAGAATCATACAATGAAGATTTAAATACCCATAAGGTAAATTATATTACACAAAGAGTAAAATCATGAGCAGTACATACACCACACAAAAGGAAATAGTGGCAAATATACTATGAATCCCATGAGAATAAAAGTGAGATGAAAACCCCTTACCATGTTGTAATCAATATATTCGTAAGACCAAAAGTTAATAACCACGAAATTAATCACATAGTTAAATGAATGTAAATTTATTTATGATAATATATACAAAATAGTACTACAAAATACACCACATTCAATAAATAAGTGGTGAAAAATGGAAATCTTGTGAAATTGAAAGTGAGATTAAAAACCCCTTACCTCGTGACTGACTAGAATCATTAGTTTGACGTTATTCTTGACTAATAAAATAATGTTGATTTATATTTTAATCAGAAAATATTTTGAGTTTATTATTCCTTTTCTATCACTTATTAACTTTATAGAACAATTATTTTATTATTTGATTTCGTATTGGACATTTTGTCGTTGTTCTGAACGTGAGTCAAAAAATGAAAATGTTATAATTACTAATTGTCCATGTGGTCTAAAGTATATTATATCTATAATCATATTCATTATTAAAATATCATATATATCATAAATATCTATTATATATACTAATTTATAATAGTAAATAACATTTGGACATAAGGAATGAAATGCATTGTTTATAGACACAGTAAGTCGTACGTGGAAATGAATGTTGCATTCATTTTTTTCATTTTTAAAAGTAAAGGAACTGAATGATACATATGTATATTGTAATTCCAATATAATTTAATATGATATATATGTTACGTAATTTCATTTACTCGATCCGTTTTATGTTCCATGTATGTCATGAATGAACCATAATAGGATGAGGGGGTGGTAGTCCGCACTTGCTCAAATGAAATTATCTTGTTTGTATATATTGGAAAGCATAAAGGAATGATTGTAAATAAATATTATAGAAAAATATAGAAATCATAAACATAATTTATATCATATAAAAATAACTTTCCATAATAATGTCTATCATTATAGGTGGTAGGAGAATATTGAACAATCATCATTTCTTGATGCAGTAGTTCTCCGTCTACAGAAACTATATGTTCTTTAACAATTAGATGGAGATGTGGGGAAGTGTAGTTCGAATAATTCTCAAAAAAAACATCCTATTATATTGAAGATACAGGTGTTGTTATCAAAATAAAGAAATAATGTAATTAAACTGTTTGGATAAGGAAAATAAATCGAAATAACTTATGAGAAGACATTATCTTCAATTCAGGAAACTCCCTTTTGATTGAATTAAAAAGCTTTATTGACATTCATTATTCCTAAGGGAAGGATTATAAGAGGAAGATAGGTATGTATACAGCTTAATTATCCTGAGGTTTGATGATACAAGGGGCTTGAGCGATGTGATTAATGGGTTATTGGTGAGGGGTTTTTATAATGCGGAGGAGGGGCCCTTTTAATAGTTTGAACGTATTAATTTGTTATAAACATATATTCGGTATCAAAAGGTACAAAAATCATTAAATTAAAATATTAGATGACTATTTATTGAAAACAATTCATCAAATAATAATTGTACAGGTTTTGGATATTGTTTAATTTTTTATTATATTATTTATTTAAATGATTCATTAATGAGGTAAACATGACATCATTATTTTGTAATAAATAATTTCATTTATTTATGAATAAAATTAGATGAAAAACATATTTTAAAAAAAATTTTATAATCCAAATGAATATTTATTGTATAACATATAACTTATATAACCCCATGTAAAATTTGATTAACTAAAAAATACAAGTTTAAGTCATTTTTGTCTTTACTTTAAATAAATTAATAAATGATTCATTGTGGATCCCATGTGGATCCATGGGGTCCAAAAATCGATCCATGAATTCCAATGGATGGAAATATTAAACAAATAGGAATAGAACACATGTTTTGTTAATTTAATAATATTATTATAATATTTTTTTACCCTTATTTACAGAATTTAACCTTTGACCATGGTAAATAAAATATTTAACAAAGTAAATATTCATAATGTCTAATAATAATAGTTACATATTTAAAAATTTTGGACAAACTTTTTTTCAAATATGGAATCCAATTTTCCATATTCAAAAAATAGAAGTGGACAAGATTAATTTAAATTTAATTCATGCTGTCAAAATAGAAAAGCAAGTTTTTAAGAAATAATAACTATCAAAAGATTGATAATTGTTTATGTCCAATTTCAAAGAGAAATTACATTCAATGACCATCAGTGGATTAATTGGTAATCATATAATGTAATTACACATTCAAACCAACTAAAAAGACAATATATCCATATAAATAAATTAGACGAAATGGAAGTTTTGAATTAAAATGTGGAATTTTTTAACTATTCATTAAAAAAAGTTAACATTATGTTAAAGGTAAAGACCATTCATCCAAAATAATTTTTGATGTCCTAATTCTAAAAAACTATTTTATTTTGTCATATAGAACACATAAAAGTAACAAAAACTATATTTAAAAAGGTGTCATCATCAAATGGCGGAAAATCGCCTTTTTTTAAATAATATTAGAGTATTTATGATTAAAATTGGATTCATTCACATTTTAAACCTCTAACATTTATTGGGTAAAGGTTAAAACATTTAAAAACATGTGTAATAATAATATAGTTAGTTAGGTTCATTCCAACCAATACAACGACTATGCGTTAACTGCAATTTAAAATAATAATCTTATATTATTATTTATTATTTCAGTATGACTCAACATTGTGTGCAACATAAGACTTTGGAGAAACTCATTGATGTGTGTTGGGTATGCCATCGAATATAGCATCCCGATTAAAGTAAAATTAACATTTAATTCACCAATATAAATAAATATGAAAATTACATATTCTTTATATACATGTGATTTTGCATCCTTCCCCCATTTGGGGAATTGTGTCCCCACAATTTTAAAATTGGGATCAGAAACATCATTATAAGTTCCACATAGAAAAAATAGCCAATAAAACAATCACATTAAAAGAAATAATGAAAAGAAAAAATGTCACTCAAGAAAACTTGTACTATGATTATATGTAGGAAAACATGGATAGGGATGAGAAGATAACTCTAATAGTTTAATAGATAGTGGTAGAGAACATGATCATTGAAATATAACAACCACAATACCATAAATTGGAGGTTGGGTAAAAGTCAATGATAAAAGAATGTGTATAATTTTTTTTATTCAAGATCCTTTTCATAGATTTGATGAATATTAGTATTACCAAGACTAACCTCATGAGGAAATGTACTTACTTGAAAAGTAGTGTTTTATCCTTTCAACAAATTTTCACTGAAAACTTATCTTTTTCTCCAAACAATGAGTTTTCAATAATACTTGGTCATACCTATTGTTCTAGAATCATCTTTTAGATAATCATATAATCCAGAAATGATGGACTATATATTTTCAATGTAATTATACATTAACCAAAACAAATATTTTTATTACAAGTTCAGATAGTCTTCAAAAGAATAATCTTTTACAAAATGAAAAACTACTCTAATCTCTAATATTTTTCAAACAATACCCTATGATCATAAATGACCATTCAATAAACAATTTTTCATAAAATTCATGAATATAATCCAAACGAATATTGAAACCCAAATCATATAAGGATTTAATAACACATACCTCCAAGATAAATCTTAACATTTATCTAAAAATTACATCAATTACTCTTAAAGTCTCATATTGAAAAATATTTAACCTAATCACATATTCTCTATGGTTGGTTAATAATTTCTATAGATAAACCAAATCATTATATGTTCACAATAAAAATATTTATTATTATAAAATAAATATCTTCTATTTACTCATTAAATAAATCCCATGGTATTCTATTTCACTTAAGTATATAATGTTCAAAATGATAAGACAACTTTATCACTTAATCACTAGATCATTTTCCAATACTAAGGATATAAATTTGATAAAAAATAAGTTCCAAAAATCAACATATTCTTGATTTATAAAATCATCTAACTAAAAATAATTATTCAAAATAACCAGGGACCTCATATAATCTAGTGGTGGGAGATAAATCCAAATCTCACTTTGGTTGTGGCTTTGATTCATGCAGCATGGTCCAACGTGACCATTTTTTACATGGTATGTGTGTTCTTCTTTTTTAAAAACTATAAAATTTTATAAAATTTCAAACATAATGATTAATTTTTAAAAAATAAGAATAACATATTTTGACAACAACTGTTATCTCATACATCGCATTTCCATCCCAAAATGAAATAACATGTAACTACCTCAAATTCAAGGATCATATAAACCAAAATGGTTCTATATAACTATATTCAAAAAATATATAATTTTTCTTTGAATAACATTTTCACATATCAAACATCACGGTTAGACATACTAGAAATAGTCTTCCAATGTAATCCCATCATAAATACATTCAATCATATCACCATTCATAACACTTCAATTCTTAAAATTTAGACATATTAATCATTGAACATTCCTCTAGATCCTTAATCAATGTTTTCCATCTTATTATTTTATACATATTTCTTACAAACAAAATCATTCATAATGTACAAAGATTTCAGTAATTTCAAAACATGATCTAAGAAATAATTCATACCTTTCATAGGTCATTTTCAATTTTCTTATCTTAAAATGAAATGGAATTAGTAATTGGTAAACATATATTTATATGATCCTACTGATCCCTTTCCCTAAACTTCTACATATGTAATCTATTTGCATAGTGATAATGCACACCAGATTTAAAACATTCAATTGACCCCTCATAAAGAACTTCTTTCCCTTACCTGGAGTAAATTTGATGCTTCCTTTTTTCATGATAGGTTCATGCTTAATGACCTTCATTACCACATATGAAACATCTTCCTATACCATTGGAGCATTTTCCTATGTGTTTCCTTCCACATCCTTAACACATAGGTTTTTTAATATATTTACCTTTTATGATTATTACCTTAACTCCCATTGGGATTCTTTTCTCACATATGTGATTCCTTATAAATGTCACCAAGTTTCATGTGGTCAATTATGACTCTAGATATTTGGTTAAGAATAACTACAAGAGTTTTAATTGTAACTCCCATTTAAATAAGATTCTCATTAAAAAAATCATTATAGTTTTCATCACATCCATTACTACATTGGTGCCTCCTAGATCAAACCATTTACTAAAACCAAAAATCTCAGTGTGACTATTTCAGTAAAATAATCATATAATAACTTATAAGTAGGGTAAACAATATGATATACTAATTCATGTTATCTTAAACTCATTCTCATTATCAAAATTAACTATGAATCTTTCTAAAATCCTAACAATTATATTTATGTCATTTATGCTTTAAGAACACCCTAACCTCTAATGTTATATAAACCACCCTTTGATACCAACTATAAAGACACAACCTTAAACATTACATAATCTCGAATTATGTAATGAATTCACATTTATTATGTTTTCAAGTTTTTACTTTTAGGTAATTAGGTCATAACTTTTACATTACATCTTAAAATTTACAACAGATACACTACTAATCGTTTTTTATTATTTTTTATAAAATAAAAACACATAAAATAATAAACAAGTCTAGTTCCATGTTTTAGATAGTATGATTTTGCTTTGATCCCAACTTTGACCCTATTCATCTTAATGTCTGATGAAAAACATTGAAAAAAAACATCGGATGATCAAAACAATCTCAGTAAGGGTTATAAAATAACGAAAGGAAATATTTTCCCATCAATAAATACTAATAAATAAAACCATACTTTTCAAACATAACATGCCTCATGAAATCATAATATTTATTAATAACACACCGAAATCATTTATCATAAATGTATCATATTGCATACACAACATACTTTCATTATTGCATTCATAGATACATAGGGAGTTACGTATGGAATACCCATTGTAGTCTATTCCCTTAATTGCTGAAAATAAACATTAACATTTACCTCTGTCACATTACCAAATGCATTGGAGAACTATCTCAGGCTCCCCCACCATAGGTTTATCACAATACCACCTATATACGTAAACAATGCCACTAATATATTCAAAACAAATAAGAAAGAATAATGGAAAGATAAAATTTCCTGTTTTCAATCATGATATATATTTTAAATATATTAACATAATCATTACTTTATCACACCATTTTCAAAACCATTTTAAACATTTAATAAAGAGATTTTGGAATCAAATAGTCCCATACCACTTTGAATCATTTAAAGGTATTAACATTTTAAAACATTAATGTCCATATAATAAAATACATAAAACCATTATGAAACATGGACTTTAATGAGAAAGATTTAGAAGATTAAATCTTTAATGTATTTGAAATAATGTTTTAGTTCAAGAGTCTGTTAAGAATTAAAAAATACATGAACAAAAATAATTGATGAATTACATTAAACAAAAACTTTAATATCATGAGAATAAGGAGATCCATGATATAATATGGCAGCGAGCAGTAGCTACACCATATAAAAGTGAATTGGTGTATAACAACAAATAAGTCTCAATGGAATGTAACTTTTTTCAATGTCTCTTGAAAATCTCATATACTTATATTAAGGACAAATCAGTGACATAATTATGTGTAAAAAGTGCAAATAAACCCATTATAAGTGGATATTATGTGTCAAAAAATCACAGGTCATTCAAAAATATTAACACCATGACTTAATCAAGAAGAATAAGTTTAACTAAAATAATTTAAATTGGGTTAAGAGGTTCTCTACCAAAAATTTGACAACCTAACAATGTCTCTATAAAATTCATAAAATGAGTTGATGGGAGAAAAAAGGTTGCCTCATCACAAGTAAATAAAATTTAATTCAACAATATTATAAAATTATACATCCTAACATAATAGAAAATAAATTAAAATACATGACATAAGAGAATTCTTTGACTAAAAGAGTAAGGTGAAACTTTCCCTTACAGATTTGGTAACTTATGAAACATACACCCCCTGAAGGAAAAATCATTCAATAAAAACATAAATAACCATAAGTTATGGTATATTAAAAAAATAATACAATAATCAGATGTACATTCACAACACAAAAGGAAATAGTTGAAAATATAGCATGAATCTCACATGAATAAAAGTGTGATGAAAACCCCTTTCCATGTCGTAATCAATCAAGTCATAAGACCAAAAGTTAATAACTACCAATTAAATCACAAAATACCATGAATATAAATATAATCATTATAATATATTTCAAATGGAAGTACACAATACACCACATGAAATAAATAAGTTGTGAACAATTGAAATCTCAAAAAATTTTATGTGAGATTAGAAAGCCCTTACCTTGTGTCTGATGTAACTCATTTCTTCCATGTTCTTCATGAATAATAAAAATATGTTAATTTATTCTCATTTAATAACACTTTTAAATTTTATTATTCTTTTTATATAACTTAGTACCTTGGTATAACAATTATTTATTTATTTGAGTTCATATCGGCCTTATTGTCGATGGTCGGAACTTGAGTCAAAAATGAACTTGTTATAATTACCAATTTTTAATATGGTCAACAATATATTATCTCCAGAATAAAATTCATGATTTAAATATCAGATATATAATATATATCTACTATATATATGTATTTATAATAGTAAATAACATTTGTAGATAATGAATGAAATTCACCGTTCATGGAGACAATATGTCGTACGAACACATGAATGCTACATTCATTTTTTTCTTTTTTAAGAGAAATGGAAACTGAATGATACATATGTATATTTTAATTCTAGTATATTTTAATAATATATATATTTTACATAATGTTATTAACTCTATCCTTTAGAAATTCCATGTATGTCATGAATGAATCATATCAACGTGAGTGGGTGGTAGTCCACACTTCCTCAAATGAAATTATTGTGTTTACACATATTAGAATGAATAAAAGTATGTTTTTAAATATAAATTAAATAATAATATTCATAACATAAACATAATATATATCATATAATAATACATTTCCTTTATAATGGCCACCATTAGAGGTGGTTGGAGAAGATTGAACAATCATTGTTTCGTGAGGCAGTAGTTCATCGTCTACAGAAACAATATGTTTTTTTACCAATTAGATGGAGGAGTGTAGAAGTGTAGATTGAATACTTCACATAACAACATACTAGTATATGGAAGATAATATTTTTTTATAAAAATAAGGAAATAAATATATTTAAGGGGTTAGAGAAGTAAAATAAAACAATACAGCATAAGAGAATATGTTACCTTTAAATCGGGCAACTCCAATTGATTGGATCTAAAAGTCTTTATTGATGTTCCTTACACATATGGGAAGGCTTCTAAGATAAATATATGGGATTTGGGAGCTTAATTGAGAAGATTTTGGAAGATCCAAGGGGCTTGATAGGTGTGAGTAAAGTGTCTGAGGTGACAGATTATAATTAGGGGGAGGAGGGTCTCTTTAGGAATGTTTGAAGGTATTAATAAATTATAAACTTATTTCGGTTTCAAAATTTCCAAAACTCATTAGACAAGAATATACAATGAATATTTTTTAAAATAAATTCATCCATTAAGAAATGGACTGGTTTTGGATATTGTTTTAATTTTTTTATTCTAATTTATTTAAATCGTTCATTAATGTTGTAAACACTGCATCATTATTGTGTAATAATTAATATTTTTATATGATGACTAAAAATAGGATAACAAATACCATGATGTATAAAATCATTTTTTATTTCAAATAAATATTAATACTAAAATAAATAACTTATATAACCCCATTTAAATGATAATTTTTTAAAACATATATGTTTAAGTAATTTTCCATTTAATTTAAATCAATTAATATAATTTGTCATGATCTCTCCCAAGTGTCTCCATGGTGTCCCAAAATCGACCCATGGATGCCCATGGTCATAAGTTTATCAACCAATAATAATAAGAAACATGTTATGGTAATTTAATATTATAATAATAATATTTTTTACCCTTATTAACTCAATTTACCCTTTAACCATGGTAAATAAAATTTTTACTAATGTAAATATTCATAATGTCTAAAAATAAAAGTTTAGATTTACTGAATGTTGATATATATATTCCAAATATTTTCTATATTTTTCAAAATTCAAAACCAATAAGTTGTATAAATTAATTATAAATTAATTTTTGTCATCAAAATAAAATAGGTGTTTTTAAGAAATAATAACTAAAACAAATTGAAACTTATTTATGTCCAATTTCAAAGTGAAATTACATCCAATGTCCAAAATTAGATTAATTGGAAAAAATATAATCTACTTATAATTTAAAACCAAGTAAAAATATAATCTATCCATATACATTAATTATATGAAAAGCTAGTTTTGTATTAAAATTTGGTATTTTTCAATATTAATTAAAAACTTAAAAATATTAAAAAAATAAAATAATTTCATCCAAAATAAATATCGATGTCTAAATTCTAAATAAAAAATTTATTTTGTCTAATAGAACATATAAAAATTAAAAAAAATATATTTAAAAAGGGTTCACCCTTAAACAGTGGAAAATCGACCTTTTTAAAGAATATTTGAGTATTTATGATTAAAATGTGATTCATTAACATTTGAAGCCTCTATCATTTATTGGGTAAAAGTTAAAACATTTAAAAAACATGTGTAATAATATTTTGGTTATTTCTCTTCATTCCCACCAATAAAACTACAATGTGTTAACTACAATTTAAAATAATAATATTATATTATTATTATTATTATTCAGTATGACTCAACATTGTGTGCAACATAAGACTTCAGAGAAAACCCATAGTTGCATGTCATGTATGCTAACAAACATAGTATAACTTTTAAGGTAAAATTAATATTTCATTTACAAATATTAATAAAATGGAAATTACTATATTCTTTATTAACATGGGATGTTACAAACAACCATGGATCATTATGAATGAAAATTAGTCATTGATTAAAATATTTTTATAAAGAAAATTATCTAGAAATTTAATGGATGAGTATGGGTATATAATTTACATATTCGGAGATATAATTTGAACAATAATATGAATGGTATTGAATTTATATATCTTTTTATGTCCCATATAATCTATCTATGATACATGAATTTATGGATAATCACAATGTGGAGGTTTGTAATCAATCACATTCCATCAAATATTTTATCAAATAAATAAAAACTCATCATGATTGTGACACTTAATCTCACTCTGGATCTGAAACTATAGAGCTTTTTCTGAATGAGGTCAATGAGTTGGAAATTTTTTATTAATACTCATCTATTTTACTATGAATGGATTCCAAGAGAATATTTTTTTATCTCAATCCTTATAGTTACCATATTATTATAATATTATAATCCCTCTTACTTGATGATAATATTTTATCATAATATGTTTTTTGAAATACTAAAGGCATTAATTCATGAAACAACAATATCACCATACATTTTAAATTCATTGTCGGAAGAAAACACAACATATCTTGGATCGCAACATCTAACCTATGTAGAATCCCCAATTTAATTTTTTTAACTCATTTGACAATAAGTGGCATCGCAAAAAACAATTATTTTTTTTATAATATTTCATTACGTGCATCACACCATTGGTGAACTATATTATATTATAATATTACACAATGATATTTTTGGACCAACATTATATGCTAATATCATTAATATAAATCAATAAACATTGAATGCATTTATAGTCTCTTGTTATTGATTGGTTTTATTCATTTATTATTCTGTGTTTGTGGATGATACTACTGAAGATTATTCTGGGGAATCTGAGAATTAAATATATATATATATATATATATATATATTATTCTAACCTACAGTTCTCAAACACCAATTCTCATCCTTAATATTAATAAAAAATGTAGGAAACTACTCTTCCAATATATTTTATATGTACATAGAATGATCTTCCATATTGATGGAATTTGACTTATAATATTCAATATTAATTACCATAATATTGAATTATCAATAATCTGATCATTATTAATCTCTTTCTCATATTTAATATATTCCACATAAAATATATTATTGTATGAAATATAAAAAATAGCAATGTAAACTCATGTGATTTATTTATGTATATACTAATTAGATAGGCAATTATATCATTTTTCAATATAGAAAGGTTACATAAAATTCATAATAAGTACATATGTTTGAAATCTAATTTTAAAATTTCTCAATAAAGAATAATTAATCAAGTTAGTTAACACAGAATCTAGAAATATAATGTCAATCAAATTTCATGTTTTCAGTCAGAAAAAAATATGTTAGATTTTTTAAATATATCATTTTCTTAATAAATTTGGTACACCATAATTAATAGTTTTTTATGACATTATAATACCATATTATATACATTGAATTTTTAATTGTAACATATTTACATCTCATTGATAGTCAATTGTATATGTGTACATTGGTGGATATTGAAAACATATTTCACTATAATGGTAGATTATTGAGAAATTAACTTCCAATGCTTATTCCCTAGTTATCGAATGCCTTTATTATGAACATGTTTTATTATTGATTTTAAAAAATATGATATTGATATTCTTCATGACTAATTTGAAATTTTAAAAAAAATTATACTGAACTAACAAATTTCAAAAATATTCATGAAAAATCATGCACAACCAATAATAGACAATGTGTTTCAATGTCTATAGAATAACTAGGGAAACAATTCTTATCAGATTTATAAACAGAGAATCTACTTTATAAATATAACATAATAATTTTAGTTTTCATACGTGGAATAGTTTAATTAACATTGCAATGTGTGATAATAGAACATTATAAATTTTTTAGTCTAATTGTTATGAATGAAGACATAACAGGAATCATTTCCCATGGAAGTGGGTTGGATAATCTTTAACAAAATCCAAAATTAATTAATTTGAATGATGCACTAATGGTACACCAATACATATTTGATTCTTTTGAATGTAGTTCAAGTGATGTTTTTTCATGTTGTTTGTAATATAATGTTGCATTTCCATTATGATTTAAAATTGAATCCTTGGAGGATATTTTTGAAAAATCATTATTGTAGTACAATGTGGAATATGAGATGAAATATTAATTTTTGGTATGAAATATTAATAATTTTGAAATCATTTACATGTTATGAATTAGAAAATTAATAGGAGATAATATTCATCAAAAAAAAGTGTTGTTTCTTACGAAATACATGAATTTTTAAATTGGATTCCAAAAATATTGGAGTGAACTATAAAATTAAAAAAATGATGGTGATATTGATATTGAAATTCCGAATGAAAATATACTAATTAGATCTTAAAACACATTTGATTCCACTATTTTTCCTATATATTTTTCTTTATCATCTTATTCCAAATACATAGTGTAAAAAGTTAGGGTCTATCATTTCACGGATATGAGAGGCTGTGTAATAATTAAATGACTATATGATAAAATTGATTGATGTGGTATAAATGCTTAATTTGGGTTTAAATTCAGTTTTTCAAGATTTTTTGGATATTGACTTGCTAGAAAATATATAAATACCAAAAACATTGAATGGAATTATTATCAATGGTCTATTACGTCATAAATTAATCATTAAGGTGGGTTTTGTAGTTATGTTATTAATATATGTTGACTAGTCCTTTGGAATTTATAATGGAACCTATTTGGTCATCAACTTTATTGGAAATAACTGCATTAGAGTAGAAATTTCCACAATCACTCATTTAAGAAATATGGATTTTAAAATGAGGATTAATATAAAACACTCAGAATAAATAAGGCCAATCAATATTCTGAGAAAAAAAAACATCATATAAATATATCAAATCATATAAATATTAATAAATGTAATGGATTATACCTATTTTTGGGATTATACTTCTCCATCCTTTTTTCATTCATGGGTATTTTGGTAGGAGTATCTAGAGTTACAGAAAATGAGGATCAAAATAATTTTTATATGATATTGATTACATGCCCTAGATCTGCACTAAAAATATTGATTACAAAAAAATTTACACATTCATGAAGTAGGTCTAAATAATTTTTATTATTCTGTATTTTGTTATTTTCTCATTAAAATTGTAGTTCGTTTAACATATGTCTTTGTTACTACGATTAAAATTAATTATATATATTTATATATTTTTTGGATTCCCATACATCATAGATTATATTGAACATTAATTTACTTAGATTCAAAAAGAATTGATGATGATGAAACATTTAAGATATAGGTGTGCATTATAGAGGCATGGAATAAAATATAATCAATATTATAGATGCTTTTTTGTCATTGATATACATTATTCAAAAGAAACTATATGATTATATTGCATAATATTTTGAAAGGATTCATTAATACTATAAATTTTTATATAAAAATAATCATTTATAGAATTTCACTATTAACTACAAATGATATTGATATTTTTTTAAACTTATTGTCGATTGTGTAACTAATTATCGAGGTATGTTTATTTTTTGTTTGTAATGATATTCATTACAAAAGAAAATTGTTGGAAAATAAGATTCGTAAAAAAATTTAACGACATAGAAAAAATCATGTTCACTCATGTCATCATTTTGGTTCCTGTTATATAATAAATATCATTCAAATTAGTGAAAATAATTGAAAATGTTTTGCAATCCATCACAAGTGTAGAATACAATTTAACTGGAGAACCCAAATAAGAATTTCTCATGTGGATTTTCAACATCTTGTACACTATTTTTTTATATTCACATATGTCACAGAGGAGAAGGTTCAAGTTTATTTCATTATAGGTATTATGTTATCTTTGATATCACATTATATGTGTTATTGTTCTCATATATTTACTATTTCATCTTCAAACAATGTTATTCATTATTTTTCTTATATAGTGATATCAATATTCAATAATACATTATAGTAATAATTTTTGTATGTTTTGTAACAGTATAAATAGTTTATATGCACCTTTATAAACACATTAAGAAATTTACATGTAATGAAAGCTAATTTATTCTTCCTTGGATTATGTATAAATTTTTCTATGACCATCTTTGTGAAAATTACTGTTACTTAGAAACAATAGGACTCTGTGTAATTATTATATATTTACTTTTTCATTTTTATAAAATGTTATTCTACAATAATCTTTTGTATTGACATCAATTTTCATTAAATCATTAATAAAACTTATGGTATGTTTTATAATGATGAAAAATAGTTATGTTTCAACATTGAATATTCATTAATAAGTGTACATGTCACGAATACATATATATGAATCATTTTTTTGGAAAAAATAGACTGATACATTCTTTTTACTGTTACATTTACTTGGTTGCAATATTAATATTAATCATTGCTATTATATATTTAATGTTTTTTTATAACGTATTATTATTTATTCCTCTAACATAGTGAAATCAATTTTCAATAATAAATTATAGGAAAAAATTTCTAATGTTCAATAAAAAAACAAATAACATTTTTGGAACATCAAAAAAACATTCATCGAAGTACATGTAACTCAAATAGGTCTATGTATTCTTTTGAATATGGATAAAATTTACTATGACCTACCACATTAAATATAATATTTATTTTGTTTAATTTTTTTCCTACTTGACTATGATGATTCTTGAATAATTCTAAAATATAAAGCACCAAAACATTGGGACAACTACAAAATAATAATGAAAATTTAATTATGAGATAATAGGTGATTTTGTATAATGAATTAAAATAACATAATTAAAATATTCATAAAATTTAAAAAACATTACAATTCATTTGTAATTCATACATTGGTGAAACCGGTATCTGAGATGTTTGGTAATAATAAGAAGATATTCCAAGTAACTTATTGATAGAAGAATTAATAAATAAAATTTTATCCATTAACATGTCCTTGTAAATAGGATCTCAATTATGTGTACACATATAATCTATTAGAAATAATTCTATATTTTTCTAAAAAAACCCTAAATATTATTGATCTCATGGAAATTTTTATTAACATTCATAAAAAGTTATTATTATCACATGTTTCTATATCACTAACATTCCACTAAATCAAGATTTTGTTGTATTACATTCAATTGAAAACTTGTTATTAGTCTATATATTTTTGAAAAAATCATTCTTATTAATATAATATATTAATTTCTAACATACAATGTTCATTTAACGTCTCTAATTAATATATTATTTTTAGTTATTTACATTTAATATTTACATTATTTTAATCAATTGTTAAAGGACTATATAGTTTGTCATATATTGTATACCAGATTCACTATAAATACATTAAAATATTCCAAAATCACATATAAAACAATACATGTAATGTAGTTTAGAGATCACTCTTTTGAGAATCTCATCTAAAAATATACCAACATATTTAACAAAAATGTTAAGAATTATATAAATTACTATATATACTGTTATAATGTTTGATAATGAAAAACTAAATATATTATTTTCTATATAAATGTTTATTATATTTCATTGTAATATTTTATCTCCAATTTATTAGTAATTTCATTAAACTTGACAAAAATTTCCTTATTAGACACTATTATAAAAATAAAAAATCATTACAACATGTATTATGAATCACGTGTTTCTCTAAAAATGATTGTGAGCTTTTTCAGTGAACAAGACTGCTGTAAACAATTTCATCTACACCCATTAGTAAAAATATAAATAGCTATTATCACATAATTATGATAATGAAAATATATTCAATTTGGTCTATAAATAGTATTTTTTTCTATTATAGAGAATAGATATCATATGTTTGTCATGTTTCTAATAAAAGCACATTCTGATAATACTTTCACTTTGGAAAACATTTTTCTTAGTTGTGTACTATATTTGAAGTAATTAAACTATCTGGAAAATATCAAAAAAGATGGTATAATTAAAAATATATTCCATCTAAATTATATAATTTTAACATACAAACTACAATACGAATATACGATAATGCTGGATTTATGTCTGGTAATGGCCTGGGTTTTTGGGGGTCCATTACATTGTGAAAATCTAATGTTGGGTGTTCTGGGTAGTCTAGGAATCTTGGTGAGGTTTGACCCTAACAATAGGCCTACCGGTAGCCTTAGCCTACCGGTAGCAGGCCTACAGGTAGCTCGGTCTACCGGTAGCTTCAGCCTACCGGTGGTCGAGAGCTACCCGTCGCTATCAGCCACCGATAGCTCTCGGCCACCGGTGGCTGTCAGGCACCGGTAGCTGCAGCCTACAGGTAGCTGAGTTACCGGTAGCTGTCAGCCACTAGTAGCTCTCAACTACCGGTGGCTCTTGCCTACCCACACGTGGTTTTCCAGTAGTGCCTCCCTTTTTCAAAAATTGGGTTATAAACACTATTTTTACCCCTTTAAAGACTATTAATGCCCATAAATGTCATTTAATTAAATATTTAATCAATTAGCTTGGGGTGTGCGTCAGTTTAAACCGCCTGACCCTTTAATGACATGTGGGGCCGCGTGGTCAACCCACGACCCCGATCCTTACGCGGTTTCTCCTTCTTATCTCTATTATCCCCGGACATTATAAACAAAAAGGGTACCCCTTAGGTTTATTTTCTCGATCACCCTCTAATCGATTCATGTGTTCGTCTAATCTTGATTCAGTTCCCGAGGCCCCAGCCCCTACAGTTTTGCGCGTCCCCTGTTCCAAGCGCCATAAAGATAAACCTCAATTGTTGATCAACAAGTAGAGAATTTCTCTATCGTCTCTCCTTTTGAGTATCATGTGGGGTGGGTGTGCTACTGGTTCTTTAGAATTGGATGATCCAAACTCTAATAAAGATATATTCTGATTTCTAAAGAATGAAATGGGCGGGTTATGACCAATGATGTTGCTCTGTTTCTATCTTTTGATTTATGATTTCTGAATTGTGCGAGCTTACGCCTACTAAAAATCATGGTCATTGGTGGTCTTTCTCTGTGCACTAAAAAAACACAACCTCTTGTTATGTTTAAATGGCATGTATTGCGGTTGTGAACATTGATGTATAATGGAAATCAGTTAATTATGTATATTCAGCTAAATAAATTGAATGCACAAGGATCAACCCTTTCTTTGATAACCCCTACTAAAGCATACCGAAATTGAAATCATGGAGTGTGTAAAATCTTTTAAATCTGAAAATACAGGCATGGGCCTACTTTGTATTTGTGGTAGTGAATTAATTGTTTCCATTCACGGTCCAAAATCTGGGTGATGTGGGTGGGGATGGGATCCCCTGTGGTTATGATTTCAGTAGTGAATTTATGGTCAGGTGGTTACTTTTTCTATATAACGAATTTGGGTGGAATCCTCGGTTGTTGAGAACATGTCGGATCCTGGGATTTGGGGGACACGAGGTAGTGTCTCGGGGTTACCTTTTCTTCCATTACTTCGAGGGATCTCCCTATCCCCTTGGTTTCAGTAGGTGTGGGTAGTATCTTGGGGTTTTCCTTGGTTCCAGTACATTGAGGGACCTCCTATCCCTTTTGTTGTTATGACTTTATGAGAGAACCAGGTGTGAACATTTAAGTTGATGATCGATTATGCTCTTCCCTTGGCTTGTTCTTATGCTTTCGAGTTGCCCAGGTAGGTGCAGAAACTTTTTCTTAACATTATTCCTAAACATGTAAACAAGGATGGGATGAACGAGTTCTCGTTTTCCGTGAGTTGTTACATGGGTAGGGGTGCTTTTGTGTTCCTTAGGTAGGCCGAAGAAAAACCTAAACATGGGTGAGTGCTTGTTACCTATACATATACTTGTAGTTTTGTGTGTCTTATTCAAGCCCCACAAATTTTGAGCAATTAGTGCCGAACAACCCCATTTCATGGGGGAGGGAGTTTTTCCCAACACTTATATTAGTGGCTGGTTATTAGATCATTTTTTCTCCCTTTCCCAGATAGCCGATGTATCTTTGGGCAAGTTGTGATGGCCCGAAGTCCATTATTAGCCCAAGAACCTTCGAGCGGGGTAGTGTGGTGGTTGGCCTAGGTGTGTACGGGTAGGTGGTTTCCAAAGTGTCTTCGGGATTAGGCTCATGTGTCTTCGGGCGTGGTAGTGGATCTAGCCCAGGTGTCTTTGGGCGTGGTAGTGGTTGTGGCACAGGTGTTTACATGGAGGGTTTGGTAGTGGGACTATGTGAGGAAATGGCCCAGGTGTGTGCGGGAAGGGTATGGCAGTGGGACTATGGTGAGAATGGAGGGATTGGTTCGATTCATAGGATGTCTTCAATAACCAGTGGTAATGTGGTGCGGGGTACCCAAAAATCGATGTGCTTTTATTATATATTACTTGCTTCTGTTATTTGGTGACTGTGGTCGGGGAGTTGGATGGATGGACTCCTTGATAGTGATGGTTGTCTGCTTCTCACGGGGCTTTAGTACATTCCCCAACTTGTTCACGAGAGTCTTTGGGTTTTCCCTACTGATTATACTTGTATGCTCACCCTACGTATATAAAACGGCTTTCAGGTTTCTAGGAGGACTTCTGAAGTCGCGTGGGACCATACTAGCTTGGACCATTGGGGTAGTTGTTATTTCAGTTTTCCTTTTTCTTGGTATCCTTTTACCTTGGGGTTTTGTGGCTTGTATCATTTACTTTTGATCATGCATGTGGGAATGGTTTAACATTTTGTTTTTTACTTTTCTTTCAGTTTTGTTGTTGTTGGGTTTCATCATCTTATCTCCTGATCCTATAAAACAAAAAGGGTAACACCTTCCATTTGTGTGTGAATTACATACCCTAGGTGCTATTCTCCAATTCGGGACCTATTGAGGGCATGTTACGGGGGTCATTATCTCTTCTTCAACTTAAAGAAAGAAGGGCTTGGAAATCAGCTGACCCTCCCCTTCTTTTGGTGAAGGCAGGTTGTGACAGAATGGTATCAGAGGAGATGGTTGACAGCTAGGATGGAGTCTAGAAATAAGAATAGTAAGGATTGCATGTAATGGTAGGGAAACAGTGTTGGGTGACCTTGGTGTGTGAATTAGGAAAGGGAAGACCGGCTAGGACACGAGATTTTAGGGCCCCCCGTGATCCGATGCAAGGACTATGGACCTACCGAACGACCAAGTGAGGCCACACTGGTTGTAGGTTAGAGACCCTAGGAAAGGTACATGAATCATAATGAATTGTATTCTCGTGTTTCATGGGTGTTTTGGGAATTGAAATAAATAAAATGTTTAAAAACTTTTGAGAACAATATTCTGAACTACTTGGGCTTAGGCATTCCTTGTTTACTTTGCAAGTATGGCACCCGAGAGACGACCATGAGTTGTACGGGAGATTGAGGCCTAGGAGGCCAGCTTGGCTAATTAGCAGAGGGCTGATTTGGAGGAGGAGGACGACTTATGGCAGAAGACGCTTTGAGCTTTCCAGTGACAGAACCTTGAGAAGTATAAGCCTGGAACCTCTGACATGAAGACGGAAAGTTCGCTAGAAGAGCTGGTGATAGCATTCTGCCTGATTCGGGCCCCAATTGAGTACTGGGTTTCTCTGGTCGTCAGCCATATGCGTGGAGCAGCATGTCAGTGGTGGAGGCATTACCTTGGGGACAGGATAGAGGCTTAGTGGGCATGGGCTGATTTCGAGAAGGAGTTCCGGACAAAATTCCTCTCTTCGACGATGAAAGCGGAGAAGAGGCGGGATTTTCTCTCCCTCTAGCAGGGGAGTATGTTAGTAAGGGAGCTGAGAATCAAGTTCAAAGACCTCCTACATTTTTCCCTAGACCACTTTCCCAATGAGGAGTCTCGGGCAAGGCGTTTAGAAGAGGCGCTCCGACCCTCCCTCCAGTATGTTGTTACCCACTTTACCATGAAAACATACTTGGAGGTCCATAACAAGGCCGAAGTGGTGGAGAGGATGCATGCTCTAGGAGGTGTGTCATGATTGGGGATACAGTTGGGACCATCAAAGTATTGTGTTATGAGACTTGGGAGGGCAACATGTTTCTTTCACCGGTGAGCGGAGTAATCAGAAGGGCAATAGGTGAGAGGAGCCCCTCCTCTCATTGTTAGCCGAGAAATCAGTGGAGTCAGTGGAAGCTGAGATAGTGGAGGTGCCAAGGATCGTCAGCGAGTTTATGGACGTCTTCCCTGAGAAGGTGACAACTCTACCCCTTCGACATGATATCGAGTTCGGGATAGACCTGCAGCCTGGTGCTTGTCCGATTTCGATGGCTTCTTACCGGATGGCACCTTCGGAGTTACAAGATTTTCATATTTAGATTGACATTCTGATGAAGAGAGGTTATGTTCGACCGAGTGTGTCACCATGGGGTGCTCCAGTCTTGTTCTCAAAGAAGGTGGATGGTGGTCTCAAGTTGTGCATAGACTACAGGAGGCTGAATCAGGTGACAATAACGAATCACTACCCTCTTCTGAGGATAGACGATCTTTTCGACCAGCTGAAAGGGGCAGGGTGGTTCTCGAAGATCAACCTGCGGTCTGGGTATCACCAGTTGAGAGTGAAGGAGGTCCACATACCAAAGATGGCCTTTAGGTGCAGATATGGACACTTCAAGTTCGTAGTCATGCCTTTCGGTATTACGAATGCCCCGACTATGTTAATGGGACTTATGAACTCCATCTTCCAGGAGTACCTAGATTAGTTCGTATTTGTGTTCATCGACAATATTCTGCTCTATTCGAGATCAGAGGAGGACCACATGGAGCACATGAAGACGGTTTTGGAGGTCTCCGATAGCACCAGCTCTATGGGAAGTTGCCAAAATTCATGTTTTAGACCTGATAAGTGCACTTCCTTGGGCACGTAGTGTCCGAGCAGGGGGTATCAATTGACCCATCAAGGGTTGAGGCAGTTGTTTCTTGGGCAGCACCCAAGAATGCGGCATAGGTTCCTAGATTCCTCGGGCTGGCGGGCTACTATCTGAGGTCCGTACCCAACTTCTCCTGAGTTGCAGTCCCTTTGAAAGACTATATGAAGAAGGACTAGGTTTTCGTGTGGAGTGAGCAGTGTGAGGTAGCCTTCATCTATATGATGGAAAAGTTGGTTAGTGCCCTAGTGATGAGACTACCAGAAGAAGGGGCGGCATATGAGGTGTTATGTGATTCTTCAGTACTAGGCCTCGTATGTGTGTTGATGTAGTGACAAGGGGTGATCTCTCATGGGTCTAGGGAGCTACGCCCTCATGAGCATAATTATTCCACCCATGACCTAGATCTTGCAGCGGTCGTTTTTTCACTGAAGTTATGGAGACACTACCTCATCGGAGAATGCTTTGTGGTCTTCACAGATCACAAAATCTTGAGGTATATCTTCTCCCAACGAGACCTAAAATTGGAGCAGTGATGGTGGATGGAGTTCCTCCAGGATTACAACATCGAGATCTCCTACACTTCAGGGAAGGGGAATTTAGTGGCTGATGCCTTGAGCAGGAGGTCGCAGAAGGATGAGGTCCGAGAGTCGGCAGACGCCTGGAAGGTGATGGATGAGTTGGTTGCCTTGCACCTAGATGTGAGGATGGATAGACGTAGAGGATTCCTGTATCAGATGATAGTGAATTATTCTCTCTTACAACAAGTCGAGGAGTCTCAGTACGGAGACCCAGAGTGTGAATTGATGTGTGGCCGAGTTGATCAGAGCAGTGCTCTGAAGGGGTGGACGGAGGATGTTTAGAACCTGATGCTTTTCCAGGGAAAGTTGTTCGTTCCAGAGGCGATGTGATGCAATGTTCACAATGTGTTCCACAACTCATGCCTAGAATTACACCTAGGAGTTTCCAAGATGTACCAGGGTTTGAAGAGACAGTTTTTTTCACCCAGAGTAAAGCGAGCAGTGGCAGAGTTTGTGGGCAAGTGCCTAGTATGTCAGTAGGTGATGGCTGAACACCGTGTTTTAGGTGGCCTACTCAAGTCTCTATATGTCCCCGAGTGGAAGTGGGAAGAAATCTTGATGGATTTCATCACAGGACTACCCAAGGTTTATGGGGGATACGATGCCATCTGGGTATTAGTGAACCGGTTAATGAAATCGGCTCACTTTCTGGTGATCACGGAGTCAAGTTCAGTGGACGCTTTGGCACGAAGGTATGTGGATGAGGTGGTGCGGTTGCAAGGAGTTACTAGGTCCATAGTCTCAGATAGGGATTCACGGTTTACCTCACGAGTCTGGATAGGATTGCAGTATGCTTTTGGCACCCAGCTACGTCTTAGCACTACTTTCCATCCCCAGACAGATGGACATACATAGTGCACCGTCCAGACCTTGGAAGATATATTGTGGGAATGCATTCTGGACTTAGGAGGATCATGGGTGCGACACTTGCCTCTAGTAGATTTTGCATACAATAACAGCTATCACTCTACCATTGATGTGGCCCCATTTGATGCCTTGTACAGGAGGCCATTCCGCTCACCTGTGTGTTGGACCGAAGTCAGAGAGGTAGGCATCCTTGGCCTGGAGGTGGTGCAGAGCACAACAGAGAAGTTCTAGCTCATACAGGAAAGGATGAAGGCGGCCCAAGACTGACAGAAGTCGTATGGTTATAGAAGGAGAAGGCCCTTGGAGTTTGAGGTTGGAGAACACGTGTTCTTGATGTTCTCCCCACAGTGTGGATAGCGGAGGTTCGGTAAGGGAAGTAAGCTTTATCCCAGGTTCATCAGACCCTTCAAAGTGTTGCGGCAGGTCGGCGAAGTGTTTTATCTGCTAGCATTGCCATCGCCACTGCTGAGGATACTTGATGCCATCCATATGTCCCAGCACTGTCAGTATCTGCGCGATGATTCACACATCCTCGGCTGGGGAGAGCTGGACATTGAGGACGACATGACCTTTGTGGAGAGACCAGTGATGATCGAAGATCACATATAGAAGGTTCTTCATCGGCGACCATTCTCTTGGTTCGTGTGTTATTGAAACATGGTCGGCTTGAGCATAGTACGTGGGAGAGGGAAACACATATGCGTGCCCAGTACCGAGAGTTGTTTTGAGTTGTGCTATTTTGTTTATACTTGTTGTAGTGTAGCGTTTTACCATGTTGGCTATGAAATAAGTGGTTTACTTTCCTCTAAATGTGTGTTAAATGTCCTGGCTATGGGGAGGGGAGGACCCGACCCCTAATCAAGATGCATTAAGGCGGATGTGATTAAACACGTGCGGGTGAGTCAGTGCCTCCCAAAGCAAATAGTATCTTGAAATGGGGGAGGAGACTCCCTAACACACATGACTGGTCAGTTTGACATGGAATGTTGCTTGGTTATGGACAAGAAGGTGTTCTTACTTAAAAACGAGGTTCACTCCTAAGAGGTATCTCTAGAGGTTGTTGTTTAGACCCTCTCTTCCTTCTGGGATGTTTTGATTCTCGAGGACGAGAATCGTTTGAGAGGTATCTGATGTAAAGACCTGGGTTTTTAACGGTCCATTACTTTGTAAAAATCTGATGTTGGGTGTTCTGGGTAGTCTGGGAATATCGGTGAGTTTTGACCCTAACGGTAGGCCTACTGGTAGCTGCCAGTCACCAATAGCTTGGATACTGGTCGCTGTCATCCACCGGTAGCTCTCAGCTACCGGTGGCTCTCGCCTACCCCCACGGGGTTTTCCGGAAGGGCCTCCCTTTTTCTCAAATTGGTTTTTAAACCTTATTGTGACCCCTTTAAAGAATAGTAACACCCATAAATGTCGTTTAATAAAATATTTAATGAATTAACATGGGGTGTGAATTGGTTTAAAACACCCGACACTTTAATAACGTGTGGGGCCGCGTGGTCAACCCACGACCCCGCTCCTTACCCAGTTTCGCATTCTAATATCAACTGTCCCTGACCTTTATATAAAAAAGGTTACCCATTAGGTTTCTTTTTTCTATCACCATTCGATCGATTTGTGTGTTCGTCTGCTTGTGCTTGAGTTATCGAGGCCCCACCCCCTGCAATTTTCTGTGTCCCCTATTCCTGGTGGTGTAAAGATAAACCTCGATCGTTGATCAACAAGTAGGGAATTTATCCATCATCTCTCCTTATGTGTATCATGTGGGGTGGGTGTGCTACTGGTTCTGTAGAATTATATGAACCAAACTCTAATATAGATATAAATTGATTTCTAAAGAATGAAATGGGAGGTTTGTGAACGATGATGATGCTCTATTTCTATCTTTCGATTTCTGATTTTGGAATTGTGCAGGCTTACGCCTACTGAAAATCATGGTCATTGGTGTTCTTCCTATGTGAACTAATAAAAAACCCAAACTCTTGTGATGTTTAAATGGCATGTATTGCGGTTTTAAACTTTTATGAGTAAAGGAAATTTATTAATTACGTATATTTGGCTAAATAAATTGAATTCACTAGGATCAAACCTTTCTGTGATAACCCCGACTAATGCATAGAGAAATTGAAATCATGGAGTGTGTAAAATCTTTTAAATCTGAAAATAACGGCATGTGACTGCTTTGTGTTGGTGGTAGTGGTTTGGTTGTTCCCATTCACGGGCAGATTTCTAGGTGATGTGGGTGGGGATGGGATCCCCTGTGGTTATGATTTTAGTTGTGAATTTAAGGTCGGGTGGTTAATTTTTCTATATCACGAATTGGGGTGGAATCCTCTATTGTTTAGAAACTGTCAGCTCGAGGGATTTGGGGGGCATGGGGAAGTGTATCAGGGTTACCTTTGCTTCCATTAAATCGAGGGATCTCACTATCCCCTTTATTGTAATAGGTGCGGGCAGTATCATGGGGGCTTCCTTGGTTCCAATACTTTGAGGGACCTCTTATCCCTTTTGTTGTTATGGCTTTACGAGAAAAATAGATGTGAACATTTAAGTTGATGTTTGACTGTGCTCTTCCCTTGTCTTGTTCTTATACTTGCTAGTTTCCCAGGTAGGTGTAGAAAATATTTATTAACATTATTCCTAAACATGTAAACAAGGAGGGGACAAACGGGTTCTAGTTTTCTGTGAGTTGTGACGTGGACAGGGGTGCTTTTTTGTACCTTAGACAGGCTGAAGAAAAACCTAAACTTGGGTGAGTGCTTGTTACCTATAGATATACTTTTAGTTTTTTGTTTCTTATTCGCGCCACACCCTAGTTGAGAACTTAGTTCAAAACACCACCATTTCATGGGGGAGAGTGTTTTTCCCAACACTTATATTAGTGGATGGTTATTATCTTTTTTCTGCTCCCTTTCCCGGATAGCCCAAGTAACATCAGGCAGGTTGTGATGGCATGAAACCCATTATTAGCCCAAGAAGCTTCGGGCAGGGTTGTGTGGTTGTTGGCCCAGGTGTGTGTGAGCAGGTGGTTTCCCATGTGTCTTCGGGATGATACCCAGGTGTCTTCGGGCGTGGAAGTGGATCTATCCCAGGTGTCTTTGGGCATGGTAGTGGTTGTGGCACAGGTGTTTACAGGTAGGGTTTGGCAGTGGGACTGCGTGAGGATGTGGCCCAGGTGTGTGCGGGTGGGGTGTGGTAGTGGGAATGTGGTGAGAATAGAGGGATTGGTTTGATGCATAGGATGCCTTCAATAATTAGTGGGAAAGTGAGGCGGTGTACCCAAACACCGATGTGCTTTTATTATATGTTACTTGCTTGCTCTATTTAGTGATTGCGGCCGGTGAGTGGGATCGATGGACTCTTTCATGGTGATGGTTGTCTGCTTCTCACGGGGCATTAATACGTTCCCCTACATGTGCACGAGAGTCTTTGGTTTTTCCTTTCTGAGTATACTCGTATGCTCACCCAACGTATATAAAACTACTTTCAGGTTTACAGGCGGACTTCAGGGATCGCGTGGGACCGTACTAGCTTAGACCTTTGGGGCAGTTGCTATTTTCGTTTTCCTTTTTCTTGGTATCTTTTTACCTTGTGATTTTGTGGCTTGTATCATTTAATTTTTAACATTCATATGGGAATGGTTTACCTTTTTGGTTTTTACTTTTCTTTCAGTTTTGGTGTTGTTGGGTTCCATCATCTTATATTCGGATCCTATAATACAAAAAGGGTAACACCTTCCATTTGTGTGTATATTCCATACCCTTGGTGCTAGTCGCCACTTCGGGACCTATTGAAGGCGGGTTTTAGGGATCATTATCTCTTCCTCAACATAAATAAGGTTGGGCTTGGCAATCTGTTGACCCTTCCCTCCTTTTAGTGATGGCGGGTCGTGACATGTCTATTATCTATATTATGAAACATGTTATGCAATTTTTAATGAAATCAACATATCATCTACAAAAAAAATCTTCTTCATGTAACATAGTAATCATAAGGATTATATTATTCATACTCTTTCTATGTTTCTTAATAACAAATATACATTCAATGTAGTAAAATGAAGAGTTTGGTTTTCCAGTAGAACTAAATGTATTAAAACATAATACACAAACAATGAAAATTTTAATTTTAGATTACCACATTTTTCAACTGATATAAAATATGTGAAAAAATTAATTTTAAGGTTATTTTTATACATATGATATAAACAAGATTAATGTTCAAGAAATTATTATAGAATAAATTAATGCATGTCTTTTAATTTTATTTATATCCATACAAAGAAACTTCTATTTTAAATATAAATATATAATTTTTATATATTAATGTTTAACTTTAAAATAAAATATCATATATTATTTATATAAAAACCCTTGATAAAATATTTTAATGAAATTTAAAATACAATAATCATTGAGTATATTCAGTCATTATTATTATGTAGGATGCAGACCATATTGTATTTTTCAATCATCGATAATATAATCTATGGTCCTTTTATTTTCTCACAAAAATTTATATTATACATACATATTTACAAGACATTACCTAATGGAAATATATATTATATGTGAAAAAAAATTGAAAAATTTATTTTGAACATGTAGACGAATCCAAAAGAGAAATCTATAGATCAAAATAGGATTTCTGGTTCTCACAAAACGATTATGATTAATTACAAATAGCATATTCATCCATTTCAAAGATGATTTCATATAATAATATAAATTGACTCTTCCCTCCATGTAATTCATATTTATTAATATAACATTTATTAAGGGTTTATTCTAAAATTACCTTATATATTTTATATTGGGCATTAAAAATATGATTTATTCCCAACTATTCTTAAAAAAATAGTAGATGGTGTCTCCATTTTGATGTGCTAGGATATTTTAGTTTTTCTTTTGTAGTAGAATAAAATATATAAATGAGTAACTAAATTAAAGTAAATAGTTTTTGAACCACTAAAAAACATATTTTAATTTAAAATATACATGATAAGGATGATATAATAATTATATTATTTTTTTTAATTCCATTATGATTGTGTTTTATTTTTATATGTCCATAAAATAGTAGTTTTAGAATGGTACATATTTATAAAAAAATATAATCTCTTATATATTTTATTAATATTTATTTACATTATATTTTTTATAATTAATTAAAAAAATTATAGTGATAACATAAATATTATGGAATGTATTGATTCTTAATATTTTTTATGTTATTATATCTGTAAAAATATTTACATTGAATATTTCAATGTAATTTTTATTTATAAATGTGAATATTAGTACTATTAATTTATTCTTTGTACAAATTTTAATAATTTTATTTTCAGAACATGATTTTATACTTCATTAATATTTTCTATTATTTTCATGAATTTCATGGATTAAACCCTCTATATGGATTTTATGTATAGAATCATGTAATTTTTACATATTACTAAATCTATAAGGGTTTGATGCTTATATTCAATAATTTGGAATATATTCAATGTAAAAATTCATTAAATTATCAGTTTTATATTTTTAAAAATATGTATATCTATGCATTTCCCTTATATTGTGAACCAAATATATTAATTTTTTTAATCCATGTTTATGTGACATTATTGGTGTTAAGGATTAATTTATTTCATGTGATTTATATTTTTTATTTCAAATCCATAGTTAGATTAATAGGTTTGATTTGTATTGCAAGAAAGTAACTCAATGTGGAAAAAACTAGTCTTATAATCTACGTCAATATTATTTTTTTCATGTTGTTTCAAATAATATATATTAATTAATTACTATAGTGATTTTCACTAGAGGTATAATATTTTATGTGTTATTATGATGAAATTACATCATCACATTATAAAATAATATATTCTTAATTATTACTATTTTTAGTATTTAATATGATATTTTTTTTCATGGTTTACTGTGACTCTGATGCATAATTAATGTAGTGTAAATTTTTTTATTGGAAATCTTAGTACATCACATTCTTTTCCATCATTTGATACTGCAGTGGGTGTGATTCCATTAATAAAGAGGTATAATTTTTTTTTTCAAATAAACCATATTTCTCGATTTGTTATGAGAGTTCGATTGATGAACATATTTTTGGTTTAACTAATTTTTTGAGAATTATCTCACCACTCAATAAATTGAAAATTATCCCTTAATAGAAAGAAACTGAAATATTCTTTTAATTTATTTTTACTTTTGTAATAGTTTAACTATATATAAAAATTACCAACATTCTTAATTTTTTCCATTTTTAATATTGTAATTTTTATTTATATATACACCCATTATGATTTTGTAATATAATATAAAATTTAATTGAGATAATCAAAAAATATATCAATATAAGTTTTGTTTCATAAATAGTATTTTTTGTTATTCAAAACAAGATTTCAGGTTAAATTTAAAAATAATTTCACTATTAAAAAATCCAGTGTAATTTAATTCTTTATTACATTGCATAACATCATGTTAATTTCACCACCTTCATGAGAGGTGATTAAATTACATAAAATAAGAGTTAAACTAAAATAATATCAGTGATATAATTCTCAAAACAAATCATTAATTGTTCATTATTTTAAGTAAACTATAAACTGGTTTTTTGGAGTCACTCCTAATGTAGTAACAACTGATTTCTAAAGAAGATGAATTCAACCAATCGATAGTATCATATATAAAATATCATTGTGAATCTATCCAATACCACACAAAACCATCCATTTAAATATACTAAAAATATATAAAACGAAATTAAAAATTCAGATATTAGTATCATCTAATAAGGATAAACAATTTCATCATAATTAAACACAATATAAATTATAAACTATGGTGAAAAAATATGTAGTAATTAATTTTTATATGTTACTGTAAACTGAATGTGAATACAAAAATAATGTAAATAATCAATCTAGTTTTTACTATATCGATTATTTCCTTTTGTATAAATCAAACACGTGAAACAAATAATAAATGTGAAAGTAAATATATTAATCAAATTGTGTCTGATAATCTTGAACACCAAGATTCTCTCATAAAAATGGATTAAATATATTCAAACTATAGAATCATAGTCCAAGATAAATGTGTCGATCAATGTATTTTTAAATATATACAATGGAAATATGTTTGAATATGAGCAAAATATATATTAAAAATTATAGAATATATGCATAAAATCATTATTTATGGATTAAACTATGAAATTTTTTATATTCTGTACATTAAATCCATTCATTTGATCTAATATATGAAATTAATTAAAAAATTAAAATAATTTAATGAATCATACTAATATGAAATTAAATTGGTATTATAAAATTCTATTAAAATTATTTATTAACAGTTAAAATCAATTCATTTTTCAAATAAACATTAAATTGAAATATAGAATGATACGATTATTAATAAGGTAGTAATGTTTACAGTTTGGGAATTGGGTACATTTATAAATATTTATGTTCTAATTTTATAAGGTCTTAATGAAATATAAAACTCATTTTGTAAATGATTGTTAAAAAATTATAAATAATAATAAATCATTTTATGAATAATTAAATTTCTAAAATGATCATCCCACAATAATATGGAATGTAATAAAACTATTAAATTATTTTATTTTATAAAAAATGTTGACTTACATACACATAAGGAATTTAGTAATAAAAATATGGTTCTTAGTTGTTCAAAATATTATTCTTCAAGTTTCATTAATTAGAACATTTTTCTAAATTATAATAATATAGCATTAAAAGTCATAGAAAATCAAATTAAAACACATTACTTTGTTAGGAAGATAATATAAGAAACTAAATTATACTTTCTATACCCAGTATGAAATATATAATGTTCTTCAAATAATATAATATTTGTATTATCAGATTAATTGTGATACACTACCTAGTGGGTAGAGTTATTATATATTCATAGATATCATTATGTTTTAAATATGGAATGATTCGAATGAAGGTTTAACATCATCATTTGGTAAGCACTGAAAATATGAATTTGTTCTGTTTCTATCACTTTAAATTTCATCTGCATGTTCAAATTATTTTATCAGATTCATCTCCACATATATTATGTATTTTATTTATATAATGTATCTATCATAGGATTTTATAATATATATGTCATTGTGAATATAAATATATCATGGATTTAAATGTAAAAGAATATTATTTACTTTATATTTTAAAAGATATTAGAATTGTGTAACAAATTTAAAATATTGGTGGGAGGAAGATCAAAAAATACATCATGTCGATTATTGATGCATGAAAATATAAAGTTATTTCAATACTGTATAATAATATATAACTTACATACTCACTAATTATTGAATATTTTATTCTAGATTAATATTGTATCATGAAATGTGTAAATAATATTATGTGAACATTTTAATATACGTATAACATTTTAATCTTTTATAATTTTAAATTATAATTTTAAATAGAGTTATTTGTAAAATTTTAAATTAAATTGGAAACGTATATAAATATATTTTTTAGTACATCCTAAAATATTCATCTCTTTCATATCATTTTAAACAAAATGTACCATGAATGAATTTTATTCATGTGGTCATTGTCGGTTTCAGATGTTGTAATCTAAAATAGAAATAGTCATGAGTATTGTTTTATGTAGGAATACATTTATCTAAACTGATTTAAACCACTCATGATTTTCTTATATTGAATATACATTGATTATTATGGAACATATAATGTGTTTGAAAAATTTAAAAACAATTACTATTGAGTAACATGAATATGATTATTTATCACTAGAGATATTATTTCAATAAAAAAACTCATCACTATATTCTCTAAGAGACCAAGAAATATAAATTAATTATTGTAAGTATCCATTAGATATAGTTATTATGTACAATAATATAAAATCTAGTTTGAATAATTTGTTATTTATGAAACATATTTGAAATTTTTTAAGAACACATTTTCCTATTCAAATATACTAAACAACTGTGAATTTTTTCTAAATGTGATGGTAATATTAGAATATGTTTATTTATGAATTATTTTATATAAAGGAAAATATTCTGTATAAAATAAATTAAACATCATACAAAAAATTAAACATATTTTTATTTTCATAATATTTTACTAGGAACTGTTACTTTAGTATTGTTATCGGGGGGAGTAGACCACAATTTGGATAAAACTTTTTCATTGAAAAATTCTATCTTATTTCTTTATCAAATACATGACTCATTATACAAGTTATTATAAATTTTACATTTTATAATAATGGATTAAAAGGTATATTTTGTAACATTTAAATCAATTATAATGATATTTCTATAAGAATATTATAAAAATTATATTATATGTGTATAGAGAAAATAAATGACTTTTTTTAATTATAATATATTAATTCATCATTGGTCATAATTTTTATAATGATTCTATTGTTATTTAAAAAAGTTATTTTTTTTAGATGAGTTCATATAGTAGAACTTTATAACTTGTTCTATTGGTAGTTAATTATCTGGTTTTTCAACAAACATTAAAGTATTTAATGTTAATCTAGTAACATAAAACTAATAGCCGAGCATTTTAATAGTTGTCTTATGTCATGAAAATAAAATTTTGAAATTTCTAAATAGACGAATATTAATAAGATATGTCATATGGAATCCTTATGTATGAAATCAAAATTGTAAATTAAAAATAGATCTTTTATCAATAGTAGATAGGAAAATATCCCTTTTTTCATGAAAGTATCCTGTTATAAAATCATCATTTTTTAGAATCATGGTGTCATTAGTAATCAAGATAATAATAATTAGTTCTAAATGAAAGTAAAAATTATATGATAAATTAAATATAAATTATTATTATAATAATAGCATAAATTCTTATAGTATGTTTTATAAGTGAAAAAAAATTAGAGATACATTTTACATGGAAAATTTAAGGACAAAAAATTAGTTAATGTTCTACCTAAAAATTGTAATGACATGTTCTTTATATTCATCCCATAATTTTTATCAATGAGTTTATCGAATAAATGAATTTTATATGTAATGTTATATGTTCATAAATTGTATTAGAGACATGGTTCAATTATTCTATATCTTTATAGAACATAACATGCCAAACCTAATCGTAATATAAAATATTTTGTCATTGATTTCCCAAATTTTTTGTGCTTGATATTGATAAATAAAACCAAAAAACATTTATTCACATATAATGAACTTAATATAAGAAATAGTAACTAAAAAGTATAATTCATAGTCAAATTTATTAATAAAAAATAACTAAAAAAATTTATTCGTAACATGTACTATGATGAATGTTTTTTAAAAGTGAATTTTTTTTGAATTATTACAGATCATACCATTAGATTTACTATATTGTCATTATAGATATATATCTTGTTAAATAAGATTAATAAATAAGACCATTATATGAACCTAAAATATTGAATATATTATATCAATGATACATAATACTATTGATATCATGTGACTGTAAGTGATAACTACTGGTCAGAATCACATTTATCCATAAACAAATATGCACAAAGAAATTTTTATTACATGCAAAATACTAATTTTTTTTTTATATTTCACCATAACTATTTGGGTTATTACAGAACATACCATTAGCTATACCGTAACGTCATAACGAAAATTAATATTACATAATAAGATGAATAATGAAAATCACTATAAAAACATGAAATAGATAATACATAAGGACAACGGTGAAAAGTACAATTGTTATCAATTTACAATTATTTTGAAATGGTAGGTATTTATTGTATTTGTTTATAAAAATGATTCATAAATCTATTTTCATTACCTGTACTATATTAAATGTTTCTAAAAGTTTCTGGATAAAAATATATTTTATTTTAGAAAAAATAAATTGATTTAATGTAATTTATTGTTGAATATAGATATAACTACATAATATAATTTAGAAAATTCATTGTATGAATCTTAATTTGTAAATTAGTAAGAAAAATTACAAAAAACTACAATTTTTATCAAGTTTTATCTGTGATAATGGAATACCTATAATAAAATATTCTGGAACCATCATTTTTTTTATATCATATATTCGAAAAAATGGAATAAAAAAAAGTATAAAAGGCACAAAAATAAGTCTAATATGAGTGATCCATTTAAATAATAGTCTATAATTGTGATGGATTTCGAATATGGATTCACTTATTGTCACCGAATTATATATTCAATATTATTTAAGATACCATCATGAATACACTATCTATAACATAAAATGTGTTATCATCTTGTAATTATTTCATGAAAAATTTCTCCAATAAGTTGGATTGATAATTATTTAATTACAAGAAAAATATAAAAAGAAGATGATAATTAATTACACTCTCAAGAAATATTTCTGATATTTTTTAATAACATTATAAGTTAAAATCAGAATTCTATATTTGTTATTCATTATTTTAGAAATACACATTTTCAAAAATATTAAAATGATCTTAATATAGGTAAACATACATTTGTAGCAACAATTATTATATTAAAAAAACAATTTCATCTATAAATTTTGTTTCTTCTATATTCCATTTCTATATAAAAATAATTAAATATTTAATTCATCATCATCATCAATATAAATTTATTGAATCTTGATAATAGAATGTTCCATATCAACTATGTGGTATAGGAATCTAATAGAAAATACACTTACATAAATTATAAATTTGAATATTAGAATGGACATCTAAACATAATAGCGCTGTAATTGAAACATTTAGAGAATATAATTAACCATAATAATATAATATTTATACCTACTACAGGTATTGGGAAATTAAATTGTAACTAATATTTTTCCTAAATATATTATGAATATTATCACTATCATGTATCAAAAACAATTATTCAATTTTCGTACCTATCTCTTGAAAATTATGCATAATATTCACCATGATAGAAACCTAACCCATGAATAATAATGCCAAAAAATGATTGAGATTGGAATTGAATTTTATTAAATGAAATTTAATATGTTATAGTTAAACAATTCTTTCTTATTTGAATCTAGGAGTGACACAATTAGTTTGAGTGTGTAATATTAATCCTCTGTATACAATAATTATTGTTGAAATGGGACCCTACTAAAATTTCTACTACAAATTTAATATTCTATAAAAAGGTGATGATAAATCGTGTTCCATTGGAAAGTCCAAAATGATGGTGAAAATTTATTTTCCACATAATTGGAAAGCCTAGTTTTAAAAGAAATTATGATATGATATAAAAAATTTACTAATAACATTCCAATAATTTATTATATATATATCAATCCATTTCAATTAGAAAAAATTCTAATGGTACTAATTCTAAAGACAATAAATCATTCTTATCCAAAAATAAATGATCACATAGAGTATATAATTATTGCACAGTCTGTCTTTTTAATTCCGAAATATCCCATTCATTTATGTACTCTGTGAATTTTAAATGTTATGTTAAATAAAAAAATATTTGTTGAAAAAATATTATCAAATGGGTTTTTAACAATACTTATTAAAAATTATTTTCCAAATTCAATATTAATAACATCGTCAATTGGATCTAGAAGTATTCCATTATCTATGTTAATAAATATATTTCCAAATTTAGTTATTTCCCATGAATAAGTACTCATATCTAAAGAATAAAGTATAATGTTCTTTTTCAATGTCATAATAAAAAAATCATCCAATAATAGTAGGATTTGATACATCCAAATAGTTGGTCAGATCTAGTAACATGTTGTATGAAAGGAAACATATTTTTAAAATCATCATCAAGGACAATATTTTTACCTCTAAAAGATATTTTAACACAATATGTTTCATGTGGTGAAAAAATATCCCTCAATGGGAGATAAATATTATAAAAGTTATATTTGTGATCCATTAGTGAATCATGAAAAATAATTAATATAGTTTGTCTTACATTCCCATCAAAATCACTTCTGTTCTAAATGTTTCATGACGAATCTTCAGTAAACAAATTGGTGAATAAAGTGGTGAATGGATCTTCCTACCCCATGATAATAGTATGTATGATATCCCACTTAATGAATAAGTACTACGTTACGTTCAAAATGTATTTTTCACATTACATTACATCATATGATTTATTTTATAGTGCCTCCATACCCATGCAAAATGAATTCCACCAGTCATAGTGCAATATGCATCAGGGTTTTTTGAAAATATGTTTTTTTCATTATTCATTTTTTATTCAACATTTAATTCTTTTATTTAATAAGATATTTAAAGTAATTGTTTTAGCTACATCCAAAATGATCTTAGTAAATCTTGTGAATAATAGTGGAATATGTATTAGAGAGTAATTTCATGATGATAATTCAGTATTAGAAAGGATGTTATCAATATCAATTAGTGTGTATTACTACAATAGACTATTGGTGATATTTAAATACACTTATATTAAAGATATTAATCTAATTTGATGCTATAATTCTGTCAATAAAATATTTTAATGATGGTTTAAATATTAATTTACAAAAAATAAATATTAATTTAAAAATTTATATTTTTCCTACAAAAAACATGAAATATATCGTCTATTATATCTCATGAATCTACAAAAAATATTTCTTGGTTATTTTGGTTTGTTGTGAAATAGAAAAATTTAAAGTAAAATTTATGTGTTCATTATGAATTATATCTATCCTTATGTTTATTGACATAAGATAAAAGTACATATCTAGTTAATATTGAAATAAAAAAACAACATTTATTTATAATGATGTTTTTATTATTTTTGATCCAAATTAATATTTGATATGAAATATCTGAAAAATGAGAAAGAGATTCATAATGATATTAATAATGATATTTCATTTTTTCGATAACTAAAATAGAATATTAGATTTCATATTCCTTCAATTTGAAACCCTATTCCCCAGTCCTATAAAATATATTTTTATTGAAGTTTCAAAATTTTCTTCTACCAATATTTATGTTGATAAATAGTTTTTCATATTAGATAGTGAGAATGTAATATATAGAGGGAGGTCTCTGTTTCCAAAGAAGTAGCCTCTGTAATATCATTAATAATTTATTAATCATAATTATTAAAAACCAGGTAGTGAATACACATATTTAAATTTATTCAAATATCAATGATTTAAATTAAATATGACAGTATATTATGTTGGTCAAACAACATTTTTGAGAAATATTTAAATATAATAGAGTTCAGAAATTTTTGGAGGCACATAAAGAAATCAACAAATAGAAAATCCCTATTTTTTGGGCTACTACATATGGTCGTCAAGTGTTAAAAAATCATTGTTAATTATAAATAGGTTAGATGGTGTGCTTCATGATCAGTTACATTGGATAGAACCCATGAAGTTAATATATTATTTGAAATTTTAATTTTTTACATAATGAATGTGATATTTCATCCATTATTATAAGTACAATTTGTTCAGTAAGGAAGTTTATTTTCAATATTTCAACATGAGTGAACCTTAAATGGAATTTAAAAATATTCTATAGGAATCCTCACATGGTGAAATATATTAACATCCTTAAAACTATTTAATATCCTCATCTAGATTATGATCATTTTATATTGTTTATGATCTATAGAGTGTGGTAGTGACATGAGGATTCCATTTTTTATTTACTTCAACAAAAATATGATGTATATTTACTTATTATGTACCTAAAATTTGATATTGTTATACCATTTATAAATTGTAGATAGATTATAATGGAAAAAAATTTATTATCATTTTCAAACACATTAATTAATATTTTATTGTTATTATCTTCTCTTTTTTGAATATAATACTCATCCTCATCCATAGTAGATATAGAAATTTTCTTATCAACATATTTTAGAACAATATACACACTTTCATGTATAGAGATTTCTGGGTTGTAAACAACAGAAGGTCCATGGATCTTTTTTATTTTATAAAAGAACATATAAGCAAAGATGAATTATTCTATATGGTATTTTTATAGAAATAATTAGATTGAAATTTGATACCATAGTAATATTATTATAATATTGATGTCATACAAGTATATGTTCAAAATGAAAATACACAATCAAAAATTAGTTGTAAAAACTAAATTAAATGATTATTAAAAAATTACATTTATTAAATTAATAATAATTAATATTTACATAATCAAAATTCTAAATAATAAGTAAATTTTTTATAATCATACCAGATGCATGCTTTCTGAAAAAAAAATCCCTCTTATAGATATTACACCTTCATATTTAATACTCTTGAGAGTATTTGTGGGTAGAAATGAAATCTAAGTTTCTGATTTTGTTAGAATTGTTAAATATAGAGAAATAATGAATTTAATGTGGATGTATTAAAAATCCATGGATATCCAAACCAATTAGAAATAGTTATTGAATATTGATAATTATAAATCATGTATATTGGAACACCATTAATATATTATGGAAAACTAAAATTTATTCCACAGAGTGAGTTGTTACACTTACTTATGAAGTACATTTCCTAAAATATTTTATACAAATTAACACCCAATTGTTTATAATTAATCCAAATAAAGTATAACGATTTGAATTCAATGTTTGTATATGAATCCACTAAAAACTATAGAAAAAGGTTCATAAATTTATGTTTGTATAAAATTGATTATGTAAAAATATTAAATTTAATGAAAAGTACACTACCATTTTAACAGTTTTTTAATTTTCAAATCCTATGGTGGAAAAACAGTGTTACACATCATTATGATACCCATCTTCATTATTATCATATATCGTAGGGTATATCCATGGAATATATAATGTATTTAGCTATTAAGTATTTTGTAGTTCACCTCTATTCCATTATAATATAATATCTCTACTATTCTTGGCATCTTAAATTTCACCAAAAATATGAAAACTGATTTTTGAATTCATGGGTATGATATATGTATTTAATTAACCATCCTAATTAGAATCACTTTAAAATATGGATCACTAAATGATTTCACAAAATCTCTTTCACTTTTTAAATATCAGATTAAGTGATTCCTTCCAGAAAATAGAAATTTTATATTTTTGACAATAACAAGGATGTGAAAATAGTTTATTGATGTATGTATAATATACATAGAATAAAAACACCATAAAATATATAAAAAAATGAGTTAAAACATTCTACAATTATATCAATGAATGTTATTTTTCCAATATACATCATAGGATGAATTCTATAATCTACTTCATTTGATGTGTCAATAATATATGCCCGAAAAAAATACAGTGGGTTTTCATCTGGTTGAAATAATTATCTAATTATATGAACATTTTGGCCATTGAGCCTATAAAAATACGGATAAACTCAACTATTTATTTAGTTATGAATTCCCATGCCAATGGATAAAAATTAAAAAACCATATTATCCATGAGTTCACTATAATATTTAGAATGAAAATAAAAAATAATATCCTATAAGTACTCTGTTGTATTTAATAATATTTTTAAATTTTTTTATATATTATAAGAACAATAAAAACATTTATCATTGTGTTGAATTAAATTGTTCTACTCTTTGATATAATAAAAAAACACATAAGAAAAACTAAAAAATAGTTTAGGATCACCTATGTCAAAAAAATCATCGTTTAGTAAGTGTAAAATTATATTTGATATGTGAATATAAATAAACTATAGTCATATTCAACATATCAGATTGGTATTGTAAAGTTAACACAAACCTCTATAATGTATACTTTTGAAATATAAATCTGAGCAGAACTAATAGACATTTTTTACATTTCATAATTGTGGACCATTACATTAAAGTAATTCAATTCAATTTTGTAATGTAATTCATGTTTTGAACATTATTCAAGTCATTTATTTAACAATCTAAAGTATTAATTATATCCATAGTTTAATTGGACAAATAATATAATTAGTAAAATATTACAATCCACTAATTAATGTAATGGAATACTAATATCATTGATAGTCCATTTTGTCCAAGTATATGACTTTTTAATATATTCAATATGAATTAGATATCTGAAGGGATATAACATTGATAAATTAATTTATTATTTATTGGAACTATTTTCCCTTCAATGAAAAAAACCTAATTGAAACATATGTAACCTTATAAAAAAGTAGAAGCATAAATGTCACAATTAGATAATGTTTTTTGATTAAACAGAAAATTATTAATGTTGTATCATGGAATCAAATCCATCCTATCATGATGAAACCATGATCATAGATAGCAGGGTAACATAATTTGATAGATATGTAGCTTCTTTTTTATTTTAATTGGTTTGGAATTAGGTTGTCTCATAGTGTGAAAAATTTAATGTAATAATTTAAAACATATAAACATCTAAATAACATATTAAAAAACTACACTAGTAATTGAATGATAATTGTATGTTTACTTTTTAAATATTACATTTGATAAGGGAAATGTACTATTTGTAGGCACTGTAGATAATGGATGTTGGTATGCGAGCCTTATTATATCATGATCCGAACGTGAATGATTTGCTTCACTTAGAATAGTCATCAAGCATTTTGATTTCAAATAACTACATTCAACAAAGCCATATGTAACAAAAAATATATTTCATTTCAATATATTTATTATTTATTATTTTTTATATTAGTTGTGTAGGAATTCAAAATCATTAAATTTATAGATAATATATACTTGAAATCACAGAACTCTTATATTTAATCATCATATTTCGATTTGCTCTACTGTCTTTGTAAACATAAATATGATTTTTTGACATATTATTTATCTTTCCTATTATTCATGAAGAATCATGGTAAATGTTTCCATTCAAATTAATTAATAATCACATATTCTATTAAATATATCATCATCCCCTTTTATCTACACAATTCAAATCATAATTACTCTATACAATTGGATGATTTATTTATAGAAAATATTAATATTAATTTGATACTGAATGTATTGTTTACTAAAATCATAATAAATAATAGAATGAAATTAATTAATCACCTTTTAAGTAATATGAAATATTCAATATAGTAGAAATAAAATAAAACAGATATTGAATTACTAAAATAAGTAGATTCAACAAAGAAAAAATAAAACACATATTAGTGGTAATTAATTGTTATACACATATCATGAATTAGAAAATTAATATATCCTATAAAAGAAAATATATTAATGATGAGGGAAATTATTTAAAATATACTTCTCCTTAAAAATTATTAACAGTAACACTCAAATAATTTGAAAACATTTTCATGAAGAATTTGTTTTTCATGGTGCAGATAGAAACATGAATCAAGAATCCTATAATAGTACCTCGAAAAAATACATAGAATAATTGTCAGTACATGAATGGGGAGAGATAGAGTAAGGACTCAACTTGTCATCAATAATTCTATATATTTAATCATTATGATTAATCTCCGTGTATGTGTGGTAGAATTGTGTTTTAGGTAGTACGTTGTGCAAGGGTGAAATAGATATTATATGTGTGGGGATGGAATCATAGAGCAGTGATACAGGCATAATTGGAGAAGAGGGATATAGAGTTCTACGTCTATGAGATTGTGAAACCTCTATATTTTTTCTGAGGTGATTGAGAATAATTCATCTAATGAGTATTGGGTTTGTGGAAATGTAGATGATGATTGGGAATATTTATCACAGATTTGAACATGCTAGTTACCGAGGGACACCATGTAGTCATTGTGATGATGAAATAGTGAAAATGAAGAAATGGACATAACGTGTTGGAGTTAAATGTCATTGAATATTGATTGGTTATGTATATAAGAAGATTAAGTTGGGGGAAGCATGTTTACTGGGAATTGAAGGAGGAAGATTCATTGTAAAAAATATGATAGAGAGATGGTGAGTATTGGATAACTAGACTTGTTTTGACTGAGAATAAGAGACGTTTAAGCATGGGGTAGGGTTTTGGGTAATTGAAGGATGGGATGTGAAATTTTATTTGTGGACGTTGAATTAGGTGAGTTATATTGGATGTAGGGATGATGAAAAATGGTGGAGGACCCATATAAATTAGTAATATTAATAGATTCAATTTTTTTAGAGTCATAACATATTAAATATTATATGATAATACAATTTATCTAATTTAATCCTAAAATTATCTAATAATATATTATATAATGATTTAGAAAACAACTAACCAATTATTCTAAAAATTAATCTTTTATAATTTAAATATATTATCAAAATATATAATCAGTACTTATCATGATAATTGAATAACATTATGTTTCATAAAATATTATATAAACATATTTTCGATGTGTTTTGATTTTTGTGAATATTTATTTGTTAATAATTATTGTTAATTTGGATAAGTTATTTTTATGCTAAATTTGATAACATATTATATTTATTCCACTGAGCATTGAGAGCTGAATCTGTACATTGATGATTTGTAGTGGAATAGAATTATCACACCTAGTGTCTCTACATTCATTACCCTTTTATTATTTTCTAACAAGGAAGATAAGTGTGTTGGGTTTTATATGGATTAAATTAACCTAAATCAAATAACCATAAAGAATAAGTATACATTCATGAGAATCAAGAACCACATCAACATGATAAATGAGTCAAGGTGGTTCGCAAAGATTGACCTCAAGTACAGAAATCACTATCTAGAAGATCCAGATGATGATATTATGAAGGCAATAGTGATGATTCTATGGTTAATAAAATATCATGGGGATTACATTCCACACTAAGAATCCCCCATTAGAGTTTATTGGACTTCAAAACTAGACTATTATTACATTCTTATATCTGTTCATCATAGTCCATATTGTCGATGTCCTTGTGTACTCAGTATCCGTGGAGGAGAATACCGCACAATTAAGGGTGGTCGTGGACACACACTGAGTAAAACTACATTATGGAATGATTTCAAATTGTTAGTTCTAAATTTTATATGTCCACTTCTAGATGATTTTCATCTCAAGATATAGTGTAGTATTAGATCTAGTAATGGTTGAGTACGTACTATCATGAGAGAACCCCAATGGAATCTACGAGGTATATATATTCTTATATTAGAAGGATATTATCAAAGATTTTATCTCCATTTATCTATGATATTAGCACCTTTAATTAATTTCCTATAATGGGACATCCTTTAATGTGGATGGAATGAATCTAGTAACATTTTTAGATGTTGTGTCTTTGGATGACAAGAAATGTTATTTTGAGACTACTAGATGAGGTTGCAATGTGTGGTGTTTTGATATGCATTTGGGAATGAGATTGGATATTTTATGATGTAGAGGGAAGTGGTGATTCCATAGTCGTCCCAACATCATAGATCCCATTAAAATATATATAGGTCATATGATCTACAACTGGATGTAATGGTCTTAGCCCTTAGGTTGTGACAACACTACTGTACTGGTGAGTGGTTTATAATATATTATTACAAAATGTGTTTGAATTATTTCATGTCATGGAAGTATCAAAAAACAAGGAAAATTTTTGTTCTAGTTTTCATCCATGTATATGAATTTTAGATAGTATATAATCCATCAAAAGCTAATGTGGTGGAATATTCCCCCAATATGGGACATTTTTCAATGTTATTGAGTTATTTTTTAGATTATTTGACCTCAATGAATTTATCATAAATGGATGATGATAGTGAATCTAAAATCTATTTTATGTATTCTTACCCTAAACTCCTGTAATCTTTTTTGAAGATTCAACTAGTAGATATTATCTGTGGTGAATTTCATGATCAGATATCCTCTATATGTGCTCTTAGTGGGATCAATAATGGTAGGGATTATATTATCCATTTCCAAGGGTAGTGGATCATCCCCTTGACATTAAGAGATAAGATTGACTAATAGTGTATTTGAACCACTCAAGAAGTATATAAAATAGTTTATAGGGTTTATAATGACATTCATCATCAAATACAGTGGGAAGTATTGTCGGTAGATGAAGGCTGTAATGAATGTTCTAGTAGGGTTGTCTTAATCCCATGAAAATATAACAATTAATTTGGATGTCTTCCCTATGTGTTTCATAATCATAATCCATGAGGTACTATAAAAAATGATGTTATCTAGTTTTTTAATGTTAGAATCACCAAGTGTGCATACTGCCTATAATTTTATATAATTGTTCAATAAAAATAAATTATTCCTTTATATGGATGATACATTTCAAAATCATAAATTTATCAAGATGATAATTTCATATTTTGATTTTCTAATATCATAAAAATTACGGACAGGGTTACAAGAGGCTGTTAGGATTTTTTTTCATTTGATAATATATATTCACAATGAGAATGATGACTATAATGATTAACCCATACATGTTCAATTGTATATGATTAAGATGTTTATGTAGAACTATTTTCACAGATGGTGGGAAAATATTTCATTTGATCAGTTCATGTATTATAATAGTTATAGGGATATCATTGGTATGAAACCCTTGATGTTCTTGTATGGTAACATGTCCAAGTCTCCATTATTTTTGAATTACATAGTGGAGTTAGCACTCTGGGGATAGATTTTGTGTGAGAAAAAATATAGAATGATAATATCAACGAAAAAAGGATATGGAGTACATGGTTATACTAGAATCCTTATACAGAATGACGATACATGTGTTTTATTTTTAATGCAGGAGAACATATGTTCAAGATGTTCTCACCTCAATATGGATTCCTGAGATCTGGCTGGGGTGGAATGTTTTCTCAAATATTCATTGGCTTGTACTAGACATAGTGTATACTTATTGAGTTTTCTTACAACATACCCCTACCAACACTATTATTTTTGGTATACAATTTATTTCGCGTGTTTAAATGGAGGATATATATCCATGACTTGTTAGATGTTATTGTATAGGTCCATATAAAAATCGACTACATATACACATTTATCAATTATCATATAAGGATATGGGATTGGTGGAGCAATATATGTAATAATTTAATGATTATATTAGTTTTTTTCGAATGAAAACAAGATAATCCTTAAGAGATAACCTAGGATTACAAGAAACAAATGATATCTGAGTACGAACAATATTTTGTGTAGGCAATTTAATTTTTTCTAATAAAATATATATGATAGGGTGATGCCAATGTCTCTATTTTTCTATGTTAATATTTTGAATATTATAATGAATACTTTTTAAACTATTAGTATTGATAACATACGTGTACATGTCCAGATAAGGAAAAATGATGATAATAATGAAATTTAATATATTATATCACATGAAACCCTTTTTTAAAATAATGGAAAAACTCATGAATAGAGTCTTGGATGGGAAATAATATACACTTATTTAATCGAAATTTTTGATTTTACCCCATCCATAAAATAACCATTGTACAAACATGGTGTTTGGATAAATATTGTTCATGAGAGTATTAAAATATTATTAAATCATTTAAATACATATTTATTTCTTATATTTCTATACATAAATTCCTCCTCCTTATAGTCTGAGTTATGAAAAAATAAAATGTTTATGAATATACTGTAATTAATTTAATTGTTTCTATTGGAGGAGAGCCTTTAAAAATGAAGAGATCATGGTTGATGATTTTTGTGTAGAGGAGTTCATGGATCTCTATAAGGGAAATGATGTAGAATTTTTCATCATCAGGGATAAACTCATACTAATGATTGACATTTTTACTATTTTTTATTCCCCGTAACATTGATCCCATGTTGAAATTGAATCAATTATACTAATATATTTTTTTGAAGGGAGATTATTGATTTATGGGTGTCGATTTATCTTCCTAGATTTGTGAATTGATGTTATTTTTTTATCCTCGATTATCCCTTTTGATTTTTTTATTTCTTCATCAGTGAATGGAAGCATGCTTGAAAATTGTCAAAATTTGTTCCCCAAATTCATGTTTCATAGAATTATCATATCATTCATAATATGAAAATCATTAGAAATTTTTTTCATGGTGGTTCAATAATGTATAAAAACAGTTCACTATATAAACAATATTTAATGCAATAGTTCATTTTAGGACGACATGAATTGGGATCAATAAAATAAATTTTGTAAGTGGTTTGATATGATATTAGTCGGGTATATGGGACTATATTAGTGATTTTATCCTATTGTTTGATTATATGGTGAGGTGGTACAATTTAAATTATTGATGAGTGGATTGGGTGGCATGCTTCCATGATGATTTATGATTCAGAATCTGTCAACACCATATTCAATGTTTATGATAATTTTAATTTATGGATCATTGGAAGATATTTAATCAGATAATATAGAATAGATAATTATGATTTTTGAAAAATACCGACATAAAAAATTAATAATTCAGTATAAAACGGGCATTATATCCCGCCTACAAAATACTGTGATAATGAAATTAATCAGTCAGTAGAAACTATAGGCCTAGGCCACACATTTTCTAACTCCATGTTGGTGTCATGGCTTGTTTCCCATGTCTAGAAAGTCATAGACTATTTGAGTTGATTCACTAGAAACAACTTATGTTTACATTATGATATCATTCATTAATTGTTTTTAATATTAATAAAATTATTATAATATAAATATTTTTCTTATGTGTATCATGTTATGTGACAATTTTTTAAATTAGCTATCACACTAAAAGGACATAGCAGTTTTCCATGATAATGGGAATTCGGAAATGCAATAACACTATTCATAAATATATTTCTTATAAATAGGTGATATCATTTGAGCTTAAAAATTATAAAAGATATTAAAGGTGAAAACATATTGTAATTTTAGCAACCATCAAATTGTATTCTCATTTGGTAATATCCAGATTATGATTTTATAATAATGAGACTCACCACTAAGAAATCCACATTTATAAGTGTCATTATAATTTATTATTTGTGGATGTTTTCATTATTGATTGTAATTTCAGATTAACATTAATGAGTATTATGACCCATAAACATTGATGTATTCTCTAAAACCATGATGAAATATGGTCGTGGCGTGGTAGGATTCATTGGGTGTGTCATTTGTTATATTTCATTAAGGAATAATGTGAGAAATGATTTTCCGTTTATGTTATATAATAGAATTCAATATATCTGATCATAGATGGAAAGGATATAGCATAAATAAATACATGTCCATGGTCTTCTAAAGGAATTTGTAATTTTTGGGAAGTAAAATAAGGAAAACTCAAGCACATATGTTGATGGAACTACAATGCATCTTGCTTGACTAGTTATATCATGATAAAGGGACTATATTACACAGAAAGAATTTGTATAAGGTACTATGTAATTTAATTTATAACTTCATAATATATGGGTTCAATGATGTGTTTCTAGAATCCAATTTGGGAAATTAGGTTTTTTCATCTAATTCCCCTAAGCAGGAGTCAAAGACGATTAGACAATAAATGTATCCACAATCTAATTTAAATAATATATTAATTTTTTTATTTAACGAGTTTAATAAATATTTTTCCTCTATATCATTTAATAATTATACATGTTTTCTTGATCAAATATACTATCTCAATAGTTTTTCATGATTATATAGTATGAGAAAAATATTTGTTAAATATTTATTTTATTTTTTGTTAATATAATATTTATTTAAATAATAAAAAATAATCTTGTGATATTTTTTAAATAGAAAAATATTAACTATTCAAGGCCCATTAATTATTTTCTATGGACGGACGAACGAGTTTAAGGGTCCAATGAGAAATAATATATATTGAATATTATTTTATTTTAGAGTATTAAATTTATTACACAAGTTGAGAAAATGTATATGAAATAATGTTATTTTTATTATTGTAGGCATGATGTTCCATAGAGGATTAAATAAATAATAAGGGCCACATGTGAAATTATTTATTTATAACACTAGATACATATAAAAAAATTATTTTATTTTCTTTATGATCAAATTCATTTTTTTGGTGTGCTCAACTGATTTAGGGAATCCATTCACGACCTAGTGAACAACCTTATCAACGAACTCTTCCAATAACACGGATCTAACTTCCTCCACTAATCCCCTCAAGTCAAGAAATATCAAGGAGAATTATTTCGAATTTATTATCTAAGTGATCAATAGTTAGTAATTTTAAAAATAGGATATCCCATGATAGCACCCAGATATTTCTATAGCGGCATTCAATTATTTGTGAAATTTTTTTATATCATCACTAGAGTGAATATGGTCTTTATTCATACAACTTATTCAGGGAAAAAACAAATATTTTTTCATACTTGTAAAGAGGGAAATAATATCCAGATGGTAATTTTATAATTTTTATATTAATTATAAATAATATTTTATGATACTCAATATGAATATAATATTTTACCAATTTTCTATTTTATATTATAAGATTTCATTTATCTCATAATTTATGGTCATTTCGATATCGGATTGTTAATCAATAATTAAAAATATGTAATTTTTCGAACAACACATAACATGATTCCCCTGGGACCTAAATATACAAGTGGTATCAAATAAGGTACATAATTATGAATAATTATTTAATGGTTTTTGATTCATTTATGTAATTCTTATTTAGTTTCATTTCAGGTTTAATAATACTTTTAATCCTTATTATGATATTTTCTCTTTCCTCCTTTATTTCCAACGATCTAACCAAAATTATTAATTTTAGGAATGAAAAAATAATATATTAACTCATCACAAGGTGCTAAAGATTCTATCTGGATAACATAAGAGTACAAAATGTGTATCAACAATTACATGTATTTTATTTTTTTCAATTCACTGTGAATTAATTCCAAATAAATTCAAGGATCATGTAGTGAATACATGTGGTGATATTAATATCAGACACCACGATTTGACTATGCTATTGTAGAACACTATTAGTTGGAGTAAACACCATGTACCCTATAAACATGATGTGTCATTCTTTAAGTCATATATTGGCCTTATATGTTAGTACATGGTCCACCTGACTGGTGACCATTTAATTTGTTGAAGTGTACTACAATTTCTTGAAGTCATTCTTCATAATCTGAGTCCGTAGGCATGCACCTCATATTTATGGAGAGATATGTACATGTCGTGTAACTTTTTTTACATTTCATATACATACACAAAATAATCCAGAATATAAAATAATATATAATACTATGTAAACCATATCAACATGTATTTGTTTGTGGTAATTGTTTTGGTATGAAATTCCATGCGATATGTTTTAATAAATATATATATATATACAAAAAAATAAATTTTTGTGTAATACTCAGGTTTCCATATCATTGGTGATTTATATGACATATATTACTCTATGTGAATTAAACCTTATCACATTACTGAAAAACAATGTACATAGTTTAACTATTAAGATGATAGTACACATAATGAATGTACATGATATATTTTATATTCTATATATCAAAATATGAAAATAATATACATGTATAATACATGTTGGGTAGATTTGGATATGTATTCCCTATTTTATCTAAAAGGAACATTTATATAGAATGATAATTATAAAATGATTTAATTTTTTTAATATTATGATGTTTGAGAATCCAAAGGATATTTTGATGAGTAGTATGAAAAAAAAAATTAGTATTTAATGATGATAAATAATTTTTTTGAGTATGATATATCTAAATTAGCATAATAAAAAATTGAATTACATAGTTATTAAATGTTTAATTAATTTCATGAAATTGTATGATCATGAGAATAGTTCAGACATTTTTATGTGATTTATCTCAATTATTTAATTAATAAATTAAATATATGGAATTCGTTCCTTATTTCATTATGTAATTTAATGTCTTACATAAAACTGGATTCTTTTAGGTAAAACAATTTATTTACCTCACTTGGTTTTGAGTAAAAGAGTAAGTAATGGATGGAGTTCCTAATCCCTTGGAGGTGGTTTAAGTTTTGATATAAGGTGAAACCAATCAAATAAGGATGCATATGTTTAATATTGGAAATCAATAACACGAAACGTATTTTGATCAATGTGTTTTCCCCTTGGTATACGACAGGTTTATGATCCATTATATAAAAAACCATTAGTATAATCCAATGAACATACCACTTTACTGTTTTATTTCATTCAATAAAAATGGTTATTTCATTATGGATGTTTATCGGTGCGAAAATGAATTTATGATATTCACGAGAATGCCTGATAGAACTAAAATAAATTGGTTTATGGATTAATATTATCTACTACATTTTTAATCCCATTTGTAAATAAACATCATATTAACAAGTATGTGAAAAAAATATAAATTTCAAATTTATTCATAAAAGGATATAATTCCTCATTAATATATATTAAGTTGGTATAGCCTTCCACTACCTCAGTTAAAATAAAAAAACATTGAAAATTGCTTGACCATCCATTATTCAAGAGATTTTAATTATTTGGAAATTATATCTTGATGTATTAGGTTAACTTATATAATTTTACATCAACGATTGACTTCTAACGAAGAACATTTTTTAAGTAGAAGTCAAGGGTTGAAGAAATTAAAATATTTTATTTTAGCAGTGGGGAGTCCACAACATAGATAATGGAACTGTTAGTTAATGCATTTTTCAATAGGAATTCCTTGTTAAAATAAGTCAAAAATTTTTACACAAAAAATAAATGGTAATTATAGGGGAATATAGATCATTTCCACAATATTTACCATGAAACTGTATATTAGGAAGCCAATGGTGATATATATTGGTTTTCGATAAAAAATTGTAAAAATAATGAATATAATTTTCTTTTATTTTTGTTAATTTGATTAGATAGTGTATAAATAGTAATATCATCTTTTTTTGAAGAGAAAATATTTTAGTGACATCAAAGAAATCACTTTGATCCATTATTGAGAAATATAACCTTTTCATTGGAACTAATTTTTATTAGTTAAAATAGAGTGTATGTGATATCCTTTTCCATGAATGGGAAGTATATTCTCTTTAGGGACACATTCCTAATACACTAGGAAACGATCCGTATGATGATGAGTTATCACAAATGATGAAAATTTGAATGATTCCATATAATTTCAATTTTTCATTCTATAAAGGAGAAAAACATATATTTTGATGAAACATGAGGACATGGTTGAATATATCATGATATCCCACTATTAGGATATCTATCATGATTAGGTGAGAATAGAGAGGTATGATATCTGAAATTATCTTAAATAACTATTCTTTGATATTTTTTACTAGGTGAGCCTCATGTAGTGAATCATATTAGAAACATTGAATGCATATAAATATTAGAGATTAAAGCCGTAGATGAGTTTTGATCGGATCTTTGACATTCATAACTACCCAATACCTTCTTTGGTTATATTGTTAGTTTCAATATGGGTAATAATGCGAATAGTATTTTAGAACATATAAATTTTATTCATCAATTAGAAATAGACATTGGGCATGAAAAACTTGTGATCCTTATAGTAAATAAGAAAAGTAAGAACAAGGTAAATGTTATAGTTACTCAAAACATTTATAAATATCAGTATTAGCATCTTTCCATGAAGTAGATGATCCAAATGTAGGGAATTTAAAAGGAGGATCTATGTTTTTTGTTTTGAAATCCTAGCCACTTGAAGAAAAACTGAACCCATATGTAAATGGGAAACTAAATATTAGATCATTAGAGAGTGTGATTATTAAATATATACACATTGAGTGTTAGATATATCCTAATGTGATCACATCTAAATTCAAATAGAGAAATTCTGTTGATTTCAAATGTCTTCTAGAGGAGTGATGGATCTTAGACCGACTAAAGCTGAAAGTCCAGCTAATTATTCCACTGGTGACCAACTTTCATTTCCAAAATGAATTATTTTGGTTTAAAAGGATTTTTTTTATGTACTGATAGTTTTCCAGAACACTCATAATATATCATACCTAGATGCAGATATGTTTATTTTCATGTTTTGAACTAAAATTTGTTTCTATTATAATAAAATCATATTTTATTGTATGTATAATTTAAATAATGTTATTTATGTATTAAATTTATAGTAAAAATGTATGGTAAATTTATAATTAATCATATTCACATGAATCATAAAACACTCAGTTATGGAATCATCATCGTCACCATGTAAATGAGAAGCATTGGATAATGCTTTAACAATATTTTTATTTAGACTCATCAGATCATTATCAAAATAAATGAATTAATCACTATTTAAAATGAAAAATATAAAAACATCCATTTGGTGGATAGGTTGAATGGGTCACATACCATCGTATTTTATTACACACAGATGAGTGTGAACCATTTCTAGTGGAAGGATGATGTGGTTATTATAACATCATAGCATATATTAATGCACTGAGTATATATGTTGGTGTATAGATTACGAGGTATTACCATCGAGTCCTTTGAGTAAATAAATTAATTATGGATGAATTATAATTTTTTTTGGAATGAAGATAAAAAAATCATTGTTCGAATTGAGTTGGTGAATATCTTAACAAACATTTATCTGAATTCTGTGATAGTTTTGGATTCTTTCTCAACTCACTCAACCTTATACATCGAAGTGGAATTGTTTAACTGATATAAGGAACCATACCTTATTAGAAATGGAATTATTGTTAATGATTTTTGCTGAACTTTCATTTTCTTTTTTGATATATTTATTTTAAACTGGCGATAAACATTGATATGAGTATGAACTAAGGAAAAAAAGTTTATTCATTTGAAGTTCTAGAGCGAATATAATCACTTTTTTCATAAAAATTTATAAGATTTTGGAAAATTTATTTTGTCCATCTCACCAAAAAATAACACTATGATAAATTTTATCATTATATGGTACACCAATTAAACAAAGGAATAATACCTATACAACCACTTATAAAAAATGTGACTATTTTCAGACATTACAATGTTCATGAGATAGAATACATCCTCAAAAAATATATATGGAGAATGATTGAATTTGGTGGATATGATGATTAATACACATAATAGTTGGTATTAGATTTTTTTAAATAAGTCCTCATTGAATAAATAGTTCCAAAAAATTTGTTTTATAGGAGCACAAGATAAAAAAGAGAACCAAATTGTTAGGGATTTCTAGAAACTAAATATAGTGAATCATTATTATTTTACAATAATGAACATATATACTAAAAACATATTATAGAGAGCTCAAGAGATTTAATATTGACAGTAGTTATGAATTATGAAATGGATTCCATGTATCAAAACCATGTGTGTTCTCCTCGATGTCATGATTAATGTAATTCACATGGGGTTAAAAGTTTTATTTCATAGACAACTAAGCAAGGAAGTTAATGTAAATAACTACAATGAAAGGATATTGGATATTGGTTTTAAATAGAATCATGTAATTTAATATGATGAATATTTTAAATCAAATACTATGTTTATGTACTTTGGAATTATACTTTCCAACATATCATAATTAGGAAATATTGTAGATAGATGTCAAAAATAATTCCAGGATTGGAACCATCCGGAAGATGTCTATATTATACAACTAGAAGGGTTTGTGTCTCTATGTTATGAAAAAAGGATTTTTTATTTTCATAGATAAAATTATAGAATGAATAGAGTATCTAAGTCATGTAACATGCGACTAGATGAAGATATAACTGAATGTGGATTCATTAGGAAAAACTACGAGCCATGTGTATAGAAGGGGTTTAGTGGAAATGAAGTCATTATCCTCATAGTATATTTTTATGACATATTACTAATTGGAAATTATATTTATATATTTGTTTCTATTATTGACAAGTTAAAGAGGTTTTTGTCTATAATAGAAATAGGTGAAGCAACCTATATTCTATGAATCAAGATCATTCATGATAGATCCAAGAGGATTAATGGGATATGTTAATGTACACATGTTGAACAGATAATATAGATGTTTAAGATGGAATAGTTCAATATAGGATTGGTTCTATTGTAAATTTGATTATATCATTCTAATAAAATATTTTGTAAGAATCAATAATGAAAAAATGTATATGTAATGTCTCATACTCTTCATTGATAGGATCAATATTGTATTCAATGTTTTGTACCAGACATTATGTTACCTATGAATTGAGCATCCTAGGAATATACCACCAAGACCTAAGAGACCAATATCAAAATGTTATTAATGATATCCATAAGTATCTGATATGGACTAAGGATATGTTCTTGGTGTATGTATGAGAGGAGGAACTAGTCATTCAAGGTTATAATACTTCTTGTTTTCAGAAAAATCATAATGACCTAAAGTTGCAGTTAGTCTATGTTTTCTATATCAATGGAGGAGTTTTTTTCTGAAAGAGTTAAATGAATCCAGTTGTCGCTGATTTTACATCATATTATGAGTAAATAGAACCATTTCATACATCCTGAGGAATCTATTTGGACACAAAAAATTTCTCATGTCCTTGATGTTGTACCAAATAGTAATGAACTTATCACATTGTATTGTGACAGTAATTAAGTGATGGATCAACCAAAAGAACAAAGGTTACACTAATGAAAAATGAATACAATAAATATATTGCACATCTGGAGGGATAATTATCAAATGGGTAAAATTTTAGTAAGAATATTACCAATAGAAGTTATTTTGGTGTAACCCATAATTAATGGGTTATCTTAGTAAAAGGATGAGTAACATGTGATACAATGCACACTGAAGGTTGTTAGAAATTCTTTCTAGTGGAAGAGGGAGTATTTTGGAGTTGGTTCATTATAAAAAAATTCATGTCCATTTTTATAAATTGTATACATAGATTATAATATTAATAAAATTCTTATAATTTCATTACTTTTATTTATCAGTACATTTAATTTCATAATTTCATTGAAGTAATGGTTGTACTAAAAGGACATAGGATTTCCCCATTAATATGATAAGATAAAGGTGATATAAAAACATTCATAAATATTAGTTCTATTATATGATGTTATTATTTTAGAGACACAAATGATATTGGATATCATGGGTGGATACTCATTGTATGTTGAGTCACCTTCTCATGTTGTACTCCTTAGTAATATCATGAGTAGGATATTATATAAACATGAATCACCAATAAGAAATCGATATTTATATGTGTCTCTGGATGTTCTATTCAGTAAATTTTTCATTGAACCATAGACATTAATATTATTATAAATGTGAAGTGTGATTAGAATTTATTTATTTACTGATGAATATTGTGATGAAATATTTATGCCAAGGGGTTGGAAATGTTTGGAATGGTACGAGTAATATTGAATTATTGAGAAAATAGGAAAAAAATATAGTTACCATATGTTATGTAACAGAAGTTGAAATCTCAATATCCTTTATTGAAATTATATATCTTAAATAAATCCATGTCCATTTTGTTCTATAAGATTGTTCTATTTATGAGAAGCCAAAAAAATAAAAATTGAAAACATTGGTAGATATAACATGCATGAATCCCACTTGATTATTGAAATCAAAATAAAGGGATTATATTACAATGTAAGCATCTATATGAGATATAATTTAATTCTGTCAGTAACTTCGTTATCTATGGTTTCATTGTAATTTCTATAGAAACTAAGCTGTGATGTCAGTTTGTATCACCTAATGCAGTGGAGAAAGAGGCCTAGAGGGTAAACACTATGTGTATCCCGAATTTAATGCAAATAATATATGATTATTTATTGTTTAATAGGTTGACTAAATTTTACTCCCATATATTGTCTAATAATTATTCATTATTTTATTATCTTAAATATTTCACAACAAGTTATTCAAGAGAATATAAAACGAGAAGAATATTTAATAAATATTTAGTTTATACTGAGTGAATGTATTATTTATTTATATACTAGTTAATAATTAATTTATTTTTATAAAATAAGTAAAAATTAATTATTCAACGCCTAATAACCATTTTTGTGGAATTGTGGTTTGAGTTTAATGATCCTGTGAGAGAAAATATATATCAAATATTATTTCATTTAATAGTATTTCATATAATTACCAAGATAACCTCGTTTTAAGGAATTATTGTTATTATTATTATTATAGAAATGGTGTTCCTCAATGGATTATATAAATATAATGGGAACCACAAGAAAATATTTATTTCTAACCATAGTGATATATAAACCCAATTATATTATATACATGGTGAGCCAATAAATTTTATTTCTTTTGACCAAAATATTTGAGGAATCATATTAAGACATAGTGAACCCTCTAATCTATGTATGCTCCTTAAAATGATAGTGATATTCCTCAACCACACTCCCCTATGTCAAGAGAGAACAAAGAAAAATATTTTGAATAAATAATTGTTTCTATCAAAGGGTAAAAATGCAAGATATGTCATGGTAGCAGTTCAAGATTCATACTTCATTGTTACGTGTTTTCTAGAACACAAGTGGATAACTGCTAGAGGGAATAATCTAATAATTAATAAAATTAAATATCTTTGGAAAATATATCTATTGTTAGACACATTAGTGATTAAAAAATTTCAATAAAGAAATTTCATTAAATAATTAAATTTATTATAAATAATATCGGACGATCCTATCTATGGTTCCATCTCTTTAATCATTTTTTCCTTGATTCTATTTTATTGATCACATTTTTAATTTTCATATAGCTCATGGATTTACGATATATAATGAAAAATTTAATGTTGTGAATAACCCATATCATGTTATTGATATTCCAGGAGTGTGCAAAGATATTGTGAAATATATGGGAACAACCACAATACATTGCAATAATATGATTACATAGGATCCACCAGATAATTGGCCACAACATAATACTGTAAAATGGATATGTTCAATGCAATGAAAATTTCACAAGGGATAGTCATGAGTGCATAGAAAATGGATGATAGACACGGTAAAGAAAAATGTAGGTCCATTCATATAGAGAAACAACATATATGCCATATAGGCAATGTGTTCTATTACTGGGGCGAGTTGAGGACCTTATTTTTGTTAGTGTAGACCATATCTATTGGGTTCATACCATTAGTCAACCCTATGAGGATATATTGGGACATAAGGAGCTATGAATAGGATGTGATTACACATATAGAATTAGTTTTGGAATGATTTAGTAATCCATCAATATGCAATGACGTGTGATCAAATATAATTGAATTTGTATGCAGGATCAAGAATCCTATTATATGCTATCAAGGTGGTTGATCCCTATCATAGATAGTTTATTCTAGGATAAGTGAAAATATATATAAATTGACCCTGGAAGTGAGTTCTCCCATACAAGCATTACCCTAAAACACCTTGCGAGATCCCTGGATAGAAATATGGTTGTGATCATACATTGTGACATTTATCATATCATGAGTATATCTTCATTAATATTAATATTATATCAAATTCTCATTGATATAAATTCATGAAAATTCTCATTGTACTCTCATTATTATTTATGATTCTTTGTTTCATATTATGCATCTGGGTATTTATAAAAATTTCACTAAATTGGTTCTTCTGCACATGTTAGGTAATATATAGATAATAGGCATTATTACTATATCTTTGGTGAAATATGAGTAGTTAGAGAATATTTGATCTTGAAAGAACATGGTTGCTTCCCAGAGGTTCATTTCACATTAGTCTGCTCCTATATTGAATGATTTACTCTTTTAAAACATATTCACCTTGTTCAAATGAAAATTATATTAAAAAGTACATCTTTCATACACTTATATGGGAATTAGTAGAAAAAATCTATATTACTTTCAATAATATGATTCCTTTATATTTTTAAAAATGATTATATATATTTATCTTAGTATAATTTCTCCCATATATTTAGTTTCCCTACTTAATTACGTGGGTGAGAACCAATCATATTTAATGTGGGATTAGGGTGTCTCACATAAATTTTAATAATCTTGGTGGGAACTGGTTGGTCGATTCATGATAAGAATCATATCAAGAAAAAAAATGAAATATGAGTAAATTGAATACTTAATGTGGTATAAGAGTAAGACATTTTTTTCAATAATTATATTACTTTTTTCCCTAACACAATAATAGAAAAGTAACCCCTCAAGATAATTCATACGATTGAAAAACTCATTTATACCATTGAGGAAAACATGAAATGTTAGGTGAGGTGTTATTCTAGTATTATCATCCAACTAGAATATATTATTTATAAATTATGGAGTTTCTCAATAACATGGATCCAAAGTGTGCTATCCATACGAGATATTAGTTGGGATGAATATATATCTTTATGTATAGGAAAGTTAGAAATAACGATTCTTGTTACCCAACAATATAATTATTCTGATAACAAAAGAAATATATAATTAAATAGAAATTATAATTAAAAAATCATGGTGGAAAGAATATAATAATCAACTTATGATAAATGTACTGAATTGAATCATGGATTAAATGAAAATATAGAGATTTTAAGTGTATTGTACATAGAGGTGATGGTTAATGAGAAATACAGTACAATTTTTTTTGAACAATAAGGTATTTAATGAGAGTGATAAATAACCATAGAAGACACCAACTAAACTCAAGTGATTAAAATAAAGGGGTGAGATAAATATGATAAAAAATACTAAATTAAAACGGATAATGATGATTATCAATTTCATCAAGGAAATAATCCTATAAACAATGAAAAAATTTAGATAAACAACATTTTATATGTATGTTATGTTAATTATTTTTTGAAACGTGCATAGACCATATAAATTATAATTAAAAAAGTTATATTTCATTAATGATCTACCCAGACATTTATATTTGAATAATTTTATAATGATATAAAAATACCGCCTAAATTATTAAATGTTGAATTATTATTGAAAACTCATAATGGTATGATTGTCAAATATCATGCTTAATATTCTTCAAAAATTGATTAATACATGTATATTATTCTGGAAAATGTAATTATTCTCACTCTAGATGAATTTGATATTATTTTGGGAAATGAATTGATTTACTAATAAAAATCAAACAAAAAATTCTCATGGAATAGATTTAAAATTTTATATTCAGAAATAATATTTGATAATCTATCGATGTCATTATATATATGAATATACAATAAAACTTTCCTACATTTTATGGGAACAAAAATAATTTTAAAATGGGGTTTTAACACAAATATATGGGGATAAACACACCATCAAGGAAATTCTTATTATATAAGAGTTTGACGATATATTATGATATATTATTCTTTAATTTTTCATAATTGTGATGTGGGGTATTCCAAATAACTCACAAATGGTGTTATACTTATTTCATTGACAACATATAGGGTGGACCCAATTGACGTTAAACAATTAATGAATAAATATAAGAAAATAATTAAAAGTAATTCATTTGGAAGAGTGAATAATCATGGAATGACCCAATTCATTTGGGAATGAAAAAAATATTTATCAATGCAACTATATTATGAATATGATGATTTGATAAAGTCACAATCATTAATCATTATCATATTCCTTAATATAATGAATAGTATGAGCTTTTATGAGGAGCCAATGATTTTTCAATAATGATTAAATAATATATAAACTATCATTTAACAATAAATGTGGAAAATACTCCTATGGAATACTATTTGTTGTTGTGTTGACACTATGAATTTAAAATAATTCCATCTGGTATAAAAAATTTCACATCCATCTACATGAATTTTTATAATAGTTTTAAATTGATATGTTGTTGGTTTTATTTAATAATTTAATTTATATACATTCAATGAAATATTAAGAGAAAAAATATTATAGATGTATTTTAATATGAACCATAATTGGGGACAAAATGTTTGAAAATTTTTCCAAATGAGAATTCTACATAGGGAATGTTCGTTTTTTTTAATTTCATCTCAATAGTGGGTGTCTTATTTGATCTATAAATGAATTATGTTGTTTAATTTTACCATAGACCTAAAATTTTTATAGTGATTCATTTTTTCATGGGTATATTTAATATTATATATGAATTTATTTAAATATATTAGGATGTATTTTTCCACTCAAAATGTAATCCCAAAAGGGTTCCATTTTCTTATTGAAAATTTAATGTGAGTAATGTTTCATAAAACTAAATATATTTTAGGCCTGTTCACCTATTATAACACTACCCTTTAGTGGAGAAGGCTTGATAATCATTAGTGATGCATGAAAAATTGTATCAGTGTGAATCCTCATATAGAATGTTATGATTATAGATTATTCATCATGAACGATGAAAGTCCATGAAAAAATTTACCCAACATTTGATTTCGAGATTGATGTGTTTTTTTAAATATATGGTGTGATTATATATATAGATAATGGTGGGAAATACATACATACAATAATTGAATAATGTATATATTAAATTAATATTATTTGAATGTGTGCTAGTGATGAAGGGTAGAGTTCATTAATGATTATGGTTGATGAATAAATAGCTACCTAGGAAAAAACAAGTTAGATGATGCAATGAGTCTCAAGTATAGTATTATATTATCTAGGATGGTGATCTTGAATGGAAAAAATGTTATGTATTAACAAAGTTTGATGTGGGAATCTTGATGTGGACAAATATTTTCTTACCCATTGGTTGTTCATATATATATCCAAGTTATGATTAAATTGGTGACAGAGGAATATGTAATGTCGTAATTGATGGTAATAATGGTTCCTTTTTTCAGAAATTAATATGATGAAGTCATAAGTTTCATGAACTATATTAGTTTCACATTAATATGAAAATTGAAAAAGGATCTATTTTAAGATGTTAATATTCTGTTCACTATTTATCATAGAATAGTTAATATTTATATAGGAATGAAAAGGTATTTCTGGTGGTATAACCTAAATGTAAATATTAGAGTGTATGTATCCTATATTTTGGTATAAAAGTATGTTACGGATTATAGATAGAATAATAATGTTATATTATTAATATTACCCATAGAGGAATGTAATTAATAATACATTTCAATTTATTTTTTCATCAGACTCCCCTAAATATCTATAATCTACAATTATATTTGTATTTTAGTTTATATATTTACAATGACCGAAGAATTAATTTATATTAAGGAACATTTATCACTTGATCGACTTAAAAAAAAATTATTAAGTAGGTAAGGTTACATGGATTACCATATTCAATTATATATGATTGACATTTGAAGTTTAATATGAACTTCAATATAATTCATCAAAAATATATAATTGTTGAAAATTTTTTATGTAATATATATAATCCCTAGATTGATGGTTACTATATTAAAACCATAAAACCCCAAAGGATATATTGAAATATTATTCTATTCATTTCATGGGTGGTTGGGATAAACCCCCTAATATAATATATATTTCATATAATAATATATATCACTAGAGAATAAATAAGTCTCCATAAAAATATCTGTATATAAATAGTAATAGAACACCAACGTACTGGGAGAATGTATGATAATAAAATCTATTGGATCTTGAAATGGATTAGTATATGGAAGCGAACACCATGTCCATTTATTTTCACATTAATGAATCTTAGTATCAAGAGTATTCTGATTCTGATAATCATCTGTTAAATATATAATGTGAAATTTGTGTGATTTTATTATTTTTTATTTATCTAAAGTAGAAGGATATTTTAGTGGGAAAAATAGAAAGAAGATAAAATTATATATTGGCCATATTTAATATTTGATTTAGTAGGGATGGTATCTTGTCAGTTGGGGATTTCACTAAACTCTCCCATATTCTTCAGGTGTTCCACTTATATATCGCAATGGTGTGCATACATGAACTATAACATCTATAAAAAATAGATGTTGTACAACTATTGAGTTATCATTCATATATATAATAATATCTATAATAAATGGACTATAGGGATAAAGTGATATATAATAATCACCACATTTGTGTCATTATGATGAATTACAAATTTTAAGAAGCTAAATAGGAAGATAAGAATGCGATTGAATAAATATATCTGAATGTATTTTTTGATTTATTGGAATTTTATCCTCAAAATTCATTTCTGGTGGATAGAATGTATCTTCACTATGATTTATCGAATATTTCTCTCTAAATAATATTAATTACATCAATATATTTTCACAAATACTTCTATTAGTTTAAATAAACCATAATATTATAAATCATTATAAATTATCCATGTAACTATGTGATATAATTGGAATAACCATATTTAGTAAAATTATTTACAATATTATTACATAATAAAATATGTACATAATATTTAGAGATGAATTTATTTTCTTCGTAAATAATTTTCCCCCAAATATTGGTCTTATTAATTATTATGAAAAACCAATATAGATAAATGTATTCATATTTAAAAAAATATTAGAGTAAATAAACTAAATTTTGGAAACCAAAATTTTCAAATTATCTCAAATGTATATTTTGATAATTATTTTTAAAAATATTATTTTTTATGAATTTTAAATAATATAAATTTTTGGAGGATATTATTTCATTCAACGAATTGATTATTTTTCTAATTTTTGGAATAATATTTTACATAAAAATGATTTTTTATTATGATTAATAACCAAATGCAGTTTATTTTAATCAATATAATGTTGGATTTGTTTATTAATTTTTTTTATACATAATGAATCATTTTTTTGAAAATATATTTTCATCATGTTTACTAGTTTAATATTAAATAAACTTCATACAAATTTGTGAAATTAAATTTATAAAATAGATTCGATATTTTTTAATCAACATTATTAATATTATAAAAAAATATAAACTAAATTTCTTTCAAATTAATTATCCCAAATAATAAAAATTAATTTTAGTTATAACAAATAAAACATGTTTACCAAAGGTTAATCCTAGGTGTAAGTGTTTGATTTACAATAATACATGTATATGTATAAATTTTATTTCCATTTTTATAACTCTTACATTATCGAATTTGAATATCTTTCCATTTAGACTCGTTTTTTTAGAGTATGTATATGTTATATTTTAATCATTTTAGAAGAATGCATGTGTTTCCCCCCCCCCCACATATATAAGGTTAACTATCATTTCATAAATTTAATACATTTTTATCCATATTTACTGACCATACACTATCCAATTCTCTTAAAATCATTAACATCAATTATTTTTATGTTTTATTCTCCTAAAAAACATTTAAAATTGAACTTATGAATTGATATAAAGAGGCATATTGAAGAATATATAATTTTAAAACTATAGACCATCTAATTTATTTTGTTATGTAAACCCAATAAATCTATACGATTTATTATAAAATATTATATTTAATTTGAAAATTATATATAAATGGTATAATGATTCTAGAAACAAAATTACTTTTTTACCTTTCTAACAAAGGGGAGCTTAATGTATAACATATTTTTTTGTGTAAACTATGACAACAATATATTGATATAAATCATTTTCATTCACTATTTTACATTGATGTATATTATGATGGTGTAAAAGCTTATATATGATATTAATAACATGTTTTTGTTTTTTAATTATTATAAATTAAATACATTCATGGATTCTAATACATTGAATGATTATATCATCGCTCATGAGCACGTGTGGACAACCACATCCACAAAATGACGAGATTTTTATTTCATGTCATTTTTTCTATAGATGGTAATAGGGATAGACTTAACATTTATAAATATTTTATTTCTGATATAATTATGATTGTGCAATGATAATTTCATAGTTATCTTTCCTTTCTTATTTTCTTAAAATTGATAAAAGCCTTCATCTATACGTATGACTTACAATATTTATGATGTTTGTAAAACATTTTCCATTTTTTTCAAATAAGAGATTATTTTAAAGAAGTTAATGAAAAACAACATTATTTTTATATCATTATTTAATATTGAGAGATGATGGAACCCTAATCAAAATACATGGAATGAAACCATCAAACTGAAACTCTATTGAAATAAATAAATAATAATTCTCTTTAGAAAGATCATTTTATTATATAATTATTAATAAATATATAATCAATATTATAAGCGGATAACTAATGATATAATGACAATATAAATGATTTATTTATTAATTTAAAATATATAAAAATTTATTATTTAAGAGGATAGATTTATCATTATGGAGGTCTAACATGATGTAGGGTTTTTATCTTGTAATATCATTGTTTACATGGTTTATTTATGATTATTATTTTTATAATAAAATTTATTATTCTACCACTAATGAATATGATGAATTATATTAATCACCAGTAGTTGATTTATTTTTCATTATATATATCAATTTTAAACTATTTCTTACTTAAATATTCGAGAAGAAACATTCAGGAATATTTTTCTCTACACTGGTAGAAAATATTTTTCAACCATTTTATTATTTTTATTATATTACATATATATATTTTTAATAATATCATAATATTTTTTAAATTATTATTATCCAGTATTTTAAATTTAATATAATTTTTTATAGTGACATATCTATTTCATTTTCCAATGAGATTAATTTTTTATTTTTACAGGAAATGCGAATGGAATCATTGTTTTAACAAACATGAATTGAATGGAAATCATACACTCATTGCTAGTAAATAAAATTAAACATTAATTACATGATTCTTATGAAATTTTTGGTTAAAATGTTTACATAATATTTTGTAAATTTCTATAATTTAAATAAGTTATTTCAAAATAAAAATGGTTTTTCCGGCACAAAATATTCTAGATATCTTTTGAAATAATTCATTTATGGTAACATCCTAAAATGGAAAATTTTAATTTATAGGGATATCATAATATAATACCATCTTTATTATTTATTTAGGTTGATACATATTTTCATGTTTAACACAAGGGAAGGCTACAGGTTACAGTGCGGCGCTTCCTTGGATCCTCCTTGTGTCACGGTTTTTCTAAGCCTTTCATTCTCCCAGCTTCAGCTCTTCTTATATGGGAAATCTGAAAAATGGGCTTCCCCTGCAGGCTATGTTGCAGCGGGTCTGGTCTCTTCTGCATGTTGTCTTCTATTTGGAAGGCAAGAAATGTTGCCGCCTTTTGCAGTGCTTCTCCCTCATTTCATGCTGCTGTTCCGCGGGTCTGGTCCCTTCTGTTTTTCGCCGTGGCCAGCATGCTGTCTTCTGTTTGGAAGGCAAGAAATGCTGATATCTTTAGCAGCGCTTCTCCCTCCTTTCATGCTGTTGTTCTGGAAATCTGCTTCAAACATCCAAACCGGTCGAAGTTGCCACTGATGGTTGATGATGATGGGGTGGCTTCTGGAGTGTCAGGCTTCGCCGGATGTTGTGGTGTTTTCTGAGCTCACAGAGGGAATGTGCCATGGAGAATGATACCGGTTTGGGTGGAATTTTCACGGCTCGCAGACTCTCTCTCACTGGTTGTCTTACATGTTTATCGTGAGGCCAACCTCGTGGCGGATGCTTTTTACAAGAAAGCTTTTGAAGGGATGAATTCCAGTCGTTTCTTTTTGTCATCAGAGTTTTGTAATGAATTTGTGTAGGCTGATTGTCGTGGCGAGATATATACTCGCTTTTGTAGACCGCCCCTCTGACTCTATGTTGTTTGCTTTACTTTTTCATTAATAAATTTTCTTGGGAGCAGGCGTGCCTGTCTCCTGAACTTCGGGGTATTTTACTAGGTTATGATATGATAAAATGTTCAAATGATTACAGGGACTGTTTCCTTTCAACTTGTCACGATATATGCTAAATGATTTTAATATAATCTAACACACAAGAAAGGACAATGATTATGTAGATAATGGTATAAAATTATATACACCATATTTTAATTATAAAATAATAGATATCTCATGAGATTATAATTACTTGAAGGTGGATCTTACCGAGTTCAGTTAGAGACTATGTCCAATATGATATTCATGAGATTGAACATTGACAAAAAATACAATAGATTTAGGAATGATATCAGACAACTATGATATTCTATGATATTATATGAGACTAATTAATTGATTTTCAATGAATATATTTATTTTTAAAAATGTAATGTCCACGATCCAAATTATTCTCAATGGTTCCCTATACATGGTTGGCCACATGGTCTCATTTTCATTTCGCCAATTTTTATAGTCTTCAACATGCAGAGACAGACATAGTGTGATGGTGGGGAAACTATTCCCTCATTAGTAGAATATAATATAGAATAATTAATAATATAACAACATCAGTGGAAGTAACACCGTAAAACTGATGTACATAGTGGATGATTGATAATATAAATAACTAGATATCATTTCATATAATTGATGATGTCGCATGTCACATGTTCTAAGAAAATAGACAAAAACTTTTACACTATAGTAATATAAGATATAAGTACCAAATAGATAAATGAAAAAACAATGTTGATAATCCTCTCTAGCCTCGGTTCAAAAATCTCCTCCTCCTAAACAACATATCACATATCAGCATAAGGGAACTGTACCTTTTCGACACATACAATAATATAATCAGTTTGAGCCCAAAAACAAGACCAAAATAGCGAGTGAGACTAAATCCAAGTTGGAAACCACCAATGATCTGTACTGATCTATCAGTTAATATATAACATGTAGTGTAAAATAGTGAAAGTAGTAAGCTAGTAAGTACTAAAATGTATGTTGTCCCAAAAGCATTGTTTCTCATTTATGTTCATTTCTTGTTCATTTTCCATTTTATTTCATTTAATTATGTAATTATGGATATGTTTCCTAAGATCGATGATCTCCATATAAATGTAATAACAATAGTTTTCTCAAAATCCAATATAAATAATGGTAACTAAAGATTTAATCTAACCATGTTTCTTGGCTTGGTAGACGCATCAAAAATCATTCCATTTCAATATTTTAATTATAATTAAATATCAACTCATGCCATATATATTGCTTCCCATAGAGAACGTCCTTTATATCCCTCATAGGATACATGATTCAATCAGGATTTAATAATGTCTCAATGAACCAGACCACTACATTCTTGGACCTCTTATAACTTGTCATCATAATTCCATCTTTGAGTCTGTAAATGGTCTTTTAACGGAGAACATGGTTCACCCACGGTATAAGCTTCAATAGTCATATGAGTCATACCATGCCTTTTAAACTAATTCAATGTCTCGTACATTTCTATTTATCACATTATCATGATATATAAGAAAGACACATGTAAATTAAACTATAACATGGATTTAAAATCAATAACTCAAGAGGTCAAAGCTTATCACAAGAAACAAATGTAAATTAATATATTACATGGATTAAAATTTAATGAACTACACTTTCAGCAACTCATGAAGGAAATTTAAGGTATGACTCATAGGAATTCTGGGACAAATGACCATAAATAGTCATTCATGGGAAACACACCCATGGGGTGACCCATTATCATGGTAGACAGTCCATAACAGGCTTTAAAATCCTTAATAAACTACCTAAAGCCAATAAAAAATTTAAATAGACAATATTTATTCAAGGAAACACCCTAATAATGTTTGTGTGGCACTCCAACACATAGATTCTACTTAAAAATTAGTGAAATGATTGAGACCAACTAGATCATGCTACTATGACTGCCCTCATCCATTGTTGGCCTCTAATTCAACCTAGAATAGCGTAGATCTAAATAATGAGTATAAATTATCATGCCTAGATAAATATTTCAAGATAAGAAATCATGAATTATTGCTAAGGAGGAATCAAGAGATCTCTAAAGAGATTCTACGGCATCATATGGTGTTTGAAACAGAGATCAAATGATGAAATGGGAGGCCACCCTATCCTCGGAACACATGGGTGTATTGTTCGTCCAATGAAAGGGTGATATTCTGTCCTTCTAAGAAATAATATGGTAAAAATGATTTATTAAAAAAAAAATTATGATGTGTAAATGATATTAGATTTTATGTAGTTCCTTTTTTCATCTGGTTCATGGCTTGACCACAACATGGAATGTATTAGCACTGTACTGCATGTAACCCCAATTAGACAGAGTGCACCAAGGATACATGGTGTGCAACCCTCCTAATATACCACGTACATAAGAAAAACCTTAAAAAGGGAATATTAATACCAAAAAGGAAGAACGTAGTTCTAAAAAAATCCCCCCTTAAGGTAGTTTATCCTCAAATTTCCCTTCCATGGGTGGATAAGCTTCGTCTGAGTACAACATTGGAGACTAAGCACGTACGCTGTCCTCCTACTCCAAAGTCTCATCTTCTAAACGGTCGTGCTTCTATAGCACCCATAATATAGGAACTAGACATCCTCGATGATCCCTCCTTATCCTTTCAACGATATGTATTAGATGCTCGTCAATCGAGGCATCAACCTTAAGCTCCACCTCCTCGGTCTGAAAGTCACGAGACATGTCTATGTGATATCAGTGCAGCTGAGATATGTTGAACATAAATTTCATGTATTGGTACCTCTAAGGTAATTCCAATTGAACGAACACTAACCAGACTCTCTAAAAAATCTAAAACAACCAGAATTATGTTGGTAACAACATACCATGTCTCTTGATCCACCTATGTCCTAACATTGATAAAACATGAAAGAAAACTCGATCCATGTCCTTGAACATTAGAGGTCGTCTATGGTGATCATTATATGATTTCGGGTGATGTTGTGCAGTGTCTATTCCCTCCTGAATCAACTGGAATGGCTCATAAGTCTCATGCATGAGATGCAATCCCAGTGAAGCTGCATCACCGATTCAACCAGCACAGGGGTGAACGACATCGCCTCTTCTATAATGCTTCACAACTTTCCATCTGAATAATTTCATGATAATTATTATTTTATGGTAAATTCAACAAGGGCAATGTTATTCTTTTAATAGTTCCCAAAATATTGGATTCAAGAGTGATGTACATCCTCTATCACTTGTATTGTTTGCTCTGACTGATAATTATTCTGAGGGTGGTATGATGTGCTCATTAGAACATATGTACCTAGTGCTCTCTGAAAATTCTTCTATAAACAAGAGGGAAAACAAGTGTCCCTATCTGAAATGAAAGAGTGAAGGAACCCATGTAGTCATAATATCTCATGGATAAAATACCTCTTGAGTTCATCAACACTGAGTGTTTCCTAAATCGAAATGAAGCTATAAACCTTCATAATATTATCAAAAACATCCCACACGTCATCATCACCTCTAAGTGACCTCAGTAAACTAGTTACAAATTCCATCTTGACATCATCCAATTTCTAATTCACAATAGGTAAATACTATAAACTCAAATCAGGTCACTGATGTAATGACATCACCAGATAACAGGTGGAACACCTCATAAAAAAACTGGATACCTCAATCTTCCTACTTGGGCACCAATACTGATGACGTAATTTCTGATAAATCTTTGTGACCCCAGGATGTACTGCCTAATATGAATCACGAAACTCTGACATGGTAACATCACAATGAATTTTCAATACAATCTCTCTATTCTAGTATTAAGGCCCTCATCTATCAGATTAGTTAACACAATTCCATATCATGATTAAATAAACTACTATGTGGCCTTCAAACTTATCTTTTCAACTTCTGTGTTTTTATTTTGAAAATCTGGAATACATGGTTTTTGTTAGTAATATTTATGGAGTTCGATAGGAAAAAACATAATTATTTTGAATAGTAATTATCCCTTATGAATAGTAACCTACCTTTAAGAATATAAATATAAACCTTAGGAATAGTGAATTCGTTCAAAGAATATTAACCTCAAACATGAATATATTAACAAAATTTGGGCATCTTATTAGTGACATTATGACCATAGTAAAAGTGTGTTTAGAAGTAATAAATAATTTTTTATAATTAAATAATTAATTTTAAATAAATATTTTTTTTCAAAGTTTTCTATATTAATAATTCTATGTTTTATAATTTTAAGAAAAAAAAATTTAGACCTTATTTAATTTTTGAAAGCATTATTATATCTTTATTAATTTCAAAATTTGTATTTTTCAAGTAAATTTTTATTTTAATGAAAATTTAAATTATTATTGTTTTCAAATTTATTTTTGAAAAATGGATTTCATTTTTGGATTCTAATGATAAAAAATGGTTATGGTGAATTTTTAGTATTTTTCTGAAATAATTCATTTTTTATGAATAGTGAAATACTGTAATTTCCCAAATAAGCTAAATACATTAACTACAGATTCATGGATGATGATGTGATGATGTTAACCTAATTAGTTCGAACTCACATTCACTTAATATTATTATTTTTCATTGAATCATAATTGTTCATATCTTGTGGAGTAATAATAAATTTACAAATATAGTATTGTAAAAACCCCTTTCCCCTCCCCTATAAATACCACACATCACTCCCTCATTTCATCACACCACTCAAGCTTTAAGTCATTCCAAAATTCTACCCAATTAAATTCATTACACCCACCCCACATATATAAGCCCTTGTTTTTTTAAAAAGACAAAAACCTCTTCCTTAAAGAGGATCTCAAAGATGATGTATTCAAGAGGTAATATCCCTCTCGTTTCCTTCAATTTCCATTCAAATATCAATTCTTTTCATATTTTATGCTCTACATCAATTATCTAAATTCCATGAAAAATAATGAATGATTTATATCCTTGTATGATATATTGTTAGTGGAATATTATTCACTATACTCATAACTCTCTCTCTTGGTTTATAAACCTGAAATCAATGCCCGTGAAGTCATAATTTACCTACATCTTGAGGAATGCACTTTCATTTTCCTTCATCTCCTTCAAGTATGCCAATGAAACCACTAAATGTTTGAAACCATTAATTATAATGTATTTTTTAAAACAGTTTTTGTTCTTTAAACAACTATTATTCATAATACCAATTGATAAAACAAAACATGTTTGTTGTGATCCAAAAGGGCCCAAAATAACCCAAAATGGTCGACATTAATATTTAACTAATGATTATTAGAGTTGGAAAAATCATAATTAATTATAAGATAATTTAAACTCTTTTAATGTAATTAATAACAGGTAATATGATTTATGTATATATATCAATTTTCTACACGAACATCCATTCATGTGTTGAAATGAACCGTTCATAAAAAAATGAAAAAGAACACTCCCAATCATTAGATATAAACACTATAACTAATATAAAAGGACCAAAAAGAAATTATAAAACTATAATGAAACATTTTTTGTATAAAAGGTTATTTAATTTCTAATTAATGAATATAATGACATTATATAGGACAATAATGTGAAGGAATCGTTCAAATACAAGGTAAAGGGAAAATCTCAAACCCATCTTTCTCTCTTCGGGTTCTCCCTCTTTCCCCCTATTTTTTGTATGGTAACTCCTTGAAAATAATTTGTCTCTAATTTTCATAACATATATGTGATATAAATGTTTTTCACAGTATTTTATGTCAATTAAAATTTTCTGAAAAACCTCTTTTTCCGAAACACTCCTTTTACATCTAACTCATGGTTGATGGTTCTTGTATCATGTATGATGTTTCCTCCTTTTTGGAAACCAATGTTTAAGAATATGATCCTAGGATTTAAAACTCATTCCTTTAAAATGGTTACTTATTTTCATATATGTTTTATTTAGAATTAATTATAATGAAAAGGTAATTTTGTGATCGCTGCTACCAGAATTATATAGCACAATATGAATGATTGATTGTGACGGGTGAACCTGGAATTATAAAGCACTCCAATGCATTTGGTAAAGTAATGAACCTAAATGATTAAAGTGAAATGATGTGGGTAAAATATTTTAGAATTTTCACAACAATGTGTGGCAGTTAACCACTAAGACAATATGTTTCATTTTTCAGGCTTTGACACATTCCATGTTTTTTCATAATGTTTTCTCTCATTATTATGATCACAAGCCAATATTCATATAATAATGACATTTCTAATACCATTTTATGTTTTTTACTATTCTTATCTATACTATTAATATTATTTAATATCTCCCCTTTTATGTATATCCTCAAGTGACTACATGTACTAAAGAGAGGTCAAGAGCCAATAAGAAGCTATATTAGGAAGAATTAAATAAATGTTTTGTGATATAATTATTATGTATGGTCCTATTTTTCCAATAATCTAAACCATTCAATCCTCTATGTGTAATATTTTTAGTTTTTTTATCAATAAAAAGTTTTAAAATTAATTTATGAAATGTATGGTCACTCTAGTTGGTATCAGAGGCACGGTTTAGTTAATTTGGTAATTAAAATTATTGAACCCTAGAGATAATCTATAATACGGGATCTAGTGATATTATTCCCACACAAATCATTTTTAAACATAAGGATCTCATAAGATTTTATATAAGTGTAAATATAACAAATTAACAATTTATTTATTTATGACTCATTGACTTTTGTTTTGTTCTATCCTTTTCAATTTTTGAAAGTGGTGGGAACTAAGAGAAACTAGCCCAGCAACCGATGTGAGGGCCAAAGCAACGATTTCAGAAACAACATCCCTAATGATTTGCGAGTTGGAGTTCAAAACATCATGGTGATTGTTACCCAAATATCTCAGGTTATCAATAATAATAGGAATATTGAGGAATTTCCTCCTTTATCAAAGAGGGAGAAATTGGCTATTGAATGTTTTATGTGGAAAAAACCACTGATATTTAGTGGATTTTCCAATACACTAGTTGTGGAACAATAGGGAAACTCTATAGAGATGATCTTTTCTATTATTATGTATTATCAGACGGATAGGGTGACAGTATCCATTTATCCTCTAGATGGAGATTCCAATCAACAGTTGGATTTGAATAAGAACACAATGTCGAGAAACGAAATTTAAGAGATGGAATGTGAAGAATTGAATACCAACTTTCATAACAAGTAATTTCGAATAACTCTTAGTACAAATATGGAATGATAATTCATATAGATCAAGGAAAAGGAAGAATAATATGTTATAACCTATGTAGTGAATTTCATAAGGCCTTCATGGTACACTTTAGGATTTGTTATCAACAATGATTGGAAAATTGTTAGATTAATTAGTAGATTAAAACCACCCCTTCAAAAGTCTCATGAAATTAATGACTTTGGGAGTTATGAAGGTTTTTTTGATGTTCCATTAAAGTGGAGATGGATTTTGTAGAATGGTTTCATGGATATGGCTATGTGAAACAATATATGGATTTTAAAGCTGGTGGATCCAATGATAATGGTGGTATGAAAACGCAATGACCCACATACCAAAAATGTGGGATGATGAAACACAGGGACTGCCTAAATGGGGTGGGGAAATGATTCATGTGTTGGAAAGAAGGACACAACGATCAAGAGTGTTGAAAATAAATGGGAAATAAAAAGATTGCAGTGTATGAAAGGAGAGAACCACCCATGGTCCAATGCTAAAACTATATAGAGAAATGGAACTATGTATTACATCTCACTAAACCTTTAGTTATCTAGGGAAATTAGCATCAGAACCCACCATTCGAAAAGGAAAAAGGGAAGGCTTATTCCATAACTATTTCATAAGATGAGAAAGATAATGAAGTTGTACAAGTCAGACCTCCTATTAAATAAAGAATGAAAACGTATTATTTTATTCTAGTTCTACACTTTATATTATATCTTGAAAGATTTATACTACAATAGAATTGAATCCCAAAAACCATGATTTATAGATATCAATAAAGACATCATGTGGTGCAATCATTGAAACCCAGGTGTTTGACAATTACCTTGTTAGAATATATGGGAATCCTTTTCTGCAAATCTCATAATAGTTTTTATGGTAGAAATTGATTCTATAAAGGGAATGGATTGGCCCTTGATTTATAAATAACATATCACCTATTAAGAAAACAAAATATCATTTCATATTCCGAACCATCATATGATCCAAAAAAAATGAAATGAAGATCACAAATCTCCATTAAATAATCCTCCATCATCATGGGTTTTGAATACATGTGAATATGCATACCTCACTCAAATTATTTAGTAAAAGAAATGTGTCAACCTAGTGGAAATTCCAATCATGAGGGAATATAGTGAGGCTTTTTCAGAAGAGTTACCCAAACCTCCCCCAGATCGTGAGGTAGTGTTCTCTATAGAACTTATACATGTAGCCACTCATATCTCAATGCATCCCTATAGGATGGATCCTATCAAAATATAAGAGTTAATGAAGCATCTATAATATAATTTTGAAAAATAGTTAGTATTCTCTTGTGAATCTCCTTGGAGTGCGCCAATGCTTTTTGTGAAGATGTAAGATGGAAAAATTCGTTTGTGTATCGATTATCTAGAACTCAAAATGTCATGAATTAGCACAAGTTGACCCTGAACTGGTCACAAGGGAAAGCCCGCAACAAGACATGAGAGGCATTCCTGATCCTCCCGGGATGGCAACAATCACTGAGGGAATCAATACATTACACATTGTAACAATTTAACCAATATATAATGAATCAAACAAACAGTGTAAAGAAATGGAAAACCAATAATACATTGATATAAAAATTGAACTGAACATTATTTGTACAAGAAACAGAATGTATAACTAAGACAAAAACTCAACTGACCAAACTTCATAACCAAATAACACCATGTGACCCCTATGTCCACTCTCCAACACAATGATCACATTTCTCCCAAGTCGATCGAACTCAGGTTGAAAACTGCACAAGGGGAAAAACAGAATAAGACTATTGGCATGAGTATTATAACTCAGTAATATAGACCAATATTCTATTCCCAATTCACATCTTTTAAAATAAAAGAAACATCAATTTCAAGTTTTAAAAAAAATATACAATGGTATGTTTCTTAAATGAGTTCCCATGGTATAGAAATATTACGAGAGAAAAACTTGCAAGTTTTATAAACTAGAATGCTAGTAACATTTTTCAAATAGGTGCAACTTCATAATAAAAATATTTTCCAAGATAGATGCATAAAATAATATAAAAATTTAAAAAACTCATAGACACTACTGAATTTACCAACCAAACACTCTTTATTACAACAGTGAGTATATAATATCCAATGAGCACATGTCACGGGAACTCTCCTAGGCACTAGTTAGATGTGAGCCCCAGGAACCTCTTATCTCGGTGAATGTGACCACAAAAAATATTTATTCTCCTACACATGAGACACTAGTTGGGATCATACTGATAAACTCATAGTCCCCCAACAACATCATCATCATAGGTTATTTAGTGTTGTCATCGTCAAACTTGTTACGTGAAACAGGGGTTAAACCCCATGGGATCTCTAGCATACTTGTACACGTCCACACACCTAGATTCTTGGGATTCAATTTAGTCATCAATAAAGGTACACATATTATCAAATACACATTTTACATCAAAATTACAATACCAAACCATAAAAATAGAAACAGAACAAAAAATTTCTTTACTTTTCTTTCACGAATCAATAAACCACTAAAAGGTTTCGTAAAGCAATTTCAAGGAGTATAAATAGGCCTTTCAAATTGAATCCCTTAAAATTCTCTATTAATGCCAGAAATAACAAAAAAACTAATTTGTAATCTTCGAAACCAATTAATAAATCACTTTAATAGACAATAAAATTTCCCCAAAATATAAAACATGAAATACAGAAAGAAAGCAGTTTTAAAAAAAATGCCAAACATGCCTTTTAGACTTTCTCAAAACTAACATTTGAAAAATGTAGGCATTTAAATTTTATTAAGGATATGTATAAAAAAACTTTTAAATAAGTAAAAAACCTCATAAATCCCTTAAAAATCTCATGTTACATAATCAAAACAAAACCATTTTCATAAGGATGTGAAATGGTTCATTTTCCGACAACTCGTGCCAAAACATGTGGTCAACCAAAACCCATTTGTTTGTAAAACAAAATCTCAATTGGAATGCCATATAAGGACCCAAAATTACCATTTAACATTCTTCCAATTCCTTTATAGATAAAAAAGTTAATTTTTAAATCATACATCACACATAAAAGCCAACAGGGCAATTTACCTAACATATGACATGCCCTTTTTAAACAAAACAATTTATTTTAAGAACTTGACAGGGAATAAAACAAAAATTTCTTGCCAAATTTTATTATTGATACTATAACATGTTCAAAATACCATAAACCAGGTCTTAAACCTCACAAAATAGTTTCCAAAGATAGAGGAACATTTAAACAAATACATGGTGTGCACTTTTATGACAAAACAAAGATTATAAAACCATTTTTCACACAATGAAAATTATTCAAAAGATGAAAAATAATAATAAACACATATATAACTTGTCAAAAATAATAAAATTATGAAAAATAAATTATAAAGGAATGTTGAAGGGATATCCTACCTCAAATCTTTGGCGTAAAGGAAACGTACACCCAATATCGCCATTTGAGGGTTTACAAACCCTAAACCTTTGACGACCAACCCAAAACGAAAAAAACCCAACAAATAATCATGTTATAATATAAAATTAGGTCAAACATGACTAGTGGAGAATATAAAACCAAGAAATTATGAATGGTGGAGGAAAATATAGGAGAAAGGAAAAGGAATCTTACCTTGTCACCTTAAAAAATCCTTGTATTCTCTTAGATCTACACCCTTAGAGAAATCAGAATGTATGGTAAATTCATTGACTATCTCCAAATGTCTAGAGAACTGGGGAAAGAATATTTTTGGGAAGAAGTGTACAGATTGCGTGAATTGTGGATGAAACAATTTACCTATCAATTCTGGATGCTTTGAGGAAACCTGATAACATTTTCCATAATATGATATTAAAATGAACTCCAAATTGGTAAACGAGATAATGGGGGTGATTATAGGTATCTTGGATTAGAATGGGAGGTGGAATCCCGAAAGAAAATTAAAATATAAAAAATATATAAAAGAATGAATTTATTGATTCAAAACTCGAAATGGGCCAACTGTCTGACCCAATGCCTAAATAAGTAATCAAAATTCAATGTATTACGAATTTCAAAGAGGTAAAAAAGGATATATTAGTTTTAATATGTCAATAGAGGACATATTTGAAGTGTAATGAATGAAAAGTTTTCAAAAATGATGGATTTATAGAAGAAAAAAATTTGGTTTTATAATTTCGAATTGGGCTCACAATTGGCCCAAATCATGAAATAACCACCATAACTCCAAAAACTCCTAAAAAAGAAATGGGGAACCTAAATAAGGGTTATTAAACATATATTATAGTTCATTCCCCAAAAATAATCTCACCCAATTCCAAATAAAATTTTCTAAATTTTCCATGACCTAGATCAAAACCATGACATAAAAAAAACCGGGTGTGACAATTCTCACCACCATTTAAGCATTCCGCCAATGAAAGAACATAGAACATTCCAGCTGATTGGTCAAAACCTAAGGATTCCTTATCAATATGTCCCAGCCTCCTAATACAATGACACACCATCAACTATTAATTGAACATAATCCTCTTACCTCGACCAAAACACGAACTACCAAACACTTCCAGAGAATCAACCGAAAGATCGAGTCACTACCACTACAACCAAACCAAGATCCCAATTGTTGGTTATTCTACCAATGAACCCAACAATCACCGATGAAAAAGAGAACTCAAAAAAAAACAAATATTCCATTGTATTACAGGATGGACTCCCCACCATTAAGAAACAACTAACACTAGATATGTTCTTAGGAGGAAAAATCAACGAGACCTGTGGTGGGTCTCTCCACAATTAGAACCCAACTTACGACAAACCAACAAGAATTTATCAGGATCTAGAATTGGGCCTCACTCAAAAAATTCCACCAAAACAATCAAGAAACAACCTAACAACACAAGTGTAGAGGAACACACCATGAACATTGAAGCCACCCATTCTCAAATTGAGGCAGTAAGAACTAGGCCAACACACTTTGCATGGATCCAAACCACAATCAATTTGAGAGGGGAGAAAAGAGGACCCTGTCATTGAACATTGGAAACCAAAATAGAAAAAAATTGACTACCTCACTGAAATGGTATAGCTCTTTATCTTAGAAATACTACCCACAATCCTAGGACTCCTGACTACGTGCCAACATCACTCTGAAACTTACTTCTATCGCTCTAATGAATGAAGCATCTTTTGACTCATACTCAAGCTTTGATAATACCCAACTTATATGCCATACCATCGTTTAACACATTACCACATTACACACTTAGGAAGAAAAAACAAATCAAGCGACACCATGAAACTCTCTTCCTCAACAACACATTTTTATCCAAACCAGAACATAGAGATACACAACACGATTTTCTCTCACTCTGAACTAGGCTTTGAATGAACAAGGCACACAAAAACACCCACTAAATATCACTGAGCACAACTACTACAACTGAGAGAATCAACATAAAGGGAAGACACTTTAAATCAATCCCAATAACTCTCTATCTCAATAAACTTGCTAAGGTATCATTCCAAGAGGTGGATATAACATTTGAAACAAATACATAGGTTGATCAACAAGAAAGAATGACAATGGAAAATAATTTGTGGCCACATCCCAACATCCAACACATCTTTAGAACCCCGCTAAACATTATCCAAAAATCAATCCACCAATAAGACCCCATCTCTATAAGAAACAAGAATATGAAATCTTGATCATAAGGAAGCATACCGAATATAAAATAATTCTATGACATAGGATAAACCATCCACATAACCACTACTTCAAAAAAAATTCCAAAATTATTTATCTCAAAACAATTTTGAAAAAAAATTAATCTATCTTGGTGGATTTTCACATTCCCCAATGGTGTTTTGTCAAGAATAACTCACATGAACATTTGCGTGCCACCTAGAGCACTCAAATTCCAAGCCATACTATCCTTTCATTCATATATCCACAAAACCATTGTTTTGAGAAGCCATGAAAACACTGAATGAAAAAACAAAAAATCATCATTACAAAAATAATCATGTACCTACCAAAGGCACATTAACCACCAAATCAAAAACCATTTTATGATTTCATAAGAGAAGTCACGCTTCATCAAGAACCATTTGATTAAAAAAACAACCCATTTGATTAAAATGAACTTCAATAAAAATCCATTCTATTCCAAATAGCCATTTATGATTTTTCGAAAAAACTAGAAAGGTCTATTTTCATAATCCGACAACAACATAGGCCGAAATACCTTTCCATAAAACAGTAGCCGCTCAAAACCAAATTTCCATAACCAATTCATCATATTGAAGTACTTTTAAAAATTCCAAAACACCCCATTTAAAACAAAGTCTCATAATATATTTAAAATGACTCATAGTTTCAAAACAATTTATTTTCACAAACTAAATGTTTAGATTAGGGAAAATCCGATCCTATTAAATCATTCCCACTTCCTTACAAAAATTTGTTGGAAAACACATAAACTTCTAAAAATGTTCATATAATTTATTTATGAAAACCCATTTTCCCTTTTTAAAATACAATCCTTCATTTAAAACCCATTTCTTTAATCCTCACATAGGTATTTTGAAAACAAAAATTTATATTTCACGAAAGGTCCAAGAAAATCACAAAAATGAGCTACATTCAGTGGGTGACTTGACCATATGGTTGGTGGCCATATGTTAAACACAACACCAACAAGAATAACTTATTTGGGCCATGCCCCAGATCCACATGGATTTCAATGCCCTGCTAGCTCACGATGGCCATTAGTCAGACTCCCCTTGTTAAATCCGAACAGCAAACAATAAAAAAGAACAAAGGAAACCAAAAATGGAAATCTTGTGGAAACTCGAGGATCAGAATGAGAAAGTGTATGTGACACTCTTCCCATACTTTGTTGTTAAGTAACAAAAATACTACTCCATCTACCTTGACATCCACCAAATAAAAATGGCACTCTAAATAACATTTTTCTAAGATCCAACCTCATTTTATACGATTTTATCATGAACCAGCCCGAGTCGACCCTAAATCGGTCATAAGGTCAAGCCCGCGACAAGTCCCGAGAGGAATTCCCAATCATTCTGAGATATTGACAAGCACCAAGAGCATCAATAGAGTACACAAGGTAATGATTTCACCCATATCTAATAAATCTATCAAACAACGGAAAAATATGTACAACACAAAAATCATTAATATAAAATTTGAACTGAACATTATTTGTACAAGAAACAGAATGTATAACTCAACTGACAAAACCTGAAAACCAACTAACTCCATGTGACCCCAATGGTCACTCTCCCTCACAATGATCACCCATCTTCCAAGGAGATTGATCTCAAGTTGAAACCTGCACAAGGGTTAAAAACAGAAGAAGACTATAGGCGTGAGTGTTAAAACTCAGTAGGTATGCCCGTTATTCTATTCACAATGAACATAATATAAAATAAAAGAAACATTGATTTCAAGATTTAAATACAAGATATAAATGAATGTTTTCTGAATGAGTCACCACTCAATAAAAAACTTACCAGACAAAACATGCATGTTTTATAAACTAGAATGGTAGTAACAATTCAGAAAGTGGTGGAACTTCAAAATGAAAATAGTTTTTAAGAAGGATACATTAAAGAATATACAATTTTAAATAAATCACATGCACTATTGAATTTACATACCACACACACTATATGCCAATAGTGAGTACGAAATAACCAATGATCAGAAGTCACAAGAACACCCCTATGCACTAGTTAATTTTGAGTCACATGTACCTCATAACTCAGTGAAGGTAACCATAATAAATATCTATTCTCGTGCACACGAGCCACTATTATAGAGAAAAACCATTAACTTGTCTCCCCTAACAACATAATAATCATTTTTTAGTTAGTTTTTTCATCATCAATCTTGCTACGTGAAATAGGGTCCAAACCCCATTGGACCACTAGCATTCTATTACACGTCTTCCCACCTAGATACTCGGGATTCCCTTTAGTGATATATCACATTAAATAGATTTTAAAATAAACTTTTCATATCAAAATTAAAAAACCAAATCATAAACACACAAACAACCCACAAACATTCTTCACATTTTTTTCACAAATTAATAAACCACTAAAAAGTTTCGTCAAAAAAATTCAAGGATTAAAATGAGGCATTGCACATAAAATCCATTAAAAATGATCTTTTAAGGAAAGAAACCGATAAATAACATAAAAAAAGATTTAAAATCCCCAAAACAAATTAATAAATAACATTCCTAGTCCATAAAATGGCCTCAAAATGTAGAACATGAAATACCAATTGAATCCATTTTTACAAAACAAAATGTCAAAAAAGTCATTATGCCTTTCTCAAAACTAACATTGGACCATGGTATGAAATTCAATTCTATTAAGGAGTATTATAAATACAATTTATAGAATGAAAAAACATTCATTAATCTCTTAAAACACTCAGGATACATATTTAATACACAACCATTTTCATAAGGATGTGAAACGAGCCATTTTCTAACAACTTGGGTGAAAAGATGTTGTAAACCAAAAATCCATATGTTTGTAAAACCAATTACAAGTCAGAAAGCCATATATGGACGCAAAAATACCATTTAACATTATTTCAATTATTTTATAAATCCAAACAAATAATTTTTAAATCACACATCACAAATAAAATCCAATCAAGAAATTTACCGTACACATGACCTTCCCTTTTTAAACAATACAATTTATTTTAAGAACATGAAAAGGAATAAAACACTAGTTTCAGGCAATATTTTATTATAGATAATCTAAAATGTTCAAAATATGATAAAACAGGTTTTAATCCTCATAAAATAGTTTCAAAATATTAAGGGACATTTAAACAAACCCTTTGTGTGCATTTTTATGAGAAAACAACACTATCGTTCACAAAACAAGCCATAAAAACTTTTTTTCAATCCAAAAAAATTATCCAAATGATGAAAAACAATAATAAACACATATATATGATATGAAAAATAATAAAATTAGGAAAGGTAAATGATAAAGTCATGTGCAAGCGATATCCTACCTTAAATCCTTGGCGTAATGGAAACAAACATCCTATATCACAATCTGAGTGTTTACAAACCCTAAACCAATGAAAAACGGCCCCAAAAAAACAAAACCACAATATAAAATCATGGTATAATAGAACCCTAGGTCAAACATGACTACAGGAGAACAGAAAACCAAGAAATAATGAAAAGAGGAGGAAGAGGGAGGAGAAAGGAGAAGGAATCTCACCCTGCCACCTAGACAACTCATCATATTCCATTTTATCCGAACCCTTAGAGAAACGGGGATGTCATGGAAAATATTTTAGGGTATCCAAAGGTTTGTAAGAACTAGGAAATACAACTTTTTTGATAAAGAGTATGAATTTAATGATTTGTTGATGAAACAATTTACCTTCTCAACTATGGACGTTTTGAGGAATCTTGGGATCAATCGCCCTATTATGCGATGTAAATGAGCTTCAAATAGGTAAACTCAATAATGAGGGTGCGTCTAAGTATGTTTTCTTCTAATGGGAGGTGGAATCAATGAATAATATTAAAAACTGAAGATGATAAAAAAGGAAAAAATTATTTGTTCAAAACTAGAAATGGGCCCACGACCAAGCCCAATGTCTAAATAAGTAACCCAAATTCACCATGATTATGAAATTACTAAAGTTATAAGAGGATATGGTGGTTTTAATATGTTAGTGGAGGAAATGTGAGAAGTAGAATGAATGAGAACTGTTAAAAAATGAAGTATTTATAAAAGAAACAAATTTTGTCTTTACATTTGGAAATGAGCTCACTGTTGGATCAAATCATGAAATAACCACCCTTTATCCAAAAATTACTAAAGAAGAAATGGGAAACCCAAATTAGGGTGATTACAAAAAAAATTAGTGAAAAAATAAAAAGTAATCTAACCCATAACCAAGGAAAAAGATCAGGATTATCAATGAACCAGATCAAAACAATGACAAGAAATGAAAAAAATCCCCGGGTGTGACACAACATGATCCCCATAAAGAACAAGTATCCTTTTCCAAGGATGGATGACAAGTTAAATCAGTTAAGAGGACCTCAACACTTCACCAAGGTGGATTATTGTACTAGATATCATCAGCTAAAGTAGAATAAAAATTTTATTCAAAAGACTACCTTCCGTAAAAGGATTGGCTACTTTGTGTTTTGGGTGATTCCATTTGGACTTTCTAACTGCCCTCTAATCATCATGTATTTGATGAGTAGAGTATTTAGACATCATCTCAACAAATTTTTGGTAGTTTTTATTAATGATATTATCATATAATCCAAGTTAAAGTATGAACATGAAGAACATATAACACTTGCGTTGGTGACATAAGGAAAGGATAATTGGTACACCAAGCTCTGCACGTCTGACATCGGGATGAAGGATGTCGTGTTAGTGGTAAATGTGATCACATTGAAGTAATTTATTTGAACCCTTAAAAATTTTATTGAGGAATTGTACATACCCCTTAGTGTCTCAAAAATCCATTTTTTTCTTGGATTAGCTGGGTACTATGTCTATTTGTGAGAAATTTATCATGATTCCCAAGCTATAAAACTATGTTAACATGGAAAGGGGTCAGGTATGTATGGACGTAATAATTTGAGGGAATCTTCATGAAGAAAAATAGAAGGTAGTTAACTACATGTGTACTCACATTACCGATTAATGGGGAATGTATTATGATATACTACAATGCTTCAACGAATGACTTGTGTTGTGTACTCCTGAAAAATGGTAATGTTATAGCCAACACCTCAAAATAATAGAAGATCCATGTCATGAAGTACCTGACACATGATCTAGAGAAGGCAGCTATGTTTTATGCCCTGAAAATATGGCATCACTACCTTTATGGTTAGAAGATTAAAATATACAAAGAGCACAAGAGCCTAAAGTGTATATTAACATAAAAGGAGATCAACATGCACCAAAATAGATGGTTATAGATAATACAGGAAAACGATTGATCTATTCACTATCATCTTGGAAAGTCGAACAAGGTAGATGAAGCACTATACAGAACAAAACATGCTACTCTATCCATGTTTTTGACTGAGAAATACCATATCTTCTTGAATCTGGAAAGGATAGATTTTAAAATCATAATCATAGGGGATACATCTTACTTTTACCAATTTACTGCACAACCATAAATCCAAGAGATCGTCAAGGAGGCACAAAGGGATGATCTAGAGTAATAAATGTAGGTGAATGCAGTAAAGAAAGGGAAGCTGTAAGATATTTATATCGATGATGATGGTGTTATTTAGTTTGGCATAGGGATTTTTATTCCTTCATCACCCAAGATAAAGAATGATATGTTGGAAAATGAACATAGATAAACATTCTCTATATATCTGGGTAGCACCGGGATGTACCTAGATCTCAGAGAACACATCTAGTGGGATAACATGATGATAGATATTGAGAAATATATATAAAGGTGCTTGTTATTTTATCAAGATAACGAAGAGAGACATAATTCTAATGGGATGATGCCACCATTACATTTACCCATGAGGAAATGGTAGAATGTCATTATAGACATTGTCATGGGTCTCCTGACCATGTTGACTGGAAATAATAGTATATGGGTGGTGGCTGAACCACCCACTAAGACTTCTCATTTTATCAATATTCTAGAAGGTCACTCTCTTTGTCATGACCCGTCCTCGGGGCCCGTGTCGTGACTACCCCAAGCCCACCTTCCATAGGCTAGGGGATGGCGACTAGCACCAAAGGCGTAAATCCCAATAAAAAGGGAAGGCATTGCCTTTATAATAGTAAACAAAACAAGAGTAGAAGCGGAAACCACTAAGTAAGCAGTAAACACGTGTGCAGGAAATAAAAAGGGGCCAGAAATACAATCCTAACAGATAGGTATAGCTACAACGGAATGTAAAGTACAACTCAAAGGACAACAACTAAAAGGTCCCAAGAAGCTCCTGGATCATCCACCACAAATCCTGCCTGAAGGGTATGTACAGATGTCCACCTCAGCACTTTGTGTCTGACTGTTCATCCGATCATCACCTCTGGGTACCGACTCATCGTGGGATCCACCTCCGGGTACCGTGCAGCTCAACAAGCCACAACTATGATTAGTGTTGTCCATCGTCTGCAACCAACACGACGAGGTGTGGGTGTAGCCCGTGCAGGGGTGACTATAACGATACTCAATAGCAAACCCGAGACCTTCAAGGTCTCACTAAAATCCAACAAGGATAAACCAAAAATATAGATCTCAACATATAACCTTTACTTAGGTATATACCCAAACATATACCTAAGTTATCAAGTAACCATCTCTATCATGAAGTAAACACAATGGTCATTGACTCATCTCAAACCGGAATTTTCCTTATCGAAACCACAACTGATGGAGAACTCCTCCTCTATCGAGTACAGTGGCCATGTAATTACTCTGAGGCGCTACTCACTAACCTTAGACTGCTGAGGTACTTCTCCTATCGAGTATTGCGGGTCTGCTGCCAAATACCGGGTGCTCTATCAACTGAGGGTCTGCTGCCAAATACCGGGTGATCTCCCTAATAGCCTACAGAGGTACTCCTCCTATCGAGTACCACAGGTCTGTTTCCATCTACCAGGCGCTCCGTCTTTAGTGGTTCTACCGCCAAATACCGGGTGCTCTCTCCACTGGGCTAACCGAATCACTACGAGTCGAATCGGTCACGTAGTCGTCAGGTCTACAACTACTCGGTCTCCGCACTCCGTACACTCGTCTCCGAGAGGGTCCACTCCATGAGCTACTGTTCGTTACTTCCAAGTGTCACGAAGTCTCACATAGAAGTATCACAATGGACCGCATCGTCATAGGGGTCTCAAAGGAATGGACGGTGCGTCAATTGGACGCATGGTCTGTGAGTTATTAGCATTACCGTTCCAGGGGCCCGGTTGGATTTTGGGTACAATCCAACCTGTTCATACTCCAACTCCATCCAAACCTCAGGTAAAGTATGCCAAAAGAACCGTCTCATAAATAGGAATCCAAAAAAGTCAACGACACGCCAATCGGATATCCGGAACACACGTTATAAGTGTTTCTGCTCCAAGGGCCCGGTTCGTTTCAGGTTCGAACCAATCTGATCACACAAAAAGTTCACCAAAACCTTGAGTGTAATATACCGAAACGACTGTCTTGATCCAAGGATCCCTACGCAACTAACGGTTCATCGATCGGAGGTCTGTAACCCATGATATAAGAATTTGAACAAACCTGGTCCGAAAATAGGGGGTTTGGGCCCGGTCCGACCCGTCCCAACACCCCCTGGGTTAACCCAAACTGGGTCGACCCGACTCAGGTCCGGGTCTTTCCTGATAGGGCGCGGCCCGAACGGGCTAGGCGTGGCCCAACCTAGCACTGGCGGCCTGGCCCGACGCTGGAAGCCCGACCCAGTGGCCGGTTGCGACTCGACCAGCGCAGCTGAGCGTTGCGCGGGCAGGGGGTTACACACCCCCCAGAGTTTTATGAAATGGCCGGCCTTGATGGCCGACCCTTGATATCTGTGGGACCCTTGGGGTCCTGCCTCTTGATGGCACTAGCGGATGGCTCAGCCAGCCACCATTCCTGGTCGGCCGCGGCGTGATGGCGTCGTGCCCCACCACCACAGCCCACCCCTGCCACGACCCCTTGAAGCTCCGGCATGGCGTGCCGGTGCTGCGCCCCTCCACCGTGGCCGGGTTAGGCCGTTGTCTGGCTGTACTCCATGGGGAACGATGTTGTCGTGCCTTTGCCGGGACCCAGAAATCTAGTGCTATCGATCCACTCATGATTGGCCTGACGTCAGCCGATTCTTCGAATTCTGCCACCATTGTCCACAAACAACAAACGAGAGGGGAACGATCGGAATGTGTTCATGTGGTCCAAGCCCTTCCACGTCATGATGGTATCAAGTGGCCAAACAGAACTGAAGGATTTGAGAATAAAGAAAAAAATATTAAAACTTGAACACAACAACCCCTACCTCGAGAAAGATCCACGGTAGCTGAGCATCATGGATGACGGTGTCGTGAAAGGGCGGACGTCGGCTCATTGACATTTTCTCAAGGTAAGAGATGAAGGTGACAATGGTCGTTGGTGTTCATTGCTTCCACAAAGGCCATCGATCCTGGCTTGAGCGTCATTCGTTGGAGATCCGCCGGAAGAAGAACCATTCTTTGTGAAGGGAGGGAGCTCTTTCTATTTCTCTAGAGGTTTCCACCACAAAAATTATTTTCCTAGCAAATAATATTAATTCATTATCCCATTTTTAAAGAAATCAAACCATTTCAAAATTCAAAACACCTCATTAATTAAGGTGTTGTCAATAATTAATAGTAGAGGATAAAGTGAAGAGGTAGACAATTAAAGAGGAGTTATCTCATTAAATGATGGGGGGTTAAAGAGGGTTATGGAATGTGAAAGGATGGGGCTTGTGTGGGCCTCACCTCACAAATATCCTTACATGGGTAGTTAGAAGCTTCTGGGTCTCACCCCAACTTCCCCATGTAGGATATAACCACTCTAGATATAGAAAATAAAATTGTGGAACAATTTTATTCACTTCTCATTTAATCCAAAAATTTTTATCTTCTCTTCTTGTGTAAACGCAACCGCGGTAAAGGTCCCGTTAAGCAATTACTGGGGCTGTGGATTCGTCAGTGCCCTCAGATTTTAATTCCAAGCACCGGTTCAAATGATAGAAAAACCCGCTCGTTCGTTTACTAAACGTACCCTAGCTAATCTTAGGAAATTGATTCCGGGCACACCGGGCCTCGAAATTAGGTACCATCAAAAGCCACAGACTCGTAAAATTCCAAAGAATTATGAAAAACAATCCTTGAAATTTTCGGGTCTTTACACACTAAATGAATGAATAATGATATATGTGAAGTATGTTTTGATTGTGCATGGTGTTCCACTATTTATTTTCTCTAATCATGATCCAAGGTTCACATATAAATTCTGGAGGATAATTCAATAGGCTATGAGTACTGAATTAAATATCACCATAGCTTATCACCCCCAAACTGATTTTCAATCTGAAAAGACTATTCCGATTTTTACAGCCTTTCTATGATCCTTCTATTTAGAATTCAAAGGTGTATGGGATAAGAATATAATATTTGTTGAGTTGTCAAAAAATATATTTTAAAATATAGTATTTAGATGGATCCGTATGAAGCACTGTTTGGAAAGTGATGTATAACTACAACTTATTTGGATAAAGTTTGACAATGAAATCTACTTGGACATGATATTAGGAAAGAAATGACATAGAAGGTTAAAGTCTTCCAAAAACATATCAAATCTGGTCATAGTCATAAAAATATATTTGTTGACAACCATCGAAGGGAAATGGAATTCGACGTTGGAGATGATGTCTTCCTTCAAATTAACCATTGAAGAGAGTCATACAGTTTGGAATTAAGGGAAGAAAAGCCCAAGGTACATTGGCCCCTTTGATATCCCTGACTGCATTGCAGTTGCGGCTTATATACATGAACATACACTGAATATGGAACAAATTAATGATGTATTTCACATATCACTTATGGGAAAGTACATACCAGATACCTCACTAGTACTGAACACAGATGTGGTATGCCTGGAAGATGTTCTATCCTATAAGTTGTATCCTGTGAAAATTCTGGACCAGATATATAAGGTTCTATGAAAAAAGATGACCCACCTTTTCAATGTGTTTTGGAGGAACCATAATTATGAAGATGAAACTTTGGAACCAGGGCATGTGATGAAGGACAAGTACCATCACCTATTTATGTAAAACAAAATATTTAGGGAGGGATTTGAAAAGGGGGGAAGAATGTATCGACCCAAACATTTTTCAATACTATTTCTCCATTATTGTAGTAATTTCATAATTAGTCACATTAGGAAAACCAATACCACATCATGATTATATAAATTACAATGTGACCTTTAAATAGAAATTTCCCACTTCATTGATTTGAAATTTAAAAATATGACATTAACAGTTGTAATAATTATGATGTTCTGAGTCAAATAGGAAAAAAATAATTTTTATTGAATAGTAACAAACTGTTATGAATAAAAACCTAACATTATGAATAGTAATATGACTCTTATGAATATTAAATCCTCCAAAAGAATAGAAACCTCACCTATGAATGTAGAAATTAAATTTATCCATCTTATAAGTGAGAATATGACCATAATAAAATTCTTGGTATTTTTGTATGTCATAAAAAAATAATTCGAATTAAATAATTATTTTAAAATAAAATTTATTTTTCTAAAATGTGTTTATAAATTAAAATTTATATATCTAGTTGTTCTTTGACGATTTTATAATACCTTATTTAATGTTTGAAAGCATTATAAAATCGGTATTAATTTTTAAATCTATATTTTTCATGTAAATTGTGATTTTATTTAAAAATTAAATTAATAAAATGTATAATTTTATTTTGGAAAATTGGAATTCATATTTTGAATCTATAAATCAAAAAATTGTAAAAGGAAAATATTTGGTAATTTTCTAAAATAATTGAATTTTTATAAGTAGTGAAATACTATAATTTACCAAATAAGCTAAATATATTATTTGTAGATTCACGGATGATGTTATACTGATGTAATCTAAATTGGTTCGAAATCACATGCACGTTTTAATATTATTGGTCATGGTTTCATCACTTTTTGTTATATTGTGGAGAAATAATAAATTAATGAACATCATATTGTGAAAACCCATATCCCCTCCACTATAAATACCACCACTCACACCCTCATATATTCAACCCTATAAAACATCAAGAAATGTGAAAATTTGTCCCAAAGATCATCCTTATACAATCCCCCATTTCAATAATCCCTTTATATAATAAGAAGACAAAATAAATTTCCCAAAAGTGGCTCTCAAAAAATATATATTCAATAGGAAATTTCACTCTCTTTTCTTGCAATTTCTTTTCAGATTTATTTTCTTTTCTTCTTTTATCCACAACTTGTCTTATCCTAATGTCGTTATAACTCTATTGTGATTGATATAATGGTATTATATAATGTTAATAGAAGATTATTCATTATACACATCCCTCTCTCTCTTGTTGTTTATAAAAAAAATTGTTTCCCAATATTTGTTAATTTACCTATATAATGGGTGATGCACATCCATTTTCCATTAACACATTCAAGGCTATAAAAAGAACCATTAAATGGTTGAAACCCTATATTATTATTTATTTTGTATCCCATTTTATGTTTGGTTAAAAAGTTTTGTTCTTAATAGTAACTAATAAGACAAAACATGTTTGTTGTGATCCACAAACCGCCCAAATTGACTTAAGACGATCAACCTTAAATTTTAACAAATTCTACATCCACATGGAATTTAATATAATTCATTATAATCTCATTTAAACTAATGTAATGTCATTAATAACATGTAATATCTGTTATGTATGTTTTTACATGTTCTACAGGAACATCCATTCACAAGTACAAGTGAACCATTCATGAAAACAATTGAAAAGAACACCCAAGAACAATGGATTTAAAATATATAACTCATACAAAGGCTCATTAAAGAACATAATGAAACCATAAAAACCCATATTAACGTATAAAAGTTTCTAGAATTTCTAATTATTGAGTATTAAATCATTATTCAAGAAAATAATGCTAAGAAATTGTTCGGATACAAGGTAATGGGAAATTCTCAAACCCAACATTCAATCTACATTTACACCCTCTTTCACTCAATTTTTGGTATTTTTACTTGTTAAAAATCATTTAATTCATATTTATCTTAATTTTTATGAGATAAATTCTACTCTGTTTTATGCTCAAAAAAATGTTTTCCAAATGAAATCATATTTCAAAAACACACCATTTACTTCTCACTCAATGTTGATGGTTCTTGTATCATGTATATTGATCACTAGTAATTTTTTGATCAACCTTTTGTGAATTTATTACTATGAGATTAAAACCATTCCATTCCAGGGTTTATTTATGTTCATATATGTTTTATGTTGGATTTTTTATAATGAAAATGTGTTGTTGTGCTCCTGGATGTATACAACGCTCTAATGAATTGTGTAAAGAGAAGAACCTCATGAGTTAAAGTGAAATGTTCTATCAACATGATGTTATTTTTTATCACAACTATGGGTGGTAGTTAAAAACTAATACAAGTAGTTTAATTATTTATGAATTTACACATTTCATGTTTTTTCATATTTTTTACTCTCATGATTATGATCCTTTGACCTTGTAACAATAATAATTACTATGAGTATCCTATATTAGGTTGTTTGATGTTCTTATATATATTATTAATAGTATTTTACCCATTTTGATGAATATATTTAGGTGAACACATGTATTAAGTAGAGTTTAGGATACAATCAAAAGCTAGAGAATATATAATTAAATAAATGTTTTGTGTTGTAAATGTTATATATGGTCCTAGTATTCCCTTGAATCAAAACCTTTGGATCCTCAATGTGTAATGTTTTTATGTTTTTATCACTAAAATGATGTAATAGTGATATAATAATATTACAGTCTCCATATGCATCATCTATTTTCATATATACACTGAATCCCAAACACGTCCTTGTATATGTATGATGTCATCCTCTCCATCCCTCTATCCTGGAGGAGGGTCCTCACCTAATAAACTCTCTGGTAGAACTAGACATTCAGAATCAAAGAACTACCTCATCTTCACTTTTTCATGTAGGTTAGGTGTAATAGATAAAGAAGGAATAATTTTCTTTCCAATAATATCATGCACCTCTATGTTCATCTCAAGGAATAACTTGATAAGATTCCCCTCACGACTAGACTTCTACACTGCATCTATATGATTAATCCTACTCAATTCATCAGTCACTGCATTTCCATTATCAGGCATGTAAGATAATTTCAGTTAAATGATTGAAGGTATTATACCTACAATCACTGCCTCAGATTCAGATCGCACTTAGTGTAGATGTACATGAGGATTTTGTGGTCTGTGTATACCACAAAATACACTACAAAAAATAAAGTCTCTGATATCACAAAACATGGACAACCAAAGATAACTCAAGGTCGTGCATCATGTAATTATTCTCATGTGGATTCAACTGGCGAGTACCATACACGATGACTCATTCACCCGAAATAACCAATACTCCTAGCCGGATGCCTGATGTGTCGTAGTATATGGTGTTATTTTTTCCCACTATATAAAAATTTGAATTGACACTAAATTATGTCTCCCTTTTATCCCTTCAAATTCCATCTAGTAAGAATCTCCCCATACATACATTTCACCATTGTTCGTCATGTCTATCAATGGTTATTTTAAATAAGATAAATCATGTATAAAATTACTCTAATAACCATCCATAAACAAGAAACTCTTCACAACAAAAATGTTATTAGTGTACTCCAAGGAATCTACTTTTCATAAATTCTCAAGGCCTGCTGAAAATACTTTATCTAAGGTGAAGTGACCATAGATGTGAATTTGATCCATCCATAAGTAGAAAATTTTGAGAATAACATATAAACGATTCTCTCTCAGTGTACTCAATATTATCTAATGATGTTTGTCATGGTCATGTAAATTATGAGAATATGCCAAGATATCATCCTTGAAAAGGATAAAAAACGAGTCATGATAAGGAAGGAAAAATCTATTCATCAGTTCCATAAAGGCTGAAGGTGGTTTTGTGAGAAAAAAATGCATAACAATATACTCATTAAAAAAAATACCTGCACCAAAAGGATGTGGGAGGTATGTTTGATAATATTACATGTAAGTGATGACAACAAGATGTCATATCAATATTAGAGAAACACTGAGCTCATTAGAGACTATTGAATAGATCATTTATTCATATTAGAGGATACCAACATTAAACCATCTACTAGTTCAATTTCTGATAATCCACAGATATCTTGAGGGTATAATCTGTGTTTTTTTTAAAAATTATGGGAGAACCCCAAGGATATGTACTTGGTCAGATGGAACCCTTTGCTACCAAATCCTCTATCTACATATGGAGCTCTTGAATCCCCATTTTAGCCAACTTTTAATCAAGAATTGATACATGGGTAACTCTAAAACAAATTCTATAGAGAACTTAACCACCCTTATTGGTTGTAAACCTAAAAATTCTTCTGGGGAAATATCCTTGAAATGATCAGGTACGGGAGGGAAATTTAACTAATATGTTCCCTCATATTATAGATATAAATACACAATATAAGTTTCCATATTTTCCATCCCATGATTTTTGGGTCCAAATCTACTCACCTAGACATCCCATTCGCCATTTTGTTGAAACAATCTTCCCTATGATGGGTTAAAACTCAACCTACGGTTATAGATATTGAAAAAGTATTGAAAGGAATCCAACTATTCTATTTCTAAAATTAAATCAAAACATGTCATCTCTCAAAACTAGATATCCCATAGTAAGTGAAAACTATAATCCTCCGAGGGGAACTCCTTGCACTAACACATAACATCCATTCTAATTCCTAATAGATTATCCAGCATCATTAAAACACCAATGAGAAAAATGAGCCCAATGCTCTCCACAACTCAAACAAATATAAAACTATGGGAATCCCCAATATCAAAAAATATCAAAGATAAATTGGATGTGACTATAATATTACCTATTACTATATAGGGTCTAGGATTAGTCTCTTTTAGAGTATTTGGAACATCATCAGTATTACTTGAACAATGTCCCTCTGACACTGTTTGGATATCCAGGGTTGATCCACCCTATTGTCGCTGTCAACGTCGGTTCTGGTTACATAGCCACAACCACCAACTTGACCTGTGTGGCCTTCTTCATTCATAATCCCTAACTGTTAAGTAACTAATGAACCATCTGCTGAATGTAAATTTTGTGCATATCCCTTCAAACTGGGTTCTAGTTGGAACATCCGGCAGTAGCATTGCAGATGGCCCATCATGCCGCAAGATCAGTACTGAACTGTGTCCATCATACAATTTGATCATGTTTCCCCAATCATTTCACACTGGTAGCACATCAATTGGCTCTTTAATGATACATCCTAACTACTAGAATCGCTGAAAGAATGTTACACATGACGCTTTTTACTACAAGTCGAAACAATGCTAGATCTAGGTGGAGAACTTCCTTGGCTCACATCTATAGATCCCCTCAGTTTATACTTAGTAATCCAGGCATCATTCACTATAATAGATTTAGTACTCAACCAGAATATATTTATATGATATCATATTCCATACCCGAAATAATCCTAAATAAGTATACACATTAAATGATCAACACCATTTAGAATATGTGAAAAGCAAAGGATATCCGTAAAGTGGGCCATGTTATCCATAAATAATAATGAACCACACTCAATATGCATAAACTCTCCAGATTTTTTGGCCCTCAAAATCTCAGGAGATAATTAATATGTGAATTCTATCCGAAAATACTTTTAATCCATATCCTGATGACGTTCCTTCTATGTGATAACATCCCCACATCTTTTGCAGAATCACATAGTATATATGTAGCGAACATGACCCTCCTCTCATGTGGTGTCTCCCTATTCTCAAAGATCGATAACATGGCCTCTAGCCATGGATTTGTAGGATGTGGTCCTCCATCCCCTAAAAACATGGGCGGATGCAGCTACTGGAACACTCGCATCAACATTGCGATAGGAATGGAATGGTGTGGTGCTCCTTGAAAAGTATTCATGAACCACAAATAATGCACCACATAACATTACACCAACTCATTAATCAATTATAATAGTTTGGTCCATGCCTGGAATGACTAGAGGATCAACTGGTATCCCATGTCCTACCACCTTCGTGATATGATAATTTCCACTCACCTAGCATACAACTGGATGTCTTTATAGACGCATGACTCTACAAGGTTAAGAATACACCGCAATTCATTTTCATTATCATGTCATGAATTTCCCAAGTGAAATAACTAAAATGGAATAGAAAACACTCAAAGGATACAGAAAAGAGGATTACACAACATGTAGAAACCATACACAGCGTGTACCCTCATGCACTTACCCAGGAATGTACTTTCATTGGACTGGGTAGGTAACCATCCCAAGTACACGTCGTCTCAGACTTGGACACATCGGGTAGTAAATTATTCCCTCTGGCCAAGTACTTATTCATGGCATATCCACATGGGGCCTTTGTAAAATGACATGGTGTATACCTAATGTACATGGAATGCACTGTGCAAAACCATTACTATACTGTGTTTCATCTCACAGTGCCATATACATAGTCATTTACCTCATGGAGTGTAAACATAATACATGGGGTGTATTTAGAAGATGTTATTATTCCAGAACAGAATCACTCATGTTGTTTCATTCTTGAATAACACACTACTCTCTGTGTTTTTTGGGATAATAAACATTTTAAAAAGTCTTATAAGCACCATTTTTGGAAAGTAATCCATTTATATGCCAAATTATGATCTGTGGGGGCCATACTCCCCATGATTCATTGTTTTGAATCCGTATATATAACATATCATAACAATAATTCAATTTGAAACAACAACATGACACACTAAATTTTGATCCAAGAGGTCCCATACAACTCAAGGGAAAATTTTTGGAATCCATCCAATTCGAAACATATCACTCACCAATACACCTATCACAAAAGTAGCCATATCTATCTTGGTATCTATCACAACATCATGGAATCTGTAAAGATATCTAAATGGAATGGCTGGAATTCATGAAAAGTGAATTATATCAATTTACTATATGATATATGATACAGAATACCTTCATCTCATTGGGTTTTTAAAAAAAATTTCCACAATGAAATCAACAATAACATCACAAGACTAGTGTATCACCCAAGAGTAAAATTGAATTAACTATAACAGCTCAAAATCCAATAATCATAATTCAATTACAAACAATTTGGCTTTCCCCTATACATTGTGTAGATAATACTAGGAAAAATATATTAACAAACTCTATTTCCATACTATATGTGTCCAATTTCACCAAAAAGTAAGGATAACCTGATGAAAAAACCATGCCGCTAATACCACATTGTAACGTCCCAGAAACATATTCCACTAAAAGGTGCCTGTACCCGGTTGGCCACATGGCCTCAAGAGAAAGTCCCCAAATGAAAAAAGGAAACCAAATAATAGCAAGGGCCTTTTTGTGATGGTGGGGAAACTATTATCTCCTTGGCACAGTATAAAACTATGGAATACAATAATAGAACAATATCTAGTAGTAATACCATAAAATCTAGGTGAACAGTAAAAGACTAATAATCTAAAAAATAGATTTCATAACATTTAAAGAATGATGCTTTATGTCACAAGTCCTATGAATTATAAAAATTTTCACTCTGTATTAATAAAAGATATATGTACCAAAAGCAGAAAATAATAATAGAATATATGAATCCTCGCAAGCCACAGCTCATCCAAAAGCTCTCTTGGTCCTAAAGAGCATATCATGTACCAGTAGAATGGAACATCCCCTTATTGACAGTTGCAATAGTATATTCTGTATGATCCCAAATACATGATAGAAAAAGTGTATTCTACTAAATCTAAGCAGACAACCACACATGATCTGTTCAGATCTGTCAATTAATATACATAACATGTAGTGTACAATAGTGAATCCAGTAAGCGTAGAATTACTCAAATGTATATATTCCAAAAAGAAGTTGTTCAAATGTATATTCATTTAATTTTCATTTAAAATTAAATTACAATGAATGATATATGTCTTGGGATCTGGATTATATTTGAAGATCCCTTTATAAATGTAATCACATTAGTTTTATAGAAAACCCATCTAAACAAGTGTAAGTGAAGCCTGAATCCATTATTGTTTTGTCATCAAAGATGCATCATAATTCTTTCTATTTCAATATTTAAGTATAATTAAAATTAAAATAACGACATATAAATTTCTTCCAATAGAGAATGTCCTTGGTTTCCCTTATTAGATTAATGATTCTCTCATAATTTAATAATGCTTTCATGAGTCTGACCACTACATCCGTGGATCGCTCATGACATGTCATGATAATACCCTATTTGAGTCTGTACATGTTCATTTAATCAACACCATTTTTCAAAAAATGTATAATGCTCAATAGTCATATGAACCAAACCTTTCATTTTAACAAGAGTCTATGTCTCTCTCATTTTTTTAGCCTTGTGTCATTTTATATATGAAGAAATTCATGTAAATTAAACTATTACATGTATTTAACATCAATAACTCAAATGATCCATTCATCTCACAACAAACATGTGTAAATTATACTATTTCATTGATTAAAATTTAATAAAATTCATTTTAAATAACCCAAGAGGGAATTTAAGGCATGCCTCATAGGAATCCTAGGACAAAAGCCATAAACTATCATTCACGGGAAACACACCCATGAGTGGCCCTTAATTAAGGGAAATGACCCTAAAAATTCATTGATATTATTATTTAATTACCAAAAAACAATAGGGAATATAAATAGAAATATTTATTCAATGTGACACCCTAATAACGGTTGTGCGACACTCCAAAACATATATTCAAATTAAAAATTAGTGAAAGGCCCGAGACCACCTAACTAGTGCTAATATGACTCTTCTCTTCCATCTTCAGCCTCTAATAAAATGGAGTAGATATACAAAATGATAATAAATTATAATTCCTTAATAACTATGTTGAGAAAAGAAATCATGAAGAACTGCTCAAGAGGAATAGAGAGATTACCAAGGGGATTCCAACACAACTAATGGTGTTCTAAGCCAGACCACTATCTAGGGAGTATCAAGATTATACGACTTGTAAACCCAATTAAATGACATGCACATGGGTTAAACAGAGTGTAACACTATGTTTCCTGCACTTAATTAATAACAACAAAAAATGGGATGATTTTCACCCCAATGGAAGAACTTGGTTCTCACAAAAAAATTATTTATTATGCTAATGTTATGCCTTCACTGATCGTGATCTTTGATTACAATATGGTTTATTTTAAATAAGATTATATGAATTAAGATATGATTCAAGAATATTATATATGATATGTTGGGTATTTTTCCAAAAATTTCAATAACATGTTTACCTTAAATTATTTTAATGTTAAAATTATGTTACTTTTAATAACAACCTTTTTTAACTTTATATTGAATTAGATCCCTCATTTTATTAATTTTTATTTAAATTGTTATAAGAAATGAAATAATTTGGGTATCTTTAATCTTTTTCAATTGTGGGTGAAATTTAAAATTAACAATAAATTAATAATATTATGTATCTAGTATCAAAATACACAAAACCATTATATTTTTTTCATGGATCAAAATTTTAGATAATGAATATCCATTTTTAAGATGTAATATCTTTGTATGAAACATATGGATCCGTATACGTTGAATCATCCAAAAAACACAACAATTACTCAAAAAACACAATAGAATACCCAAATTAAAATTGATCAAATCATTTGGTCATTATTTCCAAAAAGAAACATCAGGATTTAAATCACCCCCCACTATATTGCATTCTACACCTAGTAATATAAGTCAATAATGGTTGGTCCCTAAATTGTTAATGACACATCTCCCTAATCAAAGACTCACATATTAATGTCTCATGATTATATGAACCATGATACCACAACAATTTAATCAAAAACATAGACATACCATATTGATTATAACATGATAATCAATAACTTCATGATGTTTCTTGGACATAGAAAATTAATTTTCTATCTCATGACCCTCTTATTTTATAACAAGATATGGGTTTGGTTAATATTTTTTGAGTTAATATACACTAAAATTGTTTTGGAGCAATGATGAAATTGGTGTTAAATTCATGAGATAAACTATATTTGATATGTATTCAATGATCTCAAATAATCTCACATACCAAAGTTTGAGATTTCCTTATGTTATAAAATTTTGGTGACCTAACCACTATAATACCTCCATGATACCATATTGATCATTTGAAAAATACAAAGGACATTGATATTGATACACATAGTACTTGTAAACAAAATGATCTTTCAACAAATTATTACAAACTAGGTTAATCATCACTATTGTATCCTGAATAAACATATTACAACCAAGAAATCATTACTAATCTCATAAAAAACATTAGAGAGTTATAAAATCAATCATAAAAATATTGTATTGTTTCTATTCTAGTGGGCATCAATTATCTATTATCGTATGAAATTATATCATTACCCAAATGAAAATCTTATAATCCACTACTTTTGAAGACATAATAGTGAAACATATCATAAATAATTTTTTATCACTTTTTATCTTCCCATCCATATGAGGATAATACTCCATTCTCATACTAACGTAAGTACCCATTGAATCCGACCACACCCATTGATTAAATATAGAAAAATGTGGATGATACTAGAGACAACAACCATATGAATACAATATATCCTAATAATCACAAAAATATATATATTTCATAGGTCCACATGATTAGAGATATCAAAAATAATTATGAAATTATCCCATTTATTCAATAAATATATGTCATACTAGATGCAAATAAATCAACATGGAGATTGTGGTAAATGAATATTGACATTTATTGTTATTTTCTTCCACATCCATGTTGGTATGATGAGAATATTGTGAAAACCAAAAGGATTTTCAGGGTTAACCAAATTCATTTGAAATTATATGAAATAAGATATAAAGTCATATATTTTTCATTTAATACTAGGGAATTAGGAATAATTATTCTTTTCATAATATATTTTTTTGGTTCCAAGGTGGAAATACAATTAAAAATGTAGACAACCTCCCAAAAATTTATTTCTGACTAATGAATTTACAATATTATTCTCAATATTATAAAGAAACCATCTAAGTAAAATGAGTACTAAATGATTTTTCCCCACCATATAATGAATATCTAATACCATGACACTAATAATATTGAAGTTACATTTTATGAATCATCACAATGAGATAGGATTTAATATTAATAATTTATAATACAATAACCAAACATCACACCCTACCACCAAAGTGCATCTGAGTAATAATTACCATCACATTCAACTCATCTATTTCCACTTCAAATTATGATAACTGATATTACATCTATGATCCTTAATAACCACATTACATTTAACCAATTTATTGTAAATTTCATTGAATATTGAATATAGTCATTATACCCAGGTCTCAACTATAGATTCAAAAAAATTAAAAAATTATATTCCAAAAAATATGGTTAGTTTAAATGGTTAAAATTATCTCCACAATATTGTTCCAAAAAAATTTAACTAGATAAATAAAAAATGAACCCTGTGTAAATATGTTTTTCCATGATAATTTAAAGAATTTTACACTATTTATTAGGTGAATTTTTATAAAGATATGTTGTAATGGATTTCTTAATGATGGTAAATTTAAAATGAAATAATAATTAAATTTATGTTGACATTTTCATCTTGGTAATCCAATAAATGATTTGAAAACTAATTTTTTTTAAGAATTTTATTTTCATTCACCATCCCTATAGTTGAAAATTTTTAAAATCCAATAGAATAGTAGGGAATTTTTTTTAAAAAAAAATCTATTGAATTATATTTTCAATTTCACATTAAAATTTAAAATATTCAACCAACTATATCGACGCTATCAAACATAGAAAACTAAAAAATATTGGTATTTGTTTTAAATATTAATATCATTACCAGAATTGTGTGCCTTTGAAAATTCCATATCAATATTTTCACCGTCTAAAAATTCTTATATATAGATAAATGATTTATTGAAATATAAAATCATTGTGATCCCTCAAATTCCTTTTTTAATTTCATATAAGAGTGATCCATAGAAAAAAATTGATGACCTGTGAATAATATTTTTATCCCATGAATAATTTAACAATATAATGTTTTTTTTACAAAATCCACTTGATTTGTGTCCCAATAAACTATATTGCTAAAAATTTCCATATGATGTAATTTTTTTATAGAGTACATAATCATTTAATATAGTAAAAAATATTATAATTTTTATAATCATAAATACTTATACCTTCCTAAAATAATAGTTTCCAGTCATCTATTAATTGTGAAAATAAAATTGTAGTCTCATATCAAGGATTTTTTGTTCCATATATCATTAAACTCAACATGAAATATTTATACTTCATAAAAATCATAGATGTTAATTTTTTAATTACCAATAATAATTTCATTAATTATGTGTCCAACTAAGAATTCGATATGGGTTCATTACATCCCTTCATAGTCGAGGTCTGATATTTCAATATTCATATCTAAAATTAGGAAACTGGTGATCAACTTTCTTTCACTATTGACAATCTTTGGTACCTCATAATATATCTTCTCAACACCATTACATATTGAAATCAATACTTCATGTGATGTTGAAAATTAATGTTTCACATGATTAATTATAGTATGATATCAAAATTCCATTATAGAGGTCTCTATATCTTCTAAATCATCCTGGTGTTTTTCATTCAACATATTCAATGAAACACAAAATTTAGGATACCCTGAATTAAATTCATATCCATTTATATATATAAAAAATTCATTATGGTAGGAATATAATTTTTTGTACCATAATCCCATTAGGAATTTTATTTTGTTTCATTATATTCTAAATCATGAATATCATTAAAATTTTAAATAATATATTTCATGAATTTTTCAAACATTATAAATCTCTTTTCACTCCTTCCATCATTCTCCTTCAAATTAATTAATCTAAACACCATCGATAAAACCATAAATTCCATACAACCCATATATAATGATTTTTCAGCATCACTATGTTGATTCAAAATTATCAATTCTATCATAATTTCATAAACATTAATAACTCAAATAATTGTTTAAATTTGATCAATATTATCATATTTCATGAATTATCATCATGAGATCCAAAATTATACCTAGTTTCATCATTACAAATCAAAGTGATCTAACAGAGATTAAAACCAAGAAAAATAATAGATATTTGATATCTCTTCATTTCAACTTCTCTATGTCTTCAAAATTTAGGAATCCAAAGAAAAAAATATAGTTTTTTAGAACTTCTTTATTATTCAATTCCAAAAAAAGGATTATCCGCATCATTATATTAACCAATAATTAAATGTTCCAGAATTCAACTTTCTATCATTATCATCTATAAAAAAAAATTAAAAAATATATATCATCTCTAGAAAAGACATGATTAAAAATATATCAAATATCTCATAGTTTTAATGTAACAAAATTTTGAAATATATTACAAATTTATTTGTATTTGAAAAATTATAATTATAAAATCTAGAAAATAATTGAATATAAGTTCAAATATATTCAATAAATCAAAAAAATAAATGTGTGGATGTAATTTAAACAATAAAATATAACTAAACAACTCTCTAATATTCCTAGGAATTAAATAATATGAAAATTTAAATTAAATATTATGGAATAGAATCAAAATCATGTGAACATGTTCCATTTTGATTAGTATATTTATCAATTAATTGTTGTTGCATATATTTTTCATGAAAACCCCAATTATTATTATATAGAAAATAAATTAAAAATATAATATATATGTAATGTATTGATCAAGATACCCAATGATGAATTTATTATGTGGTTTATATAAATATAGAATTAAGATCATATATTATTTATGTCTAATGTATTATTCAAATTGTCAAACTAATATTATGTAATGTGTATTCTAAGAAAACTTATTTTATTTAAATGTAAAAAACTAAAAAACATTTTAAATATTAAAATATACTTCATTAATTAAAATATAAATCGATTTATATGGAAAGAAAATATTTTCCGTGTAAATTCCATATGATGCATGCGAAATTCCATGTAAATGTATCATCCAAAATTTAACAAAGATGCGTAAAGAATCCAATTAATAGTTTTTTTGCATTCACTAATAATGTAAAAATTTATCAATTATACATCATAATATGCATAATACATATTTGATATATGAATTTTCAATGTACAATATGCTCACATATTTATTTTGACATTCATATACAATAGTTATATGATATTATATATTGATCTATAGGGAAATATAAATTAATGTATATATTAAATTTTAATATTTGTAATTAAATAAAATTTTCATTACAGTAATATAAATTTATCCATATTCATGGTATTTTGTAACTCACAAAAATCATCCAAATAAGAAAAACATTGAGATTAAATTTAATAATTTATCAAAGGATTCACTATAATAATATGTGATACAATGCAGTGAAAATGACATTTCATTTAATAAAAACACGGCTACATTAAGATACAATGAAATCCAAAAAACAATTAAATCAAATCATAAATATGTTGTACGAAGAAGGTAATGTGATATATGAGATGTGAACAAATATATTATAACATTCAATGATGAATCTGGTGAAATTGTATTGTTTTAGAAGATGTTAATGAGATATTGGAGAACATAGAATATAAAAAAATAAATGTTATGGCTTTCACGAAATTAAATGACAAAAATAGAGATGATATGTGTGGATATTACAAGAGAGTGGAGTATATTTAATGTGAAAAAATGAGGATGATGTGAATTTATGGACTATAAAGATGTAAATATGAGATTCAAGTCCACCGGATTGAAAAAAGAGTGTTAGGGATTCTATGTGAGAGAAAGGAGTTTGATTTCATGAGCGAAAATATAAATAAATTATTCAATCCACTAATTCATAATATTTAAAAAGTTATATAACATCTATTACAATATAAAACATGTTAAAATTTAAAATTTTCACATTAGGTATTATATTACTGATGTCACAATTTGGTCAAAATTTCTTTACCACTTCACTTACATGATAACCAATTTGAAAAATTTTGTAACATACATTTCCACACTAGTAATTATAAAACAGACATGATAACAAATTTTTCATGATTTATTAAAATTGGATAACTGAAAAATGGCATGATAAATCAGGTTATCCAATTTATCACATCCTTTATATCATAACCGACATGATAATGAATATAAATGAAAATTTAACATTTTTAAAAAATAACCGATGTCAAAAATCATATATGATAAATACATTTTCTACTAGTACAAATCATTCAAATGATTAGTGAGATAATTTATCACATTTGGTTAAATATAATATGATTTATATTACAAAACAAGATCTCCCAACATAAACACATAACCCAAACCTAATATTGAAGCATCATAGTAAAAAAATATCATCAAATGGAATCTAATAATTTAATAATTTGTGTAAAGCACATATTTTACTTCACTATATAAAAATATGTCTATAACATTGAATCCCATAATAAATTCACCACCATCAAGGTTAGTTTAGTCAATAATGACATGATAATCAAAAATCATTTAAAACTTCTAATAGTATCCCTCTATAAAAAAGATGTTTTTTACTTTATAAACATTGTATTGTTTTTTACCAATTCAAAAACATGTGTCCTTATCTTGATAAAATATTATAAAATGATGGAATAATAAATTTTCCATTATCAAGATATCATATATATTTAATAATAACATTGATTATATATCATAAATATAATAATAATTAAAAATTAATAAAAAAAGCCTTAAATGAAAAATGTGATCATATTTTACCAATGAGTAATATAGGATTACTTCAATGAAGTAAATTGAAAAACTATATTGTAACATAGGTAAATAAATCTTATAAAATCCCTAATTATATCAATAACATTGGTTTGAACAAAAAGAACAATAAAATACTTGAAATTGCTATAAAAAATATTAGATTAAGCAATGGAATAAATAACTAGTTGACTCTAATATAGTGATAACCATCCTAATGATAACCTATAGATAACTAAATAAGAATGTATAATTCATCAATAAATACTCAATTTGGGGAAAGTTATTTTTATCATGATGTTAATTTATTGAGAATCTAATAGTCAACTCACAAATTAAGTGATCAAATATCATTGTTCTAAAATACAATGGGTGCTCCAAACTCTAAAACACATTTATAAAAAATACAAAATTTATAAAAGTATGAACCTATATTTTTAACTCATTTAGTACATATGGATCAATAATGTAAGGCCATTTTTTATGAATAGTATTTTAGGAACTATTTAAATTGATAACTACACCTCTATCTCTAGAGGAAATCATGAGTAATCCGTAGGAAGAAAATTGAAAAACTCATTAGATATTGGAGGAAGGATACCATTTAATTATTATAGTGTAACACATATGTTGAAAAAAAATCAAATTAAAAAAATTTAGAATGAAATACCCCTCATTTTTATACCTTTGATCAAAGCTCTCCTTGAATCACATTGGTGATCCCGTCACTATAAGTGAAAAATACATACTAATGAAAAAATATTCAATCAAATCCTTATAATTTTTTTACAGATCTATCCTATATATCATATTAAATATTTCTATGTCCATAATAATTAAATCTCATCCCAAATCCATGTTATTCAAAAAGAAAGATAACATTGTACTATAAAAATTGAACTCCATCTTCTTTCCAAGAATATTTACTAATTGCATAATAAATAGCAGGTGATCCATTTAATGTTTTTGAAGATCCACATTAATATTTGATATAAAATATTTCAGGAAACATGTATGGGATAATAAAGTCACAAATGTAAAATTAACTAAAATGGTACATCTTAATGTCACAAGACCTGCAATATATTTCCTTAGAAACACATCAATTACTTATAACTACATTATTCAGTAGGCTTGTGGATGGATCCAAATATTACATGATGTATCTGAATACAATATATAATCTAAGATCTCATCACAATCAATGATATTTATGTTATGATAGTGATAATAAAATATTGATCGAATGAAAATGATGTGAGATTCAATTTTTAACCTATGGATGCATTGGAAAAAATATTTTGTGAGCCTTTTCTTGTCACACTAGTATTATTTCATGCAGCTGATGATGGTACATGGAGATACTTTGGAGGATTTTGAATACTATTTTACCAACATAACTCACTTTAAATCCTCTATCACTTGATATAACAACTATAGATACCATTTTAGAAAATATAAACTCTTTTCAAATATGTCCTAACCACATCTCTAGGATCGTCCATCGTTTCTATTTCCATCACCACAACATTTGTAATTACATATAACTCTAATACATAAAACGTGATAACTTGATAAATAATACTATGAAACCAAATGTGCATTATCTTCTCATTAGACACTACCTCAAAATAACATAGATTTACATCTGTGAAGAGATTAACAGATGCCATCACATAGGTTTCTACATTATTGTGTTTGAGAAACACCATGGATATCACTTTGGTCATGGATTTAGATTAGAACATATTGGTAAATATACCATAAAATCAAAGAAATACAATCCATCATTATTTTTATAAAATAAAATATAGTCCCATTATATTGTCAACGGGATTGCATGTTTTAGACAAATATTTATGACATTGATTGATGTAAGAGTCTCCATGAACTCAAAGAGACTATTGATATTTAACAACCAATACTTATCCTTTTAGGGATCATTGAAACCATATAAATATTGAACTTTATGTAAATTCATTTTATTATCCTTAATCATATCATCATCCATTAATTATCACTAATATATATATGAATAATGGGATTGTAACACAACATGGTCCATAGATCTGACTGTGTGCACTACTAATTCAAACATCTACTTATCAATTGCATGGTTCCCCTACCATGGTTAATTAGAAGCACCATCCCTTCGAATCCCTAGATGCCTTCTTGGGGGAAAGATACAATACATAAAATAATAATATTTTCAATCCCATGATATCTATTAGTAAATTATAATGTATATTAATAAATATCAATATGTATTATCATAAAAAATTTATAACATATAAATGGAATATAAATCTAAAAATACAAAATAAAAAATTCCATACAACACATATTGAAAATTATCTCATAAAAATAATACCTTTCTAAATACTAAGTTGAAATAAATCCCACATGTTCCCACATTCCTATGTCATGTCTACCAATACGTCACAATAATTCATATCATAAATGAAAATACATTAATATTTTCTTGATATACATTCTTCATTAACCCATTAAGATTATGAAAAAAACTACAAACCTCCCTATCATAAAAATTTCATGAATGAAATTATTAATTGTATAGGGTGGGGACTTGCATCTAGGAAAAAAGAAAAAAAAATGGGAATTAATTTACACAGGAAACATAAAAACAAGGTGATATGAAGAACAAAAAATTCATTATGATTAAAAAATACAACTTCTAAATGAAATAAAAGAATCAAGGTAAACAAGTTCTGAGAAACATGAAACCACTAGATTAATCAAAAACATTAATTCCCAATTTTATTTTGGTTTAATCTTATCTATCTACTCCAAAACCACTTTAAAGAAATTTGATTCTAACATTGTATTGAATCAATGAAAGGAGAAGTGGTGTATTAAGGATCAATTTTTTTTCATTTTAATATTTTTTACTTCTTACGTAAACATTTCGAACCATTAAAACATGTAAGAATTGGAAGCCACTCTTTTTAATTATATCAAACTCACATTTTATATTATATTATAATTATATATATTACTAAATTTTATTTACATGGATTGATATAGAAATAAAAAAATTATCATTTCCCCATGCATAGTTTCTCTAGTAATCATATTTTATGAATACAAAAACAGGAGCATTAACTATTTCCAAACCCTATTAATCATTCTTTAAGTAATACTAATTATTCCACCATAAATAATATATAATTATGAATTTGGTTATACCCCAATACTATCATAACTATATCCAAATTATTCATATATTATTATACTCAATATCAATAAACACATTAAATAACAGGTTATACCCACTAATTTGTGACGACCGATGTTTTGATTTCATTTTTAGACCTAGATGCTTTGAAGGGTCTAAAATATTATCTTTAGAACTCCGTGTGATGGGACTGAATTTTAATGATAATTATTCATTAATTTTTTTTCTATATTTTCTCTTCATATTTTCATTGTGTTTTGAGCAAAATTTAAAATTTTCATCATACATCATGTTGCACACAGTTGAAGAACAGTTAGGGGGAATCGTAAACCACTTACCATATAATTGAGTAGATATTTTTGTTTTATGGGAAGAATATACCATATGGATTGCACTCTGTATGTCAGGTCATGCGGTCTTTCCAGGCAATGGGATCCTATTTGGAAAAGGGGAACATAGTTACCACATGATTCAAAAAAATTGTTTCGTCAAACCATGCACAATGTATTGGTTGTTAAAAAATCAAAATTGTGTACTCTCATTCTTTAAAACGAACCTACCCTACACACAACCCATTCAGTCTCCCTAGCCCCCGACACCACCCTCTACTGCACTTACATTCATTTTAGGAACTTACTTTGAGATATTTCGTGCAATTTCTCCATGAGCCTTGAAGTATGTACTATTTTTTCTTATTTTCCACTATTTATGTGGGTTTAATTATTTCATAATTGGAGTTTCCAATATCAATGGGGTTTATTTTTTTCTATAATGATGAATCTTATTCATTATCATTCAATCTTTATGTTTTGTGGTAAGATATTTCCTTTCTAGGTCCATGTGGTGGTGTGCTTGTGGTTACACACCAATTTTTGGATTTTTTACAACTGAGGTAGGTGGTTCCATGACATTAATTATTTGGATGATTTTAATATGATTTCTTGTTAATTATATATTTTATATGATTACTTTATGATGTATGAAAATTCTTTTGGAAGGGTTTGAAATTCATATTTGATATAAATGGATTTTTATAAAGGAAAATAGTAATGTTTGTTATGCAAGCCTTATGGTTGTGCTTCTTGAAAGTGTTTTTGTGATTCTATTGAATGGTCTGAAATTTGATTTTTAGGGAACTAAAGTGTAAAATGTATTGAAATGTATTTTTTCAAATGAAATGGATTACTTTTTGTTAATGTATTTTGTTTTTCACATTTTAAAGTGATTTCTAAATTGACATAATGATGAGAAGCATGTTTTATAATGTAATTGGTTAATGTTTATATTTATAAAGGCTGATCATCCCTTATAAAATGTTAAATTCGTTTTTTTATTCCCATGTAACGTTGTTAAATGCGTTTGATGGATTTTAATGTAGTGTGAAAAGTGATTTAATACATTTTTTGTGTGTAAAATGGAAAGTGTCTTGTTCGTAGAAAATTTAAATTTCTCAATGTATTTATAATTATTGGCTTGTGTAAGTGATAATTTTTTGTTGTATATGAAATTAGGGCTCTAGAAAAACGAAATATCAGGTATCTTGGTGGGATTACTAGATTAATTACCCTAGTGATATAGAAGTTGAATGTCCAAGATTCACATTGATGGATTTATGATTACAACACTAAAAAACATGTATTATGATAGGATACCATAAATCCCTTTGGGTATTCCCTCTCAGTGTCTCATGCAAGATATAGATGATGGTTATGGTTACTATATCACCTTTCACTGATTTACATGTTTATAATGTCTCACTCAAACCTGAAAACCCATAAAGCAAAACCAATTTTTCTCTCTTCTGACATTAGACTTATGTTATGATGTTCCATCCATTGGAAAATGGAGGACCTTATTATAATTTACATTTTATGACTTTATATGTTAATAATGGGTTCCTTTATAAATTTTACCTTTAATGGTGTTTTCATTAAAAGTGTCGTGGATAAAACGGTTTTTCCTAAAATGTTTTATTGGAAATGTTTTAGAGTATTTTAAATAAATGGTCAAGTTAAATTTCCTTTTTATGTTAATGAATAAAATCTATTACTTTGTTTGGCCTCATACAATGATTTGGATAACACCCTAAATATACTATTGGGTGAATGAATAGGTTGTTGTGTATAGCCCTAATAAAGGAATCACGTGTCATGGATATGTTCATGTACGTGTCTCTAGAATTTTCCAATCTTTTATGTGATGATAATGTTGTGTTGGGGGTGATTTTCTCAAATTCAGGAGGAGTCTTTGTTAGTTTTTGATGTTCCCCATCAATTTTAGTGTTATATTTTTTTGTTAATGTTGTAAAAACATGATTATGAAAATCGTTATTCATTTTTTGGTTTTGATTACCCAGTTGTTTTTTTATTATCATTGTTACTTACTTATGCATATATAAATGGTTGAAATAATTCCTAAATAATTATTATAATTCTCAGGAATATGTTTCGTGCATGTGGGAATGGAGAACACCCATCAGGCCATGCCATAGACTAGGTCGAGTATTGGGAGCTATGGGACCCTGACTTAGTTCAGGAAAAAATGGAATCAAAGGTGGTTACTCTCATTTGGTGTCAAATATTTTGGGAATGATTCTAGATAGATTAAGACTATCAAGACATTATGTTTTTGTTGTTGTTAGGGTGTCTGGAAAACACACCTCATGAAATAACTCACGTGACCATTGAATGTAATGTTTGTTTTGGATTCCATTGTTCATGTAGGTTGTTTTGTTTTCAGAAATGAACTGAGTGTTGGGATAATGGTCCCAGTGATCTATCATGGCCAAAAAATGATATTTGAGCATGGAGAATAATCTTAAAATACGCCTTATGATGGTGGTGTTATGGGAATATAACATCCATCTATTTGATTATATCACCCACCGACACTAGTTTCTTCATGTGAGTTCTTTTCAATCGTCATGGGTGATGAAATTTTTTTGAAAACACTTATTTTGGTAATTTTTATATATAAAATTAAATAGTTAATGATTTTATTTTTGGGAAGGGGAAAATATATTTTCACAATTTACATTAATAAAGAAATTAGAAAAAAATTTAATTTCATGAAATCAATATTGGGGTAAATGGGAGTGGACTAGTCAGGTTATATTTTTATAATCATGATATAATGATTAATGTAATCTTTCATTATGAAAGAATACATTATTTTTAAAGAGGGTTTTCAATTTTATTTTAACTGAATGATTTTTGATGTAATGGAATTTTTGAACTCTTGAATTTCTTTTTGATAGAATAAAATTAGTTTGGATTGAAATGAATGGAATTTTATTTTTGAATGAAATGATATTGTGTATTGATGTTTTGATCTTGAAAATGGTTTTGGATTTGAGTGGTTCCTAAATTTTTGAAATGTTTAATGTGTTTTTGAAATTGAAATTAAATTTAGAAGATGAGACTCTAGGATTATTGTTTTGTTTTGGGAAGTGGAAATTCTTTATTTTGACCTATGGTATTTCCATGAGTGACCACACACATGGATATGTGTGAGTGGTCAATGGAAAAAGTGGACAGGTGCCCGAATTTTCACAAGAAATTCATGTTTGACGATCTGTGAGATACCATTATTGATTGGTCAACCCACCAATAATGTTTTCATTTCAAAATTTAAATTAAAAGAATATGTGACGGTTTGATAACCTGTAGATTGACAATACGACTCCTTGTGGTTTTGTAGTATTACATGTGAGTTTTTTTGGGTTGGAGAACCATGTTATTTAAAGGGAGTTTCATGATTGAGCTCTATACTATGTGTTGGTTTTGAGAAAATGGATAGTATATTATTTTGAGAAATATTTTTGGAAGCTATTTATTTGGCCCATTGGTGTTAAATATTTTGTTATGGTGAGTTTTGGGAAAGTAATTTGATAGATTAGAGTCTTGGTTGCCTTATTTCAATGTTCATGACCCCACGATGTTTTGATGGACATTACAGTGAAGCAACATGTGGTTTACTATTATTAGACCCTATAATTGTTCTACCCATAAACATTCTTATTATGTCATGGGAGTTGAATATTAATGTATTTAATAGTCATGGGAATCCTCCTGAAGTGAATGTGTGGATGTGAGTAGCTAAATCAAAATAAAATTTACATGAGTTGTTTATAGCTTTAAAATTGAATTTTATTTCATTTACCCGTGAATGTGTATATATTTGAAGGAATTATGGTTCTTGGTTCACCTTTTCAATGATAATACACTATATATTTGGTTTAGTATTTGTAACATCCTAGGTAAATAATGAATAAAACATTTTCGTATTTATTAATAATTATGAATTAAATATTAATTTTACTTTAAAGAGGTTGCTATGTTCGATAGCGTACCCGATACGCAATGATAAGTTCCTTTGAAAACTCACGTTGCACATTAGTAATATAATAATATTATTTTAAATAGTAGTTAATATGTAGCGGTTGTATTGGCGGGAATGGATAGAAATAACTAAAATATGATTATATATGTTTTTTAAATGTTTTTACATTTATCCAATAAAAGATAAAGGCTTAAAATATAGAAAGAATTCAATTTTAGGCATTTATACCCTAATTTTCACTAAAGGTTCACTTATCACCTTTTGATGGCGAACCGTCATTAAATATAGTTTTGATCAATCTTATAAATTCTATTGGACCAAATATAACTCTTCTTTAGTATCGGGACATCAATATTTACTTTGTGTAAATTTTTGGTATCTTTCCGATAAAGTTCATTTTGTAATGAATAGTATAAAATGTTGTATTTTAATTCAAAACCTCTTTTTAATATAATTTATTTATATGATTATATTATCATTTTAATTGTTGTTAAAGTGAAATTAGAAAATATTTTTACCATTAAATCCAATAGTGGTCGTTGGAATTCATTTCACTTTGAAATCGGACTTAAACTAGTGTCAATCTTTTGATACTTATTGTTTCATAAAAACACGCTATTTGTCATGACAGCGGGAATTAATTATTAAATTAATTAATTTGACTTATATGTTTTTAATTTTGTAAAATAGACTTCATTTTTGAATTCGGAATATCAAATATAGCTTAGGGTGAATTTTTCGTATTTTTCTGAAAAACATCATATTTTTGATGAATAGTGAAACCACTAAGTGGTACTTAAAAAAACTGATTTTTCGTTTAAATGAAATTTTATCACTTATGTGTTTTGAATTTCAAAAATACAACATACATGGTTGTAATTAATAATTAAAATGTGGTTCAATGAGATTAAAATAATTTTTTGGTGAATAGTAACTCTTATGTTCTTAATCGCGATTAGAGGTAATTAATGTAATTTAAGGTAAGAATAGTGTTTTAATAAAATGAAATGACCTAGACACATGTCCTACCCTCATTGGATGTGTCATGTCTGACCAAGAAAATCCATGGGTCATCTTGGGGACCCCATTGAGCCACTTTGGTTGGAAAATGACATAAATACCTTTTATTTAATGTTAACGTAAAAAAATGACACAAACATGAAATGTTTTACTAAAACAATTTTTACATGGGGTTATACAAGTCATAGTTTGGACAATAAATAGTCATTGGAAAGCTAAAATTATTTCCTACATCATAGTAATTTTTTTTATGATTTTTAGACATTAAATAAATTAAATTATTTATGACATCATGATGATGCAGCGATGACCTCATTATTTAACGATTTAAATAAAATGGAACGATAATGTAAAATATATAACCTACACATGTCCAAAACCTATTGGATGAGTGTATTTAGAACCCTCATCACCTTATCCTCGAAATACATCAATTTAGGACCTTTAAAATCCGAAACTCTTTTGAAAATAAAGTAACATTTTGTAACTTTACAAGAGTGCCCCTCCTCTCCTCTTATAAAAGGCCCCCACCTCTACCTCCTTACACACACTCCCAAAGCCTTTGGCTCAGCCAACCTCTTCCCATTTTGTCTCTAAACATCCCTATATTACTCCTTGAAGACTCACTTTGGGTAGAAGTCTTCCCAAGGAATCCATTGAGCTCAAACCAAAGGGAGTTACCCGATTTTAAGGTAATGTCTTCTTTTGAGTCCTTTTGTTTTATTTTGCTTCTCCAACCACCTAAACTCTTTTTATTATTTTCTTTTGTAACAACTCCAGTATCCTCAATATACTAGGATGTTTTTATAAGAATTATTCGAGCTACTCTTACATACACCTACATCTAATGGTTAAAGAACATACTGTTTTTGTGGATGGAGAATTTCTGCCTCCCGAAATGATGATTGTTCAACATACTTTTAACACCTTCAAAGGTGGCCATTAAGATGACACTATATTTATATATGATATATAATATTTTTATGTTTTCCTTAAGCTTCTATATTTTTAATTTTGGGCATACCTTTATGGTTTCCATTATGGGTAAACGCGATATCTTCATTTAAGGAAGTGCGGACTACCGCCCCCTCAAAGTGATTTGATTTGTTAATGCCATATGTGGGACGTATAAAAGATGGATTTAAAGTTATTATCTTTGATTTTATACTGGAATTATAATATAGCTCTATATCATTATTATTTCTGTCCATTAAAGTATGAGATAGAAATGAAAGTAGCGTTCATGCGTACGTATGGCTTACCGTCCCCATGAATAGTGCATTTCATTTCTTATCCCCAAATGTAATTTACTATTATAAGTACATGTATATAATGGATATATATGATGAATGATACAACTAAATTATGAATATAATTCTGGAATTAAAATATACATACCTCTCATTTAGTTTTAATTCCATTAATATGGCAAAGAAATGAAAGTAGCGTTCATGCGTACGTACGGCTTTCCGTCTCCATGAACGATGCATTTCATTTCTTACCTCTAAATGATTATGTAATATTATAAATACATGTATATGCTAGATATATATGATATATATGATATCCATATCAGGAATGTCATTCTGGATATAAAGAACCTTTGACCACACGAACAACATGTAATTGTTAGAAGTCCACTTTCAACTTAAGAACCAAATATCGACAAAACAAACAATATTAACATAAATGGTTACATAATGTTTATAACATGGAAATAAGTGATATAAAAGGAATAATTAACATGATAATGGTTCTTAAGAAAATACAAATTAACTCATGTTTATTATTCAGGACGTTAAAGAACGATCGAGTCAAGTCGGACCCGAGGTAAGGGACTTTGTCTCAATCTCCTTTCATTGAGGCATATTTCGTTTTATACACAACTTTATTTTGTCCGGTTTATAAACCCCTTTGACTTTTACTTTTATACAAAAGTAATCTTTATCTACGAAGAATTTTACTAAATGTAAAAAAGGAATGTTTTTTTAACGTATGCGGTTACAATGACCTTTTCCGCCATCGCGCATATTATTTGGTCTTTGGATTGCTCAACAAGCCGTAATGTTTTTTAAAAATAAAATAAATACCATATAATACTTTTTGTATTTCGGTATTGAAAATGAATTTGATAAAGGATTCTATTATGTCAATATATTTAAATGGTATATTGTGATTGAAATGTGGAAATGTTGTCTTTCCTTTATATTGGTTTTATGTTTTATGATTTTATATTGGTACTTGGACATTTGACGGGTGGTTACGTGATAAACCATATGACGGGTGGTGCCGTGAATACCAGGACGGGTGATTATGTTATAACCTCCAATTCATTGGGTATGGAAGTCGGTTTTATGGCTATTCCATTAAGTTTTAATGGAAGTTGGTCGTATGGCTATTCCATTAAGTGATATGTGTGGAAGTCGACCGTATGTTTATTCCACTTAAGTATGTTTATGTCCCAAGTTACCTTTATATGTTATGTGTTCTTTATATGGGTTTTATGGTAATCCTTTGGTTACAAAAGGGTAAGTAATGATATTTTATTCAGTGAAGAGTTTTTACTGCTTCATGAAGGTGAAGGTATTACTTTTATAATGTATACATGGTTTACGTGATGTTTGAAAAACTAACAGTTTTCATTCTTTGTGTATCCTTTACTGAGCTTTTTATGCTCACCCTAAGTTTTTTTGAAATGTTTTTTAGTGGACTTAATGTGGAATAGGGTCAAGGACGGGAACAAGGTAAATTCATGCTATATAAAACATGGAACTAGACATGTCTCTTTTTAAGAGTTTTTTTTATTTTATGGAAACATAGTAGAAGTGTCTACTTTGTAATCTTTTGAGATGTAATAGTTATGTCCTAATTCTCTAAAACTATAAACCTGAAAAGATCCTCAATGTGAATTATTCATTTAATTCAATATTAAGTAAGGTTTAAGGCCAGGGTCTTATAGTTGGTATCAAAGGTCAGTTTAGACAACTTTAGGAGTTAGAAAAGTGTTAGAGTATAAATTAATTTATTGTATGATTGAAATGATATAGCATTAAATATTACCATGTTGATTCTCCAAAGATATTTTTGTGTTAAGAATGGTTTTTCATAGAGGAAACATAAAATCTTTTTTGGGAAGGCATACAGAAGGAAATAACCTTTCAAATCAGTATCCTAAGATAGTCATAATCAGAACTAAATAGTTTGTTGCAGTGATGGCCAGTTGACTCAGGTGAAATATGTTGGTTGTTTTATTTATGATATATTGGTAATTTATAAATGTAAAGAGGATCATTAAAGTCATTTAAGGGTTATCTTTCAAACCTTAAATGAAAAGAAACTATATGGAAAATTCAGCAAGTGTGAGTTTTGGTTAAAAAAAATTTCTTTCCTGGGTCACATTGTTTCAAAATATGGCATAACTGTTGATCCTGAGTCAACAAAAGTTGTTGAAGAATAGCCAAGACCCACAAATGTAACCGAGATTCATAGTTTTCTTGGTTTGGTAGGTTACTACCAAAGGTTTGTTGAAAATGTTTCACGGTTATCTAGTCCAATGACTAAGATAACTCGGAAGGGTGTTAAGTTTATCTGGACAAAATAATTTCATGATTGTTTTCAGGAGTTGAAAAGAAGATTGGTGAATGCCCCAGTTTTGGCACTTCCTTCCAGGAATGGTGAGTTTGTTATATACAGTGATGCTTCGTTGAAAAGACTTGGTTGTGTCCTAATGAAGAATGATCATGTAATTGCTTATGCTTCACGACAGTTGAAAACTCATGAGGTAAATTAAACTACACATGATTTGGAATTAGCTGCTGTAGTTTCCGCTTTAAAAATTTGGAGGAATCATTTGTATGGAGTAAAGTGTGAAATATATAATGATCACAAAAGTTTAAAGTATATATTCACTCAGAAAGAATTTAACATGAGACAGAGGAGATGGATGGAATTAATCAAGGATTATGATTGTACAATTCACAACCATCCAGGAAAAGAAAATAATGTGGCTGATGCTTTGAGTCGAAAAAGTAATGCTTCATTAACCATGCTACGTTTGGAACGAGATACTTTGGTTTTTTGATTTGATGAACTTTGGCATAGAAGTTGTTGGTGCAGGATGTCCTTCTGTTTTGTTTCAGGTATCAGTGAGATCTTTTCTATCAGACAGAATCAAGCAAGCACAGAAGCAAGACAGTGAGTTGCAGAAAAAGGTAGAGCTGGTTTAGAAAGGTAAGTTGCATGAATTCAACATTGATAGTGATTGTGTTTTGAGGTTTGGGAAGAGATTATGTGTGCCATGTGATTCGCAGTTGAAGAGTGAGTTGTTATGTGAGGCTCATAGTTCCCCGTTTTCAGTTCATCTTGGCAGTACTAAGATGTACAGAGATCTGTGGGAGTATTACTGGTGGGATGGAATGAAAAGAGATATTGCTGATTTTACTATGAAGTGTTTGACTTGTCAGCAGGTTAAAGTAGAGTGGCAGTTACCGAAAGGGATGCTTCAGCCTCTACCAGTGCCAAAGTCGAAATGGGAGAATATATCCATGGACTTTGTTGTGGGATTACAAAAGACATCTTGAGGTAATAATGCAATCTGGGTTATTGTTGATTGCTTGACTAAATCTGCTCATTTACTTCCTATACACGATAATTTTTCCCTAGATCAACTTTCCAGTTTGTATCATAAGGAGATAGTCAGGTTACATGGATTTTCTCTCTCCATTTTATCTGACCGTGATCCTAGGTTTACTTCTATCTTTTGAAAAGGCCTTCAGAAGTCATTGGGTACTGAATTAAATTTTAGTACAGCTTTTCATCCTCAATCATATGGGCAGTCAGAACGAACAATTTAGACCTTAGAGGAAATGCTACGAGCTTGTTCGATAGATTATCAGGGAAGTTGGGACCAACATCTTTCGTTGGTTGAGTTTTCGTATAATAACAGTTTTCATTCCAGTATACAGAAGGCACCATTTCAGGCATTATTTGGGAAGCAGTGTCAAACTCCAGCATTTTGGGATGAAGTGGGTGAAAGGAAGATGATGGGGCCAAAATTGATAGAGGAGATGGAAAAAAGGGTTCAGTTGATTCAGAAACACATGAGAACAGCTCCGAGTAGGCAGAAGAGTTATGCGGATAACTAGATGAAGGATCTATCTTTCGAGGTAGGTGATCATGTTTTTCTCAAGGTTTCTCCATGGTAAAGTGTGATGCGATTTGGTAAGAAAGGAAATCTGAGTCCAAGGTTCATTAGACCATATGAAATTCTGGAGAGAGTTGGATCATTTGCATACAGAGTGGCATTACCTCCGTGTTTATCTCAGGTACACAATGTTTTTCATGTTTCGATGTTGAGGAAGTATATGCCAGATTCATCTTATGTTTTGATCCCAGAGGTAGTTCAGTTGGAAGAGAATCTCTCATATAAAGAACAACCAGTCTTGATTCTTGAATGAAGAGAGAAAGTGTTGCGAAATAAGGTAATCCAGCAGGTAAAGGTTTTGTGGAAAACCCATATGGTTGAAGAGGCAACGTGGGAATCTGAAAATGTTATGAGGGATAAATACCCTCACTTATTTTGATAAGTGAATAAAATTGCGAGGACGCAATTCCCAAAAGGGGGGAAGGATGTAACATCCCAGGTAAATAATGAATAAAACATTTTCATATTTATTAATATTTACAAATTAAATATTAATTTTACTTTAAAGAGGTTTCTATGTTCGATATTGTACCCAATACGCAACGATGAGTTCCTTTGAAAACTTACGTTGCACACTTGTAATATAATATTATTATTTTAAATGGTAGTTAACATGTAGCCATTCTATTGGCGGGAATGGATAGAAATAACTAAAATATGATTATATATGTTTTTAAATGTTTTTACATTTATCCAATAAAAGATAAAGGCTTAAAATACGGAAAGAATTCAATTTTTGGCATTTATACCCTAATTTTCACTAAAAGTTCACTTATCACCTTTTGATGGTGAACCGTCATTAAATATAGTTTTGATCAATCATATAAATTCTATATGACCAAATATAACTCTTCTTTAGAATCGGGACATCAAAATTTACTTTGTGTAAATTTTTGGTATCTTTCCGATAAAGTTCATTTTTTAATGAATAGTGTAAAATGTTGTATTTTAATTCAAAACCTCTTTTTAATCTAATTTATTTATATGATTATATTATAATTTGAATTGTATTTAAAGTGAAATTAGAAAATATTTTTACCATTAAATCCAATAATGGTCGTTGGAATTAATTTCACTTTGAAATCGGACTTAAACTAGTGTCAATCTTTTGATACTTATTGTTTCATAAAACATGCTATTTGTCATGACAGCGGTAATTAATTATTAAATTAATTAATGTGACTTATATGTTTTGAATTTTTTAAAATAGACTTCATTTTTGAATTCGGAATTTCAAATATATCTTAGGGTGAATTTTGGGTATTATTCTGAAAAACTTCAATTTTTGATGAATAGTGAAACCACTAAGTGGTACTTATAAAAACTGATTTTTCGTTTAAATTAAATTTTACCACTTCTGTGTTTTGAATTTCATAAATACGACATACATGGTTGTCATTAAGAAGTAAAATGTGGTTCAATGCGATTAAAATAATTTTTTGGTGAATAGTAACTCTTAAGTTCTAAATCGCGATTAGAGGTAATTACTGTAGTTTAAGGTAAGAATAATGTTTTAATAAAATTAAATGACCTAGAAACATGTCCTACCCTCATTGGATGTGTCATGGCCGACCAAGACAATCCATGGGTCAACATGGGGACCCCATGGAGCCACATTGGTTGGAAAATGACATAAATACCTATTTATTTAATGTTAAAGTAAAAAAATGACACAAACATGAAATGTTTTACTAAAACAATTTTTACATGGGGTTATAAAAGTCATAGTTTTGACTATAAATAGTCATTGTAAATCTAAAAATATTTCCTACATTATAGTAATTTTTTAATAATTTTTAGACATTAAATAAATTAAATTATTTTTGACATCATGATGATGCAGCGATGACCTCATTATTTAACGATTTAAATAAAATGGAAAGATAATGTAAAATTGGATGAGTGGATTTTAAACCCTCATCACCTTATCCTCAAAATACATCAAATTGGAACCTTTAAATTCCGAAACTGTTTTGAAAATAAAGTAACATTTTCTAACTTTACAAGAGTGCCCCTCCTCTCCTCTTATAAAAGGCCCCCAACTCTACCTCTTTACCCGCACTCCCAAAGCCTTTGGATCGGCCAAACTCTGCCCATTTTGTCTCTCCACTTCCCTCTCTTACTCCTTGAAGCCTCACTTTGGGCAGAAGTCTTCCCAAGTAAGCCTTTGAGCTCAAACCAAAGGGAGTTACCCGATTTTAAGGTAATGTCTTCTTTTGAGTCCTTTTGTTTTATTTTGCTTCTCCAACCACCTAAACTCTTTTTATTTTTTTCTTTTGTAACAAATCCAGTATCCCCAATATACTAGGATGTTTTTATAAGAAGGATTCGAGCTACACTTACACACACCTACATCTAATGGTTAAAGAACATACTGTTTCCATGGATGGCGAATTTCTACCTCCCGAAATGATGATTGTTCAAAATTATTTTAACACCTTCAAAGGTGGACATTAAGATGACACTATATTTATATATGATATATAATATGTTTATGTTTTCCTTAATCTTCTTTATTTTTCATTTTGGGCATACCATTATGGTTTCCATTATGGGTAAACACGATATCTTCATTAAAGGAAGTGCGGACTACCGCCCCCTCAAAGTGATTTGATTCGTTAATTCCATATGTGGGACGTATAAAGGATGGATTTAAAGTTATTATATATGATTTTATACTGGAATTATAATATACCTCTATATCATTATTATTTATTTCCATTAAAATATGAGATAGAAATGAAAGTAGCGTTCATGCGTACGTACGACTTACCATCTCCATGAACGGTGCATTTCATTTCTTATCCACAAATGTAATGTACTATTATAAGTACATGTATATAATGGATATATATGATGAATTATACATCTAAATGATGAATATAATTCTGGAATTAAAATATTCATACCTCTCATTTAGTTTTAATTCCATTAATATGACAATGAAATGAAAGTAGCATTCATGCGTACGTACGGCTTACCGTCTCCATGAACGGTACATTTCCTTTCTTACCTCTAAATTATTATGTAATATTCTAAATACATGTATATGATGGATAAATATTATATATATGATATCCAAATCAGGAATTTCATTCTGGATATAAAGAACCTTTGACCACACGAACAACATGTAATTATAAGAAGTCCACTTTCGACTTAAGAACCAAATATCGACAAAAAAAATATTATTAACATAAATGGTTACATAATATTTATAACATGGAAATAAGTGATATAAAAGGAATAATGAACTTGAAAAAGGTTCTTAAGAAATTATAAATTAACTCAAGTTTATTATTCAGGACGTTAAAGAATGATCGAGTCAAGTCGGACCCGAGGTAAGGGACTTCGTCTCGATCTCCATTCATTGAGGCATATTTCGTTTTATACACAACTTTCTTTTATACGGTGTATAAACCCCTTTGACTTTTATTTTTATACAAAATGAATATTTTTCTACAAATCATTTTACCAAATGACAAAAAGGAATGTTTTTTTAACGTACGCGGCGACAACGACCTTTTCCGCCGCTGCGAGTATTATTTGGTCTTTGGCTTCCTCAACAAGCCGTAATGTTTTTTTAAAATAAAATAAATACCATATAATATTCTATGTATTTTTGTATTTAAAATGGTTTTGATAAAGGATTCTATTATGTCAATATATTTAAATGATACATTGTGATTGAAATGTGGAAATGTTATCTTTCCTTTATATTGGTTTTATGTTTTATGATTTTATATTGGTACTTGGACATTTGATGGGTGGTTACATGATAAACCGTATGACGGGTGGTGCCGCGAATACCAGGACGTGTGGTTACATTATAAACTCCAATGCATTGGGTATGGAAGTCGGTCGTATGGCTATTCCATTAAATATGTATGGAAGTTGGCCATATGGCTATTCCATTAAGTGATATGTGTGGAAGTCGACCGTATGGTTATTCCACTTAAGTGTGTTTATGTCCCAAGTTGCCTTTATATGTTATGTGTTCTTGATATGGGTTTATGGTAATCCTTTGGTTACAAAAGGGTAAGTAATGATATTTTATTTAGTGAACAGTTTTTACTACTCATGAAGGTGAAGGTATTACTTTGATAAAGTATACATGGTTTACGTGATGTTTGAAAAACTAACAGTTTTCATTCTTTGTGTATCCCTTACTGAGCTTTTTATGCTCACCCCAAGTTTTTTTGAAATGTTTTTCACATGACTTAATGTGGAATAGGGTCAAGGACAGGATCAAGGGAAATTCATGCTATATAATACATGGAACTAGACATGTCTCTTTTTAAGTGTTTTTTTTTATTTTATGGAAACATAGTAGAAGTGTCTACTTTATAATCTTTTGAGATGTAATAGTTATGTCCTAATTTTCTAAAAATCTAAACCTGAAAACATCCTCAATAAGAATTATTCATTTAATTCAATATTAATTAAGGTTTAAGGTCAGGGCTTTATAGTATTGCTCTATTTGGGGATAAGATTTATGTTACATAATATGTGTACTTCATTGGATCATATGGTCATGTCTAGTGGTGTTTTTATGGTGTTATATTTTCATTCGACCGAATAAGTGGATGTTGTATAATTTTTTATTAAAAAATGTTTTAAGGGAATCCTGTTTTTCTTATAGAAACATTAAATTCCACTATTTTAATTGCATTTGAATTATAAATTTTAATTTTTAATATTGTTCCTCACTCAAGGAAAAAGGGGTGAATGCATGTGAATTTTCTAAATACATGTATTAGAGAAAGTGACATGTTAGAGAAAAGTGAGTCTTGTGGGGTGTTGTGTTATTTGAGTTCTGTATGGAATGTTGTGTGGTTTCTCATGAATCCAAAAAATGTGTTTTGAACCTATATGTTCATATTATATATGTGAGGGATAAAATTATTAAAATATTATGGCTCTATCCATATACCTTCGAGAAACGCACATGTTAGTTGGTAACTCATTGGGTGCAAAGGTCCTTAATCTGGCTTTTCTATCTTACGCTATAATGGGAAATATTTTTGTTCCATGTGGATGTTTCTTCAACATTGAAAGTTTCCCTTTGTGGAAATGATATTATTGTATAATTTACTTTTATTACCCCTTTGGTTAGATAATTTCCGATGGTAATAAAGACATTATGTATTCCAATTTTCATGGGATTCTAGTGGTTATGATTTCAGATTTTGAATTAATGTTTGGTTACCATTGTGAATATGGAATTTTTGAATCAGTTTTTTTCTTTTATCACATTGGTGGTTGATTTAACATGTCATTTTTTATTCCCCCAATTTAGGGGTTTGTTTGATAGTTTTTTTTGTCTTTTAAAGTTGGTTAATTTAGATTCTTGTGGTTGGGATACACACCACATACATCATTGAACATTATTCTATTGTAAATCAGTGTAAGATCCTTTCAAATGATGGGCACCCAGTTGTGCCTCCTTATATTAAAAATCTAGTTCAATATGTATGGTATCTTTACATTAAAATTAATTTATTAGAAATTATTTCTTTGATCTTCACTTTGAATTTAACTTTGGTCTATTGGGGTATTTCCTAAGGATTTTTTGTACCATGAATTTAAAATTTATGGTTTGGGTTTTCCTATTTTCTTTGGGAAGTGTTATGATTTACATTTGATTATGTATAATGTATAAATGGCTCTAGTGGTTGGATTATTCATTGTGACAATAATTTTTTCTTTTAATCGACCATATAGAGAAGATATAGCTTTTGTGGGTAGATGGCGAATTATAGGGAGCCCATTATGGTGTCCCATGTTAAATATTTCATATCTTTATTTACATTAATGTTTTGATTTATTTATTTTCATTTTGTGTTTTCTAGGAATCTACATGAGATATGCAAGAGTATAAATTTTTAGATTAGGCATTTTTTTTATTTCCAATGGAGGAAAGCATTATGGTGGGGAAAATTGTCACACCATAGGTTTTGATTCCATTCATAGACCTAGTTCATTTATGAGACTATGTCTTTATCACAAGTACTGGTTGTGAAAGGATAAAATTTTGAAGTTAATATTCAATTTATTTTCTAAAAAATATATATCATTGGTAATAGTTTTTTGGAGAAATGGATCATATGAACCTTAAAACAAGTGGCGCACATTTGGAACATAATTAGGGGAAACTATGCTCCCCTTTCTGAGTAACTGTGTGGAAGGTGATGGTTTTTTGTGGAATCTACCACATTACTTGGGGATGATACATCATTCTGTGTGGGAATACCATGTAGTGGGTCCCTCTTAGACCTATATGGGGACAACTTTTACTCACATGTTGGTAAACCATTCTTGATGATCAGGTCCTTATATTTTTTTAAATAACCTATGTATCCTCTATGATTTTAGAACCATCTCCCCTTTACACATCCCGTTATTCCTCCATATCCTAGGCTGCATGCGCTCTTCCTCGAGGAAACATTTTTCTCCCATCCTTTTTGTTTTTTTGTGTTATTTCCATGATCGCACAATTAAGTTCCATTTCATAATGTTTTCCCTAATTTTCATGTGTTACATACCAGTTTCTTTGGGTTAAAAATCTCTAACATGTAGGGTGCTCAATTTAGCGGTGAATTTATTTCTTTAGGGTTCAATAATGATTTCTTGATAAAATTTATTTTTAAGGTAATGTGGTGGTGTGGTTGTGGTTTTTCACAAATTAAGGTTGTCTCTACAATTGGGGTTGGTGTTTCCATGACCATGAATAAATATGATTTCTCAGTTAATTATCTGTATTCTATGAATAATTTTATTGGTTGGAAAATTTTTAATAGGTTTTGACATGGTTATGTGATAGAAATGGATATTTATAATGGGAAATTGTTTTGTTTTTCATTGTTCTTTATGGTGTTTCTTCATGAAGTCATTTTTATGATTCGTTTGAAGGGTGAAAGTGTGTTTTTTAAAGCACTAGAGGTAAATATGTATTTAATGTGGTAGTTTGAAATAAATTTATTATTTTGTATTAGTGGAAGTTATTGTGCACATTTGAATGTGATTTTTAAATATTTTAATTGATTTGAAGCATGTTTTAAAATGAAATTAGTATGTGTATTTATTTATAATGTGGGATTGGCCCATTGAAATGGTTAAATAGGTTTTTTTCATGTAACATTGTTAAATGGATTTTATTTTTAGTGAATGTAATATGAAATTTTTTAAATGGTTTTGGTTGGAGTAAAATGGAATGTAGATTGATTATGGAAAATGGTGATTCCCTAGTTTGTTTATAATTAATGAAATGTATCTAGGAAAAGGGTATTTCTATAATTTGAGAAAAAAGGGATTGATCCCATGGTAATCCTTGTAATCTTGGTGGGACGACTAGATCTAGTACGCTATAGATATGTATGTGGAATGATGTGGTTTCACTTTTTTGGGAAAATGATTTAAAACCTAACTAAAAGTTTAATATCACTGTAAACCACTAAGACCATGTGGTTTCCTCTCCTAGTATCTCTTACATGAGAATGATAATGGTTCATATTACTATTCAAAAATTAAATAAGGTATGATGATATAGTATCTCACTCGATCTAGATTTCCCTTAGTGAAATACCCCTGGTCCTCCCTTGTTTCAATGAGACTAATGTGAGGTGGTCTATCCATTGTGAAATAGTTAAACATGGGCATATTTAATTTTAAAAAAAATCATTTTATTAATTCATTCATTTTTTAAATGTTACCATTAGTATTTTTTATGTGACACTATTGAGAAAAAATCTTTCTATTAAAATGTTTTCTTTGAAATTATATAATGGATTTCACATAATTGAGAATTTTAAATTTTATTTGGATGTTATATAATGGAATATTTTTCTTTATGTGGCATCCTACTAGGATTTTCATCACACCCAACACACACATTTGGGTGTTTGTATAATTTGTTATGTATAACCATGGTAAATGAGAGATGTGCCATAAGGATATTGTTGTTTGGGACGCTTGTGTTTCCCCTTTTTGTTGGTGAGGGAGATGGTGGATTGAGGTTGATGTTCTTTTAATCACATGATGGTTTTTGGAATGTTTTTAGTTTCCATTCCATTATAGTGTTTTGGTTTTTGGTCAATGTTTTAACACCATGATTCTAAAAAAATTACACCTATTCTATTTTCGGTTACCCTGTTATATTTTTTTATTATTATGGTTTAATATTTTTTGTCCAAATTTGCGAAATCAAATCAGAATAAAAATATTGAAACCCAAAAACTATTTTTCAGCCTATTGGGATCAATAAGTTCTTTCGTGGAATGCCACAGACTAGGATAGGTATCAACTTGGATAAAACCTCATATTAGTTCGTGAAACCAGCTGTAAGACCAATCTTCATCATTTCTGATACATTATAGAATGTTATTCTCTTTCTACACAAGATTTTTGGACAATAATCACATTTTTAAAATCTTCAATATCATCAATAACTCTTTGATGCGTTTTTTTTTGAATTTAACATCCTATTGATCTTGCTAGGAATTTGTTATATAAAATATCATCTTTCCAGATCATGAAAAGAAAATAACTTTAGCTGTGATTGTTTGGATGATTCTATCTAGTATATAATTCGAAAAAATTGGACTCCATCTATTGTGTCTCTATTTAATTCCACTCAATATACTAAACATTAGTCTAGTGTGATATATTTGATACTCCACTATTCAAATTTCTTAGTCTATTGATTCCTTGTCCAATTATAAAATCTCTACACGTTGATCCTTCTACATCAAGCAATGAAACATGACCCCATGATTATATTCCTAAATTCCATAAGAACATAAGAGTATCTTATCATTGTATCCACTTTATCATATGGATATTGGTATGAGGCATCTGTAAATTATTTTTATGAATAGTGTTAAGATATAACTTTTATAAAACATTGAAGGTATCATCGATAGATTCTCTTGGCACAAACATTTCACCACATCCAATCCACCTCACATGAATAGAGGAATAAAATTTTTTATTCTATACCATCAGGAAATTTATATGTTTCTTCTTCCAAAATAATTTTTAAGAATACTAACATATTTTACATCTCAAGTAAATTTTTTCTTTTGATGATTATCACTAATTTTGAATCCTCTGAAATATTTATCAAACATTATTAACATTTTGAGAAGTAAAAAAATAGCATTGAGAACCCTTAACATCTATATATTACAAATTTTGAATGATAAGCTCGGTATTATCATAATTATGGGCATTACATAGTTTATATAATTCTCAATAGAACTCTATTTCAAAGGGTATTTATTTTTTCTTTAAATAGCATCACTCTATATGATAGTTTGAAATCACAAATATATAGTTTATAAACAGAAAATTATTATACCTAAGATATAAATTAATTCAATTACTATATTTTGGGTACCATCATCTAATAAAATCAATATTTCTTAATTTCTAACATCTCATATCCTTGTACGGTGTATTTTCTCACTCCTTTCTAATCGCTTCCATTAAAGGCATCATCTGACTGATGACCATAATTATTATAACATCTGGTATCTAAGTCAAAAGATCAGCAATCCAATTCCTCTCAGATTCATTAATTGAATTACATTCCTTCTCATGTTAGTGTTCTATCACATTTAACCATAAAATGACCACACAAATCACTATCTATTAGATCTATAATTTGTCTAGTTGATATTCAATTAACATTTCAAACAACATAAACATATCTATTCAATACTCTATATGGTTATCTTCTGACCTATAAAATATAATATTTTTCCACAATCTAATGATATATCTACTCCCCAATTCTATTTTAGATAAATCATTATTAATTTTCTTCAACTGATAATAACATATAATTCATATCTCTCATATCATTTTATATCAAATATTATTAACTCGTCCTTTAATCATATGACTTCACATGAGGAAAATATTTTTTCTATTAGATAATTCAGCTTTTAATAATGATATAATTTGTGAAAAATACTTATAAAACTGATTCTTCACACGTTATAGCTCATACATCAAATATCCCTCAATAAAATAGTTATCAATTTTTTCCATCCAATCATATTTTTCTATCAATTTGAAAACATCATATTAAAAATGTTAGTGGTAATTGATATTATAAAAATTAATGTTCACAAATATAACACCTTATTCATATATAAAATTATTAAAAGTTATGAAATCATGTAATGGATAATGATTAACAAAATAATTTCAGTTACATGATAAAAAAATATTACTGTCTAACTTTGTATGGAATATTTATTAAACTCTATAAGTAATGATTTCTAGCCCACATAAGAAAACATTAGTAACTATCATTCAAAAATAATGTTAAGAAAATCTAGAAATATATCCTATTTATATTATATAAAACACATGATTAAATATTTATTACAAACACTATCAACGAAACATTAAAAAACATTCCCCATATTTAAATTGTCAGTAAATATCCTCAGAAAACATAAAAAATATGAAATTCCAATATTTGATCTTAATGATTTCTCAAAAAATGATGGTATTTTTTTATTACTTATTTTATTCTTTTCTCCCCAAAATTGAAAATAAAATGAAAATGGTATCATAGATATCATCATGGATTAAATTTCATCTTCATAGAATGTTTAAAACAATTATCATGATAATAATTATGGGACATGATTCTAATAAAAAATTTACTATATCTAAAAAATAAGAACTAAACATGGTGAAAATGAGGGTTTATGAAATGAGTTAATAATCTATAATATCAATGATTTCCACAACTCAACATACATAGAATAAATTCCCCATTCTTCTTCAAAAATCATTATATTAGTGGAACTCATAGTAATTTTGTTAAGGAAAATGCATCACCCATCTTAACAAACATTCCAAAATATATCACATATGTAAACCCATCTTCTCAAACACAAATAATTTCCAATATTCATTAATTATTATTAATTTAAAATATAATAATCATACCTCCACATAGAATTTTTTTCCCCACAACGTTTTCCCTTCACTGCACATGGTGGTGGTAGAATGGTCCATGAAGGGTATCACATTTTCTAATAAAACTTAAACAACAGCCAACAAATGTCCATACCTGATCCCCATAAATTATCAGAATGTTCGAATTAATAATAAAATATATTTTAAATTAGGAGAAAACTCATATATCAATATATGTAGTTATTCTAATGAGAATATTCTCCTTGTATAAATTTCTTTTTCTAATTCTTAGTTTTGAAAATAGATTTATTATCATATGTAGAATTATTGGAAGATGTTGTAAAATCCACTTCATATTTCACAATATCATTTTTACATAGAGTTTGTAACTTCCTCTTCATTAGTTTCTATTAGGAGGTTATGATCTCTATAGCATTATTATTAACATTCTTGTTTTATTCGTATCTCATCCACTTTTTCTTAGTCATTTACAGTATGTTTGTTGATAGTTTTTTTCAAGGTTCATTTAATGTTATGAAAAATATTCATTCACATTACATTAGCAGAATTATTATTTTCCTCTATTATTCTAGACATGACTACTTAATCTCAAAAAAATAACAATGAACTATATCATTATCTATATATAAATTTAATTTCACTAAATATTCTTAAATTGATTTGTTTTTTTGAATTTAGTAAATTACACATTTATCTTATATTGATTCACGAACATTATCCACCTTCTGAATATTTTTTTATCCAACATAATTTATTGGATTTTATATCATTCATTTTTTATAAAACATCCCACTGATTCATACCTCTTACATTTAAGTGACTATATATACCAAAAAAAGTATTTTTTGAGTTTGAAAACACTACAATACCTATAATGGCATGTGAAAATCGAACATTCATAATTATAATAGTACTATTATTATGTTTTTTTGTTTTATTTAAAAAATTTGGAATATTTTGTTCATCAAGGTAAATTAATGATGAATTTTAGTGTTAAATAGTACATAATAATTTTATATTGTTCTAAAATCGGTAATATGTATCGTTACATAATGGTTACAAAATTTTTTTTTTGTTTAGAATCTGTAAGAACCTTATTAACTCAATTTTATTATTAAGAAACATTGCTTTTGTATTTAAATTCTATTATTCTTTCTCAGCCAATCATTATTTAGAAACAGTTAATATATTCATGAGTAAATCAAACATTAGTATATTTTAAATAAATTAATAATCACTTTTTTTACATTGTCTATATAATGATGTCAACATATGACACATTAAACCATTTTATTTCTAATTAATTCTCCATCACAATAATTTACGATCTCTATTTAAAATACCTTATACATCCTCCTTTTTTACTATCTCACAATTTATAAAATCTAAATCATTTAATTCACCTTCAAATATATCCTTTCCAACCTTAATATTTTATATTTCATAGGGGAATATCAAAAAATTTATTTAACAATCCCCCCATGTTCCTTTCATTCTTTAACATTATCATCGAGGTACAATGAATCAATTTATATTCTAATATAATACATAACACCCTTCCCATGATTTATTAATTAATTATTATAAATTTTATTTTCATTGAATTTCATGTTAAACTGATTTGTTTATACAAAATCACTAGTTTCTCGTATAGAATCACATTTAGTTCATAATTCATTGAAATAATGAACAAACCATGAAAGAACTTATATAATTTTGATAGATCAAAAATGCCTGGAAATCACTTGGTTTGTAATGATATAAAGGTTACCATGTGGGATATATTGGGACTCATGTTGATGATCATGGTTAACACATGTTTTGGAAAACCCTGCATCCAACACCTACATAGTTTCTAGATTTTGGAAAATAAAATAAAATATTGTAAAATGAAATTAAAAAATAATTATTTTTTAAATAATAATAATAATAATAATAATATAGTGATTATTACAATTATTGATATTTATATTATTTATTAATACTATTATTTATATTAATAACATGTAACCCTTACCCCACATACCTGATTAGAAAACCCCCACCCGCTCAACATAGTTTGCTCGACCCACACATTATGGTTGATCCCTCGCATGACACTATCACCTTTCCCTCCATTCGGTCATGGATTCTTCTCACAATTAATTGTGTATGATTCATATCTATACAATATTACTAGTGTGGGAGTGCATGATTGACCTTTACTATGACAATAGAATTATAGGTTGGGCCTATGCGGTAATATTGGTTGGCCCTAGAATGGTACTACTTAGGTGACCATGTCATCCTTGATATCATTAAATTCATTTTTTCTTGATGAATTTCCCATTTTATATTCCCATTCTCCTGTGACAGAAATAGGTTTCAACCCAACCCCATGGATTTCATTTGATATTAAGAAGAGGGATTGATATCGAGATAAATAAGTATATACATTGATCGATTATTCACTCATTTACATTAACATGTTCATGTATATGTTTCTTAGTAATAGAGAGATCTAAAATTAATTTTTAACTGATGGGAGGAGCGATATGGTGAGTGGTACTTGTACGAAGCACATGAATTTCATTAAATAATATAAATAATATATGTAACATGAATATGTATCGTGGGATGGGTGTTAAAGGGACCCTAATTCCTTAAATAGAATATACATTTCAGGATGCTCTTCTCCTCATACAAAAATTGTTTCTCTCATCAAACGAGTTATCATATTACAATATACTATATTCAAAATATCCTCTCATGCAGACATGATATATCCACAATGGCGCGACACATACACCTACAGATAATGTTCTTCATGAGGCCACATGTGAGAGTTTACCATGTGATGTCACATGCACTAGTGACAATTTATAAGTCACATGGGAGAGTGAATTTCAAGACTTTACTATGGTGCATGACCGATATGGGGCCACTCTTTTTAACAAATTTAGAATTGATGAAATTTTTTAAACCCATGATTCTTCCTCTAATTAAATCATCAATACTTCCTTTCATATTCTAAATGGCTTCCCAAATGTTTAGTGTCTCTGAGGAACATGCCAATAATGTATCTACGATGTGATAGATTTTTCTGGTCTATATTATTACAATTCATGTTACACCATTCTTCCAAACTCTGGGAATCATACGATGAAAATAATCATAAATACCATATGATTAATGACCTTCCCCATTTTGGCCTTAGGATCCAAATTTTTTTACTCATCCAAAATCCACTAAATTAACTTCCTCTATACTGTTTCCAAAATTAAATGATCATTACCACTAAAATCATTACAACCAATTTAATATTTATCAATGAGGGAACCCCACCAACGACCCATGACGTGAATCATATATGAGTTCTCTCAAATGTGAAGGTTTATAATCCTATGATTTATAGAAATCAGTACATATAGATAATATTTTAATCAATAATTAACCATTAAAAAGGTATTTTAGATGACATTGACCATCTCTATGTACGAGGTTTCAGACAAGAGTTGGTGTGGGAATTCGGTTTTATCTAGACATGAGCATATTCTTTAAATTTTATAAAGGAAATTTTAATTTTTCGACTATTTGGGTGTCTCAATCATACATGTAAATTAATGTAGATATAATCATTATGTTGTCTATATAATATATCCCACAGAAATACAACCTTCATTTAACATACGACATAGTTGGAATTATCATCTAGGTTGTTTTCAAGATCTAAGGGGAACCCATTATTGAAGAGATGCACAATGAGTTCCCCTCACTGAATGTCATCGGTGATGATGCTGAATGGATTCCTATTTTTTATCATAATATATTTATGATAACCAAGGATATCATGGAAGAATACTTTCCCAATGGGGGATGTTCACTATGAGGTTTTTAAGAACTCTTTAATAGATCCAATAAGGGGATACATGAAAGAATACCATTGCATGTCATGTAATAGAAAATCAGTATGTTGTAGGTTAATTTTGTCACTAATTGGAATGAGTCCAGTACAACCAATGTGTATAATTTACTATCCTACAAACCCTCTAGGACACATATTTTTATTTATTTTATGTGATTTGGTTAAGAATCTATATGCTAATAATTTATAAATCTGATTGTGGAGTATGGATAGTGAAATAGTTCTTAGGGGCCATTCTAGAATAGTGGATTTACATTTTATTTGTATCTCACATCATAGTGAATATATATTAGGGAATATTTCCTATTCACATAAGGATTATCCATTTTAAAATTTCATGGACATTCTATGTTCAATGTAAATGTATTGCAACACATCTTTTTTATCATACTGTGTTGAGTGGAATTAGAGTTCTTGGTAGTTGTAACCAAATATTTGATCAGCCTATTTCTAGAATACCAACCATGTCTCTGATTTTTGGGAATCCCCAATGAAACTGGATATGGTAAATAAATAAAACTACTTTCAATATGTGGATCCCATAATCAGGATCCTCAATAATGATGCCAATGTTTCCGAATAACTGTTCTCGTATATGATTTCATTCATTGATGGCATGATACTCTCCCAAATTGATTTGGATATTATTTTTAGGACTATTCTCCTTATAGATTATAATTCCTTTTAATTTCTATATTGAAAATATACATATCACCTCATTTAAAACATTTATCAGATAATTACTTAATGGTGTCCCCAAAAATCTCAGTTTTGTTGGTTGTGGAGGTCAATCGAGTGGTCATTATACTATCTAAAATAAGATCAAACACATGGTGAACCTCATAGTATTATTAATAATAGATTTCATAATGTCCCCATGGGGTGTTAGCAAAGTTTGTGGCCTATAAAAAAAATTTTATGATGTATGTGTTGGGAAAATGTACTAGAAAGGCTCCACCAACTATAGATAGTGAAACTGGGGAGACATCATGAAATCCAAAGAGACCCTATGCATGATTTGATACTCCATTTAGTGTAAAAGGGATTATCCATTTATGTTTTACCCATAATGATCAATCCGTCTCCAACTAAAAAAATCTCAGAACCTAGTTTTTAATCCAACGACCATGAATGATAGAGTCGAGAATCTAGTGAAATAATGGCGTGCCAAGTCTACATCATAGCTGACTGAAGAAACCAAAAATAACATGCAACTAAAGGGAGTTTAATTTTGTTAGCAACATATCATATTATAGGGATCTATTTTAATCATACATGTCATAATAATGAATATAGAGATTATGAATATTTTATCCACACTAAATGCTATTTTTATTTTATCCTCTTGATGTTGGAATAAAATTCAGCTGTTGAAGATTATCATTTATTCCACAAAAATAATTTCTTTACTATGATTCGAGTTGTTCTTTTTGTGATTCTTCGGCCCATTTAAGGGGTTGATGATATAACATCACATGTTTTTATGCACCTTTTTTATCTAAATATAATTGAATTTTAATTTTTTTATTTCAATGCACTAAGACAATCATTCCATTAATACATCACAAAATCTAAATATAGAACATAAAATTGGATTATTTCATACGAAACACAATGTTTTCCAAAATTAAATTAAATACCGACATGGGGTATGTTACACACAACACTGAAGTTTCTACGAAACAAATTTTTATAGTTATAATAATTTAAATGAGGTAATTATTACTTTTCCATTAAACCTAGTAATTTGAATAGTAATACATAATTTTCAAATATAGGTTTTTTATGTTTTTATATATTTAAATATTATTCATAATGAAAGATAATATTTTTGATAACATCCATATATGATTAAAAATATTACATTCTCAAACGAATTACATTTCATGTTCTTCTCTAAAAAATAATAAAATTAATTTTAGACAGATTTGGAAATTTAATCTGTTAAAATTAAATTCATTTTGATTTTTATAATTTCAAAATTATCTTAAGATTAATTTGTGGGATTTGTCTAAGAATTATATTTTTTGATGAATATTGAAAAATACCTTATTTTAATTCAATTTATTTTTATTTTAATTTAATTATAAATATAAATTCTATTTTCACTTTGTTTGATAAATTAAATTGAATATATTTTTATCGATTCACCTAATTTGTATCATTTTATGTAATCTCAAAATTAAATTTGATATATAAACATAGAAAACTTTTGAATGATTTAACTTTAAAAACAATCATTGTCGACCTGACAATGGCATCAATTTACAATTAACATCAGTGACATCTATGATTGGAATTTTAAAAAACATATTATATTTTTAGAATCATCATAATAATGTCTAGAAAGGTCAATATTGTTTTTGAAAACAATATTAGTGAATGTAACTAAAATTATTTACAATGATTAAGAGAAAAATGTGGATTATAATGTACTAAACCTTAATTTTAATAACCAATTAGACTGGTGATCTTGTAAAACACCAATATAATATCCATTATTAATTGTGATCCTTATTTTATTATTTTTTTCTTATATGAATTTTTAGTTAAAATTTTGGTTCACCTAAATTGTTTTCAAAAATTCCAAGTGTTTCCTATCCATTTTCTATAAAGGCCCCAACTACTCCCTCTACATTACACCTCTAAAACCACATAGGATCATCCAGGATATGAAAAATACACTTTTCCAAAACCCTCCCTTCATATTATAGTCACCCCCTATGTATGGAATCAATCAAGGTAATCCTTTTTCAACAAACAAAAAGTAGTTACCCAATTAAGAGGAAATTCCTTTTCATAAGATCCATTCATATATATTCATTATCCACACAAACCACTCTTTTAATTCCATGGATGTATAAAAATAAATTATATTATATATAATTTTTTTTTATTCTATCATTTTTCCCTACACAAACACACATTTCCATCTAATTTATAAAAAATATATAGTTTACGTCTACGAAAAACAACCTCCCAACAAAACGATGATTTCTAATTTTACATTTACCACATCTCATAGTGGAAATATAGATTGAAACTATGATTAAATATTTTATATATTATATTCATTATGTATTTATTCTTATGTAATCATTTTCAAAAAAATATATCATTCTACATTCCACATAATTTAAATTTAATAATTTTGTTTGATGAAGTGTGGACTGCTTCCCCCTCAATACGATTTTATTTATTCAAACATTACATGGAATGTAGCGAATATTAAATTATTGAAATAATATGATATATATGAAATAATAAATATATTTTATTTATAATATATATATATATTTCATTTTATTTCATTCTTATAATATGACAATAAAAAAGGGAAACAATGATCATGCATACCTATGACTCACCATCTCCATGACCGATGTTTTCCAATTCTTACTTATATTTTCATGATATTATAATAATACACGTATACTAAAAATAATTTTTATTTGTACAATTTTCAAATTTTTGAATCATGATATACTTAAAGGAACAATGATATAACAATGTAATACATATGTGAAGAAAAAATAGGATATTACCCAAAGTGAAACTTTAACATATGATTGTAATCAATACGATAATATAAATACAATATAGAACAATATATTGTATTGAATATAAATTTTTTTTTGGTATATTATTTATAAAATATTTATATTAATTATATAGGTTTTTTAATTGGGTATGATGTGATTCAAACATAATGTATGGGTATTTGATCTCACATTTACTTCTGTGAGATACATGCCTTAATCACCACTCACTTATTTTGTGTGGTGTATATGCTTCCTAGTAATTTATTCTAGTCTCTTCTACATAACTTTATTTTTATTAAAATATACATTTTATGATCATTCTTTTATGTGGTTTCTTTTTGAAAAGTAACAATATCGGTAAAAATGTATTGTCTCACATTGAATTATTTGACACTCATGTTTTATTATTAACCTAAATTATTTTTGGATATGTATTATATCGTGATTATCATTATTTTATTGATATTTTAGAATTCATGTAATTTCCCTTTCGTATATTATGATTATGATCCCATAATAACATAGTCATAAGACTTTATTAAAAATAATGTCATCATTTTTTGAGATTATTTATGATTCTAGTTCAATTAATACAATCTCAGGATTTATCTCTAATGTAGATACGAGATGTTTATTGTCATATAGTTATTCAATATGTAATAATTTATTAGTAACATTTTCCACTAATTTTTTATTAAGATAATTTTTTTAATTAAATTGTAACTTTATTTCTCTTTGATAAAAAATATATTGTATTGAAAAACAATGTTTTCATTAATTTTTTCAAAAGATCTCATGATCCCATTTTCAATTAAAATGGATTTTTAAAAATCGTTTCATTGTTTCCAATTATTATTATATAATTTATAAAATTTATCAACAATGATTTATTTTTTCAAAATGTTTTATGTTCTAAAAATAATTTTTCATTGTAGAAAGGATAATTTCATCATGAAATACGTTTAAAAGATATTTCATAATTATATCCTATATAATATAATATCAACTGGTGTAACTCATTCCATTCAATGGAAACTATTCAATTTTTTCATTTATATTATTTATATAAATGGATTATGTTTTTATGGAATTATCTTTATGAAACTCATTTCACCTTCACTTGTTATATGCTTTGGAAACCCGCTTCATTTCATGGATTATTTTAATGATGAACTTATTATAAAACCTATGTTTTTTAGGTTATGATAAGATTAAATTTTTATATTACTAATTTCATTTAATTGGTTATTATGTGAGTATTAATGATCTTCTGGCATATGTATATATTAATTCATTATGCTAAGTTTGGGAACAAGATCTATGCCCAATGAATTGAATAAATATTTATATCTCAAGTGACTGATTGAGATGTTCATGGGATTAATCCTCAGATACTAATATGGCCTTGGGAGATTACCTTGAATACCAAGATGGTATGAGGAATGACCTCATGATAATAAGATGTCCATGGAATTGAACCATTACTACCATGATGGTATGTCAAGTGAACCCATACTACTAATATGCTCTAGTAATTGATGCCTTAACTACTATAGAAATTATATTATATATGTATATGTGTCTTCTAAAATTCCATGTATTATTCCTATGTTATGGTATCATGTATTATGATCATTATTTCCCTATTACAGATTTCCATGATTTATTAAATGTGTCATGTTTATGAAATTTGATATGAAGGCATTATTATTTGATTTTCATGATCATGTTATTATACCATTATGATTATTATTATGATTGTCTATCTTCATTGATTACCCATACTGAGCATATGAGATTACCCCTTTCCATGTTCCCTAACCAATTTGTATGAATACATTTATTATGATTGACTTATCAAGGAAGGGTTTTAGTTAGGAAAAACATAGTGGGAGACGATGTGTCTCACATATGCACCCGGGTTTATGATTCCGTGTTTCCACCGGCTATATACTATTATGGCCATTAGGAATATGTTTCTATTGCATTATATTTATTAATAAAAAGTGATGTAATGTTTATATTTGAAACTCTAGGTTCACTAATGTGGGTTTTAGTGAATATATTTAGTTGAAATTTGGAATCTATGTTGATAAAGTCACAGTGAGAAGACTAAAGACATTTGTTGGGATATTTTTATAAATAATTAAAATTAAAGTAAAATTTCATGGAATTTTTGTAATGAATATAGTTATTGGTTTTATATAATTACATCCATGTATAGATACAATAATCGGATGTGTCATGATAATAGATATAACATGGGTTAAAATCTTGAAATAAATGTTTCAGGCCTACATTAGGGTAATCTGGAATAGGAAAATGGGCCCTACTGAACACATAGTTTGGCACCCCTAGGGGATATGATTTGGCAATTCACAAACTCTTAATTAACCATCATGAGGGATTTATGATTATATTGGTTATGAATAACATAGGATAAACATATTGTTTTAATGATCATTGAGGTTTTCATAATTTAGGCTTCATATATGTGACTTTTCATGATTATGTGCATCTGTATTATGATAATTGTTTCTTACTATAAGTATTTGGTTTTAGTCAATGACTAGAACCATATGGAATCACAGTAACAGTAATTGCAATAGAAAATAAAAATATTTTCCTCATGAGGAACCAAATGAAATGTGGAATGGAATGAAAAACCTCATTGCAATGATGACAAAACATTCTCAAGATATGCATCATGGTGGAATTATAAAAGAGAAATTGAGGAAACAACATTTTTTTAATTCATTAATGATCTAAAATCCACTTTATTTTATATGGTGATCTAATCCACTTGTTTAAAAATAATGGATCAATACTAATGAAAATATAATATGAGTTCCCTAGTATTGGGAGCATGAGAAAGTCATTCTGGTTGTCCATATGTTGGAAGGAGAAGCTGACTGATGGTGAACTTTAAACAATAATACGGGGCCACAAGATGAGATTGAGTACATAGAATGGAAAGAGTTCCAAAAATTAATTTTGAATACGAAATTTCCTTGGATTGTTTATATAAAATGGATACATAGTTCCTTGAGATAAACCAAATGGTTGATATGTTTGTTGGTACCTACGAGGTTAATTTTACTAGACTTCTAAGGTACACTTCTGGAATTTTCATCTAACTCAAAATTAATGTTGATTAGTTTTTTAGTGGCTCAATGTTGAGACTCTTAAAGAAGTTGGTCATAAGGTACCTTTTTAGCTATGAATAGTTTTTTTGTGAAATATGCATTGAAATGGAAGTCAGAGTAATATATCAGCATCATAGTTGGAACAAGAAATGGAAGATGGAGTTTCATGGAAAATATAAAAATGATTATTTGTAATGATAATATTTACATTTGGCTCTATGTGCGTGAAAATGAATTGATGAAAATATTTTATGGGGTATAATAAATATTTTAAATACAGACTAGAAGTTCGTTAGGATGTTGTTTATCAATTTGATGGGAAAATGTAAGCTAAAAATTATAATGGAGATAACAATGAAAATAATACACATCCCATGATTCAATGATAAACGTGAATGTGGAATGGGAATTATGATAAATAGTTCCCAAACAAAAGGGCTGGTGATGATGATTGACATCAGAAACCTGTTATGATGAAGTGCAATGGGAAACCTCATGAAATAAATATTTATAAAGAGTAGTGTGATAATAACATGATGAAAGTCACACATACCATCCAATATAGAACTAATGATGTTATATATATTTTATTTTTCTCCCCACTATTTCATATAAAATGAAATTTCTATTTGTTTTATGATTACACCAAAACAAATAGATGCTGAATTAAGAGTGAACACCCCTAAAGGTTGGATGATGTAATCTGGAGTCTATGAATCCAATCTAGTTCATGTATGTGGGAATGTGCTTCCTGTAAACATTTTCATTCATCCTTTGGTTGAATTTGATGTCTTCGTAGGAATGTATTGGTTTTCTATACCAAAATCTGACATTAGTTGACAAGGAAAATTGTCAAATTTGATATTTCAAACCCTCGTAAGACCATCCATCCATGTAATGATAACTATGGAAATCCTAAAGAGATTAAATCTCGTTTCATGTTCATAGTTCCCAATAAAAAAGGTTGTGTATCATAATTGATGGGTACAAAATCGATTTAGAAGATATGCCTATTGTTTGAGATTTTTTTGATGCCTTTTTGAATGAGTTGCCTAGCCTTCCATAAAAATGGGATATTTAGTTCTCATGAAAATTCATACAAGGTTCCACACTAATATCAAAAACTCTGTAAAGAATTTCTCTTTTGAGTTGCATGAATTGAAGAAGTAAATAATAGATTCAAAAAAAAATTTAATATATTTGGTACAATTCATTCGAAAAAATATAATGGATTTTTTATATTATTATACTATAAATATGATTATTTAGACTTCGGGTTGTGTGTTCTACATGATATAAAATAGATTATATTAAAATAAATATATACCAAGATTTATTTATGATCCGTTTTGTTTCTCAGAAAAAAAAATTATTATTTTCAATGTTTATAAATCAAATGTGCAATAGTTTCCCCACGTTATAAGAAAATATCATTTTAAATTTTATCTTATTCTATATTATTCAAGCCTTAAAATATGACTATTCTAATATGAAACTAAAGATCATATGAATGGTCTATAAAACATAATCTTAATAAGATATCAATTTAAGTGAAAATGTTATAAGGATGGACACATAACTATGTTCTTATATATGAGAAATTAGTGGATTGTAAATATATATGCATTGAATGAATGGGTAAATTATTATAGAGAGTGAGAGAGGTCATTCATCACAAGAAATTGAATGATCAATGGTATGATATGGTCCTGAAAACCATGAAGTTGTGGGGATTTTAAAGGAAATTTGATTTGTTTATTTTAATAGTAATTGTATAAAATTATTATATCCTGAAATTAATCATAATGTTGTGGAATTAATTTACAATCATAGAATAAAATGAAGTATATTATAATGAATACATTATATTTCTTTAGAAATTTTCCATCCTTTTTGTGGTTCAATAAATTAGAAATTCATCTCATTCCCCAGAATTGAATTCCTAAAAAATATATTTATATTATTGAAGATAAAAATTAACTTTCATAATAACATAATAACAACAGGAGAGTGTAAATTCATTCCATCTCTATCAAAATATTTCCTAAAACCAATATTGTTGGAACTTGTCATATAATATATTACATTACTCTATGAACCTATGTAGTTACACCACTGGTTAAATAGAAATATGTTTCCATAAAATCATATAATTAAGATTAATGACATATTAAACATAGTATCAATGAGGCCAGGGGATGGAAGAAATCCATTTTCTTACTAAATTTGTTATTTTTTGACTTACTACCATTACGAATTCAATGGGTTGTCACATGGAATGTGAGTTATCATTTTTTTTGAAAAAAATAATTCATATAATTCATATAATTTTCCAATAGTGTAGTAACCCATATTTACATAATCATCAATGACAATAAAAATCATGATGGATACAAATCCCAAAAATAACATGTGAAAAAAACTAAATTAATTCATTTAAAAATATCATTTTAAAATACCAATCCATTGGTATGTAAATGAATTAATTTTTTTTCCAAATATATGATTAATCGTGTTACCTTTATACCACAAAAATTTTAAAAAAATTGGTTTTATGAAATTAATATTTTTGTCAACCTAAAACTAATAAACCCATGTTGATATTAATAAATATTAACAAAATGAATAAATATATGATTATAAAATTTTATATTATACATATATGATTCGATATTATTTTAACTTAAATATAGTTATTAATAATATTTCTAATGCTTAATTCATGAACCCAAATAATTAATTATTTCATTTTATTTAAATATTTTCACTTACCAATTTTATGGGTTAAGCATTATAACATGAAATTAACATTGATAATTCCTCTATTCACAATATTTATGAATACTAACAATAAATTTATTTCAATGTTGTGGCTTAATTCCTTCCATAATATTCATTATTTTTTTATTAGAAATTCATTTATTTACCAAATTCATTTCCACACATAAAAAAGTTTCATGTCCCATTATGAAACATTTCTAGGTTCCTCATTCCACATTTATATCATGACTGAAATAAATAGTTCTTTACTCTATGGTATTCATACCACATGTTCGTAGAGAACGATATCCTATTATTCTTTAATATGTATGAGAGTTAATAAATGAGTTGTTTAGTAGTTACATTTTGGATAACTAATTATGAATAATCATGATACATTTAACTCCTATAATAATCTCAATTGTGTTTTCCTAGTCAACATATCTTTCATTTTTTATAAATCTAAAAGGATTAGTTCATCGTCCAAACATTGACCAAAAAAGGATATTTTGAGAAATAATAATCATTATGGGAAATGACAAAAAACTATATTATTTCTAAATAATTACACCAAAATTTTCAAAAAATGAGACCTTATGTTTTTCTATAGATATCAATTTTTATCATTTATTCAAATTCTACATAATGGTTTGTATATAAAATATTAGTTAAGAAAACATATCCCCTGTGGGTGAAAAAATATGTGTGTAGTATGAACCCTTTTTTACTAGGTAATTCTTGAGTAAAGAACAAAAAAAATTTGAGTTATTCCCCCAATGAACAACTATGCTAGCTCAATTTCCACTTAATGTATCTAGAAATGGATTTATTTCTACAAATTCCCAAAAAATATATTCCTTACTATGAATTTTTAATGTTCTATTATACTCATCGTATAAAATCCCATGTAAGTAAAGAATAACATATTTTCATATCTATGTGTATTTATTACTTATATAGTGTTTTAGATGCTTAAAATGATAATATATCCAATCCTAACCATAGAATACTCTAATACATTTCAAAGATTATTTTACAGCCTTTTGATGGAGAACCATTTTTAAATATAACTTATGATAATTTTTTACGCTCTATATGTCAAAATAAATATATTATTTATAATTTAGACATTGAAATTTACTTTGGATAATTTTTTGGTATTTTTCTGACAATGTTCGTTTTTTTAATGAATAGTGCAAAATACTGTATTTTACTTAAAACTGATTTTTAATCTAATTTATTTATATGGATATATTATCTTTTTAATTTGTTTTAAAGTGTAATTAGAATATATTTTTACAATTTAATCCAATTTTGGTCATTGTAATTATTTTTACTTTGAAATTGGATATAAACAAGTGCCAATATTTTGATAGATATTGTTTCTTAAAAACACACTATTTATTTTGACAATGGGAATTATTATTAAATTAAATACTGCAATTTCTATGTCTGGAATTTGGTAAAATGGGTTCCATATTTGGATTCATAAGGTACAAATTATTTAATTAAGACTCTTGTTTTTTGGACATTATGAATAGTAACAGTGACAATTATCTTTAATTATCGTAATTAATTAGTAATCGGGTAGTTAAGGGCAATAAAATAATATCATAATACTATAAAATGTCCCCAAAATGTTTACAAATCCTTTTTATGAGTCATGGCCAACCATGGTATGCCTTTTTACAACTTTTGGACCCCATGGATCACTTTAGTGTGATAGTGAGCTTTTATTATATTATTTTTAAAGAAAGGAAAATATAACCAATGTATGTATCACCTAAGTAAAATATATTTATTTTTTTTTTATATAAATGATATTTTATGCTATAAATATTCATTGGAAAGAAAAAAAATATTTCCTACATCATGGTTTTTTTTATAATTTTTAGACATTAAATAAATAAATTTATTTATGACACCATGATGATGCATTTATTACATCATTAATTAATGATTTAAATAAAATGAAATGATATTGTAAAATATAAGACATAAACTTATCTAAAACCTATTGGATGGATGTATTTATAAATCTTATCACCTTATCCTTGAAATATATCCTTTTGTAAACTTTAAAATCTGGAAACCATTTTATAATAATGTAACATTTCAAGACTTCCTAAATGTGACCCACCTCCCTCTTTTAAAAGGACCCCACCTCTACTCCCTTACCCACACCACTCAGTCCCTTGGATCTTCCAACATCTACTCATATTATCTCTACACATCCATATTTTACTCATATATTCCTCACATTGGGCAGATGTTTTCCCAAGGAAGCCTTTGGCTCAAATCAAAAATAGTTACCCGATTTAGAGGTAATATATTCTCTCTAGTTTCATCCTTTAATTTTCCTTCTTCAGTCACCACTATCATCTTATTATTTGATCCCATAATAACACCAGTATCCTTAATATACTAGTACTTTTTTATGAAATGTATTCTACCTAAATATACACAGACCTCCGTCTAATGGTTAAATAACATATTGTTTCTGTGGGTGGTGAATTACTGCCTCATGAAACGATGATTGTTCAATATTTTTTTAACACCTTTCTTGGTGACCATTAAGATGACAATATATTTATATATGATATATATATTATGTTTGTGTTTTCCTTATTCTACTGTATTTTTCATTTATGTCATACCTTTATGGTTTCCATAATGGATAAATGAAATAATTTCATTTTAGGAAGTGCAGACTACCGCCCTCTCAAAGTGATTTGAATCGCTAATGGCATATTTGGGAAGTATAAAGGATGTATTTAATGATATTATATATGATATTATATTGGAATTATTATATACCTTTATATAATTTTGATTTCATTCCCTTAAATATGAAATAGAAATGAAAGTAGCGTTCATGCGTACGTATGGCTTACAATCTCCATGAACTGTGCATTTCATTTCATATCTCTAAATGTTATGTAATATTATAAATGCATGAATATACTGGATATATATGAAATATATGATATCTAATTAATGAATATAATTCTGGATATAATGAACCGTTGACCACTTGAACAACATATAATTATAAGAAGTCCATTTTTTACTTAAGTACCAAATATCGACAAAACGAACATTATTAACATAAATGATTAAATAATGTTCATAACATGGAAATGAGTGATATAAAATTTATAATAAACTTGAAAAATGTTCTTAAGAAACTATAAATTAACTCTAGTTTATTATTATGCAGATTAAAGAATGACTGAGTCAAGCCGGACATGAGGTAAGTGACTTCATCTCAAACTCCTTTCATTGATGCATTTTTTGTTTTATACACTACTTTATTTTATACGATGTATAAAACAATTTGACTTTTAATTTTATTCAAAACTAATATTTTCTCTATGAATTTTTTTACTAAATGACCAAAAGTATGTTTCTTTTTAACTTAAGTGGTGACAACGACCATTCCGCCACCGCGAGTATTATTTGATCTTTGGATTCCATAACAATCCGTAATGTTTTTAAAAGTAAAATAAATAACATATACTCTTTTATTTATTTTGGTATTGAAAATGGTTTTTATAATGGATTTGATACGTCAATATATTATGACTGAAATTCGGAACTGTTTTCGTTCCTCAAAATTTTTGTATGTGTTATGATTTTATAATGGTACTTGGACATTTGAAGGGTGGTTACATGATATATAAAATGACGGGTGGTGCTGGGAAAACCAGGAAGAGTGGTTACGTTTTAATCTCTAATGTGTTGGTTATGGAAGTCGGTCGTATGGCTATTCCATTTAGTGATATGTGTGGATGTTGACCGCATGGTTATTCCATTTATGTGTGTATATGTTCCAAGTTACCTTTATATGTTATTTGTTCTTTATATGGGTTTTATGGTGATCTTTTAGTTACAAAAGGGTATCCAATGATATTGTATTTTGTGAACAGTATTTACTACTTCGTATAGGTGAAAAGTATTACGCTTTATTAGGTATTTATGGTTTACTTATCGATATGAAAAACTAATAGTTTCCTTCTTTTTGAATACCTTACTGTGATTTTTATTCCCATCCCATGTTTTTGAAATGTTTTTCACAGGACATAAAGTCGAATTGGGTCTAGGATGGGATCATGGGAAGTCATTCTGTCTAAAACATGGAACGGGAAATGAAACGTTTTTTCAAGAGTTTTTATTTTATGAAAAAAATAGAAACATAGTAGAAGTGTCTACTTTGTAACTTTTTAGATGTAATAGTTATGGCCTAATTTTCTAAACCTCTATACCTAAAAAGATCCCCAATGTGAATTATTCATTTAATTCAAGATTAATTAATTTTTTATGGATGGGTCCTTATAGTTTGTATCAGAGGTCGGTTTAGATAAATTTAGGTGTTAGAATTCAATTAAATGATTATCCAAAAATATTTTTTTGCTCATAATGGTCTATTTGAAATAATATAGCATTTGATGATTACCATGTTGTTTCATCTAAGACATGTCTTTTCTAAATGGTTTTCCACAGAGGAAACATGGAAGGAGTTTTAGTAAGGAATACAGAAGGAAATGACCTTCCAAATCAGCATCTTGAGATGGTTGGAATTGGAATTGAATAGTTTGTTGTTGTAATGGCGTAGTTGAATCAAGCGATAAATGGTGGTGGTATCCATGCATGAGATCAGCCAGATTAACCACAAAGGAACATGATCGTGGTGGAACATTTCATGAGGCAACATCCCCCATCATTCAGAGGATCATCTGACCATGTTATAGCTGAAGGGTAGATTAATGTAATAGAGATGATTTTCAATGTCACGGGGTGTCCAAGAAATCAAAATGATATTCTTGCTGTTTACCATTTAGAAGGTGAAGCAGATCAGTGGTGGTCGATGGTTAAAAATATCAGGGACAGTAATAAGATTGATTCTCTTTACTGGGATGAATTCAAATGTATGTTCCTTGAGAAATATTTTCCTCAGAATGTTCAACATAGGATAGAAAAACAATTCTTGGAATTGAGGCAAGAGGACGACTCAGTGGAAGCTTACGAAGAGATGTTCACTCAATTGGAAAGGTATGCTCCAAATTTTATCCAAGAATTTGATAGTAAAATCAATCATTTTTACTCACTATTAAAGCCAAAATATCAAAGGGAATTATCTTATCGTGAGTTCAAATGAAATGAAAATCTTGTTCAATGTGCTAAGAAGGTGGAACGCGAGTTTTCCGATGATCAAGTGTTCTTTGAAAAACAACAGAAAAAGAGGTCCAGTTGGTAGGAAAAGGTAAATAATTCATTAAAGAAGCCAATAGTTAAGAAAACAAAATATCCATCATGTGATAAGTGTGGTAAAATTCATCCTAGATAATGTTTATCCATGTATAGAATGTGCTTTCATAGAGGTAAGTATGGTCATATTGCTCGTAACTATTTGGAAGATGGTCAAGAAGGTAAGGAAAAGCCAGTGTTAAGATGTTTTAAGTGTAAGTAAATGGGTCATTATGGAAATGAGTGTCTAACGAAGAACTCAACTAAGGGAAAGTAGCTATACTACAAGAAGAAAGGGGTGGTGAAAGCCTTTGCAACTACTTCAGTAGATGTTTGGCCATCAAATGAAGTAGTATCAGGTACACTGTTTATTTGTTCATATTATCCCAATGTGTTGTTTGATTGAGGGTCTACAGGTTATTTCATTTCTGAGATGTTTTCTAGTAAATTGGGAATTCCATATCAAGATATAAATCCTAAAATTATGGTAAAAAAACTATGGGGAAACATTGAAACAAAAAGAAATTATAATAACTTTTTATCCTTGTGTGTGGAAAGACTCTACAAGCAATCCTTATTGTTTTTCCTCTAGTAGAGTTTGATGTTATTTTGCGCATGGATTAGATTTCTATTTATCATGCTAAGATTGACTGCAGAGCTAAATAGATTTCTTTTTTAGAAATATTTTCAGTTTGTGAACAAGAATGAACCCTTAATTTTGATAACATATCAGCAAGATGAGAAACTAGTAAGCGATGGAAATTAATGTTACCTTGCACATATTTTTGAAAAAAATAACTATTCATATTACTGATGTTCCAGTGGTAAATGAGTATCTTGATTTTTTTTCTAATGATTTTCCTGGTATTATACCTGATCGGGAAGTTAAATTTACTATTAATTTAGTTCCTGATTCTAAGACAATTTCAAAACCCACTTATTGAATGGCTCATGTTTAACTTTTATAGTTAAAGAAGAAATTGCAGGAGTTATTAGATAAAGGTTTCATTTGACCTATCTCATCACCATTGGGTGGTCTTACCTTGTTTTTTAAATAGAAATATGTTTCAATGAGACTTTGCATTGATTATAGAGCATTTAATAACATCCCTATTAAGAACAATTATCATTTTCCTCATATCGATTATTTGTTTGATCAGCTTCAAGTAGTTCAGGATTTTTCAATGATTGACTTGAGGTTGGGGTACCATCAGTTGAAATTAAAATAAGTAGACGATATGAAGACCGCATTTTATACTAGATATGTCCATTATGAATTTGTAGTTATGCCTTCCGGTTTAACCAATGCTAATATTGTATTCATGGATCTAATGAATAGAATTTTTCTTAACTTCTTGGATAAGTTTGTGGTTTTTTTCATTGACGATATTCTGGTGTTTTCTAAAATTAAATAGGAGAATGAAATAAATTTAAGGGTTATTATGAAAACCTTTCAAGAAAAAAACCTATATGGAAAATTCAGCAAGTGTGAGTTTTGGATACAACAAATTTCTTAACTTGGGCACAATGTTTCTAAATATTGTATAACTATAGATCCTGAAAAAACAATGGTTTTTGAAGAATGGCAAAGACCCACAAATATAACAGAGATTCATAGTTTTTTGGGTTTGGCAGGACTGAAGGTTTTTTAAAAAAATTGCACGTTTGTCCAGCCCATTGAATAAGCTATCTCAGAAGCATGTTAAGTATATCTGGAAAAAATAATGTGATGATTGTTTTCAGGAATTGAAATAAAGATTGGTGAATACTCTAGTTTTGTAAATACCTTGTAGGAATGGTGAGTTTTTTATCTATATTGATGCTTCATTGAAAGGACTTTGTTGCATCCTAATGTATAATGATTAGGTAATTTCTTATGCTTCATGTCAGTTGAAAACTAATGAGATAAATTACCCTACACATGATTTTTAACTAGCTATTGTTATTTTCGCTTTAAATATTTGGAGGCATCACTTGAATGGTGTAAAGTGTGAAATATATACTGATCACAAAAGATTAAAGTATAAATTCACTCAGAAACAATTGAACATGTGGCAGAGAAGATGGCTAGAATTTATCAAGGATTACGATTGTACAATTCATTACCATCCCGGAAAATCAAATAAATTGGCAGATTCTTTGAGTCAAAAAAGTAATGCTTCATTAACCATGCTAAGTTTAGAACTAGATCCATTGGTTTTTAGATTTGATGAGTATTGGAATAGAAGTTGTTTGTGTAGGAATTTCCTATCTTTTATATTAGGTAGCAGCGAAATCTTCTCTATCAGACAGAATTAAGAAAGCATAGAAGCAAGACAGTGAGTTGCAGAAAAGGTAGAGCTTGTTTAGAAGGGTTTGTTACCTGAATTCAACATTGATAATTAAAATTTTTTTAGATTTGGTAAGAGATTGTGTGTGACCTATGATTCAATGTTTAAGAATGAGTTGTTATGTGAGGCTCATTGTTCCCCACTTTCAGTTCATCACGGCAGTACTAAGATGTAAAAAGATCTGTGGAAGTATTACTGGTGGGATGGAATGAAAATAGATATTGTTGATTTCATTTTGATGTGTTTGAACTGTCAATAGGTTAAAGTAGAATGATAGTTACCGAAAGTGATTCTTCAGTCTTTACGAGTTCCATAGTGGAAACGGGAAAATATATCCTTGGCCTTCATTGTGGGATTAACAAAGACATCTCTAGGTAATAATGCAATTTGGGTTATTATTGATCGATTGACTAAATCTTCTCATTTCCTTCCTATTCAGGATATATTCTCTCTAGATCAAATTTCTCAGTTGTATGTTAAAGTGATAGTCTTGTTACATGGAGTTCCCCTCTCCATTGTATCTTATCGTGATGCAAGGTTTACTTCTATCTTTTGGAAATGCCTTGAGATGTTTTTGGGCACTGAATTAAATTTTTATACAAAATTTCATCCTCAATAAAATGTGCAGTTAGAATGAAAAATTTATACCACTGAGGATATGTTAGGGTCTTGCACAATGGATTTAAAGGGAAGTTGTGACCAACATCTTTCTTTGGTTGAATTTTCTAATAAAAACATTTTTTATTCCAGTATAAATATGGATCTGTTTGAGTCATTATATGGTAAATGGTGTCGAACTCTAACTTTTGGGGATGATGTAGTGGAAAGGAATCTGATCGTACAAGAATTGGTAGAAGAGTTGGCAGAAAATGTTCAACTGATACAAAAACACATGAGAACATCTGAGAGCCGGCAGAAAGGTTATATAGACAACAGGATGAATAATCTCTTTTTTGAGTTTTGTGATCATGTCTTCCTCAAAGTTTCTCCGTGGAAAAGTGTGATGCATATTGGTAAGAAAGGAAAGATGATTCTGACATTTATTGGGCCTTATGAAATACTGGGGAATGTTGCATATGTTTCATATAGAGTGGAATTAACTCCATGTTTTTTGTAGGTACATAATGTTTTTCATGTTTCAGTGATGAGAAAGTATATGCCACATCCATCTCATTTTTTGAGTACAGAGGTGGTTCAGATGGACTATAATATATCTTATGAGGAACAACCGGCCTAGATTCTTGACCATAAGGAGAAATTGTTGCAGAACAAGGTGATTCATCAAGTAAAGGTTCTATGGAAAAACCATATAGTTGAAGAGGCAACATGGGAATCTGAAAATGCAATGAGGGATAAATACCCCCACTTATTCGATAAGTAAATAAATTGTGGCGACACAATTTCCTAAAGGGGTGAAGGATGTAAAATCCCATGTAATTAAAGAATAATATATTTTCATATCTATGTCTATTTATGAATTATATAGTGTTTTAAATGATTAAAATGAGAAAAAAATCAATTCTTAAGCATAGAATACTCTAATATTTTTAAAAGATTGTTTTACCACCTTTTGATGGAGAACCATTTTTAAATCTAAATTTTGAAAATTTTATAATCTATATATGTGAAAATAAAATTTTCTTTAGAATTGAGACATTAAAATTCAATTTGGATAAATTTTTGGTATTTTTATGACAATGTTCATTTTTTAATTAATAGTGAAAAATATTGCATTTTACTTCAAAACTGATTTTTAATCTAACTACTTTATGTGGTTAGATTAAAATTTTAAATGGTTTTAAAGTGTAATTAGAATATAGTTTTACCATTTAATCCAATGGTGGTCATTGAAATTAGTTTCACTTTGAAATTGGACATAAAAAAGTGTCGATCTTTTGATAGATATTGTTTCTTAAAAACACGATATTTGTTTTGACAATGTAAATTATTTTTTAATTAATTTCTGCAATTTCTGTGTTTGGAATTTGGTAAAATGGGTGCCATATTTGGACTTAGAAGGTCCAAATTATTTAATTAATACTCTTTTGTTTTTTAGCATTATGAATAGTGATAATGACAATTATCTTAAATTATCGTGATTAATTAGTAATCAGGTAGTTAAGGGTAATAAAATAATATCATAATAATAAAAAATTACCCCAAAATGTGTCCAAATCCTTTTTTGAGTCATGGTCGACCATGGGATGCCTTTTTCCCAATTCGGGACACCATGGATTCACAATAGTGTGATAGTTACCTTTTATTATATTATTTTTAAAGATAGGAAAATATAACAAAAGTATGTATCACCTATGTAAGACAATTTTATCTTTGTTTATATAAATGATCTCTTAGTCTATAAATAGTTATTTGAAATATCAAAATCCTTCCTAAAACATGGTATTTTTTTATAATTTTTATACATTAGATAATTAAATTTATTTATGACACCTTGATGATACAGTTATTACCTCAATAATGAACGATTTATATAAAATGAAAAGATAATGTAAAATATAAGAAATACACTTGTCAAAAACCTATTGGATGGGTGGATTTAGAACCATTATCACCTTATACTCCAAATATATCACTGTGGGACCTTAAAAATCAGAAAACCATTTTATAATAATGTAACATTACAAGACTTTCCAAAAGTGACCCTCCTCCCTCTTATAAAAGGCCCCCTCCTCTACCCCCTTACCCACACCTTTGAAACCCTTGGCTCGTCCAACCTCTTCTCATATAATCTCTACATATCCTTATCTTACTCATATAATACACACATTGGGATGAAGTCTTCCCAAGGAATCTATTGGCTCAAATCAAAAAGAGGTACCCGATTTAGAGGTAATGTCTTCCCTCGAGTTTCTTCCTTTTATTTTCCTTCTTCACTCACCACTAGATTCTAATTATTTGATCCCATAATAACACCAGTATCCTAAATATAATAGGATGTTGTTATGAAATAGATTTTACCTACACTTACACACACCTCCGTCAAATGGTCATAGAACATACTGTTTTTGTGGGTGATGAATTACTGCCCCACGAAACGATGATTGTTCAATATTCTTTTAAAAACATTCATGGTGTCCATTAAAATGTCACTGTATTTATATATAATATATATTATTTTTATGATTCCATTCTGATTATGTATTTTTCATTTATGTCATACCTTTATGGTTTCCATAATAGATAAATGCGATAATTTCATTTTAGGAAGTGCGGACTATCGCCCCCTCAAAGTGATTTCAATTGTTAATGCCAAATGTGGCACGTATAAAGGATAGAGTTAATGATATTATATATAATATTATACTAGATTTATAATATACCTTTATATCATTGTTATTTCATTCCATTAAATATGAAATAGAAATGAAAGTAGCGTTCATGTGTACGTAAAACTTACCCTCTCCATGAACGGTGCGTTTCATTTCATACCTCTAGATATTATGTAATATTATAAATTCATGTATATAATAGATATATATGATATATATGATATCTAAATCATGAATATAACTTGGGATATGATGAATCTTAGACCACATGAACAACATGTAATTATAAGAACTCCATTTTTGACTTAAGTACCAAATATCGACAAAACGATCATTATTAACTAAAATGATTACCTAATGTTTATAACATGGTAATAAGTGATATAAAAGGAATAGTAAACTAGAAAAAGGTTCTTCAGAAAGTATAAATTAACTCTAGTTTATTATTCAGGAGATAAAAGAATGAACAAGTCAAGTCGGACATGAGGTAAGGGACTTCGTCGCAATCTTCTTTCATTGTGGCATGTTTTGTTTTATAAACAACATTCTTTTATTCGTTGTATAAACCCCATTGACTTTTACTTTTTTCAAAAGGAATCTTTTCTATACAAAGCGTTTTACATAACAAGAAAATGAATATTTATTTTTAACATACACGGTGAAAATGACCTTTCTGTCGCCGCAAGTATTATTTGATCATTGACTCTATTAACAAGCAGTAATGTTTTAAAAGAAAAATTAATACCATATACACTTTTAGGTATTTTGGTATTGAAAATGGATTTTATAATGGATTTTATATGTCAATATATTGTGATTTAAATGTGGAAATGTATTCTTTCCATTATATTTTTTTTTTCTGTTATGATTTTATAATCGTACTAAGACATTTGACGGGTGGTTACGTGATAAACCAAATGACGGGTGGTGCTGTGAAAAATATGACGGGTGGTTATGTTATAACCTCCAATGCATTGGTTGTGGAAGTTAGTCGTATGTATATTCCTTTTAGTGATATGTATGGAAGTCGACCACATGTTTCTTCCATTTAAGTATGTTTATGTTCTAATTTACCTTTATTTGTTATGAGTTTTTATATGGGTTTAATAGTGATCTTTTGGTTATAAAAGGGTAAGAAATGATATTTTATTTAGTGAAGAGTATTTACTACTTCATATACGTGAAAATTATTACTCATGATTAGGTATTTATGGTTTCATTTTCGTTTTGAAAAACTAATAGTTTCCTTCTATGTGTATTCCTTACTGAGCTTTTTACGCTCATCCAATGATTTTGAAATGTTTTTAACATGACATAAAGTGGAATAGGGTCAAGGTAGGGATCTAGAAAATTCATCCTATCTAAAATATGGAACTGGACATGAATCTTTTTTTCAAGAGATGTTATTTTATGAGAAAAATGGAAACTGAGTAGAAGTTTCTACATTGTAACTTTGGAGAAGTAATAGTTATGGCCTAATTATCTAAAACTCAAAACCTGAAAATATCCTCAATGTGAATTATTAATTTTATTAAATATTGAGTAGTGTTTTATGGCTGGGTCCTTATATATACTCAATGTATCTAACCTTTTTATGTTAAATAATATATATTTTCCTAAATACAATTCCAAAATTTTATTCTTACAACCATTAAAATCAACTTCAATGGCTCATAACCTAATAACATGGAGTCAAGGTCTACATAATCTAATTGTAATAAGAGATATAGAATTTAATCAGGAAGGACTGAATAATTTAGTTGTGGTATTAATCTAGATACATAATTTATTCTTTCATTATATTTGAATACAAAAAATACAACATTATTGCTTTCAAAATTTTATTATTTCATCTTTTATTTCTTTGAATAAAATTTGTAGTACAAATATTGGGTTCCTAGGTATGAAAAAGGGTAAAATAAGATGCTAAATGAGAGTTATGTAAATTGGAAGCTATCATGAATCTATAATAATAATAAAAAAGAAATTTTATATAACTATACACATATTCCATTTATGTTAGCTGAATATCGTGAATCGAGAGGGATTGATCAATATGGAGAGGTATATAACTAAAAACATCTTTAATTTTATCAATTAACATATAATCAATTTCATCCATAGATAACATCATCATGAAAAATCTAATAAATAATATTAATTTAATTCGTTATGAATGAAATTATTAATTATTTTATGTCATAATTTTAGACAACATGATTAGTCTAACTTGATTGGATTTCACAATATTATTTTTTAATATAGTTTTTTACACACATATTGTCACAATACTAATTATACTCAAGAGATAAATGATGCATTCATTGGTGATATAATTTCCATCCCTAAATGTCAATAAATGTTCAATACATTCATCGTTTTTTGAATAATAGATTGAATTGATTAATAATGTTAATTATAGTCAAATTCACTTTCTGAGTAATGAACATAGATTTGACAATATTTCTCTAGGAAAAGAAATAAATTTCAATATATAACACCACATGTCAAAATGACATACAAATAAAGACATAAATATCAACTAAAAGTAAAACGGATATTTAGGGAACATTACTATGCAACAATAACATGATATTGAATATTATAATGGAAAGTTATTGACCAAAGAAACAAATTAGTAATGTGAATAATATTACCTTTATTGGTGAAAATGATCATATACAAACCATAAAATTAATAAGGCTGGTATTAATACAATATATCCCGAATGGAGTATAATTTAAAAAAATGAATTTTGTCGTCCATGAGGAAAATATACTTTTTATAATGAAAATGTTACTAAAACTATATTACCAAAGAATATCTGGAATTTTTTTAAATATGATTTGAAAAATAGGAAGTAATATTTACAAGGTTAGTTGATTATAACTGCAGGAAATTCCATACATTCAATACAAGTAAAATTAATGATTCCATTATCATTTTCTATAAAAGCAAAATTTTCAAATATTTGAAAAATTCATGGGAACTGCATTCAATATTTTTTTCAAAGAGTTTACAAATGGTAAAAATTTAATTAATAAGTAATCTGGATAATGATAACCAACTTGAAAACCATTTTAGAAAACACAAATTTTAAAGAAAAATTCTTTTTCGACTGAAGAGAAAAATGATGTTGGGTATAATTAAAAAATTATTTGTTAAAAGATTTATGTTACAATGAGATGATAATATGGTAATATTACTTTAATAATGTAAATAAAATAAGGAGAATAAATATAAAGGTGTAAAACCCCAGCCTTAACCATTACTTAATCATGAGTTAAGTCATTAATTCCTATTGAGAATCTTTTCATGTTTAGAGTTTTAGAGAATTAGGCCATAACTATTACATTACATCTCAAAAATTACAAAGTATACACTTCAACTAAGTTTTCCATTTTTTATAAAATAAAAAACACATAAAAAATAAACAAGTCTGCTTCAATGTTTTATAAAGTAAGACTTGATCCCATCATTGAACCTATTCATCTTTATTTCTTGTGAAAAACATTTCCAAACATTGGATGAGAATAACAACCACATTAATGTTTATATTATAAGGAAAGGAAACATTAACCCATCAATAAATAAAAATAAATGAAACCATACTTTTCATTCACAACATAGTTCTTGAAATCATAAGATTTATGAATAATAATTAGAAATCCCAAATCAAAAAGGTAACATATGGCATACATAAAATAATTATGTTTTAGATTTCACAACTTCTTAGGGAGTTACATTTCGAATACCCATCATTGTATATTCCATAAATCTTTTAGGAGAAACATTAATGTTTACCTACGTCATGTTACCCAATGAATTGGATAGCTATCTCAGGCTCACAAGCTCTAGGTTTATCACAAAACCACCCATATATGTAAACAATACCCAATAACCATAACATATTCCTAAACATTAAACCAATCATAATATCACATTTCCACATTTCAATAACAGTATATATATTTTCATGATATTGAAATAATCAGTGATTTATCAAACAATTCTCAAAACCATTTAAAAACATTTAATAAATAGAATTTTGAATCAAAGTGTCCCATACCACTTTGAAGCTTTTGAAAGGAATTTTAATATCAAATAATTTATGTCCATATAAATTATTCCTTATAACAATTTTTAAATCATTGAAATTACTGAGAATTATTTAGAATAATAAGTCTTTTAATCATTTAAAATGATAATTTAGCTTGTGAGTTACTAACCAAATGAGAGACGCTTGAAAAACAATAATTGAGTAATAACATTAATCAAATATAGGAATACCTTAAGAATAAAATGTTTAATGATATAATATTTCAAAGGTCAGTATATGCACCATATAAACTTGAATTGATTGACAACAACACATAAGTCTCAGTGGAATGTAAAATGAGGCAAAGTCCCTTGTAAAGATCATATTCATAGATTAATGAAAAATAAATGACATAATTATGTGTAAAAAATAAGAATACAATACATATGAATGTATTTTATGTGTGAAGAATAAAATTTATTCACAAATATTCATATCAAGACATAATCAAGAATTTTATGTTTAACCTATAAAATTGAAATTGGGTGAAAAAGTTCGCTTACCTCATGTCTGAATTGACTCTTTTGTTCACTGTTCATCATGAATAATAAACATAAGTTAATTTATTAATTTTTCAGATCCATTTAATAGTTTTTTATTCAATTTAAATCACTTATTACATTTAAATAACATTTAAAAAATTATTTGATTTCATATCAGACATTTTTTCGATGTTCAGAATTTGAGTTAAAAATGATATTGTAATAATTGCAATTTGTCCATGTGGTAAAAATTACATTATATCAAGAATGATAATCATGAATTAGATATCATATATAATATATATATATATATTATATATTTATTTATAATAGTCTATAACATTCGGACAGAAGAAATGAAATGCACCATTTATAGAGACGGTAAGCCGTACGTTCGCATGAATGCTACTTTTATTTATTTATTTTTCATTTCTAATGAAATGAAAATATAATGATACATATGTATGATATAATTAAAAAATAATTTAATATGTTATATGATTTAAATAATTTCATTAACATTGTCATTTATACGATCCCTATATGGTATGAATGAGTCATATAACAATAATGGGGCGGTAGTCTACACTTCCTGAAATGAAATTATCGTATTTATATAATATATACATTTTTTTACAAACATATCTTTTCTAGTAAAATGATTCTTACTTTATTTATATTAAATATAAGAAAATAATATTAACTATTTAGTCTTTAATATCCAAACCTTCAATTTTAACTGATGGGATATAACATTATGATATATTATGATTCATTTACAAATTGTGTTTTGAGTTTATAAAAGTTGTAAAAGAGATTAAATTTCCTAAAATATATTTTTTGGGTTGTTTGAGATAAGTGTTCATGTCACAAACTATATCAAAAAAATATTTTCTTAATTTTATATTTTTTTGGTGTTAGGGAAATGAAATTCATTTTTAAAATCTTAAAAATATCATTATAGAAACAAAAATAATAAACATAGTGGTAAATATTTTTTTTTTTAATTTTAAAATATTAATTTTATGATCACTATAAATAATGAATATTTATATTTCAAAAATAAATAACGGATAGGACTAAATAGAATTGGGAATATAGAAATATAAGAGATATATATTTGTTTTGAAGGATGAGAATTATAATCCACATCATTAACTTTCATGAATAATAAAATTAATTTGTGAATTTCCATAAAAAAATAAAGGAAATGAATTAAAATATTATCATAGAATTAAAATATTTTCATAGAATTTTAAAATAACATTTAAAATAATATTAATGTTGGAAAAATCATGACATCAGCATATAATTTAATTGAAGAAAAATACCATGCATCATATTTATCATTCAAATTATAAAACCATTAATGCATTAAAATGATATAAATTTGAATATATAATTAATTTCATTAAGAAAATTATTATAATATATACTTTATTATGGTATAGACAAATAAAATTAAAATAGTTTTTTGATATTTTAAAAGTTTCAATGAAAAAAAATGATATTTGTATCCCTTACCTTTAATCTCGAATTCTAAATAGGTTTTTACCATCCTATATAACATATATAACCCATATATGAACATTTATTTGAAACATATTCAAATATTTTTAATGTTTTAAATGTAATTTATTAGAATTATTTAAACATTTATTTTTTAATAATTATTTTCATCCTCAGATTTCATCCATTTCTTTTCTCAATTTTTCTTAAAACTGTTAATGTTAATCCTCATTAGGTAATACTAAGGTAATAATTAAATTATAATTTTTTTATAATAGAATAAATCATCAATTATTGTTGTAATTTTCAAATTATATTCCATTACTGTTTTAATATTGATTTGTTTAGAAATAATTAGTGACAATCATGTTCGATAATTTTTTCCTAAAAACAATGTATCATAGTTAATTAGTAAAATTTTTATATTTCAATTACACGAACAAAACAATAATTAAATGAGTATTTATATACAATGTAACCATTATATTATTTTTATTATTCTTCCATTATTGAGATATATGTCCTTGTATTTTTAATCGTTAAACATACCCCAAAATAAATATGTTACAATCGCTGGGATAAAATTTTTAAGAAAGTAATTATTTTGGAACATTATTAAAATAATAATATTATTGTTATATTAAATTGGTTTTAATTGGTGATGAATTAAATGTTTTCAGAGTTATGTGAAGATTAAAATAATTGATTTGGGGATAATTAAATATGTCACATTATTGTTGTGGTAGCCCACATGTAAAAACTAATGATGTTTTATTTTTGGATATAATGGGTTATGGAAGGAAAATAGATTATATTTTATATAATCAAAATCATGGTATAATAAAAATTTATTTTCATTTAATTACCATTTTATAGTATCTTTATGAAGAGGATATGAAAAATGAAATTTATTATTAATGGATGTAGTAGTATTTGTTTACACATGAATGTTGTTTTGGTTTTTCTAGGGGAAACAATAAAATATGATAATGACTATTCCTTCATAATAATGAAATTATACTCTCCAAAGATAATTATTTAATATTGTATTCACTCTAATATTATATATTAAATAAAACGACAAAAAATAAATGTGGTTATGGATTTATTATTCATTAAATATGGAGGTTGATATTTCCAATAGAGTTATTCAATAAAATTGATCAATAAGGATAACATCTACTATTAAATGGATTTTGAGAGTGTAAGAGGATTATCTGAAAAGATAAATGGGTATACATTCAAAATTATTTTTAATATATTTATATTTTAACTGGTCTTAGAAGGCCCCCTATTAAAATTTATGGAATGATATTTTTTTATATTTATAATTATTATATAAATGGAACATATGTTTCACAAAGAAATATGAATTAATTGATGAAAATAGTTGGTACGAGAAAAAATTTTATCAATATGTACCTCAAAAATTATTTCGGATAAAATTAACATATTTAGTTAATTTTCAATATAGAAAAACTATTTTACATTTTATTTTTTCCATAGTGATGATTTTATTTCATCATAATTAATTATAATTATTGAATTTTTCAATTAGAATATTTAGGAAGATTCACATTGTAATTTAAAATAAAAAAAATATTAAAATATAAAATAAATATTTTCGATAAAAATAAATTTTTTATTTATCAGACCGATAGTATAGTACAAATTTTTGAAAAGAAAATATTTTTATGAATTTTTCTAATGGCTAACATAAAAGTATCAATGTTTTGGATTTAAATAACATTAATTATTTGACTAATAATCAGATATATTTTAATTTTATTTTAATATGAAAAATAATACTAACTTGATAAAACAAAATTGAATGAGAAATATGAATAAAATATTGGATAAAATATAACTTTTGTTAAAAAATATTAAATATTAGTTTTCTTAATACAACGTATTATTTTTAAATGTATCTTATTACACTTTAAATAATTCATTTTATGGATATATGATTTCTAAAATGTTTTTGTCATTATAATAACATGAGAATGTAAAGAATTCTATCATGTTAATAAGAATAGATGTTTTTGGTTTTCACAAAAAAAAATATTTTAAAAATATCTCAAAATATTATCCAAAGATGATTATAATATTAAGAATTTCAAAATTAATTTCATTTCATCCAATTAATATTACTAGGAATACAACATTATGCATTAAATAAATATATAATATATAAAAAAATAAATAACCAAAAAAAATAAACCTTTAATCATTAAATTTAATTACTCTAATTTATTTTAAATTTATAATATAATATATTTGAATAAATTATTTTTAAATAATATTTTTTATTAGAATAATCTATTAGATTTAATGAATTTATTTTATTAGTTAATATAAAAAAAACAATTAAAAATACGACATTGAAAATTATTACATTTAATGTGTAAATGTATAAATTACATTTCATTGTTTATTTTCAACAAAAAAAATTATATATAATAATTTTATAAAACATTTTAAAAAAACATGTCACCAATTTAAATATTAGTTTCTATAATAAATCATGTTATTAATTATATATTTATGTTATTTATTCTGGTCATTTAAATTTCCATATTGATGAATCAAAAAATATTTCATTATTTTAAAATATTATGCTACAATCCATTTTTTTTACTACAATATTTAATTAAATTTATAGAACATATTATATTTATATAATGGAATTATTTCTTATTATATCCTTGGTAATTACATTCTCCCATAAATAAAATAAATCTTCAAAATTTTAATTTCATATAATGCATAAAATTACCAAGGGGATCCAAAAATATATACAAGAGTTGTGATATAAATTTTAATAGGATATAAACTGTATAAAAATAGGGAATCCATTTTTTGAATTACAAAAAGCCGATTAATAATAATGATATTCTTCACAAAACATTTGTGTTAAATGAACCTCATAATTATATTTTATTAATATAATAATGGGTATATTTTTTAAAGAGACACTATTAATAACATTAAAATGTTATATTATCAAAATATGGTCAGAAATATGTTATTTTATTTACCTATTTCATTGATTAATACAGATTCAATTTTGCGAAAGATACTACATTATTAAAAATAAATTTAAATTCATTTAATGTAATGGTAATAATTAATACATGAATCATAATCCCACAAAACATGAACGATGTCAGTCAACCATGTATTTAATAATGATATCACAATATTTGTATATTTAATCTTAGTAGATTATAATTTTCTAAAAGATACAAGGCACTTGACTTCTAAACACCATGATTAATTCTAAGTATATATATAATGATATAACTATCACAATCAACGTCAATACTTTTCATTGTATTGTAATTTTCATATTTGTAGTGTATTGTATGTTGATAGAGATGATTTATAACACAATCCATTTGGATAGTGAACTGGTTATCATAGTTCCCATGTTCCTCAAAACTACAACATCAAATTTCTAATGGGACATTTAGAATATCATTATTTATAGCCATCATGTTAACTAAACTCATCATATTTCCAGAAAAGTGTTTTTTCTATTCCCTCTATTTGTAAAGACACAATATATTATATTTACTATAATTTAATCCATTAGGTGCATCTTGGCCCCATTTTTTGTATTAGAAATGGAAGATTTTTTTCAAAATCGTATTCATCACATCAGTTATGATGAAAATATAGCTATATATTTTTTATTTATATATAAAATATTCCACAAGATGTTAGTAATAAAATAAAATAGTTCGCTCAGAGAAACTAAACATTTCCATCACAATTTTCTTTCCCATTTGGTCTCTTATTAGGCTAATCACTTCATTATGAGTTATATTAATTTTTATCATAGATTGTAAAATATTCATCCATTACATTAAAAATGATGTTAACATGATTAATGAACAAAAAAATTAACAATGGTGTTTTCATAAATATACATGGAAAAACATATACCTCAAAATCCATACAGTTTGAAACCATCATGTTATTTTATATATTACATTGAATATTACTTGTTTAAATATTATATTCTTTCTGTTGGGTTCTCTCAATACTCTATAAAATAATTAATCCACAAAATAAGTTATTTTTAGTGCCTCATAATGATAATTTATTAAATTAAAAAATACCCAAAATGTTGAAAAACTGGCTATGTAGATATTCCACTTCTGTATATATTGATTTATGATTGAGTTAATATCCAATATGGCGCTTTTAGGTCACTAAACCTAGTTATACATATACCAAAATGTACATGAACATATTATTTCTAAATAAATAAAATTTTTATTGAAATTGAAAAAATATTTATTTAACATAAATTTACTAGTTTTATCCTATAATTATAATTATACTAATGGGATTCATTGTTTTTTATAATACTAATAAAATAGTAAAAATAATCCTAAAAATAACTAAACCCTTCTCTGAAACCGAATAAGGGTCCCTAGACCTTCACTCTTAGGTAAATTATTAAAATATAATATTATGCACATAGGAATTGTCACCAAGTGAGTTGACCAATGATAAAAATAAATATATATATAAAAACAATATATTTTTCATATTATTATTATCATTGAATCCCAAAAATGAAATATCCTATGTCTATGTATTATCTGTAAGAAAAATATTTTTTTATGTGTTGTTGAAAAATTATCTCTAATCAAACAACACTAGAATCCACATCAATATCATGATATGTTATAATAATATTCATAAATAATTAAATGGAAACATAAAAATGGGTATCGTACAAACACATAATAAAGGATAAATTATCAAAATTGTATAAAATGATAGATCATAATCATGTGAGAAACGATATCATATGAGAAATGCCTTAGTAAAATAAACTATAACAACAAGAGAAGTAGGCAAGTTATGATAGTAGGTTATGTAATTTTAAAAGATAAAATGTGTACCATCATATAAGAGTGTGACATAATAAAAATAAAACAAGAAGCACACTAAAATTCATATGACATTAAATTGATCATTTTCATTGATGTGTAGAATAAAAATAATATATGTCAATAATAATAATGAGGATGGAAAATATGTTATGACAAACCCCAATCATTCCCACAAATTAATTTTTCACAAAAACTATGTTATCTTTAGTTAGAGATATTATAAGTCAATGAATACGAATCATTTCTCTTTTGAAACAATCCATGTGTTTCCACCATTTATGTTGTTTCAAAATTCATGTAAGACTACCCTTGGAGTTGTGTTAAAACTGTTGTATATCCATTAATTATGTTTTCCAAATATCTATTTATGAACACCATTTTATTATTGAAAAATCTGTGTATGTCCACCCAACATTTTCTGAACAAAAACATGTATGACTAAAAAAATTATCTTTGGAAATTCTAAAAAAAATATTAATGTTATTTAATATCCATAACATATTGTAGTGATATAAAAAACCAATATTATCTTAGGTATTCAATAGAACCGATATGTATTAGTGATATAATGTACCATTACTACATTATGAATTTAATTTGCACAAACCATCAATTTTTTAACTAACCAATACTATTATTAATGATAATTATATAAATTTTATTGAATAAATATATATCATAAATAATTTAAGGAATAAAAAATGGAATGAAAATGTGTTTCATAAAAATTATAAATAGTGTAACATAATAGAACCACATGAATAATATCAGTTGATATGAAAAATTCAATCACCCAATATCCTATATTTAAAATTGGTATTTAGAAATTGAAACATTAAATATAATTTTTATGGTCAAAATCCCATAGAGATAAAGAAGAAAATATTTGAAAAATAGAAAAAGTCATATTTCATTAAAATGAAATGATCATTTCTGTAAAAAATAGATTTATAGGTCATATCCAGTGTCTACATTTGACGTGGGTATGTGAAATCTATGTAAGAAACATTCGAATTTGAAATAAATAGATTTCTATTGAAATATAAATAAAGGTTCTCTTAATGGAATATTGACTGTAATATATAATAATTATTTAAAATATAAAAACATAGTTTCTCAATTAAATCATAAATTTATTTTAACCCATGTCTTAAATTTTGATGTAAATCATTCATTTTAAAATATTTATTAAAAAATATCAATATCACTAATAATAAAAATTATTTATATATAATAATAACGATGGAGAATATTTATTGAATTAGTGAATATTGATATGTTATTGAAATATTTCAATTAAAGGGGATGTAAAATATTTTTAAAATCATAAAATTTAATAAATTGAATAATACCTCAATATAATTCCTTATAAAATGTGTGATTATATTATAATATCATTATAGAATACCAAAATATTATTTAAAACCATTGTCAATGAGAAATAGTAATAACTTCGGAAAATATTTATAACCAAGCTGTACCCTAGAAAACTTTAGTATATATTGATTCAAAATACCATGAAAGGAAAAAATAGAAGATATATAATTAAATAATGTGAGTTTATAAAGGAGAATTATATTCATATATTTATTGGTATTTTATATATAACTTCAAATTCTACATGTGAATAATATCTAACAATTCATGTCAAATAATAATTTTAAACACAATCCATCTCCTTTAATATCCCCTTACATTAAGGATCATTAGATTCATTTATAATAGTCATAAAAATCATAAAATTATAATTTTTAACTTTATTCAAATACATTAATTTATATACTTTTATATTATGGCCATTTTTCTTACAATTATTAATTTGATGAAGTTTATTTTCCTTATTATATGTCAGTGATTTTGATTATTTCATTATTTCATTAGAATTATAAATTATATAACAATTATTGGGACCTAAATTCCTTGTTAGTTGGATTTTAATTAATTATAATATAATTATCATAGTATTTTTTAGTTTTGATTGTATTTAATCAGTGTCAGTGTTATTGATTGTGAATATCTGAAAATTGATGAAATTATTTTTCTATGAACTTCTTATGAATAATGTGGTATCATTGTTAATGATTTAAATGTAATTATTACTATTAATGAACAAAAAAATATTCACATTATTATTATTATAAAATATAATCATTTATTATGATTTAATAATCATACATGATATAATATAATAGAATTGTGCATGTTAGTGGCTACACTTGCCAAAATAAAAACATGTTATAATCGATGGTTGAGTTTGGATGAGAAACTAAATCCTCTAGAACAAGTTCATTATTACCGAATCAAAATTATATTTTTCGATAAATTACATGTGTATAATATAGTTTCATTTGATTTTAGTAAGGATTAAAATGTTGGAAAATGGAAAAAAATATATCACTTCATCGAGGTAGTATTTTTCAAGAAAAATTATATGATTTTTAATTTTATGTTTAATTATTGAATGACAAGAAATCAATTTCTATATATATTATCATTATGAGGACATAAATATAATTTTTTTCAATTTGATTCCCTTTTTATAAATCCATGTATGGTAATTATGAAAAATAGACCATATAGCCAATGATGGTCTCAGTCCATAGATACACATGAAAAATCTTTTAAATTTTCAGTTTGAAAAGACAAATATTCATTATTTATTATTTGTTAAAAATAATAACATTGACTATACAAATAATTCTAATTAAATTACATAATAATGGTAAATTTTTATATAGAAATTAAATATTTGGTAAAATGTTAGGATACTATTTTGGTAATACTTGACTGATTTAAATTTCACTTTGAGAATTTTTTGAAAATATTGGACAAAAAACAAAATCTAATGAATTGATTGTAAAAACATGGGATATGATGAAAGAAATATTTCAAAAAAATTAATTATTTTTATATATTTTGTTACACCCAAAATTATGTTTTAATGAACCATGAAAAACAATTAATATTAATATTTAAAAACATATATCTAACAAGGAGTAAAACATTGAGATATAAATTGTAATTAAAATATTATAAATATTATATATAATATTTATATTAAGAAATCCTAGTGATAAATTTTTACATTATTTATTATAAATTATTTATATAATTCCACAATAGTATTTTTTCAAGAAATGATTTTATTTCATTTTGTAATGAAATAATAAATGTAATTATTTACACATTTATAAAATTTAATTAAAAAAAGAAAATAATTTCGGAAATAATTATTTAAATATAAATATATTTTTACATTTAGTTATTTTTCATAAAAAATTATTTTTTTGATGAATTATGTTAAGTATCAATTTTTTTGTATAATGTCATTTTATTTCAATAATTAATTTAATAATAAAGTCTCATAATTTTTTTGAATATGATTTCATGTAAAATAATAATTATTAATTTTTATTTAATCAGCTTATTTACTTTTGAATCAATATTATCTTATATTTTAGTATAATGTATATTTTTATTTAAAATCATTTTTTCTGGAAAACTATTTTTAAGTGCATATTTTTTAATTTCATATTTAAATAAAAATACAAATTTAGAAGTAATTAAATTAATTTTATAATTTATATATCAATTAGCATAAAAAATACTATAATGAATTTCATTATCTATATAGTTATTGTAAAATAATCTATTTCGTGAAAAATATAATTCTTAAAAATTCATATTTCATCACGATTGTGGGTTTAGTATTTATGAAAAAATTAACTAGAACTTTAAATTAATACGGTTAAATGGATTTAAAAATTTATCGATATCATTTATATTATCTATTAAGTCAATCATATTTTTTTACTATAATATAAATTGAAAACCATTAATGTTAATAGTTGTAGTTAAAGTGAAATATAGTTTACCAATGGTGAAATAAAAAATGATAATTGTTAATATGACCTAAACTCATCTTAGAAAATTATTTTATGAACATATTTATACCTTGTGATGCATATGTATTTAAAATTTTATATTTATTGGGCCTTTCTGCATATGAAAAATGTGGCAAAATATTTTCCTCTTACACAATTAAAAGTGTGCCACTCACCTCAATTATTAAAAGCCACCCCCTTTTTATCCTCTAGACCCCATAAAATTAACTTATTAAAAAATTCAAAATATCATAAATTTTTCCCTTCACATTACCAAAATACCTTATTTATAATAATTCCTTTTTAATATGGTTTGTTTTTTCTTACATACGGAGGTTGTTAGGAGAGTGAAATTAGGCTTAATGAAGGGTCTTTATTTTATGTAATCTGAAAAATAATTTAAATATTTATTAATTATTTCCACATACTAACTATAGTATCTAATATATGATTATATGTAATTATTCTAATGGAAAATCATAAATTAATATCATTTTCCATCAATTTTTATATGAAATCAACATTCATTTGTATTTTGTACTACCACCACACATACCAATATAAATCATTTTGCTAAAAAACCTAAAAACTATGTATATAATGAAAGATTTAATATCTATATATTATATTTATGATATAATTATACTATTTAAATTTCTATATTACAAATACCATATTTCTTTCCATTTAGTGGGTAATACGATTACGTCATTCGTTTGTATGAAAAAATCACCCCCAGGAAGCGATGCAATTCATTTTTATTAACCTTTTCATATAAGGTAATTAGGTTATGTTTAATGAATATATTTGATATATATGACATTAAAAAATATCCCTTATAATTATTTTATTATTTAGCTACATTTTATGATCTGTTGAGGAAAATGATACAACATTGATTCCTACAAATGGCCATCAGTCTTCATAAACGATGTATTTTGTTTAATATATATAAATATATTTATTGATTACTATAAATAAAAATATATATAATATATAACATATTTATATCATGGATAAAATTGGTGATTTTTTTGGAACCATGATCAATATAATGGAATAGAAAAAACTATCAAAGTGCACACAAAAAAAGCAATTATTACTATAAACATGATTCTAAAATTGATTTATTAATATAATTGTGGTAATATGTAAGATTTATTTAATATATGCTATGATATATATGAATTTAAGGTTATATAATGTATTTATAATAATATTATATTTATTATTAAAGGGGATTGTATGTGTATGAAGGATGTCAAGACTTATGTTAAGGGATTTATGCCCTACTTTTACTTTTTATTAGAGACATGATATATTCAACACATTTTTATTTTATGTGATGTATATTATATGTATTGATGTATTTTATTTTCCCATAATAAATAATTTGTGGATTTAAATAAGCATTATATGTTCTCTTTTTCAGTTGGTTTATGGGTGAGAGGTTACCAATGTAATAAGTGATTTTTGAATCAAATTACCTTCTTTAGGACAGAAGATACATTATGAACCAACCTACACATCTGAGGGAAAATATTATCCACTTGACTTGTTATATATAAAATATCCTTCTCTTCATGATTTCCATAGTTTAATTTTATGTTATTTTTTATTGGACTGATGATTAAAAAGATACAAAATCAGTAAATGTTTGATGAGGCAATGTGACAATTTATCAGGACTGATTATGATTTGGTAATTGATGAAGAAACAAATATCATATATTTCTCAATAAAATCATGAATTTTCATTTTCTATTTTAATTTCATCATAATTTCCGTTTTCTAATCACAATCCTCTCTTCATGTATACAAGGATCCAAAATAGGTATTTTAAGAACAATCGTATTTTTACCTTTTTAAAGGAAAACACTTTTACATCAATATCCAAGTTTTCTGAAAATGTTCCGAAAAATGATTTAACATTATCCAAATGGTTATTAAAAACATTGGATACAAGTTTTTATTTATAAAAATAATTGTAAAAGTAATCACCGAGTAATTTTCCAAACAAGGCATGCTTGGATTTTACTGAAACTATTAATGGAAAATTCCTTTTAATGTGTGTTACATGAACATATTATCTCACTATTATGAAATTTAATTTTATTGATTCTTCCTTTTTTTATTTTCAATATAAATTTAAATGAAATTGTGTATATAATATTTTATAAAACATTATTTTAATAAATATGATTTTTAAATGATGAAAATTTTCCTCGAGAAGTATTCCATGTGATTTTTCATTACAAATTATTTTCCATCATGGCTATAATAAATTAATGAAACAAAATTTGATCTATTTATATTATTCAATAACAGAATGATTATTTTTTCTCAAGATGTTTTATAATTATAAATAAATTTATTATTGAGAAGTTTTTTTCTTATGTTATGGTATGATGAAATGTTTTATCAAAACAATTTCATTTCATGGGGTTTAATATTATGACTAAATTATGATCTCCTGGAACATAAATGTATTATTTAAATTAAATGTTGAGTGAGACCTATATATCACTCTAATTAATTCAGTAAATATTGATATATAATGTGATAAATTGGACTAGAATGGGGGTAAACTAAATTAATTAAGGTACATTGTCCACTATTGCAACACCCCAAACTTCCACAGTAAACTTCACTTTGAATAATACAGTTTCATGTATTGTATGCAACTTCGAATTCTAACACACCACAACCAATCAAACTAGCCATTATGAATAGTAATACCCACTTTTTGAAAATTGATAAATTTTATCTTCCAAAATGGAATTTGTGTTGGATGAGGGGTTTTGAAATTAGCTTTGGTTGAATTTTGGGTATGTTCTTGAAAACATTCAACTTTTGATGAACATCGAAAAATACTAAATTTTAATTAAAAAACCTATATTAATCATAATAATTTATAGTGAAAAATTATACTATTTATTGATTTTTATTTATAATTATATTATATTTTTACCAATAAATTCAATGCTTTTCATTGGATATAATTTAACATTTGAACTGAACATAAGCAAGTGTCAATCTTTTGATAGTTATTATTTCTTAAAAACACGCTCTTTGTTTTAACAATGGGAATTAATTTTAAATTAATTTCTTCCACTTCATTTTTTTGAATTTAGAAAAATGGATTCCATATTTATAATCGGGAGGTCCAAATTTGGTAAATATATATCTTTTACTTTTATATATATGGAATATTTATTTTGATAAATATTTTATTTACTGTGGTTAAAGGGTAAATTCAGTAAATAAGGGTAAACAAATGATATTATAATGATATTAAATTAACCTAACACGTGTCTTGTCCCTATTAGAGGATACATGTCCTACCATGGGCTTCCTTGGGTCGATTTTGAGTCCCCATAGAGCCACTTTTATGTTATAATGACACTTTATAGTAATTAAGTTAATGTAAATTCATAAATTACATAAGCATATATCTTTTAGTAAAACAATTTTTACCTTGAGTTATATATTTTATATTTCAGACAAGAAATATTCATTAGAAATATAAAACTCTTTACTAAATTATTGTATTTATTTATAATTTTTTGACATTAAATAATTAAATTTATTTATGATACAATAATGATGTAGTAATTAACGTATTAATGAATAAATAAAATAATTGATATTATAAATATCCAAATAAATGTAATTTGAGACTTTTTATAAATTATAGTAATTTTATATAATTATATGAAATGTTAGAGTTGGTTCAATTAATTTGTTTATAAGTAATAATGATGTTATGAATTTAGAAAAAAAAGATACCAAATAGTGACAAAATTGACATAAAATAGTTTTTAAAGAAAATATTATATTATCAATTGATATAATATTCCTAAAAATCTATGGTTCATAAAAAATACATATATAATTATAGGTGTATAATTAATGAAAATCTTGGGGTTCTCTTGGAAGTATATTGTATAATTATTAACAATATAGTATAAAAATATAAAGAGACATGGTAAATGTCAAACTATTAAACTAAGAGTTAAATATAAAAGATAAAGTTAATATAGAGACGAAAACCTGTCTAACACCTATTGGTTGAGTTTTTTTAGACCCATATCCAACTTATCCTTCAAATAATTTATTTTTGAGCCATTAGAAACCGAACCTTATTTTATTATAAAATAATATTTCAATCATTTCACAAGGTGCCCCTCACCCCTCTTATAAATGGGCACTCCACCATCTCTATAATTCACACCTTCAAAGCCATTTGGATCCACCAAACCCTATCCCCATACCCTGTAAAATGTCTTCCATTAATCCTTGAGGCCTTAATTTAGTTAGAAATCCATCCTATGGTTCCCTCTTGATCAAATCAAAAAGGAGAACCTAAAGAAGAGGTAAATATTTAATCACCTCTTTCAAGTTCCTTTCTTCTTTGACTTCCTCTTTCTTTGTTGTTTACCTTATAAAATAATAACTTTAGTATCTTCTATATAATATTATTTTATTATTAATGTGGTACAACCATATTCATTATTCTATCCATCCTTTAAATGACATGTCACCATACGTGCATACGTACAACTTACCGTCTGCACGTCGTGGTGTAATTGTTATTCAATGCATTATTATTTTGAATGGAATAATAATGATGTTTAATTGAAATAAAAAATAAATATAATATGATAATTATTCTTTATATCTTGATATACATTTTAATTATATATTATTTTAATATCAAAATAATGATATTGTCGCTCGTGTGTATGTACGGATTACCGTCTCCACGAACTTGCTGTCATTCTTCCCCATCGTATCCATTCAATACTAATTTTTTGATTACAAATAATGTTTATGGAATTAATATCAATCTGTATAAGATTATATACATCCCAAAAATAATAAATATGTCTCACATAATAAAGAATATAAAATAAAACGAATCATTTAACACCCGAAATGACGAAAATATTAAGATATTATTAACAAAGAAATGTTAAAAGATCATATATGACATCATATTAATGTATATGATTCTGGTATAATTTAATAACAATTATTTCACCTTTATACATGTGGTTAACCAACCCTCGACCAAGGAAATGTATAAGTTATGGGTTAATTCTACAATCTCTGTATTATACGAGGTTGTTTTTACGTATGTATATACTGGGACAACTTTATCATCCACATCCATGTTTCTTCAAATTGTATTTCAAAACATATTTACTAGAAAAAGGAGAAAAGTAATTTATAACCTTATTTTACATTATATGTTTTGAAAGGAATATTTCTATTGTTTACCAAACAAGGTACTTTATGACCATTTCGACAAAATTAAGGTAAGATTTTTTTTAACTTATATGGCAGGTGCAGCTATTTTCCACTGTTATAACATCGTCCAATAATCCCTTACAAGATTATAAGAATATTTTCAAGAAAAAATTTATTTATAAATATGTGACTCTTAAATGATTTCAAAATAGAAAGATATATTTCTTAAAAAAGGTTTTGATTTCATCTATTTCAACATCCTTTGATGGATTTTATTATTATTTGAATTTTATTTATTATGATACAAAAATATCATATTTTATTGAAGGTTTTGTGATATTTTTGACTGTGGATGTGCTATTTTTAAACCATTCATGGTTTATGGTTAAAGTATTCACATTTTTTATGCTAGTTTTAAAACTAATGTTTATGTTATATTCCATCCATTTCATATGAGGAATTTATTGGACTTAGTAAGTGATGGGTGTAGCCCTCTATAGCTCCTTGATGCATCAGTTGGTCTCGTGAGACAAATAGGTGTGGAATTGGCTAAGGCCTTTACCAATTTGATATATGGTTTTGGCCGTGGCCTTAATAATTTTTAGACGTCTTGTTTGAGGCCCTGAAAAAATGTTTCAGAATGTCTTTCAATATAGATTACCTCATTATGAAAATAATATTGATGGTTAATGTGGTCATTAGACTAGTAGAATACCCATGACTATTTTTTATTATGTCATTATTTACTCAGATCATATTACTGCCATAAAATTATTAATGTATATTGGTAAAGGCTTGTAGAATCAATTATTCACTATGCTTAATTTTTATGTTATCTTATGTTGTATTGCTTACCCTTTCTGAGCTTTTGAGCTCACCCCTTTCTTATTTTTCATTTTCCACGGATATGAAATAGTTAATTTTGATTGATTTTCAGGAATAATATAAGAGGCTTGGATGTTTCTAATGGAATAAATTAGTGTTGTAATTCTTTTCAATTAGTAAAGTTGAACTTATGTATGAATATTGTTTCCAATATTACTAAAGTGATCAGTCTTTCGAGACATGATTTCCTTGTGATCATGCCAATGTTATGTAATAACTCACCGACTCTGGATAACTAGTTTTGGGGTGTTACAGTTGATATCATATGAAGTTTATTAAAAAACATGGAAACTAGATTTAGATAAACTCCTATTATAACACATAGAACTAAGAAAGACTTTGAGGATTATCATAGAAGAACATTATATAATTTTTGTATTGTATATATTTTGGGATTTTTCCAAGAAAAACATCTCATTTAGGATACGATCAAGTAGAGGCGGCTTTGGCACAGATGTACCTAGAGGTAAAATCCGAAACACCGCTTTGAGCTTCACTCAAACGGGAACTGGTGCACGACAACGGGCCTTGCTGCACTCTTGGTTATGACACTCATAGGGGATATGCTTAGGATAATTCTCCTTTTTGTTACAACCCATTATGAATGGTTTATGTGTATATACATCTTCAAAGAAAACATTTTTATGATTATGGATTATATCCATAAAATGTTAACTTTATGTTAATTGTTTTGTAAGTTTGGATTTCTATATTAAGATTCATATACTAATCTAGTGTATTTTGTTGTTTAGAAATGGCGCCTAGAGGAGATAATGGAAACCATATCAATGCATAGACACCATGTATTGATTTCCCTCCTACTCAAGATAAATTTAGTGAAGCTGGTGATACAACTGGTGCTGATCAGCTTATCACCATACTAGGACAACTCACACAGGTTATGAATAATAACCTTACCTGTATGGATCACCCTGATCCAAAATGTGGAGGATCAATTCTAGACTACTTCATGAGAAAAAAACACAAACATTCAATGGGGGTATAAATCCATTGGTAGCTGAGCGATTGACAAATTCCATAGCGAAAATATTCCACGCCTTCGAGTGTAGCAAAAGAGAAAAAGTTGTCATGGCAGTTTACAGCATCACTAAAGATGTTGATCAATGGTGGTCATTAATTCAAATTTTAGAGGAAGATGAAGAATTTTCTAGTATGTAATGGAGTGATTTTAAAGTAATATTATTAAAAAAATACATTCCTCATGACCATCGAACGGATATGGAAAGACAATATATGAGTCTGAGGGAAAAGGAGGATGAGGATGTCTTAAAGTATGAAGCTAACATCACAAGGTTTATGAGGCATGTTATAGAGTATATATGTATCCCAAGAAGTATTATTGAGCATTTCTTTGATGGGATAAAACCATTTCTCCGTCAAGCATTAATATCACAATCCTTCCCATCATACGAATATATTGTCTTGTGTTCTATGAAGACTGAAAAATAATTCTCTATGTATTATGACTTTAAAGCAAAGTAAGAGAAGAAGAGATTTGTTGAATAGTCTATGAAAGTAAATAAGGAAACAGTGGAGAAGGGAAGAATTTAATTTCCACCATGTGATAATTGTGGAAGGAATCACCCTGGTGCCAGTCTAAAATGAAAAGGAGTATGTTACAAATGTGGACAAAAAGTCTATCTCGCTGGTGATTGTAAGGGAAAGAAAGACGCTACCAATTTTCAATGCTACAATTACAGGGAGATGGTACATTATGCATATAAATTTCATAAGATTCATATAAACATACCTCATAAAAGGCCAAGGGATCAAGGCCAAGCTTATGTGATCACTACTGATGAGTTTGAAGCCCTGAAAGACATGGTGGAAAGTAATTTAAGGGTTTCCTCAAGTATATCCAATGATTTATTTGATTTTGGATCATTGAATTATTTCATATCATTTTAGTTAGCTATAAAAATATACATTTTCAATTTTATTTAACAAGGGAGTTGTCAATCAAAACTCCTAGGGGATGTTTCATTGCTACAATGTTTTGTAAATCAATTCCCCTAAGGAAATATAAATTTTTTTTCTGCTAATCTCACAATCATACCCATGATTTAATTTGATATAATCCTCAGTAGGGATTGGATTTCAGACCCTGATGCAAAAATTTATTGTAAGAATAATCTGGTTACTATTTTTGCGGATGATGATAATGAACACCTTATCTTTAGAGAAAAATAAACTCCACCTAATTCATATACAGATCCACTACTAGTAGCTCAACTAAATTAAATTATTGGGGAGGAAGAGAATGAAATAATTGTGGGTGAGAAAAATAATGTTAAAATATATAATGTACCTATTGTGCAATAGTATATTGATTCATTTCTAGAGGATCTACATGGACATCCTCCGGAATGAGAATTCAAGTTTTCCATTGACTTAATTATTTTGTTCAAGGACCATATCAATGACCCCTTATATAATGGCCAATGTGGAATTAGTGGAACTAAGGAATCTATTAGAGGAATTGTGTAATAAGGGATTTATTCTCCCTATTTTTTCTTCATTGGGATCCCCAGTCCTTTTTATTAAGAAGAAATAGGGATCTCTGAGGATGTGCATTGACTATTGGGAGATAATTTATATAACAATAAAGAACAAGTATCCCCTACCTTGCATTGATGATTTATTTGACCAACTTCATGGATCTCAATACTTTTAATATATTGACCTTCTATCTGGATATCATCAATTATGTGTGATGAAGGATGACATTCCGAAAACAATATTTTGAACCAGTTACGGGCATCATGAGTTTACAGTAATGCCTTTTTGATTGACTAATGCACCCTCATGTCTTCATGGATCTAATTAATAGAGTTTTTAAGGAATATCTTGATGTCATTGTTGTGTTATTTATTTATGATATCTAGGTATTCTCTAAAAACTACGAAGATCATGAAAATCACTTGCGCATTATCCTAAAGACTCTGAGAAGACATGAATTATATTAAAAGTTTAGTAAGTGTGAATTCTTGTTCTTCATAAGATTTATTTTCATGTTCATATTGTCTCCATGGATGGAATCTCTATTTCTCCTTCTAAGGCCAATGCCATCAAAAAATGGCCAGCGCCAATGAGTATAGCTGATGTATGAAATGTTATTAGTTTTAACAGGTTATTATCGACGTTTCATCCATAATTTGGCCTGGTTGGATAACCCATTAAAAAAGCTCACATGAAAAGGGGTTAAATTTCATTGGACAAAAGAGTGTGAAGAATGTTTTGAATAATTTAAGAGATGATTAGTCAATGCTCCTATCATGAATCTACCATCAGGGAATGATGGGTTTGTTATTTATAGTGATGTGTCGAAAAAGGACTTGGTTGTGTCTTAATGTAGAATGATACAGTTGTTGCCTATGCATCAGGACAGCTGAAAATCCATGATCAAATCTATCCTACTCAAGATAATGAGTTAGCACAATTAATCATTGATTTGAATATTTAGAGACACTATCTCTATGGTAAAAAATGTGAGATTTATACTGATCGCAAGAGTTTGAAGTATATTTTTTCAAAGAAAGAACTCAGCATGAGGAAAAGGAGATGGCTTGAACTAGTCAAGGATTATGATTACACATTCCACTACCACCCAATGAAGGAAAATAAGGTGTTAGATGCTTTGATTAGAAAGTATCATCATGTTTTGAACAAGATGAGAGTTGAAAAGGATCCTATATACATGGATCTAGTAAAGATGGATATGGGAATCACCATGGAAGGTGAAACATCAATACTTCTTAATTGGATTCCAAACCATCTTTACTAGAAAAAATAATCAGTTGTCAGGCCAATGATGAAGAGTTTCATAAGAATATAAAAGTTGTGAATGATGGGAGATTGAGTGAATTTTTGTATGAAGATGGAATTTTTAAATTTGGGAAGAGATGTTGTGTTCCTAATATACCTGATCTAAAAATAGAATTGTTGGATGATTCTCATAGATCCAATTTCTCCCTACAACCATGGAGCACCAAAATATATATTGATTTGATGGAACATTTTTGTTGGGAAAACATGAAGAGGGATATTGCCAATTTTTTATCAATATATATGGTTTTTCCACAGGTGAAATCTATAAGGAAATGGCCAAGAGGAGTCTTTCATCCTCTTCCCATACCATAGTGGAAATAGGATAATATTACGATAGACCTTGTCATGGGGCTACCAAATAATCCTAGAAGGAATGATGCAATATGGGTCATTGTTGATCGTCTTACCAAGTTATCACATTTTCTTGCTACAAGAGAATATTTACCACTTAAACTTCTAGCAAGACTATATATTAATGTAGTTGTGAGACTTCATGGAGTGCCCCTATCAATAGTTTCTGATCATTATCCACATTTTCCAACAATATTTTCGAAAAGTATTCAGAAATCCCTTGATACTGAAATTTGTTTGAGCTCTTCCTACCACCCCCAAATTGATGGACAATTAGAACGAACAATTAGAACAGTAGAAGTCATGTTGAGATCATGCTCACTTGATATTCATGGTCTGTGGGATCAATATTTACCTCTATTAGAATTCCATTATAACAACGGCTTCTATTCAAGTATTCAGATGGCACCATATGAAGCGATATATGAAAAGAGATATTGCACACCAACCTGTTGTGATGATATTGGTGAAAGAAAACTCGCAGGCCCATAACCTGTGGAGGAAACAATGTAAAAGGTGAAGGTAATCCTAAACCATAGCAATGTAGCTCAATGTAGGAAAAATAGCTTTGCTGATAACTAAAGGGAGGATTTGGAATTTCGGGTATGAGATCATGTTTTCTTGATGGTATCTCCATGGAAGGGGGGTATAAATTTTAGTATGAAGGGAAAATTATGTCCCAGGTACATCAGAAGTTTCAAAATTCTAGAATGAATTGGGGTTGTAGCTTAACGTTTGGAAATGTTGCCAAGTCTCTCCAAAGTTCATTATGTGTTTCACATATCACTGTTGAATAATTAATGCCTGACCCAATGCATGTACTAACCTAAGTGAAATTAGAACTGGAACCTGATCTATCTTATTGCGAAGAGCCTATCAAGGTTTTTGATACAAGATAACAAGTGTTGAGAAACTAGATGACTTGTCTGGTAGAAGTTATATGGGGAAACCATAAGATGGAAGAGGCAACGTGGGAACCCGAGGAACATATGAAGAAGAACCACCCGATTCTTTTTATGCAGAAATATTCTATAAATTTGAAGGATTAAATTATTTGATGGAGAAAAGTAAGTAACACCCCAAGCATCCATGGTACTCTTCTCTTTGAATAATACAATAGCGTGTGCTGTAAGCAACTTCAAGTTCTAACACATAACAACCAATCAAACAAGCCGTTATGAATAGTAATACCCACGTTTTGAAATTTTATAAATTTTAACTTTCAAAATGGACATCATTTTTGGATTCAAGGTATCCAAATTTGTTAATGGTGAAATTTTAGTATTTTTATGAAAATATTAAATTTTTGATTCATAGTGAAAAATAATAAATTTTAATTAAAAACAACTTTTTTAAACAAAATAATTTATATTGATAAAGTATAATATTTAGTGGTTTTTAATTATAATTAGATAATATTTTTACCACTTAATCCAATGATCATCATTGGACATAATTTCACATTTAAATTGGACATACGCAAGTGTCCATCTTTTGATAGTTATTATTTCATAAAAACACGCTTTTTATTTTGATAATTGGAATTAATTTTAAATTAATTTCTTCCACTTATATGTTGTGAATTTAGAAAAATTTATTCCATATTTATAATCAGGAGGTCTTAATTGTGTAAATAGGTAACTTTTATTTTTATTCATTTTGAATAATTAATTTGGTAAATATTTCATTTATCATTGTTAAAGGGTAAATCTGGTAAATAAGGTTAAAAAATAATATTATAATAATATTAAATTACCCTAACACGTGTCCTAAAAGTATTAGTGGTTACATGTCCGACCATTGGAATCCTTGGGTCAATTTTGAGACCCCATGGAGCCTCTTGTAAGTGGTAATGACACTTAATATTAATTATGTTAATGTAAATACAAAAAATACATAAGCATATATCTTTTAGTAAAACAATTTTTACATATGGTTATATATTTTATCATTTAGAATCTAAATTTTAATTATAAAGATAAAACTATTTCCTACATAATGGTATTTTATTTATAGTTTTTAGACATTAAATAATTAAATTTATTTATGACACAATGATGATGCAGTAATTACTGTATTAATGAATGATTAAAATACCAAAAAGATCCAGAGGAAGCAAAGCCCACTCCCAAAAAATTTTATTAATAAAAAAGTAAATACAACAAAAGATGAGAATCAGAGGGTCAACAATGATGCATGTACACATCACCATGTGCATCAGCATCGACGAAACCACAGCATAAGGTCGGTGTAACAAAGAACCAGGACAAGAAAACCTCTTCAATCGCACGGTTGGTCAAAGCATCAACAATCTGATTTTCCTCTATATATACATGTGTGACAACAAAGAAAATACTCTCCACATGCTTGAGACAGTCATCCCAAACTGCAAGCATCCTCTAAGAGACATTCCTTGAAAGATTTCTAAGGATATCAACTGCAAATATGGAATCAGACTCCATCTATAAGGTCATCCAACCATGAAAAGAATCATAGTGGGTATCCTTAAACATTGCCCATAATTCCGCATCAATTGCCAAACCATTTTATAAAAAATGAAACTCGCAACCCTTAACAAAGCCTCTAGAGGTGTGAAAAACTCCACCATAGCCCGAAGCTCCTGGTGCACCTGAATCCGCTCCATCCACATTAACTTTCAGAAACCGAAATATCAGGGGGATCCACAGGATGTACTCCATCATAATCAGCCTCTTACACCTGTCAGAGACACACATACTTCGCAAAAGAACCAAATCTGAAACATCATTCTGCATGACCCCAACATGAGCCTGGGCAGCAGCAAGAACACCAATATGAAGCTCTCTAATACCAACAGAAATTAGTATATTTTTTCTCTCAAAGATAATTGTATTTCGAGCCTTCCAGATAAATAAAATCATCGTGGTGACTGTAGAAAAAAGTAGTGTTTTTACCTGAGAGCTAGAATTAGATCGAGAAATAGAATCCATCAGCTGTGTAAAACTCTCCAAATTCAGATGGAATCCAATGAAACCCTGGAAATAGTCCCTTAAAATAGATGAATAGAAACATGATATAAAGAGATGATTAACAGTTTCATCAGAAGCAAGACAACGAAAGAAAAAATGTGCAAGAGAGAATCCATCTCATTGTATCATTCGTTGCAATGGAATTATATACTTCCAAATCCTCTATATAAGCAAATATTGAGCTGGAGGAATAAAATAAGAATGGAACATAAGTAGCCAAGAAGGAACCAACAATGACTCAGCACACATGGATCTATAATCCTCTATAGTGCTGAAATTTCCAGCAAGACTGGGCATCCGAATCAAGGTATCCATCACAGAGTAATGATAACTCCCCACCTCATTATTCAAAGAATCAGAAATCAACCGATGATCCATGACATTATCATGAAATTTAGTAATAGAAATATCCTTCAAATAATAAGGAATCTCAATATCCTTAGTAATAACACATGATAGACAAACAGTGTTCCATCAGTTCAACGAAGAATTTTGATAGACAACCCATTTAAAGGATTGTGAGAGACTACAATAAGCATGCTTGATTGAGGACCATATTGGGGAAGGGACATAAAGAGAGTACCCATTAACCAGCTTGGATACAAATCTGTTACACAAAAACTCCATGGAGAATTTGCTGGAGGTCAAAAGTGACAAAGTGAACTTTTTAATAAAAGGCTCATTAAAATGCCTCAAATCATTAAGCCCCATACCACCCATGTCAACAGGTCGAATGCAATCACTCTAGGCAACAGTAAAAATCATTATCTCATGAATTGATCTAGTCAAAATGAAATTCTGAATAAATCTTGGGAGATCCATAAGAAGAGTTCAAGGCCATCTATATAAGGAAAATACATATACCAACCTGGAAGTCATCACAGAGTAAACCAGACATACCCACCCTACTTGAGACATAGATTTACCTTTCTATGTAGCCATTTTTTTATGAATTCTGAGATATATATTCTATAGATGACACCTTTTAACATTACCCCAATAAAGTGGGACCCCAAGATAAATGAATTGTAGAGACCCTCTCTTCACCCCAAGCCTGCCAGCCACTCTGTTTTGCTTTGAAACAATAACACCTTCCCCAAAAAACATAGAGGATTTCTCCCAACTGATAACATGACCAGGAACATCCACATAATTCTCAAAATCTGCTTTAATATAACGAATAGTGACCCTATCATCCTTACCAAACAATAGAATATAATCCGCATAAAAAATATGTTATGGAGAAAATATACCTCTGCTAGTAGAAATTTGCTGATACAAACCAGCATGAACCAAATTTGAGAGACATGTGCTCAAATAGTCCTCAGCAATAGCAAAAAGAAGTCCAGATAAGGGATCTCCTTGCCTCACCCACCAAGATCATTTAAATAATCCTCTAGGAGAGCCATTAACAAGGACAGATAGAATAGAACTCTGGAGAATAAAACCAATCAACTTGATGCAATCATTGTAAAAGACATGCATTATTAACACCTAAAAAATAAAGCTTCATTTCATCATATCAATGGCCTTTGAAATGTCAACAATCAAAGCCACATTTCCATAATTCATCTTTTTTCTTATAACATTAACACATTCAGATGCTGTATACAGAACATTTTGAATAATCCTTCTAGACACATACCCAAATTTATTTTTGGAAATAAAATCATTGGCAATACTTCCCAATCTATTTTCTAGTACCTTGCTGATATCTTTAGGAATAGTATTCCCTATAGCCAGGGGTCTGAAATCTAGAATATCAAGAGCATTCACTATCTTTGGAATTAGATAAATGAAGGTATCATTGAAACCCAAGGGGAAATAAGAGTGATTAAAGAAATCCCTAACTATATTGACAAACTCTGTGTGAATAATATCCCAGATAGACATAAAAAAATCTGTTAGAAAACCCATTTTTCCCTACCACACTATGAGTATTCATAGAAAAAACTTCCTTCCCGATTTCCTTCTCTAAAAGAATGATAGTGATCATATCATTCTGGGAGACCCCAACTGATAATGTGATAATCCAGAACATATTATGAGTATTATCATGCCTTGAATCAGTATACAACCTTTTAATGTAGTTACAAGCAGCATTAGAAATCTCATTTTCAGAATTGAAAATAACTCCATCAACCATGAGGGAATTCATCCCACTTTTCACCTTCTTTTCTTTGTGCAAGCAATGAATTTTTTTTGTATTTCTATCCCCATATTTAAGCCATCTAACATTATATTTAGTCTTGGAGTGACTTTCCATAAAAGCCAGTAGCTCATTAAATTTTGAAAGAGCAAGAAACTCATCCCTAGAGATCACTTCTTGACCCTCATTAAGCCCTTAACAATGCTGAAGATTATCCTCAGCACTTTGAATATCCTGATCCATACATGAGAATTATTTCTTACTCCACTCTTTGAGATTTTCCTTCAAAGATTTTAACTTCATAACCATTATATGGAAGGGACATCCAATAAAGTGGGTTTCCCAAGTTTCACTGACAACCTGTCTACAACCATGAATAGATAACCAGGCAATATTAAACCTAAAAGGTAATGGGGATGATCTCAAGCTATGAAAACTCAAATCCAATAAAAGGGGATTATTATCAGAATTAGGCCATGGAAGAAACATGTTGGTCGGTTTAGGTGGTATTGAGGTGACCTTACCCCAGCCCCTGTCGCACGTCCCCAGCTAGGCCCAAGGTGTCCAACCATTGGGATGGGGCCAGTTCCACGCGTAGTCTAAGGGATGAGAGGATCACTGGCATATAATGCGCATTGCCTTTGCGATGACTCAAACCTGGAACCTCGATGATAGGACGCCACCGCCTTGAACCAACCCACCCAGCCCCCGCCGGCTAAACGTGTTGGTCGGTTTTGGGGGTATTGAGGCAGCCTTACCCCCAACCCCTGTCGCACATCCCCAGCTAGGCCCAAGGTGGCCAACCATTGGGCTTGGGCCAGTTCCACGTGGAGTAGAGGGGACAAGAGGATTGATGGCATATAATTCGCATAGCCATTGCGAGGACTCAAACCTGTAACCTCGAAAAAAGGACACCACCAACTTGAACCAACTCACCCAGCCCCTACAGGAAAACGTGTTGGTAAATGTCAAACTATTTAATTAAGAGTTAAATCTAAAAGATAAAGTTAATACAGTGACCCAAACTAGTCTAAAACCTATTGGTTGAGTGTTTTTTGACTCATACCCAACATATCCTTTAAATAATTCATTTTGAAGCCACTTTAAACCAAAAATGATTATATTATCAAGTAATATTTCTAACTTTTCCTAAGGTGCCCCTCACCCCTCTTATAAAATGTCACATTTCCTTATCTCTAATTCACACATTAAAATCCATTTGTTTCAGAAAACCCCTACCCCCATACCCTCTATATGGTCCACCATTAAACCTAGAGTCCATATGTTATTCATAAATCCAACCTTAGGAACCCTTTTTATTAAATCAAACAGAAAACCCGAAGAAGAGGTAAATATTTTATCAACTCTTTCAAGTTCCTTTCTTCATTCACTTCATATTTATTTTTTGCTTCCATAATAAAATAATAACTCTATTATATTATATATAATACATTGTTATTATTAATATGGTACAACAATATTCATTATTCTATCCATCCTTTCAATGACATGTCACCATACATGTGTACGTACGACAAAACGACTCCACGTCGTGGAGTAATTGTTATTCAATAAATTATTATTTTGATAATTATAAAAATGATGTTTAATTGATGTAAATAAAAAATATAACATGATAATGATTCTGTATATATTATATACCATCTAATTATATATTATTTTAATATCAAAAGAATGATATTGTCGCTCGTGCCTACATACGGATTATCGTCTCCTCGAAAGTGATGTGAACCATTCCCCATCATATCAATTCAAGATTAATTTGATGATTAAAAATAATGTTTATAGACTTAATATCATTCTATATATTAATAAAATACATCTCATCATTTAAAAATATGACTCACCTAACAAAGAATATAAAGGAAAATGAATCTGTTAACACCAGAAACGACGATAATACTCAGATATTATTAACAATGCAATGTTAAAAGATCATATATGATATTATATTAATGTATATGATTATTCTATAATTTAATAACAATTATTTCACAATTATTAATGATTTTAACCTACCCAAGACTAAGTAAAATTGCAAGTTAAGGGTTAATTTTACAATTTCATTGTTATCTGAGGTTGTTTTTACGTAAGTATCTATTGGGACCCCTTTATCATCCACATCCATGTTTCATGAAAATGTATTTCAACAAAAATTTACTAGAAAACATGGTAATTTAATTTATACCCTTATTTGATAATATATGTTTTGAAGGGAATTTTTGTGTCATTTTCCAATCAAGGTACTTTATGACGTTTTTGACATAATTAAGTTAAGACTGTTTTTTATCTTATACGGTGGGTGATGCAATTTTCCTCCATTATAACATTGTCGAAGCAACCCTTTCAAGATTATAAGAATATTTTAAAAAGAGATTTTTTCTTTATAATAATGTGACTCTTAAATGATTTAAAAATAGAAATATATATTTCTCTAAAAAAGGTATTGATTTAATCTATGTCAACATCCTTTGATGGATTTTATGTTTTTTTGATGTTGACATATTATGATACACAACTTCCATATTGTATTGAAGGTTTTATGAAATGTTTGACTGTGGATGTGCTATTTTTATAACATTCATGGTTTATGGTTAACGTATTGATATTTCATATTCTATTTTTAATATGAATGTTTATGTTATATTTCAACCTTTTCATATGAGGAATGTATTGGACTTAGTATGTGACGGGTGGAGCCCACTATAAATCCTCGATGCATCGGTAGGTCTCATGAGACAACTATACATGGAATTGGTTGAGGCCTTTCCCAATTTGATATATGGTTTTGGATGAGGCCTTATTCAATTTTAGACATCTTGGTTGAGGCCATGAAAATATGTTTCAGAATTTACAACATTATACATTCCCACATTATGAAAATAATATTTAGTGTTTATGTTGTAAATCAACTTGTAGATTACCCATGATTATGTTTTATTATGTCATTATTTACATAGCTCATATTCCTTCCATATAATTATTCATGTTTATTGGTAAAGGAATGTGGTTTCAATTAATCACCACTCTTAATTTTTATATTAACTTCCACTGTATTGCTTATCCTTACAGAGCGTTTGAGATCACCCCTTTTTAATGTTTTATTTTCCCAAGATATGAAGAAGTTAGTTATGACTGAATTTCATGCATAATCTAGGAGTCTAGGATGTTTCTAATGGAATAAATTTGTGTTTTACTTCTCTTCAAGTGGTAATGTTGAACTTATGTATAAATCTTGTTTCCAATAATACTAAATTGATCTGTCTTTCGAGACATGATTTCCTTGTGATCATGTCGAGGTTTTGTAAAAATACACTGACTCTAGGGAACTAGGTTTGGTTCATTGCAACTATGATAGCCTAAGGTGTGGACCATAAATATAATGCTATTTTGGTAAGTGAATGTATTTCAGAATGATTTCTTCAGAAGTGTTCCTTGAATACTATGGAAATAATTTTCTATTCATATATGAATTCCAAAAATCAAATTCCTATTCCATTGTTATTCTATAATGGATAATGTTTATTGAATCCATTATGATTCATGTATTACGTCCTTGAAATATATATTCCATGAAAAAAAATTATCTCTTATATGCATGGTATAGTGTTCAAAAGTTATGATCATGTTCTCGTACCCATATTCCCACATATTGTCTAATTATCTCCCTTATTTACCATTGGTGAGAATATAAGATAAAAATATCTTATAATTCATTTCCTGATGGTATGATGAATTTTATTATGTATAAAATGATTAAGAAGGGTGGTAGTTATGATGAACATAGTCATTAAAGACATATATCACCTCAAGGGAAAAAAATTGTGCCCATGTTTCCAATGGTAATATAAAAAATGATTCTGTCACAAATCATTATATTATTTATTGATTATTAATATGTAAATATTTAATATTTATTATTGTTAATTTTGAGTATTTAAATTTTTTATCAATGAAAGGTTACATAATCCATTGGATCATGGTTGAGAAAACATTATTTATAACCCTTGGAATATTTATATTAATATGAGAACAACCTATATAATTATAAATAATTGAATATGGTTTTCTAAGAAAAAATGCATTAATTATTAAAAATGGATGTGCTACTTGAATGGAAATACATTTTTGTAATAGTAATGACAATGTATATAAGGTATGACTTGATCATTCCATGGAACACTACAATTGGTCGTACAACACAAATATTTTTAAAATACCATGTGATACACACTTATTAATTCACATTCTCTTTATGAATCATCATGATGTATTTGAATAAGTATAACCAATGCCCCAAAAAAACAATAGTCATAGATTGAAGGAAAGATTTATGATTCATACATTATACAGTGATTTTTAATGATTATATGGATCCTCTATATGACAATCATTTTACACTATGTTTATTTTTTATTCAATTAGTGGATCCTGAAAAATTATGATATTTCTAATTATGATGAATAATGAAGGGATCCTCCACCCGAGAAACCAAATATTAAAGGAGAAATATTGAAAAATTTCTTTCTATGAAGACACATCATAATTAACTTATGAATATTTTTTTACTCCTAAACAATAATATAAATTAATAATGTTGTATTTATTATTTCATTTAGAATCATCCATAAAATTATATTGATATTTTGGATACACTACTTGGTAAATGATAGATAAGTATAATATTGAAGGTATTAACCATTCTCCAATTTTTTTTCAAGACAAATTCATCTTATCCATATATTATGTGCAATGAAAAGTCAATAAATTACGGAATCCATCCATTAAAATGAGTCAAATACGTTGAAATTAACATCAAGGAGTTGAATGATTTTATGTCAATGTTCGTTCCCCATGGCCCCAATCGTGGAAAACCCAAGACCACCTTATATATGTCAGGGGATGGAAACTAGAACTGAGTAGAAATATCTCAAAAAGCGAAGGCATTTCCTCTAAACCTATACATACTCTCAATGCTCAAACTATGAGAAGTAAACACAAGGTAAACCACAACATTCACTGATATGACTAGTTGGAGTTCAATACAAACTGAATGTAAAAAGGGTCTACCATAGAAGCCCAAAAACACAAGGAACTGTAAAACTACCATGGTCTGCCCACCCAAGACCCTACCTGATGGGTAAGAGAAGGGTAGATGCATGTAGTTGTAGAAGTATGCTCGTTCGTCCCATCTCACTGAGCACCACCTATTCCTGGACCACTAAGGACTTCATCGAAGAGTTGATAATCTACCCAAAACACGACACATGTGGTGGAATCCCATGTATGGGGAGTAAAATAATACTATGCTGGGACCCAAACAAACATAAAATTTATAGAAAGAATGACCACAATTCATGACCACAAATCAAGGACATCTCACAGGATGTATAAAATAAATTGTAAAAAGTAAAATCATCATTTGCAAATTTGAACCATCTTGTACTACTGAAGGAATAATAAATGATGATTCATTAAGGTTCACTCACTTACTAGACCATTGTGGTATTCTATACTACTCGACCACAGAGTTCTGCTCGGAAATTTGAGCATTGAGGACCGCAGAGAAACCAGACCACTATGTTCGGCTCAACTGCTGGACCACTGAGGTCTGCTTGGCTACTAGACCACTAATTTCTTCTTGGCTACTACACAACTGAGGTCCTCTTGGCTACTAGACAAATTAGGTCTTCAATTATACTAGACCATTGAGTTTTGATGGACTAATAGACCATCGACTTCCACTAGGCTACTATACCACTGAGGTCCACTCAAGTATTGGAACACTGTGGTCCCGCTCATCAAATACTTTGAGACATAGCTAGCATTAGTATTCCCTCTCTCTGGTGGGATTGATACTAAGATAATCTACTCCTAAATCATCCAGTTGTATATATACTGCCCCGAAAACACACTTACAGTATACCCAAAGGATTTTCCCATATCAAAGGTCCCAACACTGTATAAAGCATGTCAATCGAAGGAATGGTCAAAACAATATTGTTATTTTGGTAAACAGGGTCTGGTTGCATCTTTCCACTGTCTAGAATGGTTAAAATGGGCCATCCAAACTGGCCCAAGGGTCCCGTATGACCGACACTGATTCTGAAGACTCAAACTAACCCCGTTGGGTCTGATCTGACCCTATCTGGCCTAGACAAGTGGTTGAGACCATTAGGACATGATGGACTCGGTCCGGTTCGGCCGTGGGTCTAGCCTGCCGGGTCGCCCTGCAACCCGGTTCTCATTCGGTCTTGTATGACATTTTTGGATCATTTCTAATAAGTCGGGCCATCTAGAGGCCAAGTTTTCCTTATGGTTTAGCACAATGTTGGGCTAGCTGGCTGTTCTCCAGCTTAGGCTGCCCAGTGTCCCACATTGGTGGACTAACTTGGATCTACCTTATATGCTCCATGGAATCCTGTTTACGTGGCCACATGGTCGGCTAAGGCTCACTGCCTACATCTGCACAAGGTCCAGTATGGACTGCGTGCCAGTACACACCGTAGTCTTCCCCACGTTCCATTCCACCTGACACGGCTCCCGATTAGCACTGCTTTCTCGGCGTGCTATCAGGGACTCCACCTCCCGCCCACGGCTGCTGCTGCGGTCCCCCAGACTACATCTAGTTGTCTATTTCATGGTCATCTTATGCTTCTGGGATTCAAGGGATGTCACTGTCACCTTCGCGTACTCCTCAATGGTTTTCCATCGCTCTTTGGGTTCAACAACATTTAGAATCCCCCTATGATTAATATCAAACAACATCATGGGACTATCAGTGAAGAAAAAAGAGAGGGAGAATGGGATAGGGGATCATAGGGAACACCCAATGAACAAACCAATCATTTATTATGTAGGCATAAGATTTCTCTTGTTATTAGGATTATGAAGCATAATTTAAATAACCATGAATTTTATCCTTATATCAAACCTGCAATAATATTACCTAATCTAGAAAGAAGAAATCCTATGTGAATCAACTAGTTAGTGAGTTGATCTACATTCTTCATTTAGAAGGGATGGATGTGGGTAAAACAATCACTCTGATTTAAACTCCTACCTGGAATCCGATCAATCATCGATGAATAATGGAGTCCCTCTACTCTACATTGTCAATTATCAATACAATACTCTCATCAATGATGGGATACTTTGAAGGGGATGGTAGGTACTTGTGGTTATCCTTTATTCGTCACTATTCTACCTTTTCCAATGCCACTCCTCCATTTCCTCGTATCAAATCTAATATCCTACAAATGTTCTTGTATCTCTATTAAAAAATTAAATGGGGGAATCTAATTTCAGTGTTTTTGTTACAATAAGTCACAACATAATTATACTATTTAATTTATGAAATGTAGTAGTGTTTATATTACGCATGGTTTGAAGCATCGTTATACTATTTCATTGATGAAAAGATACAGCTGGCTCGATGATTCATAAACGCAAAACAATTTTCGATAAAATAATCATTTTACATTTATTTTTTTTAATTAAAACGTCCATAAATTATCTTTTACCACTGACCTGTACCTGTCGAGGTTAGGCCCCACCAAAGGATATAACACCATCATGTGCTCAACAGTTCTATCATATAACCAATATGAGTTACCATTTATGATTAATAAGTATTTTAATATAAAATAATCATTATTTCATTACATTATATTCAGTCACATCCTAATAATTACTTTCCATAGTTGGTCCACAATTTCCAATGTTAGGCTCTACCTAAAGAACGCATGCCCTCAAGAGTACGACAGTTGTCTCAGATTTTAAATATGAGTCACCATTCCTGAGTTATAAAGATTTGAAAAATAAAATCATTTTATATAGTTATCTTATTTACGGTAGTTCCATTTTCTTGTTTTCACAATGGAGGCCCACAATAACTAAATTGAGTCGTGCCTTTGGTAAAAACTTCATCCTGATCAAAAATGTTCCGTCCAATTTTATATCCGGGAACCTTTTTAAGAGTTATTCTACTTTTGTAGGAAAAATATTCTTGCATGCTGTTTAAGAACAAAACATTTTCTGATGAATCATTACGAGAACACCAGGCCTCATAATTTCACACCATTTCAACAACAAGTCCTGTAATTTCACTAGGAATATTATAAAAAAACACTGGAAAATCTCAGTCATTACAGTTTATGTAGTAAATTTTAAATAATAAATTCCTTCAAATATTTTTATTCAAATAGAGATGTAATTCTATTATAAAATATAGAAGTATGCTTAATCTTTTTGTACATGTGGGAGAATTATTAGATGACATTTAATGTAAAATTCAATAATTATACTTAAATATCAATATAAGTTTGATAAATTCATAGATTTCTAACAAAAAATGTCTCCAGTGGTTGTTATCCATAATAGACTTAAGTATCAATGGGAAAATAATTCATCGGCATACCATTGTATAAATGGATATCAGGGATACCCATCAATCACATGGTTTTGATAACAAAAGTTCAACGGAATTCAAATTAAAAACAAAAACCATGGAGTATAGTACATTATATTTACTTCATGCTCAAAATTTGAATTGAACCATGGTGGAATGTTTCTTAAGGGGACTATAAAATATTTTATTTTCCAAAAATGTGGTCATTCAGAAACTGATATTATGGGTGAGGAAAATATGTTCTCTAATAATGAGAATAGTGAAAAATCACCATTAAATATAGTAAACACAATATTATTTTTCATGTGAAATGAATACATGATTTATACTAACAAATTCGCAAATTTTTTGGTAATCGAAGATGATCGATTTCAGCGACCTCATAAGTAGAGGGTCAAAGGAAAATCATAACCAATCACTATTTCTAAAGAGGGATTCCATATTGATGTAATAGATAGTATCCTTATCATCTACAAAAATACTCAAAATGTATTATTTTTATTTGGATCTACCATTTCATTCATAGCTGATTAATTTTTTAATTGTACCATGTTACCACTCATAAGATATGATATACTTTTTTAGTGAAACACCCTAAGGAAAAAATGATAGCATCACATATATATGAATCATCTCTATTTGAACACCGTGGATTTTTTTTCTAATATGTCTTGTCATTATTCCTCCCTTTGAATTTGATTTTATGATAAGAATGTATTTTATATCTATCAATAATGACCACATTATATTCCATGTATGGGATTCTATGTTTTATAACAAAAACCAACCCATTATCGTCTATTATTTTAAATATATATATATATATATATATATATGAAATTATGATTTAAATAAAATATATTATATGGAAATTTATTAATATTCAAAAGTGGTATATATTTTAGATAAATGGGTAGATACTCATCATCGATGACATGCCTATTCTAAGAGTGGATTTTATATGTTTCTAGAAGATATTCCACATATTGCAATAAAATGTGATATTGTAAAATTAATAGATCTCATTCTATGTTCCACAAATTTTTCAAAGACTAACTATTAAATATCCTTAATTTAGATATCAAAATTGATTAAATGGAATATTTTAAAACTGGATTCTCGAAGTTAATCATTTTTATTACAAAATTCAAATGATAATTGAGATAAATCTCTTTAAATGATCATGAATGAAGACATATTTATTTAAACCAGTATTAATTAGTAGCTATTTTTTTCAGTTGAATTTGAAAATTATGGAGTTGTTATGACTATAAATTCTTCTTACACTGCCAATTTATACATTAATAGTGGGGTTCATTAGAAGGATCTTGAATTATTATCTAATATGTTGTCTAAGATAATTTTGGTAATGGGTGAATTCAAGAGTGTTCTCATGACTGGTGAAATGAATCATACTAAATTTAATATATTGGTAGTAGATGACTTCACTTTATGTAGTAATATATGTAATTTGGGTAAAATTAAAATTTTCTATGAATATTATACATGGAGAACATACACTCTACATGTGAATGATTCCCGCAAATTAAATAGGTGTCTCTTGCCAATTGAGGAAAGGGTTGATGTTATTACTATCTCATTTCATAGTTTTCCCATGTGTTATTCTGAACATAACCCAATGTCATGCTTGTTGTTCCTAGATAAATGGTGTTCATCATAAATGATTGGATAATTGAATCCATTTTCTGTCCACTTACAATCATGTCTATCAAACTGAAAAAAACTAAAAAAATGTATCCAATTAATGGAGGATTTATTCTTTTTCCAATATGGAATGTGGGATCCAGGCCACTAGATAACATCTCCATCAATGTAAAAATTCATGTCATAATAAATATTTCCCTTCAAGAGATTAGATTCCGGGACATTTCCATCTTGATAACCTTCTATTTCATTAGAAAAGAAATTTTATAAACAAATATAATGTCAAATTATTTCAATTGGAAGATAGGAACTCATGTTTATTTAATATTTTACATAGATAACTATAGAACTGAGGAGGATACAAAATAACTAAAGTGAATGGTTATATGTATAGCTCAGTGTTAGAAATATCAAATACTACGGTGAATTAACTTGAAGATATTTACTCTGAGAAAGGGATTGCTAGAATGCCTAATTCGATTGACAATATTGAACCCACCATTGGTATTAAATATAACATGATTCCTGTTGAAGATCCTAAATATAATAAAGTCATGAATTATCTATTATCATTGAACATTGATGTTGTCTAAATATTTGAAGGGTTTGCCAAAAAATTATTTATATTCCTTAATGATATTGTTCATCATGAGGTCATCAATGTTGTGAGAGAATATTTCAATCATGCATCAATTCCTAATAGTCACTGATCATTCATAATTTCACTTCATCTTGTAGTAGAGAATTATTTAGACATAAAGGACCATTGGCTAGCATCTATTGGGAAAAAATATAAAAAATCATTACAAAGGTCATTTTCATAAGTCTTGGTAACATTGTAGGTAGTATGATACCTCCAATGCAATATGCTTTTGTCCTTGGAAGGTACATTTATAATTTTCTTCTAACTGCTTTAGAATGTATCAATGTAGTTTGATAAAAATGATGTAATGGATGGGTTTCCCTTAAATTAATAGATTCTAAAGGCATTAAAACATTAAAATTGAGATTAATATTTTCAGTTATCAAAAAATGTGGCTTCTCTAATCCTTTCATCAACGTTTTCATAGGCATACTACATTATTTCAGTCTATCAATTCTTATATAAGGAACACCTAGGGTATTTTTCCAATTTTCTATGGAGTTATAAAAGGGGATCCCTTATCCAAACTCATCTTTTATTTGGATGAAGATTACATGAGATTATTCCTAAATGATCTTGTGATGGATTTAATAAATAAATTATTCTATGAAAGTAAATTTTCACGCCCTCTCATCTTCTTTATGTTGAAGACATTTTTCTATTTATTTATGCTAATAAAGGAACAATTTCAAGCATTTGAAAAATCTTTTCCCATTATGGGGTAGTCTCTCACTAGTGGTAGTTAGGATTAAATGTTATATTATGTATGGGAATGGAATGATTATTTACAAGTAGAATAATATTACCAAGAAACATGGAGATACAATTGGTATCCTTACCTTCAAGTACCATTGGGTACCTTTGTTCATTGGTAGGTTGAAAATATTCTACCATGAATCCATATACTCCAAAATAATTAATCAAATGACCATCTAGAAATGGAAACCCATATACCATGTAGGGATAATTTTCCTTGTATACTCTGATATCACTTCAATGGTTGTCTATTATTTCTCTATTTAAATGTGGCCTCAAAGTATTATCAAGATCATTTGTTTTTTGATTATTAACATCATATATACTAGTTCGATATATAAAATGAAACACATAACTATTTCACTGAAAGAATATATCAAATCCACTAATTTTTGGGGAATAAGCTCTAATGAAATTAAATCATTCAATGGATCCATTTTTTGGAAATTATCATGAAAAATTAATAAGCTCCACTTTTGCATCAATAAAAATTCTATAACATAGGTTTTTATGAATTTTTCATAATGGGTATTCCATATATTTTTATTCCACCATTGGTTTAGCCATCAAAACATGCCCATAATGGAATCATGCCTTTCAAAACAAGGAATATTTTTAGTTCTTTTAACCTCTATATATAGACCATAAAATGGACATATATTCCTATAATAGAATGAATGGAAGTTCCTCCCCTAATGTAAAATATCATCATTGTAAATAGATATAAGAATCTAATTATACAAAGATTCCTGTCGATACAAATAAAACTGGAATTTTTGTAGTAGATCATTAATGATTATGATACCATGATCTAGACCCCATGTTTTAATGGAATGTTCACTTTTAGGGAATATTATACGAATTTTTTGGATAACACAACACCCACTCCCTTGGGGGTGAAAAAATATTCTAGAATCCCCTCATTTTACCATAAAAGTATTCGGTGTTATAGAGGCTCTGGAAAGTCATGCTCATTATATTGAATCTCTTGAAGAAACTATCATACATATAACCCATCTCTGTTTGTTGTGTATACAACATGATTAAACTATTCAACATTTTTTATTCTCCAGCATGTTCTCATACATATTTTTGAAACATCTCCATGATGTTATTTTGATTAAAATAACAATGGAATGACTTATGAATTCATGATCTCAGTCAATACTTCTGACCAATGTGATCTAGATTACTCACTTTTAATAACATAAGTTAAGGTTGTATTTTCTTAGATTTGGAATCCTGGAATCAACAATTCTCTTGATAACTACTTGCAATATTTTATGGTTGGTGTGAATTTTTATTATAGGGATTTCCAAAGAAGTTCGAAGACTAAAATAGGTCAATTAATAATCAAATCTCTAAATTAATTATTGTAAAATATCTTGGAATTACTATAATAGTTATGAATCCTCTTATGTTGAAATCAAATAGATGTATACCTACCCATTCGTTATGGCTGAAAGTAAATGTTGATTTGGTATCCTCTAGTGCACTAGGGTATTTTAGAATGATGTGGGGTCATTAAAAACAATTGAGATTTATTAATAGATGTTTCTATAATTATATTGGGACTGATGCACCAATTGAAGCTGAGTTATGGGAGATGATCAATGATGTAGACTGTTTTATATAACATCGATGGAGTTACAACTGGGTGGAAGGTAACTCAACCATAGCGGTGCACATTCAAAATAAATGGTTTAGGGATGTCCCTTGCATAATTATTCCATAGTGGATTTTATTACTACATAATCCTGAAAGAATTCATTTGGATGTAAACCATTCTAATAGAGAGTAAAACCGGAATTATGATACTATATCAAAGAGAATGTCTATAGTGGTCTCCTCAAAAAGGTATTTTGTTACTTATTACTTTTTCTGACACCTTTTTATCTATATGTGTGGTTTTTTTAAATATCTCCATTGTAAACAACCTTTATTTTTCCTCTTCTATGATGTTTAGTAATTTAATAGGAATATGATTTGGCTGGATCCTGTACCTATTTGATATAATTACAACATGATAATTTAAAAACCATGATAATGACATATGTAATTAATTAATCCTCTTTAAAATATTATAATGTTTGTTTTACCTAGAATGGTGTGATATTTTTGAAATAACTAATTGAATAAAAATAACATATCAATTCTATTTATTCATTTAGATAAAATCATATAGACTAAAATTAGTTAACTTATGTTCAATGAACACATAATTTTAAATTGATGATAACTAGGATTCACCTCACGAAATTAAAATGGGTAGGTATATTATAATTCAACATAATAAACATAATATAATATTATGATTCTTTTATATTATTTATTGATCATGCGAAATTATTTTTAGATTTATTTTATGAGATTATCCTATTATGATCGATGATTTATTTTAATATGTGACAATAACATTAGTGTTCTTTATTGAAAATACATATCCTTCATTTGGTTGCTTGTGTGAACCTTATGTGACTCCAAAAGGTATGGTGATTTTTTATGACCACAGAATGTGGGTTTTAATCCTAGAATTTATAAGACTTAAGGTTATGATGTGTGCTGTATAAATTGACTAATGGATAGTTATTTAGTCTCTAGATGCCTGAGGGATCAATTTTCTGGATGAATAATGGTGAGAATATATTTATCTAAAGGGGTGGAAATTTTCTATAATGAAAATTTACACGGTATTAATATTCTATAGAATAATGTTCCCATACCATGGGAGTTCTTTAATGAAGGAAGATGATACACCCATAGATAAAAATATCTAGTAAGTACCGAAGTAGGCTCGGTTATATGCAAGATTAGTTTTGCATCATGGGGGTCAATTGATTCCTTTCATATGAAATTTTTTACTTAATAAATATCCATGTATAATTGATTTATTTCATGAACCATATATTTAAAATATATGTTTTTAGAAATGGTGATTTTAACCTACTATGTTGTTCTCACATAATGATTTGGCCACCGATTATTACCAGAAAAGACTTCATTGACTGTGTTTCTAAATTGGAAGGGGGACATATTACTATATTGTTTTTTGATAAATGGTTTTAATTTTGGATATGGGAAAATCATTGAGTTTATTAATGTGGTATCTTAGGTATTTTTTAAAATTAGCTACATTTTTTATTTTTTTTAAAAAATTCATCATAGCATTTGGTTACATTTCATCACGACATTAAATGATTCAATTATTAATTGATTCCCTAATTTTACCTTTATAATGACCATTTTTAGATTATACCATAAATAGAATATAACAATGGTCCAAAAATTACATTAATGATATAATAAAAAAAATATTTTCCCTTTGATAACATCTTTATATCCTTCCTTCTATTGAAGTCGTGGAATATGAAACATGATATGATGTGGAATTGATAGTTAAAAAGATGATCTATCGTTGAGATATTTTAGTGTGTTCTATAATATGTCTCTAAATTTAAAGGATTAGTTAGTATATTATTTAAAAAATATCATTATTGTTAAACACTATTATAGGGGGGAGGACAATATGTGGGTTTTATGTGTTGAGATAATTTTGTTAATTAATGGATGGTGATATTTCCCTTTTATAATTTGTGAGAATATATTTTTTAAGATATTAAAAATAATAAAGTGGGATCACTTTTTAAATATGTATCATGGCTACAAAAGTATATTAATGATAGGTAAATTGATAGGTTAAATAAAAAACCTATCAAAACAATTATGGATATGTTTTTATCATGATAAACACTCTTTTCCACTCACATTTTATATATAAAATAGTCTCCATTAACATGTTATCTAATATTTTCCTAAGACAGATTTATCTATATTTATGGAAATAAATTGTACCCTATTATATAGTAAAGAAAAAATTAATCTAAATTATGAATATCTTCCCCTTTTTAATAAATCGTACTACATACATCCATCATTAAACTGTAAATAATACATTAATACAATAATGTAATTATATGTATTGTTTCAATTATAAACAAAATTATTTTGTTCATCCGGGATAAATTCTAATGATTTGGAAAAGATTCTGCCTTTATAATAATCTACTTAACGTGATATTGGCCAGATAACATTATTTCTTGAATTTTATCCCTATATTTCTGACTAAGAAATTTTTTTTATTCAATTCATCATATTATTTTGACACTATAATTTAATGGAATCTATTATTGTATAAATGTTCCACAAGCTATTGAAATTGATCAGGATACCATGTATGTGAAGAGAACGCTATTAGAGAATGTACATGAATGTTTGAATCATCTTTTCATACTACACATATGTCTGGGTATGGTATAATTTTATAAATGTGTATTTGATATGAGTCCTCATTGAATACACTTCTATAATTTTGATTGTAATCAACAGTCTCAATATTATTATACTAGTAGATATTCCACTCAATTCTAAATTATTTAATTGATTTAGAATCAATTAAGTCACTAATAGGTTCAAACTAATTATATTTCTATGAAAATGAGAATATAATTTATTATTATTGATGGAAACCCATATGGAATTTTTCTTCCTTGGAGTCATTCGGACCTGGTGAAAAATTTGACTGTAATAATTTAAAAACATCTATAAAGGTATATACAGTATTTTCTATAATCCCATAAGTTAATTCATTATGTATATACATAAAAATAAATTAATCATCTTGATATATCTTCCACAATTTCATTCTTTATACAATACAATTGTAGATATTATATTAATTCCATTTACATCATTATTCTATGATGGGTTTAAAGAAATTCCATATATGTGATTAATTATTATATTCCCCTTTCAAAAATGTAATTGATGGAAGTCATAAAATCTCCTTATACATCAACACTGCATCATTATATATTATTTCTATTAGATTAAAATTAATAAAATCTTTAATAATCATTTCTATGTTCTCTTCATCGTACAAGAATATCATTATCCATCATATAATGATGATTTAATTATTTCATCAAATATGAATGATGTATACCCTTTCCATGAAAAGGCCATATCAATAATAGAAATAACTATTTATATGATAGGCTTATTGTTACACGTAATGGTCATATCTCTATAGTCTTTCTTACTCAATGCATCATCCACCATGTTCTCCTACATTAGGGGTTAGTGTATGAAGAATTCATTGTACATGATTACATATAACCATATTATATTCATAATGATGATCTATATAAAAATGAATATATAAATAAAAATCTCATGGTTTTTATAAATAAAAAATATTTAAATAAACAAATTGCTTCTGCATATTTTCAAAACAATTATTAATGACATCACAAAACTATCATAAGTGACATAGTTATTTAGTAGAATTTTCACATTCCCTAATGCTTATGAAATATCGGTATCATTCTATATAAATACATGAAAAAATTATTTCTTTGGTTATTAACTATATATTATATATCATTACTTAGCTAATGGTATAATAAAAACTATTTCATTAAATTATATCCTCAAAATATATTTATATAATTACAAAAAAACTCTTTAATCATGTTAAAGTTATTGATTTATTTGTTAACATGGATAACTAAATGAAAAAATAAATACATTTCTAATATAACCACAAATAGTAACCCTATACTCCAATGATACTATAAATATCATTCATGTTTATAAGTGTAGTCCATTCAGTTAATACATTTTTCATTGGGGGAAAACTGATATTATAAAAAATATGGGTGAAAAAGAAAATTTCATTGAGAGAAAATTAACCCTTACAATTATTCTAATATTATTAATTTTTTCATTTTGGTCTCCTAAATTTTTTCAAAAAAAATCTCAACAGAGTATTTAGTGTATATTAAGATATAACTTATAAATACGACCATGAATTTTTCATGATAATAATTGAATATAATATTCATCATAACATTTATGTAGATGGTTTATTATTAAGTCTAAATCAAATTAGCATAAACTCATGATGACCAGACCTTCTTCAAAATACAATCTTCATTATAGATTCATTATCTACCCATATATAATGATAACATGATGGAGGATTGATTTTTTTAAAATTTAATTTATACAATAATTTGATCAAATAATTCATCAATTCATGTTAATGGATACATATTCATTATAGTAGTGTCATAAATCTAATAATAATCAATGATAATTGTTATAGACTAATCATTATTTTGTGAAAAATTATTTAGGGTCTCCCCAAGCTAGATTTGATGGTAATATAATGTAATTATTATAAAACTAATACATATATTTCCTCAATTAAAATGAACACAATTGGGGTAATTATATATGTTGTTTTAAATATATAATTTTATTATAAATGAGATCGGTGGAGAATATAACTTCACAAACTTATTGATGACTAGGTAGTAAATACAGAAAATTGTCAATAAATTTTGTTACCATGGTTATATCAAATACCCTTAAGATGTATTTCTTATCCATATATCTTTTATGATATTGTTATATTCCAATTATTTCATTACAGGGGTCTGTTAAGGAAGAGTCAATCATGATTTAGATTTTAAAAATATCTATAGAATGATAACAAGTCCCACCTCTACTTCATGAGTAATAATCTCCTTCTCTCAGAAAAATATTTTCACATTATAATGTGAAATATTATCCTTATAAAGTAACCAATTAATGTTAAAAATAGAATCAATAAACATAATTGAAAATTGTGGTTTCCCATGTCTTATAATTATATCATCCTAGAAAAAAAATCTAATATTATTCAAACTTTATGTCTTACGTGATAACTACCTTAAAGTGGTGATATGGAAATATCTATTTTTTTAAACAATTGATCATATAAAAGTTTACCATGACTAGAAATAAAATAAATAACTATATTTAAGGCAAAGATCAATGTACCTGACATAATAATAATATGAACATTGATTTCATCTATGGTAATTACATAAAAATACAATTTCTCTAGTGTAATATTACTTGGTAAATTACCATTAAATTAAAGAATTATTCCCCATAAAAGTCTTTCCCATATTTTTTAAGGAGAAAACATCAAAAAAATCATTCATTGTATTGAATTTATGATTTTATTGTGTATGTATCCATAGTCGTAACAAACATTTGATCACATCACCCATAACCAAAGGTGTCTCATTACACTTTTATTACACCTGGTAATTAACATCTATTGTTTCTTCCCATTTAACAAAATGTTTTCCCATTATATTGAGATGACAACCAATTCTCCTATTTTAAATTGAAAATAGGCATCCATGGGAACTTCATTTCTATCTAAATATCAATTTTGTCTATATCCCATTATGATAAAAATATCTTACAATCTACCATTATTCAAAGATAGAACATTAAACCATCAATGAAATGATAATTAATTCATTGGTATATACATACATAATATCAAATATTCCTAGGTTACACTATCATGTTATCCTAAAAATTTGAAACACTTCCTCACACTTTTTTAATGATTGAGGAACTCGCTTCCATATTCCACTAATTGTATATAAGTTATATATATTTCCAAAAATTCATATTTTAATTATCCATATTCCATAAATTTGATAATATCTTCCTCTATATTATTTTAATTTAACAAAAATATTTGGTACACATATCCATTAAATTTATTGTTCATCATGGTGAATAATATATTTATCACTACTTTTAAATGATAGAAATATATTATCTATGGAAATAATCTATTTTCAACTACCAATGGATGGGTGGTCCCACATAATGATCGTGGTTATTATTCGATGAAGCTGTCTAAAATATCTATAACATTTTTAAAATTGGAAAATAAGTCTATGTGGGTATTATTATTTATAATAACATATGTTAACATCCATAATATATTAATGATATGATGAACCCCAAGAAAAACCTTAAAAACATGTTAATTGGAATATCCCGACATTTACAACTGCTGTTCATATAGTTCCAATACCACCTATTAGTGACTATTCTTCTACATTGTCTTATAGATAATATATTCATTATATATAATTTTACTATGTTTTATAGAGTATTCTATAGAATCATTTGTGGTCTTTTGTATTAATTGTGATGTCTCACACGGTTCCACCAAATTAAATTTCAATGGATCCTAAAATAATTCACCAGATACCAATTTAAATATCCCAATCTCTTGAAAACTAAAGTAAATAAGTTATATTAAATTGTTTTTATAGAATAAAATAGATCTGGAAGGATTAAACCATTCTATAGTGTTGGAGTACATGATTAATATAGACATAACATATGAGGACATAATATAAAACATGAAATCATTTCTAGGACATGATTATCTCTTTCATAACATTAAAAAAAATTATATATAGTTCTCCTCTCAGACTCTAATACAATTGAAAAAATAATGTTCGGCTCAGGTACTCAGAAAGGAGTGTCATACAATTGATGATTTATTTACAAAAACATGAAATAATTGATATGGATTGAATTAATGAACATCATTATGCCATAATCAACTATAAATAAAGATAATTATATCAATAATAAAATTGAATACATTGATAAGAATAGTCATTTATCATCATCTAATGGAATTTATAATTTCCTAAATCAAAACATGTTTTCTAGACCTTATGGTAATTCATATTCCCATTATTATATGGTTTATCCACCAAAACCCACCATGATTTGTCTCATGAAATCTATGAATTCATCTAGAGATATATAATTATAGGACACAACCATTACTTTTTTAAGTGAATCTCATTCAACATAATGTAAATCAATGATGTCACCCCACTCTCCTGGTTTCTCCTGAGTGCTCGACCTAGCTTACCTCTCCAAGGGTTTCGTTTTCTCTTAACGACTACTGTCATTCTCCCTCTAATGCACTCTTTCTTAGTTTTTTTTTTCTCTCTCTCTCTCTCTCATTTACCCTCTCTTTTCTAGTGCTCTGGTTTACTCCCAGTCCTCTTCTCCGCGCTCTGAAATTGCAATCCTCATCTTCTCTCTATGTCATCTTTGGAGCACGGGATTTTCTGAGGTTTTGGGAGAATGTTTTCGTGGATGGAATGTTTCCAGGCGCTACTAGAGTTGGGCTTTCTTCCTTGGGGTTTTGTCCCATTCCTATTTCAGTTTTTGTCTAGCTTTCATCTTTCTTATGGCAGTGACTTTCACTCGATCAGGGCTGCTCTTCCACTGAGTTTTCCTTCTCTCTTTCTATCCTTTCCCAGCTTTGTGATTCACTCCAGTTTTCTCCCTGTTTAGCTCCCTGCACTATGATCATTCATTGCTCACCTTCTCTCCATGATGGTTTTGGATTGCGGGAATCACTAAGGTTTTACACCTGTAGAATGAAAAATGATAGATTTCAAGGCTCTCTGGAGTTGGTCCTTCCTAGGGATTCCACCCCTATCCATTTTTCAGCTTAAGGAAGGTCCCGATGGAATTTTTTGTTTTGGGTTTTCTCTATTTTTTATGGAAGATTCCATCAGTGGTTATGATGGTGATTTTCTAGTTATAATTCATTTTTTTTGGCATTATGATGAAGTCATTTTGAAATGTGCTGGTGTTTCGGATGTTCTGGGTTTGGAATTCCATGTTTTGGTTATTATATGGGGTTTACGAAGCTCTTTCTAGTGACTAGTGTGATGTCGGGTCTATAGTGGTGCCAACTATATGGTCAGTGATGGTGGTGATTTTCTTCTCCAGGGTTAAGGACAGTGATAACCATGACTCTGACGATTGGAAAGGTAGTGACATGACTGTCTCTCTTGGATTAGGGTCTCCTCATCATGACTGATCTTTTTTGAATTTAGATGGTTTTACTTTTGGTTCGATAAGGATGTGGTGGTTCTTTTCTATTTTACCATTTTAAATTTGAATGTTTAAATTTTTTAACTTTGAATGATGTGTGTAGTGGTTTTCTTGGAGGTGTGATAAAAAAGTTATGGTGATTGTATTTGTATGGTTCCCACTTAACCAAAAAGTGGTTTTTAAAAAAATTAAATAGTGATAATGATTATTATGGAAATAATGATGTTTTGTACCATACCCCAAAGAGTGTTTTACTAAATAGACCATGGAAATAAATATAATTATAATTATGGAAACCAAATACATCGTTATTAAATTTCTCAATGTATATCTCTGTGATATCTGTTAATAATATACATTATTGTTTTGGGTTATCATCAATGGGGAATGATGTTCAGTAATCAGTAGAAAATAGTGTAGAGGGTACATTTAATGTGTTAGGTAATCCACAGATGGCAGTAATTGTATTCTTATTCATTAATTGGTATTACTCCATGTAAATTTTAATAATAATCCTTCAGTATGTTTCATAATGAGTTAGTGAAACTTCTGAATCATATCACCTAGGAGGGTAGAGATATGTATGCAATATGAATCTAATTCATTTTTCACCAGAGTGATAATTGACTCATTTTTTTAACCAAAAAATTTAGGATGATTACCCATTGTTGAATCTATTCTGAAACTACATCCACATTATAGTATCTATATAGGGAAATATTTTCTATGAAACAACAAACTCTATTACTTTTCCATAACATTTTTTAGTTCTTTAACCATAAAAATTATTGACTATTAAAATGATATTGGAATCAATTGAATCAATAGAATATGATCACATGATAAAAATATATATCCTAAAATATTTTTTTTATTTATACAACTTAATTAATTCATCCATGAAAATATATGCACCATAGAAAATAAAATTTGTGGTCACTATAACATCAATCCCATTGAATTAATATTGAGATTGAAAACCAAAAATTATTTATTGGATAATAAGTAAATAAAAATATATCTAAATATATTTTTATTAAAATTGATCTAATAATAAATTTATTATTGAAATTTTGTGATATAAATTCTCAAATAAAAATTATATAGACTGTATAATGTTAATTAGGTGTATAAAACAAAATATGTCCCCTATATGGGAATTTGAAATGGGAAACCCTTAACTTTTGTTCTGAATTATATGAACATTAATTAAATTTTTTCATTATAAATAAAGATATATTATAACAGAATTTATAATAGTAATTATATCAATTTTTATTAATAATATTCTTGAATAATCATTCTCTATAATAATTTTAGTTATTTTCAACATTTACTATTTATTGTTCGGATAGTTTTTACTGGTTTCATAAAAGTATGATATATATATATATATTGATTGGTCTTCCAATTACTTTAATTAATAATAAATTAAATTTACTATTATTACCTATTTATAATAATTCATGTATTTTTAGGTAATAACAAAATATGTTTTTTTTAAAATAATTGTAAATTCAATAGCTTACAGGAAAAAAAAACAAAAATCATTAAAGAAGCACGATATAATATTAATTTAAAATATTGATTAAAAACTAGATATTGAATAAATAGATAGTAATATTATTATATTAATTGTGAAATATAAATATTATGGTACAAAATGAATATTAATTTAATGATTAATCTATAATCATTAATAACACAATTTATAGTAACACTATATTATTTTTTAAAAATAAATTTACATAAAAGTGTGATTTAATTATTTTTATGACTAAATATGATCATTAAATGATGAATTATTATTAAATTTTTAATGATAAAAAGTGTACTATTTTTTATATATTCATTGCATAATTCATTTATGATGTATAAATTATATAGAAATGTCTGTAAATTGGTTTCATATACTCTTTTATCTTAATCAGATTAATTTTACATTGGGTTTTACTATGGGCTGATATTTGGTGGAAGTTGAGAAAAATGGAATAAAAAGTGGATGTTCACAATTGGAGCTCGGTTAGGGAAAACCATGCTACACAATATAACTAACTGTATGATCCTACTAGAAGGGGATTCACACTATTGCTGTTTTATTTGGAAAACTATACACCCAAAATAGATTAGTTGTGAGCTACTATAAATGAGGTTTGTAGTTTAGGAACACAGTGAGGGGAAATTGGACCATCTTCATGTAAATCTGGCAAATGAATTTAATTTTTATAAAAATTATACTGTTAAGTACCCAAACTCCAATTGTAATCCAATTTTGATTTTTAAATATACCCTATGTCATATATCATGATCATGAAGCTCTATGGATGTATTCCATACCTTCATAGCCTCCATTAATTTCAACATGATTCCATGATTACAAATATTGGCTCGACCATGTAAGATAATTACATAACAGTTTTTTTCTCTTCACACATTTACCCTATTATTTTGTTTTCTGTTCTCATAATACTGTGTTAGATTTATATTTATAGATGTAGATCTAGTTCTAGGATTCCAGATCTACATCATGATATTTTAAATATTTAAATTTTAATCTTGATTTAGGTAATTAGACTCTGATCACATTAAAAGACACTACACCACAAAAAATTGGGGATTTTTGTTTGGATATCATTAATCCATGAATTGAGGTTAGTGGAATATAATTAATATCCCATGATTTGTATCTTGTTTATGTATATTAATGTTCTATAGTTGCAGGAGTATGTTATAAATTGAAATTATAAAATTAAATTAATCACTGTTGTAAAATAATTATTTGAGGTAAATTTGAAATTGTGGGAGCGAGGGATTTCATGAATTAGTTAATTAATTGGATAATTAAATTTGAGATATTGGGATTTTCAATTTAGATAATTACTTATAGGATTAACAATGTGGGAATTTATATTTGGATATTGAGATAATAAATTTATGATAAATTATATTAAAATGATATTGGGAAGTGAATGATTAATAGATGAATTAATTATGTGTTATTAAGATATTATATTTGTCTATTTAATATATAATTAATTATGGGTTTTCTATGATGAAATAAATGTTGAATTAGTGATTGGGATTGTGAATATTAATTAATTAGAGACTTAATTAATGAGATTGAGATTTTTAATTCACCTTTGGTTACACAGATGTTGTCTTGTGTGAATATTATTTCCATGATTGTTTGAGAATTATATTATAGACCACTATCATACAAATGTTTTCTATGCATGAATCATTCTAGAAATTCAGGATTATTTTTGTAACTTGCATAATTTTTTTTCCAAAATGAGAAAATGTATTTTTGTTTAATTGCTAATATTGAATTGTATTTACTTACATGAACAATTAAATTGAAACTGGTTCTTAATATGAATGTGAATTCGAAAAAACAATCTACTTATATAGTACTTGTTTGTATAAATGGGAAACTGGAATAATCAGCATTAATGTACCCTTATTCACTGTTGACCAATATGTTGGATGGTTATGGGTATTAAGAGAACCTCAACGTTGACAGTCTGATGGGGTCTAGAAAAATATGTTAGGTGACATGTGGTGATTTTCTAATTATTTAAATGTTTTAAATTTTTAATTTTACCATCAAGTACGTGTTTCACTTATAGAGTAATGCCTAGACGATGACACATGTTGATATGGGAAAAAAGGATAGAGATGACCTACCTATGTTAGGACCTAAGAAACCAATAACACTGAGAGAGAAACTTATAGAGTAGTTTCAGGGAACATTTCTCACTTTATGAGGATTAAGGAATGTGATCAAGGTAATGTTATGAAAATATTTTCTAACATGATCCCAAATTTTCAGATGTAGCACCCTCATATGTTTTCAGGATATGGTGGAATCGAGGGACATGAGTATCGGATTGATTCAGTCAATAATATACTTGACCAGTTGGAGAATCCTACAGATAATAGATTCAAACTGGCTACTTATATGGTACAATAATTATTGAACAAATAGTTGTACATTCAGACTCTAATTAGATAGAATGAAGGTATTTTATGGAATGACTTTTTAGAGATGTTCTTAGAGAACTTCTATCTAGATATATTAAGGTAAGAGATATTATATGATTATATGAGATTGACACATGGAATATGTTCATGATGGATGATAATAGACTCTTTATAGATTTGTAGAACTTGTCTCCTGCATTGTTAGCAGATAAGGCTATAATTGAAATGATTTTTTCCTAAATACATGAGTGTGAAAATTTCTACTGAACATATTTATGATGAATAAGTTTCCATATATAATATATAATGATGTCATAATAATTGGGAACCTGAAGGATGCTGCTAGTGAAGGAAAGATGGTTTCTACTGGATGATTAGGATGTATGTCCTTGGAGGGTATCAAGCATAATTATATGAAATTTATCTAGAGTAGTGGAAAACTGATTGGCTAGGTTAGAGAAGTTAGTTTCATTGTACATTTCTCTAATTATTTTTTACTACTAAGATAGGTCATGTCACTATGGTAGACATTGTCCCTGACAAATAGTGGAGTGTCAATCTTGCAATAGGATTGGATATTTTCAAAATATCTACTCGATCCCAAGATATATGGTTGTTGATGGGGAAGATATATATAATCAATGTGTATGAGGTGTATCTTCTACGTCATAGTAGGATTTTAGTTGGAGTTATACTAGATGTGGTGGTAGGGGTAGTGGACATGTTACATCTAGGAAAGAGAATACTTATAAGACATAGGTTGTGTCACAAAGATGTGGGGTAATATGGTCTCCTGAAATTCAACCAACTCTTTTGGATTGTGAGGTTGCACCATCCACATTGATACATACTAGTCTTGTAGAATCTATGTTATTTAGTACATTATTTGATAATAGTGCTTCTTATTCATTTATATCTTCAAATCATGTAAATGATTTGTTCCTGGTGGGGGAGTTCAGAAGTAGGGTCATAATGATTGACACACCTCTAGGTTTATGGCCTTGGGATATAAAATAATTCAATGAAAACTATCTCTAAGTAGGTGAGTATCATTTTCTATTTGATCCCATAGTTCGTAACATGTTAGGATTCGACCTCATAATTGGTATGGACATGCTAGTTGCATACTGAGTCCACACTGATTTTTACAATATGAGAGTGACCTTTAAGTCTCATAATGATGACAAATATTTTCTTTGTGGGATATATAAGTTGGCCGATTAGGGCCAATTACTCAGAATATAAATAACTCATATCACTGGGTGCAAGTTTATTTTATATGATGGAGCTGTGAATTAGGATGTATTTTCACCTATAGAAGAAATATTTCTACATTCGTTTTATAAAGGCTTCTTAAAGCTACCACCAGAGATAGATGTTGAATTCACTGTTGTTCTCATTTATTGTGATGAGTTAGTTTCAATTCCACTGTAAATAATTTGTCCCATAGTTCTCAAGAGCTCAAGAGACAGTTTGGGAGTTTGACGATAATGGGTTTATCCTTCTTATTAACTCACATGAGGGATCACTGGTTTTTTTTTCAAATAATGATGAAAGTAGTTTTCATTTATGTGTTAATTAGAAGATGTTGAACTTGATGAATGTGAGGAACTGGAATCCTCTTTTGTGTATCAACTATCTGTTCGACCAGTTGAAAGGTGTTGGGGTATTCTCCCTGATTGAATTGAGTTCAGCTCATCATTAGTTGATATTTAATACTTTTACATAACATGGACTTATTTCAGAATCAGGTAGCCTCTATTAGTTCTTCATATTGTTTTTTTGTTGATAAATGCACCAGTATTGTTTATAGCCTTGATAAATAGGGTCATACATCCATACCTGGATCAATTTTTTATGTTTATCTACATGAAATCTTGGAGTAATAAAAGACTAATGATGATCATTCCCCACATATTCACATCATCCTTTGTACATTAAGAGAGAATAGTCTATACACCATCTTATATTACTGTCAGTTTGTGATATATTTGGTAAACATATTGGGTCACATAATATTGGAGGAATGTGTGTTGGTGGACCCATAAATATGTCTTGTAATGTTTTATTGGGAAAATTTTATGAAATATTTTGATATCCACTGATTTATAGGGTTGGATGTACATTTTCCAATATTCTTCCAAAAAATCCCAATTGAACCCACTTGTTACAGGCTTCAAAAAACAATTGATATTTTTAGAAGATTATGATGATTGTGACAATTCCTTTATTGAAATAAATAAACGTTATAAAATAACAATAATGATGAACCTACCTAAGCCTGATGACGATTATATGTTTTATTCTATGGATTTTGGAGTCCAACATAATGTAGTGTTGATTCTGGGGGATCGAGATGTAGAATATAGGTCTCAGAAGTTGAGGCCTCATAAACATAACTACCAGACACATGAACTCTTGTTGGTATTTTTTTATTATTATTTGATGTTTTGGAAGCATTATATAATGGGTGATAAGTCTACGGTTTATACAGATCACATGGTCATAATGTATATCTTCTCCCAATTAGATTTTATCTTCCAGAAAATGAAGAGGATTTTACGTATATTTTCCCCATCCTTGATGAAGCTATATCTTCTACTCCAATCCGGGTCACCACATGGCCTCAGCAGCTCCTCCCCATTCTTCAGATTCTATCGACTAGCATTTAGGTTATAATAGACATCGGGAGTAGACTATACCTTCATTATTAGAGTAATCCCCATTAGACAAAATAAGAAAACAATATAACATGTAAATAGAATATATGCATAATGATTCCATTTAGAAACACATGGTAGAATCCCATATGAAAAAAATAAATATGATAAGTAGTTTCATACAGTTCATGTGTAGTGAAAAAAATAATATATGGAATATATGAATCCCTAAATGGGTGATTACTCCATGTATGGATTCCTTTTCCATGAACATTATAGACTCAACTTGATCATCTGGGATATGTCCCAATCCATTATTTTATGGAGAAAATGAATTATTATCTATTACCTAGTGTCAACATGAGGATGGTGTGAGTACAACTTAACAGGCCGCCATCAATTATGTCTAAAAACTATCCTATATGAAATGATAGTGTATAGAGGTAAATAATGAATAACATTTAAACCCTGAAATAATCTAAGAACCATTAGTTAAAAAGGTTCACATTAAACTCATCATTAATTAATTCCTTGGGTAATAAATATAGATAAATTACACATTATTATATGTATATTATATAGACTATGAAAAATCGAGATTAATAATGTTCCACTCACATCATGGGTAAATATTTCAAAAAAAATACATAATACTCTCCTCAAATAAATAGTATGGGTGATCATAAAATATACATTGAAGCCTCAATATAGGTATTCAAATCCCATTAATTAGTTAAGGAAATAATTCCTCAGTATAACTCCATAAACCATGAATTATAGTTATGGGGTTTATATCTTTATTCAAATCTTACCCCCATGGTTCATATCCTCAATTCCAATACCCCACATACCTAGAAGACAAGAACACTATATTATTTAACAAATAAACACATATGACATGTAAAAACTATTACTCACTTAACACATTTTCCATTTAATATATTATAGTGTGCCTAAAATTTCTAACATTTCTATTACATCATTTTAAACCGAAATAACATAAAATGTTACAAAAATTATATCCAATGGGTTTGTGTCACAATAAAATTTTGTTCATATATTATAATTCATACTATTTTTTTAATTAATTATTCTCTAGCTTCTTAGTGGCCCTCATATAAATGTTATTACATGTACTCACCAATTGGTATACATAAAATAAATGGGTTATCTCTAATCCAATTTATAGGATAGATAAAAACATGAATCAATATAACATGGGTGAGCATAAGCATTATAAACATAACATAATCATGGTATTATACTCATAATCATTAAAGTAAGCATTATTTAGCTACAAGTATTGTGAAAATACATAAAAATGAAACATCATGTACTAATCGTCAACTATGACACATAATTGTGAACCAATATATCATATTTTTCACGAATAATGTATGTTCGTATCCATGGAATCATCATTTTGAAAACAAATCGCTTCATTTTGGGGTATATTATAGCTTATCTAATGAGATACATGACATTGAACAATGCACTGAAGCACTATATAATACCAGGTTATCCAATCACATCATAATAATTATATAATCAGGAATTTCAAATAGAATGTATACCAATTTTTACATAAAAATATCGATGAGATGGATATGGGTTTCATGAAAACGTTATTGAGAATACTATCATGAATAAACATTGGGGATCCAAAAATAAAAACATGAAAAATTACTTGTTATAAGAATCATCAATCTTTGGTGAAGAAGAAACAATATCAATGTAAATAAAATATTTGTATTTAAAAAGAATAGTTTTTTTTGAAAAATTATTTTAACCATCATAAAATAAGGCTACAAGCATGTATACCACAAAAAAATGGGTGGAAAATGTAATAATATTTAATACACATTAAAGTAATTATCTACACATAAATGTATAATTAAGTACTGGTAACCCAGAGAAACGTTGTTGGGTTTTAGATTCACCTTACATTATGTATGAATTCATTATTCACATTAATATCATAGATAATAAAATTATATTCATAATATTAATGATAATTTAATTATGTTTATTATTTAAATTTTTCTTATGTGGTGTATTCAATTTCATTGTTTGGGAGTGTTTGTTTTCATGATTTTACAGATCACATTACTTGTATACATTTATGGAATGTCGTTCAAAATATGTATTAATTTATAGAATTGATATTATATGTTATTAATGTACTTAGATAAGTTTAATTGGGATTATATATTATTTTGTTACCAAATATGTGGATGAAGCGTTAGAAATTTTTTTAATGCTAATCGTTAAGATTAATTTCATGGTTTTTCGATAAAAAAGAACTTCTTGTGTTTTATTATAAAAAATTATGTATATATGTTTGTTCAACAATATATATAAAGTTTGTAAAATACATATTAAAATATATTTCCACCATTATAATGTTTTCTATACCATCAATGAATGAGTTAAATTAAAATGAAATCAACTCATCCTTGAAGGTGATAAAACAGCACCTCATGAATGACGTATCCATTTATAGAATAAAATGGAGAGTAGAATAGGGTTGATGATATATTATTCCATTAACATACAAAAATAAATTTTATATAAAATATGTTATTAAACATGCCACTTTGATAAAGGTAAATTCAGATAAATAATGAAATTAAACGGAAATGAAAATAAATTAAAGGAAGAAAATGAAGAATTTACCCTCTGAAAACTTTTCCTCAAGAACCACCGTATAGAGGTTGATTATGGTATATTTTTGATACAAAAGGATCCTAGAAATGTGGGAGATTAATGGGTTGAAAAATCAACATAAAATGGAAAATCTTCAAGGCTTTGTATTTTTGGGGATAAGAGGTTGTGATGAGTGGTATTTAGGGGGAGAAGTGGGGTATTTTTTGAAAAAAATTCATTAGATTATAATTTTAGATCATTTATAGTAATTTTTTGAACCTTAAAACAATGTATGTGAAAATAAAAATGTATATAACTATTTAATTATATAACATCATCCACACATCATCTCTGACTCAGAAATTCTTGTATTTGTTAAATACAGCATATTACCATACATCACTAATCATAAAAAAACTCAAAAATGGTACAAAATCAAGAAAATCACATGAACCATTTACAGATGAATAAAATTAAATAATATATATTCTAATATATGGAAAAAAATTAATATGGTAAATTAATTTTTTAATTTAAATTTATAATTTACTTGAAAAATACCGTTTTAAAAATTATAGGCGATGTAATGACATTTTTAAAATTTAATTTAGTTAAAAACATTTTTTATTATTATCATAAGACAAAAACATATTTTGTTATAAATATAATTTATGATAATAAATTTTCTATTAAATAATTATATTAATTATGAAATTTAATAAAAACCCATTATTTTTTATAAAGTACGAACACTTTATTGTGATTTATACTATTCCATGTGTCAAATTACATTTCCATCAGTATGTGATATTTGATTTATAGAAATTCCTCTTCTTTAATTTAGTATTCAATTATGATGGTCGTATTATGTTCTCAATGCTGTTATATGTGATTTATACTATATGAAATAAATATAATAATAGTATATCCACTGATAAATGTTTGTGTCTTTACAGGCACCCCCCTAGTGAAATATATTCATCAAAATTTTATTATGTTCTCAATGATGTTATATGTGATTTATACTATATGAAATAAATATAATAATAGTATATCCACTGATAAATGTTTGTGTCTTTACAGGCACCCCCTAGTGAAATATATTCATCAAAATTTTATTATAAATTAAATGTTTAAAACTTGTGTGGGTATATCCACTGATAAACCCATTATTTTTTATAAAGTACGAACACTTTATTGTGATTTTACTATTCCATGTGTCGAATTACATTTCCATCAGTATGTGATATTTGATTTATAGAAATTCCTCTTCTTTAATTTAGTATTCAGTTATAATGGTCGTATTATGTTCTCAATGATGTTATATGTGATTTATACTATATGAAATAAATATAATAATAGTATATCCACTGATAAATGTTTGTGTCTTTACAGGCACGCCCTAGTGAAATATATTCATCAAAATTTTATTATAAATTAAATGTTTAAAACTTGTGTGGGTAATTATTTTTCATCACTTCCTCTAGTCCCATGTTTTCTCTTAATATTTATGGTTTCACCGTAGTACATTGACCATGTTAGTATTCTTTTGTGTATAACTTCATCCCTATAATCCATGATCTCCATTTCATAATATTCAAAAGATAGTGCATTTTCCAAATATATCAGTTATGGATTCCCAACATGTGAGAGATATGGTATGTATTTTATCATTAAAGAAACATGGAATACATGATATACATGACATATGATTTTAGGAAGTTCTAGTAAATAAGAAACATATCTAACATAGTCTATAATCTCAAATGAAATATGTGCATGGGACTCAACTTTTTTTCCCTTCCCAAATATCATGATCCCCATCCATTGGGATGTGCAGAAAAATACAGTGTATCTAGCCTCAAAATATAGTCTCATTTGATGATTTCCTTATAGTTATTCTTTTTAGATTTGAGTTTCCATGGTGTCTATCAGAATTATTTTCACTTTCTCTACCATTTCATTAACCATTTCTCATTCTGGCATCATATGTTCATCAATTTTATTAGAACATGTCAGGGTTCAACATCAATTCACTTCAATGGATTGATATTGATTAATTCGGATACTCATGTAAAACAATAATTGTATGATTACATGACTAGAGTTATATGTTAGTCTCATCATCCTTTGAAGTTCATAGAATGTTTCTCTCAGCATTAAATCCTTTTGCTGAATTGTCTATTCAGACTTTCTATCCATTTGTGGATGATAATCCATATTTTTGTTCAACTATTTTAATATAAAATGTTCAAGAATTATTTAGAACATCAAGGTGAATCTAGGATCACTATTACATATAGTCATTTTTGGTTCCCCATGGAGACTTTCCACTAATCGTTTTTTATCCATGCAAGTTTATCTAGTAAAATTTTGTCTATAATTGTTATAATTTGAACATTCTTTGTTACATGATACCCAACAACCCATATTTCATTATTTTCTCCATATTTTTTTGGATGTATGGTGACAAATTACACAATGATGTTCTCCCATATCAATGTCTCTTTAAGAATGTGTCTCAAAATCCCCTTATATTTTTTTTCATCCATTAAATGCTAACATAACAAGCACATTAATTTATATTCAACAATATCATACTTCATGTTTTCCAAACAATAGTTCTCTTAGAAATACTGATACATCATTTTTCTCTCTGGGTGAATAGATAAAGTTGAGTTCTATTCATAACACAGAGGGTCATTATGAGATTCTAGATTATATAGTATAAATTGTAGTAAACTAAATCTTATAACTCCTTCTTCTTCAATTTTGAATTATAAGGATTTTCCTATTATCATAGATACATCATTTTTTTAATTTCAATATCATTTATTTAATCATCCATTTTTTCTCTACGTGGAATGGTTGAAAATTCATTTGGGAAAGGTTTGGTGATATTCTTTCCTCAATGGTTCCCATGTACTTTATTTTAAAAATATAAATCATTGGATCTTTATCAATTATCATCATAGGTAATGTGGTGGGAACCTTTTTTAAATTGAGAATATTCCCATTTTTTCACTTTTCCAAAATGGCAGTGGTTGGTGAATTCGTAATCCATGAATGTCTATATCCATAATCATTGGTGTATATTAAGATACAACCATGTGAATTTGTACTTGATGATTTCACGATCAATATATGTTTCACACTTCTCCCCATATAGATAATGCCGCCATATTTTCAAACCAAAATCACATATTCCATCTCCCAATCATGAATAATATTGTTTTTACCTTAATTTTCAACTAACATGAGGTTAAGGAAATAAAATAATCTTTTTTCATCTCTACACAACATATGAACTTTTTAATGAATTATTGTATAAAAAAAGAGTCCAATACTTTTCAGATTTCGGAGTTTTTTCACTATCAAGCCTCTTTTTAACTATTTAAAGTAGTCTTCACATTCACTAGTGATGAAAAACATTTATCCCTTCCAATTAATCATGGTAATTAGGTTTGAAAATCATGATAATTTCTACATAAATAAACTATACTAACCATTTAGACTAATGAAACAATGGATATATGTTACATTTTTTGGTCTAGGACACTCCTGATTTCATTTTCTTTGGAGGGGACCAAATATATCCATTTACTAAAGATAAAATTCTCTTATAAGTATACAACATCTATATAGAAATCGTATTTATTGTACATTACATTTAGCTTATCCATTATTAATTTCATTAGAACAGTATTAAAAATAACATTAAGTTTTTCCATGATCTTAGAGTATATCATAATATCATCAATAAATATTACCAAAATTCTATCAAGATAACAGGTGAATAAACTATTCATTAACTATATTAATATTGGTAGAGAATTTGTCTTCCATGAATAATGGGATATGAATTCGTATGGTATATATCATGTAAGAACAGTAGTCTTGGGAATATCTTCCTTCCTCATCCATAATTGGTGATATCCTGACTGAGGTCCTCCATAATGAAATAAATGGCCCTATACAGTTGATCAAACAATTCCACTATTTATGTAAGGGGATTAATGTTCCTTATAACAATTTTTATATGTTCATGATAATTAAATCAATAGCTCATTGATCCATATATCCTATTAACAATGATGAATGGTGAACCTCAGGGTGAAGTACTTGTGAGTATAAATCCATTGTCCATATTTTACGGTAACCACTTATTCAGATCCCCCAAATCAATGTAGTCCATTCCATAATATTTCATTGATATCATAAATGATCAATTATTAGTTTCAATTGAGAAATCCACCTTTTGTTCATGAAAATTTCTATACAATTCTTCAAGGAACATATCAGTGTTTTCCCTCACAATGGGAATGCCTTCAATCCGGATTCTCCCTTGTGTGTCAAACATTTCCTATATATATTTTTCCTTATAATGAAATAATATCTACACATTTGATGATGATTCTTAATTATATTCATTACCACCCTTATACATAAAATTAAATAGATGATTCCTCAGGATGTGAAGTGTGATATCACATACTAAAAAGATGGTGTTGTATTTTCTTAATGATAGCCAATCCATCCCCATTGTAGCCTCAAACACTAAAAAAGGAGGAAATAATCCATTTTATGGAAGATTCAATTTAAAAATAATCACTTGGGTAGAGTTATATGTATTGAATGCAATAATTTCCCCATTTTATATTCTCAGAGATAACTCAACCATTATATTATGAGGTGGTGTTTAATGTGTTCTACTAAATAGTAATGAAATGAATGATTTCATAGAACCAAAATCAAATAGTCTATATGATTTTTTTAATTAATACCTTTATTAACTACCACCACATAGATTTCGGTATCCAACCCAACAGTAGTGATGAAAAAATATTTCCCTTTCACCTTTGTCTTTAGTGGTTGTTATTATTGGTTTCAATCGAGGACTTGAGGTTTAGTTTACTATTTTGTATTTTTTCCTTTCTCCAAATAATACAATCATTGAACCATTGGAGGTGTTTTCCTTTGTTCCACAATATTTTTATGCATCCTCATGTCCCATCAACATTAAATATGTTGGTTCTCTTCTCTCACTGACATGGAGCATTTCTCATGTCACATTGATAAGTTTACAATGATCCTTTTTCCCACATTATTTAGGATTAGTTTTTTTTATTTCCACCTTTTTTATTAGATCCTCCATAATTAAAATCCATAATTCTTTTCTTATCTCTATAAAAATGGGATGAATATCTAAGCTCAATCTCCACGTTTAGAGCATATAAAAAAATTGGCATAACACCCAATGACATGAACTTCTATAGAATTTCAAAGTATTTGTTTTAAACTATTAAATAATCTACTTATTTTTATTTAAATAATGATAATAATAACATAGGCAAACCAAAAACGTCTTGTGACATTTTATTCATAATTTTTGATAGATTCATCTTCTTCATTTTTGATTCATCTCTATGGATTTCATCCCAATATTTCATTATAGAGTTCAAGGTAAAAATATATTTAGAAATATTTACATATAGTCTTTCCAAGACATATCTTTAATTTTTATCCTTTTTATGGCTTTATTAATCTATTTTCACCATTTATAAGAATCCCCATCCAAATAATAAATTTCCAAAGTCACTGGAATTATTTCATAATAGTGAAGCTCCGAAAATATGACAATCTGTGTATTAAACAACTATTCTACAACTACTGCATCATAAGATCCACTAAATGTCTTTGGTCCTTTACTAATAAATGAATAGATATCAAGTTTCACTCTCTTTAGGGAGTGTAAATATTCCACATTATTTTGGTTATTAATCACATCTTCTGACTGTTTGGTAAGAATGACCTATAAATTTTGAACCCCACATCCAAATTTATTAAAGATGTCATTCGAGCTATCATTTCACTCTACTTCACATCAATTTATTTCTTGTTTCTATTATTTCCAACCGTTATCTAAAATTTAATTTTTATTAACAAAATAGATTTCAATAATTTATAAATATATAATTTATTACATTGTGATATTTAATCTAACAAAATATATTCCAGAGATTCTATGTTTAGAATATCTCTAAAACCATACTTATTTTGTTATTTTGTTCTTATCATCAAGCATAATTGTTTTCTATAATTTTATTTTATCATAATTAAAAAATTAACTAAATAATTCTCTAATACCATCTATATTGACACTAATATTTTGTAGATTACTATTACATTATTTTAATGATAAGCAACATAAAAGTGTTACAAATCTAGAATCCAAAGTTATAAGCCCTTGAGAAAACTTTGACCATAAATAAAATAAACATAATAAAACATAAATATTTTTTAATTAATTATTTTATATATCCAAATTTTTCCATCATATACTCCTTATTATAAGTATTAACATGACAATATACATTAAAGTAATGTGCGAGCTAAAATCTCAAAAAAGATAGATTAGAAAATGAATCAATATAACATAGGTGAGAATAATCATTATTAATATCACGTAATAATTGAATCATAATAATACTCATGATATGAAACATTATATAATGGAATTGATTTTCCTAATGCATAAAAATGAAACATCATGTCTTAGTGGTAAACTACCACACATAGTTGTGAAAAAATAGACCATCATGATCACACATAACAAATGTGCATAATCATAACATCAATATTTTGAATAAATATATAATTATTTTCATTCATAATTCACCTTATGTCAAGAGATAAATCACACTACCTAGTAAATAATAGAGTTATAAAATTATTGGTTCACACATCACATTATAACATTTACATAATCATGCATGATATATATAACACAATAAAATGTATAAAATTAAATAAACCATGGAATCAAAATGGGTTTTAATGAATCATTTATAGACCATAAATACAAGAAAAAACATGGGGGTTCACAAAATATAAAAGTAATAACCTAAATTATATAACAATATTCAATCATGAGTGAAGAAGAAACAATCTCATGAGATGTAAAATATGTGTTTTTAGAAAAAATCGTTATTTTGGAAAAATATTTTCATTTATCATAACATCATACTAGAAGAATTTAAATCACAAAATAAAATATAGAATTAAATTATAATTACATTTATGGGTCATTAACCGAAAATATACACAAATTGTTTTTGAATGATAGGGTGATCTCCTGATGAAAATGAGTTGTGCTTGGGAATCCCTTAACCTTATGTATGAATTATTTATTCCTTTTAATATCCTTAATAGTAAAATTAGATTATTTAATTAATAAATCCATAACATGTTATACATTTATAATATTTTTTTAAATTTCATGTAGTTTTATATTGCTTTTTTGATGAATTATAATATTCAATTACTCCATTTTGGACTCTTCATTTACTAGATTTCCGTGATCTGTTCACTTCAATATATATATTCATGATGTTTTATGTTAGAAATAATAATATAAAATTATTATTATATGTTATTAATGAACCTAAAAAAGTTTATTTGGTTATAAATATTATTTTTATTCAAAATATGGGGATGAATTAATAAATAAAATCTTAATGATAATAGTTTATATTAATTTTGAAGTATTTCAATCACAACAAACTCAATTTGTTTTATTATTTAAAATTATGTTAATATAACAGTTTTAAAAAATATAACTATTATAAAATATTTTATAAAATATTTTTTAAACCATTAAAATGGTTTTGTTCCCATCATCAAATGTGTTAATAGAAAATGAAAACATGTCATCCTTCAAGGTGATAAAACAACACATCGCAGATTACGTTTATAGTTTTACAAGAAAATGGATAAGAGGAGAGGTGTGATGATATATTATTTCATTAGTATAATAAAATTTATGTATGTATAATATAGTGAAGTTTTCATGACACCTTTATAAGGGTATATTAGGTGGTAATAAGAAATTAAAATAAAAACATAAGGAAATTAAATGAATATAAATTGGATATTTCCATTGGTTGACTTCTAATTGAGAACCTCCATTGGGAGATTGGTTTCATAATTTTGTGAGACAAAATGATCCTAGATGTAGGTAATAGTATTTTTATGAGGATTGGGATAAAATTTGGAATGCATCAAGGATATGTAGTAGAGATGAGAGCATGAGGTGATTGGTGATACATATAGGGTATGAGAGGGGTGTTTTTTATTTTTCTATTCATTAGTGTATATTTTATCTCAAGAGTTTGAATTGATTTAACCTTGTTACTAAATATTATAAAATATTGATTAAGTTTTCCACATTATGGGCTTACATCAACCATATTTCATTCATGAATCAATAATACATATATTTATTAAATACTGTAAATAATAGTATTTCACTATTCATAAAAAATTAAACTATTTTATGGAAAAAAAGAATCCCCCATTCATTTATTTCAAGGTGTATAGTAATAAAATTAACTACACATTGTGATAATCAATATTTTAAATTTATTTAATATATATATTTTAATATAAAATCATTTTTTAGATGTTAAATAACAATTTCAAAATTATATTGTCACGACCCGTCCTCGGGGCCCGTGTCGTGACTACCCCAAGCCCGCCTTCCATAGGCTAGGGGCTGGCGACTAGCACCAAAGGCGTAAATCCTGATAACTAGGAAGGCATTGCCTTTATAAAAGTAAACAAAACACTACAAAGTACAATCAGAAGTAATACACTATGTACAAAAGATGGTACTAAAAATTAAGTGGGCCAGAATAAAAACCCAACTGAAAGTACAGACACAACTGAACGAAAGTACAACAGAAAATCCAAATAGTTGGATGAAAGGAAGCAGCTCCTGCGTCGTCCTCCTTGGATCCTACCTGAAGGGTAGGTACAGATAGCGCAGCTCGTGGATCGTCAACCACAGATCCTACCTAAATGGTAGGTACAGATAGCGCAACACATGGTTAGTCCTCCACGGATCCTACCTAAAGTGTAGGTACAAATATCCTCCACAATGCCCTCGCACGTCTTCCTCCTCCGAGTATTGTCTCGTCATGAATTCCACCTCCGGATACCATCCAGTCATCAAACACTCGGCCTCCGACAGCACTGCCCGTCATCTGCAACCAACAAAACGAGGTGCGAGCATAGCCCGTGCAGGGGTGAGTATAATGATACTCAGTAGGTACCCCGAGACCCTCTAGGTCTCACTAAATCCAACAAGGATAGCCACAAAGAAATATCTCAACAGATAACCTCTAGTTAGGTATATCCACATACATATACCTAAGTTATCAAATATCTCATCTCAAACATGAGAAAAAACAAAGGTAATGAAATCAATAGATAACCACTACTTAGATATATGACCATACATATACCTAATTTATCAAGTGACCTATCCTAATCATGAGGTGAACACAAAGTTCATAGATTTAGCTCAACCGGGATTCTTATTCACATTGTCGAAACCACGGCTGGTGGAGAACTCCTCCTCTATCAAGTACAGTGGTCCTGCCGCTACAACCAAGCGCGCCCCACTAACCTTGGACTGCTATAGTACTCCACCTATCGAGTAATATGGGCATGCTGCTATAACCATGCACTTCCCACTATGGGTCTGTTACTACAACCAAGCGCTCCCCCTCATAACCTCCAGAGGTACTCCTTCTGTGGAATACTGCAGGTCTGCCGCTACAACCAAGCGCTCCTCCTCCGTGGGTCTGCCTCTACAACCAAGCGATCCCCCTCATAGCCTCTAGAGGTAATACTTATGTTTATTACCGTGGGTCTGCCTATAAAACCAAGAACTCCTCCACCATGGGTCTTCCACTACAAGAAAGCACTCCCCACTGGGCTATCCGAAACACACCGAGTTAATAGATCAGCAGTCCTCAAGTCTCAGCCAGCTACTAGGTCTCTGCACTCTGCTAGCTCGTCACTGGGAGGGTCTAATCCATGAGCTACGGGTCAATACTAAAAGTATCAAAAAGTCACACAAAGAAGTATCTCAAGTACCGCCTCGTCATAGAGGTCTCAAAGCAACAGATGATGCGTCAATCGGACGCCCGGTCTGTGAGTTATTAGCCTTTTCATCCTAGGGGCCCGGTTGGCTTCGTGTACGAACCAACCCGACCAATTCTCAACTATTCCCCAAACTCTCATAGGGTATACTATTAGGGACCTTTTCTCAAAGTGATCACTAAAGCCACTAACAGTTCATCAAACGGACGTTCGGTCTAGAAGTTATCAGCTTTTTCGGTATAGGGGCCCGGTTGGGTTTCAGGATCAATCCAACGCGGCCATTATCCATCAGCGTCCAAAACATAGGCGAATTATTCCAAAAGTTCCGACTCATCAAGAGGAATCCATCAATGTCGACGGCACGTCAATCGGACGTCTAGAGCTAAAGATATAAGTGTTTCCGCTCCGAGGGACCGGTTGGTTTCGTATCCGAACCAACTCATCCGTACTCAATGTTCCTTGAAAACTTTATCATAATATACCAAAACGACCGTATCTACTGAAGGATCGCTACGCAACTGATGGTGCATCGATCGGAGGTCTGTAGCCAAAGATACGGGCAAAAGACCAGAAGTGGTCTGAAAATGGGGGTCTAGGCCAAATCTGACCCGGCCCAAACCCCACTGGGTCAGCCTGAACTGGGTCGACCCGAACCGGGTCCGGGTCTGGCCCATTAGGGAGAGGCCCGGCCCCGCTGGTGCGGCCCGGCCCGGGGCGCCTTGGTGCTGGCCGAGCGGCTGCGCAAAGAGGGCTGCTTTCCCTTGATTGTTGTCGCGGCCCCCGCATGGGGGCCGTTCCTTTCCAGTGGATGCGGCTGAGCGTTGCGTCCCCTCCTCAGTCCCGTGCGGCCATGGGAACGGATGCAAGCCGCCGCAGCTTCAGCCGCGGTGGTCCCTATTGGTGGCACGTCGGGCGCCTCCGCCTCCTAGCGGCCGGCCGGTGTCTGCCGCCGCCTCCGGCCGCCGGCGCCGCCGGTGAGTTCCGCGTGCCACTGGAGTTTCTCTACTGGTCCATTTTCGATTCTATCTGCACCGACATTCGCCTCGGTTCTCTCACTTTACTAAAGAATCATCAAACCGCCTCTGCGGCCCGTTCTGTCAATGCCGTCGATCATCTGTCAATTAATCAAACTGCAGAGCCTTCGAAATGCCGAAAGGCATGGCACGACGGCGCCACGCATATTCTCCCATTCTTCATCGTTTCTGTGCGGTACCGTTGCCCGCACCACCTTTCCTCGTACCCCAACAAGTAAAACCAACAAAGGGGGAGGAGGGTCGGCTGTGTTCGTGTGGTCTGACCCCCTACCATTATTTCAATAACAGGAGGATCAAACGACTATCAACAATTAAATCAATGGTCGAGGGTATAATCCACATAATTTAAACCAAACCCCCTACCTCAAGGTGTCGTTGAACGAAGGTTCGTCGTGGGAAAGAATGTCGCAGAAGAAGGCATCGTGGAGCAGAGAATCATTGATGTCACGGTACATGGTGTCACGTCATCGATCTCCGAGGATTCAGCGTTCTATGCCGTCCTTCGTCAGAGGTCAGCGTTCTTCATCAGTGATGGTGGGTTCTTCGTGTATTTCAAGGAGGAAGATGAAGTTCCACAGCCATGAGTAATTCCTCTCAAAATTCTTCTCGCTCAACGAAACCACCCCTTAATAAAATAAGGCTTTGCCTTATTTCATTTCCCATGCCAACGATTTTTTAATTTCAAAAACAGATCACGATTTAATTATCGAGCGTTGACCAAATTAATGAGGCGTTTAAAAAAAATCTAATGAAATGCGAGAGTTGACTTGGAATTTAAAAAGGGGGTGTGGGTGAGTTACCATATTAAATGCACGTGGATGTAAAAGGAAATAAAGGGGTGGGGCTCGTGTGGGCCCCACCTCACTAATATCCTACCAAGGAGTTATGGTATTAGTGGGTCCCACTCCAACCATCAAGCTTAGGGTTAAGCTACCTTAAATAAAATAAAATTTGTTTTCACCAAATTTTATTTTTCTTCTTTATGTTAACCCCAATATTTAATAACCTCACCCGAGGAAACTCAACTCTGAAAAAGGTCTTCTTAAGCAATTACTGGTGCTGTGATTCCATCAGTGCCCTCGGATTTCGATTTCGAGCACTGGTCCAAAATTTAGGAAAACATGCTCATTCGTTCACTGAACGTACCCGAGCTAATCTTCGGAAAATGATTCCAGGCACACCGGGCCTTGGAATCAGGCGCCGTTATAAACTGCGTTCATGTAAAATTCCAAAGAAATTAAGAAACAAATTTCCTTGAAATTTCCGGGTCTTTATATATATTTTATAAAATTTTGAAAATTTAATTTAGGTCTAATAAATTTATCATATAATCATTGTAAAAATAATAATAATTTTGGAATATATTTTATGAAATTAAATTTTATATTAAATCATTATAATAATTATATGTTTATAAATAAAAATTTATGTTTTTTAGAAAGACCAAAACTGAATTAATCATTTTTATAACATTTATTTACTTATACTATGAATATAATTGATTCATATTATCATTTATTAGATTGATTAATTTTATTTATAAATTAAAATATGAGGTTATTATTATATTGGCTAGACTACTACTCATAATGGCCATGTTCTGATTAAAATTCACAAGATAGTATTCCATCGGTATATGTTCATTAATTACTAGAAATTAATTTTATATCATTAATTATTCATTTTAATGGATTTTATTTTCATCTCAATGATATATAATTTGGTTTATACACTATATTAAATAATTATAATATCATAATTTCTATTGGAAAAATTTTGGGTCATTATATTAATAGTTCATTCAACACATATACAATATTCATGCCTTCACCCATTAACATGACTATCAGATAAAATTAATAACTCATTAAAATATATATCATTATGTACTATAACCATTTACCCCACAAAAATTTTCCTTTTACATTCCTAAAACCATTTAAAATATTTATCATTTATATGATTATCCCTTCAACACATTTACCATTCACATCCCTTATATATTTAAACACATTTAACATTGTAACGAACAGTTCCTTATACCATTTCATAAACAAGACCAAATTTCCATTAGATCCACATTATTAGTCAATATAACATATCAAAATATTTATAATGGGAATTATGTCATAAAAATTCAAGTATACAGTAAACAACTCTATTTCATGTTCGAGAAAGTGGCACACTCCCTAGGTGGAACTCAACCAAGTCAAATCAACCCAAATGAATCCCATAGGGAGGATGAGTGTTTCAATTAATTAATTAACCATTTAATTCCCCATTTATAAAATGAAAAACCAAATTCTAAGGACATAGAAATAAGAACACATCCTCGTACACACAAATTTTACAAATATACAATCGGAATAACTTATAGACCACATAACTCAATTTTGTAGATGATTGATCACTTAACAATGAAAATTGATTTAGAAACAAACAACCTTTAATTCCCTATCATAGAATCATCGAACAAAATCTAGTTATAATTATTTGAAATATGAATAATGGTTCCACAGTACATAATCATGAAAAATTACCAATTAGTAGTATTAGACTCACCCAAAGCATCAATCAGCACCCAAAAGAGATCTAAGAAACATGTAAATGTGGGAGATCGATCCATAGAGTTATTATGAGGAAGGTACATTAAATATTTGATACTATAGAATGAATGAGGTGGATTTTTGGGAAAGTAAAAATAATGTAATAATGAAAAAATGGACAAAAACAACATGTTTATTTGAGATCCAAGTTTTTTCCCCACGGTTTTCCAAATCATGCATCAATTGTGTACCACCCTCTCAAAATTAGGGTCTAGGTCAATTGAATTTTAGGGAATCCTATATTGTTAGAAATTCAATGTGGTATCCCTGTAGGGTGGATATTTACAAGACAAAATGGAAACACCAGATCCCTTTCACAATTCAATCAACCATATACCTCCTCCACCAGGATAGCATGATTATGGTTCATAGTTACTCTTAGCCATATCCCAACTATGGAACATAAAATCCATGAACAAATTTCCACTTTTATATTTCCTAAATCTCTCTAGACATCTCGATGATTCATCAATAAAATGAGAAACAATTAATTTAAAAACATGATGATATATAATCTCAAATATAAAAAAGGACTTAAACATCTAAATATTCAGGATAAAACAACCTTCAAAATTGATGATAATACTCCTGATGATGCACTCCTAATAATCACTATCATTCAAGGTAAAAATATTTTTCCACTGATCCCACATATCTATCCCCCTCTCCCATGTTTCTTAACAAACTTTAGTATGCTTCCATAACACATGAATCAACAGAATAGTCTTACCCATCAAGACATTATCACATTGCACCCCAATATGAACCAGATACTCATCAACTGATGCATCAACCTAAATATACACATCCTTAGAATCATTATAATGAGATAGATCAATTTAATAATTCTAAAGTTGTTAACCATGATGAATTTCAAGCCTTTAACTATTCAACTATGGAATATCCCAATGGTCTACCACCATCTAATCCTCTCCCAAAATCTCAATTGGCCCCATGTACCTTGGCTACAACATACAATATTTCTTGATCCAATTGGGAGCCTACCATGGAAACAACATAACAAGCATATGATCACCCAACATAACTTCATGGGGGAAATGAGATCGGTCCAAATACAACTTCTTCTTACTATAAGCCTCATCCATAGGTTTCATAACTATCTGAACCTCTTCTACTTCCTACTAAATTAAACATGGTCCCAAATACTCTGAATCCCTAGACCCCATCAAAAATAAATTTTATCTAAACATACTACAAGAAAGAACATCGTAAATATCCATATGAACATTCACCAAGTAACCGTTTTCATAAGAAAGGCCAGGAACTACCAAGTGTATTGCCTAAGATCCACCAATTTATTGGACTCATTCCCTCAACATTTCTTCCTTCACATGAATCGTATGATTTTCCCATTTGTCTATTTGTAGGAGTTAATCTAGATTCAAAATACACTTGTTACCATGTTCCATCAATAACCCCTTTATGAATCATGATGTAAAACGGGTACTGTGATTTGAAATTATTTTTCATAAAATATCGTGTTAATACAATATCCGTTGAAAAAACAAATATCCCAATAGTTCCACTATAAATGTATCTTGAATCTACATATAATATGCCAACTCGGTTATCCAATCCATGACTACCCATTTTTCGTAATTCTATATAAGAATCCTCATATTTCCTAACTAAAAACATTGCATGACATCATCCTAAGTCCATTTCAAAATTGGAAGTAATTCTAACTAACAGCTCAGTCATTGATGGTCACACGTCAAATGGTGTCATGTATAGAATCATGTAAAGAAACATGCAAGTTATTTCTTCATCCACAACAACCAATAATTTCTATGAAGGTTACGATGCACTTTGGTTAAACAAGGGTGTGTCACCCAGTAAGAACACTAAAACTCATGCATCAAATCTTCCAACATACAAGTATACTGAAAAACATGGACATATACACATACGATCTTATCATAATCAATAGTCCAGTTGGAAGATGACTCCCTAATTTCTGTACTATCACTCAGGACCAAAATTTTTGGATCCACTTTAATTTTTTTGATGATCATTCATAGAAGCATGGATTCAATAGTAAAGGATGTAGTGTTTAAATTCCTTTATCTATCTAGAACCATTAGCTGTATATCGAAATGCAACACCATCACCATCCTCTAAGAATGGGTCTCCTTAATTGTCTGAATTTGTGTCATCCAAATATATGAATTTGAATTGTTTTAAATGTAATAGTGTGTTGACTGGCTTAGAATTAATTATCTAATTGTAATGGACCCATATTTACTGAAAAATATTCCAATCACTGTTGGATAAGATGTAATTAAGGATTTTATGAATGGGATACATTTTAAACCTTTCCACCATAATTAATTACTCCAGCCCATTAAATTATATTCCACAAAGACCAAAATATGTTCATGGTAGGGTAAAGTTTTCTTGTTACCCCAAATTTCATGACCCACAAATGATATCCCAATATTACTATATATCACTTCCCCATGGAAAATATTGGGAAAATCAATAATTTTTACTCTTTATCGAGCTTCGGTATGATCAAAATCTATGCATTATTCAAAAATTTAATAAAATCATGGAATGTATCCTAGAATTACCAAAATAATTGAAACTTAATGATTTTCATGGATCAACCGAAATGTGGTGTAACAAAATGGTAATATCATTTATGTACCTCTGATAATTTCCACCCAAAACCAAAAAAATATTCCAATTTCAAATACATTATTCATATAATCCCAAGATAAAAATGATTTCCCTTTCTCCATGCCCACTAAAAGACCCTATTAATAGATGATGTGTCTCGAGAAATTTACAATATCAATCAGTAAGTGACACATATATTTCTTGTAATATAGCATATTATATATTATTATACTCAGAACAATGTGAAGATGTTCTTCAAGATCATCATGGGTCATGGATTTCACAATGATATCATCCAAAAAATGACTAAAATATATCCCTATTTTAGTTAAATGTTGTAGTACATTAATTCCATAAACATTTCTAGAATAGTAGTCAACCTGATCTATAACAAAAGAGACTCAAATAGGCAATAACATCTTCTAAAATAAATGTTTGGTATGACAAAACATATCACCCATCGATGATGATACCAAGAACTCTAATAAATAAACATGAACATAAAATCCCCTATCATCAGATCTAAAATATCATTAATATGAGTATTTAGGTATCGATTCTTAACCCTCTTGTGGTTCATCTTCCAGTAATCAAAATAAAACCACAGCATCTCATTATCAATATTAGAAAAAAAATTGTAGAATCCCAATGTGAATTACATAAAATAATTAACATGTTATTTTCTAATTCATTGGAATTAGTTTTTTGTTTTTAATTGTTCATTTTATACCATTATGTATAGAGGGATCAATAATTTTAATGATACAGGTTGAAACAAATCGGTGAAATCAACATCTCACTCAGTTATAATCCAAATTAATATTTATGGAAACACATAATAATATGTATCAACCATATGAAGAGAAAATATATCTTTCCCCCATCATTATGATGTAGACATTCTACATAGTTTTTGATCTGACCAAACTGTGAAAAAATTATCCCAACAAGGCCTACCCAGATATCCCACCATTCACAGTGACCATATTTATCTCCATAAAGAGAAATTAATGTTACCATTAATGATTAAAATAAATATGAGCCTGATATAAAACATTCCAATTAATTCCAAATATATGATAAAACCCTGACATCTGTTGCCCAAAAAAGATCCAAAAAAAATTATACCCTCCATTCTCAAGGGTATGCTCCTTAAATTTCAATATATTTTCTTATTGTATCCCCAAAAGTTTATTAGTCAATATAACCCCACATATGTGTTATAGTTTTAGTCATAAACCATTCATAAACTGAGATGATATAAAACTAAGAGATGCACATATTTTAAGTAAACCACTTGAAAGCATGCAAGCTATAAGAATCATAACTCAAAAAATTGATGGTATTTCCTCACCACCCCTATATATATCATAAAATAGATGTATCTATCCTACCCCTATATCATAAGAATATTATGATTCAATTGTGTTACACTACACTGCTTATAAAAAATACCTTATCATTGAGTACTCCATCTAACAGCTCGACTGGTATGAGCAATGTGACATTAACTACCCACCACGTATGGGGTATCCAACCCCTTACCTAGACACTAAATTTTTACTTATCCTCTACCACCTCCCAAATGAAGAAATTTATTATAAAACCTCTTCACACTACCCATATTTTCAAACATTTGACAATCAATTGGTGGTTGGGAACCCTGACCTCACATGTGTCTTTCCATGCCACCATAAATGAAAAAAAACTATATCACTACCATGAGAGGTTATTCCTATATTATGACTACCCTATCCACCAAATCCTTATATAAATCCCTCGAAACAAAGACTCTTACTATCTGATGTTGAACCACAGGATCACTTATGTATTAAAATTGATTCACTATAATAAGCCTCATATTTACTCTCTTTTGAAATTAGGGAATGACCGACCATATTAGAAAAACAATTTTAAATATAATATATTAACATGGGACAAAACCTCACATCTATGAAAATATGAATAACATATCTTCATATCTACTCATATCCTTCTAATGATTCATGTCAGTGAAGAAGCCAGTGTGATCCATCACCTTCCTAGAACTAGCAGTCAACTTCAAACACCCTATCACATTATAAATCCTCAAGGAATCTTGATATAAATGTTAAGGGGATTTTGTTGGGAAAAATTTTTATAACATAAATGTATAATACTCAGTATAAACTATAATATCACTTCAAAACATCATTGATCCTCATTACATGTAAGATAAAAACATGAATCTCGTATTAGAAAGTGTGTTTATGTTATCAAAAAATTACTAGATAGACTCTTTGAAAAAATAAATTACCTGAAGATCATATTTTTCAGAAAAAAATAATAGGGTAATATAACTATAGATCTCTAGTGAAATCAATAATACTCAACAAAACCCATCCTAGACCCCATTCCATCATATATATAACAAAAAATAATTCCCATGAAAAACCATGTCCCCTATATTACCAATGATCAATGACGTATCTTACTCGGATATTGGAGGATCATTCACATCAATATCCTAATGTTTTCATACTGGCACCATTAATTATCGTGAAATCACAGTATAACTACAACCACATGTCTCAAAACAGTTAACATAATTCTTCCATAGTTTTAACAAAATATGTCTTTGTAATATAAATAATAAATATATATCATATACACTATCACATTAGATTTAGTAACATATTTACCAATACCCTAAACATCCCTACCATTGGTCATGGTCATCAAGGGTTAAACCAACATAGGTAGTTTGAATTATTTCAATAGAAACCATTTTTAACCAATTTTCCTTCACATGTAAATAATTCCCTTTTAGGAACCTTTATATCCTTAAAATTCATCATAAGAAATAATTTAGAAATTTATGACTCAAAATTACATATTATTCTTTAAAATATCATTAAAAATTTTCCAATTTTCGATTTTCAACATTCTTATTTAAAACCACATATTTAAATTTCCATGGAAACTAGAATTACTTTTATGCCTCATATCGTAGAAGTATTTCTCATGTGTGACTACCTTTTGGAATGAAACATTTATCCCTAGGTGCCAAAAATGATGCATCTATTCATAATATCAAAATATTAAGGATATGATAAAAATAACATAAAATAGTCACATCGCATATAATGTGCATCAACCAATATGAAATATCATATTCCAATAATAATAAACACCAGTAACATAAATCCCACCCAAGGTAAATGTTTATTCTCTCAAAAATGGGTTACCTAACCCCATAAACATACTCATTTCCATGGACAGACTCATTCTAGTCACCCATATAAAAATTATAATTACTAATAATATATAAGATAAAATATTGTCTTATACCATTTTGTAATTCCCCCGACCCGGTTTCCACTATATCAGGTCCCCCAAATATGGTCATCACATGACCTTCTAAGAACCTCCTATTATGCCAACTATTTCGTACTATCAAAAATGGTATACTTGAACAAATGTGGAGTCTATAACATCATGATTATAGAAATCTACATCATATGAAATATTAAATAAATAAATATGGAAAACATATATATGATTCATCAATTTATTTCCTAACATTGAGTACAATCCCTCAACAACAAAAATTTCTACGTCATGTCATACAATTCAAGGTATAGAGAAAACACAAAATAAAGCTAAAAGAAGAATCCAAAAAATTGGTCATGTCATGTTGTCATGATCCATCATCCACACACATCCCTTAACCAAATCAAATATCATTCATAGAGACATAGCTATTTTCAGGACTTGCAACAATGATGTCCTCTCTGGTACCCAATGGTGTTACAATCCATGTGTGTGTACAAATCATTAGGTCACCACCAAATATATCTATAATATATAAATTCTAAATATATAGTGTATGAAGGTACATAAAAATAAGAAAACTAATATTATAGGACGAGTACCATTAGATAACAAAGTTATCTTTACCCACATCATCATTTGTTATATAGGGAAGCTATAACCATAAAATACACTATTTCTTATAATGAAAATATATACAATAAATAATGTGCAGTAATCAACTTCCCTACATCACCAGTTTAAACATTAAATAATATAACATTAACCTTAATTATTTAGTATATGTGGTCATAAAACATACCATGGAGCTTCATTATATGTATTCATATCCAATTTATTTATTAGGGGCATAAAACCTTTTTCTGAATCCCTAACCCAATAAATATCTTTGTGGGGTTTAGATCCTCATTCCAACCCAAAAAATAGGTGTAGATCCTTAGGTGTAATGAAAAATATATGCCATATACACATACTTATTTAACGTTTCAAATCACATACCATGTACAATCCAATACTCATATTACAAATTTACCATTATAAATTATAATGCAATCAACTCATATTCCTTCATCATGACTCAACCCATTATCATAACTATCATTTACAATTCACAACTCATTCATTCATGTACCATAACATGACTTATCCAATTATTTAACACACATTTCCCATAAAATTCAATATTAACATTTACAGATTTATCATTTTACTGCCTTATCCCACAAACATGTTTACGATTCATAAACCTTATATTGTTTAACAAATTTTCCATTTAAAAAAATAACCCCTTGTTCCATGTCTAAAACCAGACACAATTAACATTTGTTCTGTTTTGTAAAACAATATATATTATCAAAATTTTTTGGGGGGATTTATATCATATCAATTCAACAGAACAGTAAAGAACACAATTTCATGTTTGAGTAATCGGTATAACCAATAGGTGACCTTGAGCATGGTCCAATCAACCACAATTTATCCCACAAGGATCATGAGGTATTAAATTCCTCAATATTCACTAAAACTATATTTTCAAAATAATGTATTTGACTTTTTTAAAATGATACTATTTTGTAATTTATAATCATATATTAGGAAACATAAATAATTTAGCAAAATTTTTAGGAACCATTTCAAAAATTTTAAATATCCCTAAAAATTTTGTTATTAATGTGATGAATCTTGAAAAAAATTCTAATTCAGCAACCCTTTCTAATAAACATCACTAATTTACCTAAATTTCTACAAATAAATAACAAATTTAGCAATGATTCCTAGAAAGTGTTACTAATTTAGTAAAAAATTCCCATAAACATTTTTATAATAGAAAGGTTTCCCTCAAAACATTGTAAACATATCAAAAATTCCCAAAATTAAAATCCTAAATAAGTGAGGTTTCCCAAAAAACTATTATAAATTAGAAATGGTTACCCCAAAAAATCACTAAACATTAAATGTTTCAATAAAATCATTCCTAAATTAACAAATTTTCACACAGAACATCGCCAAATTAAAAAGGATTCCTAAAAAATACCAATACATTACTGATGGTTTGTTAAAATGATTTTAATTTTATATATAATTATTTTTCTCATTTCCCTAAATTGATATAAATATATATATATATATATATACAGATACATATTTATTAACACACACACATACACACACACACACATATATATATATATATGTGTATGTATACACGTATATATTTTAAATTTTGTAATGTTTTTAAGAAAGTGTTGTTGTTTAAGGAAAAAATTTACCAATGTCTTCAATTGTCGAAAATTATATATATATATATATTCATTTATTTACAATTATAAATTTATATATATCCTCATACGTGTATATATATTTGTACACATGCACACACATTTATATAAACATATATATATATACATAAAATTTAAATGTAATGTATATATATATAATAAACAATCAAATAAATATAATATAGAAACATATTTATATATAATATATATATTTTTAATATATACACATATATAAAATAAAACATAATCAAATATATATAATATAAAATATATATATATATATATGTAAAATATAAAATAACATATACAAAATATAAACATATATATATGAAATACTATATACAAATACATATGTAAATATGAGAATAAAATATGAAATATTATAAAAAAATTAATCATAATTATGTTAATATAAAAAAGATGAAATATATGTAATATTTTAGCATAGTAAATATTGTAATTTATCTATATATATATATATTAAAAATGATCAATTGAAAAAATTTGAAGTGGGTGGGTTGGTTGTCTGTCCTTTTGTTGACAAATATGTATGTGCATCAATTCATATGGGGGTGAAATTTTTACTTTTATTCCCATGGAACCTTCTATTTTTATAGGTATTTGAGGGTTGAGAGGGGTCATGGGATGTGTGGTGGGTACATGGTGTGTTGGGTCGCGAGGTGGGATCATTCCGAGTGCCTATTATAGTAGGGTTGGGTAGATGACATGGGCAGGAGGGGTTGATCATGGGAGGTACAATGAGGGGTGTGTCATTGTGTTGGAAGGGTTATAGTGGGATTATAGGATGTGTACTATGATGTGAGTGTACGGGAGTTTTACTAGGATGTGGGAGTATGAGAGGGTATATTATGGCATTACAAGAGGTTATTAAGATATGGGAGTATGAGAGGGTTCAATATGGACGTATATGAGGGTTGACTGTTGTAGTAAAAGTGGGGTACATGGATGTGAGACTACATTATGGTCGATAGTGGTAGTAAAAGAGGTGTGTTGGAGGGGTTGAAGAGGAGGGCATGAGGGTTTGAGTGGGGGAATGGGATGTGAGCTGGGCTTTGGGGGTATTAGGTAGTGTGGTGGCACTACACAAATGTAGTCAAGGGAATCGTTTCAGTTTTATCAATGCTAATAAAAAAGATGTGATAAAAGAGGGACTTTTATTATCGCTACAAAATAGCAGAGACAAATCTACCATTCATCAGCACTAATATTAGTGCTGATAAAGATCCCCTTTTATTAGCATTAACAAAAATCACTCATAAAAAGGTGACTTTGTTAGGCCTAATAATAGCACTGATAAAAGTTTTTAATAACAAGTATTATTAATTTATAAAAATATATTTTAATTATATTCAAAAATAATGTTTATATGAATACATTAATTAAAAATGCTTGTTTATTATGTTTATTATGTTCATTAGTTTTAGTTATATCATTATTATATATTTAATATACTATATGTTTATAATATTAAATATAAATAATTTTTAATATATATATATATATATATTGTTATTAAATATATATATATATATATTTATATTTATATTTATATAAATTCATTTTTCCAAAAAACTTTGAAATAAAATTGATGTGTACATTGTTATCATGATTATATATTAATTTTTTACCTTAATGTTTGACATATTTACTATCGTACTATATATTAAGGTTGTATTCATTCATTTTTTATATATATGAAGCTATATCTTCTCATAAATACATTAAATCGTGATATATAAACTTAATTATACAATAAATGTAATTATTATATTTAAAAATATAATTAGTTGTATATAAATATTTAATTTTAAAAGATATTATATATAATTATAATTATATGTAACTAATTAAATATAAATATGTTTAAATAATTATAAATTAAAAAAATATTTTTTTAAATCATAAATTTATATTTATGAATTCCTTTTGAAAATATTTATGTATAAATATATATCTTTAATGAATATATACACCATGATAAACAGACTAACATATATATATATATAATTATGAAATTAAAATTAAAAATAATATATTAATTTTTATTTTTATTTATTTATTTATAATTTAACTTATAATATTATATATATATTTCATTATAATTTAAATTATAAAATTATATATATATAATTATAATTTAAACAAAAACACCATAAATATATAAATATATAAATAGTTATATATTAATTTATAATTTATAATATTATATTATTATAACTATATTAATTATATATATTTATAAAATTTTAAATGTAATAAATATACTGATTACAATTTTATAACTGTTTATAAATGGTATATTTTATCATCGCTAATATAAAATAATTCATAAAACACCCATTTATCTGCGCTTTTTTAGAGCTGATACGGTTAGACCTTCATCGGTGAGTAAAAAGCACTGAAAAAGAAATGATTTATCATTTCTTTCAATAATAGTGCTGATAGAACATAATTTTATCAGCACTTTATTAGTGCTGATAAGGATGGGTCTTTCTCAGGACTAAAAAATTTTAATAAGGCAAGTTTTATCAACACATTTAATTTTAGCATGGATAAAACCTACTATTATTAGTGATTTTTATCTAGAGATTATAAAAGTGTCATCTAGTTTTATAAATTAACCCAAACATTATCCTCTTTCTTCTCACCCTTAAGCTCTCGCGGATGTCGATACATGTCGTCATTGATATCACCACTATCTCAGAAGCCACTTTTTTCCGCACCGCCTCCTCTCCTACCTCCTCTCCTGCCTCCTCCTCCAAATCGGCCACCAACTCATCCACCCCCACAAACAAATCTTCTTCGTGCATCTCTCCTCCTCTACGAGCCATAATTCTCCATAGACTCCTCCCCCAGTGGCACTCCTCCGATGTGCCTCTCTAGTACGAGGTACATTAATCCTAGAATCCATACACTGGAGATGCAATTTTGTCTTATAAGAAGTATAATCTAAGTAATTGAACCAACCAGTTCATGGGTCTATTTTATATTATTATTGTCTTGATTTAATCCCATGTAGGGGGAATGTGTTCGTCAACAACCAATGAATCTTGGAATAACAATTCCATACATTTTTAAAATTTATAAGTGTGGTGAACTCATAGGCCTTCGGAAAATAGAATATGATGGATCATTGCAATTTCCATGACTATTTTTTATTCACCCCTTATTCTTCTCATAATGGTACCCTAGAAAATGATTTATCATTAAATAAAACTAGACAAGGTAAACTCATTTCCTTGGTGGAGGGAGTTCTGGCTTTCATAATTGATGGAGAGCTGATCTGTGAATCATATTCCTCTTGTTTATTTTAATGTTTGTTCCATTTCATTGAAAATATGTCCCTTATGTCTATTAATAGTTATTGTTTAAAAAATAATTCATATTTAAATGCATAAAATTTGCTTGATTCTCACATGGGAAGACATGGGCTCCTAGATTGAACATTTTCCAATAGATACCACTCCCATTATTTAGAAGTCTTATGATTATGCCTAGATATTCCCATACCCAAATGGTCAATTGTAAAAGACAATATACATTAGTAAGTTTCCATTTATAGTTGTGTCTAGAGAGTTTTAGGAGAGTTCCAAATATTCCTTTAGGTTAGAAAATGGGAATACACCATGAAAGAACATGGTTTATCAAATACATAAGAATTTGTTGGAGATCTCGGGTTTATCCCCTCAAAATAGTAGTTTCACCATAATGACACAATCTACTCATCCATCTTGTCGAGTGTCTATCACTTTACGGGATGAATATCCCTTAGCATGAAGATATTAGGAAACATGGATTGGCTTCCGCGACAACAGTGATATCAATGACGGCATGTATCGGCTTCCGTGAGTGCTTTAGGGTGAGAAGAAATAGTATAATGTTAGGGTTAATTTATAAAATTCGATGACACTTTTATCATCACTAGATAAAAATCACTAATAATAGTAGGTTTTATTCGTGCTGAAATTAAATGAGCTGATAAAACATGCCTTATTAACGTTTTTAGTGTTGAGAAAGACCCATCCTTATCAGCGCTAAAAAAGTAATGATAAAGGTATGTTCAATCAGAACTATAATTGAAAGCACTGATAAATCATTCCTTTGTCAGTGCTTTTTATGCACAGATGAAGGGCGAAAAATATCAGCTCTGAAAAGTGCTGATAAATGGATGTTTTATGAATTATTTTTTATTAGTGATAATAAAATATACTATTTATTAACAGTTATGAAATTGTAACCTGTATATTTATTACATTGAAAATTTTATAAATAAATATAATAAATATATTTATAATAATATAATATTTTATATTATAAATTAATATATAACTAGTAATTAGTTATTATATTATGTTCAACAAGTTGATGTGTCGAATGATATATGGTTTTTCTGAATGTTATTACAGAAGAACTATTTGATAATTGTTTGGAAATTATTATATATGATGGGATGAAGATGATCACAACAATAATTCTAGAATTTTGATAATGTAGTTAAGTTGGATAGAGTTCATTTGATAAATTTACGATGTTTCATAAAATACCATGGAATGAGTATAATTTTTACACCCAGAGTAGAGATCCTAGAAATTTACAAATGCATAATAGTCCATGTATAAATAAAATTATGCATCCATATATTAAATTAAATGGAAATGAATGGAGAACCTTATATTGATACGTAATGGAAACATGTACCAATGTGTAAGGTACATCCAAAGGAGAATATGATGTCTTAGAGAAGGTTGATTTAGTTTTGGATAGTTTTGGGAAGAAATTATAGAAATAATATATATAGGATATAAGTAACATCTTAACACGATAAATCACACTGATAAATATACATCATTCTATGGTAGGTTTCACGAGGAATAATTAACACAATGTAGAGGTACACATAAGAATTAAGATCAAATATGTTTTGAAGGTGACTAGTTGATCACACTAAAAGTGCTTGAATATCAATATTCCTAAACATTTTAATTTGAATATATATAACTATATATATATAAGATTATACCATGTAATGCTAATAATGGACACACTATGACGGAAATGAGTAAGAGTTAATCATGTCATGGGGAGTTTATAAATTTCGTGAAGTGGATTAAGAATACCTTTGTTGTTATAACGTCTTCCTTATCAATACCTTTTCAATCTAATCAATAATTCATAGTATATTTCTCTCAAACATTGACTAAAAAATATAATGTTTTATTACATTCTTATGTGTATATGTCTAAATAAAACATTAATTTGATTTTTCAGATGATTCAACCCATCAACTGAGTGGGAAACCATAATAGATCCCATCACCATGTTCCACAAAAAAGTTAAGCCCCTATCTATAGGTTGATATCATTGATTAATTCATGATTTCTTCTAATAGAAACCCTTACATGATAATCTCTCATCCACAAGTGAAACACATCCACATATGTGTGCACACAAAACCAAAAACCTCTACCTACAGGTTAGGTTCACCTACACTCCACTACCAATGTGCACTATGAAATTCTATCACTACCAAAACATAAACATGAACATATCTTATTGTCAGTGGAATATTGAAACTCACAATCATTTCCAAAAACTCCAATAAATGCTCACATCACTGAACCCAATGGAATTACTAAGGACCCATCAATTTATAATAATGTTTCAGTATTAATCTACTTACCATAAAAATGAAATATAATTTTCACATCAATGATTTATCATTTTTATCTTAAATGGTTTTTATTTTCACTTATATTTATCATCATAGGATTTTTTTCCCTGTAGTGAGATTTTACTAATAATTTATATTTTATTATGATATGAATTATTTGGGAAATTGAGAATTATAAAATTCTATGATTTCTTAAGTTCATGATATGTGATATTTTTTTACAATTATTTAAGAAAACAATTATTTTTCCATTTCAATTATTATGCCCATTGTTTCTCCTTTATCTCCCCCATACCCTTTCCCTTATCTATTTCCCACAGTTTTTTCCTTCTCCGAGGAACTGAAAATTATTTTTCATGAGGATTTATGGATTTTGGTTTTTTAGAGTTTTCCGCGGGAGGTGAGATGTTGTGTATTGGTTACCATTTGTTTTAAAGTAGGTTGTTATTTTCTCTTCATTTGTTTTTTAATTTATGGAATGTGTATACTTTATATATTTATTTTCAATTAATTTATAGTTATTTATGGGTTTTTTCTAAAATTTTAAATTCCCTTCTTAAATTTAAGGCTTGGAATAATTAGTTTTCATAAGAATTTCATATACAATTTTTAAATTAGATTAATTCTCATGAAAATCATATTTCAATGTGTTAATAGGTTAATTTAAATTATTGTTATCTTAAATTTAGGGTTTATGTATTTTTTGGTTTTTCGACGTAACATTTCATGTGCTTGGTGATTATTTTGGAAAGAAAAGCAGATTTTTTTTCATGTGCTTCCAAAATCATTGAAATGATGAGTCTTTAAATAGGGGGAGTGATACTCTACATACTAATTTGTTTTTTATGTGATGACCCATTTTTATCTTTAAAATGTAAATGGAATATTTCTCATGTGACCCTAAATGATTTCCCAAATACATACTTCACCAGTTATTGTTTATTAATTATTTATATAATGGATGTATTATCTGAAAAGGGGATGTTATATATAATGGCGTTGGAGTTGATGTAAGATACATTTTTTTTATCGTTATTTCTTACTCATCTTCGTGGCTGTTTAATTATAGTAACTATGAATTTTATGTTGGAGGTCTTGTTCAATGCTACCGTAGTTTGTACACACACTTCTATGGCCACCCTACTTTTGATTAAGACAAGGATAGTGGGAGGGTAATATTATGATGATTTATGTATGTATTAATTATTTGGATAATGTTTTTGTTGGATGAAACATAAATCAGATGTTGGTATATCCAGTTATAGTGTCGTTTTGGATAGTCACACATGAGTACTTACAATACATCCCATGACATTTTTTTCCATGATTGGTGGCTCTATATAAGGATTAAATTATTATATTGATAACATCTCTATTATTATTGTTTTATTAGTGTAAATATTAATATTTGTTTTACTTACTATTATATTGTTCCTTAAACACATGGTTCCCTTAATCATTGTGAATTTATATTCCCTGGTTGATATGTGTTCTTTTGGAGAAATTGAATGTTTGATATTCCTATGGAAAACATATTAATGTATTATGAGATGGGTAATAACTATATTTAGAACCATTAAATTAGGTAAAATATTATATATCATGATATATAAATGTTATATTAATTGGGTAGTTAGTCAACAGGTTCACAAAGGGTGAGGGTGATTGAGTTAAGTTCTACTCCTAATAATACTTGTTAATAAGTTGGCACGTTGAAATGTTCATGTATGGGTGTTATGGTGTTAATATATAATCATATATTTAAATGTGAATATGGTTTTTAGTGTCCATTAGAAGATCAGAACTTCAGAAAAGGAGTTCACCCACCAATGATGGGTTAGACTGTCTATATTGTTGATAGGCGGAACCCTGAAAACTAGTGATCAATCCTAGATAAGGGGTGTCTTGAGACATAAAAGGAGTGAGGTCATAAATTTTTTGCATTGGACAGATAGGGTAAGTGAAAATGATATCTAGTGATTTTTTTAGTTGTTTACTTTTAAAAGGATTTAGGTTTTTTGAAATGTTTCATAAAAAATAATATGTGTTCAACATACCCTTGTTGGGTTTAGATTGATTTAAAATGGTTAAAAAAGAACTGGGGTATCGAGAAACGATGTTAGAAACTAATTGATTTATTTTAAAAATAGATTTGTTTTTTTAAGATGATTTTGTGTAAATGGTTTTGTTTTTAATGGGATTTTGAACTGTTATTTTATATATAGTATTCCGAAAAAATTTTAATTCTATAACATTATTTGCCATTGTTATTTTTTATATCAATGTTTTGTGTATTTATTTTTTTAAATATTAATATCACCAAATCCAATAGTATGGATATTAAAAATTAATTTTTGGATTACAATTGCTTATAGAAGGGTTATGAATATGTTGTCAAAGAGTTCATCATGTTTTCAAAAGATCATGACTATGATCCTTCTAAAATCCATTTTCAATGTTTATGTTGTTGTTATTCAAGAAAAGCTAGTATAGAGGAGTTATAAAAACAATTTACCTATCATGAAATAGGTCGAGTTTATATATTTTGGAATAAACATGGGGAAACATATAATATAGCTAGTGACTAGGATACCACTACATTTTATGGATCATTTGATATGATTACAATCATGGAAAATGAAGAAGACCATATCGAGGATGTGATTATAGAAGTTCATGATAATGATGATCATATATAGGAAATGAAAATGACAATTGAATATGAACATCCTGATTTCCCAAAAAAATTTGAGAAATTAAAGTGTTTTGAAATGAATCCATTGTATGATGACCGCACTGAATATATATAATTTTCAGCCTTAATGATGTTGCATAACTTGAATGTATGAAATGTATTAATTTAATCTAGTTTTAGGAAATTAATTTCTCTCTTCAATGACATGCTCTGAAAAATATATTGAGATTTCGTGCCGATCATATGATGCCAAAAAAATTCTACAATCAATGTGTATGATATTTGAAAGAATACACACTTTCTTAAATGATTTTATAATGTCTCATAAGGACCACAAATCAATAGATAATGTCAAAAGTGTGGTGTTTCTAGATAAAATAATAGTGAATCTGGTCCTACAAATGATGCATGGTAATATCCAATAATTCAAATGTATAGGCTCTTATATGGATGTGAGGAGATAGCAGAGTAATTGACGTGGGATGTAGAAAGAATAAATAAATAAGGAAAACTATGGAATCCAAAAAACACTCCTTATTGAAAGATAATTGATCATGATTATCCTGACATTGAAAATGAGATGATAAACATTTGTCTTGCATTATCTACAGATGGAGTGAATCCTTTCGGTTTCAAAAGAAGCACCCAAAGTACATGACCAGTTATGTTGGTAAATTATAACTTGGCCCTGTGGTTATTCATTAAATGAAAAGACATCATGTTATCTATACTTATATCAGGGCCAAAACAACTGGGTAATGATATTGATGTTTATTTGGATCCATTGAATGATGATTTGAAATTAATAGGGGATTCATGTGTTAAGATGTATGATGCTTTAAGAAATGAATATTTCTCGTTGAGAACCATGTCCTATGGGATGATAAATGACATTCCAACTCCTAAAAGGATGAAAATATATATAATTAAAGGAAATATTTGGTGTCCCATCTCCGAAAAAGGTACCCAATAAATTATGTTAATAAATTCATCAAAAAAATAAGTTTCTAGGACATCGTAGATTTCTACCCCCATGACATATGAACCGATCTTAGACGACCTCATTTGATGGATGTTTAGAAGAACTTAAAACACCATCTCCACTAATAGTTGACCAACTATTTTTGAATGTTAATGCTGTGGATGCTAATTTTGGTTAAATGTTTTGTAAAAACCTTAAGAAAAACAGGGTAAAAAATAAATCTATTTATTTTTTAATTATCATTCTATACTTTTCTTTACATCAGAAATTTTCATGATGTTATGCATGTTGAAAAAAGTATATTTTATTGTTTCATGAGCATATTCATAAAAGCACCATGAAAAAAAGGATGTAATTGAGGCTAGGTTAGATACTTTTTATGTGGGAATAACAGAATAGTAAGAACTAGGGATGGTTAAATAAATATTTTATTCTCCTGCTACATACTCTCTTTCTATGTAGGAGAGATATCAGTTTTTCACATTCTTGAATGACGTAATGAATGTATAGGGGTAGTGATCAAATAACAATAACCTCATGCCAATGAAAATTTTAATTTTAAAAGGTCTCAAATCACATGAATTACATGTTTTGATGAAATATCTAATTCCTATATGTTTAAATTTTATTTTGTCCATGAATTTCCAGCATACATTAATGAAGCATTATTTATTATTCAATGTAATATGTAGAAACATTATAGACCCTGATAAATTTCAGACTTTGGAAAGGGAATTTAGCATCATATTATATGAATTTGAAATGTTTTTCACATAAAAATTAATTAATATGATGGTTCATTTGATGGATAACTTGGTGAGATAGATTCAGCTATGTGGTCATCTGAACTTTAAAAGGATGAAACTCATTGAATAATATAAGAATTTTTCCTAAGGGTATGTTAAAAATCAAAGTCTTCCAGATGGTTGTATTATGGAGTGATATATTGTTGAAGGAGCCATTGAATTATATATAGAATACATATATGGTGTGAAAATCATTGGTCAAATGAAATCACATCACACTGGGTGACTTACGGGAGAAGGAATTTCTGGAAAGGAGATCGTCACAATCAATATTACAGATTTTTATCTAGCCCAACTTTATAATTTTCATAACATTTTGGACATTGACCCATATTTCAAAACAACAAATTAATTATTAGGCATCAAAATCCATCAAGGACATTAAAATGGGTATCAAATTAACATTATCAACAGTTTTTTGTGTGTTTTCAGGAAAATATTATTAAGGATTCAAATGATAATCCAGACCCAATTTCATAATTACTTTAATGGATGGAAAGTTGACATAATATGTGGGTATTATCTTACAATTATTTTGAAATTAATGGTTATATATTCTATACTAATGAAAATTATGAAGATATTAACAAACAAGAATAATGGAGTCACAATTGTGGCTAAATTGATGAATGTTTCTAGTGTTGAGGAACAAAATCCAATTTACACAAATATTTCCTATTTTGGAATCAATAAAAAAATGGGAGTGGTATTATACGAAATTCTATGTGCCATTTTTTAAATGCATGTTGTTTGATAATAGAAGTGTTGTTAAAATATATCAGTTGTGATTTGTGAATGTTGATTTCAGTAAGGAGTGTTACAAAGAAAAAGTGTTTATAAATGAATGACAAGTAGTAAAAGTGTTTTATGTTCCAGATAATGCAAAACAAAATTGGTCAATTGTTCTGATATTGACCCAAACCACTGAAGAGTCAGATGAAAGTTCAAAAATGAAGAAACATTCATTAGTACGTCATAATAATTTTCCACGGGTCTGAGTGTAGATTGATTTTTTTATTTTCGAGAATTCCATAATGAAGGGATTTGGAATGTCGATATATGGGTCAAATCCCTTCAACTTTTATAAAATGGGACTTCAATAATCAGGGTTTTTATTTCTAAAATATATCATGTTACATAATTTTAATATCTATTCACCACTTCATTTATGTTAAATAAATTAAATTTTAAGCCTAATTTCCAAATAATGACTTTTCCATGTGATGATGCTCCCAATCCCCAGGCACAACAGGTATCTTAACCTACTCATGTTCACAGTACAGACGAACAAAAATTTTCTCTACCTATTTTATTTATGTTAATATATTTTCATTTTTTCATTTATGTTATCTAAATTATATTTCATTCTTTTTTTAGATAATAACTCTTACACAAGATGATTATATCAACTCTATTTCACAATAGGTTTTTAAAACCTTGGATTCTTGTAGTGAATATGAAAATCATGTTTATCAACCTATTGCCTTATGTTTATATACGTTCATTGTTTCTATTATGAAATATAAAATTAATGTAAAAAATGTTTTGAAGATAATGACTTCTATACGTGATGATACTCCCAATCCCAAAGCACAATAGGTTTATGAACCTATTTTTTCTCACAGTGCAGATGAACAGAAGGTTTTTCAACCTGTTGCTACTCCCAGTGCAGAGGTACAACCACCATTTGCACATGTCGATGCCAGCCCTCCGGAGCCAAATGAACAAATTGATGATGGGGGATCAGATGAAATGAAAGGTTGTGAAACACCATAGATACTGAAGAAAAACATATCATTGATGTTTGACAGTATTAGAAAAAACAATTAAGACCAATGAAAATGGGATCAAACATGAGATTGGAATGAAAAAGTAGGGGCAACATGTTAACCCCGATAAGGCCATGTTTAATAGTTCCCTTGGAATCGCCACTCAGCAACATGGGGAGATTAATGTAACTTCATGGCACTAGGTTGGGTATGAGACTATGAAACTGGAGTGGGGATATATTATGGTAATATTAAGATAGCATTTTTTAATTTACTAAAAATTTAATAATGAAACATTGACACACACTTCATTATCCCTTAAAGGGGGTATTTATTGTAGATACTCACATAATGAATATGTATTAATGATTTCATGATGGATTCACAGGGTTTTTCAAACACTTTTAATGAAATATCATCTTAATGATGCAAACTGGAAAATAAAATTGCATCCACCAATTAAGTAGGCACTCTTGATAGCCCCATAATCATGGGATGAGTTTACTGGGAGCCGTGTGAAGCAGTCTTTTTAAGTAAATTGTGTCTAGTAATATGTTTTTTATGGTACATGTATTCAACAAATAGATTGACAATGTTATATTTTTGAAACAAAAATTGTGTGCTTAAATTAAACAACGGGCATCAATACCAACGTACCACTACCAAAAAGATAGTATGTGTTAAGCATCATTTGAAAACAAATTGTTATGTATTTAAAATCTACCATAATAATTTTATGTGAAATAAAAAACACAATAACTATGTTATATTGTATATATACAACTTAAAGAGTCAAAATACATTGAAACATCAATCCCATGCCATGTGCTATAGAAGGAGACGCGTGTAAAAAAAGATTAAAAAATAATTGATGAGAACGCAAAAAAAAAGTGAGGGAAACATTTGTAAGAATGACATAATATTTTTTTTGCTATAAATTTCTATTACAAAACAATCATTACATATTTTCCTATATTTTCAATCTGAAATTTTCACAAGAATCAACTACAACCTCTCAGGATACAGAAATACATTAAATATCCATGATGGAGCTAGAAAAGATTGGTTGCATTAGTGTTGTGGGCTTTGGGGTGGCACCCTGGTCATATTTTGAGAAAAAAACAAGTGGATAATCAAATTATGGAAACGAAAAATATGATAGAACCATTATCTATGTTTCATGAAGAATTAAAATAATAGAGATAGTTGATGGAAATATTTATCGGCGGGGAATAGATGAAACCACCCAAGAACAAACTGTGCCTGAAGATCCCACCCCTCCACAACTACTTTTGAGGCGATCCATTACCCTAAAAACAATTCTTAACAAAGGTAGTAAATTTTCTAACTATTATTTCTTTGAAATGAGAAATATATAGACACTAGACACTGATACATTTCCAGAAGTGATATTCTACAGGGTGAAGCATTCCGTGATTTGTACCAATCAACACATACTAATCTCATTATAGCAAGGACTATAGTGTTCAATACCCTAAACAACATGCTATCAAATAGACCACATCATTCAGATCATCATAGAGTGTCAATCCCTGTATCCCTAGAGATGAGCACTGATCTACCTATTCTGATTGATGATGCAGACAATCATACGATAGAAGAATCTCTAGTAACATTCATCACATGGACTTCACTTCTTGGAAAAAATATGTTGACAATGAGGTATTAATTTACAATTTAATTTTAAATCTACATAATTCACATTTAATGAAAAATGTTTTGAACCAATGCAATTATTACAAACAGAAAAAAAGATGGAGTGAAACGAAAGATCAGTTCAAAACCATCTCATGTATCAACCAACAAATCAAAATGATCTATCCAATGCACCTTAACCCCCCATTCTATATCCAAAAATTTTACCATTGAAGGATCAAGTGGATATGAAGTTCAAATATGGTGGTAATCACATAATTAATTTTCAAAAAAATGGTACATTGGGTAAGATACATACTTCATTTGTGTTGAGAGTGCGACATAAACCCTCGAATATAATTGGTTAGGTGGATCAGTTATAAATATTTACATGGGGTATGATTACATGAATTTCTTTTACAATAATTATATAAAATAATAATTATGACTAAATATATTAAATATTTTTTTTGGCGTATAAATGAAACACATTTAAATGGATTTACACATAAAAAAATTGGACTCGTTATTCCACACATCACCTCTACATAACTAGAATGCATCACTTACACAAATAAAGGTGAAATAGTGGTAGGACAACTCAAATTGTTTGACATCAAAATTACGGATGATAGACTTTCATAATACCAAAAATACAAGGGTAAAAACTATACTTTAATAATTTAAAATATTTTTTATTTTACTTATTACTTATTCTTTTATATTATTCATTGGAAGCATTGGATGCTCATTACTGTCAATTTGAATACTAAGAAGATATAATTTCTTGATTCAATGCATGGATATCTAACAGAGCGACCAAAAATGAGGGCATTTTTTACTTTTTATTACACTATATCCATCATTTTAGAACTAAAAAACCAGATATATATATTATATTTCCTTTCAATTAGGATTCTATTATGACATGGCGGTGTGTGAATATCGTCTATATCCTGGAATGTGTATAAGGGAAAAGGAAATGAAACCTGAAAAGTACTATGACTTGTTAAAAATGAGGATATATATATATTATGATATCACTATCCAATAAAATAAAAATTACATCATTTTCTCAACGATTCTACAGTTCCTGAAACAAACAATCTATAAATAATGTGGTTATCATGATTGTAAATTTTTAAAAGATATCATATAATGTGAACAATCCCGCACCCCTAAATAAATATTTTTAAAGATAATTCCTATTTCCTTTAAAAAAATATTATTACTTTGTGTATTTATATTTTTTTGTACTATCATGACTGTTGGAAAAATACTTAGTCATAAGAAGATAAAGATATTCATAGAAATGAATGGGAAACATACCAGATGGAAAAATATAAAAATATAGAATGAAGATGATTTATTTCTAAAATATTTTAGAATTTAATAATATTTTATTTTTTATCTTTCACTTTGTTTGATTTTAATGATGTGATTTGTATGAGAAAAAATTTCTCATTGAAAATCATTTCTATTGGTGGTCATTGTTTGTGTACTAAATGTATTTCATGTTGATTTTTTTTATAAAAGAAATTGGTGGTCCTCATTTACAGGGTATGTGTGTTGTTGATAGACTAAATAATATAATGTGTATCTAGAAGTTTTTTTCCCATCCCATGAGTTTATAGTAATAACTTGAGACATAATATGCATAAGAGCCTACTCTACACTTATCATTTTCAACAAAAATAATGTTTTTCTCCAAATAACACAGATCAAAAATGAAACATTTTCAGTTCCCCTCATTAGTCGACCCGGTGAATAACCAACTATCCTATATTAATATAGAGGTCTTGAATATATGAAAATTTGTTCTTTAATGGGATGAATAAAGATATTCTATAGAAATATGATTTTATTACGTTCAAATTGTATAGGGATTGAATTTTTTTCCCCAATACTTGTAAAATGGGTAGATTGAGCATATTGAGCAGGTTGGTTCTCTATTTTATGTTATAAATGCTAGGATGACTTTATTTCAAGGCATAAAAATGAACATATAATTTTTTTGATACATTAATTCAAAGATTCATGGCTTATTTGTGACATGTAAAAATCTTCCACACCTTAATATGATGCACAATTTCATCCGTATGACTCTAAATGTGTCTTTACTTAATATTGAAATTAATTCATGTAAAAAACCATACTAACTTTTTAAAAATGATGTAAAGTCATTACGATTGTCTTTATACATTATTAAAATGATTTATCAGTCATTTGTGACATTTAGGAATCAACCACACCTCATTCTGACACACAGTGTCACTAGAATGACCTGAAATGTTTCTTATCTATAATATACATTAATTCATGTAAAAAATTGATGTACTGAAAACAATGAAAACCCAATTTTATTATATTGATATATTAGATAAATGATCCATGAGTTATTTGGGATTTGTAGGAATCAACCCCACCTCAGTCTGACGGACCGTGTGATAAGTATTACTAAAGGTGTCCATTATGAGTATAAAATTTCCATTTTAATTCTAAACATTTCACTCACTGAAATAAAAAGAATAACACTTCCATTGTCTTCCAAATTAAGGAAAAAATTCGTAAATCTATTTTCATGTGTATCAAGAAGTCTCATGAAAAACTGATGCCTAAGGCGAATGATATGACTAAAATTTCATGTTTTTAGTTTAAAATGACATTTTAGTAAAAACGCAAATGACATACTAAAAATAGATGAAATTCCTTCCGATTGTTTTGATAATTTCATACGACCTATCATTCATTTATAATGTGTAGGAATCAACCACAAATCAATATGACACACGTTGTCACCAGTATGAGCCCAAATGTGTATTGTTATTTAAAGATTATATTAGTTCATGCAAAAAAACAAAAATAAGATACCTAAACTCGAGAAAACACATTAAGATTATTTTTATACATTAGGAAAATGATCTATGATTTAGTTGTGATATATAATAATCAACCCCACCTATATCTAATGAATGGTGTGACAGGCATTACTAAACTTGTGAGTTATCAGTTTAAAATTTACATTTTTATTCAAAATGATTCACTTACTAAAAAAATGAACATAAGCTCTGATTTTCTTCCAAATTATGGATATGGATTTTTTTGTCCTTTATGATGTTTTTGAAGTAGTCTCACCTGAAAACAGCGCACTATGTGACCACTATGACTCAAATTTCATTTTTTCAATTTGAAATACATTTTGGTAAAAAAAACACAACCGACATATTAAAACCCTCAGAAATTAATTCCAATTGTTTTGATACTTTTAGAAAACGATCCACCGCTCATTTTTGATTTGTTAAAATCATCCAAAAATCTATCCAATGCATGGTTTCACCAGTATGTCTCCAAATGATTCGTGTTTTTTAAAATTTGCATTAATTCATGTTAAGACACAACTGTCATACTAAAAACTCAGAAAACACATTCGAATTATTTCTCTATTTTAGCGCAATGATCCATGAGTCCATTGAGATTTTTAAGAATCAAATCCACCGTATTTTTGATGAATGATGTGACTAGTATGACTAAAATTGTCCGATATTAGTTTTGAATTGCCATTTTATCTCAAAACGTGTCACTCACTGAAAACCATGAAAATATGCTCTGATTGACTTCCAAATTTTGGGAAAAAAATTTATGTAATTTGTTATGTGTTTGAAGCAATCTAACATTGAAATGATGCATGATTTGACCTGTGTGACCCAAATTTCATGATCTCAGTTTGAAATTACAATTTAGTAAAAAACTGTAATCAAATACAGAAAGCCAATTAAATGAATTTTGATTATTTTGTTACTTTATGAAAACAATTAATTAGTCATCTGTGACATGTAACAATAAACTGCACCTAACTCTAATGCAAAATGTCAGTGGTATGACTCCAAATGTGTATTGTTATTTAAAATTGACATTAATTGATTTTAAAAAATAGAACTCACATACTGAAACCCCAGAAAGATAATTCACATTGATTTTATATTTTAGGACAACGATCCAAGATTCATTATTGATGTGTAAAAATCAACTCCAACTCAATCCCATGAATTGTGTGATTGGTATGACTAAACTTTTCCATCACAGTTTAAAGTTTACATTTTAACTCCAAATATTTCACTCACTAAAAACCAATCAAACATGATTTTATTATATTCCTAATCAAGGAAAAAAATTCTTATGTCAATTTTGGCATGTATTAAGTGTTCTCATGTTAAGATGATGCACGATATGACTAGTATGCCTTAAATTGCATGTTTTCAGTTTCAGAAGAAATTTTAGTATAAAATCACAACTGACATACTGAATATTGATGAAATTCATTACAATTTTTTTGATACTTTATGAAATATATACATCTATCATTGGTAATGTGTAGAAATCCAATACACCTCAATCAAATGCATGGTGTCACCAGTATGACACTAAATGTGTATTTTTATTTGAAATTGACCTCAATTCAAGTAAGCCACAAAATTGACATACTAAAAACCTAGAAAATTCATTCATATTGTGTTAGTATTTTAGTAAAATGATCCATGAGTCATTTGTTATGTGTAATATTCAACCCCAATTCAATCTGACGAATGGTGTAAGTGGTTGGACTAAAAGTTCCCATTATCTGTTTAAAAATGACATTTTAAATCAAAATGGTTCAGTCACTAAAATCCAATAAAACACGCTCTAATTATCTTGAAAATTAAGGACCGAAATTTCTATATGCTTCGTGATGTGTATGAAGTAGTCTCATGTAAAACCGACAAACGATGCGACCGTTATGAATCAAATTAAATATTTTTTGTTTGAAATGACATTTTAGTATAAAAACACAACTGACATATTGAAGACTAATGAAATGAATTCGGATTATTTTTATACTTTAAATAAATGATCCATCATACATTTGTGATGTGTAGGAATCAACCCCACCCCAATACGACACATGGTGTCACCGGTATGACTCCAAATGTGTCACTTTTATTTAAAATTATACTTTTTAATGTATTATTCCTAATAATATTTTATTAATTTCATTATAGTATTACTATCATAATATTTTTTTATCATTTATAGGTGGATCCTTTTAATCAAGTTGGGACTATGTGTTCTGTGACTATTACCATTGGAGGACACTTTTTAGAGGGGATAACTGATTTCATAAGAGAAAACATTAATGTTTTGAACTGTTTTGTTGGATATTTGTAAATTTAATGTTATAAAAAATTGTTCAAAATCTATATAGAAGTACCTTTTTGGAATTTACCATGAGTTAATATTTTTTTATTAATGATTTCAATTACATTTATATATCATTACATGCCAAAATTTAGTGTACAATTCATGTTTTCTAATAATTTTCATTCTTTATGTTGTTCTTTTATATATATATACTATAAGTGGTTATTTTTTTAATAGGATTTATCTTGTTTGTGCATGTTATTTTTTATGGTTCTATTATTTTGGTTAGTATTTTTCTCCTGGATCCTGTATTTTTTATTATATAAAAATCATACCCATACAAAGAAGCTATTATCATCACATCAAATAGTGCAGATAAAGGGACCCCCCTTAGAAGGGGATAGATTAACGGTGATTCATTAGAGCTAGTAAATGCCTTTTTAGCGCCAATGAAATAATGTTTTGTGGTAGTGTGAGGGGTCATTCAATACATACTATATAGGGGTAGGGAGGATGACACATGTTGGAGGGGTTTACTATTTTAAGTACATAAGGAGGAGTTTCAAGAGGCATAATGAGTGACCATGGGGGTATAGGACGCGTACTAGGATCTGGTAGAACAAGATGATTATTGAGATGTGGGAGTATATGAGGGGTATCATGGATGTACATGAGGGGAACTAGGATATGGGTGGATGAATTGTTTATTGGGATGTGGGAGCATGAAAGGGGTAACTGTGAAAGCACGAGCAAGTGACAGGAATGTTGGGGTATGAGATGGTTTATTATGGAAGTACATGAGGGGTACTCGAAGATTAACCATGATAGTACATGAGGGTTGATCATGGTAGTACATTATGGGTGCTTGGATGTAGAAGAATGGGATGGTTGACTATGGTATTAAAGAGAGAATACTAAATGGATTCTGTAGGAGGGCAGGTCGGTTCGAGAGGGGGGGAGTGGGATTTGGGTTGGGTACTTGGGTGTTGGGGGGAGAGGTAGGATCTCATGGACTTCATATTCGATAGTGATTCACAACCACAAAATAGAGTTTTATCTACACTCAAAAGAGCCTTTATCGTCGTTAACAGGTGCTGATAATCGAGGCACTTCTAAAATGGGGGACCCTTTTATCAATGCTAAGAAGAAGTGCTGATAAAGACCGCTTTTATAATCATTAAAAATATTTCTGATAATATAGGGCATTTATCTATGCTAAAAAAGTTGATAATGGTGATTCTATTATTGAATTTTTTACCATTGATAATAGTAAAAAATTAGACACCCCACTTTTAATATTTAATGACCCCTAAGAATCCCCACACATGCACTAGCCACCCATAGCCACCCCTTTAATAGTTCACATGCACTAATCATTTAATAGAGCTAGTCCCCAATAGCAACCGTCCGGGCACCCCTACCTCTGTTGGGAATCGAACGTGAGAGCTCCCCCCATTGCGCACCTTCACATTTAACAAACAACCATTTTGTTTTTTCCTCCATTTAATTATACATATATCTATTTATATATATATATATATTTAGTTCTATTTTTACATATATTAATATAGATTTATATTAATATATATTTTCTTAAATTAATATGTATATATATATTTATGATGATATATATTTATATCTATTTATTTTTTTATATTTACATTGTCATATATTTTTTTCTATATATATTTATTCATATATTAATAAGATCAGTTTAAAAAATATTGTTAATATTTTTTGGGATTATAAATAAATAAATAAAAACATACAAATATACAACATACACACACATGTATATAATATATATATGTATGTATGTATGTATCTGTAAGTATAATTATACATATTTATATATTTTTACATGTATTATATATTTATATCTATACTCATTTGTTATAATATCAAGATAATATATATCTATTTGTTAATATAGAAACCCACACTAACACATTATATTGATAAAAAGATGTTTATATTTTTTGTATTTTAAATAAAATGAATATTATATGGCTGGTATAATGAGAAATTTAATTTAAATGTAAATATTTTAAAGTTTTTGTTATAGGTAATTTATTAATTTTTTGATTTTTGTGTCATTAAATTGTTATTACATTATTATTACTTGATGATAATTAATTTTTTTAATTAATAAAAAAAATTATAGATAAATTATAAGTGTTTTTCAAAATATGTCTTATATATTAAAGAAAAATTTATTTTTATATATATCTAAAACATATTTAAAAATTATATATATTATTTATATATTTATATTTCAATATTTTTTTAATGAAATATAATTTTTTTAGAAATATACCACTTAGAAGTTGTTGTAAAAAAAGCACTGATAAAGACCCCCTTTATTAGTGCTATTTAAAAAGCACTTCTAATGGGGTAATTTTATCAATGGTTATTTTAGCTCTTTATAATGGTACCATTGAGATAACCCATTTTTCTTTTTGTGGATGGGAGGAGGACATGGGTGGGATGGGTTGACAGTATGTTGTATAAGAGGGGGTTTCAAAGGATGGGAAGGGTTACTGTGAGAGTATAGAATGGGTAATAGGATGTTGCTGTATTGGATGGTTACTATGGTATGTGAGTATGAGAGGGGTTACTATGAATGTAAAAAGGGTTTACTCAGATATGGGAGTAAAAGAGGGAAGACTATGGAATTACAGGAGGGGTACTAGAGTGTTTGGGGAGGTGGGCGGTAGGGTTTAGGTGGGGGTGTGGGATGTGCGCTCTGAAATTGGGGGTGTGAGGTGGAGAGGCATGGGGTTCAAAGATATGGTTTGAGAGGAATAAATTGGTGGGGAACGATCATATAGTGGGTTGTACTAGGGGATGGTAGTTTTATGTGACGATATGTGTGATCTTGGGAGTAAAAAAGGGAACTCTGATGTGGGAGTACTGGAGGGTTACTTAAATATGGGTCTACCTAAGGGTTGACCATTTCATTATAGGTGGGGCACTAAGATATTGGAGTATAGGATTATTCACCAAGGTAGTATAGGTGAAGTACATTAGGGGTTAGGGAGGTGTGTGAGAGTTTCCGGGAGACTACAAAAATTTCAAAATTTATTAAAAAAATTGAACCTTAAAACTTTTGACTTTAAAAATACATGTTTTATTAAAATGTTAGTATTTTTTATTTTATTTATTTTCCAACATTTGAAAAATACAATTGATACATGTGGTTTCACAAATTATTTAGGTCTATAAACATTGTTAACTAGAGATGTAAATAAGTATTATATATGGGTACTAGGATATGGGATTATGGGAGGGTGTGTAGTGCCTACTTTAATGGGGTTGGGAAAAAATACATGGATGGGAGGAACTGACCATGGGAAATACTTTACGAAGAGTGTCAAGGGATAATATAGGTGATAGTGGGAGTACCTAAGGGGTACTCAGATGATGGATTACAAGAGGGTTAATTGGTTGTGGGAGTGAGGTTGGGATGATTATCAGTGTACTTGAGTGGTATTCTATTGTGAGAGTACCTGAGGGTTACATGGATGTGAGAGTTGTAGAGGGTTGACCATGGCTATATAAGATTTTTAGTAGGATGTACTAGTATTATTGGGATTATCATGGTATTAAATGAGTGTTACTAACAGTTTGGGGGGTTCTTGGGTGTTTCTTAGAGAGAAAAAATTTATGAAATTTGTTTTAAAAAAATTGAAAAAAGATGAAATATTAAATAAAAATATACTTTATTTTATTAGAAATTTCGTTAAATGATATGTTATTTACTAAACAAAATTTCTAAAAAAATATTTCTATATTAGAAGTCTCTAATAATAGACATCTAAAATCATCATTAAATTATTTACGTTTATAAACGACACTATAACTTTAGGATATTTTTAAAAAAATTTGGTAAATGATGTATGAAATACATAAGATCAAAAAAATTTATAAATGAAAGGTCACTAATTTAAAAAAATTATAAATATTTATATATTTGCAACATTTATAAACATCGATAAATAGAAATTTTTATAACGATCTATAATTATCGATGTTTGTAATGATCTCTAAATTAGAGACACCTCATTGGTATTTTTTTGGAAATATCGGTAATTGATAAGTTATGTTTATAAATGTCGCTAATGAAAAAAAACAATGATATGTCATTTTTTATTCTTATCTTGATAACCAATTAATTAATCATTTCGACCATGGAAAACCAAACATAAACCACATCGAAAGAGTCACAAAACCCCAAAAAAATCTAATATACGACTATGTGATATAACTATTGTACCACATACCTTGATTCCAAGATATTATCTATAACTTATCATTAGCCATTGATTTGGAATCAAACCACCTATAATCACCCAACCGAGAATGTTTTTGATAAATATGGGATTTAAGGATTTGGGGGAATAATAGTATATAAATTTCCCTAATAAAAATAATAGATAAATAATAGTATTAACTATCTTATAAATTTTATTTTGAACCTAAAGGTTCTCCAAACAGCGTAGAAATGAGTGAAATTGATCCTTAAAAGGCTTTTGAAGATTGAATTGTGATCCTTGGCTATTGTAAAATGAATTAGAATGATTTTATATTATGAAATATTAATTTATGATGGGGGATGGTAGAAACCTCCAATTTTAATTGGCCATAGGGTTTTTATACACCGTTGACACAATAGTGAACCAATCAGTTAACACCCTCTGTCCAACAGTATGTGAGGGTGTAAAGAATCTCGAGGAAGCTTAATAGTTTGAAAACCCATGCGGTATCCATTTTTGGTGGATCTGTAAAAACCTTCACTATTTTAACTCCTCTTTTTATGGTTTTATAAACCGTGTAACTCCTATCCTATGAATGAATTTTTATGGGATACAATTACTCCAAACATTTCACCAAATTTTCAAAATGTATTTGATGGAAACATTTCATCCTTTTTCTTCATTGAACCACTGGGGACACCAACAATACTCTTCATAAACACAACAAACATTTCATTATCCAATATAAAGAGATTTAAAGCAAAAAATAAACAAGGAACATACTTATTTATTTTTACAAAGACTTATATTTATAATCATGAGATACAACCTCCCATGAATATATTTTGAGGCCAAAAAAAATTTATACATCTGTTCAAATATCATATTATTACACTATAATTCTTCAAAACATTTTTCTTTTTAAAAAATAACTACATCATAATTTTTCAATCATTAGAAATATAATATATATTTGGTCATTATGACATGGAAAAAACTAACACGTAGACAACACATGGAAACCAAACATGTTTAAGTACATTGTGATTTCTCAAAAGATATTCATTGATATAAATTAATTATATAATAATTATAATCATGTGTTCCAAGGGAATTTAGAAAAAAATAATGAAAATAGAGGTTATAATTTTAAATATAATGTTCAATATTGTTTGAAAAAACAATTACTCACCATATAGAATAATTTCCAAAATTCATAACATCATTTTATAATTGAAAAAAAAAATTGATAATCTTAATTTAAATTTTGATCACTTCACAAAAACATTAATATTTAGAAATATTATTATTATATAAATTCCATGTATCCATATTTATATCCTCCATATATTCAATGAAATATTATTTTCAATACCATTTTCTTTATAACTACTCTATCTTTTGAATTATCCTACAAAACTTTCATGTGATCTACCTTAATTAGTTTTTATAGATCAATAAATCCATATTTCATTCATTCGTTACAACATATAAATATGGTTTTCTTTTGTATGGTAATATAAATTTCGTTCAAACCATTACCAAAGACACCATATCTATTAATTCCACTAATTATGAACATTTGAGAAAATACAATAAATAATTTATTATTATTATTTAATTAAATAACCTCATTACTTAATTCTTGATTCAATAAAGAAAATACATTTAATAAAATACCAAGAAAACATAAAATTATGAAATTATTCCAGTTTTTAATACATTTTCAATAAAAACATAAATAAATCATCCATAGAATACATATAATTGTATAGGTATACGATCCATTGATTTCATTAAATTTTAACATAGGAACAGAAAGAGAAATCATTAATATAATTACATCCAATTTGATTGAATTATTTTATTATACATCTTTTTATGTATACTCATCCCCTTTCTCAAAGAATACATCATGGAATACCAACTCACCCACAATTACCATTTTATCTTAAAAACATTATCCTTAAAGGAATTTTTGGGAGAGATGATTCCCCAATATAAGAATACTTATTTATAATGTTTTCACCTCCATTTTCATGTGATACTTTACACCTTTTAATACTATTAAACATGTTCAAAACCATAAAAATGTTATGATATTCAATTAACCCATCGATAAAACAATTTTTTCTCTTATTTCTAGTGGTAAAAAATATTGTAATGAAACAAAAGAGGTGAACATTATCTTCAAATGATGTTTCCATCCACCTATGGAATTAATCAATCCAAATTTATCACATTTCATGATAAATGAAATTACCACTTTTTTAATCTATATTTTATTAATATATATTAATGATTGAGTTAAACATAATGATCTGATTATTTTAAAAATCCATCAATCCTATTTTTTATGAAAAAAAATTATGAAAGAAGAGATTTATTTAGAAATCACAATCTAATTGATAAAACTAACTTACATGTATAATTTTTATCTAAATGTTCGCATAAATTATTAAATATATATTTTTATGATCTTAATCACACTCAATAAAATAACATTTCTTATATTAAGGAAAAAACCCAATTCCATTTCCTATTTGGGAATCATAAACATATATGAAACCAAATTAGAAATTCTAAAACCACTCAATAAGGAAAAAATAATCAAAATCAATATATATTTATAGTTATCAGACAATACGATTTAAATTAATATTCACAATTCAAGAATTTTACATCAACTCTAGAATGATGATGATAATGGTATTCAATATTTTTATTAATAAAATTAATTAACAAAATATAGTTATTTAAAGGATAATCATTAGAGTCATTTTATATAAAAAATAATATTGTTTATTGTAAATAGATTTGTAGTTTTATTCAACCAAAATACATGAATGGTAGAAATGATAATCTTGTCATTCTCTTTTGTGTTCGACTCAAAAAAAAATGTGCATTACCATATTTCATTGCACCAAATACTACTTTTATACCATTGAGACTTAATTTTTATTTTCTCCTAAAACATTGTCAAGAGGAATGACCCAATAACCAAGCCATATATTGGTTCACCCTATTTTTATTATAAATAAAAATCATGTTCTATATGATTGGGAATCACTAAAAAAATTATTCCATTCAATTTTTAATTGAATTTTTTATCCTTTATTTGGTATTTTAAATGATCTATAGTGAATAATAATTAACATGCACACCATATCTTCATGTGTTTTGTTAAATTTGAATAGCCATTTCCATGTTTATTTCCCATAAAATTATTTTAAATAATGTTAACCATAATAATATTATTAAGTGATAATGATATTAACTTTACAAATATATATTTCATCACATTTTGATATCATAAATTAGACAATAAATTTTTAGAGACAGATTATTCCAATTAATATTCAAATGAATTTTGAAATCCATCATTCTATGTGACGTCAATATCTTATGTGGAAACCTATATAAAGGTTTGGTCATGGTATAAAATAGAAAACCAATCATGTATAATCCCCTTATGAGGCACTAAAAACACAATCCCATAATTTATTTATTCAAGTTATCAACATTTTTATTCTTGAAATTATTATTGGGCACAAAATTAGATTGAACTCCCTTATATAGAATAAATTTAATTAGATGATATTTATCCTTAAATAATAGTTATATTCCATTAAAATCCCAGTTAGACATTTAGTCCAATAATCGTTGACATTGTAATGACTAAATATACATGAAGAGTAGTAAAATTAGTTGAGTCTAAATGATGAAGATAATTATTAGTCATAGTTATGCCTCTTGGATAAATTTTCAGAACATCAATCAACCCATTTACATCTATTATTAGGGAAGATGATTGACAAGAACCCCCCTTTGTATAAAATCCATCTGACATGGTGTTTGTAAGTGGAAATGAATTTGATCAATAATTAAGACATTATTTATATTCTATTAATTAATAATATGACATATCTTGTACCTCATCCCCTCGAAAAAAGTAGAAAACATCATTGTATTAAAAAAATAACCTATAAAAATTTGACTCATGTGATAAAACATCCTCATATAGGTAGATAGAAATATAATTTTGAACAGTATAACAACAAAAGTTCCCACCATTTCATATTCCAAAATACTAAGTTTGAAAATCGAACAATATTTCATTAGAGATATATATTCCTTTGATATAAGTTAAATAAATGTTATAAATACCATTACTCATCTAGTTAGAAAAACTAATAGATCAAAATAGAGGTCAAATTATACAGTTTTTATGTAATTTTATTATCTTCCTCTCTTGATATTGTTTGTGTCGACGAGAGGATTCTAGATTTCTATATCAACATAGTAATTATATCTAATGGGATGAAATAGAGTTCCATTAATGGTGTTGTGATATAAAAATATACTAACTATATTACCAAAAATAATGATTATTTATAGATTTTTAAAGTGGATGGCTATATATAAAACCACATAAAGATCAATTAGGTTAGAGGATCTCACAATAAATGAAAATTTTAAGACCACCATAAATGGAAGAAGAATATCCCCATGAAGATATGAGGTATATAATAATAGGATTTTATAGATTCGTCATTAACCAAAAAGAAAATTGGGATTTTACATAGATCAATACATCTAATATAAGTGTTAGAATTCCAACACCATGAATAAATGAAAATGCATTCAATTTCATCAACTGGTGGAAAATGTCATTCAATGGAAATTAATGGTGATAGATACAATATGTAAAGAACATTAATTTATTAAAAAAAGAAAAATAAATCTTCAACATTACCTAATTTTTCATGTTAACAATATGGTATAATTAAATTTTGGGAAATGATGGTGAAAATGTGCGGTATTGGAATTGGATGAAACCTCTAGGTTCCCATAAACCCCCAAAACACGTGGGTAGTTCCATAAACTCATTTATATTTGACTAATCTATTATTTCACTATGGTTTTTAATATGTTTCATAGTGAAAAAATAAAAATAACTAACATTTACTTCGTCTCAATCACACATACATAAAATAATTATAAAAATTATATTAATGTTTCAACTCTTGGAATGAAACAACACGTAGAATAAAATTTATGCCCATATTTTTTTATAAAATTGTTTTATTAATTGATATCCATTATTATCCAAACTCTATTAGGATAATAATTTAATGATGAATCTAAATATCCATTGACTTATCATCACCAACATACATTAAATGACCATACCACATATTTGTAAGTATTAAAATAATCATTATTATTGGGGAACCATATGTTCATTAGTAAATTTCCTTCTAAAATATTATTATTATTCTAAAATATAATAATTTAAAACAGAAATTAATATACAAAATCAAATAAACCTTATATTATAAAATATTATAATTTATTCTCTTGGGGTTATTAATTTTTCTTCTAAAGGTCAAATAAAATATAAAATATTTCTTTATCTTCATTATAATTAATAAATATCTTCTTAAAACCAAATATTATTTTCGATTATTTTTTTTTGAAGCACAGTAACTCTAATTGTGTCTATACTTCATATTTCATCATTAAAACACATGGATTATTGATCTAGAATAGTATATAAGAGTGGATTCTTGAAACCAATTATTGATTCTGATCTGAAGCTTAACATATTATTTCCATTTTATTTTTTTATACTACTAATTTGGAAATTCAATATTTTGACACTTATAGTTGAATAAATAATGTTTATTATAATAAAAACTCATTTATATTCCAACCATCATACATTAATCTATTAAACAATCCTTATTTCACTGTAGTCACAGCATAAATATTATCCTACCTTTCAAATTATACCAATTTAATAGTGTATTATAAAAAATTTAATTTTATGTGAAAGGGGGTCTTCAAGAATACTCAAAATGCGTAATGTAGCAGGTTTGGGAAATATAACTCTTGAATTTTTATTTCCTTAAAATTTTTAATATATATGATATAATTAGTGCATAATTCTCTCAATATGTTTGAAAAAAAACCTTTTGGATTGATATTCATATATTTCATGAATTATTATTCTTTAATAGTATATTTAGTTAATGAAACATTTCAGAAATATACAGCCTTCTTCTTTATAAATGAATTATCAACTACATAGTATTTCCTCAAATTATTTATATTGGACTAGATGAAACCACAAAAACATATATGGATATATTCTAAAACAAAGGAAATATTATTTTTCTTCATACCACATCTCAAGTAAAAATATTAAATTGTTTCATATATTGGAACTAACTTTTTCATTTCGGAATGTAATGGTATTTCATTCCCACCTTTGTTGATAAAACGATATAGAAACAACTTCTTTTATATTTTCTATCAGTCAACAAATATTTTTTTTACATGATTATACATGGTAGTAAAAAATATTTTATTTTAATCAACTCTATTATAATATCTATAGTATTTCTATTATGATTATGAAATAAATGTTTCAAAAGTTACTCTCTATTTCCATATCATTTCTCAATCATATTGTTCAATTAATGTGTTATTATGGTTGGATGATTTATCTTCCTTAATTTACATCTCACCCTTAACAAGAGGATATGATATTTCCTCTTATAATCATATACACCTCTGGTTCTATATTTTATTTACATATTTATATTGAAAGTGTGTAAGAAAAATATTCAACCAAAATTAGATACAATTTTGTCATTTATTTGTGGAGACATTGACATTGTATAAATTATACAACCATTATAACCAAATATTTATAGACACACACTTATATTTTATCCCAATAATAAATTGAATTAATGTTTTATCAATAAAACATATACTATATTGATTCTCGTTTTATCAACCACTTTTTTTATTTCAACATTAAACGAATCATATACTATATTGATTCTCGTTTTTTACAAATACACATATTCTAAACCTGTATAGTCCACTAGATGAATAATATCCAATTAGTTACCCTCTTCATTTAACACATAGATGTTTCTTTTGATGCAACATGAATATTTTATATATTAAAAACAATATATTGTATCTATATGTTAATTGGGACCTAAAAACTATACATATTATGTAGAATAAGGAAATTTTTTATTTTTTAGAATCATATAAAACGTTTTTAGAAAATGGATTAATAATATAATCAGAATAGTTCACTAGAAATAGTGTTCATATACTCTAAGGAGTCTTCATTAATTTCTTGTTATTAAATCCCATATAAATATGTAAGCCTTTATAAACATATTAAGTTCATAAATCCATTCTCATAACTTTCAATTTTACACCACAAATAAAATATAGTTTTTTTAACATCTCAAATAAGTTTCTGAATGATTTTTTTATCATACAATATCCATCTGACCATGATCATGTTAGTATTTTCTCTATTATAGAGTCCCTATTTCAAAACATATCTAACCCAAATCACAATCATGATGTATATATTACATGAATTACATTAAAAAAAGTTTAGTAATTTTTGAATCATATGGTAAAAAAATCAATGATTGTTCTTATAAGGGCCCAAATTCACATAGATCAACTCTTTTAATGATTACAATGGACAAGGAACTCAGAGGTGTCCTGAAGGTACTCGGATGTAACTCAACTATTAAAATCTTGAAGAATTGATTTTTAACTCTTTTAAAGAATGTTGCATGATGTGAATTTGGATTCATGATGTGTTGTCACAACCCGCCTTCACCATGGTAATGGAAGGGATATAAAATTTCTAAACCCTTCGTTATTATAGATGACAGAGAGATAATGACCCCCGAGACCCGCATTTAATATGTCCTATAGTGGCGACTAGCACTAAGGATATAGGATCACGCAAAAAATTGAAGGCATTTCCCTTATTATTTAATATTATCAAGAGAGAAGATAATAAGTCCCAAAAAACACCAATGATTTAAGTAAAATTAAAGACCAAAAAATCCATTCCCATATGCATGATTCAATAATAAGTGCTACAATTCAAGAAAACACCAATGAAAAATACCAAAGAAATGAAAAACAGCAACATCAGATGTCCCAAAGTCTGAACTAGTATGGTTATGCCTGATCCTTGAAGTCCTCCAAGAAACATAAAAGAAGTTTTATGTGCATAGGGTAAGTATATAGGATTAATCATTAGAGAATTCCAAGAGCTATTGATCACAAGTGGGGAGACAGTCTAATGCCTTATGAGAAAAAGGACATAACTGAAGCACCTATCAAAGAAACTATCCACTCAACCTCACCAAGGCACAATTCTAAAATTATTAAAGTCATGTAATGTAATAGTAATAGCACATTGATATTAGTGTGCCCCGCACCACTTTCCCTTTGGTTATTTAATTCATCCAATGTGTCAGACCTTCCTCGCCATTTTCACTACAGTCCCACTGCCACACACCACCCACACACACCTATGCTACCACAACCACTCACCCTGCCCGCCAATAACTGGTCCACAACCACACGTCTCCATGCCCATATACACATGGCCTAGAACAACTACTACCAAGCCGGAAGACACCTTCTCCCGAACAACTACTAAAACGCCTGAAGACACTTGGGCCTCATCCTGAAGACACAATGGAAAAAACCTCCCCGCACACACATGGGCTAACCACCACAATGTTCCATGCACATAGAATAACCAATCAATATATTATGCATTGACACCCGATTCTCTTGTAAATTCACATCAACAAAACGGATCTATGAGATCCCTCAAAGTATTGGAACTAAACCAAGCCCCACCATATATCTCCACATGGCCTTATATCCACGATCCAAAATCTGTACTACAATAGTGGATCCCATCCCCATCCATATCACCACACAAGAATCTAGTAGAAGAACCACCCATATTTCCAAGATAGAGCAAGTGAGTTTCCAGATTCTATAACACTATTCATAGAGTTTCTTTTTTTTTTGTTTACAGGGGTGTTCACATAAGGATTCATGTTCACTGGACATTAATTTAGTCAACCGAGTTTACGTGATTATCAAAATTCCACATTACATGAATTCAATCATCACAAAAGACATGGGACCATTAGTGAGCAATGAAAGACCACCAACGACCATGACTTTTCAGTTGAAACAAGATCATAAAATTTACAACATATAAGAAAGGGTAAAAGTGTATAGTAGCATCATCAACACACCCCTTCATTCTTTAAATGTCCTTTAATTAGCTTCATTAAGGTTTGGTTTCAACCATTCCTATAGAAACATTAGCATACTCTCCCCGCATGATATATAGTAAAGGAAGAAAATGGAATAAACCTACCTAGATGATCAAAGATCGATGTTTTTCTCTATGTGCCAATAACTGGGGATGCACAAATTATAGAGGAGTAACTTCGAGACTCCATGTGTGGCATATAAAGGATCCAGTATAGGCGCACCACTTGCCTCGGTAAGGGGGACTCCAAACCCACCATGAAGATTAAGGAAAAGTGACTCGCCTCGAAAGAGAATGAATTCTCGTGTGATAAAATGGTGAGATCATAGAGTTACAGGATATCAAAAATTTTAATGTCATTAATGGAGGATCGTGGTTTTACCACGCGGTTGAGTGATTACACACGATGGAATTAATTTTCATTTAATAATTCTCATTAGAGAGGTGGCCATAATAGCTATGCATTAAAAAATTTCCATCAATCATAAGAAAACATACAACAAGGGCAGAACTGGAATGTATGGGAAAAAGTGTGACACCAAGGAAAAGACAAACGTTTTGATAGGTCAAGGGTCGATCGTCTCTAGGAAAAATATTGATATCATTTATGGTATTTAAATAGAATTTAACTAGGTATTAAAATACTGTTATGACAAATGATACATTATGGGAGAAGAACTAGAAAAAACAAGGGTGGGACACCATTTGGATGAGACACCACTGTGGTGTAACGGTCAAGGAGCCACCGTCATGGTGCCACCTTCACGGTGCCACCCTCACGATGCCACCTTCAAGGTTCCACCCTCATCATTCTACCATGATAGGTGCCACCATTTTGGTGTGTCACCGTGACGGTGCGAATACTTCGGTGACCCCGTCATGGTACCACTATTTCGGTGTGTGACCATCATGTTGAGACAGTTACGGTGCCACCGCCACGGTGCCACAGTCTGCGGAGCCGCTGTTTCGGTGTGCGACTATGATGGGTGCCACCATATCAGTGGAACCATTTGATGGAACCATGTTTTTGGAAGACTCTTTAATGAGTCATGGTCTGGGCCATTACATCAGATACCTATCAAAGTACACTCTCCCTTGTGAATTAAAAGTAGACCTGAAGGTAAGACAGGGGTATGAAGAACCACCAAGATGGATACCTATCAGGATTAAACCTCATTTACATCAAAGAACACCTCTCCCTCATTTAACCACAAAACATAAAAATGTGTCACTGTCCAGACATATGAATTACAGAGTCCTTTCCCCCATGTCTATTAACTGTCTAAATTGGGTGGAACTGACTCTCACGTATAGGTTTAATCATATCATCCTTAATGCATCTTGATTATGGATTGGCTCCTCCAAGTCCCCACTGTTAGGAATCTTCACAAAATTTCAGAGAACAAGGAAAACAATACATTTCATTGTTAATAAGGTCAAACACTACATCATAGACAAGTAAAAATCCTAACACAAAAAATTCAAATCAACTCTAGGTACTCAGTGCGCATATGTGACTCATGTTCCAAGGTACTCTCCTCGAGCCCCAATTCCTCCACAATACATGAACGAAGGTAATGTTTTCTCCTCATAGAACATTATCCTCATGATCCTCAATCCTCACTGGTCTTTCTAAAAACTCTGCATCTTCATCGATATCTAGCTTTCCCCAGTCGAGGATGTGTGTGTAATGCCCCGACCCTTGCTACCCAGAGTCAGTGCATTGTTACATACCATTGTCAAGATCACAAAAGATGATGTCTCAAAAGGCCGATTAGTTTAGTTTCCTTGGATTTAATTGATTTATTCATAAGGTTTACATTTCATCATAAAATTGAAAACTACAACAACATTGTTCCCATAGAAAACACAAAGAACCCATAGACTATCCATGAAGGTCAGTAATAATATACTTCTTCCCATACAGGGAAAAATAAAACAAAGAAAGGGGTGATATCAGATGCTCAGAAAGGATAACAATAAAGAGAATACTTTCATAAATAATCATAAACATTTAAGGCAATTTATAAGTGTAAAATAGAAGCCTTTTAAACATGAACATCAGCATAACATGGAAATGATAAAATAAAATAATTCCATTTACTTATTCACATTGATATTCTACTAGTCAAATAATCACATGAAATATCAATAGCCACTTTCATAATGATGGAATGCATAATGCCAGACTTCATAACCACATAGTCAAGGCCATGTGCCAAGACTACAAATTATATTTTTTCAAGGCCTTATGCCAAGAAACTAGTTTGTCTCCTGAGACCTATCGATGCATCGAGGAGTTATAGTAGTCTCCACCCATCACTTTCTATGTCCAATGCACTCCTCATATGAAAAGTTTAAACATAACATAAATAGTCATATTTAAACTAGAATATGAAATATAAATACATTATATATAAACCATGAATGGTGTAAAAATAACACATCCATATTCAATCGTATCACAAAACCTTCAATAAAATATGGAAGTTTGGTATCACAACAAATCAAGTTCAAATAAACATAAAATCCATCAAAGGATGATGACATAGATTAAATAAAAACCATTTTTAGAGAAATGTTCCTTTCTATTTTGTAATAATTTAAGATACACATAATTATAAATAAAAACATTTATTTTGAAAATATTTTTATGATATTTTAAGAGATGCTTTGATGATGTTATTATATAGGAATATAGCCACACCATCCGTATAGGTTAAAGATGATTTTTTCCTTAATTTTGTTGAAAAGGTCATAAAGTACCTTGTTTGGAAAATGACGAAAAGCTTCTTTTCAAATCTTATAAGGTCAAATATGAATATAAATGACATTTACCCATTTTATAGTAAAAAATGTTTTGAAATTCATTTTTAAGAACAATGGATGACGATGATAATGAGGTCCTAGTAGATAATTACTTATAAACAAACTCAGAGAATAAATTGATTGTGAAATTAACCCTTAAGTTGTACTTTACCTTGGTTGAGGGTAGGATAACCTCATTTATAATGGTGAAATAATTGTTATTAAATTATTAAATAATCATATACATTAATATGATATCATATATGATCTTTTAACATTGTTTTGTTTATAATATCTTTGTATTATCATCATTTCGGGTGTTAACAGAATCATTTTCCATTATATGATTTTTACATTAGTAATGTTTTTCATGTATAGGATGTCTATTAATAATATTCAGAATGTTAATAAGTATTTAAAAATTATTTTTAATCATCAAATGAAAATTAGTCTTGAATGGATATGATGGCAAATGAATCTCATCGTGTTCGTGGGGACAATAATCTGTACGTATGCACGGGCGACAATATCATTATTTTGATCATAAATTAACATATAATTGGATGTTATATCATATATAAATAATTATTATGATTTTATATTTATTATTTACATCAATTACACTTCATTGTTATACCCATCAAAATCATAATGTATTCAATAACAATTACACCACGACGTGGAGATGGTATGTTTTTACGTACGGACATATGGAGACATGTCATTCAAAGGATGGATAAAATAATGAATATGGTTGTATCATATTTATAATAAAATCACAATATATAGAATATATTGTAGTAATTATTTCATAATGTACACAACAAAGAAATAGTATGTGGAAAAAGAAAGGAACTTGAAAATGGTGATGAAATATTTACCTCTTTCTTTTTTTCTTCCTTTTGAATTGATCAAAAGGGCTCCATCAGTTGTCTTTCCAACTAATGTAATGCCTATAGGATGAAGGGAGGATATTTGAGAGGGTATTTGGATAGGGGTTGGCTGATCCAAATGGCTTCGAAGATGTATATTAGAGAGAAGGGGAAGTTTCCTTTTATAAGGGGGTGAGGGGAACCTTGGGAAAAGCATGAAATATTAATTTATAATAAAATAAGTTTCGGTTTCTAATGGCTCGAAAAAAATTATTTAAAGTCTAAGGTGGGGATGGGTCGAAAACCACTCAACCAATAGGTTTTCGACAGGTTTGGGTCACTATATTAACCTTATCTTTTATATTTAACTCTTAGTATAATAGTTTGACATTTACCATGTCTCTTTGTATTTTTATATTATATGGTTAATAAACCTACTAAAAACATGTAAGAGAACCCCAATATGTTCATTAATTATACAACTATCATTATATAAGTCTTTTTACCCTACCTAATATTTTGAGGAATATAATATCAATTAATAATTTAATATTTGTTTTAAAAACTCTTTTTTGTCAATTTTGACACTATTTGGTATTTTGAATTTTATAAATTCAAAGAAGCATTATTAAATAGAATAAAATTCATCTAACCAACCCTAACATGTCATATTAACCTAGATAATTAGTGTAATTCATAAAAAGTCTCAAATTAGATTTATTTGGATATTTATAATATCAAATATTTAAATGTTTCATTAATTAGGTAATTACTGCATCATCATTGTGTCATAAATTAATTAAATATTTTAATTTCTAAAAAAAATACATAAAATACCACTATGTAGGAAATACTATTTTCTTTCAAATGAATATTTATAGTTGAATTTATCTTATTTGTAACCCTATAATAAAAATGTTTTAGTTATTAAACATTGAATTTATCACTTTTAACTCTTCTTCGAATTAAATAATAATAAATGTCCTAATCTAATCAAAGTGGACCTAAATGATCATATTTTATTCCTAAATTTGTTTTGGGTCGAGTTACACTTATCCAATAGAATTATGGCATGTGTTAGGCAAATAAAAATATCATTTTTACCTTTAATTACCCTATTTACTTTTAACCATGGTAAATAATATTAAAAAGTTACTATTAACCAAAAATTATTTTCATCTTATTGAATCACATTTTACATACTGATATCAACTGTGTCTCTCTTATTTTTTAAATTCAACTCACAAAAGTTGTAAAATTAAGTTTTATGTAATTTGTAAATGATCCTAGGAGGTGGGTAAAAGATGGTAAAAAGTTCAATAAAATTTTTATATATTTAAAATTATTATAAACTAAATCCAATGAAGTAAATTGAGATTATATAGGTATTATCTACCTATTTGGACCTAAAATATATTTAAATAAAATAAATAATTATTTAAATAAAAATTCGGTTTTAAACTATAACTCTGTGTTTTTCACTATTCATCCAGAATTGAAATTTTTCAGGAAAATATCAGAAATTCACTCCATGCTAATTTCAATATTCTAAAACCAGAAATGAAGTCCATTTTTAAAGATAAAATTTATAACATTTCAAAAAGTGGTTCTTACTAATCATAATGACTAGTTTGATTGGTTGTGGTGTGTTAGAACTCGATATTGCGTACAACACACGATATTGTATTATTCAATGAAAAGTGTACCATGGAAGCTTGGGGAGTTACATTCTCCCATCATTCAAATAATTTTTTTCCGATATTTCTAGTATATTACTGCATAAAAATACTCGGATGGTTCTTCATCATATGTTCCTCGGGTTCCGACATTTCCTCTTCCATATTATGGTTTCTCCAAAAAACTTTTACCAAACTAGTCGTTCAATTTCTCAGCACATGTTCTCTTGTATGAAGAACCTTGAATGGATCTTCGCATTAAGACACATCAAGTTCCAATTCTAATTTCTAATGGGTGAGTACTTGCATTGGGTCAGGCATGTATTTTATCAATAGTGATACGTGGTACACATCATGAACTTTTTATAGACTTGGCGGCATTGCTAAACGGTAAGCTACCACCCCAATTCCTTCTAGAATTTTGAAAGGTTCAATGTACCTGTGAACAAATTTACCCTTCTTACCGAAACTTATAACACCCTCCCATGCAGATTCCATCAAGAAAACATGATCTCCTACTTGAAATTCCAAATCCTTCCTTCGAATATCAGCATAGCTCCTCTGCCTACTTTGAGGTTCTTTGATGTAGTTTTGGATTACCATCACATTTTCCATCATTTCCTCCACATGTTCTGGGCCTACGAGTTTTCTTTCCCCAACATCTTCTCAACAGGTTGGTGTGTGAAATCTCTTTATATTTAACACTTCATATGGTGTCATCTGTATACATAAATGGGAGCTATTGTTATAGGAAAATTATACCAGAATTAAAATTGATCCCACATACCTTGAAAGTCAGGTGTAAAATATCTCAACATGTTTTCTAAGTTTTGAATAGTCTTTTCTAATTTTCATTTAGTTTGGGGGTGGCAGGCAGTGCTCAAATGAAGTTCAGTATCAAGGGAATTCAGAAGACTTTTCCAGAATCATGATGTAAAACATATATCACGATCAGAAACAATCGATAGTGGTACTCCATGAATACTTGCAACTTTATTAATATATATTCATGCTAATCGTTCAAGTGGTAACTCTTATCTTATAGAAATAAAATGTGCTGACTTGGTAAAAAGATCAATAATGAACCATATTATATCGTTCCTTCTAGGAGTCTTTGGTCATCCCATGAAAAAGTCCATCGTAATATTATTCCATTTAAACTCAGGTATGGGAATAGGATTCATGACTCCTCCAAGTTGATTCCTTCCAGCTTTCACTTCTTCAAAAACTATACATCTTGACACAAAATCAGCAATCTCAATCTTCAGGTTGTCCCACCAAAAATGTTCCTTCAAATCTATATTCATTTTGGTGCTCTCTGGGTGTATAAGGAAATTGTAGATATGAGAATCATGCAACAATTCTCTTTTTAGATCAAGTATATCGGGAACACAAAACCTCTTCCAAAATTTCAACATTCCATATTCATATAGGAAGTCACTCAATCTCTCATCATTCACAGCATTAATCTTCTTTTGAAACTCCTCATCATCAACCAGATAACTTATTATCCTTTATAGTAAAGATGGTTTAGAAAACATTTGAAAAAGAATTTATGTTTCACCTTCCATGGTTATTCCCATAACCATAATTACTAGATACATTAAAATAGGATCACTTACAACTCTCATCTTGTTCAAAACTCCATGATCTTTTCGTCTCAAATCATCTTCCTCCTTATTTTCCTTTCCCAGATGGCAGTGTATCATGAAATCATAATCCGTGAGTAGTTTAAGCCATCTATTTTGCGTTACGTTGAGTTCATTCTTTGATAAAATATACTTCAAACTGTTGTGATTGGTATATATCAAACATTTTTCCATCATAGAGATGATGTCTCCATATTTTCAATGAAAATATTACTGTGCTAACTCAAGATCATGAGCAGGATAGTTTTTCTCAGGAATTTTTAGCTATTGTTATGCGTAGCCAATGACAATATTATTCTACATAAGGACACAACAATGTCCTTTCATTGAAGCATAACTATAAATAACAAACCCATCATTCATTGTTGGTAGTGTCAATATAGGATCATTGACTAATCTTCTCTTCATTTCTTCATAACATTATTCACACTCTTTTGTCTAAACAAATGTATCCCCTTTTCGTGTGATATTTGTTAATGGGTTATCGAATCGTGAAACATTCTGGACGAAACATCAATAATAACCTACTAAACCAATAATAATGCGTACCTCAGTTATACTCAATAGTGTTTTCCATTATTGGATAACACTTGTCATAGAATGATCAATGCAGATTCCATCCATAAGGACAATATGTCCATGAAAAGAAATCTCCTGAAGCCAGAATTCAGACATGCTAAACTTCCCATATAATTCATGTCTTCTAAAAGTCTTAAGGATAATGAAACAGTGATTTTCATGATCTTTGTATATTTTGGAGTATACCAAGATATCATCAATAAATACCACTAAAATTTCATCATGATATTCTGTATAAAATCTATTCATTAGATCCATGAAGAAAAAGGGTGCATTAGTCAATCCAAAAGGCATTAATGTAAACTTGTAATTCCCTTACCTCGTTCCAAATGCTGTATTTAGAATGTATTCCTTCTTCACACACAACTGATGATATCTAGATAGAATTTAAATCTTTGAGAAGTATTAATCTTCATGAAGTTGGTCAAATAAACCATCAATGAGAGGTGGGGGATAATTGTTCTTTATTGTTATAGAATTGATCTCCCTGTAGTCAATGAAAAACCTCATAGATCTATCATTCGTCTTAACAAAAAGGGAAGGGGCTCCCCATGGTGAAACACTTTGGAGAATAAATCCCTTATTACTCAATTCCTCTTGTTGTTTCTTTAGTTCCACTAATTCCACAGTGTCCATTCTATAAGGGGTCTTCGATATGGGCCTTCATCCTAGAAATAAATCAATGGAAAACTAAATTTATCATTCTGAAGGTTTTCTTTGTTAATATTCTAGAAACAAATCAACATATTATTTAATAATTGGTTCTTCATCTATTTGAACATTCCTTTCCTCACCCAAAATTATTTCATTCTCTTCCTCCCCAATAATTTAATTTAGTTGAGCTACGTTGGTGGATCTAGATAAGAATTAGGTGGTGATGATTCTGCTCTAATGATAATGTGTTCTTTATCATCATAATCAAAAATAGTATCCTCCTTATTCTGAAATTAAATTTTTGCATCATGGTCTGAAAGCCAATCCATACCTAGGATTACATCAAATTCAATCATGGGCATGAGGATGAGGTAACCAGATAAATAACATTTAGAAGCCCTAATGGGTACTGATTCAAAAAACATTGTTGTAATGATACTTCCCTTAGGATTTTTTACTGACAACTCCATTTTTGAATCAAATTTTTAGTATATAATATTCTTATCAAACTATGAATATATGAAACAACGTGATGATCTAGAATCAAATAAAGCATTTTCTAAACATGAGTAAACCATTAAATTACCTGCCACAATGTCTTTCAGAGCTCCAACCTCAGAAGTAGTAACAGACTCCCATTCCCTTTAGGAAAGTACCAGGGTGTTTCTTCCCACATTTACTATAAGATTAATATTCAACTATTCCCTTCTTTACATTATTTTCATTTCCAAACTGTTCGCTAGATCTATAATTCTCTTTCTTTGCTTTCATGTCGTAAGACATAGAGAATTATTTTTCTGTCTTGATAGCACATGAGACAATATCTTCATACGACGAGATGGATTGTGAAACTAATGCTCGATGGAGATATAATTTTAACCCATCAATGAAATGATTAATCATACTTATTGGGTTATATATATAATCGGCAGCATGCCTCTCTAACCTTGTAATGTTAGCTTCATACTTTGCGACATTCTCATCCTCCATCTTCATCAGACATAGAAATTTTCTTTCCATATCCGCTCGATGGTCATGAGGAAAGTATATTTCTATGAAAATTTCTTTAAAATCCCTCCTTAAAATATTTGATAATTCATCATCTTCCTTTGTGTTTTAAATTAATGACCACCATTGATCAGTATCTCTAGTGAGGTGGTAAACTACCATGAAATTATTTTCCCTTTCGCTACTCCCCAACGCATAGAGTATTTTCTCTATGGAATTTATCCATTACTTAGCTAATATTGGATTTTTACCCCCATTGAATGTTCATTGTTTTTTCCTCATGAATCGATCTTACATTGATCCTCCACGTTGTGGATCAGGGTGCTCTATACAGGTAACATAATTATTCATAACCTTAGTGAGTTGTCCCAATATAGTGATAAGCTGGTCAGCAAAAGTTGTATCCCCAGCTCCATTATAATTATCTTAAGCATAAGGGAAATCCCTACATAGAGTGTGTGCATTGATACCGTTTCCATACCTTCCAGTAGGCGCCATTTCTAAACAATGGCATAATCTAGATTATTTTATGAATCGAAATACATAATTCCAAACTTGTAAAACACTTAACATAAATTGAACAGTTTATGGACATAATCCATAACCATAAATAAATGTTTTCTTTGAGGAAGTATATAATCATAAACCCATCGTATTGGTTTGTATAGAAAATTAGAATTATTCTAATTATATCCCTCGGAAGTGTGTAACACATAGTGCAGCAATGCCTATTGTCATGCAACGGTTTTTATTTGAGTCTAGATCAAAGTGGTGTTTTCGGGTCATACACCAGGGTATATCTATTCAAGAGCTGCCTCTACCTGCTCGTATCTAGACAAGGATTTATTGATTATAAAACTCACAAAATCTATACAATACCAAAATTCTAGGAAGTTTTTCATACTAATCCTCAAATTCTATCCTAGGCCTATGTGCTCTAATCAGATTTTATCTAAATCTAGTTTCCAAGGATTGTACTAAACTTCCTCTGATACCAACTGTAACACCCCCGACCCTAGTTAACCTTAGTCGGTGCATTATTACAGAATATTGTCATGATCAAAAAAGAAAAAGTCTCAAAAGACTGATTAGTTTTATATACTTTGAAGTACTATATACATTCATAAGGTATATATTTAATCATAAAATGGAAAACAACCACAAAATTGTTTCCATAGACATCACTGAGATCCAATAGATTATCCCTTTAGGTTAGTCATTATATATTTCTTCACATCCTGGGAAAAATAAAACATAGAAAGCGGTGAGATTAGATGCTCAGTAAGGATAACAATAATGGGGAAACATTATTAAATAAGAAAAAACATTTAATGTAATGTATAAGACTAAAACAAAAGCTTTTTAAACATTAAATTCAGAATAATACGGCAAAGATGAAATCAAATAATTCCATTTACATATTCACAAGGATATTATACTATTCTAATAATCACATGCAATATCAATAGCCACTTTCATAATGTGGAAATGTATAATGCCTGACTTCATAAACAAATAGTCATGGCTCTATAACAAGAATACTAAGAAGATTTTGTCAAGGACTTTTTCCAAGACACTAGTTTGACTCATGAGACCTACCAATGCATTAAGAAACTTTAGAAGGCTCCATCTATTACTTACAAAGTCGAATGCATTCCTCGTATGAAATTTTTTAAACATATCATAAACATTCATATTAAAAATTGAATATGAATTTTAAAATATTTTCTCCATTAACAATGAATGGTGTTAAATTGACACATTCACAGTCAAACATATCACAAAATCATCAATACAATATGGAAGTTTTATATCATAATAAATCAACTTCAAATAAACTTAAAACCCATCAAAGGATGTTGACATAGATGAAAAAAAAACCATTTTTAGAGGAATATCTCTTTCTATTTTGAAATAATATAAGAGTAACATAATTATACAGAAAAAATATATTTTGAAAATATTTTTATAAGCTGGTAAGGGAAGCTTCGACGATGTTATAATGGCGGAAAGTAGCTGCACTTGTCATATAAGTTAAAAGAAACATTCTTACATTAATTTTGTCAAAAATGTTATAAAGTACATTGTTTGGAAAATGAGAGAAAGATTACGTTCAAAACATATATGTTCAAATAAGGGAATGAAAAACATTACCCCATTGTCAAGTAAAAAATGTTTTGGAATACATTTTTATGAAACATGGATGTGGATGACAAAGAGGTCCCGGAAGATAATTATATATAAAAAACATCGGATAATAAAAAGATTTTTAAATTAAAACATACCTTATAATTTTACGTGGCCGAGGGTAGGTTAACCTACTGTATAATTTTGGAATAAATGTTATTAAATTATAAAATTATCATATATATTAACAAGATATCATATAGGATCTTTTAATATTTATTTGTTAATAATATCTTCATATTATCGTCGTTTCCTGTGTTAACTGATTCATTTTACATTATATGAATTGTTATGTAAGTAATGTTTGTTATGGACATGATATATCTTATTTATATTCAGAATGATTTTAATTAATTAAAAAATTATTTTAATAATCTGATGAAAAATAGTATTGAATGGATACGATGGGGAATGAATCTCACATCGTTCGTGAAGATGGTAATCTGTACGTATGCACGAGCGACAATATCATTATTTTTATATTAAAAATATTTAATTTGAAGATATATAATATTTAAAGAATAATTATAATGTTTTATTTATTATTTACATCAATTACACATCATTATTGTACCCATCAAAATAATAATGTATTGAATAACAATTACACCACGACATGGAGACGGTAAGCCGTACGTACACACGTATGGTGAAATGTCATTAAAAGGATGGATATAATAATGAATAAAGTTGTACCAAACATATAATAACATCACATTATATAGAATATTTTATAATTATTATTTTAGAATGGAAAAAATAATGAAAGATAAAGTGGAATAGTAAAGGAACTTGAAAGAGGTGATGAAATACTTACCTCTTCTACGTGTTTTACCTTTTGATTTGATCAAAAGGGCATCATAGTATGGATTTCTGACTAAAGTAAGGCCTCTAGGATGAAGGGAGGATAGTTGAGAGGGTATTTGGGCCTGGGTTGGTAGAGAAAAATGGCTTTGAAGGTGTAAAAAGGAGAGAAGGGGATGTTCCCTTTTATAAGAGGGGTGATGGACACTTTAGGAAAAGATAGAAATATTATTTTATAATAAACTAATTTTGGATTTTTAATGTCTCAAAAATGAATTATTTAAATTTTAAGGTGGGGATGGGTAGAAAAAAACTAAACCAATTGGTTTTAGATAGGTTTGGGTCACTATATGAACCTTATCTTTTAGATTTAACTCTTTGTTTAATTGTATGAAATTTACCCTGTGTCTTTGTATTTTTATATTATATGGTTAATAAAATTTCAATATACTTAAAAAAAATCCCCAAGTAGTTAACTAATGATACACCTATAATTATATAAGTCTTTTGGATGATCCTTAAATTTTAAGGAATACAATATCAATTAATAATATAATATTTTTTTAATAACTCTTTTACGAGAATTTTGACACTATTTGGTATTTTGTTTTTTCATAATGCATAACAGCATTATTACATCGAAAATAATTCATATAACCAAACCTAAAATGTCATATTAACCTTGAAAATTAGTTTAATTCATAATAGTCTCAAATTTCATTTATTTGGATATTTAAAATATCAATTATTTTAATATTTCATTAATTTGGTAATTACTGCATCATCATTGTGTCGTAAATAAATTAAATTATTTAATGCCTAAAAAATATAAATAAAATAACATTAGGTATTAAGTCTTCTTATATTTATAAATAATTTTTATCGTCTATTTAATCTTATGTTTATCTTTATATTAAAAATGGTTTAGTTATTAAACATTGAATTTAACACTTTTAACTCTTCTTTGAATTAAATAATAATAAGTGTCCTAATCTAATCCAAGTAAACCTAAAGGATCATGTTTTATTTATAAGGTTGTTTTTTGTCTAATTACACAAATCCAATAGAAATAGGACTTGTTTTAGGGTAATAATATTATTATTTTTACCCTTAATTTCCCTATTTACTTTTAACAGTTGAAAATAAAAGTAAACACTTACTATTGACCAAATAGTATTTTCATATTATTGAACCATGTATTACATACTAATAAAAACTATGTCTCTCAGATTTTTTAAATTCAACTCACCTAAGCGTATAATTACATTTTATTTAAATTTTCAAATGCTCCTAGGAGGTGGGTAAAAGACGGTAAAAAGTTCAATAATATTTTTATATATCTAAAATTATTATAAACTGACTCCATTGAATTACATTGAACTTATATAAGTGATATGGATCTATTTTTAACTAAATTAAAATTAAATAAAATAAATAAATATTTAAATAAAAATTTTGTTTTAAAATATAACTCAGTGTTTTTTGTATTCATCAAAAATTTAATGTTTTCAGAAAAATACAAAAAATTCACCCTAATTTAATTTCAATATTTTAAAACCAAAAATGAAGTCAATTTTGAATGATAAAATTTACAAAATATAAAAAAGTGGGTATTACTATTTATAGAAACTAGTTTGATTTGTTGGGGTGTGTTAGAACTCGATGTTTCGTACTACAAACACAAATGTATTATTCAAAGTGAAGTGTACCATGGATGATTGGGGTGTTATAGTGTGAATAATAGTGTAAATACTTATAGAAATGAGACACATGGATGATGTCGTACACTCTCATTAGCAGTAGTGGTAGCCCTAGGTGATATGACCCTTCGCCGACCCGCCACAGCACCTCGAAGATTCCGAAAACCAGGGGAGAAAGCATACTCCACCTATTGAACATCTATATCTCATACCGATGGGAAACCTTCAAGAACATGTGGTCCCTGACCTCGAACTCCAAGGGTCTCTGCCTACTATCAGCATACGACTTTTTCGGTCCTGGGATTCCTTCATCCTCTCTCGTACAAGCTGAGCCTTCTTTGTCTTGCTCTGCACCACTTCTGGGTTTGGAACACCTGCTTCCCCGACCACCGTCTAGCACACGGGTGAGCGACATGACCTCTCCTAAAATTCTTATAATGGAGCCATGAAAATTGTAGGGTGATATCTATTGTTGTAGTAAAAATCCACCATATGCATGTGTCGCAACCATGAACCCCTAAAGTGAAAAACAAATGCATGTAGCATATCCTCTAACAAATGGATGGTGCGCTCTGTTTTCCTATCTGTCTGGGAGGGTGGAAGAAATGCTAAGGCATATATGGGTCGAAAAAACATGCTTCAATCCTTTCCATACCGGTGAGGTAAATAGGGTATCCCGATCAAATACTATGTACCTCAAAACTCCTTGAAATTTCACCACCTCTCCCATGTACCACTGTGCTAGGGAATCCACCTTACTCATTCCTTGGTTGCCAAGAAGTGAGACGATTATTTATATGGTCCACCACTACCAAGAGGGCATCACAACCCCCTTAAACTCTGAGTAGTCCTGTGACAAAATCCATCGAGATGTCATCCCTCTTCCACACTGGGACATCTAAAGGTTATAACATAACACCTGGGATGCGTTGTTCACCCTTCACCTGCGGATATATGAGGCACTTCTCCACATACTCATCCACTGCCCACTTCACCTCGAGCAACAAAAAATATCCCTGCAAGACCTGTTAGATTTTGGAAACTCTTCAGTGTACCACTAGGGGTAATTTATTGAAGTCACCAAGAACACTCTCATGCATCGCCTCTAAGATAAACATCATCCCTCATATACGAATCTGATTCTGACCATCCTTTGGCCACCCTACTGGTACATTACCTTGGTTAATCCAATCATGCATCACTTCACTATCAATGTATCTCCACTAAGACTCCTCCACCTATTGCAGCAGAGAGGAATACACTGTCAACTAAAATAGAAATCATCTATCACCATCCACACTTGCATCCATGTGTAGGTTAGCCAACTCCACCAGCGCCTTCCAAGCATTTACAATCTCTTGAACCACATCCTTCTACGACATCTTGCTCAAGGTATCAACCACCACATTATCCTTTCCTGTGGAATTGGAAATTTTGAATTTTTAGTCCTAAAGAAACTCTATCCACCTCCACTGCTGCATGTTCAGGTCCCACTGGGAGAAGATATAACTCAAGATCTTGTGATTTTTGAAGACCACAACGTTCTCCCCAATGAGGTAGTGCTACCACAACATTTTTTCAAACACAACCACCGGGAGCTCCAATTCATGGGTGGCATAGATATTCTCATTGGGATGTTAATACCTAGACTCATAAGAGATCACCCCCAGCAACTACATAAACATAAACACAAAGACATGGCCTGATGCATCAAAAAACACATCAAACATCACTCCTTCTCCTAGAAACCTTAGTACTGTGTCACTAACCAACTTCCCCTTCAGATAACTGGATTCTATTTGACACTGTTCACTCCAAACGAATCCCTAGTCCTTTCTGGTCAAGGCTGTCGAAAGGGTTTCAACTCAGGAGAAGTTGGGCACGAACATCCGGATGTAAGCTTATATGCCATAGAATCTATGAACACTGGGTAATACCACAAAAACAGTTTTTCGCAGCACCCCCCTTTATCAGCGCTTGTTTAGTAGCGCTAATAAAGGGTCCGCTTCAATTTTTTTAAAAAAAATATTAATATATTAATATATAAATATATTTATATTGATATATAAATATAATATATAATTTTTAAATATATTTTAGATAACTATAAATGTACATTTACACTTATTATACATAATATATAAGATATGTAGTGAAAATGGCTTCTTAAAAAATTAAAAAAATATTTTTAAATAATAATTTGCTAATCATTATGGAGTAATACTCATTTAATAACAATTTGAAGACTAAAAAAATTAAAAAAAAATTAAAAAAAGATCCAAAATATGTTGAAAACGCAACTCAAACTTCAAACGGCCATAACTTTTGATCCGGGTGTCCGTTTGAGCTCTACCATATATCAAATCGAAGCCTGCGATGAGATCTACATTGCTCTGACCTGGGGGACCCGTGTCAAGGGATTTCTGAGGCCAATGAGGCTCAGAAGGCCTCTAAAACTGAGTTTTTAGTCGGGGTACCCCGATTTTTTAACATTTTGTGGATTTTCACCCTCGTTTAAGGGGGTATTATTTGATTTTTTTGGTGGGGTATCAATTTATTCCAAGGTATTACATTCATATTGATATTATGTCTTCGAAATTTCATCATTATTTTAATGCACTGTTATTTATAATCAAATATATAACAATATATTCATATTTTTTAAATATTCACACCTAAAAATTTAATTATAAATATAAATTATAAAATATATTTACATATAAAATATATTAGCTTTATCTAAATAATAACTAACATCCATTTTATTTAAAATACAATGAATATTTATATACCTATATATATAAATCTAACTATAGATATATATATATTAAGCTAACTATATATATATATTAATCTAACTATATATATATTAATCTAATAACTATATATATATTAATATAACTACATATATATATATTAGTATTATTATAAATATATATATTAATATCACCATAAATATATATATTAATATCACTATATATATATTAATATAACTATATATATATTCATATAACTATATATATGTTAATATAACTATATATATGTTAATATAACTATATATATATATATATATATTAATATAAATATATATTACTATATGAATAAATATAACTATATATATATAGATATAGATATATATTAATATCACTATATATATATTAATATTACTATATATATTATAATATAACTATATATATATACTATAATATATATATATATATATATATATATTATAATATAACTATATATATATATTATAATATAACTATATATATATTAATATAAATATATATTACTATACAAATAAATATAACTAAATATATATATATATATAGATATATATTAATACCACTATATATATATATTAATATTAATATATATATTATAATATAACTATAGATATATTAATATAAATATATATTACTATACGAATAAATATAACTAATATATAAATATATATATAAAGAGATATCATGAATTGGAAATCAAATTAAAATAGAGTAGTGGTAAGGGCTTAGGCGCGCAGGGGGGAGGTCTCGAGTTCAAATCCTGGTGGAGGCAGCGGTGCGCGTGCATAGGGAAAATTGGAGCAAGCGCTGTTAAAGGGTGGAGGGGGTGTGTGGGGTGCGTGGGGTGATGTATAGGGGCCAAAAAAAGCTTTAAAAGGGGGGCGCAAGCGCTATAAAATCCCCCCCCCCCAAATTGCAGTAATTTTTAGTTTTTATTAAATTTTTTTAAATGTTTTTAAATTTTATTAAAATTTTTTAAATGTTTTTAACTTTTATCAGTGATTTTTAAAAAGTGCTGATAAAAGTGTCCTATATCAGTGCTAAAACAAAAGCGCTGATAAAGGAAGTGCTGATATAGGACCCCTTTATCAGCGCTAAAAAAAGCGCTGATAAAGGGGTACTTTTATCAGCGCTTTTTTTAACGATGATAAAGGGGTCGTATAACAGCGCTTTTCAGAGTGCTGATAAAGGGGACCCCCTTTATCATCACCGGCTTTATCAGTGCTTTTCTAGCACTGATAAAGGCCATTTTTATCCCAGAGAATTCCTGAAGACAGATTTCATTAGCCCTACGATCATGGTTGGTGCATTTGTAACGCCGAACAACATGACTACAAACTCAAAGTTCCCATATCTTCAACCAAAAGAAGTATTAGATTTTCCACCCTCCTTCACCCTTAACTGGTGATATCATAACCATAGGTTTATCTTTGATAACCATCCTTCACCCTTCAATTTGTCAAATAGGTCTTCTATCCATTGGAGAAGGAAATGATTCTTGAATGTTACCTTGTTCAGTCTCTGGTAGTCTATGCACGACCTGAGACCACAATCTTCCTTCGAAAACATGATTGGAGCCCCCTATGGTGAAACTCTTGTTCGAACAACATCCTTATTCATCATATCATAAATATGAATCCATTACTCTTGCATCTCAAAAGGTGTCATCTGATAGGGTGCCATCAAAATTGGATGGGAACCTCGTTGCATGTCTATCCCGAACTCAAATTCACATCAAGAGGATAGTGTCGCCACCGCCTCAGGTAAGACGTACATGAACTCAATGACAATTCTTGAGACATCCAAAAACTTTGTATCTGCCGACTCTACTAATAGCTCAGCTAACAATAAATGAAGGGGCTACACTAGCTGGCTGCCCTCTTGGTAACCCCGCTTGCCGACGAAGGTCACATATTGTCCACCCACATCTGAAAACACAATCCTTATTCAAAAGTATTCATTAAAAAGACATACGGAGAACAACCAGTCGATGCCAATAATGATATCATATAGCTGCATTTGCAGCAAAGCAAGGTCCCCCTGGAATTATTTCGTCCCAAAATCAGTCTACATTCTCAGCAAACATGAGACAAGATGATCTGAACTCTTATTGGTGTACTCAAAACCAGGGTTAGGGAAAGTATTTCTGCATCTAGAGTCAAATCATGGGCTTGAATAGGTGAATAAATGGAGTGTGATTCTCATGAAGCAAACAAGGAATAGACAAGAGTTCTAAATAAGCATATTGTACCTTGAACGACTTTCGAACTTATTGGAATTGTTTCCTCTGTGGCGTGTAAATTCCCATGCCTAGCTCCTCTACCCCTCTGCTGGAGGCCGCCTCCCTAACCATGCCTTGGTCATGGTCCCCGAGGAGCGCCATCAGTTCAGCCTCCTACTGCAATGTCTGCTCTTGGAGGAGTGGGAGCTTGTTTTCCCTCCTGCTACTGCTGAAAGGTCCTGGCTGGAAACTACTGCCACTAAGGTGTGCGCTGAACTGGCCCACCCCCATTGTTTGGTACTTGGTCCAGGAACTAATTCCAATGGTTCCCATGCCTTCCACAAATGAATCATCTTGGTAGTCATCTTGAATGGTAAGTTCAAGGACTGGGAGAACAAAACTAGAACTACTAGGTCCTACTCCCCAGTGGTCGAATCCTACAAGGCCCTAATACTGGAGGACTATTGTAGACGGCCTTCCCCCTAAACGATCCCAACTGAATCCCTTTTCAAGGATCACCTCCCAGTGTGTGCATCCTCTCCACCACTTCAACGTTCTTATGGACATCAATGTATATCAGTAGAGTGAAGGGAGTAATTGCATACTAAAGAGAAGGTCAGAGTGCATCCTCTAAACGTCTCGCCCGAGTCTCCTCATCTAGAAAAAGGTCCGGACAAAAGAGAATGATATCCTTGATCTTGATCACCGAAACTTTTACTAACATACCCCCCTACTGAAGGGATTGTAGCTCCTCCCTCTTCTCAGCATTCATCATGGAAGAAAGGAATTCCACCTGGAACTCTCTCTCGAATTTAGTCCGCGTAACCTCATCCTCTCTCTTCTCCCAAAGGTAGAGCATCAACCATTGACGCACTACTTCCCGCATTTGGATTAGAACTAGAGGAACCCAATACATCTTCATTGCCCAAATAAAGCTAAATTATATCACCAGCTCTTCAAGCCAGCTCTCTGTCTCCATATCCGAGACGTTGACCACATACTTCACAAGGGTCTGACGCGAAAAGTAATGAAGCACCCTCTGCCACTGATCGTCCTCCTCCACCTCACGATCATCCCTTTGCGAATCACACAAATAAAACTCCTAGTCCTCGATTTCCTGCACTACTATTGGTCATCATTCAGGTGCCATAACTTCATGGTAAACAAGGAATGCCTAATCTCTTGTAGTGTAGATGATTTATTTTAATTTTTCATAGAATTATTATTCATTTTAAATCCCTCACATACCCATGACACAGTAGAATACAAGTCATTATGATGCATGAAACTTCCCAAGGGTCTCTACCTAGAAATCAGTTTAGTCTCACATGGTCTTTTGGTAGGCCGAGAGTCCTTGCATCAGATCATGGGGAGACCTAAAATCCCATGTCCTAACCGGTCTTCCCTGGCCTTTTTCATAGACTATGATTTCCAAACATTGTTTCCCTACCATCCCATGCATCCCTCAATGTGGTTAACCCCAATCACCATCCTATCTCTCAACCTCCCCTATGATACCATTCTGTCATTAACCGACTTTACCAAAATGAGGAAAGTTACAAAAAATTGCTATAACCTTCCTTTATTATGTTAAAGGAGGGTTAATGACCCCCGAGAACCGCCTTCAAAATTTCCCAGAGTGGCGACTAGCTCCAAGGTTAAAGAATCACACACAAAATGGGAGTCATTAAACATTAAATTTAGTAGGACCGAAAGACAAGATAGTGACTCCAAATCAACACCAGTTCTAAAAGTAAATGTAAATCCCAAAAAATCAATTCCCTTCTGCATGTTTCAATAATAATTTCTACAATACATGAAAACTACAAAGGTAAATACTAAAGAAAAAAATAACAACAACAAAAAATTTCCCAATGTCTGAACTAGTATTGTCATGCACGGTCCTCAAAGTCCACCTGGAATGCTGAAAGTAGTTTTATATATTTAGGGTGAGTATACAGGTATACTCAGAAGGGAAAAAAATCTCTCATGCACAAGTGTGGAGGCATTATAATTCCCTTTGATAAAAATGGAGTTAACTGAAGCACATGTCATGGAAACTATCCACTAAACATCACCAAGGAATGCTCTACAAATAACACAAGTCATGAAAAGTAATAGTAATAACACATTCATGTTTGGGTACCCACACCACATTACCACTGGTTATTTATGTCATCCTATGCGTCAGACCTTCCCGGCCATTTTCACCGCAGTCGCACTACCATTCTCAGCCTGCACAAACCTGGGCTACCATAACCACTCTCCTAGCCCAAAAACACCTGGTCCGCTACCACACATATCCAAGACCAAAAAAACCTATTCCATAAGAACATCCTCTATGACTGAAGACTCTTGGGCCCGAAAAACTACTTCTACGGCCGAAGACATCGGGGCCTAATCCGAATGACACTTGGGAAATGAACTGACCGCACACACCTAGTCTAACCACCAAAACGTTCCATGCCCAAAGAATCTTGGGCGATAAGGGACCACAGACCGTCCCAGCCATCCCAAAGACTCTTGTCCTACTCGATAAAGGGAGAAAAAAATGAGCTAATAACCATCCACCCATAGGTGTGTTGGAAAAAACACACCCCCCATTGAAATGGGGGAGTTCGGAAAGAAGTGCTCAACTCGTGTGGGGTGCGAATAAGAAAATAGAAACTAAATTATACATATACATAAAAAATCATTCATCCCCACCTAGGGGTTCCAAAAACATCCAATATATAAACACCCTTGTTACTATTCAATTAAAAAAAGGTACACCACCCATAGCCAAGTCACAACTCATTTCCAAAAAATTCCCAACAAACTCATTGTTGTTATCACATTCGAGTGGATAAATTTTAAATAATTCTTCACTGCTGGGAAACTAACAGGCCTATCCAAAATTAATGTAAGTAAAAACAACCAAGCTATATAATAAGCATTCACACCTGATCCTTTTGTAAAGCCACAACAACAAAAAAGAATATGTGATATCCCAAAAAGTACTGGAACAAAACAAAGACCCACCATACGACCACACATAGTCTTATATCCCAAAACAACATCTTCACCACAACACTACATCCCATTCCCATCCATGTCAGCCCACAAGAATCAAGAAGTAGATCCATACATATTTCCAAGACAAAGCAATGGAGTTTCTAGATTCGATCACACCATTTATTAAGTTTTTTCTTTTTGTTTGGTAAACCTAGGTGTTCACATAAGGATTATTTTTCACTAGACATTTATTTAATCAACCGAGTTTACTTGATTATCCAATTTCCATCTTACAACCATTCAATAAACACAGAAGAAAGGGGTCCATTAGTGTGCAAGGAATGACCACCAACAACACTGATTTTTCAGTGGACACAAGCCCACAATGTTCAAAACATATAACAAAGGATAAAACAGTATAATAGAATCATCAACACACCCCTTCATTCATTAAAATTTAGTCTATTGTCTTCATTATGGTTTGGTTTTATCCATTCCTATAGAAACATTAGCATAACTGCCCCGCATAAGACACAATAAAGTGAGATGAAGGAAGATCTCTACCAGGATGATCAACGATCGATGTTTTTCCCCAGGCGACAAGAACTGGGGACACAAAACATACAGGGGAGGATCTCTGGGGGATCCAAGAGTGGGAAAGAAAGACTCCCTCATAGGTGCACTAGTTTCCTCGGGAAGGTGGACTCCAAATGAAACAATGAGAATAAGGAAAGAAGACCATCCCTGGAAAAGAAATAATTATCCTGGGATAAAAATATGAGATCATGGAGTTACAGGATATAAAAATATTGAACAAATTTAAAGGAAGATTGTGGTTTCACTATGCGGTTGGGTGGTTTCACAAAAATTAATTAAGTTTCATTTAATAATTCTCATCAGAGAGGTGGCCATAACAGCTTTGTGCAAAATAGTTTCCATCAATCATAGGAAAACGAAAAACAGGGGTGGAAAATTAATGTTTAGGAAATGGTGTGACACTGAGGAAAAGAAACACATTTATGTATTCAAGGTTCGCTCAACTCTTGGGGTATTTTTGACATAATTTATGGTATTTAATTTGCTTTTAAAGGGGATCTTAAGACACTGATATGCCAAAAGTTATGTTGCAGGAGTGGAACTGAAAAAAAACAACAAGGGGGGACACCGTTTAGATGAGACACCATAAGTGGTGTCATGGTCACGATTCCACAGTCACAGTTCCACCGTCATGGTTCCACCCTCACGTTACCACCGTTATAGGTTCCACTGTTTCAGTGTGTAATCATGACAATGCAACCATGATGGTGCGACAGTGACGGTTCGACCGTTTATGGAGGAACTATCACGGTGCCACCATTTCAGTGTGTGACCGGGACTGTGCAACCATTACGGTTCCACAATCATGGTGCCACCCTCACATTGGAACCATCAAGGTGACACCTTCTGTGGTGCCACCATTAAAGGTGTAATCATTTTGGTGTGAAACTGTGACTGGCGCCACCGTTTCGGTGGAACCGTTTGATGGAACTGAGTTTTTGGAACACTTTAATGAGTCATTGTCCGATCCATTACATGTGTTATATTTTAGGGTTATAAAAATAAAAATAACATGAATGAGGATAATATTTATAGAGAAAACTATCCACAAGAAATTTCATGATGTAAAAGGGAATTACATGTCATGTTATCCTGTAATGTTGAAAAGTTATAAAATATTATAGCCACTTAAGTCGTCAGACCCTATCGATTTATCATCCATATCACTCATCCTATGTAACTCTATAGTCCACACATATGCATTTTACAGACCCCTTCGATGGGGATTGATCCTTCATATTCCATTTTCCTCCCTTTATTCTCACATTCCAATGATGTCTTTATACAATTGTATTTAATGTGGTTTCTCTTTGTTTTCTTTGGTGAGTTAGTGCTGCGGCAGCCTCATATGAATGAAGACCTAGTAGAAGAGGTGATTACAGGTCTATAGTGTTTATCAACTCCCACATGATTAACATTGACAACCTTTTCATTATGGGGTTTTTCTCCAATATTTATTTACATATAATAGTTGAGTTAGGATGGTTTAGAACCTTTCATCTTAATGAAATTTATTTAAGTAAATACTAAAACCGGGTTAGGGAATTAATATTGATCACATAGCGATATTTTTTCATTGTACTGTCAAAATTATTTGACTCTTAATTTATTAAATAGTGTGATATCTATTCCTTTATTGGTTTGACATGTTTCTAATGATTGGAATTGGTAATGAATGTAAATCTATGGTTAATTAGTGATTAGTTGGATAATGTTGTTTATGATTAATGATTAAGTAATATGGTTGTTGTTGTTTCAAATTGACGATAATAAAATTGATTTAATTTTACCTATTTTATTGAATTGGATTATGAACCTGAATCATGTTTCTTATTATTAAAAAATAATTAATGTCATGTTACATTAAATTTCTAATTAATTTTTGATATTTTTTATAGCTTGTTTCATAGTTTTCAAAATGTTATAACCAGTGACAAGAAATTTGTTAATTAAATATGGAAGAATAACCTGTTTTTTTTATAAAGGTTAATGCCTTAGTAAGGATTTGGTTATTATTTTCATGTAAATTACTTTTTGGTGATTCAATATATCAGTGAGAGCACGATGAGTGTGAACGATGAATGCCTTGTTTTTGGTAAAAGATCTTGAATGCTTGTTTTTTTTGGATTCTTGGCTAATCCTAGAGGGATATTGTGGTTGTGGGGGAAAGGAGGATTAGATGTTATTGCATCACATGATAGAAAATATTGGTGGGTTGTTGTAATAGGTTGTGTAGGGAGGCCCTATTTTTCTAGAAGTAGTTGACACATGGGAGGGGAGAGATTCATCTGTATATGGTGTCAGAGATGAATCTATATATGATGAAATGTGTTAAAGAAAATATTATCCATTATTACAAATGATTGATTCATGTTTGAATCTATTATTTGTTTATCTTAATTCCATTCTCCACTTATTGATTCAGAAATATAGTTTTTTAACTCCTCTTCCATTGGAGGTAAAGGCCCACAAGGGTGTGGCATGTGCTTTTCATGTCTCTCTCTTCCTTATTGGATGAGTTTACCATCCTAATATAGGAGGAAAAGACTCTATGGATGGTTCATATTCTCACATTATTGATCCCCTTATGTTTGTGGTGTTTATAATGTTTTAATACAGTACTTGGAGATATGTAATGTATTGATGATAATAAAAGGATAAATGTTAAATCAAAGAGTTTGATGATTTATGAGGGTGAAATGATGAGTTTTGAATTATTCAATGTTATGGGCCCCGTTTGGATATTCCTAGACGATTTCGATCTTTTTTTGATATGGTGATTTTATGTAATGTGGAAGTGAAAATAGTTAATTATTGGTTAATAATTAATTAAAATAATGGGGAACTAATGAAAAGGGATATGATAACATAATGTATCATTTTTAAATTGTTGTGTTCATATTGGATATCAGGTCATGTTAGTGGAAGATGGTAGTTTGAGAGTCATTATCGTCAATTGTGTCTGAGAATATCATATTCCCTTATTGTCATTGTGAGATATATTATATACTATAATATTTTGTTTCTACATACTACTCCACACTTTCAGTTAGGGAAACTAACACCCTGGGGATTTTGGACCCTGTGGGGGGTTCTTTCCCCAACATCCTAGGATGGCTCACTACCCACTTTGGACCCATTTCCTTCCCTTGGTAGTTACTTGTGCTGGTATGTATGGTAGTTAGTTTTCACCATATGAGTGTGTAAAAGGATTTAATGTGTTTATGTTTTTTCACCTGAATATATTCTAGATATAGTTTCCTAAGGACTATTATAGGTTTAATGTGTATATGTTGTGATGAATTAAGGATCCTTACTCACTATATGGGATGTGATGGCTTGTGGTATAATACTCGATGTATTATACATGTTATGTGAGCATTGGAGGCTCCCAAAAACTACCTGGTTACTTTTGGTTAAGTGTTCATGTTTTTTTTGTTTTATGATTTGTTGTTGTGGTGCCTCACCTCTGTGTCAATGAGCTAGCTATTTTGTGGAGATATTTTCAGGACGTATGCATTGAGGAAAATCATCTTGCTGGTAAGAATGTAGTAGTAGATTACACTTGATATTATTTATTATATAATATTCTCTAGTATGAGATAATTTTTGGGAGTATCCATGGTGAGGATGTTATGTTAGTATATATATTAGGCAACCATTTTTTTCACATGTATTTCAAAGTGGTTTAGAATTAATTATTTACATATTCGAGATAGACATCAGGGATAACCCTATTGACTAAACTGTTATACTTACCCAATGTATATATATATATATATTGTTTTTCAGGTTATTTGGACATTTTTTGTGATCAGGCTCGTCGCTACTAGATTGTGTGGTGCATGAGATGTTTGGGATTCTTGGTGAATCTAGTCTTTACATTCTATTTGTACTTTTAGTTGTCCCTTTATGTTATATTAGATATTTCATAAAAGAAAATTTTTTTAATTTTGTTTTATTATATATTGGTGTTTGAGAAAGTGTGGGTTTTTTTATTTCTTATTTCCCTCAACTACTTCTGTTTTTCTTATAGATTAATGCCTCCCATCTACAAGTTTATTATACCATCGGTGCTAGTCTTCGACCCAGGATGTATTGGAGGTGGGACTCGGGGGTCACTACCTCTCATCCCTAATTACTATCCTAGTAGGGGAACACATTTTTCGGAGGTTTTCGTGATAGTTACAATAGGAAATAGTGTCTTTATCATTGAATCTATATTAGTAATAAATAATTAAAAACCATTTACGATTAATATTCAATCATGGCCATTTGGATATGATATAAGATAGTTGAACTTACAACACCTTCAGAAGTGGGGATGAATCTAGGTTTTTCTAAATTTAAACATTTTTTCACCAATTACCTTATTTTACGGTATTATTATTTTTTGGTGAAATTTTTCTCTATTTTTAGTGATGAATCAAAATCATTGAATAATATATTTAAAATACAAATGAAACAAAATATTTTTTAATGGTTTTCTACAATGTGATAATTTAAGGAGCATTTTTATATGACACATAAAAGTATGACAAAGAAATTCTACATAGTATAATTTTTTAATTTTTTTAATAAAATACATATGATTGATCTTCTGGGAAATACATATTATTATAATTTAAAAACATCATTAGTGATGTATTTTTAGATTATATACTTGAATATAATCCAACGATTAGAATAGAATGAATTTTTTTAGTTCATCTTTAAATCTGGGTGGATGCTTTACTGAAATCTTTATTTTTTATACTCTTCAACAAGACGTTTGGGATTAAATAATTGTATAAAGCTAAATATTGTTCCTTCCATAATTTAATTATAAATAATTCATCCTATTATAAGAAATTCAACACTATATTAATCATACTAATTATTTATTCTATAGACGCCTACATGTAGATCTAGTTATAAAAAAATATTCTCTATATTTGGTTTTTGACAATAGTAAATGTGACCAAAATTTTACCGCCAATAAATAAAATATTAACATAAAATATTAAGTAATGTAAATACTAAATTATTATAATATATATAAGTATAGATTGTTTGTAAAATCATTTTACATAATAAAACCAATTTTATTACATCCAATTTCTAATTTTCCCTACTATACCTATAATTTATTAATTTACATAATTTCATTAGTATCCCTAAAAAAATTAGGAAAAAATAAATCCATTCTTGGAATATCATTCATATTTACCTTATTCATAACCTAGGTAAATTTATACATAATATGTGTGAACTAAGAGACTTGATATATATAACATACATCAATGGTTATCAAATAATAAGTATGACCAGAGAAATATAGTAATATAAATTATAATAAAATTATTCCCTATAACAAGATACATATTTATAATATATCAACATAACTATTCATTGTGAATGAAATTTATGATTTCATAATGATGGATTACGTTATGACTTAAATATTAATCGTTCTATAAAGGACTTGTTTTAGGAACTATATATATCATCCATGGATCATTCCAAAAAACATTAATAATTGAACTGAAATACCCAAACTTTTATGTTTTTCTTGTCGCATGAAACTCGTCTGATTCATTGAGGGGATATATAATTATAATTAACACTCACAATATGAGAATTTACAATGATATCTTCAACTATTCAGTGAATAAAGATATTCAACATCATTATTCCTAAACAATAATCTAATATAAATTTATAATTAATTATATATAATAGAAATACTTCCACGTCGAATATTTTTATTTTTAGTATACTCTATTAAAAATATATATCATTTATAATATGTTATAATTATTATTTAAATATTTTAACTAATATTAAATATTCTAGTTCTGTAAAATATCATGGACATGAAGTAAAAAATAATATCCAAATAATGATAGAGAGTGACGTAAAATATAATTATATGGAAGGTAATGAAATAATAAAAATCTTTATATGAAAATGAAAAAAAATTATAAATAATTATATGATGAAAGGAAAGAATGAATTACAAAAAATGATTTGTTTTCATAAGTTTATTGTTTTCAAAAAAATTTATGTAAGTCAATGTGAATCATGAAAATGAAAATTATAAATAATAACTATTAAATATTGTAAAAATGGTAATAATGGTCACTTAGAAAACTATTTGCATACTATTTCAATGAGAAATTAGAATTTTTTTCACATAATATTTTACAATTGAATGATGAAAAAAAATTATGAAACAAATTATATATAGAGATGAAAATATTTATAAGATAAGTGAAATCATTTTTCAAAACATTTCATAAAATAATATTCTTTTAATTAAAAAGAATGTCATCAAACAGTTGAGATAAATATTATTTTATCAAATCATAAAATCATGAATGTATGATTAACAGTGATGTATGTTCAGATATGATTAAATATTTCATGCAAAAAATGTAAAAAAATAATCATTTAAAAATTTTATAATGAATGTAAAAATAATATATATAGAAAAAGATAAAAAGTAATACATTTATACATTATAATGTTTCTTTGTAGGTCATTTAAATTTTAATTTATAAATAAAAAATTATTATAAATAAAATTATTGAATCAAAATAAATAATAATGATATGGAATCCAATTATTCACAAAAAAAGTATAAGTACAGTCTAATTTCATTATAAAATTTATTTCAATGGTATTCATAACCAAAGAAATGATAAAAAGAATGCATACATTAAAACAATATAAATAACTACTTATGAAAAAATTGATGATTAATTGGAGTGATATAAAATATAATACCATCAATGGGTATACTAACATAAATAATCTTAATAATAAATATTATTTAGAAAGAAACACATATGAAATTTGTATTTTAATGATAAAAGTCCATTAAAAGAAAGAAAATAATATAGACCTATAAATAAAATCAATCAAAAGAAATAATATATCAAAATATATGAATAGGTTAGTATTTACACAATATAAAATAATACATTTTAAAAGTAATGGAATATATTTCTAGAATTTTATATTGGGTTGATGTACACATATCACCATTAAAAAAATTTTAATCAACCCATTTTTCAATAAACAAATGAAATGAATATTTAATCACCAAGATTAATTGTTTATTCATGATATTTTTTCATATATTCAACATGAAAATAATGTTTTGATAATAGTTGATTAATCAAATAATGTCCCAAATAACGACGTCTGCAATGAGATATCATTAATATGTATTTCTTATTTAATGATTATGTTCTATCCTTTTTTATAATAATGGTATATTTATAAATAAACTACATTTTAATTATATTAATAATTTTCTTACAATATTCCATCCACTTAAATATTACAATTAATCATTTACTAAAAATTAGTTACTAAAATTAATATTTTTGAGTTTACTGTTTCCTTTTCCATGACTGTTTTGAGTTCTACTATTTTCTTTAATTAATATTTATCCAAATCATATGATATATCTATTTTTATTTATGTTGTATAAAAATATTTCCTATCGTTTCAAATTTTCATAAATTATTTTGGATGAAATGCTGATTATTCTAATTTATAGTTAAATATTTTCAAATTTAGAATATTTGATTTCATAAAAACACTATATTTTATTGACAAGTATACGATTATATATTTTTATTTGATAAATTTAAATATTTATTAAATTATTAGTTATTAAATTATTTTATTTTATTTTCCATTACATACATATTGAGAATATTTCATGCATCTGGTAAAATTGATAAAAACAAGTGTGTATTTTAACACCCGAGTAAGTAAAAACAATACAAATATTAATTATATATCATTTATAATAAATATTAATTTTTACAAGAAATTTTTTTAATGTGATAATAATTTATATAGAATAGGTAAATGTCTATGATATATGAATGATAATTAAAATAATTTTGTACTCAAAAAATGTCTCGGTATGATCATTTTAGGTGATTAAATTATCAGAAAGATGTTTTTGTAAATATAATCCATATAATGGAAAAATTATCTTTTGAGAAAAACAATAATCTTATAAAACTAATAATTTTTCTCTAAATAAATTTTTAAAATAATTCATTTATTTTGTTAAGAAATATTAAAATTTGTTAGTCATGGATCAAATAGTCCAGAGATAATACATGTTATATTTTTACTTTTTATATTGAACAGAGTAAAATATTGTTACTAATGGACAATATTTCATAAAATTATAATTATTTATAAAAATATTTTTTTTAATTATATATACCTTTTAAATCCATAAATATAAGGTAGTGATGAAAAAATGAAATATCTCTTTCGTGAATGATATAGTTTGTACCTAACATGAGTAATGTTTTCATTTATTAATAGGTTAAATAGAATTTCAAATTCCTTGTTATATCAATATAACAAGATTTAATTAATTGAATGATAATTATATGATTTTATTAATTGTGATATATAAAAATTTGAGAAGATTTATTAAGAAGGAAACATGAATGAAATTTCTTAAGATAATAAAATCATCATTTGAAATCCTCATTTTTCTTACACATTAATCAATAATATATTAGTATTTCAGGATAAACAAAAAAATTGATTCATAAAAAATGATTTTGTTAGGTAATGTTTTAGGAATGTTTCATGAAATAGAGGTGTAATATATTGTATTTGTGTGGTGGTTGAAGAATCCTATCACAGTGGATAAATGTTGTACCAATGTAAATATTCAGAACACTAAAAAATTAAATAAATTTTCAGGGATAAGGGGAAAAAAGTTCCTATTATAAAGAAATGTAGAGGTTGGATGGAGTCCACTCCTATATTGAAATTATCAGTATTGTTTTCATATTTAGGATTTATCCCTTAGTTTAACTACTTTCGGAAAATTTTCATCTTTAATTTAGTGACTGTGTTTTTTCATGTTCATTCATTTATAAGGCCAAATGTGAAATTGAACACATTACCAAATTTTAATTTGAGTATTTAAAATATGGAATGAATTTTACACTATCAAAAATGTATAATTTCAAACTTAAAAAATACATAATAACAATTTCTAATTATATATTTCAGCACTTAAATATTATTTTAATGAAACATGATTCAAGATTTTTTTTACTTTTTATATAATGATATTTTATTAATATATATTTTATTTTAAAAAAATCATTTTTTATTATTTATTAATAAATAATCTTTTAAAAACAATTCATGAAATCACTATATGGAAATTTTATATAACGAATTCAAAAATTTAAGTCCATTCGACTCAATTAAAATGTTAAAATATATTACAATATTATCAAACTGAACTTATTATGTATAAATAAGTAGTTCTTCAATTGAAAAATAATCATTTTAAATACATTTTTTCTAAATATTATTTCACATCTAATTATAATTAATATATTATTAATATATTATCTTATACATTAAAATTTAACATATAATCATAATTAATATGTTATGAATTTATATTACTAACATGCGCAACAATTTAAAAGAATCACTTTGAACACATATCCATTTTAATCATTAAATGAATGTAGTCATATCAAATAATAAATTTAGTTCCCATTAATATATTTTTTTAATTAAAAAATGATTCATTATAATAATCATAATTTATTACATTACTTATTAACAAATGGCATATAATTAATGTAATTTAACTATATCACCATTAAATTTAGTTCATTATTTTCTATAATAAATGCTATTAATTAAAATTAAAATGCATAGTGAAATTTTAGGGTCTCATACTAACTCTTTCATTAACATATATTCAAAAAGTATTTAAATTATAATCCTCAAGACATCGCCCATATTATATAAAATAAAATGAATAGAATCCATCTAAAGAACCATTATCTTCTACTTACTAATTTATTACCTTATATCTACATATTATTGTGGGTATATGACTTTTTTATTCTATTATGAATACTATATCATCAACATATTCAACATTAATTTTGATCTTGGAAACTATTTAATCAATATTTACCAACAATATTCTTAAATTGACAATTTAAAACAATATGTTATTTTATTTTGTCAAGAAACATATATATTTTAGATAGTAATAGTTTCATTCATTATTTTATTTCATTTATTTTGAAACATTAACTAAATAATAATGTGAATTTTTTATAATGGGATGAAATTGGAATCTAAATAATAACATATAGTGATTTTATCATTACAAAAAAAGTTCTTTTATTATTATCAAATGGTATTCCATTATAAATTAAATATTATGACTATTTAAATTCCATCATATTGGTTTCAAAAAATAAACAATATTAAATTGTCATAATCATTGTGATTTCCATTGAACATCAAGGTATTCACACAACTATCCAAAGTCTAAGACTCCATAATCTCATATAAAATTACAATAAATTGAAGAATATGATTAATAATATACCAATTCCTGTAGAAATAATTGTACATGAATCATAGTAATGAAATATAAAATAAATTCAATCCCCCATAGAGAAGATAAAAAACTCAAATTAGAGTCAAAAAAATCATTTTCAAATCAACAATGTTTTTATCAAAAAACATAAATTCCACAAACAGTCATTGCACATTCTTCTAGATAAACCTCTATTGTGCTTGTCAATTTTAAAAATATTTTTTTGATAACCATATAATTTATTGCACATCTAAAATAAACATATGCATCTTTTAAAATATATTATATAAATATAGAATAATGTTATTCATTTATTTATTTTCATTTTCGATGATTATTCAATGGAAAATATAATACACTTATTCTCAATTATATTATGTATATAGAGGGGGGACAATCCATTTACGACATTCAACCACTCTGATGGTTATCGTATATCGATTATGTTTCCAGCACATTTCTTTATATACATCACAAAAAATATATCATATTTATTGAAAAATAATTTTTATACTACATTATTATAGTTAATGGTATGCCCTATTTTATTTTTAAGGGTGTTTTTATTTGTTTTTAGTGTTTATTGGACACATGGTGTAATTTTTCTACCTGAAAATGGTTGGATTCTATATGGGAAAAAATTAAAATTGTGAATATAATTCCTGACATTAATCCATCACTCGAAAGATGATAAAAATATTATTCACAACATGAGGAAATATCAAGATGTTAATTTAATGCATGTCATGATCTTATCACATAATTTTTCAATATGATGTGACAAAATTATAAATTTACATGAATCATGGTATATTGTAATCATGAGACGTGGTTTCAAAAAAAGTATTCCTATGCACCATGGGGGTTTAGATATGATTTAATTCTATGATATAACTCCTTTATATAAATCCCCTCTCAAAAACCCTTGGTCTCTCCCTGGGGCATTTAGGTTATTCTAGTCATTCTAAATCACTCATTTATTCATTTAATCTCATATGAGGTTTTATACATTAATGTTTAGTAATAATTTATTTCAATATCAGTTTTCTTAATTTATAAATATTTAGTATAAGGTTAAAATATATTTCATGAATTTATGATTATATGATGATTCATCTTTTATCCCTAAAATAAATGTTTTGTTATCATATTCCAATGGATTTTCTTTATTTTTGTTGTGGTGTGTCTCATGTGTTTATCAATATATGTTTTGATATATCCTTTTTAGTAATAAATTTTACATTGGTAGTTCTTAAATGTTATCTGGGATTCAATGGTAAGGACCCACTTATTTATCTCTATATCCACCATGTTTTTTTAATTTCTTATAGGTGGTGTGCTATGAAATATTGGGTAATTACCCTGTCCCTAGTTGCCCAAAGCTGGTTCCTTACTTTATCACATAGTCATAAATACATTATTCATATACAAAATGAATTAGTAGTATAATAGTTTTAGAACCTATATATATACAAGTTTCCTTTTTTTCATTGACAATTGATATTAAAACATAATTGAAAAATTGAATATAATAAATTTGTTCTTTGAAAAGTCATTCAAATATGTCTTATTCAATACATGGGGAATGTAAAAATTATCAGTACTCTCAAATTATTTGTGGTTGTAATGTAAAACCATAAATATCATGAATAAATAATGATTAATGATCATAGGAAGCAAAAATACTAAAATAAGTGATGATTAGTCAATTACATGATCATTATATAGAAAGCATTAGAGATGATCAAATAATTACACATGAATAATCCCATGATCTTGAATCTTTACCATGGATATTCTGACTATTCAAATAATAACATGGATTAACAATAATGATGTAATTCATAATGTTTGGAATATTTAAAATGATTACATATCTTTATTATATATATTTTAAATATTAATCCAAGGTAAAATTTTTGTATTAGGGTATAAAACATTTTTTTGGCCAATTTATTCATCTCAGGAGTCTACTGGTGCCTCTAAAGGATTTTATTAAACAATTCCTAACCCATATCAGAATTGCCCAAAGGATTCCCTATATACCAATTAATAGTTTTAATTAATAAACAATGTCTTTCATCAAATATATTTATTAATAAAACAATACATATTAATCAATATCTATGCAGACAATCCAATTACTATCAATGTAAACATTGTGTGTGAAAATGTTAGATGGGTTTTAAAATAATCTTACACATTATAAAAAATATGTATATTTTTGGGAAATGTAATTTACAATGATCATATCAATGTTTAGATTTTATAGGGTTTTTATTGAATAAGAAATTTATTAAATAAATAAAAAACAATATTCTTCTTATTAAAAATGTTTATAAACTATCTAGGGGAAAATTAAAGTTGACATAAATAAAGTAAGTACCTATTGAATTAATAATAAACAGTTTTTTCCTTATGGAATACCATAACTATATCATTAAAATCTGTTTTGAGGGAAATATATTTTTCATTTTGAAAATATGTTTAAATAATTTTTTATTAAAAAATCACATTATAAAATTAAAATTTTAGAAAATATTTTTAAAATATTTTTTATTGAATATATAAATCGAAACATATAAAATAATCATTAAAACTAATGAGTGTTTATGGTGGTGGGAAATTATTTTTAGGTCATTCCCATAAGAACATATGTTTATTTAACATTTTTTCTAAAATCTAAATAGAAATTAATTGGAAATTGGCATAATGATTCCTATGAAAATATTTTTTAATGAGGAAAAATTGGTCAAAATCACTTTTAAAAAAAAATTGGAGGAAAATATTTTTTTCATTTTTAAAATATGTTAAAATGACCATTTATTAAAAAATCACATTATAAAATGAAAATTTTAGAAAATAATTTCAAAATATTTCTAATTTAATATATAATTTGAAACAAATAATATAATGATTATAAAAATGAGTGCTTTTGTTGGTGGGAAATTATTTCAGGACATTCATATAAAAACAAAGGTTTCTTTACCATTTTTTCAAAAATCTAAAGAGTTTTTCATTAGAAATTGGCATAATGATTCCTATGGAATGATTTTTGAATGAGGACAAATTGTCCAACATTACTTTTATAAATCATTTGGTTAAGCGTGAATTCATTTTTGAAAACATTTTCTGAAAATCAATTTTCTTAAGAAATAATATTTCATACAGAAGAGAGAAATGAAGTATGATATTCCAGAATTTTTTATATATTTTAAAATTATTTGAAAATTTTGGAAAATGTTCCATTTACATTAAATTATTCTTTAATAACCATGGGATATGAAAATTTAAGTTTTTATTAGAAAATATATAACTATTTTTCCTTCATCATTTATTCCCAAATAAGCAATCTTAATTAGAATGAAATTGTGAAATTAAACATTAAAATGATTATAATGTTTAACATGAGACAAAATAAATGAATAAATTATATGTATCCATAGTAAATAAACAGAAAAATTCATATATATATAAAATAAAAAAAATTAGTTATGAAATAATCGATAATGTAGATGTTTATCCCAATTAGTGGAAATTGAGTTTGGAATTCCATTACCTTATGATTCCTTTTGGTTAAATGTTCTTTAAATTATTGAATAACTGATTTAATCATGGTATTTAATTATGAAATAATATTTTTATTATATCATACTTTTACAACCTCTAATACCCCATTGATAATAATTTTTAATTTTTTCATTCTTTTTTTGTTAATTGCCATGTTTCTATATTTTTTGTAGTTTATATTTTTAAATCCTAATAATTTTATAAAATTTCAAAATATATTTAATTTAAATCATTATATAAATATCATATATATTAATTATATATTCATTGTGGTTAATCAATAAAATTTTGTGACACAAAATGGAATACATAGTTAATCGAGATGGTATATCATATATACGCATGAATAAGGTTTCATTTTTCATAGTGTTTGTAAAGAAAGTAAAGTAATATATATATATTAAGTAAATTATCATTATAATTTCATATATATATATATGATATTTTTATTAAATCATTAAATAATAAAATATATGTAATTCGTGAATTATTTTCATCACTTCGCAATGCGGTAGTATGTCGTACACATGAACGACATTATTATAGACAAAAAATGGAAATCCTGAAGGTATGTGTTAAATAAAAATTATCAAAGAATAAATAAATGATAAAAACCATATAATTAATATTTAAATATTATTTTTATATTTACTACCAACCATGATAAGTGGAAATAAAAAGTTTAATGGCATCGATTCGTGAGCCGATAGTCCGCCATACACGCGAATGATTATTACATAACCCATTTGGGGGATATGTATATAGTTATTAGTAGTAACATTAAAATAAATACACAAATTAATATTTAATATATTCAGTTAATTATATATATCTTATATAAAAATATTTAAAATAATTGGTAATGAAAAATATTATAAACACTTTTCGAAAACACATTGCAATTTTTTCAGTTACACTCTATAGGTTTTCATTGATGCCTTCCTATGATATATATATTACCATGTTGAGGTAAAAGGATGAGGATAGTAAACTTGGGGGGTTATTTTCAACGTTATTGCCCAAAAAAATATGGGATATATTGTGTGAAAACAAGGCGAGGGGGGGAGGTTTTTTATATGTGGAGTGAGAGGGAATGATGTAAATTTTTTAAAGCGGGGATTTCACCCTAAAATTTTTGATGTAACGTGACTTAAATAATGAACCAAACATGACAGTATAATATATTTTGTAGAAATCTTTCCAACCAATCATCTTTGGAAATGATTCAACCTCATTTATTCCCTAATTTTTATCATTTAACACCTTGGTAAACGTTTTTTCTCTTCATGGATATAACTAATTATAATTGTTTTCACAATTCAATTTGGTCAAAAATAATGTTGGTCTTAATTGTATATTAGAAATAGATCTATTTCTAACTTGGTCGCGGATTCTTTCATTGTTTGTTCCCCTATGAGGAGTTGAAGCTACAAGCATGGAGCAGTGGAACCCTGCTTTTGGAACCTGGCTGGATTCACCTACATGAATGGTCTATGGACTTTAATGTTTCATGTATAAGAAATTATTTTTCTCAAGTCTGAGTCCGCCTTCATGGACTCAATTGGCTCCTTTAGCATCTGAAGATCTTGTTAGATATCGGATCTGCTATTGGAACTCCCATCCGCCTTGATATAGAGACTGAAGATGTCCATTATGGTCACTTTTCCAGAATATTGGTAGAGATTGATCTCAGCTCTACGCTGATTGACAAGGTAATCCTCTCTACACCTTCTGACAATATCCAAATTGATGTTAAATAAGAAAAAAGGCCACTTTTCTATAATCATTGTATGGCTACTGGGAATTCTTTGGAATTATGTCGGAGGAACACCCTTTGAGAGGAATGTGGGGGGATGGGCCACCCATCAAATCTCTGTCGAAGGAAAAAAACAAATGAAAGATACATCTTTGTCAAAGGCCACCATTCATGATGGTGACTCAAGCAAAGAATCACCTCCTGCTTCATCTGCTGTTTTGATTTCTGGGAACCAGTTGACTTCAGGTGATGCTGCTCCCAAAGAGTCATCTCTGGTTGATGCAGAGAAATCTAACCTGCATTTTCCTCACAAAGATACAGAAAAGCTAATGGATGTGTCACCCACAAGATACCTTAGTGGTCCTTCTTGTGTTAATGCTGGGCAACAGGTTGATGATCAACAGAAACCCATTACTGGTAAATAGGGGGATGTTTCAGATGTTGAGGGGGAAAAGGCTTTATTCACTACTCCAAATAGTGGTGGATCTCTCTCATTCAAGGATATGGTCATAGCTGGGGAGGCAAGGATGAATGATGTAGAGGATTTTACTTCCGTTCCTACAAATATAAGACATTGCATAGATTACTCTCAAATTCCTAAGACGGTGTCGACCAGATCAACTTCAAAGGTCTCAAGAAAATTTGATGACAATTGTTGGAAGGCCTTTAACCAAGATAAGTCTCAATCTGAATGGGAGCCTGTCGGAGACTCTAATTATGGGAATGACTTGTCGTACTATGTTTTTTAGTTTTTGAGAATGAGGGAATTTCTTATTGTGTGACCCCTTTCGCCTTTTTCATGTATTCTCCTTTCTTTATTAAATAAAGGGTCAGAAGCATTTGCTTCTGACGTGACCTTTCAAAAAAATTCCTAAAATATAATCTATTTGATAAATTAATTTATAATTTAAATAATTTTAAAATAAAACTAATTTGAAAAATAATTTCATATTATAAAATTTTTAGATGAATGTCAGGTCACAATCATAATTCATTATAGTTCAATATTCATCAAAATTGAAACTTCATTGAAAAATAACAAAGAATCATTTAATGATTATTTTTACATTCCTCTTTAGAAATAAAATTTTGTTTTCAAATTAAATTTTAAAATGTTTGTTAATTTTATTGAAAAAGTGTCACATTAAAATGTATAAATACTTGCTTAAGAAAAGTTTAATTTTATGTAACTAAAAGTGGATTTTTAAAATATTATATTATTATCAAAACTATATTATTAATTATATTTTTTGTAATTTATAATTTATATAATTTATTAATATCATCATATAATATTTATTAATTAAATTTTTTAATATAATATTTCTTTGGGGCATAAAATTGGTTTTTATAAAAAACAACTCTCTTATATTTAGTCGGGTCTTAAATTATTTTATAAATAATTAGTCAGGAATAAATTCAACTATATGTTTTCAGAATTTAATTTCTACTATTTATAACATTAAATTTATTAAATATTACTTATGTTTCATTTTAAATAATTATATTAAAATTATTTGATGAAACTCAGGCTTGCGTGTAATAAATTCCATCCTAGAAAGTCATTATTACATATAATAGAAGATGAAATGTACAATGAATTTAGTGGAATATATAGAATAGTTTGATTGTATATGTGTAGAAAATTCATTTTATTGTCTCATTATATTATATGACCATCTATTCTTTTTCATTCATCTAATACATTCAATTTAATAAAATGATAGTATAATATAGTTTCATGGTTTTATATTCTCCCAACCCAAAATAAAATTTTTCCTCACATATTAAACAAGATATCGGTAATCAAGTGAATGATATTTGGAAATACCAATTTTGAAAATACAACATCATAAAAGAGTTAATAAAAAATAATCTGAGTATGTTTCAAATTTAATTATAAATTTTTTTTATAATATTCACATAACATGGTTTCTAGATGGGAAGAAATTTGTTGAAAATGAATACAAGTAAATTCTTGAAAACTTTTACACTAAATAATAGAGTGTGATAAATATATAAATTATATAAAGTGAAATTTTACTACCACAAATACATAATCCATAGATGTGAAAATGGACATTGTTATAATAAAAAAAATGATAAGAGGGTAATATTTTAGTTTCAATACTGATTTCTTATTTTTGTGGAATTATTTCACCCTCAAAGAATATAATGAAATATAATTATGTGATATGATTGTAGATCAATGAATAACATTTATCTACAATACCGTTTACACAATAAACTACAAGTGAAGCCATATAATTTATTCCACACCCAATGTCATAAATATATTCCCCATACAATTAATCAATTTCTCAAATTATATTAGATCAGTCATACTAATAAACGATAGGGGAATCTAACAAATAATGGAATATTGCATCAGATAAGGTCGTTGTAGAATAGGTTTCTCCATCAAATAAAAATTATTTTTCATAACATGATTTATTTTCCAAAAATTATCAATAAAATTCTTAGTTGAAAAAGAAATTATATTGGATTCATCATAAGAAAAAATTCAATATTGATCCTAAATATTTATACACTAATCCAATATAGTTTTCATTTCTAAAAAATCATTTAAAAGATTATCACATAGAATTAGGAAATTTTTCCAATTCTAAATATGTCATAAAACAAATCATAAATTGAATGATTTATGCATAACCAATATCATAATCATAATCATGGTTCATTTGGGGGTATCATTATCATAAAATCTTAAATAATGATTTTTATGGAAAAAAATGAATTTAAAAAACATTATCCTTTAGAACTATGAAATCAGGATCATAGTAATGCACATTTTTGAGCACCAAGATACACTCGATTCAAGATTCACAGAAACTTTTTAGATTAATCACCCTATATAATTAATTTATAGAAATATATCCACATGTAGTAACACAACCTTGATATATATTTAATTGAATTCGCACATAATCACTAACATACAAAAGCATTAAAATTTTATTCTGTACATATCCTAAAATAATATCATATGTTAATTTTTCTTACCCTATATATCACTAAGTCCATTTCCCTCAGATTCCACTAAATCGTTTCTTATACCAAATATAATGACCCCAACACAATAACCTGAAGTCGATGCCTCAATTTATGACATTAGGATACATAAAATATTTGAGTCCTACAAGTAAAATAAATTTTATTTTTTTGGAATCTTGATATATATATAATACCGATATTAATTTGGAAATATAAAATAAAATGTAATACATAACAAAATATAATAATATGAATCCATGAAAACTAATTCATTGATTTCCTCTTCACAAGATGGTGATATGAAAAAAAATATTTGTGTTCTCAAATGTACAGTAAGATTTAAGTACAATGTAAGATATTATATATAAATATTCAATAATAATCATGGAAATGTAAATGACTAGAAAAGGTGATGATTAATAAAAAATTATATATTAATACATCAGGTATTAATGATTATCAAATAACTCCATTTAAATAATCATATGATTTTGAAACATCACCATGGATATTCTGAATAATCATAAAATCAATTGGAACAATGATAATGATAGAATGCATAATTTTGGATTTCTGAACTACCATGATCTCTCCTCAGGGTAATTAATTTCAAGATATTTCCTCAATATATATTATTTATTTATATATTGACATAACTGATTTGTCCAACTATTTTATCTCATAATACTAGTGATGCATCTTCAGTATTACTTTAAATTACCCCAACCAATTTTATACATTCCAAAACCATTCATAATATATAAAATATTCTATTTAACCCATAAAAAGTTTCATTATAAACAATAATAACTATTTAATGAATATATATTTTCCAATATTTCACCATATGATCAAATAATTGTAATAGTAAAGATTATCTGTTAAAATTTTATATATTTTATAAAAATAATCATATAAATTTTAAGTATTCTTGATATATATTGGAAATTTAATGTATATTGATCATATGAAATTGAACATTCTAGGTGTATATATTAGAATAAAAAATCAATTAATGATGTGAATTTTAATACATTCATTAGCCAGAATGATCGTAGAGAATTCATAGGATCTTTAAGGATGGAAAAAAACAAATATCTATCAATTTGGGAAATAATATTAGTTTTCATTCAACAATGAGTTCCATAAAGTGATAAAAAAATTGAGGATAATATCCTTTTCAATTTGAAAATTATTTCGAAATACCATTTCTATGAAAACAACACTAATAATATTAGAAAACATTTGGAAAACTAATTTCATTTAAAATTACATTGGAAACCTATAAGAGAATATTAAAAGAATTTTACTTCTCATGATAGCATTATATTCTTCTCATGTTGTACATGGTAGAAAAAACATCTATGTCATGATTTCATTAAACTCCAAAAAGGAATTTTTTCAGATGATAAGAAGATTCCTTTGAAAAAAAATTCAAGAGTAAAAATGGTGCCATATTAATTTAATGAATAATTTTAAGTGGTTAAATATATATTTTTATAAAACATCTCTTTTACAATAAATTATATTTATGAACATAGAGATAAGTGAAGTCATATTTTTGTGAAATCGTCTTCTAAAATATTTTAAACACCAGAGAGTGTAAAAAATGGAACTTTTACACGAGTCTGATCAATAGTAGGTAGTGGAGAAACAATTTATAATTTGTATAGACAAAAAATATGCATTAAAAATTATAAATACAATATTGGATAATAAAATTTCCTTATAAAAATCATCTTAGCATTGTATTATCAATAATGTTTATGTCTAAAACAATGACTGAAAATTCATTGGGGAAATCCATTACCTTAAACATCCATTTGGTTTAATGAACATTAAACTCTTTTATAATGGATTTATGTTAGTTATTAACTTATATATGAAAAATATTAATAATATCACATATTTTCCTTTTATAAAATCATATTAATTTTATGTTAATAATCTTTTATAATTTTTAATTGATGTGTGTGTTAATTTCCTGGTTATTGAATTATGTTTTGACTTGTTTATTTTTTTCTTCCTATTATATATATAACAATATAACTATTATAAAAATTATAAATAATTGTGTAAATATTAAATATATTTTGTAGATATGTATTTGTCTTTTATTGGAAATTAAATACACCATTCATATATATGGTAGGTCTAAAATATGCTTGAACATTGTTTCTATTTTTTATTGCATTGAAAGAAAGAGAAGTATATTATATATATATATATATATTATAAATATATAATAGATGATATATATAACTTATGTTTATTGAAGTCCCCATCAATACATTCCTTGTATGATTTTAACAAATCCTATCTTTTGGTGAGGTAGTAATCTACATTACACAGCAACAATGTTATCACATTACAAAACAATATATAGCATGAAGTTATTTTATATATAATTATTATATAATCCAAATGAAATTATAAATTTAATAAATATCATTTTTTTTTGAATAATTATTCCATCCTCGATAGTTGGTAATGAGAAAACAAATGACATTGGTTCGCAAGTTGGAAATATGTCGTGCACATGAATAAGGATTCTGTATCCTAATTAATAGATGTGTATGTATCATTAATTCATAACCATAAAATAATAAAATTCTATTGTATTTAATATACTTAATATATTATATAATTACTTTAAAAAACATTTGAATTATGTGGAATAGGAAAAGAAATAAAAACACTTTTGTAAAAACATTATCTCTTCTTCAAGTATCCTCGTTTGGATTGCACTAATTCCATAATAAGTTGGTTTTATGAATAATATAATTATTTAAGGGATAGGTGATATATTTTGGGGAGTGATTAAGTCAAATAAAATCATATCCAATTTGGTTTTATGGTTTGAAGATAGGGGTAGAGTGGAAGGCCTTTTACATTTGCGGTGATTAGAAAACATGTATATTTTTCAAAGACGGAATTGTAACCATGTTTTTTCCATTTATGGTGGATAAAATAATTCAAAAATAAGATAATAGAAAGGATAAGGGATAATTATGGGCAAAAAATGTGTTTTCAAAAATTATATTATACATTTGTATCCATATGTTTAAAGATCGCCCCTTATTAAAATCATCTTTCACATAATCGTTGGAACTAAATTTAACTATTTTCACTTTTAATAGTTGTAAATTTTGTTACTTCTTAGTAATCATAGAATTTTTTTGTTTCAAAAATTTTATCAAATTTTTTAAATTTATTCACTGAACTAGAAAAATTAATTTAATATTAATCATGTAAACAACATAAGACACAATGTTTTTAAAGTGATAATATTCAAATTTATTGTATTTTCATTAACATTATTAAATATTTAAATGAATGTAGTGAAAAAAATAAGACAAATAGGTGTATAATTCATATTATTTTATTTTAAAATAAATTTAGAAAATAATTTTTTATTATAAAATGTTTATATGAAAATGTTGTTTTGAATTACAAATTACTATTTTTCACTATTCAAAAAAAATTAAACTTCTTTGAAAAATAAAAATACATAACATAAGGATATTTTTTAAATTATGACTAATAAATCGATGTTTATTTTTTAATATAATTTTTTAAAAGATTAAAAATTGCGTTAAAAAACATATGTACCATTAAATTATCAAAATACTTCCTCTTAGAAAATATAGATGCAAGCTATGAATAACATAGCTAGGGATGATGAAGATATCTTCTATATAAGGATTTATGTATCCATGTTTACAAATGCTCTAAACCAATATTTTTCAATTATGGTTCTTTATTTGTTTATTGAGTTTTAATGTGATAAGATGATATATTTAAGTTTGATGTGTATGGGTCGTTACTATTTTTATTTGGGGGATATTTGGTTCCACATGGTATTAACGGTGAAAGTACATTAGAGATAAAGAATACATCTAATCTTATTCTAGTCAATGTAGTTTCATTCCAAATTGAAACAACCCTTTGATGATAATAAATGTTGATTATATTTTTTTGGAAATTCATTTTGGGATAATAATGACGAATTTAATTTTTTTAGTATATCTTGACCATCATTCTAGTGCTTATTGAGTTTTACCTTATTCAACACCCAGTTTGACTTCCTTATGGGATATTATATGGTTTAATTAATTTTTCATTATTTCCCCTTATGATGGATATGGATATATTTTTATTCAGAATGTAATAAATTAAAACTATGGTGTTATATATTAAAAAAATGTGTCCTAATATAGTAAATCATATATATGATATATATGATTACATGATTGATCACTCTGAAAAGAAATGAATTATTTTCATGAAATAAATTTTTTAGTCTTGGAATCTGTACAGAACAATGATGTTGTGTTGGTGAAAAGTATAATAAAATAATGAAGTATTAGATTTAATGATAGTCATGTGAAATCCATTATATCATGAGAATGGTATATAAATGTCAATACATTCATCATAGGTTATATATTGATTTAGAAGTAAAAAATATTGATGGTGTCATTATAAAATTACAATTATATTATTATTTAATTATTGTATATTATTTATATATACATCAATTAAATTTCATCATTCTCCCTATAGTTTATTTTTATTATATCGTAAGCATGTATAACACATTATTATGTAAATACGACATCTACTTATTTTTAAGGTATGTCTAATTTGATATTTTGAACAAAACTAAGATCCTTTCTAGAAGATAAGATAAATATGACCTTCTAAATTATGATTCATTGATTATGTCAATCCGTATTTTGATTACAATATTTAATCAATCTTAGACGATAGTGGTGAAACACATAATAAAGGATGTCCATATTTAATGATATATTATTGATATATTGTCAAACATAATTTTACATTCTTCCAATGGAATCTAAATTATAATTTTTAATATTATGAATTTCATATTATACACATATTTCAATGACTCTATAATAAATATTCCCTGTTATCTATCATAAATTAAAGAAGTGACTATGTGAGAATCATTATAATAGATTAATTTGGTCATGTTCATCACCATGGGGTGATATATTTCTTTTTTTAAATTAATCATTAATTAATGTGACGTTATATTTATTATCAAGAATTTAATAAGATCAAAATAATTAATAATAATCATATATCCATAATTAATTATTTGAACAATTAATTACATGCAGATCAATATTTTAAGATGAATGATCATCAATATTGATATTATAAAATGATTTTCAAATATGAACACATACCGAAGACAACCATTTGAATGATTTATTGGTAGTATGAGTTTATAGTGATTCCATTAGGTCTAACAATGATTGATAAAATATTAATGAATTATGTTAATTGTTTCTTCAAATATTACATTTATCATTTTTTGGTAATACTTATAGAATACATTGTTATACATTCCATGAGAAATGAAAATAATATTAAAAACATGATGATTTTATGGAAGACCCAATAATAGATTATGTTGAGTATAAATTTTAAGTAGTGTGAATTTTGGATATAAAATGTTTCATTTTTGTGGAATATAACCTAAAGAGAAGTCATTTCAATTGAACCATTGAGGGAAGATTTTATTAATCATTGGAATAGAGCAAAATCTATGGTTGAGATTCATAATCTTCAATATTATCGTGATTATTTTATATTATTTGGGGAGATGTTCTAGTGGTTGTATTTTCTATTGACCTATTTAACACAGAAAAGAGACATGTTCCACTGGGTAGAAATATGGGATGAAAATTATAATGAACTTAAAAAAATTTTGTTTAGAAAACTTATAATAACACATACATTTAGTGGATATTATATTGTGATCAATTCTGAAAAATTATATAATGTAATAGGATTTTTACTCAAGAAAACGGACATTTTTACAGTTTATCAATCACTACAACTAAACATTCTTGATCCAAATTACAGAACTCATTAATTGTATATTTATGGGTAAATTTTATAACAAAATATGTAGGAATAAAAATATATATGTAAATAGGTTTGAAATATTTATTTATATATATATCATAAATGTAGAAATTATATATTCAATTAGAATTATAAGAATAATTCCTAGTGGTGATGGATAGAGTTGATTATAAATTAGGACTTCTCAATACATCATCTCCCAGGGAAATTAATTAAGGGGTAGATTCCTTGAGTAGAAAGGAACATGGTAGATTAATAGTCATGATGATAAACAATGATTCCATATGACAATATATTTAAAATAAATACATAAATATCAAGATATAATGGATAAATAATAACATTCTCAAATCGTTTTTCACCCATAACTCCATTTGACGAATAAAAGAGAACAATAATATGATGTAGATCTAAAAATTATGGTGATAAACATTCATGAGTACAACCCTCCTTGTGAAGGAATGTAACTCCGTCGACCCTAGTATCCTGGAGCTGATTCCTTTCATTGAAAAATTTTCATAGAGGAATGATTCAAATCCTATTAGAATAGAATATTTAATAGATTTGGAAAACCAGATTACAAACATGATATAAATATCTCATTGTGGATTGATAAGGAAAAAAGGATACATAAAAACTTTAACTACAAATTTTAATACTTGTTAAATAATATCCTTATCCAAACATGGGAAAAATTAGTGTGATATCAAATGATTAGTAAGGGTTATGTATAGTGGAAGTAAAAATTAATAAATTATTGTAATTAATATGTAATGTTAAATAATTGAACAGACTTGAAATTTAAATAACTGGATAAGTCATATTCAATATGGCTATGAAAATAAATGAGAACACATTCCATTTAAATAACTAGATAAGGCATAATCAATATAGAAAGGTAAATAAAAGAACACCATTCCACTTATCAAATAAAGAGATAATCAAATGCATCCAAAGGTTATGTCCTAAAGAAAAAATGATGGATAATATGAACTAGATAATGAATGATTGTAATGATCTAATTATCATATATCATGTTTCCTATGAACATGATACCTTTACAAGAATGATCTGTCCTCAATATAGTTTAAAACATACTAGGTAAATTCCCATTTGATTTGGCCAACTGATTTTTCTCATGACACAACCAATGAAACAATGGGATTTCATTTAAAATTCCCCAACCTATGTGAGTAATATCCAAATCATTCATTGTATATTGAATAAATCGATATACAATTTTCCTTATCTAATATCAGTATTGATAAATGTATAAATATTTATCAATATTTACAATATTAATATAATATCATTAAACGTAAACACTATATGAAAACATTATAATCATTTTAGGAAACAATCATATACATTACATAAAAATATATATAATTTAGATAAATTTTTTGTCCATGAAATTTTATTGAAATAATTTTATTGTTTCAAGGTAAATATAAAAATCAGAAATGATATAAAAAAATTAACATGGTAATTTTCTAATAAAATATCCTTGGACGAAATAATGGAAATTGAAACATAAAATACCAGGGATAATAAATTATTCCAGATATCACATGTTAAAGGGTCATTATGTACACTTTATAAATTTTAATATTTTAATAATGATAAATATGTATCAATCGAATATAAATTGACGTGAAATCCCCTAATATATGAACTATTTTATTTGACCCCTACTTATCCTCATTAATAATGGATATAGGAATGCTAATAAATAATAAAATTTCAATATCGATATTTATTATATCATATATAGTTATTTTAAAACATATTAAAATATTTTCATTAATAATAATTCATCAATTTCATCACTTTATGTTTTAATTCCTATAATTTTCAAGTGTGGATTGACTTGTAATTGTTTTCCTATTACATATATCATGATTTCTGAACCTTGAGAACTTACTCAACTATTTTATAATAATTTATATTCTATAATAGATTATATAGCATACTCCCTGAAATTTGACAATATGAAATGAAGTACACTGTTTAATGAGATGGTAGGATGTTTGTATTCATACACGATATTTCCATTTTTATGATCATATTAGAATAAATATTATTAAATTACATATTTTTATATTATATTAAAATTTCGATAAATTTATCAAATAAATATTTTTTTTGAAAACTAACATTAATATATTCCTTATAACGAGTGAATGAATAACATCACTTTTGAGGAATTGACATTCCACAAACGTTGTTATCGTATTCCCAAAAAATGGAAAAATAGATTTATGTGTTATTTAGAAAACATATAATCATAAACACATTAAAAAATAATATATATATAATATTAATAATAAATACATTATTATTCCCAACCTTGAATAGTTGTAATGGAGGAACAAATGACATCAGGTCATGAGGGGGTAGTCATATATAATAAAAAATGATGAGTGTGTATCCCATTAGATGAATGTTCCTGAATATGTAGGTTTAAATATTAGGATGAAAACCCATAATTATATTTTAGATATTATGGATAGTATATAATATTTATATAAGAATAATTGAATAATTTTATAGAGAAAAAAAATAAAATATCCCATTGAAGAATATTACCTATTTTTAAGTAACTTCATTTGGTTTATACAAAAAAAGACATACTCAGTTGTCTTTATTCAAAAAATGAAATAATCTAGGATTATTTTTGGTGTTTTCTAGATTAATTTGGTAGAGTTTTAAGAATAAAATACATTGATAGTATTGAGTAAGTAATGTGGGAATAATCTTTTCTATTGTGGAGGAGGACTGGTATTCCTCAAAACAAGAAAACGTAAACACTAATGGGAGATGTCCCTAAAATAATTTTCAAAAAATAATGTTCCATATTATATAATAAGGATATTTTTTTTTAAATAAGTCTATAAAATTTCCTTTTAGAAAAATTTTATGTTATTTGACCACTAATGTTAAATATTAACCACTATGTAAACTCGTTTTTACCCAAATCGTTGTAATCAAATTTAATGAAATTAATAAATATTTTATTCTCAAAGTATATGTTGTACATATTAAATATTATAAGTTATTCTAATTTAAAATATTAAATAAATTTGTCCAAATTTATGTCACATTATTAGAATAAATTAATTTCAAATTAATCCAGATGACGGGAAGGGAAAGAAGGATTCAAAAGAGAAAATGCTAAAACATTTGATATGTTTTTATATCTAACCTCAATAAAGATATTATTTCATTTATATAATTTTTATTAATAGTTTTAAAACTTTTATAATAATCTACAAAAAGAAATTAATAGTTATTTTAAAACTATAAATTATTTTTATTTTAAATTAGTTTGTATTTAAAATTCATTATTTTTCACTATTGATTAAAAAATGAAACCTTACATAAAAATATGAAACATTAACCCTAGGATAATTATGAAATTTGGATATAAAAATGATTTATATTATTTCATATAGATCAAATAAAACTGTAAAATTTTATTTTAAAATTTTTTTCTTTTACAATGGTGGAAAATTTATGTTTTAAAAAATATAGTAATTTATTAGTAATATTATATTTTTTGTTCACATGTTCATATTAAATTGACAGGTTGGAAGTACGAATATTTGATTGAATATATTATTTTTAATAATATCATTGAATAATTTTTGTTAAGATAAATTATTTTTATAAAACTCTTTTGGATATAAAAAAATTGTTTCTTATAAAAACATTTGATTTATATTAAATTAGTTCTTATATTCCTTTCTATTATATAAATAATATTTTTAAAATTTATATAATAATTATAACACATATAATTAAAATGTATATTTGATTACTATAATACTACATAATATAATTATTAATATTTTTAAAATTTTAAAACTAGTTATTGCATGTAATGCATGTTAATCTAAATTTTGAGCCTAGATTATGATTATCATGGTGTTATGTATAAATTATGACATAAAAATATAAATTTACTATAGATGGAAAATAATTTTAGTTCTTGGGGTGTAACATTTTCTCCACATTAAATAAATTACATCTTCAAAATTCAGACTTGATTTGGGTAATCAAGGGTTTGATATTGTCAAAATATAGAAATCATAATCTGGGATAGTAACACATCTTCTTAATGAGAGGGAAAAAGTAATATGACAGTCACCAAAAAAAATTAATAGTATAAAATTAGTGAAAAAATAGACATTTAAGGAAAATATAATTATCATCATCTTATGGAAAGTCAAATAAAACATGTTTATGGGATATTTTTTGACCACAGAGCCATAAACTAGTGGTGTGAAAATGATAATTGATACCATAAAAATGAACATAACTGAATAATTTTATTATTTCAAACCCCTTTCCCTTGAGTTTTTTAATTCACTAATTCTCTATGAATATAAGTAAATATATATTTCTAAAAACAAAATCAAATCCTTTGGTTGTGGCATTAACTATTTCAAATTCATTTTATAGAAAATGTTTCATCATATGTTGAATTAGAACATTATCTCTTAATCCACATTCAAATTTCTACATAAACCATTTTCTAAAAAGTTATCTTTATGAAAATTTATAAATTTTATGATCCAAAACAAAAGAAATTTTTTTACAAAACTTAAAAAATGATATTTTTTATGAATTCCAAAAAATTATATGAAGTAGTTATTAATAAATAAATATAAACATTTGAATACATTATTCATGTATTCTCTTAAAGAATTAAAATAACATGATTTTCAAAAAAAATATCATTAAAAAAATATTGTAGACGCAAAAAATGATAAAGGGATAAAGAAGGATTCAAAACGACAAAGCGATGTCATATTTCGGATCCGAGGACCCAGTTTGGTGGGTAATGAAGAGTTGCGTGAAAAAAATTCATAAGTGCCCGAAAAAAATATGCCATGCACGGAAAGCTCTGGGATTTGTTAGAGTTATGTAGTGGGGGAACGGAATATTCCACACCCCTACCCCGCGCGGTTGACATTTTTCACTGCCTACATCAGCGTGCAATTATTTTGTGCCGACCTATTTTACACTCCCCCGAATGCCTATAAATAGAAGTAAAACCCTTTGACTTCTGGGCTGAATAATTTGAATCGGCTATCGTGTGAGAAATTCATCTTCTGTGCATGCAATGGTGGCTTTCAGGTACAGTTCTTTTCACGCAATGTCGCCCCAAAGTTTTTCTTTCTTGTGAGATCCCCTTGGTATAAACTAAATTCAAATCCCTTCGGGGTCTTCCCCCTGTGCATAATCCCATCCACTTACGCCCAGGCCAACCAATTTGATGCAATACCCTTCAATAGTATGCACCCCTGTCATTGCACGCCGTCTCTCCCAATTGTGCGCAATTTTTACTCCTAGCACACAATCTATTCATGTTATGCACAAAGCCTCAGCTCTATTTACGTGCAATCCTCACGGATTTCACGCCATACCAATTTTCTTTGTGAAAGGCCACTTATTTCACGTGCAAGCCTCAAAGGCTGCACGCAACTCTTCGGGACCCCTAAATCCAGTGCTCCCTGGCTACCTCTTCACTCGCATCCCCCATACTCCTTGGGCGTAAATTTTGTAGAGTATCTGATGCACATCTTAAGGATTCAATTCATGGGTGTCTATCATGCCTTGAGTATCTACATTGTACACCACATTCATGTACGACCTTCTAGGCTCGCACAAAATAACTTCAATGTCCCTTGGACGGTTCTTCCCGTTGCGTTGCTTCGCCTCATGCTTCTTCTCATAGGTATGATAATGACTATTTCTTCTTCGCATAGCCAGGCTAACGTGTACCCCTCGATAGTTCGCACTATGACACCCCCTCGCCATGGCTTTTCATGTCCCCTCTCTACACCAAGGAGTCGAGGGTACCGGTTATGTATGTCCTAGGGGTGCGGAGTTAACCCACCTCATCTATGCTATAGGACGTTAAAATTCCATGCACCATTGTCCTCATCACATGACGTTAAACAATGACCTCATCCCATGCCTTGCACGTAGGGACACCCGCCTTGGACATTCTCCATGCTCACTCATCTACACGGGGATGGGATCACCCATCATAGGGGATGATATCCTCCTCATTTGGAGTGGAATTTGTCCGTAGGGAAAGGGTATCCACCTTAGTTTATGCCCCTGGCTTTTCTTTCTTCAGGCAGCATCACTTCTCGACCTTTCATCTCTGGTCCTCAGGGCCAGCGGAGGGTGTGATAGGGAACGGTTCTCCTCCTTTCTTCAGTCCCAAATCCCTCTCCAGCTGCACTTTATCTCCATCGGGCCTCCATCCATGAGTTAGTCCCAACATCATGTGCTGTTATCCACGCATAAGCCCATGTTTTCTATTTGTGGCATTAATCACACGTAATCCCCACTCCATTTCCTACACATGCACCTTTCATGATGTGATCATCAGGTCTCTTCAATCTCTTGTTTCTCACACCGAGCATGGCTCACGTGAGCTTAAAGCAAGCACTGAGCATGACAAACACCACTTCGTATTCCTTAGAGTGTAAGCCCCAAATAGCCATCCCGAACTACGAGGACTTTGATCCATGTCAAGGCATGGTATGTAGGAAGCCTCCATGTGGTTCAAGACCACCACTTGGGCCACATCAGAGTGTAAGCTCTAAACACCATCCCAAACTATGAGGGCATTGATCCATGTCATGGCATGGAACGTAGGAAGCCTCCTCGAGGTTCAAGCCCAACAACCATTGTCCCCGACTGTCTCTGTGTCATTGTGGCAAGCCATATCCCAAACTATGAGGACATTGATCCATGTCAAGGAATGATACGTAGGAATCCTCCATGAGGTTCAAGCCCACCACTTAGGCCGCCTTAGAGTGTAAGCCCCAAATAGACATCCTGAACTACGAGGTCTTTGATCCATGTCAAGGCATGGTATGTAGGAAGCCTCTACGAGGTTCAAGCCCACCACTTGGGCCGCCTCACACTGTAATCCCCAAACACCATCCCGAAACATGAGTAATTTGATCCATGTCAAGTCATGGTACATAGGAAGCCACTCTGAGGTTCATGCCCATGACTTGGGTCGCCTTAGAGTGTAATCCCCAAACACCATCCCGAACTACGAGGAATTTGATCCACGTCAAGGCATGGTACGTAGGAATACTACACGTGTTTTAGGCCCACCACATGGGCCTCCTCATAGTGTAAGCCCCAAACCCCATCCATAAATATTAGGACATTGATCCATCATAATGCATGGTATGTCGGAAACCTCCATGAGGATCAAGCCCACCACTTGGTCCGCCTCTGTGTGTATGCCCCAAACAGCCATGCAGAACTATGAGCTCTATTATCAATGTCAAGGCATGGTACATAGGAAGCCTCAATGAGGATCCAGCCCACCATATGGGATTCCTCAGTGTGTAAGCCCCAAACACCATCCAGAACTATGAGGAATTTGTTCTATGTCAAGTCATGGTACGTAGGAAGCCTCCACGAGGTTCGACCCCACCACATGGGCCGCCTCAAAGTGTATGCCCCACCCCATATCCCAAACTATGAGGGCATTGATCCATCTCATGGCATGGTACGTAGGAATCCTCCATTAGGTTCAAGCCCACCACCCAGTTGGTCCGACCACCTTTGCATTAGGTTTTCTCTCGTCCCGCATGACGTTAAATTGTATCCCCCATCCTGAACTATGTGGACTTTGATTCCCTGCCATAGGGATACGTAGGAAGCCTTTTCGAGGCTCAAGCCCAACTTCACTATCACCCTTGAAATGGACATATTTCATCCCCCTTCACTTCATCACCCATCTTGATCTCCACCCGGGCCGCCACATCCCAGTGGGATCATCACACCCCACTCCCAATTCCATCAAACAAAATTTGAGTATCCACCCACGTGATGGGCCCTAGTACCGGGGCTCCCTCAAGGGGGTTCATCCATCTTATCCATCCTAATTAGTGTTCCAATCAGTCCGATATGTCTCTGTTGGACATTAAACTTGCGGAATTACCTATGTTAAACATTGGATACATAGGAAAAATCCTCTGATAAATTCCCATGGCATACGATTCCCCACATTTGATGAGGGATTCCTCGGGCTTCCGCGCCCTCGAGAAGCCCTATAATAAGGAAAAAAAGATAGACATGCCAATCCCCCAGCGTCCAAACACTCTAGTGATGCCCAACATGACTATTACCCTAACCGAAGGTTGATTCCTTGACCAGTCCCCCTGGAATGTCATAACAGAAGCAATGTAATTAACTGGTGTCCATGAAGATATGCCTCCTCGAAGAGTTTCACGAACACAGTCTTAAGTCAGTGTGGGAGACCCAAACTAGGTAACGAGCTCCGAGGAGGAATCCACAGAAGAATGAACCAACATCCCATCATCCTTTTTTGATCAAAGATCATACATCCCTAAATAAGGAGCGAATGTCACCTAACTTTGGAATGTGGGAATGCGGGGTAACAACTGCGTGTCCTCCATGGGACAGATGTGTGTGCCCCGGCGAAAGCGTCAGAAATAGAAATGGTAGACCTAACGTGAAGATCATTTCCTCATTATGGAGACTTGTAGAGTTTGAGGCTTCAATGGATTAGCATTTCATCAGACCCTATCATCCGGAACCAGGTCCCACTAAGCAATTAGCAGGCCTGACGTGAAACTCGCCAGAAGTTGGGGCAGTCAAGACGTTGAGCATTCTGTTCTGCGATGTTGTTAGTGTGGATTCATCTTACCATCCACGGAAGACGGAACAATGATGGGGCACTGGTTGTCGATTTCTTTTTTCGTATCAGTATTAATGGGTTCATCTCCCTACTTTTAGGAACCATGTTTTTGCATCTGGAACCCGATCACCACCTGACCATCGGCGCAGGGGAAGGGGAAATATCGATGCGGCCACACCGTACGGTTTCACCTCTTCCATGACGGACTTGATCTCCACGACTTATGGGCTCCCACGCCCCCTCTCTACATCGGATATTATCCATCTAATGGTAATTAGTGACCTTGTACGCAGGTATGAGGAGGAGGGGATCATACCCACCATGGATATGGACCACCTAGATCTAGATGTGGCTGCGCCTTGCCATCAAAGTCGCCCCCAAGGGCCGTGCAGGGAGAATCTTCTCCCCATCCGAACATACAATTGTTTTGAGAGATTGACACTAGAACTCCTTGAAAACTCCCTTCCCTGCACCGAGAAGGTAGGGGATGTCCAGGTTGGACCGGTCGGAGTCCTGCTCTATGGGCTCTCGGTGAGGGCTCCCACTAGACTGTGTTAGTGTCGTTGCCCGGTTCCTCGAGCCGAGGCGCAGGTAAGCCACACACATGCACTGCCGGCTCTGGTTCAACTTTCGGGTGCAAATGGAAGACGGCGCCTGCCGTGGGGCATGAACATCAGCGACTACTATGGCCCAATCCACCGCTGACTCATATCCCCAACTCCCAGCATAAGTTGAGTAGAGGTAGTTATATACCCGACCTAGATTGAGAACCCAACCGCCCCACGGGCAAGCTGGTTCAACTCTCTCGGTCGCTGTAAGAGGCAATGACCACTGCAGACCAATCCACAGCAATTCCACCCAGTCCGTAGGCACACTCCGTACTACCACTACGGAAGGTGTGGGACCTCTGTGCTTCCAACCTCGGCATGGAGGTCTGCCTCATGCCACCTTCATCCCAAGTGAGGGTCTTCCCCATGACAACAATGCTCTAGATGGGGGTCTCTCCCGTGCTCACTACACTGCGTATGGGGTCACACCCCTATAGCAAACCACAAGTATGGAGACATTGCACGTCTAGTAACTTTCTTACATTGAAGTCCTCCCCGCGTCCTCGAACCAGCCAGTGAAGGTCCTCCTCGTTCCAGCGATTGGAGGTGTGGAGGCCAACTTCACATCACCAATGCCTAGTACGGAGGTCTTACCCATGATCATCTATAAAAGTATGAGGACCTTACTCACACTGATGTAGTCAGGGGATGTGAGAAAGATGGTCCTACCCATGCTTCTATTGCTCCAGCACTTCCCGCGATGGTCCACCATGTGTCCCTTTTGACATTTGCCCTGGAGATCCTCGCCTTGCGGCCCACCCTTGCGGGAGCTATCTCCGCCCCAGCACATGTATGGCAGAAGGACCTCCTCATGCAGAAAGTGGTCCTTTCCCCAAAGAGCCACCTAGGTCCAGGAGAGCAGGTGGTTGCCACCGCAAGAGAAATTTTGAGGAGGGCTGGATAGGAATTAGACTAGTCAGCTTCTCAGACTCCGAGGCAGAGTATGACTCGGCGCTGGAGCCCTCCCCTCAGTCCTCCGAGTCAAGGTATGGGTTAAGAATGAGGCGCATCAGCCTCCTACTTCCGGAATGCAAGGTCCAAAGGATCAATATCTCCCTTTGAAGGTATATCCAGGAGGACAATAACCTAGCATGTCCCGAGGGACCAACCATGCAGTCGCCACAGTCATCTCTGGAAGCGGCCTCTTCCTTAGTTAGAGACTATGGAGAGCTATTTAAGGGTTAATGGCGGAAGATCCGCGACGTAGCCCGCACTCAGCAGACACCGATGCTGCTTTAGGATATTTGGCTGCTGGTCCATCCTATCGTGATATAGAGACAATGTCGCTAAAATCCTCAGTGGAAAGATGAATATTCGGCGACCAGTCAGCCCGCTCGTCTTATTCTCCACCGGTTAGCCCGCCGTCCCGGCGGTCTGCCTCAGTTCCAATGCTAGTTCCTCAGCCAGCCCTAGATGAAGAATGGGGTAATCAAGGGCCAGAAACTAAATCTGAGTTAAAGAGCTTCTAGACCATCCTTATAGCGGGCCACTTCTCTGAGACATTTTGGCCGGGTGCAGGACCAAATTTTTGTGTTTCGGAATCTCTCACCACAAAAGAGTTTGAATGTTTCTGCCAGACCCTCTGGGTGACTCAAATCTGTCTTTACCACTAGCATGTCTCTTATCACAGGATCCAAGTGCTCCATGAAGTCATCGGCAAACAATGTCTTCTGGTTGACCTAGCCACACTCCCCATTGTCCCGCACCTTGAGTCACCTGGTCACCACAGGGCCCTCCAACAACAATGCGTTCAGAGTATCCAGGACTCCACAAGGTTATTAAGGAGAATAAACCCAACATGCATGTTCGTGGCTAGGGGAAGTACACTTCCCTCCTCTTCAATGCTATTTTCTTGCATCCTGACTCGCTGGGTGACATTAAGGACATGCCCTGAGATGAGTTGAGGACAACATGACTGATCTGTTGGAAGGGGGAAACGATCTGGAACTTCTTGATGAGAACGTCCTCCCTGAGGATGTTTTTCCACTACTGGACCCATTGGGGAGGATTACTCATAAGAAGAGGAACCTATTTGGTCTCCATGCACCCACCGAGGCATTGGTTCTCAGCCAGAATTCTTGTATGGGAAAAGATAATGTCGGAGCTTTCAAGCACTCTAACCCATAAGCATTAGTGTAGAATATGAAGGAGGACCCCGAGAATGCCACATTTCACTAGCAGCTTACTGAGAAGAAAAATTTGGTCAGCAAACTCCTGGATGATCGCATTGGAGAGAGACGACCAGACTACAATGATCCTAGGCCGGGGCAGTGAGGGTAGGAACAACTTCCCCTTGGTGAGCTACCCCCAGGCAACCCAGATCTCGTCGCTCCCGCAGATAGGGTGGAAGCCAGATATCATAGAAACAAAGAACTGTATGACTCGCAAAACCATATCGAATGCAGAGAAAATCCATGAAACTCTTCTCAGGCTCCCTCGGCCGCCACAAGTGTCGCTCCACGAGCCGCTGATCTTGTCTACCACATTGAAGTACCCGGCAATGCGGTTGTGGGTAGGGACTCCCATCAAGATAGGGACCCCCATCTATATGATGGAATAGAGGCACTCATTGCCCGCCTAGAGGAATTTTAAATGCGAAAGGTGGTCATCCCACCAGATGGAATTCCATAATCATCATGTGTGGATGATATTCCAACACCCCCGGGATTCGGAAATCCCACCTTCTCCACATTTAATGGAAAGGGGGACCCGCCGCACCACCTGGCCCACTTCATCTCAAGTTGTGGGCCTATTTTAGGGATTCCAATGCATAAAGAGGCCACCAAGATCTGATGTTTTTTTAGACACTAGAGGGGCCAACATTCATCTAGTACAACCAAATCCTCATCAGATCCATGACCAGCTGGGATGACCTTCGCATGCAATTCCTTTTCCAGTTCAGTTTAACCACCCAGAAATTGAGTATTGTAGACATCTTTAAATGAAAACAAAGGCCTTATGAGTCAGTCATAGACTTTATCTCCCAGTGGGAGGGGCTCACATAATCCATTGATATGCCACTGACTGTGAAAAAATTACTGAAGATGGTCATAGGGAATGTCAAGACGGAGTTAGTTCCTTATCTGATCACCCATTACAATCCTAGTGGGTTCCGAGACTTCTCATATAAGTCCTAGCAGCTCGAAGAAGCTCTACAATAGGCTAGCCAGGCATGTCTATTTCCCCCTGTAATCCCATCAAGGAGGGACGTCAGAGCCGAACCCGCCGCAGTGGCCTAGATAGAGGCCCTCAAGAAGCTAGAATTGCTACCAATGGAGCCAGCACCGCAACCCCTCAGAGGTCCGCCACCATGGGCAAAGCTTCTATCCCCGCAGTGACTGCCTCAAAATCGGTAGGTGCCTCAGCATAACGCGCTACTAGAACCTAGGCAAGATGATCTAGTTCCGCTTCCTCGGTAGGCCCCTCTGGCCCCACCTTAGGGTCAGGCTTTTAGAGCCCCCTTTCCTGATAGAAGAAATAAGACCTACTCATTCAATGAGGCTCAAGTCCTTGGATACATCCGCAGTGCCTTAGAGAAAGGAATTGTACAACTGCTAGAGTGCAGAAATCCAGAAGAGGAAAATCTCACTGATCACCCCAACTACTTCCCTTATCACTAAATCCTAGGGCACAACCTCATTCAATTCTATTTTTTCAATGAATTGCTCCAAGATCAGATTGAAAAAATCATAGTTATGTTAGGACCGGCCCCGACACAAATATAGGGTGTCTTTGTGCGGTCAGATAGTAGTAGAGACAACGAAGGTGAGTGGCAGCAGGTTTCTTACCGCAGGTCTCTGAAGTATAATGACTGGATGGCCCGCAATGCGGTCTCCTACGCCATGGAATTATCCGAGCACACCTGAATCAGCTGGAGTCTTTAGAATCTTCAGCCACCATTCTGCATCATCATCTCATCCATCATATTCCTAGAAGAGCAAGAATTTGCGGCACAAGAAAAAGAAACGTGCCCCGCCAATCCCATCAACATCCCGCACTCTCATCGACTTCATTCCCCCTGAGATTGGGATTCCAACTTGAATATGCCCGGTAGTGGATGATTTGTAATGTGATAGTCAACGGTACACTTCAGTTAACACTGTGGAGTTGGTAAACCACTATATTACTCCCGGTGAGGGGGAGTACCAAGAGATCCTCCCCAACATCCCCAGCCGACGCCAACATTAGCGGGGCCATTACTATATGGGCTGTTAGGGCATATCAGTTGGCACCTCCAGCCAAGTCATTCATACCACTGAGACCATAAAACATTCCCATCGTAGAACTCAGCACACACAGCCCCTTCATCTGGTGTCGCCAGGCAGGCCTCTACCATTGTTTGTACTACTGGATCAGGTAGAACCACTTTGTCCATGTTGCGACCACCTTTTCCCCGCTACAAGATGATCTCATCTGTCTGGTCCTTATCAGGAAGCTACTCTCCTGTCTTCGAGTAGTGAGCAGTGGGATATACCCAGTACCAGTAAGCTACGGGTCCGACCGACAGGGCCCGCCAAGCCATTTATCATAGAGAAGATCCCTGAAAGAAGAATTTTGTGCCTGGAACAGAAGTATTATGTTTTCAAGAACCTCACCAGCAACCCAGCAAGGCTTTCCATCCTTGAATATCTTTTCCTGTCACTAGATATGTGTGAAACACTCGCCTAGGATTTAAGAAGCCCCCTCTAGTTTGATACATAGGTATCAGCGGCAGAGGATTTCTGTGCTGAAGTGTATGATAACACTGAATGTCAGGCGGTGATTTCATTCTTGGGAGAAGATGAAGTCTCCCCCATACAGGGGCACATTCCCCCATTGTACATCACATGCCAAGTTAACAGTGTGGAAGTTCGTCGTTGTGTCATCCACTTTGGATCTGGGATCAACCTTATCCCGACACGGATGCTGCAGAAGACAGGGTTATTCAAAGATGACCTGACTCTCTCTAATTTAAGAATCATGGGATATGACAGGACAGAGCAGACCCCGGTCGGGAAGGTCCATTTGGAGATAAATTTTGGCTCCTAGTTACTAGCACCGAGTATATGGTTGTCTCCCAGGACCCCGCATATAATGCATTAAGGTGTAGTCCATGGCTCCACCTGCACACAGTGGTCCCTTCATCATATTATCAATTCCTGAAGTACTCCCTTAATGGTCGATTGGGCGTACTCCAAGGTGACGTGTCTCCTTTTGCCTCTTGTGAAGCCCACTATTTGGACGCTGAATATTACAAGAGAAAGGGTAAACAAGTCCATAAAAGTGAAGTTGAGCCCGTCACTGCTACGACCGACCCTTAGGCAGGCCTGATTGACACCTACGTCTTCTTAATCCATCGGTTGGAGGCCAAAACCCCTTATATGGGGAAATGTTTTGTCATTTCCGGGATAATGGGAAACCATTCTCCCAAATCACGGTGGATTCGGGATATCACTTCGTCTTATTATACGAATTAGGCCATAGTGATACTGAATCCTCCAACTCCCATCAAGTATCGGGGCGTCTAGCTCATGGAAACGACGGTATGTCATACTTCTCTATTTCGGCAGGCTTGAATAAGTTGTCTCTGGCCAACGTTCCATTAATGCTTTGATATTATCAAGTGTGGACCCTTGGGCCAGAGACCATATGGGATCGGGTCGACAGCCTTCGTTGTTATGGTCTCAGTTGCGTCGGTGTTCCCCAATGCAATAACCACTATCGCTCAAGCTGGTACAAGCCTCCCATCAGGGTCTGGTAACTCATAATCAACTTCCCTCGTGGTAGATACCTTTATAAGTGCAGAAGATGATTAAAAAGATGCCCTCCCTGCCTTTGAAGAAGTCACCTCCTCCATGGTCAACGAGTTGGTACAACAGAACCTTGGAAGCAAGGAAGACCGTAGACCAATGTTGGTCAGGACTGCCATGCCCCCCAAGGAGCAGCAGCGGTACTTAGACATCTTTAAAAAGTACCGTCATGTGTTTTCCTAGAGTTACGATCAGATTCTATGACTAGATCCTCAAGTAGTCGTCTATTTCCTCGTTCTTCCGTGAAATCATTGAGGGTTCATACAACCTCCCAGAAAGATGAATCTATTACATGACACCATGGTTTAGGGCGATGTTAACAAACTCATCAGGGCCAACTTCATTTACGAGGTCCAGTACCCCAAATGGCGGGCCAACATTGTACCAGTCAAGAAGAAGAATAGATAGATCAGAATCTTTATCGACATTCGCGATCTCATTCTCCATTGTTAAAAGGATGATTTTCCCCTTCCAGTTATAGAATTTTTGATCGATGCTACTTCTAGTTCCATTCCCTCTACTTCATAGATGGTTACTCTATATAATCAGATCTGGATGGCCCCTGAGGATGAAGGTTCCACTGCATTCAAGGCGCCCTATGGTTCTTTCTATTACCAAGTTATGCCCTTCGTCCAAAATAATGTAGGTTCCACCTATCAGCGGGCCATGCATGTCATATTCAAGGAAATCCTTAGTACATTGATGGAATGCTATGTGGATTATCTGGTTGTCAAATCTCACCGGTGCAAGGAACATCTCAAGGTTCTTGATAAAGTGTTTGGCTTCCTTTGTTCCCACCACATGAAGATGGACCCATTGAATTTTGCTTTTGGGGTCTCCTATAGAATGATTTTTGGCTTTGTTTTCAGGAACTGGGGCATCGAGATAGACCCAAAGAAGATCAAGGCCATCAGCCAGATGACTCCCCTGAGTAATATTCGGGAGCTTCAAGGTTTCCAAGGCCACTTCGCCTAAATATGCCGATTCATTGCGAATTTGGCTGGCATGTGTAAGACCTTCTATCGGCTCATGAAGAAGGGAATCAATTTTGAGTGGGATAAGGAGTGCCATACTACCTTTGAGGAAATGAAAGAGTATTCACTCCAGTCTCCAGTCCTGATACCACCCGTCTCTGGGAAGCCGCTAGTCCTCTATGTCACATCCCTAGAATGGTCCCACGATGCCCTACTCGCCATGAAGATCAATGAGGGGTCATAGAACATCCTCTACTACCTTAGCCACTTGATCCCCAATACGGAGACTATATACTCCCCTATCGAGAAGAGCTTCCTTGTGCTCGTGTTTACCGTACAGAAATTTCGACATTACCTGCAACACCATGAGGTATAGCTGGTGTCCTGAGTAGACTCGTTGATGTACATCGTATGTCGTACCATGTTGACTGGACAACTAGCTTGGTGGGCGGTAATCCTCCTGTAGTTTGACATCAGGTTTGTGCCTCAGAATGATATCAAGGGACATGCGTTGGATGATTTCCTTACTACCCATCCAACATCTGATGACCGGTCCTTGGACTTGTATTTTCGTGATGAGGTAATCCTCTCAGTCAATCTAGTTGTCCTGTGTTGGAAATTGCACTTTGATGGTGCCTCCTGGAGCCCCACCAGTAGGAGGATCAATGATCCTCGACATAACAGTGTAGGAATGGGTATCATTTTTATTACCCCAACACAAGCCATTATAATATATTCATTCCTCCTGTTGGAAGGCTGCACCAAAAATTAGGGGGTGTATCAAGCCCTCATTTCTGGCCTCGAGCTGGCCCTCGAGTTTGACGTGCCCCATTTTCATGTCAATGGGGACTCCGAGATAGTCAGTAAGCAGGTCAATGAAGACTATGATGTTAGGATTCCATGGATCATACCATTGTTAGAACGCACTCTCCAGCCAATGGCCCAGTTCCCTTCTCGTCCAGAGGTTACCCTTGTCCCTCAGTCACAGAACGGTCGAGAAGATGCTTTGTCCATCTTAGCTTCATCACTTGCAGAGCCCGAACAGGAAGATCTGATTATCCACATGGAACATTGGAGAGTCATATCTCCTATTACCCCGGATGGAGATAACAGCCCACAGGTAATCCATCTTACCGTCGGCGCCTCTCCATCAAGACCCCCAGGTCGTCTGGATGCAGTGATCGAATGGATTAACTACTGGAGGAAACCCTTTGTTTAATACCACCAACATGGTAATCTCCCATCAAACCGGGCTGAGAACGAGTGAATCTGATGACACACGCCGCATTTTATCCTCTAGAGTGGTCCCGGCCTTGATCCAATCCTCTATAAGTGAGGATTTGATGGTGTCATCCTCCGTTGCATTCAGGGGGTTGAGATCCCACATGTCATGCAAGAGGTTCATGCCAGATCCTTCGATGCCCATAAGTTTGGGCCAAAACTACATCACTATATCTGGGGATTAGGGTATTTTTTTCCCTCCGTGATCCACGACTATATCGAGTTCTCCATGAGGTTACATGCATGCCAAGTTCATGGTAACTTTTTTCATTGTCCATAAGAGCCTCTCCACACAACCATGTACTATTGTCCCTTTGATGTCTAGGGATTAGCTCTCATAGGACCATATCCACCTGTAATGGCTCGCCAAGGCCGGTTCATTCTAACAGCTATGGATTTCTTTTCCATGTGGGTTGAGGCAGTTCCGCTCAAGGAAGTAAAGGCACATTCTATCATTGACATCATGAGTTCTAATATCAACCATCGATTTGGAGTTCCTAATGTTTTCTTCACCAATAAAGGAACCATATTCTGAGCAGTCGAGTTGAAAAAGTTGTACGCCAAGTACAACATTTTCTCTAACCTTACCTACCGCTATCACACACAAGAGAATGGGTAGATTGAGGCATTAAATAAAACCCTCTCTAACATCCTGCAAAAAATGGTTGGTCATAACAAGAAAAGTTGGTCGGATAAGCTCCCCAATGCCCTATGGGATTATCGGATGACGACTTGTCATTCCACCCAGGTGACCCCAAATTCTCTGGTGTATATAACTGAGGTAGTCCTGCCCATCGAGATTCAGTTTCTCTCATTGTGCATAGTGGTCCATGACCAGCAAGCGTCGGATAGAGTAGCTGAAATCCGTCCAACTGAATTGGAGGCACTTGACGAGAATAGGCTTCTTGACCTACAAAATATAGAAATTCATCAGAGAAGTAGGGCTTGAGCCTTCATGGAGAAGGTTCACATCCACTTTCTCCTGCAAGGTCACATGGTACTGGATCTGAGAATGACAATGATCCCCTGTAGGAAACCACCCAAGATGGAGCCAAAATTGGAAAGACCTTTCATTGTTCATAATTTTTCTACCAATGGAGCATACTCACTGGTGAGCATGAATGGTGAGCATATGACTCCACCCACCAATTCCATGTTCCTCAAACAATACTTTTCCTGTTAAAATACTGGTCTTGCACAACCTTAAACTGTTGGTCCAGCACGACCTTAAACTGGATGGTCCCGGATGACCCTAAACTGCAGGATAGTCTAGCATGACAATAAACTACATAGTCCAGCATGATGTTAAACTGCTCACTCCAACATGACTTCAAACAGTACCATTTTGTGTGACATTAATCATCTCACAGTCCATCATGGCGTTAAACTTCATCTTCATAAACTACTTGTGGCTTGATTCCCATCTTTATGGGATACATAGGTCCGCCTGAACATTTATATTTCGGGTCCAGCCACATCTCTTAGAGATATCCTGGTGACCTAGGCCCCTTGGCCTGTTCACTTACATGAGAGGGATATATAGGTGTGGTACACGGTTATGCTCTCCTTCACGTAGGGTTTGTGTCAACTATGCCATGCCCCCTTTCTCCTCAGAGTTTGTCGTCTATTTGTTCTATAATCATCTATGTGAATAGGCTGCTCTCAATTTGATCCCCTCGACCCTTTGCAGTGGTTCAACAATGTGTCCAAGAGTACTCTAGTATAGGACTTGGAGTGTATGATTCCACTTGAGCAAGTTCCATTCAATTTTCAGGCTTTTTGTTCCCCTTCATTTGGGTCCCCATTATCTTTCACACCCGATGGGACCCCTAAAACGGCATGGATGCTTGGACTAAAGGCTCTCCTACCATTATGGACCAACTTCCCCAAGGGTTTCATACAACAAATCGATACATGTCCCACATTCAGAATATGGTAAGCGGTCGATGCCCATTTTTTGTCCCTATTTCAGGTTAATGCAATAGAGATGTTGTGTTGCGAACATGGTCAGCAGTAATCCTCTGTCACCATGCCTGCCCCTTCAGGCCTGGAATGTTGCTTACAAGATTCCCATTATGTTCCACTACATCATGTCTAGGTATAATTTCGACACCCTTGGCACTATCCCTCAGTGCACCTCCGCACGTCCGGGGGGACAAAGCTGCAACACGACGTTCTTTGAGGCTCCCACAGTCCATGCTCTAATACCATAATCTAAGGTCTTCTCTAAGAACAATGTTCGACTTGATTCTCATCCTCATCGGATATGTAGGATCACTCGGACAATGCGTTTCCTGGTCCATCTCAACTAGGATCTAGCTTCTTCTACCCCTTATCCTCTGACCCTTACTGGCCTCTTGGCTTGAGGCTCCATTCTCAGATATGTGCATGGTGATGATGTGGATCTTGTACTCATTCACATCGGGTATGCATTATCGTGTCATGCGCATTCCTTCATGTCCATGCCATATGACTTTAAACTGTTCCATCTGGTCCTATCACATAACCCTAAACTGTGATAATATTGTCACAGTTGCACGACGAAAAACGGCACCTCATTGTGATAACGTCATCATAGGGGATATCACGTTGGATATTAGTAGTCCACTATACAACTTGTCAATGCCATCATATGGATTTATTCCCTTCTATATAGGATATGTAGGAATGCATGTGCACCCAACTCCTGGGCATAGCCTAACGATCATTTTCAGTCCCTCGACCTAAAACCTTCCCAGGGAACACATGCTCATTTTGACTTCATCCTCATTCACCATAGGTTGTATGAGTTACATCGCCATGTGTCTCCTGGATTTCCTATTGTCCATGGTTTGAGCTCTAACACCTTAAACTAAGACCCTTTCCAGAACTATGTATGGATTGATTCCCATATTTATGGGATACGTAGGAACACCATGAAATTTCTTCTCGGGTCCATCCCTGGGAATCACAAATCCCATCCTTTCTCACTGTTGTCCACTTGGCCTGACCCCTTGGGGAGTTGTGTAACAATAGTATTTTCCCCGAAGAAGTTTGGGATGCCCCAAAATGACATTGAGAAGTGACAAATCCCTCACCAGAGAGGTCCTATCTAAAAGTAGGAATGATCCATGATCAGATTAATGTGCCAGCCTAATGTACATCCACCATGGTGTTGTAATTTCAAGAGTGTTGGATTATATTCGAACAAACCAACACATCACATTCCACGCTTTGTGTTCCATTTACTCCAACCCTCATCCACTTTCAGGTCTGAAGGTACCCCCTAATAGTATAGATTCTCGGATTATTGTCCGCCTGCTATCCTGGGCCAATGTTCCTAAAGACTGATGGAAGATATTTTGAGTTAGGTCCCATTTTTCGAAAATTATCAGGGTCAGACCTCATTTTTCCCCCATTTCTGGCTAACACAATAGGGATGATGTGTTTCGAACATGGTCAACAGTTGTCCTTTATCACCATGGCCCTCCCATAGTTTTATGACTTTGGGGTAACGTGATTCAAATTTTTTTCATTCCCCTATGTTCAGACTGATTCTAATGCCCATAGGATTTCCAGGCTCGTGTGCTAGATCACATTGAGAAAACGATAAATCAATTGGCCTGAGGTCCTATTACTTTTATTGGGACTCCCTCTTCTCCTTGGAAATCCGAATTCGAATCTTGAATGCCCAAAGCACGGTTGACACTCCCATGATCAAACGAACTGAAAGTAGAAGCATCCCTTATTTCTCACATCGTGTATATCCTACGTGAGCTTAGGAATGGATTTATATTAATTTAGGGATTATGGTTGAGTGCGTTAAACCAAGGAGACAAGTGAATAAATTTTTCCATATACAATGTTCATAATAAGAAGCAGTAAAGAGAAATAATTTTATGGGTTCGTCCAAAAAAAGGCCCTTAAGGGTCAGATTCCTGGATTGATCATTCCAATGACTCTACCTTTTGGCTGGTGGCCTCCAGGACTACATCCCTTCCCCTTGGGACCCTCTCTTCATCAGTCACCACGAAGTGTAGTTTGTTGACCCTAGCCCTTGCCCGCGATGGTTCAGTTTGACGTTCAGTCATCTGGTGACTCGCTTTCCCACGTTTCTATTGGGCGTCTTCTAGCTAGGCCCTCAACTTGTCCACAAGATCAGAATAGTTTGCATTGAATATCTACTTTCTCTCGCCAGTTCTTCAAGGTGTTGGACCACCTGCACTGCCTTCAAAAATGCTCGGGTACTCCCCGACTTTGCCTGACACTAGGAGACGTCGGAGTGTCGGCTGCTCTCGCGCATCTTCTCGGCCATGTAGTCATGAACTGTCAAGTGAAGTAATTGAGCATTTTCCCCTCCTGCACATAGGAAACACAACAAGGTGTGGAGTGATCCCATCAGCTTTAGCCATTCTTCCTGAGGCTGACTAAGAAAAATCCTGATGCCTTCCACCCTTTGCACCAGTTCATCTGGCTCTCCTCAGCCACTTACGAGTCTGAATAATCAATCTCCTTGGGATAAGTGGGATGATAGACAAGAAAAGTAGCCAACGTGAAAACAACAATATCTTACTCGGATATTCCTCCAAGGAGGTTTGGCTCTTCAGCGTCTGAGAAACCTTCCTCTCTCACCTTGACCCTAGTGTCACCATCGTCAACATCCGGCCCTACCCCGAAAGCAGCACCGCTAGTGTCCACCACTCTCTGATCACCAATTGTCGGGGCCAACTCGGTTTGGGGGTCATGTCCTAGATAGGGCGGTACATTTTCCATTGAATCACTCATGGATGGTCTGGGCTCAGCATCCCGATGAGCCTCCAATGCTGTGATGACTGTACTGACAAAGACAACCCTAATCAATTGAGTCCTCTGATGGTAAGTTCCAGTATCAAAGTAAGGAACTTACAAGAACCAAAGGTAGCAGCCTCCATTGTTCTGGCCACTACAAGAGTTGTCATAGTGGGGGATCCCTCATCACTCATCAGTTCAATAATGGGCATCGGTGCCTCAACTTGTTCTATTAGCGCTGCCCCCCCTCCTTCAATTGGAGACTCTTGATCAGCACCAATATGATCCAGTTTAAGATAAGGAGGGTGGATTGAGGATTTCAAAGGATATCCGATAAATGAAGAGGATAGATGAGGGTTGAACCATACCTCGATTGGATAAATCACTTCTATATCAGAGATGATGATCTCGCCACTCTCCTGGTGAATCCCTTGGTTGGATGGCCCTTGAGACCCTTCACCTCCGAGATCCTCTTCTCCATCATCTTCACCTTATGCATCCTCCTCTTCTGTCTCTCCACCCTCCGACTCATCATTGTTGTATTCATCTTCTAATGAGAATTTTTTCGGATCATGCTACAGGCCGAGCATCACATTCACCATGAAGGAGGGCTCCACACTCCGAACCCATTGGCATGCATACATGTCCATGGCCATCATATTCTCATACCAATGATGAAAGTTCACTCTGTAGACAGCCCAAACAAGCCCGACATCTGGTAGCCGGATCCCATCTCACACTATCTTCTGCTAGAGGGCTTCAACACTCACCGACTACCACAGCGTTAGCCAAGACGACCATAGTGACAGGAAGATTGCATCGTGGTAAGGTTGAAGGAGATATCTTATTTGCTACCTGAGAAGTTCTCTGCCCGCTCAATGGGACCCACCACGAGGCGATGAGGGCGTGGCCCTGCCATGCGAAACCCTCACTGCTGAAGTCCCTGCCTATTTGGGCCCCGTTGTCTGGTGTGATTTTGGCCTCCTTCCTCCAACGACACTCTTCCTTCTCTATCGTCTCCCATGTTCCACACTGGTGACCTAGAGTTTCCGAACTCGCTTCCACAAAGTCCCCTCAGGCTATGCCATGAACCAATGTTCGGCATACTCGGTGGAGAGGCCAGCATCTCCTCTGGTGGGATGAATGGTGATGATGTCGCCGGAGCCATATGTCCTGGACATCAGCCACATATGGTGAAGAACACATGATTCCTTTCTTCCCAGACATCTATGTATACTATTTTCGGTATCTGCTGGAGGGACCCAGACTGCCTGATGATCCTAGATGGCATATAAGCCTCTTAGAAGATCTTCCAATCAATCTGGGCCACATGCACCCCACCTCTAATGCCCTAGAAGTACTCCCTCTTATTTAGTGAGAATTTCACATTGTCTATCATCTGGAAAGTGGGGGTGGAGAATTGGTTGAAATAGAAGTCGGCATGATTACCAATTATGATCCGTACTCCTTCCTCATTTATTATTAGTGGAATGACCCCAACAATGTTCAGTAGGGAAGGTCATACACCATTACCTGGAGGATGGATGACATTAGAGAAGGTATATCTACCGCAATGAGCCGCAACCAAGAAATAGATGTTCTGGAAGGGGTCACATGTTCTCCTAGGTGACCCCCTCTCAAAATGCGTCCCAAAATGGATTATATATGAGCCATCACAGGGACCCCCATATTGAACTTTTTGTTAGCAGCCACGATGCCAGCCATCACCAGGGTCATTGGAAGGACTCCCATTGTTTCATCCCTCACTGGTAAGATCCACCCACTCCGGAATGTGGCAAGGAATATGGAGTGCCAAACATTCGGGTCCCGACTCTCATCTATGATGTAGCCCCTTGACTGATAGTTCCTCGCCTATAGGATCCTTCAGTATGATCCTCTCTTGCTCCTATGTGCCATAGTTGGACGCCGTCTCCCTCTCCCTGGCATCTGGACTGCCGGATCTCTTTCCAAAAATTGGCTAAACCATTCCTTGTAAGTGATGTCCCTCAGGAAATCCAGCCTCTCTTTTCCCAGCTCTAATATGTTCCATGTTAGCGTGGGGATTCATGATCCGTCTCCCCAGGTGCCCATTGGTGAATGGAATTCATCATATTGGTGGCCCTCCATAGTGATACCACGATTTAGTGAATGTCCCAAAGACTGATGCCAACTTTCCCATGATGAAGATGGAAGGTATTGATATCCGGGGACCATGAAGTAAATAGCTATGGCCCAAGCTCGTGCTGGTGGTAGAAGTGAAATTAAGACTTCCACACCGCCTCAAACAAGGCAATATTTCGTAGCTCAGCACCAAATTGGTCACATGTATGGTGAACCCAGTATATCCAGACCCATTCACTAGTGAAGTTGCCTCCGGATCGCACGTCCCCATCCTATAGCCATCCTTTAGCCTCGTCAGTGATGCTCTGACGGAAGGTTCTTGCGTAGAGGGTCGGGGAACTCTCCGAGACATGGTCATTCATTAAAATGGTCCCAGTCCAAGGATTCAGGTTGTAAACATCCATTTTTCTAATTTCTCTAGAAGGATGACCATTTTTTGTGATGTTTTATCAGGGAAGGTCATCCTCAAGGGTCACCCATGATGGCGGAGTATCAACATCAAAACCTAGCAATGGGACCTCCTCCAAAATACTGAAGTCCCATAGTGTCAGATTGTTGGACCGGGTTTACTCCTTTTGGGTGGGGGTTATCATATTGAAAAGGTTATGGTTATTGGAGACAATATTTTGGGCACCATAAACCTTAGAGTTGGAGAAAATTTCATCCCTTCAAGAAGCGACTTATCCCTCATCATCTTGGTTTGCTCCAAATTCTTCTGACAAGGGCTTGAGTAGTTGGTGTGAAATATGATAGGATGGTGCGGAAAATTAGAGACAGTCACAAAATATCAGGATGCGGTGCAAAAAATCCCGAGATTGAAAATAAAACAACAAATGATCTCGTTGGTATTGCATGCAACTAGAGAGATTCTTGATGCAAGACTAGAGAAATTCTGGTGCACAAGAGATTGGAGCTTTTTGCGTAAGGAAATTCATACGGATCATGGGACTTGTTGTGACTTTTTATATGCAGAGCATGGTTTACATGCTCGCGCAAAAAGTGGATTCCGTGCCTCTTGGGTTTTCTGCTCCGCTCTAGGTTTTTAGGACGTGTGGACATCACAGAGTTCTGCATTTCAGTGTTTCCCTCAGAATTTGACCGTTGCGGCTACTCACCGATCCGATTCCGATGGGGGCATTTGTAGATGCCGAAAAATGATAAATGGATAAAAAAGGATTCCAAACCACAAAGAGAAGTCATATTCGGATCTGGGGACCTAGTCTGGGGGGCCTGGAGAAGTCGCGGGAAAAAATTCATAATTTCACAAAAAAAATATGCCATGTGTGGAAAGCTCCGGGATTCACGAGAGTACTGTGGTGGGGGCGCAGAAACTTTTTCTCCCCAGCCCCGCATGGTTGACATTTCGGGCCGTCGACATTGGCGTGCAATTATTTCGCACCGACCTATTTTCCATTCCCTCGAACACCTATACATATAAGTCGAACCCTTCGAGTTCTGGGCATAAGAATCTGAACCGGCTCTTGTGTGCGAAATTCGCCTTCCAAGCTTGCAAATATGGATTTCAGGTACAGTTACTTTCACACCAAGTTTCCCCAGGGTCAGTCTTCATGCAAGATCCCCTTGGTTTAGACTGAATTCCAATCCCTTCAGGGTGCACCCCTTGCACGTAATCCCTTCCACTTGCGCGCAGGCAGGCCAATTGAACGCAATCCCCTTCAATTGCACGCACCCCAGTCATTGCGCGCAGTCTCTCCAAATTGTGTGCAATTCGTACACCATTCGTGAGATCCTTTCTATTTGTGCACAAAGCCTCATCTCCATTTATGCGCAATCCTCACTGATTTCGCGCCAACCCATTTTTCTTCGCAAAATGATACTTATTTCGTGCTCCACCCTCAATGGTGGCACATAACTCTCTGGGAACACTCAATCTGGTGCTCCTCGACTACCTCTTCACTTGTGTCCCCCGTACTCCTTGGGCATACCATTTCACGAGTGTTTGATGTTCTTCTTATAGATGCAATTTGCGGGTGTCTCTCATGCCTCGGGTATCCACATAATACACAACTATCCCATACAACCTTCTAGGATCGTACGAAGTAACTTTAAAGTCCCTTGGACGGTTCTTCCCGTTGTGTTGATTTGCCTCATGGTTTTCACATTGGCATGCTAACGGCTATTGCTTCTTTTCATAGCCACACTAACATGGACCCCTTGAGGGTTCTCTATATGACACCCCCTCGTCATGGATTTTCCTGTCCCCTCTCTACACCAAGGAGCAGAGGGTACCTATTATGTACATCTTAGGGGTGCGGAGTGAACCCACCTCGTCAGAGCTGCAGGAAGTTAAACATCCAAGATCCAACATCCTCAGCACGTGTCATTAAACTGTGACCTCACCCCGTGCCTCGCACAAAGGGTACCCCACCTTGGATATTCTCCACGCCCACTCATCTCCACATGGATGGGATCACCCCTCACAGGGGATGATATCCCCCTTATTGGAGTGGAGTTTGTCCGTAGGTAAAGTGAATCCACTTTGGATTAAGCCGCTAGCTTTTCCTGCTAAAGGAAGCATCCCTACTCCTCCTTTAATATTCGGTCCTCAGGGCTAGAGAAGGGCATGATAGGGAATAATGCTTTTCCCTTCTTCGGTCCCAAATCCCTCTCCCACTGCGCTTTGTTGCCATTGGGCCTATATCCTAGAGTATGTCCCGACTTCTCGGGCTGCTAACCACGCATAAGCCCCTATTTCCTCTATGGAACTTTAATCATGCATAAGACGCACTCCCTTTCCCACAGACACATCTTTCACAACATGATCATCAGGTCACTTCTACCTCTTGTTTCTCACACCAAGCATGGCTCAACTGATCTTAGAGAAAGCACCGACCATGAAAAACACCACTAAGACCACCTCAGAGTGTAAGCCCCAAACATCCATCCCGAACTACGAGGACATTGATCCAGGTCAAGGCATTGTATGTAGGAAGCATCCATGAGGTTCAATGCCTCCAGTTGGGTTGTCTCAGAGTGTACGCCCCGAACACCATCCCAAACTATGAAGACATCGATCCATGTCAAGTCATGGTACATAGGAATCCACCCTGAGGTTCAAGCCCAAAATCCATTGGCCCCGACAGTCTCTGTGTCAGTCTACCAAGTCATATCCCGAACTACGAGGAATTTGATCCATGTCAGAGAAAGGTACATAGGAAGCCTACACGAGGATCAAGCCCACCACTTGGGAAAACTCAGAGTGTAAGACCCAAAAATCCATCCTAAACTACAAGGATTTTGATCCATGTCTATGCATTGTAGGTAGGAATCCTCCACGAGGTTTAATCCCACCACTTAAGCTGCCTCAGAGTGTAAGCCCCAAACACCATCCTGAACTACGAGGACATTAATCCATGTCAATGCATGGTACTTAATAAGCCTCCATGAGTTTCAAGCCCACCACATGGGCTGCCTCAAAGTGTAATCCCCAAACACCATCATGAATTATGAGATCATTGATCCATGTCAAGGCATGGTACGTAGGAAGCCTCCACGAGGTTCAAACCCACCACATGGTCCAACTCAGAGTGTAAGCCCCAAACACCATCCTGAACTCTATGGACTTTGATCCATGAGAAGTAACGGTATGTATGAAGCCTCCATGAGGTTCAAGCCCACCACTTGGGCCGCCTTAGAGTGTAAGACCCAAATAGCCAACCCGAACTACGATGACTTTGATCCATGTCAAGTCATGGTACATAGGAAGCCTTCACAAGGTTCAAGAAAGCCACATAGGCTGCCTCAGAGTGTAATCCCCAAACTCCATCCTGAACTACGGGGTCTTTGGTCCATTTCAAGTCATGGTACGTAGGAATCCTCCATGAGGTTAAATCCCCCCACATGGGCCGACTCAGAGTGTAAGCCACACCCCATATCCCGAACTACGAGGAATTTGATCAATGTGAAGACATGGTATGTAGGAAGCATCCATGAGGTTCAAACCCACCACCTGGTCGGTTCTACCACCTTCGCGTCAGGTTCTCCCTCATCCCGCATGACGTTAAACTGTATCCCCATCCTTAACTACATGGACATTGATTCCCTACCATCGGGATATGTAGGAAGCCTCTTTGAGGCTCATGCCCAACTTCACCGTCTCCCTTGTGATGGCTATATTTAATTCCCCTTCACATCATCACCAATCCGGATCTTCACCCGGGGTGAAACATCCCATTTGGATCATCCCACTGCACCCCCATTCCATCAAACAACATTCGGGAAGCCACCTGCATGATGGCCCCTGTATCGGTGTTCCCTCTAGGGGTTCCTCCATCTGATCCACCCTAATCAGTATTTCAATCTGTCTGATCTTTCTTCATTGGATGTTAAACTTGCGTCATACCATGTGTTAAACATCGGAAACTAAGTAAACCCTCATATACATGCCCATGGAATACGATTCCTCACATTCGATGTGGGATACCTCAGGATTCCAGGCCCTCGAGAAGCCCTATATTAAGGGATATAATATAGAAACGCCAATCCCCTAGCGTCCAGACATGCCAGGGATGCCCAACGTGACTATTCCCCTAACTAAAGGTTGTTTCCCTAACCGGACCCCATGGAATGTCTTGACAGAAGAAGTGTAATTAACGGGTGTCAATAAAGATATGGCGCCTGGAATAGTTTCACGAACAACGTCTTAAGTCTATGAGGGAGAACCGTATTAGGTGACGAGCTCTGAGGAGGAATCAATGGAAGGAAGACCCAACATCCCATCATCCTGTTTCTATCAATGAGAAGACGTACTTGAAAAGGGGAAGAATCTATTGCCTTTGGATATCGGGAATGCTGGGTAATAGCTGCGCGTCCTCCACATGACGGATGTACACCCCCCCAAAAAAGTGTCAGAAACAAATATGTTGTTTTTATTAAAAAAAATATATATATATATTAAATTGTTGGATATAATCAATAAATCCAAAAAAATAAGACTACATCAATGGTTGTATGACCACATATCTAACAGATCATTACGTAATTCCATGATAGTCAATAATATTCATTTTTATTTATCTATATCAATTGTATAATTATTGATCCATCATATAATCAATATTAAAAACACATTAAAGGTTATATTTACTTCAATAATATTTTTTCCATTATTCTCAACTTTTTTCTAAATCATTTTTTATGGGTTATTGGTACGATTCATCATTTTCATTCAACTCCTTAAGGAAAATGTATTATTTTATAATTATTAAATATTATAGGATTCTCTTAACTATTACGCCACTAATAAAATACTCAAATAACAAAATTTTTAATAGAAACATAAAAACATTAATTATTTCTATTATATTTTCTCATTAGTATAAGTGTGACCTTGATTCCTTCCCTTCTTTAGGATAAAATTGACTTGACTAATGTGGTATTCATTTTCAAGGATCCTCATATTATTCCTTTTAAATCATTAAATACTGAAAAATTATTTCTTATCCTAACAATTGTTTTCATTGTTACCTTTTTTCCACACATGAGAAAAAATAATTTTCCACTAAAGTATAAAAATATGTGTTTCCTTCCATAGTTATAACATGTGAAATTTACAGCTTTCTCTTACTACCTGAATGAATTTGTTTCCCAAATTTCCTCTTATTCTCGTGCCACTATATGAAGCAATAATACATAGATAATTAATTATTGGTATAATTATAACATTATATTATGTCTTAATATGATGTGAATTTTTATAAACTATTTCACTTTGAAATATTGGCATGAGTCCATTTAAGATGTAATAATTCTTACTTATGGGATCAAGTGCAATGGTGAGGTTCACATTCCTTCTCCTAGAAGGAGTTTATAAATGGTTAAATAATATATATTAGATTATATCATTATAAACCTTAACATATAATCCCAAATATTGTGAAATATTTATCATAAATTGAAAACGTTTTACATATCTAATATAATAATCATAAAGATTGGGTTTTTGAATGATCTACCATACATATAAAAAAATTATATCATAGGGTTTTCCGATATAATCTATTTTTTCCTAAATCTAGTTCACAAGTTCTTCCCAAAAATTTATATGATTTTAGTTATAACTCTCAGTCCATAGTTGCACAGTTATCATAACTTACTTTATTCCGTTGTAAAACATACAGGATTCAAATCTAAAAGGACTGAATAGTTTAACAGTTATGGAAACTCAGATTACATAAATGACATAAATCTTATACTGGGGAGAGAAAATGAAATATAATTCTTAATAAAACCAATAAAACTGATCCATTAATACTCAATCAAAGAACACATCATTAAAACATATTAAAAGAAGAAAAATAAGGGTGAGCTCAAAAGAACTGTTTGGTTTATATATAGTTGAACCAACAATAAATCAACAAACATAATCAGTATTTAATAGTAAATAACTAAAAACACATTCTATTTAAAAAACTGGATAATCCATAATCAATATGTAAATGTAAATAATATAAAAGAAATTCAATTTAATTAACAAAATAAGGCAAAATCAATTAGGAAATGTAAATAAATGAACACCATCGAACATAATTAATAACGTTATAATAAAATTAATCAATATTTTTTATCTAAAAAATCTAACTTAAAGTTATAATTAAATAAATAATAATTTCAATTCATTATTTATAATAATTTATTTTTTTCTTATAACATGATAACTTTACCATTGATATATATCTTAAAGACAGATTACAACATATTGGGAAAAAATTCACCTGATTTGGAAAAATAATTCATATCATTTTACATATGATGAATCAAGTAGATTTCTTTAACATTTCAATTATTTTCAGAATAATTCCTCATATATCAACTAAATCGATACACTTCTACCTTATGAAGTATATGTTTTTTGTAAAACATATATATTCATTAATATTTACGAATTTTAAAAAATAATATTAAATAGAAATAACATATGTAAAAATAGAATATGGTTTAGGAATTAATAATATCGATTACAGAATATTATGGATATTTATATGAAATTTAATGACTGATGGAAACTTATTACAATAATTTGATTTTCTCACGAGACATTTGACATTCACAAAATATTTCACAATAATTTTACAACATAAAAATATTCAAATATAATACACTTTGATAAAATAATTCAAATTGATACTTACAAAACTACGTAGAATTATATATTCATGATAATATATTTCAACAAGATAGTATATACACTATATTAATTTTAATTAATTTATAATAAAATTAATTATATATTGAAAGTATATTGAGATTAAATCCCTTTCCTTAGGATCTCTTTTGGTTGAATGATCATTAACCCACAATATAATTATTTTAGGGATTTTATTATCTTATACCAAAACCATATTAATATTTATCATATCAAATATAGTCCATTTATAACATATCGTAACATGTTCATTAATAATCTTTGATCACTGTCATTTTTTCTAATGTTAATTACCTTATATTTTGAGTATGTATTGATGTTTAATTTTTTCCCTATTACTTATATAATGATTTCATAATATCCAGAATATAAACGAGGATATTATTATCATTCATATTCAATATAGAAATATTTAGTGTAATCCATGAAATTTGGAGAAAAGAAATTAAATACTACGTTTATGTGGATAGAGAGTCATACATACACATGAACGATGTTTCGGTTTTCATATTATATTAAAATAATGTGAATTAAATAATATATATATATTGAAATTAAATTATCATAATTTTTTCACATAAAACATATGTGTTTATTAAAACCGTACATCATGTCATATATGTAACTATATAATGAATCACATCACATTGAGCTGGCAGTAGTCAAGAAGTCGACAAATAATGTTATCATATTTCAAAGAAAATAGATTCCCTGAAGGTATGTGTAATATATTTATTTGAGAAGAATGAATATTATATATATATATACCACATACCATATATAAAAAATAAAAAGTTCAGTATTACCAACTATTAATGATGGAAATAGAATAATGAATGGCATCGGTTCTAGAAGTGGTAGTCCTCTCTACACACGATTAATGATGGTAAATCCCATTTGATGAAATTATGTGAAAATGTTGGTAAACATTATAGATTTACAATATAATATATTATTTTAGATATATACAATTTGATATAGTCATTATATATGAACAATTGAAAGAGTAGATAATGAAACAAAACAAATCTTCCCGTAGAATAATGTTAACCCATTTTATGGATCTTCTTTTTGTTTATATCAAAATACATCACTTGTTGAATGTATTAAGAATGTGAGACATATAGGATGATATGAGGGATGTTTTTATACACTTCTTGTATATTTTTTAGGAAAAAAGTGTTTTTATGTGTCAATAAGTGATCCGTTGATTGTATTATTATCATGGAGGAGGAGTGGAAATATTGGAATAGAAAAAGGATAACATTATTAGAGGTCTCCATTAAATTATATACTCCAATAATAATCCATTTGTTTTGAAAAAAGAGTATATAGTTGAAATTTGTCCATAAATGATATTTTGGGCATGTTTCCCAGTTAATTGGAACCATAATTTAAATTTTCACAACAGAGTAAATTGGTTTTTTCCTTAAACAATATAATAATTATTTTTTAAATTCTCTAATATTTTTTGCCAAAAATAATTTTTTATTATATTAAGCCTATAATATTTATTTAATAAATGCTAAATTACTTTCTTAAACATATAAATTTTATTAATATAATTAATTAATAGTAATTAATTTAAAATATTATTATAAAATACATTGGGGAACATAAAATATGTTTCATATAAAAATATTATTTATATTCATCTATTTTCTATTTTTATTTCATGTTTAGAAATAATATTTTCAAAATGTAGATATTCCTTTTATATACCAATCATTAAAATGACTGTATGATATATATCATATTAAATAATAATATTAATGATATTTTTTAAATTTTTGAAACTCAGTATTTCATGTATTGAAATAAAATCTATGTGTTGTGTGTAGCGTATGTTTTACTTGGTGTTGCATATAAATAAAAATGGAAAAAAATTAAATTTATTTAAGAAATAAAAGCTGAAAAAGTTTTTAAATGTTACATGTAGTAGTTATTTTTACAAATGATTGATGTGTTCATTATATACTAGATCTAAAAGAGATATCGGATGAAGCTCCTCATTCTTCCTCTTATATTCATCCCTGAAAAAATAAAATGAATAGATTTTTGAATTAGTATTTCTGGTGGAAATTGTTTTTGAGAGTTAATTTTTTATTATTTCGTAATGAATGGTTTGTTATTAGTTTAGTGTTGAGATATATAAATCTAAGGGGATGTAACAATAATTATCATTATCTTAATGGGTGTAAAATAAATCACTATTGCTCATATCCACAGACATTAGAAAATAAAAAAATTATATAATTCAATTTCTCTTACATTAAATTTACTTACCAAGTCAATACATTCATAACTATTAGAGAATGTTTTTTACATTGGCCAACATTATTGAATATTAATTATGGATGTGATCATGTTTCATAGAGTACAAAATTTTATTTTATCTCATGATGAAATGAATTTTATGATATCTTTGTTTAGTTGTTCATTTGTAAGATATGATTAAATTTAGTTTATTATTTAAAAAATATATTATATTTCCGTTTAATTTTTTATGTTAATTGATATTCTAAAATTTTGGTACATTAACAATTTAATTGTTTTTTATATTTTGGTGTATATATTTATCTTTTAATAATGAAACAATTATTATGGCTCTATTATATTTCCAGAATTATGATTCATTTATTTTATTATGAGTTGGAAAATATGAATATGTTTTTAAAAAAAAAATTATCTCCTATTGCTATATTATTCAAATAAATTCTTCTAATTTTTATTTTTAAAATGTATAATTACAAATAATGTTGTTCTTATATTCTTCATAATCCATGGGAGGGACACCTCATTACAAGGATTGAAAAATGAGATGATGAATGAAAAAATATAAGACATACTCACTATGTCTTTTAGCCAAATTATCAAACATAATATTACTAATAGATCATTTCTAATGAAAGAAGACATATTTTTTTTCCAATCAAGTTTAAGTGAATTCCACCACATTTGATCATTGCCATAATCCCTTTGCTCTATCAATGACTCCCGCTGACTTAACTCTATCTCTTGGAGCACAATTTCTATATCGAAAACTATCATGGTTTTACGCATACATTCAATAAATTGACAAATACATATTCCTAATGTTACATTTATATATTTCCCTTATTTATTCATACACACACTATTGATGTGAGAAATGGGTGACTTCTGATCTAATTATAAATCTATCAAAATTCAGAAAATATAATCGAGTCTATATAAGTTTCCTTCTTGGAATGTCACTGTTTATTATCCATCTCCACCATTCATGTTTCAAAAAATATTCTTTTATAAGGCCTCATTCGTTTATACTATATTCCATAGCTAAAAAATTGTTTTCATATTTGGATTAAACATTCCAATACATAAAAATTTCATTAATTGAAATTAATTATAATGAAAATATAACATTTCAAATATCTAGGGACATATAACTCTATATTTTATTCATATTTTATTTAATATTTGAACTATCATAATAGTGTACTATATTTTAGTGATGAAAAAATTTGTTCTATAGTTTCTCTCTCAGTATAGTCATTGAATATTCACTATATATATCTCTTACCTATATCTATCCAAGAATATATATCTATAATATAGAATATATGAACTGTCTCTAAAAACCCTTAAATGTAAGATTCAATAAACATCCATAATAATGATATTATTTTTCATCGTAGGTAAACACACCTAACTAAAACATTGTTTCACAACAATATTAATATGATCAATTGTATCTTAAGAAAATGTGTCCTAATATACCCATAATATATTCAAATAATATTGATAATGATTTTTATAATAATATATATCTATGCCCATTTAATTTTATTGTGCCAATATATCATTTGTTAATCTATCCGTAATTTCAATAGTATGAAAAATCTCTTTTATAAATTCCCCTAGACCTAGAAATGTAGGATGCTTCAAACCAATATCATAATGTTTTTTTAACTGAATGATTAGTCCACCTAGTAAGGTTACTTATACTATAATTTTATTTTCATATCATTACATAATCAGCATCCTCATGTTGGGTGAGTGAATTTTTTTAGGTTTTACTCCTTTTAACAAAACCCTTAAATGCAATAAATTTTGGTCATTACTCTATAAAAATAAAATTACAGATATTTGTGGTTATTGTTTTAAGACAAAAAACATTATATTCAAATTTCGTTTATATTTTATGATCTCAAACTAACAGATCCCACAATTATTTTTACTTTCATGAAAAAAAATTAATTTTTAAAGGAAAAATAATAATAAAATTGATAACCCACAGATAATAACTATGTAAATATTACTATTTTCATTTTTTAATATGTTAAAATAATTTTTTTTAAATGGTAAGAAAATAATATAATAGAAAAAATTGATAAAAACCATAATTATGGATAAATATTAATGGGATACTGAATTAAGAACTTCATCAACACACTCTATTTGACTAATTTCAATGTTATAGTAAAAAATTATCATAAAATATAAAGGAAAAAATATCTCTAGACTGCTCCTTTTACCATGATAATGATACAATAATCCCAATATATGTATAAAATTACATGAGTATATAATTTCAAAGAAAAATGGGTTTGTCTTACTATCCACCATAGTGATGGATTGCATCTTTTATTCATGATTGGGTTAATATTAACTCCAATTATATATAAAATATCAAAAATTGAAATTTAATCTTCTTGAATAACCTATAATTAAATAAAATTTTCATCCAACACTTTGAACTTAAAAATAGTTAATATATGTTCAATATGGTATTACCAAAATATAGAACGTTCACATCGACCCTCCATAGTTTTCTCATAGATGCATTTAGATCCCTAATGAAATCAATTTATTACTCATTACATAATATAGGATAGATAAATAAAATTTCTATTTTATTCCAATGATTTTTTATTCTGTTATTGATATTTTCAAATCATTATGACCTAATACATTCTCCATACATGCTTAATGTTGTAGAAAAAATCACAATCTATATGTGGTCAATGATGTATTACAGAAAAAATCATCCATAAATTTTCAAATATAAATGACATATATCATTATCAATATTGTGGGAAAAAATACATTACATTATATTATAAATGAGACATTAAACGTTTAAGGACATAACCTGACAAATAATGACATATGAAAAAGATAATTTTTGCCTCTTTCATCAATATTCTTTATTTGTCTCCCTGAAAAATAAATAAATACAATGTTTTATTAATGAAAAATAGACACAATGATTATAGTATTTTAATAAATTCTATGTATTATTCAAGCTCTGATCTCTTGACTTACAAGTATACGGAAATATTATAGAACTCTGATATTCATAATGAATGATCATGTCATTCAGATATAAAAGGATAAGTGATGTTATCACAGGGGTATCTAACACCTCATAAATTGTCCTATCATTCCATAAATCACACATATTAATTTCAAAAAAATATAAATGTTTAAGCCTTGTGATACCCTATGTGAGTATTTTTGATTATGAATGTTTAATATTTTCCCTATTTATAGCCCAATTATATTTATTGACAACAAATAAAATCAAATCACTAGTCATTTTTATTTCATATAAAAATAGGCCAACATTAATTTTTTTCAGTTTTAGATGACACCTTATATTTCTTACCAAAATCTATACATTCGTTTTAATGACTCGTTATTTACATTTTTTGGATATTAAATGATTTATTTTAAAGACTATGCATCAAGAGGGTGTGCAGTTTTGAGAACAGGGAAGCCCAAAATAAATGATTGAAATATATTAAATATATTAAATATGATGCATTTATAGTTTTTCTAAAATGTGGAATAAAATAAATATGTCTTTCCATACTAGTAATAAATTTTCCCCATGGACTTCGGATCATTTGTTTCCCAAAAGTTTTGATATAACCTTTTTTAGTAAAGGGTGTTTGTGGAATAGATATAGTTGGGATAAAATAAATAACATTATAAAATAAAATTATTTTAATTAACCATATAAGTAACAACCTAATTATTTCACTAAATACATGTTTATATGATATTTTTTGTGTTAGTGTCATGACCCTTAAAATCAATGAAGACCCATTGGATAAAAATTAAAGGAGATATCGTTGGTGGTTGAGAATATAATTAATGATCTCGAAATACTTTAATATAGAATCCAATGACCTCACCAATGATCAGGGAACAGTTCAATTCCTTGTCTGCAATCGATAAATCTCAAGTTAGTATGTTGTTTGATTTGGGTTTATTTCCCCATATTCATTTCCACTATATAAAAAATCAATAAACCAACAGATTGATTCATGGATCATAAATTTGTGGTATGAGATTATAGAAGCGATATTTAGTGTGATAATTTACTTGTGATTATTTAATTCATAAAAATATTTATAATGGGGAAATATTGAGTCCAACACAAACATTAGATGATGATCATTCCACAAGTTTTTGGTTTCTCATTCCTCATTTTTTTTCCAATCATCATGGGCATTATTTTCTTGTCTTGTAGATCTACATACTCCCTATATTTAAATTTTTTGCACCTATGTCATGGAACAACAGTTTGAAATTGTATATCCTGGATCCACACGACATGATAGAAGTGCGACAATAGTAGCAATGAATAAATACCCCATGATTTGGAACACCCTCTTCAAATGGTATGTGTGAGTAGGGATGGGATGAAAAAATCCATTTTTCAATTTGATTCGTTTTTTATATTCCATTTAATAAACATGAAAATGATCCTAAAGAATAGATCTAAGAATTATGGTTATTTTGATGCTGTATTTCAAGGTGATGGTGGTGTGAGCACATGAGAAAATATAACTACTGGTTTTTTAAAAAACCTAACCCGAAAGTCTTATAATCTAGAATTACACCACTTTTAAAAACCTACAAGTGGAATCTATGGTTTCGGTATAAAGTCAAGAATCACTCGTTGTATGACCATATCACATGGAGTGCGAACTTCCCTGACTTCTTATTGTTTACCATGGAGGGTACATAGGAATATGAATGTGTACATTTTCTATATCATATATTGTAATCACACAAGTACATCGAATGGGCTGGTGTACTTAAGAATAATTGTGTACTGTTACAAGGGTAGAGTACACATACGACTGCATGCCATGTACTATTATATGAAAAAAACATGATTTATTTACAATTTATGTATATAGGGTAAAGGGGACACATTGTGTACTACTACTATGAGCTATGTACTCCATTAAATATGTATTGGATCCCTTTTCACCTATATATTGGAAAAGAGACATTTGGTTGTCTTCCCCATTTCCATTCCCTGAGGATTGGCAAGGAATCATCTCATATACATAGTGAAGTTGTATAGACCAAAAGTTTTATCAATGGATATCCATATATTATAATAAGTAATTAATGTATAATAACACAAGGAAACACAGTGAAATATAAGGATACTAAATACAATGTGACAATTAAATATAATTTTTTCACTTATGTGTTTTTAATTTAAAAAATCTGACATACACTGTTTTGTATGGGATGATTTTTGGGGTCTGATGGAAGAATCCTAATTTTTAGTGAATAGTAATCTACCCTTATGAATACTAACCTTATATATGATAATATTTATAGAAATTATTTATTTAAAAGTATGATATACTAATATCTTGGCATAAGTAAATAAATGATTTGAAAATGGTATTTTTCAAATAAACTAGTATTAAAAAAATTAATTTAAAATATATTGATAGTTATTTATAAAAAAATTATTTAAATTTTGTATTATAAATATTGAAAAAAAAATTGGTGTATTTTTGGGATTTTGCTCAAATACATAATTTTTTTTATGAATACTGAAAATACAATAATTTTCATAAAAAAGTTAAATTCATGAATTATTGTGTCATGGGTGATGTTATGAGGTTGTAATCAAAATTGTTTAAAACTATCATTACCACTTTGCTGCATTTATTCATGGAACACTCACTATTGTTTTCTTGAGGTAAATTAATAATCAAATGATTAAAATATTTAAAAAACACCCCCCAACTCAACTATAAATACCACCCTTTGCACCATCATTTCCTCACACCTCTTAAGATTCATTCATTTCCTAAAAAATTCCAAATATTATCCCACCCCCACGTCATGGTGCTTCTAGTATCATTAAAAGTTTAATCCAAGGTGATTTAAAGAGGATTCAAGAGGTAATTCCCCTCTCTATCTTTTCCTTTAATTTCCCTTCATTTTCAACTTATTTTCATAATCTTTCAATAGTGATACACAACCACATGGTATGGTGACTCCAGTAACATAACTATAATGAAATTTTATGATACAAATGGGATAATATATCATCTAACCCCTACTCATATTTTTTTTTATTTTCGAAAGGAAAACATTGTTCATGAGGAGTTAATTTTTCACATTCAAGAATGACATGACTACATTTTCCTTTAGCACCTTCATATGGGGTCCTGATACGTTTTTTATAACTAAACCAGATAATATTATATGTAATATATCATATATATTGTCGTGGAACAATATTATGTAAATACTAATAAATAATTAAACAATACAAGGTTGTTGTTGTCAAAAAACTGCACGAATTAACCCCAATGATCATTATTATATTATTATCTAATGATTCATTCTCATGGTATATGAAATTTTTTTTATAATATCATTTAAAATTATATAAAATCATAAATAACATATATTTAAAATTCTGGATGTATACCCATGTTATAAATGAACTTCAATTCAAGAATACATGTGAACCGTTCATGAAAACTATAAAAACAAATGTTCCCAAACAATGAATTTAAACACTATAACTCTTCAAAAATCCCATAAATGAACATAATAAAATATTTAATGAATCTTATTAATGTATAGAAGGTTCATAATTTTTAATTAATTAATCTATTGTTGTCATAAAATACAATAATATGAATAAATCATTCAGATACAAGGTAAGGAGAAATTCTCAAACCCAACTTTCTTTCATCGGGTTCTCCCACTGTCACTCTATTTTTGGTATGCATATTCATTAGAAATAATTATTTAATAATTATCATAACATTTATATGATATAAATTTCTTCCAAGGGATTTTTTTTCAAACAAATTTTTTTCCAACAGAAATATTGTTTCAAAATCACACCATTTACTTCCCACTAAAGGATAATGGTTATTGTATCAAGAATGTCGTTCCAAATTTGTTTTATGACAAAAAATTTATGAATGTTTTCCAATTATGTGAATATCAGTCCATTACATGGGTTATTTCTTTTAATTTATGTTTTATGTGTCATGCATGACAATGAAAATGTTATGTTGTGATTGGTGCACCAAGAATTATATAGCATAATATTAATGTTATAATGTCACAGTTTCACCAAGAATTATACAATTCTCCCATGCATTGAGTAAAGTGATGAAACTCAAAAGTTAAACTGAACTAATTTATGAACATTATTCTATAATTGTTCACAACTAAGTGTGGTAGCTGACCACTAAGACATGATGTTTCAGTTTTATGCATTGACACATCACATGCCTTTATCTGATGATTCATGTCTGGATTTTGATGTTGATCTTATGATTATGATAAACACATGATATATTTTTCATATCAATCCTCTAACTATGATTTTATCTCACCCTTTATTTATTTATATCCTCAGGTGATTATTTGTAATGAGTAGTTTTCAAGGGACTATAAGAAGATATCAAAGATTGGATTAAATAAATAATTATGTTTTATGATTTAAATGTTATTTATAGTCCTAGTTTTCCAAATACACAAAATATGTGGATCCTCGATGTGTAGTATTTTTATTTATTTTTTCATTAAAAGGATTTAAATGTAATGTAATTATAGTTAGGGTCGCTATAGATTGTATCATAGGAAAGGTTCAGTTAATTTATTAAAAAAGATTAGTTAACCCTAGAGAAAAACTCAAGTATGAGACTACATAAAATTATAAACACAATAAGCTTTGCTAAAAATATGGATTCTATAAGATATTCATTTAGTGAAAATATCTCAAATGAAAAACTTATTTATTCATGACTTGTTTACATATGTTTTGTTCAAACCGTTTCTATTTTAGAAAATAGTGGGAACCCGGAGAAACTAGACCACCAATCAGTGAGAGGGCTAATGCAACGATTTCCCAAATTACATACCCAATGATATTAGATATGGGTTTAAAAACATCATTTGAATAATTTCCCAACTATCTCAAGTTATGAAAAATATCATGAATAATGAGGAACATCCTCATTCTCAAAATATGGAGAAAATGTTTGTCGAATTTTTTATTTAGCAACAACCACTGACGGTTAGTGGATCTTCTGATCCACTATTTGCGGAAAAATGGGTCAATTCCATAGAGAAACTATTTTCTGTGCTTTACTATTCTGAGATGGAGAAGGTGTCTCAATCCATTTATCGTCTAGATAGAGAGGTAGATCAATGGTGGGAATTGATTAATATCACCAAGGAAAGAGATGAAATTGAAGAGATGTAATGGTTGGACTTTAAGATCATGTTTATTAAAAAGAATTTACCAAGAACTTTTCGTATGAAGATGAAGATATAATTACATGAGCTCAAAGAAACAGGAAGGATAATCTCTTATGGCCTATATAGGGAATTTGTAAAGAACCAGAATTTCCATGTAATTTTTTTAATTATATGGGAAATTTACGAGTCCGATAAAATTGATGGCGTGTGATTCTGAGGCCCAGTGTGCATGGAATTAATTTCTGAATTTTTTTGGGGTACGTTCATCAAACGTACGAGCGGGTTTTGTAACATTTGAACAAGTGCTTGGAATTGAAATCTTAGGACAGTGTTGAACTCGAAGCACCGGGATTCAATTAAGAATTCATTCACTATGATGATAGTTGGTTGAGGGTGAATGTTTGTTTTAGTTATTTCCATGATAGAATAAAATAAAAAAATGTATAACATTTTTATTTGATGAAATTGTACATGTGTATGTTATGGAGGTGGGGACCACCGAGCCTAAAACCCCATTTTCTGAATTCATGGTTGTGGAGACCACCTGAACCCCTCTTTAATATAGGGAATTCCCTTAGGAAATCACCCATTTAATTACACCAACGTGAATTAAATGTCTTGAATTTTAAATATTATGTTATAGAGTCGTTGGAATTTAGGAAGCTTCTTATTAATGAACATTCATAAATTCTATGATTGTTACATACCCTCCCACTCTCTTATTTATAAAGAGAATGGGGGGGGAATTTCCATGGCTTCCCCAAGCGATGAAGCTATGGTAAACTTCCACAATGCCTAACACTTGGAGGAAGGAGCCGGTTCCGGTTGGCGGTGATGAGTGACCCCAAACCACGAATCAGATAATGATTATTCGAAAAAGTGATGAACGAGTCCGGGATCAGAGGCATGTGGTGGGCGCGACGAACATCGACATCTTTGATTTCTTTCTCATGCCAACATCAACGAACTATCAACGTAGGGTGGTTGTTTGAATTTCCACCCCCTTACCCATTCTTGACATTTCACTATAAATCATGAAGAAATTATAGGTGCTTTTTACCAATCTAACATGGAGAGTGTGGCCCAAAAAAACATGGCCCGTCCTCTCTGAAATTCTTGTGATTAATCGTTGTGTTCTCCATGATGGAGGAGGATGGAAACCAACACCGGTGGGGCACAAGAATGGTGGACGGCACCACTTCCGGCCACGATGAAGGAGTCGGCGCAACCAAACTGCCTGAAAGAAGAGAACCGCGGCTTGTGCCATGGCTGTGATTGGAGGACGGCCGACTGAGCGGGCCACCAGTAAAGGCGCGGCACGCGACTGCACCATGTGAAGAGGATGGTTGGTCATCTGGCCAGCCTTTGTGGACCTCATACCACATCGTGGCCCCATGAAACACTATATCCCCCCCGCCGCACCACAGCCCCTACGCCGCACTGTGACCCCCACACCACCTCGAGGCCCCTGCGGTGCCTTGTCGCACGCGCACTGCCCCACAGCCCCTGTGCAACCCCGCGCCCCCCACGCCGCTCTGAGGCTGCCCAGTGTGGGTCGGGTCGGACCAGACCCGTACCAACTTCAACCCATTTCTGCTCTTTTGTCCATAACATTGGCACTGAGTGTCCGTTAGACGAACCGTATATGGCCCATGAAACCTTGTAAATAGATGGTCAATTTGGTATAACCCACCGATTATTTGGATGAAGGTAGGGAATGGTCGGGTTTGATCGATCATGAATCTAACCGAGCCCTCGAAACTAAAAGGCCATTAACATATAGATCGAACATTCGTTTGATGCACCGTCTATTACATTGAGACCCATTTGATGTGGAGAGCCTTTGGGATACTTCTTAATGGGACTTCATGGTAGTTGGAGTATCGACCTGCGGCTTGAGAGTGGACCCTCCCAGAGACAATAGAGCTTAGTGCCAGAACCCTGTAGCTGGAAATGACAAAGTACTGATGATGTACAAGTGTCTTGTGTGGGTCTGGAGACATACTAATGATGTACTAGGAACCTAAGTGAGTCTGATGATGTACTGATGATGTACTAGGATCATGTGTGGGTCTGACGACATACTAGAGATGTACTAGGATCCACTATGGGTCTGACGACATATTGACGATGTACTAGGATCATGTGTGGGTCTGACGACGTACTAAGGATGTACTAGGATGTTGTGTGCATCTAAAAAAGTACTAATGAAATACTTGGATCTGGTGTGGGTCTGAGAACGTACTGACAATGTACTAGGATCCCGTGTGGGTCTGACGATGTAATGATGATGTACTAGGATCTTGTGTGGGTCTGATGACATAATGATGATGTACTAGGATCATGTGTGCTTCGGACGACGTACTAAATATTTACTAGGATCTTGTGTGAGTCTGACGATGTACTGAAGAGGTCCTAGGAACCTCTGTGGGTCTGACGATGTACTAGGATCTTGTGTGGGTTTGATGAGGTTCTTGGATCCTATGTGTGTATGATGATTTAATACGATCCTCTGTGGGTCTGATGATGATTTAGGATCCTTCATGGGTCTGCCTCTTAATAGAGTAAGGTGATTTAGTGGTTAAATCTAATCATCTGTACTACTGTATCTACGTCAAAACTAGTGTGAGCTTAGTGTGTACCTTGTGCTAATTACCTTCATGGTATTCCTTCTTCATGGAATAGGTGAGCATTGGGCTAATGAGTTGGGCCTTGTGTTTCCTCATGATTGAGATGGGATTACATGATAACATAGGTATATGTATGGGAATATACCTAATTAGTAATTTCAATTTATTTAATTATTTTTGGTTTATCTTTTGTGGATTTTGTGAGACCATGACGGTCTCGGGGTCCCAACTGAGTATCGTTATCCTCACCCCTGCATGGGCTATGCCCGCACCACACTGTGTTTGGTGGATATGACAGACAATGCTGACTGAGGACGAGGGTCCCAGGAGAAGAGGTAGCTTGGAGGTGGACCATAGATGAGGCATACCATAGAGAAGACCATTCGAGAGCTATACAAACCTTTCATGTAGGATCCTTGGTGGGTGTTCACAGGAGCTTTTCCAGTTTACCTGTACCCCTTTCAGTTTCTTGTACTTTTCTGTTGGTCTTTTATTCTGGACCATTTCACATACTGTACTCACTCTATTTACAATACCGTTTTCTTGTGGTTGTATCTTGTTGTGTTCTTGGTTACATGGGTTTATAGGTTATAAATCCAATGTCTTCCCTGTTTTATGGAATATGGCTTCGTTGCTGGTCACCAACCCATGCACTATGGATGGATTTCTTGGTGTAGTCATGGCACGAGGCACGGGGGGACGGGTCGTGACAAATTGATATCAAAGGATTCTGTTCTACCATAGGAAATTGGACTTTGATCTTTTAACAGTTATAGTGTAATGTTTAGATAGTGTGGTTATCAGTTTAGGAAATCAAGTTTTGTTACGGTTGCCAAAATATCCATTCACCAGGACCCTGACTTCTGATTTCTGACACTGTGCATGAAAACACTGATTTTGTGTGTGTTTTGAAATTTTTTCTTGTGTTTTCTTGAGTCAAATAACCAGGTATAATATAATGACAGTGGTGCACATGTTCTTTATTAGGATGCTGCTACATAGACTGCCAACTAGGATTCCTGAGAGATTACATGATGACGGCCCAAAAAGTGAAGAGGCTTTGGTGTAGGGCCCTCTTGTTATGTTTTCACCTTCAGGTGGTGTACCAGCAGCACCACCACTCGTTGGGAAAAAGATTCCACCATCCGCAATAGCGGATGGTGCACCCTGATTGAGCGTGTTTCACGAGTTCCAATAAGAGAGGCCTCCAAGGTTTTGAGGAGAGATATTTTCCCACACAACTAAGGGTGGGCTGGAGGCTGTGGATAGTGTGTTTTTCATGGTTGAGACACTAGTAGAGAATATGGTTATCTTATCTTGTAGTCTATTCCAGTTAGTGGACATGAGAATGGATCGTGTAGTGATGAGGCTTCAGTATGTGGACAGTTGCCCGAGATAGTACCATTGGTTGTTGTGTCAGCTATATCACGGCCTTTTGGTTAGCATTTACAACTAGTTTTACCAGTAGAGAACACATTTAGGCTTAGTCCCTTCCTGAAATTTCAGCATCAGATACCCCACGGGTTCTGAGGCGAGGTAGACTCACAGGAGGATGAGGATGGGCTTAAGGAAGTGTTTGAGAGTTCTCCATAGCTTCTACAACATCAGCAGGATGACATGTCAGTAGCTAAGTATACATCTAGGAATACCAACCATTCCCGGTACTCGATGAATATGATACGATCAGTGTTCAGGGCTCAGAAATCCAAGTGAGGTTTTTTAAAGGCATATGAGCCAACACATTTCTTCTATTCATTCCTACTAATGTTAGGGTTCTAGAGAGAACTTTTTGGTTGAATGTTTTTGGCTAAGAAGATACTGGCAGTGAATGTTTGCAGCGGTATGGTTGGAAACTGGAAACCATCCTAGAGACATGGGCATGTAAAATGTTTTGGGAAGATGAACTGTTAGGTACAGATGAATTTGCAGGGCAGCAGATGTGGAAGATGAGCTATGAGAGAAGCATGAGGTGGTTTACATTTCGACATGTTACAACCACCCCCTTTTATAGACCCCACCAGGCTCAGGGAGCTAGAGGACAGGGGAAGGGAGTAGCTTTATGCAGTCAAGGTGTGTGTCCCAAGGGCACTAGGAATGATTTGAGGTACGTTCTGTGTCTACTACTAGCTGTCGTATAATTAGAAAAAGGTACTAAACGTTCCTTCTCTTCATGAATCTTGTTTAAAAACTAGAGTTTTTGGTTAGGTCATCGACTTGAACCTCACATCTGGAGATACCTTTGGGAGGATACATGATAATCACACATACGCTGACAGTGTGATTTGACCCTTGAGGCGAGAGATTCGGTTAGACCCTCTATGTGGCATCATCGAGGCCTTAGGACATTAGTTTGGGTATGGACATGACATCCATGGTTCATAATCATATTGATTGTCTTAGGAAACAAGTTTTTGGTTTCTCTACAAAGTTTGAATCGGGGTTTACATGGTTGGAGAAAAAGGAATCTCGGGCAGCCCATGATAAACTCATGTGTAGGAGAGTACAATCGATCACTCATGATTCGTCTAGAATTTCCCTTGTGGCAGCAGGATTTTTCAGTTTTCAGTTCCAAACAAGAGTGGTAGAGCATGGGGAAATCTTTTCGAAAGATGTTTCTAGGATTACCTCCCCAAAGGGAGAGAGACGTCTGCTTTGGCTAGGTACTACCAGAGATTTGAACTCAACTTCCCCGAGGTAGCAGCAACCTTGTTAGCTTTGATGAAAAGGGGGATACTTTCTTGTGGATTCAGAAGTGTCAGGAGAGTTTTCAGGAGCTCAAGAGGAAGCTAACTAGTGCCCCAATCTTGAGGGATCTAGAGGAGGGCGTTGGGTATGATGTTTACTATGACACATCAGGGACCATACTCAGATGTGTCCTGATCCATGAGTGAGCAGTGATCGTGTATGGTTCTCGTCTGGTGATTCAACATGATCAGAACTACGCTACCCATGACATGGAGTTAGTAGCAGTGGTCTTCACCATGTACATGTGGCAACATTACTTTATGGGCAAGCCTTTTACAGTGTACTCTGATCACAACAGTCTCAGGTATATCTTCTCCCAGAAGGACCTGAACCAGTGACAATGATTTTGGCCTATGTTCCTCTAGGACAATGACTTTGAGATAGTCTATACATCTAGTAAGGGGAACATTGTAGCAGATGCACTCATAAGGAGATCTGGTATAAAACTGCTAGGTTAGGTGAAGGAGAAGATGGCCTCTTTATAGATATACTTTTTGGATGGAGATAGAGTAGATTTTCATCAATCTCTTACAGTCACTCCCCCACTTCTATAGGGAGTTAGAAAAGTGCAGCATGGGGATCCTGACTACGAGGCTCGACCTTCTCAGATATCCACCGGACTGGGACCTGATAGATTTTTTGAATGTGGGGAGCACGTCATCCTTTTTAGAGGAAGTACCATGGTACCAGTGTCGCTTCAGGATGAAGTGTTGATGGATTTCCACACATCCCATCTAGAGGTATATCCAGATGTGTCAAATATGTACCTGGATCTCTAGCTACATCACTGGTGGCTGGGAATGAAGAAAGAAGTATCAGAGTTTGTCCCTCGATGCCTCAATTGACAGTAATTGAAAGCGGAGCATTTATAACCAGCAAGCTTGGATCATCCTTTAGAGGTCCAAGAGTGGAAGTGGGATGGGATATACATGGAGATTGTGACAAGACTTCCACATATATCCAGAGGTCAGGATTCTATCTGAGTGATCATCGACGGACTCACCAAGTCGGCCCACTTCCTACCGATTAGAGAGCAGGGTTCAGTAGAGATCTTGGGATTCCTCTATGTAGAAGATATTATGCGGATACATGGAGTAATCTCTGAAAATGTCTCTGATCATGATACTCATTTAACTTCCTAGTAAATGATGTGGTGGAAGGAGGCTTTTTGGACCCAGCTTTGATTGAGCACCCCCTTACATCCTTAGACAGACGGCTAGACTAAGTGGACCATTCAGAACCTCCAGGACATGCATCGTGCTTCCGTCCACGACATCGGTCATAGGTGGGAGGATCACTTTCCTTTGGTGGAGTTCACATACTATGATATCTATCACTCCGCCATTGGGATTAAATCTTTTGAGGCATTGTATGTGTGACCTTGGAGATCACCTTTTTGCTAGACTGGCCAATGGGAGTCCGCACTCGTGGGATCAGAGATGGTTCGGGCTACCATAGAGAAAGTGTAGATCATCCAAGAGCTGATGAAGACTGCAGATAGCAGGAATTAGTTTTTTTATGATAGGAGATGAATACCTATAGAGTTAGAGTACAGTGACCACGTCTTTCTAAGGGTCTCACCCCAATGTGGTTTATAGAGATTTTTCCAAGGCGAAATGTTATTCTCGAGGTTCAATAGACCCTTCCAGTTCCTCAGCAGAGTTGGAGAGGTGGCTTACCACTTAGAACCGCCCCCTCATTTCCACCAGGTGGATGACATATTCCACGTTTCCTGGCTATGAAGATAAATGCATGACCATTTTATGATCATTGACCATGGCGATCAGGACATTGACGATGGAGTTACATTTACTGAGGTTCCAGTGGACAATGAAAATCAACAGAAGAAGGTCCTTCCTAGGTGGTCGATACCTCTAGTGTGTGTTCACTGGTAGCATAGGAACCTCCAAAAGAGCACATTTGAGAGGGAGGCTAAGATACATTCTCATTACCCCCTCTTTTTTTCCTAGTTTTGTGTTGTGGATTTTGGGGACGCAGATCCCTAAGGTGGGGAAAATGTAAAGACCCGGAATTTCCATGTAATGTTTTTTATAATTATATGGTATTTTTAGGAGTGTGCGAAAATTGACGGCCCATGATTCCAAGGCTTAGTGTCCCTGAATGAATTTCTGAACTTTTTTTTCAGGTACGTTCAGTAAACGTGTAGGCGGGTTTTTGTAACTTTTGAACCGGTGCTGGGAATTGAAATTTGAGGAGACCTTTGAACTTGAATCACTGATATTTTCTTAAGGATACTTTCACCTCACTGGTAGTTCGTCGAGGGTGAAAGATATTTTTAGTGTTTTCTATGATAAAATAAAATAAAATAAAATTGTTTAACATTTTTATTTGTTGAAACATCCCATTGTATGTTATGGAGGTAGGGACCACCGAGCCTAAAACCCCATTTTGTGAATTCATGGTGGTGAGGACCACCAGTAACCCTCTTTAATGTAGGAAATTCCCTTGGGAAACATCCCATTTAATTAGTCTAATGTAAATTAAATGGATTGACATTCAAATATTAAGTAACAACATCATTGGAATTTTGGAAGGTTCTTATTAAATTAACCTTCATAAATTCCATGATCTTAACTTACCCTCCCCCTCTCCTATTTATATGGAGTGTGGGGGAGTAATTGGAATAGATTCAACAAGATATGATGCTTTGTTAATGTGTCGTGACACCCAACACTTTGAGGATAGAGCCAGTTCCAGCAGGTGGTGACGAGTGACCTCGAACCATGAATCAAAGAATGATTATCTGATGAACCAATGAATGAGCCCAAGATCAAAGGCGTTTGGTGAGAGAAACGAACATTGACCTCTTCAAATTTTTTCTCATGAAAACATCAATGAACCTCTTATGTAGGGTGGTTGTTTGAATTTCCCCCCTTACTTGTTCTTGAAAATTCATTGTAAATCTAAATGAAACTATAGCAGCTTGCTATCGCACTAACGTGGAGAGTGCGGGCCAAACAAACATTTCCCAACCTCTCCACAATTTTATTGATTAATTGTTGTGTTCTTCACGATGGACGAGGATGAAAACCATCACTAGTGGGGCATGAGAACGGCGGTTTTCACCATGGTCGGCCGTGACTAAGGCACTGGCGCAACCACGTCAGCCAACAGAAGAGTACCGTAGCTTCTGCCGTAGTGGCGATGGGACGACGGCTGACCGAGCCGGCTGCCGGTGAAGGCACTGCACCTAACCACAACGGATGTAGAGGATAGCTGGCCATCGGGCCCGCCTTGTCAGACCTCCACACAATGGTCCCACCCCGCCCCGCGAACCACCCGCCACGCTGTGGCCCCCACGCCTCCCCACAACTCACATGCTGCATCGGGGCCCCCACGCCGCCCAGGACCATGAATGCCCCACCCCTTGGCCGGGCCACCCAGTGCAGGCCAGGCCGGACCAAGCAGGATGGGTCGACCTGAACTAGGTCGGTCCGGGTCGGTCCGACCGGGTCGTCACAGATCCAGACCATCTTCAACCCACTTTTCCTATTTTGTCCATAACATTGGTACCAAGTGTCCTTTTTACGAACTGTCTATGGTGATGGAAACATTGGAGTGAGACTGTCATTTTGGAATACCCCAATGGTGAATTGGTTGATGTTGGGGAACATTCAGGTTGGATCGAGTACAATTCCTACTGGGCCCTCGGGACTAAAATCCAATAACATACAGACAAGATGTCCCTTTGACGCACCATCTATTTCATTGAGACCCCTATAATGTTGAGGTAAATTGGGATTCTTTTGCGAGGGACTTTGTGAAAGTTAGACTATCAACCCATTGATTGTGGAGCAGACCTTCCTAGAGTCAAGTGATCTTAGTGGGGGAACCCTATAGCTTGCTATGACGACGTACTAAAGATGTATGGGGATCCTATGTGGGTCTGATGACATACTGACAATGTACTGGGATCCTTTTTTGGTATCACAATGTACTGAAGACATACTAGGATCCAGTTTGGGTTTGAAAATGTATTGATGATGTACTAGGATCCTTTGTGGGTCTGATGACGTACTGACGATGTACTAGGATCATGTGTGGGTTTGACAACGTACTGACAATGTACGAGGATCATATGTGGGTTTGATGACGTAGTAAAGATGTACTAGGATCCCGTGTGGGTCTAATGATATACTGATTATGTACTTGGACCCTTTGCGGGTCTAACGTTTTACTGATGATGTACTAGGATCTTGTGTGTGTCTGACGACATACTGATGACGTACTAGGATCCTGTGTGGGACTAACGACATACAGACAATGTACTAGGATCCCATGTGGGTCTGATGACATACAAAAGATTTACTAGGATACTTTGTGGGTCTGACGACATTTTGACAAGGTACTAGGATGTTATGTGGGTCTAACAATGCACCACGATCCTTTGTGGGTCTGATTATGATTTAGGATCTTTTATTGGCCGGACTCTTAACAGAGTAAGATTATTCGGTGGTTACATATAATCATATCTACTGTTGTATTAATTAATATCTAGTTTGAGCTGAGTTTGTACCTTGTGGTACATACATTTGTGGAATTCCTTCCATTGTATAATAGTTTATCTTTGGGCTAATGAGTTGGGCCTTATGTTCCCTCATTATTGAGATGTGATTACTTGATAACTTAGTTATATGTATGGGCATATACCTATATAGGATATTCAAAATATTTCATGCAATGGGGTTTGTCCTTTGGGAATTTTGTGAGACATTGAGGGTATCAGGGTCCCTATTGAGTATCGTTAAACTCACCCATGCACTGGATATGCCCGTACCTCGTTGTGTTTAGTGCAGACGACAAACATCGTTGAATGATGAAGAGTGTACCAGGACTGGAGGTAGATAGGAGGTGGACCCTAGACGAGGCATACCACAGAGACAACCATTGGAGATCTGTACCTACCCATCAGTTATGACCCTTGGAGGGTGTTCACATGAGTTATTCCAGTTTACTTGTACCCCTATCAGTTTCGTATACTTTCCAATTGGGATTGTATTCTGGCCCCTTTTACTTACTGGACACACTATATTTACTACACAGTTTTCTTTTGATCATATCTTGATGTGTGCTTGGTTGCGTGGGTTTACTGGTTATAAAGGCAATGCCTTCCATGTTTTAGGGAATACTCCTTCGGTGCTAGTCACTAGCCCTGGCCTATGGATGGTGGGCTTGGGGTAGTCATGGCACGGGCCCCAGGGGGGCAGTTAGTGATAGAACATCACAAGGCTTACAAGTTACTCTTCGAGATTTGATAACAATCAAGATAGAAAAATTGATAGATTCTTTAGTGGGTTAAAACCACATATTTTAAAGGATCTTGCAATCTGAGACTTTTGGAGTTATGAAGAAGTTTTCCAGTGTGCCCTCAAAGTGGAGATAGAGTTTGGTGAATTTTTTACATGGCTATGATGATTATAAATGAGAGATGTAGTTTCAAGTTACAGGATATAATGATGAAGGTGGAAGAAAACTCAATAACCTAGATGCCCAAAATATGGGATGATGGATCATGGGATCATCCTCATAGGGGTGGGGAAATTATTCATATGTGGGAATGAATGCTACCATACTCAAGAGTGTTGAAAATCCATGAAATCAAAGGATAATGTATTGAAAGAAAGGATAGAACCACCCAATGACCAATGCTACAGCTGTAAGGAGCAAGGGAACTATGCAAGCGAGTGCACTAAACTTCGATTCTCCAAGGTTAATCAGCGTTAGTAACCACTAAAGCCATAGGAACAAGGGAGGGTTTATTCCATCACAACTACATCTGTGGAGAAAGATACTAAATTCATATAAGGTACACCTCATATTCCCCCATGAATGGAAAATTTCTTATTTGATTCTTGTTCAACACATTCTATTATATCTTTCATGTTTTCAAGAACTGTAAATCAAAACCCCAAATCCTTGATGTAGATAGACTTATAAAAACACCAAGTGGTGTAATAATTGCAACCCATGTGTTTTACACTTTTCATGTTTTCATATGTGTGAATAATTTTCCATCCAATCACATAATACATACCTTGGTGGAATTCAATGTTATAATGGGAATGAAATGGATATTGTTATATATAGCACATATTAACTATCGGGAAAATGAAATATCTTTTCATATTCTGAACCATCTCATGATCACTACAAATTCAAGGAAGGTCATTAATCTCCTTTGAAAAATACTTCAATGGTTTGGGTGTTGATTCAATGTGAAGAGTTATTCCATCATAAAATGGTTGATTCAAATGAATGTGTAAACCAATCAAAAATTCCCATCGTGAGGGTATATGGTGGTGTTTTTGCAAGACGAGTTACCCGGACTTCCCTCGGATCATGAGATAGTTTTATTATAGAACTCATATCTAGAGACAGTCTTCTCTCAAAGTGTTTTTATATTATGGATCCTATCAAAATTTACTAGTTAAAGAAGATGTTGGAATAGAATTTGGACAAAGGATTCAAACACCCTAGTTCATCACCTTGGGGTGCAATAGTTCTCTTTGTAATGAAGAAGGATGAAACAATGTGGTTGTTTTTCAATTATCCACAACTCCAATAGATCACCATAATGAAAAAGATTCCTCATCCAATGATAGATGACTAGTTTGATAATTTAAGAGGAGCTCAATAATTATAAAATGTGGATCCTGATTATAAATTTCATCAGCTAAATCTTATGAAGGAAGATATTCTGAAGACTACCTTCCATACAACGTATGGAAACTTTGAGTTTCTGGGGATGCCCTTAAGATTAAATAATTCCCCTGAAATCATCATGGATTTGATGAATATATACCATTGAAATTTCTACAAAAAAAATTGTAGTGTTTATCGATATTTTCTCATCTACTCCAGCATCAAGGAGAAATATTAATAACATCTAAGACTTGTGTTGGGCACATTGATTAAGGATTATCAATACGACAAGTTCATCAAGTGTGACTTTTGTACGAATAAATACATGTTATTAGGAAATGTGATTACATTTGAGGGTATTGATGTGGACCCTTACAAAATGTAGATTGAGGAATGTCCAAGGAAATCTAGTGTCACATAACTCTATAGTTTTCATGGATTATATGGGTATTAAAAATGCATTGTGATAAAGTTTCCGCGTTTTTGAAGCCCTCTAAATATGATAACAAGGAAAGGGGTAAAAATATTTTAGGAATGAATAATGTGAGGGAAGGTTCGAGGAGCCATATAGATGGCTGATCACTGCACCAATACTCACATTACGGAAATGTAGAGAATGTTTTGTGATATAAAGTAACGTTTTAAAGAAAGTATTGGGTTGTGTACTCATGACAAATGATAATTTCACAGCCTACGCCACAAGATAGTGGAAGATCACTGAGAACAGCTGCACGACGTATGATCAAGAGAAATCAGTCATGATTTTTGCATTGAAAATATTGTGGGACTACCTTTATAGTGAGAAGTGTGACATATACACTCACCACAAGAGTATCATGTATATAATCAAACAAAAGGACCTCAACATGCTTCAATGGAGATGGTTATTTATAATTAAGTTATCTTATCTCTCTATTCATTTTCATCCCATTAAGGAAAACAAGGTAGTTGCTGCTCTATGATGAAAACAACTTGCAACACTTTTCAAGTTACAGATTGAGAAAGACCCAATCTTCTTCGATATCTAAATGATGGATTTTGAAATCATATGGGTAGGGCATAAATCATACCATTCCAAAATTATTCTGAAAAAATTAATCTGATATATGATTAAGGAGGAAGAAACTGATGATCCAAAGTAACAAAAGAAGGTGAATGCATTAAAAGGAAGGTAAGATACACAAGTTCCATATCGATGATGATGGTGTGATTCAGTTGGGAATGTAGATTTGTGTTCCTTCATCACCTGGGATAGAGAAGAAGATATTTTAAAATGAACATAGCTCAACATTATATATCTTTCCTAGTAGAACCAATATATACAATGATCTCCTAGAACACATCGGGTGGGAAAACATGAAGACAGTGATTGTTGAATATGTCTCAAGGTTCTTGGTTTGTCAGCAAGTTAAAGTATAATGAAAAAATTCCAATGGTATGATGCAACTTATGCCTATACCCATGTGGACATGGGATAATGTCACTATGGAATTTTTTACAGGTACTACAAAAACGTCAAATGGAAATAATGAAATATGAGTGGTGGTTGACTAACTCACCAATACTGTCCATTCTATTTCTATTATGGAAGATCTCTTACATGAACAACTTAAAATAATATATTTGAAGTAAGTACTGAGACTTCATGGAGTTCCACTATTGATTTTCTTTAATCATGATCTAAGGTTTACATATAAATTCTGGAGAAGTCAGGAATATACATTATGAACTAATTTAATTTTTTTCATAGCCTATCACCCCCAAATTGATGGAAAATCTGAAAGAAGTATTCAATCCTTAGAAGATATGCTAAGAGGATTCTATGTAGAATTCAAAGGTGGATGGGATGAGAATCTCCCATTGGATGAGTCCTCATACATCAATAGATTCCACTTGAGTATCAATATGGCTCCATATGTTTCCTAGTAAGGAAAGTGATGTTGAACTCCATCATGTTAGGATGAAGTTGGGGAATGAAAGATACTTAGTACTAATCTTATGAAACAGGTGATAGAGATTGTTCAAGACATCCATAAATATATAAAAGCTACTCAGAGTCAAAAAAAGTTCTATTCTGACATATTTGAAGGGACATGTACCTCGACGTTGTAGGTAAAGTATTCCATCAAATATTACCATGGAAGAGATTCAAGTGTTTTTCAATGAAATGAAAGATATTCCTAAGGAACATTGACCCTTTTTGATATTTGACTATATAAAATATGTGGCCTATTGGTTTTCATATACACCAAATTTGGATCATGTTCAAGATGTGTTTTGTGTATTAATTCGGTGGCAATACATACCTGAACCATCAAATGTTGTAAACTAAGAGGTGGTACAACTAGAAGATGACTTCTCTTTTGAGGAGTAACCTGTGGAGATTATGGACCATAGATATAAGGTTCTATGATAAAAGACATCCCACCATGTCAAAGTGATGCATAGGAACCATAAGTATGAACAAGCAACTTTGGAACCAGAGGATGTGATGAAGTAAATGTGCCCTTATTTGTTTGTGTAAAATGAAATTTTGAGAGAGAAACATTATAATGGGGAACATGTAATGCCCTTAATTTTTATCAATGGAAATACCTTATTTTAATAGTTACTTAATTTATAATAAAATTATTAAACGCAATTACTTATAATGATGATAAATAATTTCTGACCATAAAACATAATTTTTCCACATCGGTGTTTGGAAATATGAATATCTGACATACACGGTTACATCTAGGTTGTTTTTTGGGGTCTGATTGAACAATCATAATTTTTTTTGATTAATAACATAAACTAATGAATAGTTACATACCCTTATAAATATTAACCTTACATATGATTGTGTATATATATATATGGTATTAGGGAAAGTATTATATACATATATCGTGGGGTAATTAAATAAATGATTTTAAATTTGTATTTTTTTTAATAAACTAGTATTTTATTTAAAATTTTCATTTAACAAATTTCAAAAATTATTAATAAAAATGGAGTTCTTTTTTTCATTCTACACATCAAAAAATTCTTAAGTTGAATTGATTCAATTTTTATGAAATACATGAATTTTTTATCAATAATGAAATACAATGATTTACAAAATAAGTAAAATTAAAAAATTATATTATCATGGGTGATGTTACACTGATGTAAGACCAATTGGTTTGAACTGACAAAAAATATATTATGTATTTATTCATGGAACACTCGCTATTTATTTTTATTTGAGATATTTTAATAATCAAAATATTAAAATATTTGTAAAACACCCTTCCACTCAACTATTAATATCACCCTTCACACACTCATTTACTCACACCACTGAAGCTTAAATACTTGTCTAAAATCTATCCAAAGAAAATTATATATCCCATCCCCCACGTCCAAGAGAATCTTGTCTCATTAAATTTCTAATAAAAGGTTCCTTATGGAGGATACAAAAGGTAATTCCTCCCACTTTCATTTGTTTAATTTTCTTTTCCATTTCAAGTAATTTTTTTATCTCTCCCCACCTATCATCATTAAAATGGTATGGAAACTCTAGTATAATAAATATACTACAATTTTAATGTATTAATGTGATAATATATAATCCAACCACATTCTCCTTTTCTTTTTATTCTTGAATGGAAAATGTAGTTAGTGAGGTTTTAATGTATCACCTTGAAGAACGACATGTTTTCATTTTCCATTATGGCCTTCAGATCTGGACATGAAATTATTTTTATGGTTAAAATAGATTATTTTATATTTATTATATCATATTAAATATTCCAGAACTATCTTATGTACATAATACTAAATTATTAAACCAAACATGTTTGATGTGGTTGAAAATCCGCCTAAATTAACCTAAATGATCATCATTAAATTCTTATCTAATGATTCATTCTCAGGGTATATAAACAAATCATTTATAAGATCATTTAAAATTATATAACATCATAAATAACATATATTTAAAATTATATATGTTTATCCAGGTTATAAATGAACTTCTATTCATCAATACAAGTGAACTGTTCAAGAAAACTACAAATTCAAACACTCCCGAACAATGAATTTTAACTCTATAACTCATCCAAAATCTAATAAATGAACATAATAAAACCATAATGAGTATCATTAATGTAAAATAGTTTATTTAATTGTTAATTAGTGAATCTAATTTCATTATAAATGATATTAATGGGATGAAATCAATTAGATACAAGTTAATGGGAAATTCCTGAACCCAACATTCTTTCATCGGGTTCTCCCTCTTTCACTCCATTTTTGTTATGGTCACTCGTTAAAAATAAATTTTTCATAATTATCATATAATTTTTTGAATATGCATGTTTTCCACAGGATCTTATATTAACCAAAATGTTTTACAAATCAATTATTCTTTTAAACAAACATATTTAACATCCCTCTCATGGTTAAGGGTTCTTGTATCAAAAAGTCATTTTCTATTTCTTTTGGGAATATATAGTTTATGAATGTGTTCCAATGAGATTAAACTCATTATTTAACATGGGTTATTTATGTTCATATATCTTTTATGTGGCATGCATGATAATGAAAATTTTATTTTTTTACCAGTGAGCCCAGAATTATATAGTGTTATATTAATGATTAAATGTGACGGGTGTGCTCGGAATTTTGCAGTACTCCAATTCATTGGCTAAAGTGATGAGCCTTATTGGATAAATTGAAATGATGAAAGAACATTATTCTATCATTGTTCAAAAATATATGTGGTATTTTCCAACTAAGTCATGATGTATAATTTTTATTCATTCTACATTCCATTCAATTTTCCAATGATTTCTCTCATGATTTTCATGTTCATGTTATGATTATTCATAGCACATGCTATATTTTTTGTATCTATCCTCTTAATGGGATTTTAGATCACAAATTTTTTATGTATATCATTAGGGGATTATTGGTACTAAAGTGTTTTGAAGGGACAATAAGAAGCTGGAGAATAATGGATTAAATAAATTTTTTCGTTTGGTGTTATAAATGTTTTGTATTGTCCTAGTTTTCCAAAAACACTAAAACATTATATCCTTAATGTGTACTTTTATTATGTTGTTTATATTGAATGTTATGTAAATTAAATTTAATAAAATTAATGGTTGCTATATATGTGATCCTTTTAGTGGGAATTCTTGTATACAGTTGTTGGAATCTATCCATTTCTCCTAGAGTAGAATCCCTTAGTAATCATAATTCCCTAGGTGGAGAACATTGTATCATCATTACCAACAACAAATAGAAATTCATATTCTACATAGAGGGTTATTGAAGATTGAGTTGTTTGTATACACCATATCCTTGCATGTGATCGTCATACATGTATTGTTTCCCTCCATACCTTCTTAGTGTACTTTATATGGATATATCCAATGAGAAATACATCACGGATGAAAAAAAATCAATGTTATCAGACTCATGGAGTGTGTTCTCCTCGATGAGTTCTATGTGGAACCTTTGAGATGGAATCCTAGGCTGATATTGTAGTTGTGACATACATGTTTTTTTATAGTTTTATATATTTATGATTTTGTGATATTCCTATTATATTAGTTGTAGACATATAACTATCTAGATAATAACTTTATTCAATTGGTGTGTTCATTTTGTTTTGGGGTTTCATACATGGTATTGTCATACTCACCACTTCACCAAATTTTCTTGCATGTGTAATTGCTTATGCATTAGATGAACCATTGGAAAGTTAACTTGAGGGACTAAGAAGAGCTGGTTCATAGTGTGATTAGATCGATCAAGTTATTTTTCTATGGTATTCAGAAAATATTCCACCATTTAAATGTTATTTGACTTTATTTACATACTATTTTTGTGGGCGTGTATTTGACTATGTTTAATTTCTTTTACTTCATTTCATACTCTAGTTCTGGGATTTAGAAGTTTGAAATCATGGTTTTTAAATTTTTTTTTACATTTTAGTACATTAATGGTTAGGATAAGTGGGTGTGGGTGTGTCTAATTAGTTAGGATAAGGACTTCCATTTTTGTGATATGCCTAATCAACAATTTTCACCATAACCTTTCCTATTGGAGGAAGGATTGGGGTTTCATGACATTGGCCATTTTGGGAGGGGTCATGACTGAGTGGTATTAGGGCAGTAGGTTCTAAATTAGAACATCATTATTTTATTTTTTTTCTTTCGAAAAACATTTCAAGTTATTTGGAATTTCAATTCCAGTACATGGACACCAGATATGGTGTTGTGTTAGACCTATATATATAACAAGACTCTGATCACCTTCCATTACAACTGGAACATGTGAAAAATGGTTACACAAAAAAATTGGCACATATATCTTATAGGAATTAGTTTTAATATCCATTTCCTTCATGAGTCAACAATCCATCTATAATCATTGTCTATGGTACATGTTTTTTATTTCGTGATGACTCTGAAATATATCCCATAATGGGTTCAAAATTAGGATTAAATGGATGATCCCATCAATGATGAGGCATCGATATAGGGGCATGTTATTATTGTGTTACCTCTATGTGGTTCCCCAACTATACCATAACCTGTAGACTATAAGATGGTACAAGTAGTACCTTCTAAAGAGGTGGGATGGATTATAGCATGTCATGAGTTTTAGTGATATAGACCCCTTATGTTATAATTTGAGCATATACCATTGGTTACTGAGGACTAGATTTAGGTCGCTAGCCGAGTATTCTGTCTGATTAGGACACCATTATATTATATGGATTTCATGGTGGAGATCCTTCTTCATGGATCTGCATTATGATTATCATGTATTGTGTCTCTATCTTATAGTTATGGGTCTTTATATTGTTATGGGTATTAGATAGGTTGCATAGTGTTCTCTAAATATACATTAAGACATATATGACTCTAGGATATTTTACAGCTCTATTTGGGAAGAATGATGATATCTAATTATTCAAAGAGGTTTAACAACCACTCAAGTTACCCAATGGATATGAATTCAAGTCAGTTATTTGAGCCATAGGCTATTGGGGGAGTACTACATATATGAATCTGAGTTAGTCATATCCATCTATATATAATTTTTTTCATAATTTCTAGTGTAATATTTAGAGGTTGATTGTTTTTTGGATCATTAGTCACATCTAGTGGTTACTAGTAGTGGTTAAGAAATTGTAGAGATCTCAAATATATTTAGTCAATGTCATTATAAGACACATATATGTGTCATATATTTCTTGAGGATTTCCCAAGGCATAGGTTCAATGGTTCAAGGCTACCATGTTGGTTCGAGTCATCCCAGTGCTTAGTGGTCTTAATCCTATGATGGAAGGGGAAAAATTGATAAGCAGATTGAGTCACTTCCTACTGCTGATAGGGAGATTATGGATGGGCCTCCATGATAGAGGTAGTTTTAGGAGATGGAATTATTGCATGACAGAATATGTTGTAGAGGTTGTGGGATTTATTTTATATTTGTTTTATTATTTGACATCTCACCACCAACACCCCCTAATTTGTTAACACAATACTCAGGGAACTGGAGGACAATGACAGGGATAGCTGAATAAGGTTATGGATTATAAGATATATACCTTTACATTGATTTGAGATATGATATGTGTGTTTTGAATCATAATAATATCATTGATAGACATAGGTGGTAAACATTCCTTCATTATATCTATCTTGACTGATATATAGTGATTCTGGTTGAGCCCTTGGTCAGACCCTTTCTCTTAGGGACACCAACTGTAAGGTTTATCTGCATTTATTGTCCAAAATGGTTGTTTTATGGAAATGACCTATTGTGTTTATATTGGTATAAATATATTTTCCTTTGTGGGTAAAAAGAAAACCAAGACATCAAATGATACACTCTTATATAGGTGGGTGTATCCAATCACTCATCAGTTGTATTAATGGTCCCGTGTTTTTCTGTATTTTATGTGTTTTCTATTCCCTGTAGTTGTGGTAGAGTTTGAGGATTTCTTCCTTGAGAATGTTCTAAACATACCTCCAGGAAGACAAATAGACTTCTTCATTTATCTACACCCCATGAAAAAAACTAATATCTTTCCCAGCATGTCAAATATCTCTCTACTTGCTATGTGAGAGGATGGTAGAGTTGGAGGACTTGTAGAGGAAGGGATTTGTTAGGCATATATTTTCACCAAATGTATCCTCAGTTTTAGCATCCAAGATGGCATACATGATCCTGATGTTATGTGCGGACTACCAGTGATCGAACTAGGTGACTATGAAGAAAAATGATCCAATACTATGGAATTATGATCACTTTTATTGTTTGGGTGGGGAATGTTGTTTCTATAATATTAAACTCAAGTCATGTTAACACTAGTTATGACTAAAAAATGATAATTTCATGAAGGTGAAATTCATATATTGCTATAGTCACTATGAGTACATATTTATTCCCTTTTGAATTAATAATTCCATATTAGTGTTCATGGCACTCAACAGACAGATCATTTATTCCTTCTCAAACCGATTTTTGGAAGTCTTCATTGGTAGTATCATTGTGTACTCGTTGTAAGAGGAGGAGAATAAGAGACACATGAAGTTGGTTTGAAATTTTCTTTCAGAAAATCATTACTACTTAAATCAATCTAAGTGTCATTAAAATATTTTAGAGGTATATTTTCTATGAAATGTTTTCTCAATGGGTGTTGTGGCATTGGACCAGGCCATGGTTGAGGCAAAGTTAGCTTAGGATCCACCCATGTGCAGGAGGGAGGTGCGAAGCTCCCAGGGGATGTTGGAATATTGTCAGAGTTTCCTACATATTTTCTCAAGGATATCAGCTCCCATGATAGATTTGAACCTTAAGGTGTGGAAATTTGTATGGATAGATAAGTTCTAATATTATTTTTATAAGATGATGCATATATTGATGATTTATGCCAAATCAGATTTCCAAAGGAACGTGGTGAATATATAGAGTTCTGTGATACATTAGGAACTAGTATTATCTAGGTTATGATATAGATGTAAGTAATGATTTCATATGGTTCAATTAAGTTAAGACCACATGAGATGAACAATGTGAGCCATTATTGTAAATTAATAGTAGAATCCTTCAGACTAATGATACAGTAACACTACATGATGGTTAAACACATTACCATGTATTATAGCCAAAATAGAACAATGTATATATTCTCAAAGAATGTCTAAAAAGTGTGATAGTGGTAATGTATTTATTTAAATCATGATTATGTCATATAATGTTTCAATACTCCTAAGAAGGAGAACATGGTTGGAGATGCTCTCAGTTTGAGATCATTTTTGTAGTTTCTAAATGTGGTGTTAGAGCACCTAGTCTTATTTTATTTATCCCTTTCGTATGAATACGGATCATATAAAATCCAATCAATTAGTTTATCCCTCATATTTTATACGTATTCAAGGATTAATAGCTTGGGGATATTGATGTAAAACCCTACAACTCATATAACCACTAGACAAGCCACTGATTTATTTTTGTATTGGGGAGAGGAAGTCATTAATTTTAGAGGATGTACGATAGTGTTGGGGAAATTTTTGGATGATTTAATAAGCGATTTTCATTCATATCCTTTGATAGAAAAAAATATGTGGAGAGTTTTTATTATGCCTTCCAATTTCAATTTTGGGGGTCAATGATGACAAAGAATGTTTTAGAGTTTATCTCTTGATGACTTACTTTCCAGAAATTGAACGCAATGCACCATGTTCCAGATGGTTTATCTTAACCTTTTATGGTTATAGAGTGTAAGTAGGATGGAATATATATATTGAATTTGTTATTGGTTTTCTATATACATACAGGTGTCATGAGGCCATCTAGATGATCAAAGACTAACTCATCAATCCATCCCACATCCCAGATATTCAGGAGAATAATTTATTAGAGATTTTGAGATGCAATTACGTGAAGAAGATAGTCAAAATCTATATAATTTTATCTATGTTTGACGTTAAATAGGATGATCGATTTGCATCCCAGTTATAGTAGTTATTATAGGTTATATTTGGGACTTATTTATACTTGAGAACAATGTCTCACCACTAGGCTGATAGCCAGACTATATGGACAATTCAGGTACGGAAGGTCACACTATGATCTTTCTTGTTGGGCATTGGTTTTACTTGGATGGAAAACCGTCAATTAGTGGATTTTTCATAAGAACATATCTAACATTCCACCCTTGATATGAAATCATTATAGGCATTGTATGAGTGACCATGCTTGTCATCACATTTCTGGACTGACAAAGTAAAGTCAAGATTTATGATACTAGATTTGGTGAAACCCACTACATAGAACGTACAAGTCATACAAAATAAAATCATGACTACATAAAGATTTAAAATTTATTATAAAGATAGAAGAAGGAGTCTATTAGATTTTTAGGACAAGGTCCATTAATTCCTACAGGTTTCACCATTACATGGATTATATGCATTTTGAAGGGGTAGCATGATATATCAAAGATTTATTTTCCCTTTCCAAATATTACATGGAGTTAGCGAAGTGGTATAGCAATTATCTCTACTAGAATAGTTAGACAAGGTAGATGGTGTCTTACTCGTTCCTCAAATTAAGAGGTATGATCATGGACCATCACCATTTATCAACCAGGGTGGGTTCCACATTGATATGGGGATACCTTTTCTAAATACGCAATTGAGATAAAATATCAATATGAGATGATCCTTCATGGGAAAGATATTATTTTATCATGTGCTTATTGTCATGAAATGAATCTTTAAGCGAGATTCTGATAGCGGGAGGCTTAGATACATTCTCAATATCCAGATCTCATTTTGTAGGAAATTTTCCTGGATTTTCATTGATATAAATCCACCTGGTGGGTAAAATTTAGTGACTCATATTTTACATGTGTTATTTTTTGATATTTTACGGTCAATCTTTGTGACCATGTATTGAGTTGATAGTGATTTCAAGGCCTGGTGTTCCAAGAATAAATGTTTTAAATATATATAATATATTAAATAGCACACATATATATTTTTCATGAATAAGAGAAATAAAATCAAAATAGGGGGAATCTTTTAGAAATTGAGGTTACCATTTAGTTTAGAACGTGAGTTTTACCATAGTCCTGACATAACATTTATTGGCATTTTTTTGAGGAAAAGTCATAATAAATATAATAAAAATAAATTAAATAAATTAAATTATTTATATAAATTTCAGTGAAGCGGGGTAATGTTTTTGTTACATTCCAAATTATTGAAATTTCTTTGGGTTATCCCCATAAATTTTTTAAATTTTGGAGATATGTTGGAGATCATGGAAGGGGATTCTATTGTAAAAATATGAATATGTCAAGGGTTTATAACCAATGTTAGAATAATCAGATGATGTTATCAGTGATCATGATGGGGATAAGTTATTATTCATCACAAAATCCATCTTTAGGTACCTTATTTTATGATTTGGTCTTATTAATCCATTTTGATTTATACAATGAATGTAATTTTTCAACCAAAAAATTCATAAATATATCAGTTATTTTACAGATTGTGATTATTTTATGAAGTTTTATTAGGATAATTTATTTGTGATTATTTCAATTTTTAATTCATTTTAATGATTACGGATTGAGGTGAACATAATCATTAGCCGATATTCATTACTCAAGTTTTATTCTGTGAATTTCTCATATTTTTCTTCATTCATCACCCATTTTTGTAATTTGGGTCACATATCGTTGTATATAAAAAATTTAATCATTTTCACCTATTTCATGGTGAAATGGTTCAAAATCATTGATATGGGGTCACAATGCAATGAATGTGTTGTGATGTTTGTGGTGGTGAATGGATCCTAACTAATAGGAAAAACGCGTACTAAAATATGGCATGCGAGTGGGGGTGAGTTTAACATGATAAATTTTAAACTTTTTTTAAAGAATCATTAAATTGTAAATGAAAAGTACCAAATAGTATATATCATTGATTTCTTGTGATTTTATGATATATTTTGTGGTAGAGGTGGTAAAAGAACAAGAATAATAAAGAACTAGAATTTCCCAAAAAACTCTATGTACAAAATAAGTAATTAAGCATAACATGGCATGTGAGGCGCTTCTAATGGCGGATAGGTTTTGGAGGTTGTTAATGACCACATGATTTATGACTGTATCACATGGTGTGTGAACCCTACCTAATATCTCAACATGTAACACATATGGTACATAAGAATGGTCTAAAGTACAAGGTCCAGATAATGCCACTTACTCTCAAATAGACACAATATGTCTTGTTGTACATGGTTTTACCCCTGTGATGGTACACAGGTATAGTAAATTGGTAGCCACACATGGTGTACTATTATGTAGTAAAGGACACAAACATTGGGGGTTTATATGGGAGGGACATGGGGTTGATGGGATGAGGAATGTAACCTTACTAGACGCATTGTACTCCCTTAATGTTGGCTTGGATACCTTTTCATTGGTATTGTTGTCATAATATGTTAGGGTTCACTCTATATATCCATTCCCTAAGGGTTAGTGTGTAATCATTCTTTACACACTGGAAAACAATGCCTTTAACTTGATTTCAGAGATACTATTTTCAGAATCTATCTGTGAATCCCAAATCTAGAACCTCTATTAATCTTAATTCCGTTAGAGGTATAGTTGGTATCATCATGAACAACATTACATTGGAACTGACCCCGTACATAGTGTGTTAATATAGATTGTGTTGTTTGTATATCCCCTGGCATTGGGTATGATCCACATCTATTTATCAGAACTCTTATTACTTTAATCGTTTATGTCATATGGAAGGACACAATGGAACTACATCTTGGACGAATGTAATTCCCCGACCCCAGTTACCCAGAGTCGGTGCATTATTACATAACATTTTCATGATCACATGAAAGATCAAGTCTCGAAAGACCGATTAGTTTAGTAGCCCTGGAATAACTAGATACATTAATAAAGTTTACATTACATCATAAAATGAAAACTACAAAAATATAGTATCCATAGTCCACACTCTTATCCCATCATACTATCCCTCTAGGTCATTCATAAATCACTTCTTCACATCCTGGGAAAAATAAAACATAGAAAAGGGGTGAGCTGAAATGCCCAGTAAGGATAACAATATAGCAGAAACTTTCATAAATAAGAATAAATGTTTAAGGCAATGTATAACTAAAACCAAAGCCTTTTAAACATGAACTTCAACATCGAATGGAAAAAATAAAATGAAATAATGCCATTTACTTATTCACATGGATATTCTATTAATCAAATATTCACACGAAATATCAATAACCACTTTTATAATGATGGAATGCATAATGTTAGACTATCATAACCACATAACCAAGACCTCATTCCAAGACTACAAATAATATTTTTTCAAGGCCTTGTTCCAAGACACTAGTTTGTCTCATGAGACCTACCGATGCATCGAGGAGCTTTAGCGGGCTCCACCCATCACATATTAAGTCCAATGCATTCCCATATGAAAAGGTCAAAACATAACATAAACATTCGTAATAAATCTAGCATACGAAATGTAAATACTTCATCCATAAACCATGAATGGTATACAAATAACACATCCACAGTCAAACATATCACAAAACCTTCAATACAATATAGAAGTTTTGTATCATAATAAATCAACTTCAAATAAGTGTAAAATCCATCAAAGGATGTTGACATAGATGAAATCAAAACTCTTTTTAGAGAAATATCTCTTTATATTTTGAAATCAGTTAAGAGTAATATATTTATAAAATAAAACATTTTCATTGAAAATATTCTTATAAGATTCTAATGGAAGCTTCAACGATTTTATAATGGTGGAAAATAGCTGCACCCGCCGTATAAGTTAAAAAAAACATTCTTACCTTATTTCTTTCGAAAGGGTTAAAAAGGACCTTGTTTGGAAAATGATGGAATGATTCCTTTATAAACCACTTATAAAAGTCAAAAATGGTATAAATGACTTTAACCCATATTCTTGTAAATATTAAAAATGTATTGAAATACATTTTTTAGAAACAAGGATGTTGATGATAAAGAAGTCCCAGTAGATTATTACGTATAAACAATCTCAGATAATGAAGAGATTGCGAAATTAACCCTTAACTTGAACTTTTCCTTGGTTGGGGTAGGTTAACCTCCTTTATAATGGTGAAATATTTGTTATTAAATTATACAAGAATCATATACATTAATAAGATATCATATATGATCTTTTAATATTGATTTGTTAATAATATCTTAGTATTATCGTTGTTTCGGGTGTTAAATTACTCGTTTTCTTTTATATGTTTTGTTACATAAGCCGTGTTTGTCATGGATAGGTTGTATCTTAATTATATGAAGAATTATATCAAGTCCTTAGATACTACTATTAATCATCAAATGATATTTAGACTTGAATGGATACGATGGAGAATGAATCTCATCGCGTTTGTGGAGACGGTAGTCCGTACGTACGCATGAGCGACAATATCATTATTTTGATATTAAAATAATATATAATTGGATAGTATATCATATATAAAGAATCATTATCATGATATATTTATTATTTATATTAATTACACATCAATATTATACCCATCCAAATAATAATTTATTGAATGACAATTACACCACAATGTAGAGACGGTAAGCCGTACGTACGAATGTATGGTGAAATGCCATTCAAAGGATGGATAGAATACTGAAATATGGTTGTACCATGTTTATAAAAACATAAAATTATATATAATATACTGGAGTTATTATTTTATAATGGTAATAACAATGAAAGAAGAAGTGGAAGAAGAAAGGAACTTGAAAAAAGGGTGGTGAAAACATTACCTCATCTTCGGGTTCTTCCTTTTGATTTGATCAAAAGGGATCTTTAGGTTGGCTTTCTGATCAAACTAAGGCATCTAGATTTTATTTAGGGAAGTTGAGAGATTATTTGGGCATGGGCTGGCCGAACCAAAAGTCTATGAAGGTGTTAATTAATGAAAAGGTGGAGTGCCCTTCTATAAGAGGGGTGAGGGGAACCTTTGGAAAAGCTAGAAATATTATTTTATAATAAATTCATATTAGGTTTATAATGGCTCCAAAGTGGATTATTTAAAGGTTAAGGTGGGTATGGGTATAAAAACCCTCATCCAATAGAATTTAGATAGGTTTGGGTCATTATATTAACCTTCTCTTTTAGTTCTAACTCTTAGTTAATTAGTTTGACACTTACCATGTCACTTTGTATTTTTATATTATATAGTTAATAAACATACCATATACCTCCAAGATACCCCCAAGTTGTCCTTTAATGATACCCATATCATGATATAAGTCTCTTTTCCAAACCTTATATTTTTATGAATTGAATATCAATTAATAATATAATATTTATTTTAAAATCTCTTTTATGTCAATTTTGACAAGAATTTGGAAAATTGATTTTCTTAAAAATCATAACATAATTATTACTTCGAACAAAGTTAATTAAATCATTCCTGACATGTCATATTAACCTATAAAATTAGTTTAATTCAAAAAAAAGTCTCAAATTATATTTATTTGGGTATTTATAATATCAATTATTTTAATTTTTCACTAATATGGTAATTACTACATCATCATTGTTTCATAAATAAATTAAAATATATAATGTCTAAAAATTATAAATAAAATATAATTATGTATGAAATCTTTTAATCATTCTATTGAATATTTATAATCGAATTTATCTTATATGTAACCCTATATTAAAAATGTTTTAGTAAATAAACATCGATTTTAACTCTTTTAACTCTTCATTAAATAAAATAATAATAAATGTCCTAATCTAATCCAAGAGGACCTAAATGATAATATTTTATTCCTAAGGTTTTTTTGGTCGAGATACACTTGTCCAATAGAATTAGGACATGTGTTAGGGTAATATTAATATCATTTTTACCCTTAATTACTATATTTACTTTTAACTATGGTAAATAAAAGTAAAAAGTTACTATTCACCAAAAATTAGTTTCATCTCATTTATCCATATTTTACTCATTTATATTAACCATGTCTCTTGGATTTTCGAAATTCCACTCACAGAAGCGGTAAAATTATGTTTTATGAAAAATTCAGTTTTTTAACTACCACTTACTGGTTTCACTATTCATCAAAAAATGAAAGATTCCAGAAAAATACAAAAAATTAGGCCTAAGATATATTTGATATTATGATTTCAAAAATGATGTCTATTTTAACAAATTAATAACATATCAGTTGCATTAATTAATTTAAAAATTAATTTCTATCGTCAAAACAAATAACGTGTTTTTAAGAGATAATAACTATCAAAAGATTGACACTTGTTTATATCCGGTATAAATGTGAAATTACATCTAATGGCCAAAATTGTATTAAATGGTAAAAGTATATTATAAATATACTTTAAAACCACTCAAATTTAGTAATTTATCACTATTAATTATTTCGATTAGAAAAGTTTTTTTTATTAAAATTTAGTAATTTTCACTATTCATCAAAATATGAAAGTTATCCGAAGAGTACCAAAATTTCACCCTAAGCTAATTTTGATAGTACAAATCCAAAAATGATGTCCATTTCGAAAGATAAAATTTATAAATTTCAAAATAGTAGGTATTACTATTCATAACGGCTAGTTTGATTGGTTGTGGTGTGTTAGAATCTCGAAGTTGCGTACAATGCACACCATTGCATTATTCAAAGGGAAACGTACCGTGGAAGCTTGGGGTGTTACATTCTTCCCTCCTTAAATAAATTGTGTCCTCGCAATTTTTTTAAAATTGGGCTTGAGAATATAATGGAAAGTCCCACATCGGAAAAAGAGTCAATAAAACTATCACTTTAAAAGAAAGGAAGAGAGGTATAATGGTCACCCAAGATAACCCATACTAGGATTATGTATAGGTAAACATGGATATGGACGATAATATAAGTGTTAAATTCTGATGGAGAGGGATAGAAAACATGATCAGGAAAAAGGTAACAATAAGAGAATCACAGACCTGTGTTGGGACAAACGGTGATTAGTCTCCTAGTAGGAAAAGTAAACGGACAACATTTTTTGTTTTAAGTTATATTACATAAGTACGAGGAATTCATTTATGATATTGACTAAGAACATAAAGAGGTATACTTACTTTTTAAGTAGAGTTTCATTCTTTAATAAATTTTTACAACTAACTCAATTTTTTTGAACAATGAGTATTCAAGAAGACTTGATCAAAATGGAAGACCTAGAATAAACTTCTATAGAAATACATGATCCACGTAAGATAAAATATATATTTACCTTGTATTTAGAGATTAATCAAAACCAAAATGGTTATTATAATATCTGATGATCCAACAAATGGATATTCCATTAGAGAAAAAAACACTAATCTTAATTTATAAAATTAAACCATCAATACCCCAAAGTTAAATAAATACCATTCAATAATCAATTGTCTTTAAAATACTTCAATATAATCCAAACTAATATTGAAACCCAAAAATTTTAAAAATTTAGGCTTCCACATTTAAATTATATCTCCAAATGACATTAATTACTTATAAAGTTACATTCTTAAAAGTAATTAACCTAATCATTTCCATAAATAAACCAAATCACTATAAATCCACAATTAAAACATAGACAAAAATCCACCATTACTCCTCAAAATGAAATCACATACTACTCTATTTTCCTTGGGAATATTGTGTTCACAACAAAGGGAACAACATCCAAAATAACATTTATCACTTAATCACCAAATCATTTTCCTATACTAAGGGTATTCATTTGATAAGACATAAGATCCAAAATCAAATTATTATTGATCAATAAAATCATTTAACTAAAAAGAATAGTCACACTAACCAGGGACTTCACGTAGTCCAGTGGTAGGCGATAAATCCCAATCACACTTTGGTTGTGGGTTCGATTCCCACAGCTTTGTCCGACGCGACGGGTTGTCACACGGTCTGCGTGTTTTCTTTTTTCAAAAACTATATGTTATAACATTACCAAAATGAGATAAATTCCTCAAAATAACCATAAAAAAATTTAACCACAAATCTTATCTCATACCTTGAATTTTCATCCCAAATTATAATAACTTATAATTTCCTCAAACCTAGCGATCATATAAAATCAAATCGTTATTTATAACTATATCCACAAGAGAAAAGATAATTTTTCCTCAAGTGTCATTCTCACATGGAAAACTGCAGGGTTAAAAATACAAGAGAAAATTACTCCAAAGTAAACCCATCGACAAGGAGCACTAATACTTTTTTAAACATTTCTCCAAACATTTATTTCCACATAGCTTCTTCTTTTTCCATGAAAATATCCTATAGAATAGGGAATTCACTCGGGTAATGGATAAGTCCCCTACATTTATGGAAAATGACTGTAAATGGATTCCTAGGACCATTTTTATCTTCTTCCATAATACTCTTCATTTTTCTTCAGCAATTCTTCACATTATGACCTTCCTTCCCGCAAGTAAAACATTTCATTGTCCCATTGAGACACTTTCCTGGGTGTCTCCTTCCACATTTCCTGCATGATGGAAATTGAGGATTCATTTCTCCATGGTCTCCACTATTGGAGCTCTTATCATTCATCACCTTGCTCTTCTTTGTTGAGTCTGGGAATTGGTTAATATATATATTGTTGATCATATTTTTGGAAAATTGATTTGGCATAAAGATGATATCTTTTACACCTATCAACATTCCATTTTGTTGCTCATTTCCTCCATTGTTCCCACCTAGTACATCATTCTCAAAGTCACTATGACTTCTTTGGAATCCAGCGATTGACTAAAACCAGAAAGCATTATGTGAGTAACAGTAGTCATAAAATCATTTAGATATTAACATGTCACCATATTCTCAATTTGAAACAAATTAGGATTAACCAAGGTCATTTACTCTGATCTTATATATATAATACTTCAAATCGGTTTGTAAAGAAAATGTAAATTATCCTAAGCATATCCACCAGGAGTGTTGTAACCAAGAGTGTAGCAAGGCCGGTTGTCGTGCAACAGTTCCCATTCGAGTCTAGCTCAAAGCGGTGTTTTCGGATTTTACCCCTAGGTACATCTGTGCCAGAGCCTCCTCTACCTGCTCGTATCCATATAGGGATGTATTTCTCGGAAAACTCACAAAATCTCTACAATACCAAAATTCTAGGAAGTTCTTCTATACTAATCCTTAAAGTTCATCTTAGGTCTACGTGCTCTAATTAGAGTTTATCTAAATCTAGCTTCCAAGGTTTGTACTAAACTTCCTCTGATACCAACTGTAATGCCCCGGCCCTAGTTACCCAGAGTCGGTGCATTATTACATAATATTGGCATGATCACAAGAAAGATCAAGTCTCGAAAGACCGATTAGTTTAGTAGCCTTGAAATAACTAGATACATTAATAATGTTTACATTACATCATAAAATGAAGACTACAACAATATATTATCCATAGTCCACACTCTTATCCCCTCATACTATCCCTGTAGGTCATTCATAAATTACTTCTTCACATCTTGGGAAAAATAAAACATAGAAAAGGGGTGAGCTCAAATGCCCAGTATGGATAACAATATAGCGGAAACTTTCATAAATAAGAATAAACATTTAAGGAAATGTATAACTAAAACAAAATCCTTTTAAACTTCAACTTCAACATAGTATGGAAAAAATAAAATTAAATAATTCCATTTACTTATTCACATGGATATTCAACTAATCGAATATTAACATGCAATATCAAAAACCACTTTCATAATGATGGAATACATAATGTCAGACTATCATAACCACATATCCAAGGCCTCGTGCCAAGACTACAAATAAGATTTTGTCAAGGCCTTGTGCCAAGACACTAGTTTGTCTCATGAGACCTACTGATGCATCGAGGAGCTATAGCGGGCTCCACGCGTCACACATTAAGTCCAATGCATTCCCATATGAAAAGTTTTAAACATAACATAAACATTTGTAATAAAACTAGCATACGAAATGTAAATAATTCATCCATAAACCATGAATGGTATATAAATAACACATCCATAGTCAAACATATCACAAAAACTTCAATACAATATAAAAGTTTTGTATCATAATAAATCAACTTCAAATCAGCGTAAAATCCATCAAAGGATGTTGACATAGATGAAATAAAAACTCTTTTTAGAGAAATAACTCTTTCTATTTTGAAATCATTTAAGAGTCATATATTTATAAAATAAAACATTTTCTTTGAAAATATTCTTATAATCTTGTAAGGAGATCTTTAACGATTTTATAATGGTGGAAAATAGCCGCACCCGCTGTATAAGTTAAAAAACATTCTTACCTTAATTATGTCGAAAAGGATAAAAAGGACCTTGTTTGGAAAATGACAGAAAGATCCCTTTATAAACCACATATAAAAGTCAACAAAGGTATAAATGAATTTAACCCATATTCTAGTAAATAGTAAAAATGTTTTCAAATACATTTTTAAGAAACATGGATGTGGATGATAATGAAGTCCCAGTATATTATTACGTATAAACAATCTCGGATAATGAAGAGATTGTGAAATAAACCCTTAACATGTACTTTTACTTGGTTGGGGTAGGTTAACCTCTGGTATAATTCTGAAATAATTGTTATTAAGTTATACAAGAATCATATACATTAATATGATATCATATATGATCTTATAGCATTGATTTGTCAATAATATCTTAGTAATATCGTTGTTTCGGGTGTTAACTTAATCGTTTTATTTTATATGTTTTGCTACGTAAGACATGTTTTTCATGGAAAGGATTTATCTTAATCATATCCAGAATGATATCAAGTCTTTAGATACTATTATGAATCATAAAATGAGAATTAGACTTGAAGGGATACGATGGAGAATAAATCTCATCGCGTTCGTGGAGACGATAGTCCGTACGTACGCTTGAGAGACAATATCATTCTTTTGATATTAAAATAATATATAATAGGATTTTATATCATATATACATTATCATTATCATGTTATATTTATTATTTACATGAATTACACATCATTATTATACCCATCCAAATAATAATTTATTGAATGACAATTACACCACGACGTGGAGATGGTAAGCTGTACGTACTCACGTATAGTGACCTGCCATTCAAAGGATGGATAGAATACTGAAATATGGTTGTAACATGTTTATAATAACATCAACGTATATATAATATACTGGAGTTATTATTTTTGAATGGTAATAACAAATAAATAAGAAGTGGAAGAAGAAACGAACATGAAAAAAGGGTGGTGAAAACATTACCTCTTCTTCGGGTTCTTCCATTTGATTTGATCAAAAGGGATCCTTAGGATGGCTTTATGATCAGAATAAGGCCTCTAGGATATAGTGAGGGAAGTATAGAAAGTATTTGGGCAGGGGTTGGCCGAACCAAAAGGCTTTGAAGGTGTGAATTAATGAGAAGGGGGAGTGCCCTTTTATAAATGGGGTGAGGGGAAGCTTTGGAAAAGATAGAAATATTATTTTATAATAAATTAATATTCGGTTTTTGATGGCTCCAATGTATATTATTTAAAGGATAAGGTGGGGATTAGTCTAAAACCACTCAACCAATAGAATTTAGACAGGTTTGGGCCATTATATTAACCTTCTCTTTTAGTTTTAACTCTTAGTTAATTAGTTTGACACTTACCATGTCACTTTGTATTTTTATATTATATAGTTAATAAACATACTATATACCTCCAAATGACCCCCAAGTGATCCATTAATCATACACCTATCATGATATAAGTCTCTTGGAAAAACCTTAGATTTTTAGGAAGTGAATATCAATTAATAATATAATATTTGTTTTAAAAACTCTTTTATGTCAATTTTGACACTATTTGGAAAATTGATTTTTGTGACAATAATAATAGAATGATTACTTATAAAATAGTTAATTATATCATTACTAACATGTAATATTATCCTATAAAATTAGTTTAATTCATAAATAGTCTCATATTATATTAATTTGGGAATTTATAATATCAATTATTTTAATTTTTCACTATTATGGTAATTACTTTATCATCATTGTGTCATAAATAAATTAAATTATTTAATTTATAAAAATTATAAATAAACTATAATTCTATAGGAAATCGTTTTAGTTTTTTAATGAATATTTATAATCAAATTTATCTTATGTGTAACCCTATATTAAAAATGTTTTATTAAATAAACTTTGATTTTAACTCTTTTAACTCTTCTTTGAATTAAATAATAATAAATGTCCTAATCTAATACAAGTGGACCTAAATGATAATATTATATTCCTAAGGTTGTTTATGGTCAAGATACACTTTTCCAATAGAATTAGGACATGTGTTAGGGTAATATTAATATCATTTTTATCCTTAATTACCCTATTTACTTTTAACCGTGGCAAATAAAAGTAAAAAGTTACTATTCACCAAAAAATTATTTTCATCTCATTGAGCCACATTTTACTCCTTAATATTAACTCTGTCTCTCAGATTTTCAAAATTTTACTCACAGAAGCGGTAAAATTATGTTTTATTAAAAAATCAGTTTTTTAACTACCACTTAGTGGTTTCACTATTCATCAAAAAATGAATGTGTCCAGAAAAATACCAAAAATTATATCTAAGATATATTTGATATTATGAATTAAAAAATGATGAATATTTTACCAAATTCAAAACATATCAGTTTCATTAATTAATTTAAAAATTAATTCCCATCGTTAAAACAAATAGCGTGTTTTTAAGAGATAATAACTATCAAAAGATTGACACTTGTTTATATCTGGTTTAAATGTGAAATTACATCTAATGACCAACATTGTATTAAATGGTAAAAATATATTCTAAATATACTTTAAAACCACTCAAATTAATAATTTATCACTATTAATTATTTTGATTAAAAATTTTGTTTTTAATTAAAATTTAGTAATTTTCCCTATTCATCAAAATATGAAAGTTATCCGAAAAGTACCAAAATTTCACCAAAAGCTAATTTAAATATTAAAAATCCAAAAAAATTGTCCATTTCGAATGATAAAATTTATAAATTTCAAAAAGTAGGTATTACTATTCATAACGGCTAGTTTGTTTGGTTGTAGTGTGTTAGAATCTCAAAGTTGCGTACAATGCACGCCATTGAATTATTCAAAGGGAAACGTACCGTGGAAGCTTGGGGTGTTACAACGAATGTCATTGGGTATATAATAAATTTGGAGTGTGTTCACCCAGACATGCCCTCTTTGGAATATCTACGATAGAATCCCATTATTCCTTTATGGATGTGACATAAAATTTGATTATGTGACATTATTGAGTATTTCTGGATATTCTTGTTATATGATTTGTAGCTGTATAAATATATAGAGATGTATGTTATTCATTTGATGTTTTTATTGTTGTATTTTTTTGTCTAACATGGTATTGTTATAATCACCCAAACACTATAATTTACTTCACAGGTCCTATCATTTTCCGATGATTGATCATTTGATAGAGTTCTTAAGGGGCCCGGACGAGGTAGTTCTAGTGATAACATAAAAACCAAGGTATGTTCCATAGGTAATTTTCTAGTTGTCCCATGTTTACATCATTGTTGGACAAGATTTTTATACTCTTGTGGTGGTAATTTATTTTTATGTATTCACATCCTTTTAGATAATGTTGTGCACTGGTTGTGATATTTAAATGTATTCCTGCACGGTTATTCAATTATATTAATCATTTCACCATTATATGGGATCATGCATGTGAGTGTGTGTGTGTAAATGTACTTAGGATAAGACCTCCTATGTTGTTGATATTCTTTCTTGGAACTATTCACCAACCCCTATCATATTGTAGGTAGGCTAGGGAGTTGTGACATGTGCTCTGTTTGGCGGGGTAATCACATTTTTTACATCATGGTGGATTGTACGTCATTATCCAATACCAGAAATACTATTCATGGAATATAATAATGTAAAAAATAACTAATATAAACTATACTGATATTTATTTTTATCTAAGTATCTGAAGGATGATTGGTGAATCAAAATAATTCCACACACTAAAGTGTATTTCACAATATTTATGAAACCTAAAAATATTTTCATATTTTAATGGGTTTTACCATCATTCATTGTTTTTCCCTTTGACCCACTTGTGATCCCCAAATAAAAATTCATGTATCGAATCAAAATAAATACTTTATTTAGTTATTTATTATTTTATATCAAATAAATAAAAATTTAATATTTTTAAATCCATGTCTTATTTAAAAAAATATAAATTAGAAATTTTTGTGTGATGAAACATATTTTCAATTAAATTCTGTTTATTTAATTAAAAATATAAAATTGGAGTTGGGATCACATATATTAGATCATATATCAAAACCACCTTGATACTAAAATTATATATTGAAATGTATGAATGGAGTTATAGAATATTAATCACTATTGTCTTGTGATAGTACTAGTATGATGATGGGGCTTTTTCTCATGATGTCAACACTTGGTAGTCTCCACGATGGGAGATTATGATAACATACCCTCCAATAGTTATTTCACGTGTTTTTGTAATAGATATTCTTATATGAAATTTATTGTAATAGTCCTTTTACTTTATCATTATCATTAATTCATGTCATGACTCGTGCGCATAGATTTCCTTATTAAAACCATCACAAAACACATTGGAGAGTTGTAGGGTACGATAGGTGAATCACACATGGAATGTAACTAATGGATGTGTCATGATAAGATTTTCCATTCCATATTTATGGATTTTGGTATCTAATCCCTTTGATTAAAATATAACCTTCACCAAAAATACAATGTCCATGGTGTAACAATGATATTATTTCAAATATCCAAAGAATGATTTATCAAGAATATATGTTGATGACATCTTCATGCAACCTACATGAGGCTATTATGTCACAGAGGGATTATATTACATAGTGAAAATTCAAATGTGGTTGTCTTCATTGTGACTTTATGTTCATTCTATTGGGTGCCTCAAACCATTGCTAGATAATAGACTCTGACTTAAAGAATATCCAACTAATTCCAACAAAAAAGAATCTGAGAGGGTCACATGTGATATGTTTCCAATGGTCTAGATAAAATTGTATTTGAATTTAATTTATGGGATAAATATTATTCTCAAGATTATGGAATAATTTATTTATGTAATATTGATCACATAAATTATGTAAATATTTATTCACTAGATTTTGAATAAAATTTATTTATTTATATTATTTAATATTTAATAAATATTAATATACTAGTTTGTGAATAAATTTTTTTTAATATAATAAAATATATATTCAGGGGTCCAACAAATAAAATAGGAGTTTAAATTGGCCAAGACCAGGTCTGATGATAATATAATTATTTACAAGTTGGTAAATACTATTTATCCATTTTGTTCAAGTTTGTGCATCACTATATAATTATACTTTAGTTATTATTATGTTTAATGTTATTTAATTAAAGGTTATAATTATATTTAATGGATATTATGCAATTAAACTTTTTTAACTAAAATTATATATATATATAAAATAGAAAACTATGTCTATTGTGTAATCTATTCATAACCAATTACATGATTGAGAATGAATATTTTTTAGCATAATGAATTATCTCTTGGGTCCTCCTCCTCTATACTTCTCCGGAATGATAAAACTAATAAATAATTTATTTAGGACCGAAGAACGAGCGATCAAGAATGGTAAATGAAATAAATTGGATTTTCCATACTAGAACCTGGATAGTGAAAGGTATTGTTCAGAGACCATTTAAACATATTTGGATCACTACTAGAGCTATTCTACCCTTGGGTCCTTTCAATCTCAACGAATACAATCTTTAATGGACTTTTTGGATTATCAACTATCATCAATGATGAAAGTTCATAATCCCAGTTATTTCTATTTTCAAATATTAATGAGATTAATTATAAATTTTATGTGAAATATCCTTTTTCATGGTTTCAAGAAATTAATATTAAACCAACATAAACATAAAATTTACAAGGAACCGAAAATTATATAAATTCTCTCACATTGATATTTATATTTATTTATTTTATTATTGATATATGCATAACTAAGTATTGATTTTATTTCACGTTCACTATATATTAATATAATGTGAATTTACATGTTATCGACACATTAATCATGTTCATTCAGAGTTTAATTTTCTTAATGGTTTGGGAACAAATGAAGATTGGCTAGAGATTCCATCGGGATGTTGATAATCAATTTCTAGTAAAACTGGGTTACACGACGTGCAGCCAAAGCACAATATGTATACCCATGCACAATGTATCTAGATGAGATGAATACATAATTACATGTATAGTTTTTATTTCACACCACATGATTACCGGGCCAACCTAGCATATGGAATGTGGATATAGGGTTTTCAATTTTTCATGTACCCACAACATAGTCTACCCTAGTCAACACATCGAATCACTAGCCATGTGACTTTTTAATACAGAAACTGAGTTGCATCAAATGTAGCTACATGTACATGCTGTGCAGCCCCCCATTAATTGATAAGAATAAAATTTCATTAAATTTCAAATTCTAGCATTAAGACATTATTTTAATGATTATCACACCATTGTGGGTTTGGTAATTAAATAATTGCTTTAAATAATTTTAAATTCTAAATTGTTTTGTTTTTATTAATATGTTTTTTGGTTATGTCTTTTATTTTCAATGAATGATATTAGTGATAGGTATCTCCATATAAGATCTAATTATCATTAAGATGAACTAAAATTAATGAAGTAATGGAATAACATTTATCATAAATAATAAAAGAACGAATAATGAAATGAATTCTATTCATTTAATTTGGAATATCAGTTTCATGTGTAAACGTTTATAAGACTCACCAAGATCTTTATATGTTTTGGAAATTATTTAATTAAATTTATTTCACAATTTTGTATTTATTTAATATGAAATTAAACGAGGGTGTGTGATTCATCCCTCCCCGCATTATTATGTAGGTCCTTCATAGAAAAGAATATTTATGTGATTCCATTTAACCAGTGATTTGTTTCCCCTATCCTAATTGTGAGTAATAAATATTTTAAATTAATAGAACATTTTATTTCATGAGGGGGGTGTTTAAGGATATAAACCATAATATCAACAATTCGATAATAAAACTGTGGACACATGGAATGTTGTAGCGCATTCCATGTCTGGCATAAGGATTTATTTTCCCTAGATAATAGGTTTATTTAATTTCCTCTCATTAAATCAACCAATCGAAAAGATCATGATCAGTCCATTTAATTATTCATTTATATTCTTTTTAATGTGATACAATTGTACTTATTGATTCAAGACTGTGATCACATAAATGAATTAATTAATATTAAAATATATAATTAAAATCAAATTCATTTTGATTAATCGTTTCATCCAAAAACGGATAAGTAATTATGAAAACATACACAAATATATTAACAAGACATGTAAATGAAAAAAAAGATAAAATTTTACACATAATAAAAAAATCCCTCAATCTAATATTATGTCAGTCAAGGCCTTCTGTTAAATGATTACGAACAATACTTAATAAAACTTTGTCTTTGTCAAACCCATTTTCATGATTCAAACTTTTATAAGGGTTGTTATTATGAATGTTATGGGTTGACATAACCTATTTACATCAAGAGTAGTATCCCTTTCTAAAAATGATGTAATTTTGAGGCAAGTGTTTAAAGATTTCATATCCAAATTTCTGGATTGGGGTGACCACTCAATGGATTAACGAGTTACAAGCTCGCAATTGGTAATGTATTGCCTCCCAAAATACCTTCAAAATATCTTGACCAAATAATTATGGTGTTATGAAAAGGGTAATATAGATCCTTAAAACTATATATCATATAAACTATAAATTCCTCATTCAATGGTAAGGGTTATTTGGACTGGATAAAATAGTGGGAGATTTAATAAAATTAATTATTTATTTATCACAAATAAATGTAATGAAGAAATGTAAAAATAAACTGCAAATTTTATTATATAAAAAATCTACAATATCACTATCCATATGTTCAATAATGGATAAATTCTGAAGGTCCCACGGACAGCGCTTAATTTGTGAACAGTTTGGCTAATCGCGAAGATTGAAATTTCCATCCAGAACCACGTCACAGGGTTTTTGCATGGTTGTATGGCCGAACCATGAAAATTTCACATCTCTCAATGTAAATGTGCATGATTTGTCAATCTATTTAGACAACCCATGCACATGCCATTTTTATAGGTAATTTTAAAATTTCCTTAATGATCTATTAAGCCACATCTTATTCGCTAATCCGACCACCATTGGGGTTAACCTATTTCTATCTCAATCTTTTTATTTTTGAATAGAAATTATATGTATTCAAATATCACATTATTCTGGGATCCGATCAATAATATCTTCATCAAGTTGGATGTGCAACAGTAAATACTCGAGTACTCATGATTCGTTCTCATTATATTTTTTTGACCATGTTATTATGGTATGACAATTTTTACCATTTTATTAGAACTACTACGATTGTGGCCAAATCATGGTCCAATATCAAAGGACAAGGATCATACAACCCAAATGTGGTTACTCTATAATAAATACATAATATTTTTTGACTTTAGATTTGTAATGTGTGGCCAACCAATCACATCGGGTGCTGTTTTTAGAATTCATATTCCATTATTATTATCAATTCAATCATATGTATATGTTATTTTCATATATGTGATTAATTTTTTTGGTTATGAACAGAACTCCATCCTTCCCATTTTCAAGGGTATTGCATAATTTTTTATTACTGTTTTGACATGTTTTCCCCAATGTTCGGTTGATTCTTGTCTTGACCATCCTAAGGGAAGGATTTACTATATTAAATTTCTTTTTTATAATAATAATTTCATAATTCCATGTACCCTGTATTCTCCCCACATGACCTGCCTAAGGAATTTCCTTCAATTTGATAATGAAATTTGAAATGTGAATTGTAAAGTATATTATATATATGAATTAACCATATAAAATAATAATGAATAGTAGGTTTCATATCTATAGCACCCCTATCAACATTAATGTATGGTAGAAAAATGAAACATCAATTTTTAATAAGTAATAACTAGATTAAAAACGATTCATGCTACTTGACTATAACACATTGTTGAAAGGAAAGTTCTGAACCAATTGTTGCATGCTATAAGACCTTACTATACTAATGGATGGAATTGTTTGAACCAAAAGAAATATTACATGAATTAATAATAAAATGTGCATGTCATCAATTGAGATATCCTTGGATTATAATCGAATAATACCATGGCCAGTCATGAACACCATTATGATTCATGTATATGACTTTATTAGGTAGAGACCCACCAAGATCTCGATCCTTATATATTTATGGATTCGTGGTACAAAACCGTGGGATCCATTCATATATCAATATGTTTCTATGGATACACACCTTGGTTCCAAAATTGACAAGTAGGTTCCATGGTTAGTTCCCATCAATCCATGTATCTTCTTTGCACCATTTTACCACGGTTGATCACCTTAGACTCGGTATCCTCCACATTGGGGAATTACTTTGATTTCAATTCATGGATTAAAACCATACCACATGATAGGCTAATGTTTTTACTTAGTTGGACAAACTTGAGTTCTATAATAGATTTTTTATTACCTTGGTACTTCTTTTTTAAATATCATAAATCATGGTTTCCTTGTAACAACATAGAACATTCACTATTTATACTATCACAAGTTGATATCAGTGTTGTATATGCCTCACATGAATTATAAACATGAATTGGTACTTAAATATGTATATGAATATTAAACCAACATAAACATAAAATTTACAAGGAACCAAAAATTATATAAAATCTCTCACATTGAAATTTATATTTATTTATTTTATTATTGATATATGCATAACTAAGTTTTGATTTTATTTCACATTCATTGTATATTAATATAATGTGAATTTACATGTTATTGACACATTAATCATGTTCATTCAGAGTTTAATTTTCTTAATGGTTTCAGAAAAAATGAAGATTGGCCAGAGATTCCATCGGGATGTTGATAATCAATTTCTAGTAAAACTGGGTTTCACGACGTGCAGCTAAAGCACAATATGTATACCGATGCACAATGTATCTAGATGAGATGAATACATAATTACATGTACAGATTATATTTCACACCACATGATTACCTGGCCAACCTAGCATATTGAATTTTGATATAGGGTTTGCAATTTTTCATGTACCCACAACATAGTCTACCCTAGTCAACACATCGAAGCCCTAGCCATGTTACTTTTTAAAACGGAAACTATGTTGCATCACATGTAGCTACATGTACATGCTGTGTAGTCCCCCATTAATTGATAAGAAAAAAATTTCATTAAATTTCAAATTCTAGCATTAAGAAACTATTTTAATGATTAGCACACCATTGTGGGTTTGGTAATTAAATAATTGTTTTAAATAATTTTAAATTCTTAATTGTTTTGTTTTTATTAATATGTTTTTTGGTTTTTTCTTTTATTTTCAATGAATGATATTAGTGATAGGTATCTCCATATAAGATCTAATTATCATTAAGATGAAATAAAATTAATTTTGTAATGGAATCACATTTATCATAAATAATAAAAGAACGAATAATGAAATGAATTCTATTCATTTAATTTGGAATATCAATTTCATTTTTTAACGTTTATGAGACTCACCAAGATATTTATATGTTTTTGAAATTATTTAATTAAATTTATTTCACAATTTTGTATTTATTTAATATGAAACTAAACGAGGGTGTGCGATTCATCCCTCCCCCCATTATTATGTAGGTCCTTCATAGAAAAGAATATTTATGTGATTCCATTTAACCAGTGATTTGTTTCCCCTAACCTAATTGTGAGTAGTAAATATTTTAAATTAATATAACATTTTATTTCATGAGGGGGTGTTTAAGGATATAAACCATAATGTCAACAATTCGATAATAAAACTGTGGACACATGGAATGTTGTAGGGCATTCCATGTCTGACATAAGGAGTTATTTTCCCTAGATAATAGCATTACTTAATTTCCTCTCATTAAATCAACCAATGGATAAGATCATGATCGGTCCATTTAATTATTCATTTATATTCTTTCTAATGTGATACAATTGTACTTATTGATTCAAGACCGTGATCACATAAATGAATGAATTAATATTAAAATATATAATTAAAATAAAATTGATTGTGATTAATTGTTTCATCCAAAAATGGATAATTAATTATGAAAACATACACAAATATATTAACAAGACATGTAAATGACAAAAAAAGATAAAATTTTACACATAATAAAAAAATCCCTCAATCTAATATTATGTCAGTCAAGGCCTTCTGTTAAATGATTACGAACAATACATAATAAAACTTTGTCTTTGACAAACCCATTTTCATGATTCATACTTTTATAAGGGTTGTTCTTATGAATGTTATGGGTTGAAATAACCAATTTACATCAAGAGCAGTATCCCTTTCTAGAAATGAAGTAATTTTGAGGCAAGTGTTTAGAGATTTCATATCCAAATTTCTGGATTGGGTGACCACTCAATGGATTAACGAGTTACAAGCTCGCAATTGGTAATGGATTGCCTCCCAAAATACCTTCAAAATATCTTGACCAAAGAATTTTGGTGTTATGAAAAGGGTAATGTAGATTCTTAAAACTATATATCATATAAACTATAAATTCCTCATTCAATGGTGAGGGTTCTTTGGACTTGATAAAATAGTGGGAGATTTAATAAAATTAATTATTTATTTATCACAAATAAATGTAATGAAGAAAAGTAAAAATAAACTGCTAATTTTATTATTGAAAAAATCTACAATATCACTATCAATATGTTCAATAATGGATAAATATAGTATCCTCATTAGTAGTAACTTTTAGGAGTGGTTTATACTAATTTCGGTTGTTCTACCCTATGAACAGAAATATTATGTGATAGAATCCACAATGCATGATCTGACTACTAAAGGGTCAAATGATGAAGACATCATATTCTTTGAAAAAAATCTGAATGATTTAGTTGACTATCAATGTTTTATGGGTTAATCAATGTTTACTGGACTCAAAAAGTTTCATGACAACATGGATGTTTATTGTGTGATTACAAACCATCAAGGTATTTTCTAGGGGAGAGCTATAATGAAATGGTTTGAGATTTTCAAGGAACTCATTCAGAGTAATATTGGAGTGGGTTCCCTACATGGGCCTCACATGGCCATGGTAATTGTATACATTGAACTTATAGAGATTATAGGGTTTTATATACCCAATGAACTGGTCGCCTATATTATTCTAGAAATATTCCCTCATAAATTATTGAGTTTTTTGGGAATTTTAATACGAACCACATTTAGTATTCTCTTCAAGACATTTTTATCCACCTTCCATGGGTTCATATATTATGAAGTGTGAAAATCCTTCAATCCTTATGTTGACAAAATTAAAATAGAATGTATAGATATTTATGACCAAATCTCCATCATGTCATTCAATGAAGAAGAAGATCACATGGGAAGAAAAGGAAAATGATGTTGTATATTTCACATATGAAAGGAAGAGCCATTAGATGAACAACTATAACTAACTAAAGAATAAAGGGTAATATTGGGGTGTGTTTGTTATCATGTTGAAATTATATTTTTATAAAAATCAGGTATTAGATACAGCTTTTGTTTCTCATATATATATATATATGTAGATTCCACAAAACTAACAGAGAGGTTATAGGTATATTAACATCCAACAGAGCAAAACATGGCGTTGTTGCTATTAGTTACTTCCCCCTAACAATGCCGACCAGATTGATCTTGATTTTAAATCATTTTTATTAAGTTCCTTCCTTTACCGAATATAATATTTTTTATCCATACTACATACATATGGATTCATTTTCAAATTTGGAAATAAATGTTTCTTCATTTACAATGATATAATTTGTTATGGAATGGAACATTTCCATAATGGTCTTTACATTATGGATTAAATAAACAAAGTAATGGTAATCGATAAAAAAGTTACTTCACATGAAACATACAAAACCCAACATTTGAATCACCTTCTAGGTCATGTAAATGAAAAATTTTTGGAAATATTACATCTATATGGTTATCTTGATTATTTCAAACTAAAACCACTTGTTGTTTGCCACACATAATTACATGAGAAAATGACCAAATTAATATTTATTGGGAAACCTGAAAAGGATAGTGATCTTCTTTAATTAAATCATACTGATGTTTTTGGACCATTTCCCATTAATACAAGGGGTGGATAGTCATAATTCATAACTTTTAGTAATGATTTTTTTTAGATTTGGAAATATTTAATTAATAAGGTATACGTTAGATTAATTGCATAAACTCAATGAATACATGAATGAAGTACAAGAACCAATTTGGTAGGAATATTAAGATACTCTGATTAGACTCAAGTATAGAATATTTGAATCAAGCCTACACTAGTTACTTATGGATTTTTGGGATGGTATACCAACTCACTCCTCCTCACACGCCTCTATAGAATAGTGTAAGGGAAAGGAAGAACTACACCTTCTAGTACATAGTGAGATTAATGATGATTCAAGATAGTTTTTCATTATCCTATTGTGGATATTCATTACAAACATTGGAACACATACTATAACAAGTAAAAAATAAACCTATAAATGAAATTCTATATGGATATTGAATATGAAGATAACCGATGTTATCAAATTTACATGTGCAGGGATGAAACTTTTTTATGCCCACATCAAGTAAAATTCATCAAAAATAGGGCAAAATGTGACAATTATAGGATACCCACATGTAATAATGGGATATTACCTATACACCCTCTTAGAAGAAACATTTATAGTAACAAGAAACTCCACATTCCATTTGAGGGATAACATCACTAAAGGGTAGTGGGAGTGAGATAAAATATGATGTTTTCATAGCTCGTGGAATATAAGAGTTGGTAAAATATCAGATTCCAAAAACCCATGAGGAAGAAGAAATTGTACTAGAGACACAAGAACAATTTAGGAGGAAAAGATAGGTAATAGAACCATAATGTTATGGTTTTATGGTTACTGATAATAGTTCCACAATATTAGTTGATAATAATGATCATCTAATAGAAAAAGAAGAAGTGGAATAGATGTTTCCAGATGTCAAGAAGAAATGAATTATGAAATAGAGTCCATATCCCAAAAAAATCATGATTTTTGTTGATACTCTACTGTTTGTAAATCATGTTGGTGAAAAATAGGAACTCATGATGAAACGTGACATTGAAGGACAAGTTAGTACTGAAATGGAATGTCTAGATGTAATAGGTTTTAAATAGCATCAAGGTATTGACTACGGTAAAACCTTTTCAAAATTATCAATTAGAAAATCCTTCAAAATTCTACAATCCTTGAATCTTACCACGACTATGAGATTTTTAAAATGGATGTAAAAAAATCCTTCCTTAATGGGATCCTTCTAGAAGATGTTAACATAACATAACATGAAGGGTTTGTGACCCCAAAGGATACCAATAAGAAATGAATGTTTCAAATACCCATTTACGGAATAAATAAAGCATCCAAGTCATGGAAAATTTATTTTGACATAGCCCTATGGGAATTTGGTTTTAGTGAATGGATGTGTGACCTGCCTCTAAAAATGTCCTAATAGGAGTGTATTCATTTTATTAACAGTATATTTTCATGAAATATTACCTATAAGAAAGGAAGTAATATTCTTATACACTATTAAATAATGATTGAATAAATTCCTTCCCTTAATGTCATGGTCTAGGGAGCACGCATTATTGGGATCAAGATCCATCATGATATATCCAGGAGGTTGCTGGGCCAATGTTAAAGTACATATATTGATAATATATTAATGAGAATCAGTACGAAACAATCCAATAGGGGATTGCTAATAATGTCTCATGGAATTCATCTTTCCAAGAAACTTTTCCCTCAACCCTATATGAATGAAATAGAATGGAAAATATTCCATAAGAATTACTTATTGGGTGAGTTATGTATGTTATGATATATACTAGGATAGTTGTCCCCTATGCATCATGTGCGGTTGAATGACATCATGCAGATCTATGTGATCTCAATTGGATGGCAGCCTAGACTATCTATAAGTATCTAATGCATAAATAGGATATGTTCCTGGTTTATAGAGGATATGAGGAACAATTCATTAGAGGATATGTAGATTCTAGTTTCCAAACTAATCACAATAACATGATGTCACAAATAGGATACATCTTCACATTTAATAGAGGTGATGTGAACATGAAATTCTCAAAGTAGACTTTCACAGTAGTTTCTATAGTAGAGTCTGGGTATATTAAAGCTTCAATGTCCACTAACGAAGTAGTTTATATTTTCAATTTCTTCGTGGAGCATGCTGGAGAACCTTGCAGTAAAGATCATTTCACACTATATTGTAATAATAGTGTAGTAGGGGCACTAACAAAGTAGAAAATGTCAGATCAGCGGATCACTCACATAATTCATAAGTATCATCCCTTGTGGAATTTTATTAGAGAAGTTATATTTTAATGAGTAGTTTTTCCATGAAAGACAATGTGGGGAACCCATTGACTAAAGATGTTACTCAGGAGAATCATGATTATCATGTGAGGTCTAGTGGACTGATTGACGGATGTAGTATCCTCTAATCCCAATATGAGGTTTTCAAAGATGGTTTTCTAGAACCAACTATTTTTACATTGATTTCATGAATATTTGATGTATTAAAAATGAGATTAAAGATCTCATTACATATACATAATTATTTTGTATTACCATAATGTAATAATGTCCATGAGTATTTTTCATAATGATTAGGGCATAGTGGTCCCCCACAGTGAGGAGAATCACAAAGTACTGCGAAAATATTATTAATATAGTTCCATTGTTGGATAACATACTATAATGGAACAAATAGTATATAGAATATTATGTGAGATTACTCATAAGAATATGTGATTTTTCTTATGATGTTTTCACGTGGGAATCTCTAAGATGAGAGATTATTTGAACAAGACCTCCAATTAAAAAACTGCATGCTTGGGTGTCATAAGATATTACAATAAGAGAGAATGTGTAATGGTCATTATAATTTATGATTATAAATAATGTGTGTAACAACACACAGATACATATTTTCTGATTAAAACAGTCATGTCATATTTTGGATAGATGTAGGGTACATTGGGTGTGTCAAGAATGACATGTTATTAATGGATAAATCAAGAATGGATTTTTACCTTAAATGCTTATGGAAGTTGGTATCCTGAACCACTGATTGAAATATATCAGTTTCCCAAACTTCCATGGCTATGGTGTAATGACGAGATTATTTTAGATAGTCAAATAATGATGTATGAAGAAAATAGATTGATAATACCGTCATGAAACCTGATTGATGATATTATGTTAAAAAGGGATTATATTACACAATAAGAATTCAATTTTATTTCATTGATGAACAATAAATTTATTTTTATTGGGTTCTTTGACACATTTCTAGATAGTAATATTTTAATTTAGGAAAACCCCCCTTATGATAATGAGAAATAGTCCTAGAGGGTGAAACACAAAGTGTTTCTGGTAGTGATGATTAAATTATATTTGAATCTAAATAGTGGAATATAAATTATTATTATGGTTGACGAATAATTTCAGTTATGTTATACTAAACCAATAAAATAAAAAAATTCATTTTCAAAATTGCTAATAAAATATATTTATTTATTTTATTAAATATTAAAAAAATCATATATAATATAAAATTATATGAAACCAGATTTTCACTTAGGTATGCATCATTTAATTTTCTGTCTGATTTATCATTTTTGACCTTATATTGGCACCTACTAAGATAGAAATTTTTGCAAGGGTGTCTGGGGCATGTCTGTTGCCCGAATCCCATCTTTTTGGGAAAATTCAGAAGGTCCCACGGATAGCGCTTAATTTGTGAACGGTTTGGCTAATCGCGAAGATTGAAATTTCCATCCAAAACCACGTCGCAGGGTTTTTGCATGGTTGTATGGACGAACCGTGAAAATTTCCCATCTCTCAATGTAAATGTGCATGATTTGTCAATCTAGGTAGACAACCCGTGCACATGCCATTTTTATAGGTAATTCTAAAATTTCCTTAATGATCTATTAAGCCACATCTTATTCTCTAATCCGACCACCATTGGGGTTAACCTATTTCTATCTCAATATTTTTATTTTTGAATAGAAATTTTATATATTCAAATATTACATTATTCTGGGATCCGATCAATAATATCATCATCATGTTGGATGTGCAATAGTAAATACTCGAGTACTCATGATTCGTTCTCATTATATTTTTTTGACCATGTTATTATGGTATGTTAATTTTTACCATTTTATTAGAACTACTATGATCGTGGCCATATCATGGTCCAATATCAAAGGACAAGGATCACACAACCCAAATGTGGTTACTCTGTAATTAATACCGAATATTTGTTGATTTTGGATTTGTCATGTGTGGCCAAAAAATCACATCGGGTGTTGTTTTCAGAATTCATATTCCATTATTATTATCAATTCAATCATATGTATATGTTATTTCCATATATGTGATTAATTTTTTGTGGTTATGAACAGAACTCCATCGTTCCCATTTTGAAGGGTATTCCATAATTTTTGTTTACTGTTTTGACATGTTTTCCCCAATGTTCGGTTGTTTCTTGTCTTGACCATCTTAAGGGAAAGATTTACTATATTAAATTTCTTATTTATAATAATAATTTCATAATTCCTTGTACGTTTTATTCTCCCCACATGACCTGCCTAAGGAATCTCCTTCAATTTGATAATGAAATTTGAAATGTGAATTGTAAAGTATATTATATCTATGACTTAACCATATAAAATAAGAATGAATAGTAGTTTTCATATCTATAGCATCCCTATCAACATTAATGGATGGTAGAAAAATGAAACATCAATATTTAATAAGAAATAACTGGATTAAAAAGAATTCATGCTACTTGACTGTAACACATTGTTGAAAGGCAAGTCCTGAACCAATTGTTGCATGCTATAAGACCTTACAATACTAATGGATTGAATTGTTTGAACCAAAAGAAATATTACATGAATTAATAATCAAATGGGCATGTCATCAATCGAGATATCCTTGGATTATAATCAAATAATACCATGGCCAGTCATGAACACCATTATGATTCATGTATATGACTTTATTAGGTAGAGACCCACCAAGATCTCGATCCTTATATATTTATGGATTAGTGGTACAAAACCATGGGATCCCTTCATATATCAATATGTTTCTATGGATACACACCTTGGATCCAAAATTGAAAAGTAGGTTCCATGGTTAATTCCCATCAATCCATGTATCTTCTTAGCACCATGTTACCAAGGTTGATCACCTTAGACTCGGTATCCTCCACATTGTGGAATTCCTTGGATTTCACTCCATGGATTAAAACCATACCACATGATAGGCTAAAGTTTTTACTTAGTCGGAAAAACTTGAGTTCTATAACAGCTTTTTTATTACCTTGGTACTTCTTTTTTAAATATCATAAATCATGGTTTCCTTGTAACAACATAGAACATTCACTATTTATACTATCACAAGTTGATATCAGTGTTATATATGCATCATATAAATTATAAACATTAATTGGTACTTAAATATGTATATGAATTTGATTCTTGATTTGATGCAATCCATGGAATAAAATATGTACTTTGGTATTCATTTTCACTATTTTGCTTCACATTTAATATTCATGCATTCACACTATTACATTTACATTATACGGGACATATGTTATAGACTCCATTGGTGGTGTCCCATTGAAAATTATCTCACACACTCTTTGAGAACTATTTGGTACCCGGAGAACATGACATGGATGCATGTGCAGACAATGGGAGGAATATAGCTTCAGAAAAATTATTTCTTACTATTTTGTATGGATCATGATTGATGATGATCATCTTGGAGATTGGTATTTGTAGAGTAGACATATATTTTAATTATACTTATGTGAAACATGTTATTCCAACTAGGTCATAAATATGTTTTCCAATTTTCTACTAACATGACATATCATCAGTTGTTGAATTCAATTCAATTTGTTGCATTTATTGTTATTTATTTCTAAATTATCCAATTGCACCTCCTATTTAAATATATTTCTATCACTATTTAAATATGTTTACTTTCAACCACTATGTTACAGTTTGTTAATGAGGATATATCCTCCCCATAGATACACCCTAGGCCCTCACTTCTAGTTAGATTCTTTTCGTGTTCGGGGAGATGCACTTTAGGAAATGTGGCCCACCGGGCTTGGGGAACCCATTATGCGGAATCACGGACTAGATGTCATAAGGTGGAATCAAAGGGGGTTTTCCTTTCATGCTTTACAATTTGAATACAATACATTAAATATTAATAACTATTGGGACCTTCTAATATATTGTGTGTCCTCATCCTAAAGCCATGTGTAAGGATAAAGCCATGTTTACTAAACTGTAATTATAGTTCTGGTTTTTGCAATTATATTTGATGTTATTTCTACGTTGGGTGACACAGATTCTATGTGTTGTTGTCTATTATTACATATATTGATTATTTTAATTAATAGTTGGCCTCATTATATGAGGGAAAGGATTATTGTTACATGAATCATTATATGAACGTCATATTCACCATTAATAATATTGAATGCCATATAGGTGCATTTGAATGCATTTCATTTCTTGTTATGCATGTCATTGTTGATTGATTCATTTATAGTTAGGTAATTATTTTATTACTCTTGTATGTGATTGACTAATTTCTTGACTCAAATCATGAGGGGTATGGGTCCTCATATATCTTGATGAGTTGTTTATTGTCTCAAAACATTATTCTATAAATAAATTATTTTCATTTCAAGTGATTTTTATATGGGAATAGATTCATCAAAATTTTATATCCATTATAATTTGAAATATAAAATCTAAAATGAAATAGTTTCACATCCTTATCGCTCCTTTTCAGGTATATTACTCTTAAAGGAGTGAACCAAAAAAAATTGAAAAACAATGTGAGACATATACTTGAGAACATACTGATACAAGGCCATTATAGCGGGTAGTTTGGGTGGTATGCCTTGGGTAGTGTGTTTTCGTATTTCATCTTCCACTAGTGATGCTATCAAATTACTTCAATCCATGTTTTGAGGTGTGTTATTGGTTTTTTGACCAATTCTACCACAACCTCATCGTATCGTATGATAGGAGGGTGGCAACGACCATGCTTCATACATGGTGGGCCATGAGCCTCCAACCTTACAATTAAGAGTACCACCTTAGTAACCACCTTATGTAGTTGATCTTGTCACTAATGCCCATGATCGTGATAATTTTTTATATATGATAAATTATTTTCCTAATACACCATATATTTTACCTACGATGACTGATAAGATCTATGCGTTCAAATAGAAACATCCTCTTAATTTATTAGGGGATTATGGCACTCAGGCTACTGAGTTTTGGCTAGAAACCACCCTATCTATTTTAAAGAATTTGAATATGCCTCTAGAGTACAGGGTCATGATTTCCACATAAATAATTTGGGATTCATTCAAGCATTGGAGGGATGTGATTACCCAAGTTGGTCATCACTAGGCCATATTATGAGCTTATTTATGTACAACCTCCTATGATCTGTTCATTCCAAATACGCTGATAGTTGATAGATCCAGAGATTTCATGATTCTCGAGCATGGTTCTATGATAGTAATGGAGTATTCGACATGTTTCACAGAGTCGCATTCCTATGAAACCCTTCTAGCTGGTGATGAGATTTCGTGTTCTTGATTGATAGACAATGGACACCAGTATACCATCCATAATATGGTCATTGTCTTCAAACATATGACTATTCCAGAGATAGTCAATCAATATCTTATTACTAATTGTCACCTGATTGATGGAAATAGTACTTGGTATAGAGGATTGGTGTTGTGTCTGGCCAGTAGTTCTTCCAGTGGTACGATGCATTCTCTCGATGTACATAATCATAGAAGTGACTACTAGATTATTTATTTCAATAGCTCTAAATTGTGTCAACAGTGTGGATGATGAGGGAATTCAAAGCCTCAGTTTGATAAGGAACCACCAGATTGTCAGAATCTATGTTGTATGTGGGTTATCTAGCATTTATATAATAAATTTACATCAGCTACGTGGGGAAATTATTATGAACTATCTCTACTATCATGGGTGGGTTAATTTATGCCATGTCAGGCTAGGAGTTTGATTATCACTGAAAGGTCTGGCCGAGGAGGAGTTATTTGTTGTTTTATCCATAACCTTGATCAATGATAGTACTAATAGAGAAGTTATGAATGTGGTAGTCCATATGTTTCAGAATGTAATGGATCATGTCGGTTGAATGAAATAATGCTAAACCTGAGGATCATGTTGTGTGACATTCAATAGTACAAGTTACTATTATAGTATCATCAACCATTGTCTTTTCTTTATTTGATACATGTGACTCATACACATCTACATGTGTGTACATCATGGAATTCCTCTAACAAGAGAAATAATATTAATAGATTTTAATGTCCCATGATATGTCGTTATGGGTAGGAACAGAGGGAATAAGCTAGTGTTTGGATTTTCCCCTTGTTGTAAGCAGTTATCCTTTATTAGGGAATCTCTTTATTCTCAAGATGATAGTCTTTGATGACATTATTGGGAATTACTGGTTGTTCCACTATCATGGTTTTGTAGACTGTTATCACCGTAGGGTATCTCTTACATCCCTAGAGGGGAAAATATATATACAGAAGGGTGTGTGAGTTATCTAGGATTGTATATTTAGACTAGAGAATCATGGTATAGTAGGAGTGGCCACCCAGATCAAAAATATATTCATGGAGGATTAGTGTTATGACTAAACTATTATTCCCCATGTTGTGGATCATTTATGGGATATATTTCTTGATGAATTTATTGGCTTACCTCAAGAGATATTGGTAGAGTTTAAACCTTATCTTGTTGTAGGAGAACCTCCAGTGTTGATTCCTCCATATAGGATGGAACATATAGAGCATCAACAAATCAAGTGGCAGTTAGAGGATTTAGAGGCTAAAGGTTTCATATGTCCCAATACATCCTCTTGGGGTTCTCCTGTTCCTTTTTACAAGAAGGTGGATATAACCTTATGTCTCTGTGTGGATTATAAAATTTTGAACCAACATACAGTCATGAACATGTGACCTCTACCTTGAATAGGTGATCGATTTAACCATCTCTGTAGAGAAAAATTCGTCTCTACTATCGACATGGGATCTGGATTTCCTCAGGAGTAAGTCAGACAATCTGAGATACCTCATAGAGGTTTCTGTAGCAAGAATGGGCAGTATGAGTACCTTGTTTTGCCATTTAGTCTTATGAGTGTTCACACTATTTTAATGGATCAGATTCATGGTGTTTTCCACCACTATTTGGACTCCATTGTTGTAGTCTTTATGGATGAAATCTTTTTGTACTATCACACTCGTAGAGACCATTCAAAAAATCAGGATATCATTTTTAGTACACTAAGATATCATTATTTTTACAATAATATTTCAATGTTAAACTCTTTGAATGACAACGTCCACTTCATGGGTCATATAATATCCAAATCAAGTAAATCTATGGACCCATAAATTGTTAGTGTTGTTGTTCTATGGGATAATCCTAATAACATGTTTCATATATAGAGTTTTTAAGATGGATGTATATTACATGTATTTTATAAATGGATTTTCATTCTGTGATTCACCTCATACTATCCTTAAATATAATATTTTCAAGTTCCATTTTTTTGAAATAAACAATAAATCCTTTCTGTAAATAAAAGAGAGGCTTTTATAAGCACCTATTCAGAATATTCTTGAGTAAGGAATATGTTAAAATTTATTATTTAATACATATAGAATTATAATCGGATATGTACAATTGTATGAACATAGAGTCACTGGATATGGTTCTCGATATTTGAGGCCTCATGAGAGAATGTACCTGGTGCACATCCTTGAGCTAGTATTTGTTATCAATGCGTTACATTAATGGACACACTATCTTTTGGGAGATCACTTTGTAGTGTACGTGACCCTACAGAATAAATTTATTTCTAGATCAATTTGGGTATTTTTTAAGAACAATGATATTAATTCAATGATATCCTTCATCCAGGATACGATCGAGCTTCGGTTAATCAAATTGGATGTGAAACGGTAACTACTTGAGTACTCTTGTGCTCTTATCCACCACTTTTTCTCTGAACCATGTAATTATGGTTGGAGTTTTTTTTCAATTTTCTTAGAGATACTCTAATCTGGGTTAAATCATTGGTTAATATTGATGGAGAATGATCATAAAAACATATTTTGGGTGGTATATAACTCATCATTTAAAATCATTTATTTTGGATTAGGCGTTTTGGGCCCACTGATCTCATCATGTGTCATTCATAGAATTTATAATTCATTCATATAATCAATCGAACTATATCGATATTCTCTTTCCATATATGTGATTAAATAATGGTGGCTCTCACCATAACTCCATCCTTACCATGATGAAGGTTATTCCATATTTTTTTTATTGTTCTGACACGTTTTCACCACCTCTCTGGTGTGCCTTTTCTTGGCCATCCTAAAGAAAATTATTCAAATATTAAATGGATTTGTTATGACTAGAATTTCAGAATAAAAAGTTCCATGTATGCTCACCACATGACTTACCTATGGTAAGTGATTCAACATGATAATGAAATGTGAAACATGAATTGGAACGTATATTAACTTTATGTCTTCACTGTATTGTATGTAAATAAATAGTTGGATGAATATTTGTATCACTCTTTACAATATTAATTGAATAAAGTAGAATGAACCGTGAATATGGAATACACCTTAAATGTATTAAAAAGGATTCATGCTACTTGACCGTATCACATAAAATAAAGGAAAGGATTAAACCATCATTTTCATTCCTCTTGAGCTTATCACACTGATAAATGAAATGTCTTGAACCAAAGGAAATGTTAAATGGCTTCCTAATCATATAGAAATTTAATGAGTTGAGATCACCTTGGATTATGATCATATAATTCCATGAGAACTCATAATACACATTATGATTCAAGGATACAGATTGCTTATGTTGAGACCCGCCTAGATTCTGATCCTTGTCTTTTCATGGATACCCGATATGACACCATTGGTTCCATTCATATTAATATTGGATACCTTGGAACTAGCATTAATAAGTAGGTTGAATTGTTAAATCCAATTAGGACCTTACACTATGTAGCACTGTTTTACATGGGTTGATAATATTGTACTTGGTAGGCATGACATTGTGGAATACCTTGGATTACACTCCATAGATTACACTATTACCCCTTGAAAGCCAATAGTTATTACATAGTCTGTGACCCTTGAGGTATACTTTTACATGGTTTTTACCTTGGGACTTCATTATTGAATATCATATATCATTGTTTACTAGTAACATCACGGAACATTCACTATTTATACTATCACGAGTTTATGTTAGTGTTAGTTATGCCTCACATGACCTATCAATATGAATTGGTAATTACATAATTAAATGAACTGCATATATATTCAGGCACAATCCTAGGGCTCAAATAGGTACTTGTGTATTTAATTACATTTAATTTCTTTACGTAATATATGCATTTTTTCAAACGATCACATTTCCATTATATGGGCTGAATGTTATAGATATAATTGGTGGTAGCTGAAAGAGATTTATCCCACACCCTCTCATGGAACCATTTGGTATCCAAAGTAGATTACATGTGTTTAAATGTCAAAAAAATAAATCATACATCTTCAAAAACTTTATTTCATTCCATTTATTATCGATCTTTATAGAATATCACTGAGGTGGAGCTCTGAATTCATCATATACTATTTTATTTCATCTATATTTATTTTTAACATGTTATTCCTGCTATCTTGTAGAAATTTTATCCATAATTCTAGTAAAATTACAAATCATCAGTTGTTGATTTATATTCTCATTGTTTCAGTTATTATTATTATTGTCTATATTATTCCACTATTGATGTAGTTTAATTATATTGACTCTTCTATTTACATCTATTTATGTCCACCCAATGGTCGACATATTTGTAATTCTGGCCTAGTCTCCCAACAGAGACACCATAGGCCCTCACTGGAAGTCTACAGCCTCTAGAGTTTGGGAGATGTGAATGATGCCTTGTGGCCCATTGGTCTCAGGGTACCAATTATATGGTATTTGGGTCTGGGACATCACATTTCTGAAAAAAAAATTATTGAAGAGAGTAAAATTTATATTCTCAAGTTGAATAAATACATGAGGAGTTCAATAGGACAATCACAATTTCTGATGATGAATTAATTATTTACAAGTCAGTAAATATTATTTATCCATTTTTGGAATGTTGCGGAACCAAAATATAATAGAACTCTTTTTATTATTATTATTATTATTAGGCCTGGTATTTCATTAATTGATATAATTTAATTTAATGGATTATATAAAATTATTGTTTTTAAATGAAATCCAATCGCTATTAATAGAAGAAAACATCTGTTGTGTAATTTATTTGAAACCAATTCCATGTTTTTTATTAAATTTTTTTCCTCATAATGAATTCTCTATTGACTCCTCCCCCTTTCCCACTCTAACCAATGAGAAACCTAACATATAATTTCATCAAAATGGAAGAACAAGTGATCAACAACAAACAATATAAGACATTAAAGTCAAAGCGCTAGCTCCCAAAAAATGTTATTTCTTAGAGAACACTGAAACACCTGTGGATCAACACTACAGGGATTCCAGCCTTCGATCATCACATTTACAATGGTGGTAGTAGGGAAGTCCTTTTGGATGATAAAAAATAATAAATGATGAATGTTTACAAGCCCATGTAAATATGTTTCCAGAATAAAAAAATAAATTAATTTATACTTTCTTTAGAACCTTTTACCAGTTTATTATTACTTTTATATCACTTATTACCTTGTTATTACACTTATTTAATAATTTGAGTTTATATTGGGCATTTTGTCGATATTCAGAATGTGAGTCAAAAATAAAATTGTTATAATTTCAAATTGTCCATGTGGTAATAATTAAATTATCTAGAGAATAATATTCATTTTTAAGATATCATATATATCATATATATACTTTATATATGTATTTATAATATTACACATCATTCGGATATAAGAAATGAAATTCAACATTTCTGGAGATGGTAAACCGTACGTACACATAAACGCTACTTTCATTTCAATTTTATGTTATATGTAATAAAAATGTAATGATAAATAGGTATAATATTATTAAAGTATAATATAATATATAATTTAATTATTTCCATCCTTTATACGTTCCACATATAGCTTGAACATGTCGTATCACATTGAGGGGGTGGTAGTCCGCACTTCCATACATGAAATTATCGCGTTTACCCATTATGGAAACCATAAAGGTATGCTATAAATTGAAAATACAGAAGAATATAAAATATATAAATATAATATATATAACATATAAATATTTTTCCATCGTGATGGCCCCTATGAGAGGTGGTAGGAGATAATTGAACAATCATCATTTCAGGAGGCAGTTGTTCGCCGTCCAGAGAAACTGTATGTTCATTAACCATTAGATGGAGGTGTGTTTAAGTGTAGATTGAATCATTTCCATAATAAGGAACTAGTATATTGAGGATACTATTTTTTTATACAAATATGTAATATCATGATTTTCGGGTGTTGGAGAATTAAAATAAAAGAAAAGAACTTATGAGAAGAAATTACATTTAAATGGGGTAATTTTCATTTGTTTGAACAAAAACAATTTACTTGATATGAATTATTCCTAAGTTAAGGATCTTAGGAGGAGTATAGTGATATAGAGAGCCCAATTGGTCAGTTTTTGGATGATCCAAGGGTCTTGTGAGTTGTGAGTAATGGGTTAGAGTTGATGGTTTTTTAAAAGGGGGAGGAGGGGCTCTTTTGGGATGTTTGAAAATATTATTTTATTATAAACATATATTCATTATAAAAAGGTCAAAAAATAATTAAAGTTGAAAATAAGATGAATAATTTTATAATTAAAATCATCCAATAATAATTGGATAGGTTTTGGATATTTTTTTAATTTTTATAATCTTATTTATTTAAATCATTCATTAACGAGGTAAAATTGCATCATCATTGTGTCATAAATAATTTCAATTATTTTATGTATAAAATTTATAAATAAAATAACATGATGTAATAAATATATTTATATTTCTAATTAATATTTCTAGTCAATTAGATAAATTATATAACCCCAAGGAAAAATTGATTTACAAAAAGATATATGTTTATGTCATTTTTGTCTTTATATTAAATTATATATTATATTGTGTGGTTATCACTCCCAAGTAGAAACATGGGGTTAAAAATAGACCAAAGGATACCCAATGTTTTATATGTATCATAAAATATTATTAGGACACATTTTATTGTAATTTAATGTTATTATAATATTATTTTACCCCATATTTACATGTTTTTCCCTCTAACCATGGTAAATAAAATATTAACTAAAGTAAATATTCATTATGTATAAAAATAAAAGATACATATTTAAAAAAATTGACCCCCTGATTCAAAATACTAAATCCTTTTTTCCAAATTCGAAATACATAAGTGGCAGAAATAAATTTAATATTAATTTCCATTATTATAACAAAAAGCGTTTTTAAGAAATAATAACTATCAAAAGATTGACAATTGTTTATGTAAAATTTCAAAGTGAAATTACATCCAATGACCAAAATTGGATTAAATGGTTAAAAATATATATAATTATACTTTAAAACCAATTAAAATGATATTCTAAACAAATAAATAAAATTGATTAAAAGGCAATTTTAAATAAAAATAGAGTATTTTCACTATTAATTCAAAAATGAACATTATCAGAAAATACCAAAATTGTATCCAATGTAAATTTTGTTATCCTGATCATAAAATAAGAATATAATTTTTTCAAATAGAACATATAAAAGTTAAACAAACTAAATTTAAAAAATGGTTCACCATCAAAGGCAATAAATCGACCACTTAATTAATATTAGAGTATTTATGCTTGAAATTAGATTCTTTCTTATTTAATTCCCAAAAAAATTATTGGATAAATGTAAAAATATTTAACAAACATGTATAATCAGATTTTAGTTAGTTTGTATCCTTCCCTTCATTACAATGACTAAGAATTAACTACCATTTAAAATAATATTATTTCATTATATTATTTTTCAGTATAACTCTACGTTCTGTGCAACGTTAGGTTTCAAAGAAACATATTGTTGCATATCAGGTATTCCATTATACATAGAATCACCAATTAAAGTAAACTTAATATTTAATTCATAAATATTAACAAGTATGAAAATATCTTATTTCTTTATTTACCTGGGATGTTACATAAAATGTGATAAAAATTCCCCTAATCTTGACAACTCAATGATTATAAAATTATTTTTCAAGTTTTAGAATGTTATTTTCAAATAAAATTATTTTAAATTATTATTCTTATCTTCAATTTTTTAAATAGTTATTTTGAATTAGGAATGTTTATTTTCCACATGTGTGATTTTAATGACATTTTATGGTATTTTTATTAATAAACAACATCACCCAATTAGTTTTATTTAGATAAAAAATTGTATGTTTTGTTTTTATATCATTATCATTATTTATTTTGATATCTTATGGTCAGTTTAAAAAATTATTTTCATTTTTAATACCATTTAAAATATTATTATTTTTCATTCATGATTATGTTTTATTATTTTGTTATGTATTAAAATTTCATATGATAATTTTTTAATATTAGTTTTTACGTTGAATTCCATTCACCCATTTCATATGGGTAATGAGTTATCATTAGTAAGGGATTGGTGGAGATTGGTTATATATAGCTCATATATTAATTAATTTTTCTCATATGACAAATCTTCTAGCCAAAAAAGATTATTTTCGAATAATAAATTTAATCTATACTGTGTACAGTCTTGAAAATTTGTTTCAGGTGTAAAAAATAATTCATTTCCTCATTATGATATTAAATATTGATAGTCTTGGGATTTTTCAATTATTTAGAATATCAAAATTCATGTTTAATGATTATGTCAATTTCTATATGGATGTATTGGATTATGATATTTCCATAAGACCTTAGGCTCAATTTATCATTTGAATGGGAATTGTTTTCGTTAATTAAATTTTCATATTAATTACGATTATTTTTTAGTATATATTCTCAAGTAATATTACACTTACTATCATCTGAGCTCACTCTTTTTTTATGTTTTACTATTCCCACGAAACTAGTATTTGATTTGAAATTGATATGTAGAATTATAAGAAGAGGAAATATAGAAATTCAAAAGAAAATTGTTTCTGTGTTTTGTTTTTTTAATTGGTTTATGAGTTTAAATTTTTATCTTATTTACCAAGTATATTAAACATTTAAATTATTTGAAATTTTATTGTTAATATCTTTAGAAATGTAATAAAGTATCTATACACATTTGGTACTAGGGTCATGGTCATTATAGTTTGTATTGGAGGATGTTTTATAGAAATCACGAGGACTATATTTTAGAATACATACATTCGGGAAAAAAACTATGAATTAAATTAAAGATAATTCAGTTTATGCTATAAAATCATGTTGTTTTGGTAAAATAATGATTATGTGGTTTTCATATAAATACATAACTTTATGAGTAATATAATGGAAATGGTATTGAGATAGATGTATCTATGGGTGATAATACTGAAAATGGTGTGTCCAGATTGACTCGAGCATCACCTGGTACACAACAACGACCATTACATCATGAATGGTTTAAAACATAGGGTTCTATTCAATCAATAAAATGTCATTTTATTTATAAACTATTATGAATGATTTGGTAATATTTTTAATTTTTGAAAACCTTCACAAGAAAATTGTGTTTAAGATTATGATACTATCTATTTATATATATTTAAATTTATGTTATATCATTAAATATTATTGGGAATATCAATCATGTTTCGTAATGGTTTGATATAATATAGTCTGTTAAATTATTTTAAAATGGAGCATCTTGCATTAAATGGGAACCATATCTATTTATATAACTGATGTAGGGATTTACCTCTAAAGAAATATAAGGAATCTTGATTTAGTATTGTGGATGGAACTCTGATATTATAAAAGTATTTGGGATGCTAATTAATGTTATGAGAAATAACCATCCCCATATAAAGAAATATTCTAATCCATCACATGGGGTAATAATTTATGAATTTTTTACTCATGAATAAATATTATCACCAAAGAGAAGAAAATATTCCATTATAGATGAGAAATGGATATGTTACATAGAGAATATATTTCTCTCATTGGGAATAAATTATAGGTTGAGTGTTTTCCTATAAAATTTTCATCTCTCAATAGATAATGATCAGTTGTGGTAAATGGTTCAAAAAAAGTATGATGAATATATAGAAAACATTTAATATATTTATTTTAATGTAGTCGTCATTTTAAAATATTTTCACTATGAGAAACTAGTGGATATAGAGAACTAATAATAATCTCTAATAAAAAGGATTATGAAATTGTAGATATTTTTAAAGGAAATATTATTTTTTATAAAAGGAAATCAATGGAATATAAAATAATACATACATAATGATTGATAAATAATTTTGATGGTTAAATACAATTCATCATAATAAATTAGTCTCCAAGAATTTCTATCCTATAACGATATAATATCATGTAATGTAAATAGAAATAGTCAATTCACTAGGTCTTATGGATTCAAATGATAAAATTTAAAGAAAATGATTGTGATACAAATGAGTGATGCTGGAAGAAATAAAATTAAGGATTGTACCAAAAATGATTATTTTACAGTGAAAAAACAAGATAATTTTTTGAAGGGGATGATATTTTTCTATGAGTATTAAGATAATGAACCTCATGATCATAATTTTCATGGAATAAATTAGATTAAACTATGTATTATTCAACTATAAAGATATGGGTTACTATAAAAATGAATAACCCGTTATCTAAGGATATTTTTATGATACATAAGATGGGGAATGTTTAATTTTCATCCATTTTGATATAATAAATATGTTATAGAATACTTTTATGAATGTTTTTCTAGTTATAATCGTCCTATAATGTATTAGGAATGATCTATAATAACTTTTCATTATAGATGTGAAATTATATGTTGAATAGTAACAATAACCAGGAAAATTGATTCAGTGGATTTTTTATCTTTTCATCAAACTAATTATTGGGAAAAGATAAAATATTGTGGTTTATTTTCTATTATAATGACACTAATTTGTAAAAAGGATATTATTATTGATAATGAATTTTATTAGTGATATAATTTATTATGATATATTTTTCAAAATCTAATGCATATAAAATTTTATGAAATATATAAAAAAATTGAGATTATATTGGAAGAATTTATATTTTCATTAATATTTTATGGAACCCATGATATTAACATATTTATATTGTTACATTAAGAGAAACATTTTAAATTTTTATGGATATAATATTGATTTAGTAAAATTCAATCAAAATTATTTTACATTGAATTTAGAAATAAATATTTTTTATGATTCTATAGGTAAACTATATTTAATGGATTATGTTTAACATTAGGTTTTACTAGATAACATTTGATAACCATTCTAAAGATGGTAAATATTTTGGGATAGGAGGAATGCCTTGTCCAGATGATGTTCTTTTAAAAGTTCTTCAATAATAAAAAAACAATTTGGATGTTTTTTTACATGGAGTAGTAAATGATGTGGGAAATAATCAAAGAACAACCAAATAATAATATTGTGAATATGAAAAAGAATTACTTCATGTTATTATAATTTCAAATGTTCTCCATCTATATGGTAATGACAATAATTAACCATAGGAAAAAAGATATTTATACTACAACATTCGTCTGAAAACATAATTTTAATTTAACTATTGGTCATTCAACCATCATAGATTTATGAATTTATAGTCAATAAATTAGGATTATCATTTAATTTATTAGAATCCATAATATCTACCAATCCCTGTTATTATTTTCACTTTTCTTATATCTCCATATGATTACATCCCTCCAATATTCTCCAATATGAAAACATAGTATATGTTTTTGTTGATGACATTTATAATTCCCTCTATTTTTAATCAAGATTATTTTTTATACTTATTTATGATATTGGCTTTACTCAAATTTATTTTTCAAATGTCAACCATGTGATTACCGTGATAGAGATTAAAATTGTTATGATGTAATTTATTTAGTAGGGATGAATGTGACCCACAGATATTATTTAATTGGAATATCATGTTCTATATCATTTATGGCACATAAATCCAGGATTATACGATAATATAACATCCAAATACTTTTATGATTAAATAAATTAAATTAAATGTTTTTATGTCATGTTATTTTTGTAAGAATAGGTTTAAATGAAACACAAAAATTTAAGAATATATTATTATATAAAAATGACCATTATATCATAATTGTTAAGATGGATAGTATGAATTGTAACAACTAAATTAAGAAAAATATAATCTTTATAAATGTAAAAAATAAATTTCTATTAATATATATTGAATATAAATAAAATAAAAAACTTCATAAAAAATGTATTCTGAATAATTGTGTATTAATGACAGCTTGAATAGTCATGCTTTGCACACAAATTTTAAAATTTATGTTTATCAATTTTAAAATAATTATTGGAAAAATAAATTTTTTATACAGTCTTGTCTAAATTATATTTTTTGTAATATTTTAAGATTTTATGAAATGATTAATTTTTTCATAAATAGTGAAAATGGTCATTTTTATTTAAAACATTATTTTTTATTTCAATTATTTACAATCTAAAATAATATATCATTATTTTTTAGTAAAATTAGTTTAATTTTATTAATATTTAAATAAATTATGGATTTTGAATCAATTTCATATTTAAATTTAATATTAATGGATTCCATGATTTTGAAAATTTATTTCTTGGAAATCATCTATTTTTTCATATATGAGAATAAATTTAAATTTGAATTATGCCAATTTTATGAATTGAATACAGAAAAATTTATTCCAAATTTTTTATCCAAATAAATATAATATCTCAATTATTCATTATAGTTGTATAGATTAATGTCTACTGAAAACTGTAAAAATTATTTACCAAGAATAAAGAGAAAATGTGTTTATCTGGGATTTGACTAAGAAGATATGGTTTTAAATAGATCTCAATCATGTACAACAGAAATTAACATATCATATTTCATCCATACCACCTATAAGGTTCAATAATGTATCATTTTTGTAGAATTGTATCTTGATAAAAATGTGGGTAACACATTAACTTTTCAAAAAAATACATGTGTATATTTTATAAAACTTATAAAATATCACTCCCTCTCCTCCGATATTCACATTTACAAAACCCATTATATAGAACAATTAATCCTCAAAAACCATCCTTGTGTACCTATATATATCATATATTACATTTATTAAATATTAATCATTCAATTGAATTTTTTAGTTGTATATCTAATGTGGTTATCTGAAGAAGAATACTAATTGTTCAATGAGGATATTTTTTATATGTCATCTTCCAGATATTTAACCCCATATCCAAATATGATAATATAATATCACCCATATATGATATATAATAATACATGATCATTTTAATTGGACAAATTAGATGAATCTCCACCTATATCAAATGGGAAATGAAGCCATCAAATGTGTGTATGAAAGACTACATCCCTGCGAATCGATATAATTTGTTTCCATGACCCCCAATAATGAATAGATATAAAATTAAATTTATTATATTAATATTATATTCAAAAAATATTTTAATTCAAGTATTATATAACATATTCCATATTAAATTCCATTCCATAGGAGATATGATAACATCACTCATGTGTAAGCCATACTACAACACCCCGAAGCAACCCAATTCAGTTTTCACTTATTCATTACATAGAGGTTATTAAAGATAATGATAAATTATATTTTTTATATTTATGATCTAAACCTATTTATGAAATTTAGTAACACATATTACATCACACCTTACAATCTGTTTTAAATCATTAACACCCCCCAAGTACAATTTTGGACTATCACCTATATGTATTGATGAGAAATTTACTTCATATTATTTTCACATGGATGAAAACAATGATGAATTTCATAGATTTACATTACATATTTTAAATAATAATTATTTAGGAAAAAATAATAAATATTTATTTTCATTTACATCGATTTACCAATAAAAAAGGAACCCTCGTTCATCTATATACACGACCTAACATCTCCATGAACGATGTGATCAATTTTATATGTCTAAAATTTATAGATTACCATAAATACATATATAATGAAAATATATGATATTTATAACATTTTTATGATTTTTAATGTGATATAACCATGATCAATGTTAAAGGGATGTTTTCTTCAGCAATGTTTTGATATTTTTTTTATTTCTAGTTATCAACAGTATAAACACATCATTGAAATTTTTATCTACCCAGGATATGTTTTAATGATATCATCTTTAATATTCTTTTGGATGATTTAACCCTGTTAAGATGTGTATGTAAAATTTTAAAAACATTCACAATATTATTATAGATTTTCATGATTATATTTATTTTATTTGGGTATGTATTAAAATTTTGTATGATAGTTTTCCAATATGGAATTTATATTAACTTAGTTTCCCCATTTTCATGTGAGGTGTGAATTGGAAAAAGTATGTGATGGGAGGGGCCAGTAATAGATATCCACTCTATTCATTTATTGTACACATGTGAAAAATAAATGGCCAAATTATATGGGTTAATAACAATTTATTTAATCTAACTAGTGAAATGTGATAACAAATCGATTTATTTGTCCATCATTATAAATTCTATAATTACAACATCCAAAATTTGGGAAAATTTTCTTAATCTATTAGTTATTATATACCTGGATTAGTTTCATTTTAATTATATTATTTATATTGATTTTTTCAATCCTCATTTATTACCATAATATTATGATAAGAATATTATTCAAATGGGACGTGAATTAGGTATTTAATGCTTATTTAGTAATGATAACATCTGTTGTATGATTACCCTTACTAATAATCTATTCTCACACAATTCTTATATTTTGTTTTACCTAGGATACCTAGATATATTTTTTAATTGATATAAAATGATACAATATGTGGAAATATGGGGTTCTGAAAGAAAACAATTTTTATATTAGATTTTCTTTTTTAATGTGATTTTCATGTGAGTACCAAGTTTAAATTGTTTTCTAACATATATGGTCTTTCTAGTTGTTATTTTCTCTATCATTTACAATGTTATAATGTAACCACCAGTTATAGTATACTATGATCAGGGTTGTTATAATCCAATTGTCTCATGGATGAAGTGGATGATCATAATGATGTAATCAATAACTCATATTTTTCTCTATACTCAAAATATTATTTTCCTTCGATTAATGTTTTTATAAATAATTAGAATACTTATATTATTTAACGATCTACCAAATCCTATTAAGTTAATGTTGATTACTAATATTCTAAAAAATTTCTTATGAAAATCACCAAATATGTGAAAAATATAAATTAAATATTATGTTAAAAATTCATTGAATGTATTAATTATGTAATATGTTTTTTGAATAATGATTTCTCATTGAAAAGGTGACATTTATAATAGTGTTTTTTTTAATCTAATTTTAATTATTATCTCAAATAAGATTATATTATTTAAGATTTTACATTAAATATTCACTAATATGATTGATCATATATTTTCCATATTTCAAAAATAAAATATTTCAGAAGACACATTAAAATTAAATGTTTCTAACAAAATAAATTTTAGATAACATATGTGGACCCAAAATATTGTCACTAATAACAATAATTACATATTTATTTATGGATTTTGTATAAATAATAAATCATAAAAATTAATGTTGTTCATGGAAGTGGATTACCAAAACATTTGTGTGGTGACCACATTTAATTAAATAATCTTGAAAAACTCTATTGAGGAGACATAAGATTTTTTTCAAATAAAGAGGAAAATACAATTTTATTGGTACATTCAATTTTAATATGATTTATTAATTAGGTTTTCAAAACAATAGTTTTTTAATTGTACAATTTTTTTTACAATGGATTCAAAATCACATAGAAAAATGATTGTTGTAATTTTTTATTTGATATGAAAACATTTTTTCATCATATAATTTTCAAAATTTATATAATATCATTTAATTGTTTAAAATATTAAATTTTTAACTTTTTAGGATAGTGATTCATTTAAATGGAATATACTCCATGGACAATAAATAATATTCGAAATTTTTATACATATAAAATATTATATAGATTGAGATTTAAAGACAAATAATTATTGTAATATATTTTATACAAATGTTGTAATCATTCTAGGAAAGAAAAAAATAGTTGACCCTAAACAAGAGGTATAAAAATCTAAATCCATTGATATTTTTCACATTAATCATTATGTAAAATATCATGTCAAAATTATTGCAGGTAAAAAAAATTCTTGATGAATTTTAATTATTATAAATTATTCCCTTTGTTATTTTTCTTGGTATCAAAAAATTATGATTGTAAAGATTATATAATATTTTCAAAAATGGTAAAAATGAAAAAATCAATAAAAACATTCTAGTTGATGTGAAAAATGGAAAAATTAGTAATAAAGTGATTAATGATATTGTTTTTATCATATGGATATAATGATACATTATCCACCCTTAAAAGAAATAAACAATTGAGTTTTAAAAATATGGAATAGAAATCATCCTGAAATTTAAAGATCCAACTACAATGATTTCAAATGAACTCAATACTTTTTTACTGAGAAAATCAATACCAATTTTTATAAAATTTACTACAATCTATCTTGTCCCAACAAAAAAATAACACATTTGAAATTTCAAAATATCTAATAATGAATATTTAATTTTAAAATATTTTTGAATAGAAATTATATTTTAATAACACAAATAGAATAAAGTAAATTTTATTGAAATAAGATTATTAAATATCTCTTGGGATTGAGAATTCAAATAAGTCTTATCCAGTCGTGAATAAGATTGTTATATCGGTTGAAGAAGCAAAAAATATAAAAATAAATGAAAATAATCATTAATGTTCTTCCCAATCCAATGATATATATATATATAACTGTTATCCTTTTACATTGATTGATCATCCATTTCAAAAAAAATATCAATGTTGAATTTTCTTCTAGTCTATTACATAAATAATTACAAACTCTGAAGATAATACCCTAGAAAATAGTTTGTTTCATTGGAATTATAGTACACATACTGGATGTTTTATCATAATCAAAGCATAGGATCTTTATTTAATTTATTCTCAAGAAACTAAAACAATTATAGTTTTATTAATTATCAAAATAGTTTTGTTTCTATAAAAGAAGTTCAAAAAATTAAAATGGAATAATGCTTTGACTCTTATTGTAAGGCGTTGTGAATAACCTAATTTTCGGAAAAAATTGGTATTTAGAAAATTATTATCTAGGAAAGGTAATATAACACATAAAAAAGTAATAATTTTAGATATAGTCTCTAATAATGTGGATGGAATTTATTATAGTGAAACCATTACACCAATTTCACATCTAAAATCCATTTTATTTTTTCCAGCTATCTCCCACCATCACATATGAAGAAAAATAAATTGGAAATAAAATGTACAATTTAAAATGGATTTATTTCTAAATTTTTCTTAGAAACTACTAATAATTTAAAATAAAAAATATCCAAATAATATTTTTCATATTAACCAAGTAATTGAATTTGATAAAACTACACCATCTAGAATTGTATGTAAGGATAATAGGATTAATTTTTTAAATTGATTTCAAAATTGGAAAATTGGAGTCGCCATAATATCAAGAAGATTAATGATGTTATAAGTTAATCATCCAAATATATATCATTTATGTAATTTTTGGAATAATAATTTTATAAAATTGTAACAATTTTTCAAATCCTAGGAGAATATATATTTTTAAATTATAATTATGATTGTTTTAACATTATATCGTTGTGTCCACGATAACCAATGTGAATATAAAACATTTTTAAAACCAATAAAATACACTGATAAACATATAAAAAATTTAGAATGGTCATGAAATGAAATTAGAACACCTTTAAGTATCTAAAGAATGTTGATATTTAGTGATGATAAAAAAACAGATAGAAAACTTGATTTATATTTGTAATATAGTGTGTCTTATTTTTATTACTGATAATATTCCAGAAATGAAGCTTGAATTTTGTATTTACAATAATTTTAATGATAATACATAATAATAAAATGTAAAATCCCCTAAATATATTTCTCTAAATGTTATAAAAATAATTTTATATTTTATACTAAAGGAACCACTTTTAATATATATTATCTTCAGAATCAATTTTTTCCAAAATCCTATATATGAAAACTAATAAATTGGACCAATCACATTCTTTGACATTACATAATCTTCTGGAGTTGTAATAAAAAAATACATTTGATCTTTATAAAACCATAGTGGAATATATAAAAGAAAATATTTATTTCACTAATATTATATGGGAAAAGCAAAAACTCTATGATTTATTTCTAACATTTCATCATTTTTATATTTAATTTTTTTTAATTCCACAATTATCTCAAAAAATCTGGTTTCAAATGAATGCATTTGGAACATTAATATTCTCCTCACATTTTGATAGAACGCTATTAAAAAATGATATTTTGTTATAAAACTTTAGAAATGATTTTTTTATTATCCAAAATCATCATAGAACCACTTGATTTAGAGTTTTTAAATTTTCTTATAACAGATCTTGAAATAGTATGATTGAATTTTTTTTCATATTTAATCTGGTTTTTTATTTCACTTTTCAAATAATTTTAATTTTATTAAAAATTTATGTTTCAAAAATAACCTTCAAAAAATATTTAAAATAATTTTTTTATGATCACATGGAAAAGGTTAACTGTTAATCTTATATATATCCTCAAATTTTAGTTTACTGGCCATTTTTATTATCTCAATGGGGGATAAAAATAAATAATTATAAATAAAGATAACAATTTCTTATATAATAAGATATGGATCTAATTTAAATATTAAAATGATTCTAAAAATTGGAATATATCTACAATAAAATTGAAATTTAAGAATCTAAGGAAATATCTTGATTCATGGTGGGGATATATGCTTTAATAAAAATTTAATTTATAAATAATTCATTTGTGACCAATTTTTATTTCTATATAATTCTCAATATCCTAATTATGATATATTTTTATTTGAAATATTTAATTTTTCTCTTTGATCATCCAAAAAGAATGATATTGTTGAACCTATAATGTGTTATTTTGATCACAATCACTTAACATTTTTAAGCAATTTTTATTATTATTTATTAGATATATTAGTTATACAATTCATATTAAATAATCAGACTAGTATAAGTATCCATGATGACAGTGGATAACCATTTCAAAGGTCCTCCATGTCATGTAGCACAAGATAAAGGATACAATTTATATATCCATTATGTGATGGTACATCAAAAAAATATTCGTCATGTATTTGAAGTGACTACCCAATGAAATGTAACTGTCCAGCTAGTCTCATTTAGAAAAAAGATAATTATTTATGGATATATCTTAATTTACAAAATTTATATTACTATCTAACTGGGGGATTTTACAACAACCTAGGAAGGTAAAATAATGTCATCATTTAACCATTTTCATTATATGTGCTACAATGTGGCTTTAATCTATATCAGTCAAAGTGAATTAAATTATTCACATAAAATTCTGGACTTAGAGACTGAATTTCTTATCTTCAAATAAGACATGCCTAGATCCTATAAAATATATATAATTTTAATGAAGACACACTTCATTATAAATCTAAAAATATAATATTTACATTTATATCATTGTAACATCTATTTATAACAAAAAATATCCATGACAAACAGAAGAAATAAACATAGTAATATATGATCACCAAAATTACAATGATCATTCTTTGTTTTTTTCATTTAGATAATTAGGCAATTATCTTACATGAAAACAAATATATCTTCAATTGATAATTTTTTCAACTATTTCTACATTTATTTTTTCACATTACTTCTTCCACAAGTCCCGTAAAATAATATAAACATAATATAGTTATATATATAATTTATGTAAAATAATTATTCATAACATGGGGAAATGTAAAACATAATAATGGTGATATGAAATTATCATTAATGGTATAAATAATTATTAAGAGTTAAATAACATTAGTTAGAATAACATTATAATGGGTGTGTGATGACATAATCAAATTGACTATTAAAAACATAAGAGGATTCATAACCGTAAAAACAAGATCAAAAATCATTATACATGAATTAAATATATAAAATACGACAAGTTCTATATATTTTAATAATCTTAATCCATGATAATATATACTTACAAAAAGGATGTATTAGAACTCATCTAAATAATTTATAAATTGTATAGGTATATGTGAAAATAAAATATTCATCATGGAATAACATAATTGGATAATTATATTATCTTGAAAAATTAATATATAATTGGTTAAATCCATCAACTCTTTGTATTAACATATTTTATTTTAAAACCATTTTCCATTATGTGTAACAAAACCTAGCCATCTATTATGTGTGACATCCATCTGGTTATCTATTTTTCATTACTCAATGAATTTGAGGTACATAACTAACCAACCTATCAAAAATATTGAAATCTTACTCATTGGTTTGTGTTCAAAAAATAACCCTCCATTAATAAAAAATATCAATGTACTCTAGCAGCATTCAAAACACGTGAATATTATTATTTCTTGAAAATTTTCATATTTGATATAACTATGAAAATTAATATGATTCCCTTAAAATATCATAGAAACATCATCATAAATAATTTAAATAATAGAATTTAATGATATCATATGATAATATCATTAAATAATTAAAAATAATATTATATTATTTTCACATATATAAATATTAATTAAAAAAAATTAATATTATCCTATAAAATTACAAGAAATTATAATTTTATAATAGAATCATTAATAATTATATCTTCATAAAATATTTTGGAAATTATTTTCGTAGAAAAATTTCATTATATATTTATCATTTAATGTTAAATGAAAATAAAATTCATGAAACATTTATAATATATCCATGTCATAAATGTTAAAAATAATAATTATATTCAATATTTTATAATGACAGTCAAAATTGACACATGCATAAATCATTGACTAAATAACATTAAAAACCTTATTTATAAAATATAATAATAAATGAAAATAAATTTTGTAATTAATAGATGTTTAAAAAGTAATAACATTGATATTAAATAATGAACATCGGTAATAGTCACATCAAATGCCTAAAATTCATTTAATTCCATATTTTTAAAACAAAGAGCATTTATAGATTTTGAAATCAAAAAAACAAGGGTATGAAGTAATTATATAAGATTCCTAAAATTCCATGTGCATATATAGATACAATGTATTTCATTTATTGATTTATTCTATATGACTTATAATTGACTATAAAAACATAAATGAAAACATTAACATGTACAAATGAATGAGGCATGAATCCATTCAATGTCTTGTAATTCATGCAAGAAAAAAAAGTCAATAAAAAAATATAATATGATTTTATAATACTAAAATTATTATATCGTAGAAATTTTCCAAACACATTAACGGGGTTGTATATAAACCATATAAAATATGGCAGGGTGTGTAACGTGATTTATATCTCCAAGAATTAATATTGAAATAATAAAAACAATATAAAATTTTAATCAATTCAATAATTATATTATGAAATATGTAAAAAGAACTTAGCATTATATATCTTGATAAAATTGAACATCATTGAAAAAATTATCAATATGAATTATATGGATAATGTAAATGGAATTATAAAGATAATAAAATATATTTCTCAATGAAATAATACTAAGGCGAATAATACCTAGAATGTTTATATATTTGAAGTTATAATTTAGGAATTTATGTTATTGTGTGTAATAATTTAAAAACCATAATAACATACCGAAATAATACATAATAAAATCATAGTTCATTTCCCACATAATCATTGCATAACAGAGTCGATCAAGTTGAAGTATATCTAATTGGATTTAAATTTAGTTAATAGAACCATTACCACGAATCCAGACAATCTATATACGCCTATTTCATTCTAATATAATAAATTATATGAATTAGTTATGATAATAAGACTGTCTTAATGGTATATTTCAAAGTCATTAGACTATTTATTTCATTAACTATAATTGAATATTTATTTTTATAATACATTAAATAATTTTCATGTGTTTTGAATACATTCATTTTATAAGAACGAAATAACTTTTGTTGGTTGAACTAGGTTATAGGTGTAGTTGTTCCATCATAGCTATATTTTTTAGGAATAAAAAATACTATTTTTGTAAATTATATAATCTTTTTATGATTACTCATTAATGTATGACATCAATATTTAGTCACATCTCTTTTGAGATGTGGTATTCAACACAAATTCAATAGAACAGTAAATTTTTTAATGGATGGATGCCTAAGAAGATACGTAATATATTATATTTTAAGAAACGTAATAATTTCATGAATATAATATCCATTTATTAAATATTTCAAAATTAACATCCCTGGTAATTTGTGATGAAGACAAAACACATCACTTTTAGGACGTGGTGGTCAATATGTAAGCAGAAATGATTATTATATTCATCATATGATTAAAAAGGTAACGACTAATGATTTTACAATACCATAATAACATATAAGTTCATTGAATAAAATTATTTTAAAATAATATAATGTTTATTATTGAGTTTGATGAGGTAAAATAAGATTTAAAATGTAAGAGATTAGTTAAAACAATTATTGTTTCATTGACAATACTTCTTTATATCTCATGTTAATGTCACCAAGGATCATAATTTAACTATTTAGAACAACTAGAGAATAAATAATAATATTAATAATATATTAGTTTTGTTTTTTATATAGACTTTTGTCACATGGAGGTGAGTATAATAAATGAGATGTGGTGTCCATTTTTATTGAAGGAAATGACATAGTTGTAATAAATTAAATGATTTAAATATAATAAAATATGTATTCATTTAACATGGAACAAAGAGGAATTTTATTTTAAGTTAATATAATATAATTATTAAATACCAATAGTTAAATCATATTTTTGTTATATTTTATGGAATATTAAACCATATCATTTTGTTTATGTCTTTCAATATGAAAATATAACCACATTCGAGGGAACAAATTAATAATAAAGTATAGTTATTAATTTACATATATGGTTTAAAGTTTCTCAATAATGATCATGTGAATAAACTTTGTATAATTTACCATCCCCCAAATTCCATTTGAAAATTTTGATTATTTAAATATCATTTATTAATATATTATTTCAAATATAATGTCATTGTTGTATATTTATGAACTATTCTAATATTTCTCTATTAAATATCTCATGAGGTCGATGTAGTTCGAGTATAATGTCTTTTAAATGAATTATACAATATTATTAACCATAATACACATCTTATTCCTTTAATTCCTCGAGAATTTATTACTTTTGGTTCTATTGAAATCATTTACTTTATTTTTTCTTCTATATGCACATTCACTCTACCGGTGTTATGTTTACATGTAATTGAACTATACCAAAAATAAAATTTTAAAAATATTAATATCATAATATTAATTTAATTACATCAAATTATACTATTTTATTCAGTAATAATATATTCTTATCCAAATGTGGACATATAAGATATTCTTAAAGCAAGAGAGTGGAAATTTCAAATTTTCCTACAAATAATATAATGGAATTCCCATCACCAAAGACAATTGGAACAATGATTCAATTTTATCAAATATATAAATCTTTAATTTGATATATAATAATATTTATAATAATTATGTGTTATATTAATTTATCAATCCCAGAAACATAATTTTTAAAATATATTACATGAATTACCCTTTACATGTTGGAAAATATATACTATGATTACTTTCATTGTATACAAAAATAATGAAAAAAATTTAGTAAATATCTACAAAATGATTCCAAATATGGAATAAATTTTGTAAGTTTCATTTTATATAATTTTAATAAGTTTTTTTAATATAAAACCATAAAAAATCAAATACATTTTTTTTGAAAAATGTGCTTCCAAGTCCAATAAAAAAATTATATAACTAATTATAATTTTATTAATTATATAATATCTAAATTAAAGATTTTTTACAAATATTTTAAAATTAAAATATGAATTGGACTTTTCAATGAAAAAAGCCATTTTACCAAAAATTATTATTTTCACCATCCCTTGGAAAAGTGATTTTTTTAAACAAAAATCATAAATTCCACCTAAACCTAATTTTGATATGATGATTTAAAAAATGATATAATTTTTAATAAATAAAATTATAAAATTGAAATAAAATTTTTATTATACTAATTCAAAAAAGTTAATAACAACAATTATAATAGATATCGTATTTTCAAAGTAAAAAAGGACATAAAAAATAGATTTCGTATTTCATAATAATATATCAATACATTTATAAATAGTATGTACATTTTAAATTCCATTCATAATTTATTTTTTCATATTAATATCCTCAATTTCCACTCATAATTTATGAAGATCATATTTAATCATTAATAATTCATTTAGGGATTAATCACAGTGTTGTGTGATATATATGATATCAAAAAAAGATTTTCTTTACGGGAGGATATATTAGGGTTCTTTAATGATATTTTTATAATGGACTTCGTCCACATTTTTCTTTTAGTTTCAATAACTTATTTCATTCCAATCCTAATGTTTTATTATTCTATATTCCCTCTGTAAATTGATTATTTTATAATAAATACAATTTTTTCATGATAATCTCATTTATTTATTAGAATCAATATAAAATTATTTTTAATTTCAATTAAACTCATTGTTACAATTTATGTATGATCTATAATTCATATTTTGAATTATTATAATTCATTTTATTCTAAAAATGTTGATCTTGATGCATTTGATTTATCTACATATAATAGAAATATGTTGTACATAATTATTTTCATTAAAATATTCCTTTTGGTTAGTGTACTATTATTATTTAATGATAAACCAAATTCATTATTTAATATAGGATTTTATTTTTTTGTTTCAAAAATACATTAAGATTTATAGCCTTCCATTTTTTTGGATCTATAATATGGATAAAAAACCTTATTATTGATTTCATTCCCTAAAATAATTTGAAAAACTATTGATTAACATTAAGGAGTTATCCATTTCCATTAATTTAAAATTGATTCCCTCAACAAAATAATTTTCCGTGTTTATTATAGATTTGTATATTTTATTTTATGATTATATATAATTAAAACAAATAAGGACAATAATATTCATCTATATTTTCAAATATTAACTATTAAATTCAAATCCAAAATTGGTTATAATATTTATTTTTTGGAATCATAATTTATATATATCCTCTTCATTATCATTTAATGGGAAAAAATATTAAAATATAGAATAATAATCCTACAAAAGTTATGAATATGTTTTTATTACCAATTATGGGAATAAAACACAAATAAAATTCATTAATTAGTAATTCTGAAAAATTAAATTTATTTGTCATAGTTCAAAATGGTTTTATAAATATTTTAGTTTATAAAAATGTTACATATGTAAAATAACATCTATCTACTCCAATTAATAATTTAATTTTTTAAATGAATTGATATTTATTATGATTTATGTGTCATGAACAACTATACTATAAATTTAATGAATCTAGAGTGTATAAGGAATAAATATTAATTTTCAATTCGAATAATCAATCAAAAAAATTATATGTTTCAAATATTTTCACACCCTTTAACTGAACAATCTATCCTTTTTAAATAACCTATTTAAAAAAAATTCTTATTCATCATGACCCCCATGACTACATTATTGTGAACATTTTACACATAAAAGACATCATTTAAAGAAATAATCATCCCTAATGTAAATTGATGATCAAACACACCCTTCCCTTGCACATTTATACACTCAAAATTAATAATTAATCAGAAAATATCATTGTTGACTAATATTATAATATTGATGATAGAATGTTTTTTCATTAAATATACAACCATAATCATTTACCCATTGGGGTATCTCGTTGAGCACATTATACTCAAAGATCTCAATAAAATTCTTATATATTGAAGCATCATGTTGCATATTTGTTCTTATGGAGACAATTGTTTTGTTTGAAATAACCTTGATTTCATGGAATTAGCATTCTCGTTTCTACATATTTAATTACATCATTACATTTGAATGATTTCTTGGTCTTTTTTACCAATTGAGTACCAATATTGAAAAATTCTTTCCAAGGGGGGGTTTTTCCAATATAGTGGGTTCAAATTTTATAAATTTTTAAAAAATTTGAGACCCAAAAGTAGCATCTGTATCATTTTTTCACATCATAAAATTATTCAATAAAATTGTTCCACCTTTGTGAAATTTATGAGAATATATATAATAGTGATAAAAATATAAACTATTAATTTTTTTGAGATATATATACAGTAATATAAATGAATATTTTTTGTATGTTATTATATGGATATCACCATGATACATTACAATGCTGGTCTCTTTAGATGTAGATTCACATCGAAAAACTAAATAGAACAATTCATTTATGACAAAATTCTTATTTTGTATAGAATAGTGTCTTGATACAAGAAACATATACATTGTGGAGTGAATCATATAATTAATCATTATAAAATATAGACCAATGGAAAAAAATTCTTGTTTCCAATCATAAAAGTGAGGTTGGTTATTGTAGATGTACTGTGAAAGGAATATCAAACATTTAATGGATATTAAAAGTTTTTAATTTAAATGAATAATAATTTTCATGAATTCCTATATATCTTAATCAAATTGGTTCTCATTAAAAGGATAAATGATGATAACATTCAAATAAGACATCAAAACACATGGAATTGGGAAGATGATTTGTCTAGAAAGGTATTCATTTTCCACATTATTAATGTTGACTGGATATGATTACTTTACAATACAAGGTTGAACCTACAAATAAATTAAAGATTATGATATTTTATTAATGATCTATCCAATGGTCTAAATCCAACATATTTTTGAACTTGTATTGATCCCCCAGACATAAATTCATTGGCATAGTCCAAAACTGAGGCGACCAACCAAATTATCAAGTAGAATTATGAAACCAACTAGAAACTCATATAGATGTGGCGTTAAATGTGAACCATGATGTAATTACATTACATATTTTTTTAACATGTTCATGTTTTAATTTAAATTATGGTGATCAATACCAAATTTATAATTTCATTTTCCATTATCATTGTTAAATATTGTTAAAGTGTTACCTATAATAACTTCTTGTCTAATCCATTCTATTTTCATATGTTGGATTCCAAATGTCTAAACACCTTAAGTAATTGTGAAATAGAAATAAATCTATACAGTGATACACATTTTGAGTGAAAAATAATAATATGGTTTATTGGTATTTTCACAAACTAAAAGTGGTGACAAATTTTCTAATTTTCATTTCTGAAGTTAGAATTGGAAAATGGTACTATTTTGTGTGATTTTCATAACACTAATAATAGTTCCCATTTATCACCTTATAATTTATCACTGATTAATGCTTTTGTGTAAATTTTATTTATTTTGTTATATTAATGGGAACCATATATAAAATAGTTTATATGTACATATTTATATAATATTGAAGAATAATATATAATTAAAATTATATATTATTACATAAATAGATTTTTTTACATTTTTAGTCATATATACCATGTTTATAATATATGTAAATAAAAATTATATAATTTATGTTTATGTATATGTGTGTATGTGTGTGTTTACATTTCTATTTATATTTTTATATTCATATTATGTAATTTTAATTAATATGTATTTTCATATATATTAAAATTTATAAGGGTTTTTGTATATATATATACACATATATATTGAACCAAAAAAATCATATTAACATGTTCATAAATTTATATATATCTATGTTTTTTTAATATTGAGGGTTTAATACATTGATGTATAAAAAATATTTTTTTTAATAGTATGTGTATATAGGTTTCTCTACCAATGTCTATGTGTGTGTTTGTGTGTATGTTTATGTGTTTGTGTTTGTATATATGATTGTGTATGACTATCTCTGTGCTTATGAATGTTTTCGTTTATATATATACATATGTCTATGTTGGTGGTAGTTGTGTACATAAATGTATGTTTCGGTTCTCGTACATATCTCAAATATACACATATAATTAAATAAATATATTTATAAAATAACGACATTATTAATCTAAAAAAATATTTTAAATATATTAATATTTAAGAATATTTTATATGCACAATCAATATATTTAATACATATATATAATTACATATATAATTAATTATATATACATTTTAGAAATGTAAATATATTTTAATAAAATTTCTTGAATTTAAAATTTCAATTTTATATTTTGATAATTAATTTTTTATTATGGGATTTATTATAAAAATTTATAGAAAATATTACATTTTTTATGATAAATTTTTTAAAAATTTTATTTCATTATATTCTATAAACAATTAATGATAATTTAAATTTTATAAATTGTTGAATAATTATTTATATTTCAAAAATTGGTATATTTATTCATTATTAGTATAATCTAATATTTTAATTACTAATAAATTATAATACAAATATTTCTATTCATTGTATTTAAAATAATATTAATATAGATTACTAATAATAAATATACTATCATGTAATGTTTTTATAGCAATATTAAATAATTTAATAATATATAAAATATAATTTTAGTTTATTATTTCTTTCTAAAAAAAATATATTTAATTAAAATTAATACTTATCATCTGTTATTATATATAATTGTGTATATTTTTAATATTTATTTATATCTATATTTATTAATTTATTATAATATTTAAATTTAATTTACCAATTTATTCTCTTGTATAAATATGAAAGCATTTAGCTTTAAACATGGGTAGAGATAACGTAATTAATATGTTTACATATCATAGTGATCTTTATTATTTAATTTTTGTTATCACTGATAATTGTATCATTCATCATTTATTAACTAAAAATAATCATATTATATATTACTGAAAAAAATATTATTTGTAAATTTTACCGTTATTTGTGAATTTCAATTTTAAATGAATATTTTTAATTTATATTTACTATTAAAAATAAAATCTATTCCACTCAATTAAAAATTCCTAAAATATATCGCAATTCTATTTTGATGTTCAAGCTCCGATAGAAGAAGAAATGTACATTTGTATCATTCTAATCTTCCAGATGACTTGATCCTCAAAATTGAACATATGTTATGTGTTACTCTTTTTTAATAAATATTGAATAGTTTCTTTTGGTTTTTTCATAACATGTTATTGATTTTTTCAGAATTATATTGATTATTTTTTTCTTCTCATGACCTTGATGCTTTATTCCCTTTTTCATAAATTTTTTTTTTCTTTATATATATTTATACATGATGAACGGTCATTCATGTTCTATGATATGGATAATAGAATCCATCTATTTTACTACACAAAACCTATAGAATATGGATTAAAATAAGAAAATATATCCATAGAGGATGAAAATAATGCACTTTTACAATTGGGGTAGTAGAATTCCAATCCGTTTTCACATTAAAATAAAATTAAATCATCAGTAATATAGTGTTCTACGTATTGTACTTTAGAAAAAATAATCTCAATGGATAAAATAATTTATTTATTACTTAAATTTTTTTCAAGAGCCAATAAAAATTACAATCATAATTGATTTTATCATCCACTATAATTTATCCTCTATATATTTATGCTTTAGTTTTGATTCTCTCAGTAATAATTTATCACCAACATCTCTATTTATTTAATGTCACATATTCCATGTAGGTTATAGAAAAATATTCATAATCAATTATAAAATTATTTTTAATTAATTATTTCATTATGTTACTTATCATTTCGCCTCTCGATGTGATAAGAATCATCATTTTTCACATTATTAAAAACATGCGGTGATTTATATTTCTTTGCAATAATGTGTTTGTTAAAAAAATTATTTCAATAATCCTTGGATAGAATCATCTTATATACTAATTATTTCTTATTTATAGATATTGGAATTATATAAAAAAAATTAACTAAAATATATTCATAACATTATATTATTATAAATATCACTCATATAAAGGATGAATTAAAATTCATAATTTGGGAAATAACTCATTGGGAATGTTTGTTTTTGGGTGAAACATGATATCAATGATAAATTTAAAATTTTAATAACCCTAAATGATTTGATAGCATTGTTTTCAACACTAAAAAATCATTGATTAAAATGTCAAATTTTAATTGATAAATTTTTTATAGTTAAATCATATTAAATGTACAAAAGATAGTAATCTAATTTTAATAATCCATTGGATTATAGGTCACATTGGTAGTGAAATATATTAAATTACCTACCTTGATAAATCCTGTCACGACCTGACCCTAACCGGGCTCGAGCCGCAACTACCCCAAGCCCGCCTCCATAGGCCAGGGGCTGGAGACCAGCACCGAAGGCACAATAACTCAGGGAGGCCTTTGCCTAAGTACCTGTACACACACATGCAGCACACTCAATGCAAAAGTGAAGAGTAAAAAGAAAACCAAAGGGAAACTGCTATAAATAACCACAAGAGTGCATCGACCTATAAATAGTACAATGAAAAAGCTGAAAAGAAAAGGGGAAAACATATGCCCAATAAGAAAAGTGCCACAACCCGGAAATAGGTAAACAGAAGAAAATAGCTGGAATGGTCCCCCACCTAGAACCTGACTCCAACCACCGCACGTGATCCCAGATCTGGAACTCCTAAGCTCCACTAAAGTCACGACCAACCTGTCCGTCTTCTGCAAGGGCACAACATGTGCGGGCAAAGCCCAAGCAGGGGTGAGTATAAAAATACTCATTAGGATACCTGGAAGGCTCGAGGGAGCAACAAAGTAGTTACCGATGGGTGAGAAGTAGAGCGAACAGGTAAAGTAAAGGGGTACAACCGAGAGTGCAGTAAATAGTTACCATAGAGAGTCCAGCTCAACCCAATAAGAGAAAGGAGGTAGACTCATCCAGACACAGGGATCTGGAAACGGTGAGAAGAAGAAATTCTCGTCGAGTCATCGCTACCTATAGCAGGAGAGTAGACTCTTCTAACCACAAAAAAGCTAGACACGAAAAGCACGTGGCATTCCCCGCGTGTCTTCGTCTCCCCTGAAAAGGAGGGTAGCTAAAACCCAAGGAGTGGGTTCTGAAACAAGGTATATACATATACATATGCTCAACAAGAAGCCCAAACAAGGTCGTAAGGGGATCTCCATCCTGTAGCTCATCCCAAGAAAAGAGTAGCCAACAGTCCTAGAAGTAACACCGTCGATGCCCAGCATCCCACACGTCTGACCCAAACTACAAGTCAAGGGGCTCAAACCACCGCACCTCAACACTATCCACTTTGGGCAGAACTGACTCGCCCACATGGTTTTAGGTCACGTCACAAGGACGCGTCTCGGTGGGGGAAAATTCCCCTCGTACTTGAGAGTTCTGGGGTAACGTCAAACCACAACTCGTCACTGTCCCGCAGTCGAGTGGTCTGCTCAAATTTGACAGGAGACCCCCTGCTCAGCCCCCCTGGAGGGTCCCTTGAATTCAATGGTTTCCCACTACTGGGAGACCCAGAAAGTCGATGGGTACCACACTGCCCAGTCTCGTAACATGGTAATATACTGGAGGGTGACCGAGATAAAGTCGGCAATGAGACCACTACCCAGCCCAGCTGGAGGTAACCCGGCATCGGGGACCACTGTACAGCCCAACTGGAGGTAAGCTCGGCATCGGGGACCACTACCCAGCCCCACTGGAGGTAAGCCCAGCATCGGGGACCATGACCCAGTCCCGCTGGAGGTAAGCCCGACATCGGGGACCACTGCCCAGCCCAGCTAGAGGTAATACCGGAACTGCTCTAGCCATCCCTGCAGGATGGTACTGCTCGGTGAACACCGCTGTATTGGCCATCCCTACTGGATAGTAACGCACTGGAGAGCCCTACTCGATACAACCTAAACCTTGCAGGAAACAACCTCGGCTCATCTGGAAACAACCTCCGGGGTAGAGGATCGGTGCCCACGTAAAGTGTTGGTCACACCGAATCCACAAGAACTCTTCTAGGGAACACTGAGTGACAGGAGAATCTCCCCAGGTCTCACAAGGCGATCCCGCTCCAATCTGCTAAGTCACTGTCGAAGAGGACTGAGTCAACTCACCCCAGAAAGTTGGGAAAACACCCACACTGTAGGAACACCCATACTCACAAATGGTGTTGCAGTTCGGTGAAAGGGGAACGGTACTGAAACCCCCTCACAGCTGAAGCCACTAAGGAACCAAACTATCTCTTCCAAAATAACTATCGAGAACAAAACCAGGGGGAGACTACTCAACCCTGTTGGTCAGACAAATGAGCACCAGGCCAGGGTAAACTCCACCATGCTGGTCAAACCAACGAGCACAAAGTTACCCTCTACTTCGCGAGAGGTAAAAGTATGTAAAGAAGAACATGGCATGCACCTGGGCCCCCCACGATGTGTGGCCCCAAGTCAACCCCAACCAAGCGCACAAACATTCCCAGGTACAAACCACACGCACCTCCAAGAGCTCCCGTATACTCCTAGAGTATTCCTTGTTCCAGCCTAAAGTCTATCGTGCACATGGAACATAGCGTCAACGCGAAGGTGTGATGTAACAACTCAAACCCGCCACCTCAAAGGCTGAGGAACATCCAACCACACCTCTCCAATCATTTACATCACTCATATGGGAGTGCAAGCGATCACACGCCAAGGTTCCGCTACAAACGCGGTAGATGAACCGCCACTGGGGCACCTTCACATTTCCACATTTAATAAGATCGCATATGAGGATCCGCATAGCCAAACGGATCATACCATTGTAATCATCACAGAAAAACACGAGATTTAGACTACTTACTCGCCTCAAATAGATATCCGAAGGAAAAGGCACCAACACCGCCTCACGCCCAAACGACATCCCGTGATCCCTAGCCTCGGCACCGAAAACAGTCAGGCACATCGCAGCATTGCGATCCCCTCAAAAAACACGTCAAAAGGACTACTCACTTGAGTGGAATAGATATCCGGAGAAAAAGATTCATCCCAGCGCACCGCACACAAGCGGTGCTACATGGGACCCACATCTCGGTCCCGAAACTCAACATACGGATCGCACCATTGCGATCCTCTCGAAAAAGAACACAAGTTCAACTAATCACTTGTCCAAAACGGACACCCGGTGATAAAGCTGGAAATCACCATCAACTCCCAAAACGGCCCTCTCATGGCCCGCACCATCGTTCCGAATTAGAGCAGGTGGATTTCACCATTGCTATCACCTCAGAAAAACGTCCAGAATCGACTGCCCGCACACCCCGAACGGACATCCGATTAGAATGTCGATAAACGCTGCACGCAGTTCAAAAGACGGCCTGTGAGTCCCACCCCACAACTCTCGTTTTTGAACCCGAAAACTCTCTGGAAACCTCTGCCTCGATGTCAGGGTTGCAACACCACTGACGGTGCCCAATTCAAACACTGGATGTGACCGCACCGTCCAAAACAAGAATCTCTAGAAAAACGCTCATCCATTTGATGACATGTCATGCCTCCGAGGCCCCTCGTTTCATGAATTAAAAATTCCCAAAACCATCCCACAAATCTTTTCTTAACTAAAGGAATGTGTCGTCACTGACGACACACAAATCAGACACCCAAGCTTCCTTTTAGAGGCGCTTTAATCTTTTATCGGACCGAAGGGTGGGCCGGGCCGCCGGCCCACTCACTGCTTGAGCCAGCCCGCATCTCACCGCGTGTACCGGCCCGCATCACCTGGACCGGATGAGCCAATCAGGATATCTCCCCATGGGACCCGAAAAGCGTGGGTCCCTTGTCTACTGGTCGAGGTCACGAAGACCCAGGGTCTTCGTGCCGCGACGACCTGCCGAAGTCGGTCCTCCTCCATGCTCCGCGCCCCGGCGCCTGCGGCCGACGTCCCCACGACATCGCCAGAGCTGCATGCCCGCTCCTTGGACACCCTCACTGAAGCCTCCAACCTGTGCCTTGTCGCGCCGCCGTCTGAGAGCCATGCCATGGCGCCATTTTCCTGATGCCAGCCACGCCGCCGCTCAAACCCTCCAGAAACCGAAACCTTGTAAACTTCTGCTGTCGTTTTCGATCGACTCCAAACTCGGATTTATGATCTGAATGATGTGTCGGGTAGATCACAAATTATACTAAATTATTATGGGATTTTATAGCAAATTCGATGGTAATTCAATTGCATAAATCAACTTGAATGTAGAGTTCTGAAATGGAAACGCAAAAACTGAAAACTCCTACCTCAATGGGCTTTGCCTGGAGCTTCGTCGGGATCCATCAGAGCACTGCCTCGCCAGAGCTGTCTCTCTAGAGTGGAGGAAGAGAGGGAGTGGGCGGCCTTGAGGGGGGGTTTTCTAGGGGATAACAAGGGTGGAAGGGGATGGGGTTTGGTTTAAGTTGGAAAAAATAATTAATTTAAAACTTTAATTAACTAAAACTCTCAATTTAACTTGCATCTGAAATGCTCGATGGGGTTGGGGTTAAGCCTCCTCTAGGGTAAACACCACCTCCCGGGCACAACGGTCGTCTTCGAATTTTAATCCAATAACCCATTCAAAAGTTATAAAGTTGAACGCCCAAAGCTGCCAAATTACAAAAACGCCCCTGGGGCCATTTTTCATAGACGGGCCACGCCCGGAAAACATTCACCCCTCCTAGGGTAAACAGAACATTCCAAACTCAACAGTGCCCTCAGTTTTCCAATTCAAGCAACTGTTTAAAAAGATACATGAGTTAAGCCGTTAAATGAATAAATAAATTAATTTATTTATCTGTTTAACTTTGCGGTAGCGGGCGAGGGGTCCAAACATCCCGCACCAACATGATTTATGTCATTCTTAGGGTAAACAATCCATTTTGGACCCATCTGTACACTTAGATCTCTGATCTGAAGCTCATTTTAGGATTTATTCTATTTTTTTGGTGTTCCCAGTGTGAACACACTGAAAACTCAATTTCTGCCACAACGGGGCTCAGAATCGCACGCCGTCTAAGGGCGCTGCTTTGGAATAACATCAAGAATATTCCAAAGTTCTTCGCCGAAAAAACTATGTTCTTAAATCATTCCCTCCTTCAATATTTTCATCCCCAACAAGAAAACCCAGGGAACAACTTAGGGTACTAAACCCACACATGGCTCTCCCGTACCCAGAAGAACTCTTGCACATTACCGCGTCACCGCTCACAGACCAAAGGATTGATCTGTTCACGTGAGGTTGGCCCTTGCTGATGTCCTGCATAGGAGCACGCACACTTCTCTTCAGGTAAACCACGCTGAAGACATCATGCACCCACTCTAGACTTTGGGGTTAATGCAAGGTGGTAGGGAACCTCGCCATCCCTTTGCACGATCTCAAATGGGCCAAAGCCTCTCGAGGGTAGCTCACCTCTCCAAACGAACCTGTATGTCGTATGTCGCGACTGGAATCACCACCCACACCTGGAACAAGGCCCGGTGATTCCCTCCTTTAGAATATCCATATGGTGGAACACCTAATGATATCTGGTCACGCAATATTTCACAGTTGATGTCTCTCAACCAAGGCTCTCTCACACACTCGGAAAGTGATGGAGTCGATGCCATCGACTAAAGAGGAAGGTTATACACCTTATACTCTACCAACACAGGGTTACACCTGACATCGTGCATCACCCTAGTAACACCCAGACAAGGAGTCGAGAGAGAAGCATTCCACAAACAGAGTCTAACAATTCTACAACAAAAAGTAGAAGAGCTGTAGAGCTTACCTCTTATCACCTCATGCTCTGGAGGATTGTAGACATCCAAAGCTCACGACTTTCTACGGTCCAAACTGTCAGCTCCTAGAGCCTGACATGGACTGCCTAGTGGTGATGGGAAGATCTTATAAAGTCATCCCCCACTGCCAGCTCCTCCCTCTCCTCTAATAGCACAACCTCTCTAGGTACTACTCCGATCACGGCGATGCCTCCGTCATGGTGGTGCACCTACTACCTACCCAATGCTCTCTGCATTCCTGGTCGGGCAGTCCCATGCCAAGTGACCTCGCCCTTCACAAGCATAGAACCGACTCTCTCTGGGCAGCACTGGTGCCCTCCAGCTCCACTATGTTGTACGACCACACACTTGAGTCCAGTTGTTAGAAAGCCACTTGTGTCGAGGTTCTTCTTGCCGACACCCGTGAGTTGCGGCAGAACTCTCAGCTCCGATGTGCCTGCTGCCACCACCAACTCTAGAATGTGACAGGAAGCTCTCTATCACCAGTGCCTGCTCTAGAACCCCGACATATGTGGAAATTCCCAAGGGTACTATGACAACACGAATCTCTCGGCGGAGACCCTATTCAAACTTCTGTGATCAGAAGTTATCATCACGGACCAAGTCCGGGTAAAAGCATGCATGGTCTTCGAAACTAGCCGCGTACTCGGCCACCATCATCCCTCCCTGCTGAAACTGCAGGAGCTCTTGAATCCAAAAGGATCACAAGTAGGAGGGGAAAAACTCCTCATGAAAAAAAAACTGAATGTCACCCCACAAAAGCGATGACTCGTCAAGAGACTAAGTCATCAGACTCCACCAATGACAAGCTGCTCCACGAAAAAGGGTGGCTGCCAAAGCCACTCTCTGATCTGTCATCATATGCACAAGCCTGAAAAGGCGAACCACTGCCTCGGGCCAAATATATGATTCCTGGGGGTCTGGCTCACCACTGAACATCAGCGGTCTCTGCTGCTGGAATTCACGGAGCGCGCTCAACATGCGCTCAAGCCCCATATGCTCTGCTGAAGCTATCTGCTGCTCAACAGGTTGGGGTGCTGCTACCAGCCCATCCGGAGAAAGGGGATCGCATGATGGGCCTTGTAATGTGGCCTCGTAGCTCAAATGGTCTTCATCATGCACCAAAGTTTGTATCTTGGCTGGCTGTCTTCGCGGAGACATCCTGAATATTATCAAGGAGTGCCGCAGTCAGATGAGCATAATGTATATACCAATAACAACAATAGGGAGCTGACTCAAGACGGACAGTCAAAGAATAAATCCTAGGGTATGCACAAACCAATTTTCCCTGAAAAAAGTGTCTCAATATACCGAGTGGACAAGCGGGTTATCAAGTTCCTGGTGAATGGATACATCGGCCGCCGCACCATCACTGGACTCCCTGGCCTGAGAGATGCTCTTGAGACATGTTGAAACTATTGCCCTAAATCCCAACCAATTCATTTTATTTTAGGGTCATCCGAACAACGTCCCATGGAATGAACCAGATCTGATACCACTTTGTCACGACCTGACCCTACCTGGGCTCGAGCCACAACTACCCTAAGACCATCTCTATAGGCCAGGGGCTGGAGACCAGTGCCGAAGGCACAATAACTCAGGGAGGAATTTGGCTATGTACCTGTACACACACACACATCACACTCAATGAAAAATTGCAGAGTAAAAAATAATAGAAAAGGGAAACTTCTATAAATAACCACAAGAGTGCATCGACATCTAAACAATAAAAATTAAAAGCTGAAAAGAATAGGGGATAAACACATGCCCAACTAGAAAAGTGCCACAACCCGGCAACAGGTAAAAAAAAGAAAACATCTGGAGTGGTCCCCCACCTGGAACACGACTCCGACCACTGCACGTGGTCCAAGCACTCGAACTCCTAAGCTCCACTGAAGTCACGACCAACCTGTCTGTCGTCTGCAAGGGAACACCAGGTGCGGGAAAAGCCCAAGCAGGGGTGAGTATAAAAATACTCAGTAGGATACCCTGAAGGCTCGAGGGAGCAACAAAAGAGGTACTGAAGGGTGAGCAGTAGAGATAATAGGTAAAGTTAAGGGGTACAACCGAGAGTGTAGTAAAGAGTAATCGTAGAGAGTCCAGCTCAACCCAACAAGAGAAAGGAGGTAGACTCGTCCAGACACAAGGAGCTGGAAACGGTGAGAAGATGAAATTCTCATCGAGTCTTCGCTACCTATATCTGGAGAGTAGACTCGTCCAACCATGAAAAGCTAGACATGGAAAGAACGTGGAATACCCCGGGCGTCTTCGCCTCCCCTGGAAGGAGAGTAGCCAAAACCCAAGGAGTGGGTACTGGAACAAGGTATATACATATACCTACGCTCAACAAGAATCCAAAACAAGGTCGTAATGGGATCTTCATCCCGTTACTCAGCCCAAGAAAAGAGTAGCCAATAGTCCGAGATGTAACACCATCGATTCCCAGCATCCCGTACATCTACCCCGAACTACAAGTCAAGGGGCTCAAACCACCTCACCTCACCACTATCCTCTTTGGGCAGCACTAACTTGCATGCACGGTTTTAAGTTGCATCAGAAGGACATGTCTCGTTGGGGGAAAATGCCCCTCGTACTTGAGAGTTCTGGGGGAACGTCAAACCACAACTCATCACTGCCCCGTAGTCGAGAGGTCTGCTCAAAGTCGAAATGAGACCCCCTTCCCAGCCCCGCTGGAGGGTCCCTGGAAGTCGACGGGTTCCCACTACAAGAAGACCTGGAAATTCAATGGGTGCCACACTGCCCAGTCCCGTAACAGGGTAATACACTGGAGGGCGACCCGGCTAATGTCGGCGACATGACCACTTGCCAGCCCATCTGGAGGTAACCCGGCATCGGGGACCACTGCCCAGCTCACCTGGAGGTATGTCCGGTATAGGGGACCACTACACATCCCCGCTGGAGGTAATCCATGCATCGGGGACCACTGCCCAGCCCCGCTGGAGGTAAGACCGACATCCGGGACCACTGCCCAGCCTAGTTGGAGGTAAGCCCGGAACTGCTCTGGCCATCACTGCTGGATGGTACTGCTCGTTGAACACTGTTGTACTGTACATCCCTACTGGATGGTAACTCACTGGTGAGACCGATTTGATAAAACCTTAACCCTGCTAAAAACAACCTCAGCTCTGGTGGAAACAACCTCCTGGGTAGAGGATCAGTGCCCGCATAAAGTATTGGTCACACCGAATCCACAAGAACACTACCAGGGAACACAGAGTGAAGTGAGAATCTCCCCAAGTCTCACAAGGCGATCCCGCTCCAATCCACTGAGTCACTGTCGAAGCGGACCGAGTCAACTCACCCCAGAAAGTGGGGAAACACCCACACTGTACGAACACCCATAATCGTAAACGGTGTCGCAGTCTTGTGAAAAGGGCATGGGACTGAAACCCCCTCACAGCTGACGAAACAGAGGAACCAAACCATCTCTTCCGGCCAAACTATCGAGAACAAAACCAAGGTGAGGCCACTCAACCCTGCTGGTCAGACAAAATAGCACCAGGCCAGGGGAAAATCCACCCTACTGGTCAAACCAACGAGCGTAGAGGGACCCTCTACGTCGCAAGAGGTCAAAGTACGTAAAGTAGAACAAAGCACGCACATGGGGACCATACAACATGTGGCACCAAGTAAACCCCAACCAAGCACACAAACGTTCTCAGGTACAAACCACACACACCTCCAAGGGCTCCCGTATACTCCCAGAGTATACCTCATTCCAGCACAAAGGCTATCGTGCACATGGCACCCAGCATCAACGCTAATGCGTGATGTAAAAAACTCCAACCTGCCACCTCAACAGCTGAGGCACTGCCAACCACACCTCTCTAAGAATTCACATCACTCATACGGGAGTGCACGCGATCACACGCCAAGGATCCGCTACAAACACGATTGAAGAACTGCCAACTGGGCACCTTCACATTTCCACATTTAATCAGATCGTGAATGAGGCTCCACACAGCCAAACGGATCATACTGTTGTAATCCTCAGGGAAAAACAGGTGAGTTAGACTACTTAATTTCCTCAAACGGATATCCGAAGGAAAAGGCTCCAACACCGCCTCATGCTCGAACGATGTCCCATGATCCCGAGCCTCAGCCCCGAAAACAGTCAGGCGCATCACACCATTGTGATCCCCTTGGAAAAACAAGTCAAAAGGACTAGTCACATGAGTGGAACAGATATCCAAAGAAAAAGATGCATTTCAACGCACCACACATGAGCGGTGCTACGTGGGACCCACATCTTGGTCCCAAAACTCAATGGATGGATTGTACCATTGTGATCCTCTTGAAAAAGTACACAAGTTCGACTAATCAGTTGTCCAAAACAAACACCCGGTAGTAAAGCTGGAAATCACCGTCAACTCCCGAAACGACCCTCGTGGGGCCCGCACCATCGTGCCGAATTAGAGCGGGAGGATTACACCATTTCAATCCCCTAAGAAAAACATCATGAATCGACTGCTTGCATGCCCCGAACGGACGTCCAATGAGAAAGTCGTTAAATGCTGCTCGGAGTTCAAAATATGACCCGTGAGGCCCACACCTCAACTCCAGTTTTGGCACCCAAAACCTCCCTGGAAACCTCCGCCTCGATGCCAGGGTCGCAACACCACTGACAGCGCCTAATTAGGACATCAGATGTGTCAGCGCCGTCCAAAACAAGAATCTCGGGAAAAACGCTCATCTATTTAAAGACACATCGTGCCTCCGAGGCCCCTCGTTTCGTGAACTAAAAATTCCCGAAACCATCCCACAAATCTGGGGTTAACTCAATGAATGTGTCGCCGCTAACTGCACACAAATATGACACCCGAGCTGCCTTTTAAAAGCACTTTAAAATTTTATCGGACTGAAGGGTGGGTCAGGCCGATTCGGCCGGCCCACTAACTGCCTGAGCCGGCCCGAGGCTCACCACGCCGGCCGGTCCGACTATCTATCCTTGGGACTCGCGAAGCGCGGGTCCCTTTTCTACTGGCCGGGGTCACGAAGACCCCGGGTCTTCGTGCCACGACGACCGGCCGAAGCATGTCCTCCTCCGCACTAGGCGCCCCGGCCCCTGCGGCCGACGTCCCCGCGACACCGCCAGAGCCGCACATCCCCTCCCTGACCGCCCTCGCTAAAGCCGCCACACTGAGCCTTGTCGTGCAGCCGTCTGAGAGCCACACCGCCGCACCATTCGCCCGAAGCCAGCCGCGCTGCCGCTCAAACCCGCCGGAAACTAAAAACCCGTAAACATCGGCAGTCGTTTGCGATCGACTCCGAACTCAGATTTACGATCCAAAAGATGTGTCGGGTAGATCACAAATTATACTACACGATTATGGGATTTTATTTCAAATTAGATGGTAATTAAACGACATAAATCAACTTGAAATTAGAGTTTGTAAATGGAAACACAAAAAAAGAAAACTACTACCTCAATGGGCTTTGCCCGGAGCATCGCCGCGATCTGTCGGAGCCGCGCCTCGCCGGAGCAGTCTCACCGGAGTGGAAGAAGAGAGGGGGGGATGCCTTGAGGGGGGGGGGTCTCCAGGGGAGAAAATGGGAGGAAGGGTAAGGGTTTTGGTTTAAGTAGGAAAAAATAATTAATTAAAAACTTTGATTAATTAAAACTCTCAATTTAACCTGCATCTGAAACGCTCGACGGGGTTGAGATTAAGCCTCCCCTAGGGTAAACACCACCTCCCGATCACAACGGTGGTCTCTCAATATTTTAATCTGAGACCTCATTCAAAATTTATAAAGTTGAACGCCCAAAGCCGCCAAATTACGAAAACGCCCATGGGGCCATTTTTCACAAATGGGTCGCGCCCGCAAAACATACACCCCTCCTAAGGTAAAAGGCACGTTCTGAACTCAAAAGTGACATCGGTATTCCAATATGAGACACCGTTTCAAAGATACTTGAGTTAAGTTGTTAAATGAATTAATTAATTAATTAATCTGTTTAACGTTCCTGTAGGGGGCAAGGGGTCCAATCATCCCACACCGACATGATTTATGTCGTTCCAAGGGTAAACACCCATTCTGGACCCATCCGTACACTTAGAACTCTGATATGAAGCTCCGTGTAGGAGTTATCCCATTTATTTGGCGTTCCCAGTGTGAACGCACTGAAAACTCAATTTCGGCCACCCCGGGGCTCGGAATCTCACGCCATCTGAGGGCACAGCTCTGGAATAACATCAAGAATATTCCAAAGTCCTTCTCAGCAAAAACTGGGTTCTCACAAAACATTCCCAGAAATAATGTTACGTATGATATATGACTTATTAAAATTAAATAATGTATTATTATAGGTTTTATTCATATAATTCTTCATTTTAAAATTTTATTAGAATATACATTTTGGTTATTTATATTTTTTATAAAATATGGTTAATATTGAATTAAAATTGACCAAAACAAATTAAAATGGGAAGATTACAATAATATGAAAAAAAATTATAATGACTTGAATAATGTGTTTTTTTGGATTGAAAATGATATTTCATTTGAATTATATTAAATCCATTTTATGTGTTTGCATTTTTTATTAAACATAAAATAATATAGTGTATAATGAAAAAAATGTGATATATGACATTATATAACAATGTTATATATTATAGACTAAACTTACGGAATAATTTAATGTAGATGGGTACTGTAATAACACAATGTTTTTGGATATCTAATATGATTTCATGTGTGAATGATGATGAAGTTTAAATCAATAATTTTATTACCACTTTGAATAATTATAGATATCCTATTGGGGAAATGATAGTTGTATTTGAAAAAAACATCTAATGGTCCAAGAAATGTTATTTGATTCCACAATGGGTGGGTTAGATTATAAATTTATATCCCAATTAACACATTACTATTATTTCATAGTAATTGGAAGTCCATGTCCCTACCCACATAATAAATCTTGTTATATAAGATACCCAGTGGTAAGAACATATCATTAAACATTTATCAAATTCCATCTCTTTACAATGATATTATTAATATAAGACTCTTTTGATTATATACATATTTGATGTAATGTTCTGGAGTAGATTTTTTTGTATATTGAAAGGAAATCCTGGATCTATCATGATATTTACTAATGGAATTACCAATAAAGAGGTGGAAAATACCCAAATTGGGATTATTCCAACTGTTTGGATAAATATAAAATTGAAAAGACTCTTTATATTGTTGTTACTAACAACAAATGAATTAATATTTTTCCTTATAAGAAGAAATAATGATGGACTATTAGTCCTAGAATGATTAATCTTTACTAGTTCATGGTTATTCAATTTTATAGTATAATAATCAGGTTCATTTTGAAAGAATTTGATTTCAAATTGTTTTAAACCATATTACTAGCCATAGGGTATCCCAGATTCGATTTTATATATTTTTTATATTTAATCCACACATACTCAAGACCAATACCCCAAATATTATTAGCCGTAGATGATAAAATATTGAGAAATAAGGGAAACATAATGATACATGATAGATACAACAAATAAATGAACCGAAAAAGTCAAATCATAAGTTTTTTTCCATTAAAGTAATTTAAAAGAATCATCAATGATGATTCAATGATAAACACATCATTAATCATTGATACACTAAAAACAAGATTAAAATGAGAATTTTGGAACTACAATGATCAACAAAAATGTATTTTTATAGACCCGGAAATTTTGTGGAAATTTTTTTCTTAAATACATGGGATTTTTACAAGTCCCCAAAAATTTACAATGCTTGATTCTGAGGCCCGGTGTCCCCATAATTTTTTTCTGGAATTTTTTCAGGTATATTTAGTAAACGTATGAGTGGGATTTTATAACTTTTTATCTGGTGCTTGGAATTGAAATACGAGTGAACCGTAGAACTCGCAGTACCAGTTTTCGCTTAAGAAGACATTCGCATCGATGACAGATGGTAAAAAAGAAAAGTTAGTTTTTGGATTTTTATATAAAAAATAATAATAATGTGTACAACACATTATTGTATTTTAAGCAGCCATGCGAGTGGTTGTTGGTTAAAACCTCCACTTGGGAGTTTCAGGTGGGACTGCCACACCATAACCACCCATGAGAGGTTATGGTGGTAGGGACCACCTGAACATAACCTCCCATCAGAGGTTATGACGTGGGGACCAACTGAGACCACATAACCTCTCTTTTAAATAATTGGGGTGGGGACCACCCGACCCCTATTGATGGAGGAGGATAAAACCTCTCCACTCTCCCTCATTAATGAGGTAGAGCCTCTTGATTCTTCAACAGACCATTTAATTTGTTACAAACCCCCTTGACCTCCCCTAATTAATCCTTGACAACTCTCATACATTAATTAGGTAGAGCCACTTAATTTATTCTTTATTTTTTAATTCTATGCCAATGGAATAATAGATAACCAATCTATTATTTTTGTTGAGATGATTCATTTTGGCAGAACAGAAGAAGAGGAGAGCTAGTGAAAAAAGCTCCCAACGTAGAACGAGGAACCTCATCTTCCAAAGAGAATGAAGAACGCCAACAACTTTCTCCTACTTCTTCCCTAAGATCCTACGGACGTGGAGTGTATTCCATGGCCGACACAGCTTGGGTTTGGGAGTGCGTGACGAACGTGGCGAACGACGAACATCATCTTCTTTCCACAACACCGTCAATGAACAATGAATCAACTATAGGGGGTTTTACCTTGTGCTTTATCCCTTTTCATTTATCTTCATCATTTGAAAAGTAATCTTTGCGTGGTTGTAAATAATTTTCGTTCATCATTTTTATTTTTGATGAACCAATTGATATCGGTTTAAATGCTAAGGATTCGGGCCAAACCTAACATGGCCTGACAATATTTCATCAATTATTCTTTCTTGTGGCGTTCTACAGCATGGAGATGAGGCGATGATGACGACGAAGGAAACAATGAAGGCCTCACTACCAACGGTCTCCACGAATCGCGCCTCCCTTGTAGCGCACCAATGTTTCTGGCCAAAAACCGTTGGCTCGAGCGGCGCCCGGCCCGCCTATGCGTGACCTCCCGGTGCCCTGCCCAGCGTGTGACCCACCTGCTCGTGGCATGCCGATGCCCTTCCCAGCGCATGGCCCGCCTACCTGTGGCCCTCGCACATGACTTGGGGCCCTATCGGTGCACACGCGGCCTACTGGGGCTCCTGCACCCTTCCCAACGCCCTCGCGCTCTACCGACGCCGTTGGGGCCTAATCGGAGCCCTTCTGGTGCCCCTGCGTCCTGCCTAGCCCATGCCGCTGCCTACCCGGTACCCTCGCGCCCTACCCGGTGCACTACCGGAAACCTCGCGTCCTACCTGACCCCTTCTGTGGCCTGCCTGGAACCCTTGTGGCCTGCCCGGCACCCTGTCGGTGCCCCCGCGGCCTGCCCGGCCCCCCTGCAGCCTTCCCAGCCCCTGCCACACCCTATCCGGTGCACCCACGGCAAGCCCGCGCTCCGCGTGGCCTTCCCACTGGTCTCCCAACTGGCCCAAACTCCTAGGCCGGGTCACCCGAGCCATGCCCCTCGAAGCACTGGTTGAACCGGCCCTAGCCTTCGGGTCAAGCCACCTACGTGGTGACCTCTAGGCCGAACCTCCCTCGTAGTTCACTAGGATGGGCCCTGCTGACCAGGCCAAAATCTAGCTTGCTGACCCGCCAACAGTCCGACTCAGACCCATCGAGAATGATCAGGTGGATCCAGACCAGGTCAGCCCAGACTGGGTTGGTTTAGGACGGTCAGACCAATTCGGACCAGACTTGGACCCATTACTGACCCTTTACCTTCTTGGTCCTTATCTTTGGCACCAGATGTTCGTTTGATGAACCATCAGCGGCGCCAGTTTTCGTGGAGCGAAGCCGTCCCATTGGAAATAACCAACTAGAGTTCGGGGTATAGTTGAGAAATGTTCATGTCGGATCGTACAATAATCCAAATGGGCCCACGAGACTAAAAGAATGATAACTAACAGACCAGGCATCTGATTGACTCATCTTCTGTTGCTTTGAGACCCCTATGACATGGAAGAACATTGAGATACTTCTAAGTGGTACTTTGTGACATTTGGAGTATCAACCAGTATATTGTGGAGAAGATCTTCCATAGATGAGCATGCATTTGTGCGGGAACCTAGTTGCTGGCTGAGACTTGATGACTGCTGACTGATTCGACCCAGAGAGATTCGACTAGCCCAGTGGAGAGCACCTCTGTGTGAGCGCGGCATACCCACAATGGGGAGTGCCTCTGTGTGAGCGCGGCAGATCCATGGTACTCGACACATGGAGTACCTAAAAAGGCTAACAGGGGGCGCCTCTGTGTGAGCATAGTAGACCCATGGTGGAGAGTGCCTCTATGTGAGTACAAAAGATCCACAGTACTCGACGGTAGGAGTACCTCACCAATACAAGTTAGTGGGAAGTGCCTCTGCATGACACGACAGACCCACTATACTCGATTGAGGATGGGTTCTCCAATAGCTGAGGTTTATGATTAATATAAATACCTGTTTGACCTGATTAAATGACTTTTGTGTTTTCCTCATGATTGATATGGGTTACTAGATAACTTAGGTATGTGTCTGGTTATATAACTATGTTATGTTTATCCATTGATTTCATAGTTTTTTGTTTATCCTTGTTGGATTTTTGAGACCTTGAGGGTCTCAGGGTCCATACTGAGTATTGTTATACTCACCCCAGTATGGGCTATGCCCGAATCTCATTTTTTTGGTTGCAGACGATGGACAGTGCTGACTGAGGTAGAGAGTATCAGGATTGGATGATACCTGGAGGTGGACTACTCAATGTGAAGGTACACGGAGGAGACATATGGACATGGATTACTGACGAGGCCATCTATACCTACCCATCAGTTTGGAACCCTAGAGGACGACCCAAAAGATGCTTTGCTTTTCTTCAATTGTACTTGATTTTAGTTGTAATTGTAATTTGCAGTTGGGCTTGTATTTCTGGCCCCTTTTACTTTCCATCACTTCTTTTGTATAATGTTTTACATAGTGTTTTACTTTCATTTGTGTACTTTGATGTGATTTTTTACAGTTATAAAGGAAATGCCTTTACTGTTTAGGGATTTATTCTTTTGGTGCTAGTCACAATCCCCTGGCCTATGGAAGGCGGGCATTGTGGAGTCACGATATCTGATCCTAGGGACGGGTCGTGAAAAATTGGTATCAAAGTTGTCTGGTCTACTGATGAACATAGAACTCTAATATTTATTTTCTGTGAAGCAATAGTGTTAATGGTATTAAGGTTGGTTTTCAGTTCATGGAGACCAGGGTTGGTGTGGGAGGCTGACGTATCCATACACCAGCACCCTGACTTCTAATTTCTATCTCAGTGCATGAATACACTAATTGCGTATGTGTTTAAAAATGTTATTCTTCAAGTCAGCTCAATCAGGTTAGCTCACAAGGTATACTCTTTTGACCGTGTCACATCCATTGGTTTCAGTATGCCTCCCCGTGGATGACCAGTTAGAGCCACCAGAGTCATACGTACTGATAGCCCACCGAGCAACGAGGCCTCAGTGCAGGGCCCTTTAACAACGAAGGCAATAGCTGTACTACTTCCCGTTGGGCCCCCATTGCCACCAACCCCAGCAGCAGACGATGCATTCCACTTGAGCACATTGCATGAGTTCCAGCATGAGAGGCCTCCCAGGTTTAGGGGAGAGACGGACCCACAAACGGATGAGGATTGGCTGGAGGCTGCGGTGAGAGTCTTCAGGCTAGTATGAACACTAGAAAACTTCATGGTGATCCTTGTCGCGAGTCTCTTTCAGGAAGCAACAGGCAGATAATGGGGCCTGATTCTCCAGGTCCATGATGGTGGTGTGGTACTCAGCGAGGTTCACTGACCACTCATGCTACTCCACAAATATGGTAAGTGACCCATTTCTCCGGGCCCAGACCTTCGAGTACGTTATATGGAGAGAGATCAGAGATCTTATGATCTCACGTAGCATCCTGATGTAGATGGAGGTGTTAGAGAGAGCCCTCCTAGTGGAATGTTTCCTTACTGAGCATTCACCAATAGCAAGACCAACTACTAATCGATATGCAGCGGAGTCTTCTGCAGATGGAAGTAGATAGATGTCGCACAATTCCAGGTTGTCCAGACCTACAGGTGGATGACTGCATGACTCAGAATCGGTTGTGTGGTGCACCCAGAGTGGAGACAGATCCAGACATGCCAGGAGCATATAGTGTTACTAATGAGCTGGGTAGGGACACATGGCTTGTGACTGTCCGACCTTCCATACAGATGATCAGCAGATAGTTGAGGGACTTCCCAGGTAGAGGCAGAGGTTCGAATGAGGTAGTCCGTAGGGAGAAGGTGAACGTTGTAGAGGAGATGGATGTGCAGTTGGTGTGGACGATGTTACGAGGTGTTACCACCACCACCACAAGGAGGCCCACACCGACCATAGGGAGCGGGTGGACAGGGGAGAGCTCAGCATCAGGAAACTGAGGCCTACGATCATGGTGCTCCATTATAGCATCCCGCCATTTTATAACATAAACTTTCATTGCATTACACAAAACTGAGGATCTTTAAGGTCTAGTGTCTTGGAAACAAGGAACATAATACATGAAAACAACATAAAACATTCTTCTTAAAAACTTGAAAGGCGTCTCCTTAAGTTCATTCTAGGTTCATTACTGCATCTCATAACCTGGGGACATACATCAAAAGAAAGGGTGAGCAAGAGGCCCAGTAAGGGAAACAAGAGGAACATTTACATGTGAACTTGAGATACTTCAATAAGGACATGAAAAGAACTTTAAGGCATGAGAAAGAAATCATGAGGCATTTCATAATAAAAGTAACATTTTTCATAACTTGAAGATGTGGATACATCATTTAACATAGACAATCATGAACATATCACCAAGGTCCATCCCCAAGGTGTCATTTGAAAATTACCAAGGTTATTCACCGAGGTATCGTGAAAATTGTAATCTCTAGTGGTTACATCATTACCCAATGCATTGGAGCGCTATCAGGGCGCACCCTTAAATTTGCCTTTATTATCATGTGAGCCACATATTTCATCATCAAACATTTCATAAATAACCCATATAGCATAAAATAAATCGGTTTCATTTCATAATCATAACGTTTTAAAAACTGCTTTAAAGACATGATCTTTACGTCACTTTAAACCCACGGAAAGGGAATGTGGGTCTCATGTATGTAAATCCCAGAATTTAAAATGGAACATTTTGATATATATGTGAATACCCTTGTAGAAATAAGATCATTGAGTATTCACTTTATAACATAAAATAATTTTTGAGAAAAGAGAGAGGCATTTTGAGGGGAAAATTCTACAGCATAACGGCTAAGTTTCGGGGTTTTAGAAAACATTGAAATGGGAGGGGACATGGGTCACCCACTCATAAATGATCCATAAAACAGTAGGGTGAAAGAATAAGAAGGATATATGGACCTGGAAATTAAATTTGGAGGACATACCATTTGAAAAGAAAAGCATGGAAGGAAGACAAAAATTAGATTTCTCTTATGAAAATTCGGCAGCCTAACGGCGTCACTTAAACTTCAATAAAAATGAATTTGCAAGATCAAATAGGGTATCTCATCATATGATCATAAGATATCAGTATGATAGATATAGAGATCATACCCCAACATAAAAAAAAGAACTTGAAAGACTTGACATGAAAATCGAACTTGAAAAATGAGAAGGGTGAAAGAATCCCTTAAAAATCTGGCAGCCTAACAGCGTCACTTAAACATTCATAAAACGAAATGATGAGAGTAAGAGGGGATATCTCATCATATAAACATGAAAGGACAGTAAGAGAAATATAAAAGAATATCATCTCACATAAAAACATGGAGCAGAAAAGGAATGACATAAAAGAGATTACATGAAAAGAAAGAGAGGGGTCGGATCCCTTACCTTAAAACGTGACTCTTGAAACTCAAAGGATTGGACCTTGAGGGCTTGGGGGCACCTTGGGAGGACTCCTTGGAAGGTAATAAGACCAGAACTTCGTTGGGGGAGAGTTGGGAGTGAAAACTAAAGGAGGAAAGGGTGGGTGTTTATAGGGAAAGTGAGGGGACAAAGCATTAATGGCCAAGGGACACCTCACTAGTGGTTTTGGAAAAACCATGGGCTTGCCCATGGTATTTGCCCATGGTATTGGCCACTTGGGACACCTCACACCTTATCTTACTATTCATAATTCGACCATATTGAATATATACTTAATACATCATTTAATGATGTCATTAAACACCCTTAACTTAAAAACTATACTTTCACTATTCTTTGAAAATTCAACTTTCTCAGAATAATCCCAAAATTTCACCTTAACCAAAAATCAATGCTATGATTTCAAAAATGAACTCCATTTTATAAAAATAATTTTTTAAATATTTGTAATTTTATTTTTAAATAAATACACTATTCACCGAAAATTTATTTTTTCAGAAAAATCCCCAAAAATTACCATAACATAATATCGATGCTCTGAGTTCAAAAATAAAGTCATTTTTATAAAAATAATTTTCTAATTATTTTTAATTAAATTTTTAATTAAAAAACACTATTCATCCGAAAAAACTAATACTTGAATAATAATTTATGAAACCGTTATTTACCCATTTTATTGAATCACATTACTTAATCAAGGTGCCTAGATTATTTTAAAACTTTCTTTAAATGAGATTTCTAATCCATTTGGTCACATTACTAATCCTAAGCGTAAAATCACTATTCACTATTTACTATTCATCAAAAATTAAGTTGATCTTATTAGACTCAAAATTCCTTAATGAACACTTTTGTAGAAGACCATTTTTTGAAAATCAATACACATCATTAGTTATTTAGGGTTTACATAAATATTTCAAAATATCCCTTTTTCAAAATTCATCAATAAAATACATTCTAAAATTATCTGGACGTTTGAAATTTCACAAACATCACTAAAGGAAGAAATCTCAATTTATTCACCCGAAGGGATTACACAAGGAAGCTAGGGTCTCGTCACATAGCCCCTTATAACACCGGCATAAGACCTGAGTGTAAGGTGTGCTATGGTGAGAGAATCTGAGGGAGTCTCAGATAACATTTCCCTAGTAGTAATCTCTACTAACTTGAACTTCTCCCGCAGGCGTTTCCGTTCAAGCTTGACACGCTGGAGTTCGGCTTGGGCTTGGTCCAAAGCGAAGCCCACAGATGCTACCTCCTTCCCAAGCTCTGATAAGTGGGCTTCATAAGGGTTGAGTCTACTGGATGAAGCCATCGACTCCTCTTTCTGCATTAACCATTAACATCTTATTAAATCAATAAGAGTAAGTTAATATACTACTCAAAAAGATTGGGTCGTTACATTCTTCCCCCCTTAAGAAATTTCGTCCCCGAAATTTATACTTGAGGCCTAGTCGAAAAGGTGAGGGTACTTTTGCTTCATCGTTTCCTCAGGCTCCCAAGTCGCTTCTTCATATTTATGATTCCTCCACAACACTTTCACAAGGTGGGTAGTCTTGTTTCGTAGGACCTTGTCTCTACGGTCCAAAATCTCCACTGGCTGCTCCTCATAAGAGAGGTCATGTTCAAGTTGTACCACCTCTGGGTTCAGTACATGCGAAGGGTCGGGTATGTACTTCCTCAAGAGAGATACATGGAAGACATTGTGAACTTGAGCTAGGTTCAGTGGAAGTGCTAGACGATAGGCCACTGCTCCTATGCGATCAAGGATTTCATAGGGGCCAATGTACCTAGGGCTGAGCTTCCCTTTCTTCCCAAACCGCATGACTCTCTTCCATGGAGAGATTCGAAGGAAGACTTTGTCACCAACACCAAACTCCAAGTCTCTTCGTCGATTGTCAGCATAGCTCTTCTGCCGACTCTGAGAAGCATTTATGTGTTGTTGGATGGCATGAACCTGTTCTGTCATTTCTTGCACAAGATCAGGCCCAAGAAGCTTCCTCTCACCAGTTTCATCCCAACAAGTAGGAGTTCTACACCGCTTTCCATACAGAGCTTCATAGGGTGCCATCTGAATACTCACATGGAAGTTGTTGTTTTAGGAGAACTCCACTAATGGGAGGTGTTGATCCCATCCACCTTTAAATTCCATTGAGCATAATCTCAACATGTCATCAAGTGTCTGAATAGTCCTTTCAGATTGGCCATCAGTTTGAGGATGATAGGCCGTACTAAAATTCAATTCAGTATTCAGAGAATGCTGAAGACTTCTCCAGAATTTTGATGTGAATCTTGGGTCACGATCAGATACGATGGATAGTGGTACCCCATGCAGCCTTACCACTTCCTTCACGTATATCTTGGAAAGCTTATCCAGAGAGAAATTTTCCCGAATAGAGATAAAATGGGCAGTCTTGGTGAGACGGTCCACAATAACCCATATCGCATTGTTTCCTTTGGATGTTTTTGGGAGACCAGTTACAAAGTCCATGGTTATATTATCCCACTTCCATACTGGTATGGGTAGCGGTTGTAATACCCCCTTAGGAAGTTGTCTTTCTGCCTTTACTTGCTGACACACCAGGCACCTTGTAGTGTAATCGGCAATCTCCCTCTTCATGTTATCCCACCAATAATGATCACGAAGGTCTCTATACATCTTAGTGCTTCCCGGATGTATAGAAAAAGTAGAGCTATGAGCTTCATCCATCAGTTCCTTCTTTATCTCCGGAATAGATGGAACACATAGTCTTGTACGAAATTTCAATACACCTTCTTGATCAATATTGAAATCAGGGAACTTCCCATCCTTTACAGCCTCGAACTTCTCCTGTAGCAAAGGATCTTTTTTTTGAGCCTTCTTGATCTTCTCTAGTAATTAAGGCTGAGAAATTATTTGGGATAGGGTTGATGATGTCCCTTTCCTTATAATTCCCATGTCCAGTTTTACTAGATCTTTAATCAAGGGATCTCCCAGGATCCTCATTGTTTCCAGAACAACAGGATCTTTCCTGCTTAACGCATCCGCGACTTTGTTTGCTCTTCCAGGGTGATAATGAATTGAACAATCATAGTCTTTAATAAGCTCCAACCATCTCCTTTGTCTCATGTTCAATTCTTTCTGAGTGAAAATATACTTTAGACTTTGGTGGTCAGTGTATATATCACATTTCTCCCCATAAAGATAGTGCCTCCATATCTTTAGAGCAAAAACAACTGCCGCCAGCTCTAGATCATGCGTAGGATAATTCTGCTCATGAATCTTCAACTGTCGAGATGCATAAGCAATTACTTTGTCATTTTTCATGAGGACGCACCCAAGCCCTTTCAGAGATGCATCGCTAAAAATAACGAATCCTTCTCCGATAGAGGGTAGTGTTAACACAGGTGCAGTAACCAATCTCTTCTTCAGCTCTTCGAAACTTTCCTCGCATTCCTTTGTCCAGATGAACTTAACCCCTTTTCGAGTCAACTTGTTTAGTGGATTAGAAAGCCGTGAAAAGTTTTTCACAAACCTCCTATAATATCCCGCTAAACCAAGGAAACTACGAATCTTAGTTACTGTTGTGGGTTGAGGCCACTCCTCCACAACCATTGTCTTTGCAGGGTCAACCGAGATTCCTTCATTGGTTACGATGTGCCCCAAGAAAGCCACTTGTTGTAACCAAAACTCACACTTGCTGAACTTCCCAAAGAGCCTCTCCTTCCGTAGAGTTTTCAAAATAACCCTCAGATGATCTTCATGCTCCTCACAACTTTTTGAATATATCAAAATATCATCAATAAAAACTACCACAAAGTTATCAAGGTAGTCCTTAAAGACTCTATTCATCAAATCCATGAAAATAGCAGGAGAATTAGTTAAGCCGAAGGGCATAACAGTAAACTCATAATGCCCATATCTTGATCGGAAGGCAGTCTTTGGAATATCTTCCTTCTTCACCCTCAGTTGATGATAACCAGATCGAAGGTCAATCTTAGAGAAGAATTGAGCCCCACGAAGTTGTTCAAATAAATAATCAATTCTTGGAAGAGGGTATCTGTTCTTCACTGTAATCCCATTCAGTTCTCTATAATCAATGAATAGCCGCATTGATCCATCCTTCTTCTTCACAAAGAGAACTGGTGCTCCCCAAGGAGACACACTCGGTCGGATAAACCCCTTCTCCAACAAGTCTTGGAGTTGTTTCTTTAACTCTTCTAGCTCCACATTTTCCATTCTATACGAAGTCTTTGATATCGATTGAGACCCAGGTACGAGTTCAATGGAGAACTCTACCTCTCTTTCTGGGGGAGGTCCAGGTAACTCCTCAGGAAATACATCCATGTATTCCTGAACAATCGGAACATCTTCGATTTGTATGCTCCCTTTCCCTTCTTCCTCATCACCGATTAACTCCATAAAGAAAGCTATAGGAGGTGCTTCTAGATAGGGATCAGTTCGGGATATCTCTCCTCGAAAGACAACTGTAGGTCGTTCATTCAAGACTATTGAGATTTCCTTACTTCTGCATTTGATCTTAGCATTATACTTTGAGAGCCAGTCCATCCCTAGTATAATGTCAAATTCCATCATGGGAATGACTACTAGATTTGCGATAAGATTTTGCTCACCAAAGTAAACACTAGAGTCTCTAAACACTGTTGATGCATGGATAATCCCACTTGGAGTCTTGACTAACAACTCTACCTCAAGCAATTCGGGGATTGATTCTATATTCTTTGCAAACTTGGAAGAAATAAAGGAATGCGTAGAACCAGAATCAAATAAAGCACTTGCTAGTTTTGAGAGGACAACAAGAGTACCTGCTACCACATCGTTCGGAACTTCAACTTCAGTTTTTGTGATAGCGAAAGCACGACCTTGCTCCCTTGGCCTCTGCTGAGGTTGATGGTGATTCCCCTCCACCGCCCTCGGATTTGGACATTGATTAGCAAAGTGCCCAAGCTGTCCACACTTGAAGCATGTGACTTCGGGTAGGGCCAGAACCATCTTTCCTCTGTCGTTAGTGTTGGGAAGTTGAGGCTTCACATCACCACGACAATTCCGAGAAATATGGCCTTCTTTTCCACACCTATAGCACTTTCCACTTCCGATCAAACAGTTCCCCGGATGCTTCTTCCCACATTTATTGCATGTGGCATGTTGCATATGCTTTCCACCTCTTTCCTGATCAAAACTTCTTCCCAGGCTCGGTTCGAGAGTTCTCTTCTTCTCATTAGATTTGTGAGACCACTGTGTCTCCCCAAACTCTAGTTCAACTTTCATAGCACTTCGAACTATTTCTTCATAGCTATCGTAGTCCCTGTTGGCTAGATTCTTCCGCAGATGTGGTCGTAGTCCGCCAAAGAATCTATCAACCTTCCCATTAGGGTCCATGACAAAGCTTGAGGTATAATGGGAAAGCCTTGTGAAGTTCATCTCATAGCTTCCGACAGATTCGTTCTCCTTCTGCTTCAGCTCGAGAAACTCTTTCTCCATTTTCGTTCTCATTGAACAAGGGAAATACTTGTTAAAGAAAATCCCCCGAAATTCTTCCCACTCCATAGCTTCCATCTCTCCTCGTGGCTTCGTGTTTTTGATCAGTGACCACCACTGATCAGCTTCTCCCTCTAGGCGGTAAACAGCAAGGGTGACTTTTTCTTGTTCCGAACAATGAAGTACAGAAAAGATCTTTTCAATGGAGCTTATCCATTGTTCTGCAACCAATGTGTCAGTAGATCCACTGAATGTTGGCGGTCGTTGACGCATGAAGGACTCAACAGAAAGTTGTTCCCTTCGTGGTGAGGTTGGCCTCTCAGCTTGATTCAAGTTATTACTCATAACTTGAGTCAGTTGGTTCATCATTCGCATGAATGTTTCCATTCCGGCTTCCATCGGAGGGCTGTCATCACATGGTGCATTGCGGTCACCATCGGCACGGTTTCTCCTATTGCCCGCCATTTTCTAAAAGAATAAAACCTTAGTGAGAAACTTATTTCATTTATGAATCTTTTAACTAAGACTTCGTGCTTAGACAATTATAGTTCTCTATAATTCCTTCATAATGATTCATAAAAAGCATGTGATTAACCAAACATATCCCCTGGGAGTGTCGTAACCAAGAGTGCAGCAAGGCCCGTTATCGTGCACCAGTTCCCGTTCGAGTCTAGCTCAAAGCGGTGTTTTCGGGTTTTACCCCTATGTACATCTGTGCCAGAGCCGCCTCTACCTGCTCGTATCTAGACAGGGATGTATTTGTTTGATAGACCACTTACTCAATACATACCAAAATACCAGGAAGTTTTCCTATACTTAAACTTTTCTATAGGGTTCTTCCTAATGTTTTTTTATATCCTAATTTCCAAAAATAACTAAACCATCCTTTGATACCAACTATAGCATCCCGCCATTTTATAACATAAACTTTCATTACATTACACAAAACTGAGGATCTTTAAGGTCTAGTGTCTTGGAAACTAGGAACATAATACATGAAAACAACATAAAACATTCTTCTTAAACACTTGAAAGGCGTCTCCTTAAGTTCATTCTAGGTTCATTACTGCATCTCATAACCTGGGGACATACATCAAAAGAAAGGGTGAGCAGGAGGCCCAGTAAGGGAAACAAGAGGAACATTTACATGTGAACTTGAGATACTTCAATAAGGACATGAAAAGAACTTTAAGGCATGAGAAAGAAATCATGAGGCATTTCATAATAAAAGTAACATTTTTCATAACTTGAAGATGTGGCTACATCATTTAACATAGAAAATCATGAACATATCACCAAGGTCCATCCCCAAGGTGTCATTTGAAAATTACCAAGGTTATTCACCGAGGTATCGTGAAAATTGTAATCTCTAGTGGTTACATCATTACCCAATGCATTGGAGCACTATCAGGGCGCACCCTTAAATTTTCCTTTATTATCATGTGAGCCACATATTTCATCATCAAAAATTTCATAAATAACCCATATAGCATAAAATAAATGGGTTTCATTTCGTAATCATAACGTTTTAAAAACTGCTTTAAAGACATGATCTTTACGTCACTTTAAACCCACGGAAAGGGAATGCGAGTCTCATGTATGTAAATCCCAGAATTTAAAATGGAACATTTTGATATATATGTGAATACCCTTGTAGAAATAAGAGCTTTGAGTATTCACTTTATAACATAAAATAATTTTTGAGAAAAGGGAGAGGCATTTTGAGGGGAAAATTCTGCAGCATAACGGCTAAGTTTCGGGGTTTTAGAAAACATTGAAATGGGAGGGGACATGGGTCACCCACTCATAAATGATCCATAAATCAGTAATGTGAAAGAATAAGAAGGATATATGGACCTGGAAATGAAATTTGGAGGACATACCATTTGAAAAGAAAAGCATGGAAGGAAGACAAAAATTAGATTTCTCTTATGAAAATTCCGCAGCCTAACGGCGTCACTTAAACTTCAATAAAAATTAATTTGCAAGATCAAATAGGGTCTCTCATCATATGATCATAAGATATCAGTATTATAGATATAGAGATCATACCCCAACATAAAAAAAATAACTTGAAAGACTTGACATGAAAATCGAACTTGAAAAATGAGAAGGGTGAAAGAATCCCTTAAAAATTCGGCAGCCTAACGGCGTCACTTAAACTTTCATAAAACGAAATGATGAGAGTAAGAGGGGATATCTCATCATATAAACATGAAAGGACAGTAAGAGGAATATAAAAGAACATCCTCTCACATAAAAACATGGAGCATAAAAGGAATGACATAAAAGAGATTACATGAAAAGAAAGAGAGGGGTCGGATCCCTTACCTTAAAACGTGACTCTTGAAACTCAAAGGATTGGACCTTGAGGGCTTGGGGGCACCTTGGGAGGACTCCTTGGAAGGTAGGAAGACCAGAACTTCGTTGGGGGAGAGTTGGGAGTGAAAACTAAAGGAGGAAAGGCTGGGTATTTATAGGGAAAGTGAGGGGACAAAGCATTAATGGCCAAGGGACACCTCACTAGTGGTTTTGCCAAAACCATGGGCTTGCCCATGGTATTTGCCCATGGGATTGGCCACTTGGGACACCTCACACCTTATCTTACTATTCATAATTCGACCATATTGAATATATACTTAATACATCATTTAATGATGTCATTAAACACCCATAACTTAAAAACTATACTTTCACTATTCTTTGAAAATTCAACTTTCTCAGAATAATCCCAAAATTTCACCTTAACCAAATATCAATGCTATGATTTCAAAAATGAACTCCATTTTATAAAAATAATTTTCTAAATATTTTTAATTTTATTTTTAAATAAATACACTAATCACCGAAAATTTATTTTTTCAGAAAAATCCCCAAAAATTTCCATAACATAATATCGATGCTCTGAGTTCAAAAATAAAGTCATTTTTATAAAAATAATTTTCTAATTATTTTTAATTAAATTTTTAATTAAAAAACACTATTCATCCAAAAAAACTAATACTTGAATAATAATTTATGAAACCGTTATTTACCCATTTTATTGAATCACATTACTTTATCAAGGTGCCTAGATTATTTTAAAACTTTCTTTAAGTGAGATTTCTAATCCATTTGGTCACATTACTAATCCTAAGCGTAAAATCACTATTCACTATTTACTATTCATCAAAAATTAAGTTGATCTTATTAGACTCCAAATTCCTTAATGAACACTTTTGTAGAAGACCATTTTTTGAAAATCATTACACATCATTAGTTATTTAGGGTTTACATAAATATTTCAAAATATCCCTTTTTCAAAATTCATCAATAAAATACATTCTAAAATTATCTGGACGTTTGAAATTTCACAAACATCACTAAAGGAAGAAATCTCAATTTATTCACCTGAAGGGATTACACAAGGAAGCTAGGGTCTCGTCACATAGCCCCTTATAACACCGGCATAAGACCTGAGTGTAAGGTGTGCTATGGTGAGAGAATCTGAGGGAGGCTCAGATAACATTGCCCTAGTAGTAATCTCTACTAACTTGAACTTCTCCCGCAGGTGTTTCCGTTCAAGCTTGACACGCTGGAGTTCGTCTTGGGCTTTGTCCAAAGCGAAGCCCACAGATGCTACCTCCTTCCCAAGCTCTGATAAGTGGGCTTCATAAGGGTTGAGTCTACTGGATGAAGCCATCGACTCCTCTTTCTGCATTAACCATTAACATCTTATTAAATCAATAAGAGTAAGTTAATATACTACTCAAAAAGATTGGGTCATTACATCCATAGATGATTTGAGGTATGATTTGTGTCTACACCACCTTAGCTACAATTCTTATCGACATAGGTTCTAGTCACTATTTCATTTTCACATACCTCGTTCAAAAGTTAGAGATTCTGAAGGAGCCGTTAGTTTGATCCTAACAGCTAGAGACTCCTACGGGAGATAATTCGATGATTATGCACTGGTGCCAGTAGTGTGAGATTACTCTAGGAGGCGAGAGATTTGACTGTGATCTCATAATAGCAGCATCTAGGCCTTACGAAGTCATCTTGGGTATGGATTGGTTATCTATAGTCCATGCTCATATTGGCTGTATTAGGCGAAAAGTGTGGTGTGATCGCATAGATGAGACCATGTTTACCTTCACAATGAGAAGGGAACCTTTGTAGCACATGATGTACTTACTCGGAAGTGGGTGCATCCGATCACTTATCAATTGGACTGCCTTACCCTCAGAATAGTTGATGTAGAGAGTCCAACATTTCCTATAGTGGTGGACTAGTACGCGGATGTTTTCTTCTTAGATGTCCTAGGACTACCTCCTCACAGAGTGGTGGACTTCTACATTAACCTATACCCCTCGACGATCCTGATATCTACTCTGGCATATCAGATGGCTTCCAATAATCTTCATGAGCTATGGGTATAGCTAGATGACATCCAGGGGAAGGGATTCATCCAGCTCAGTTTTTCTCCCTGGGCAGCCCCAATTCTGTTCTCCATGAAGGCAGACGTGAGCATGAGGCTTTGTGTCTACTACTGTCACTTGAACTAGGTGACGGTGAAAAATAAGTACCCACTACCAAGGATTGATGACCACTTTGATTAGCTAAAGGGAGCTCGGTGGTTCTCGAAGATACACCTCAGATCAGGCTATCACCAGCTAAGAGTTTGAGATGAGGATGTGAAAAAGATGTCTTTTAGGTGTCGATACGTTCACTACGAGTTCTTTGTTATATACTTCGGCGTATCCAACGCTCCGTGAGTGTTCATTAGTCTCATGAACAAGATCTTCCAGCCATACCTCGATCGCTTTGTCATAGTCTACATCGACAACATTCTGATCTACTCGACTACTGAGGAGAAGCAAGCATACCATTTGTAGGTAGTAATGGACACACTCTGAGAGAACTATCTTTATGGTAAGCTCTTGAAGTTCTAGTTTTGGATTCAATAGGTTCACTTCATGGGACATGTCATCTCAGAGGATGGAGTTGCAGTGGAAATTGTGAAGATTGAGGTGGTACTTGCTTGGGAGCCACCCAGGAGTGTGACAGAGGTTCAGAGTTTCTGGGGGTTGGCTGGATATTACTGGAGGTTCATTCCAGACATCTCCATAGTTGCAACACCACTCTCAGCCTTGACGAAGAAGGGGAAACCCGTCATGTGTTCTAAGAGATGCCATTAGAGCATTCAAGAGCTGAGGCAGAGGCTGAATAGTGCCCCCATCTTGAGGATTCCAAAGAAGGCTTTGGTTACACAATCTACTGCGATGCATCAGGGACCAGACTCGAGTGTGTCCTAATGCAAGAGAAAGCAATGATCAGATGTGGTTCTCGGTAGCTGAGACTGCATGAGCGGAACTATTCTACCCATTACCTGGAGTTAGCAGCAGTAGTCTCCACCTTGAAGATGTGGCGACACTATCTGATGGGTAAGCTTTTTACAGTGTACTCTTATCACAAGAGTATCAGGTATATCGTATCTCAGAAGGACCTGAACCTGATATAGCGATGTTGGCTTGAATTACTCCAGGACCATAAATTCGAGATAGTCTATACTCCTAGGAAGGGGAACATTGTTGTACATGTGATCAGCAGGAGGACTGGTATACAACTACTAGGAGAGGCGATAGTGCCGGTGGCTACTTTACAGATATCCTTTTGGATAGAGATGGAGCAGCATTCCTACAGTCTCTTACGGTCACTCCCCCACTTCTTCAGCGAGTCAGGGAGGCACAACATGGGGGAAATGACTGTGAGACACGACATGCTCAGATATCCACAGGGCATGCACTTTATGGATTTTCTGTAGGTGGGGAGCACGTCATCCATTTTAGAGGACGTACCATGGTACCAGTGGCACTTTAGGAGGAATTGTTGAGAGATTTCCACACATCCCCTCTAGTAGTACATCCAAGAGTGGAGAAGATGTGCCAGGACATTCGATGAAAGTACTGGTGTCCATGTATGAATAAGGAAATAGTGGAGATTGTCTCATGGTACCTCACTTGTCAGTAAGTGAAGGTAGAACACTAGGTACCAGAAAGCTTGGTTCAACATTTAGAGGTCCCAGAGTGGAAGTGGGATGAAATATCCCTAGATAGTTTGATGGGTCATCCACATACATCCATAGGTCACGACTCGATTTGGGTGATCGTCATCCGACTCACCAAGTCAGCCAACATCCTACTAATCCGAGATCAGGGTTTAGTAGAGAGCCTGAGAGGCCACTTTGTGCAGAATATTGTGCATTTATATGGAGTACCTTATTCTATTATCGCTGACTGTGACACATGGATTACTTATCATCTATGGAAGGGGTTGCAATAGGCTTTCGGGACACAACATCGCTTGAGTAGCGCCTTCCATCCTCAGATTGATGGTCAGATAGAGAAGACCATTAAGAGCCTTGATGGCATGCTATGTGCATGTGTCATTGACTTTGGTCAAATATGGGATGATCACTTTTCTATGGTGGAGTTTTCTTACAACAACATCTATCACTCCACTATAGGGATGGACCTTTTTAGGCCTTGTATGGGTGACCTTTTAGATCACCCTTGTGCTGGACTAACATTGGGGAGTCATCACTAGTGGGACCATAGATGGTATGAGTTACTATAGAGAAGGATAAGATCATCCAAGAGAGGATAAAGAATGTATAGAGCAGGCAGAAGTCATACGATGACAATAGAGGGAGACCTCTAGAGTTCTAGTATGGAGACCACATCTTTGTACGGTTCTCAACTCGACTAGGTCTACAGAGATTTGGCCGAGGTGGAATGTTATATCTGAGATTCATCGGATCATTCTAGGTCCTTAGTAGAGTAGGTGAGGTGGCTTACCGCTTAGGTCCTCCACCTCAGTTGCACCGGGTGCACGACTTCTTCGACATATCTTAGCTGAGGAGATACGTGCACAACCCTTCCCTAATCATCAACCATGGAATGGTGGACATCGACGATGGGGTAATGTTTACCGAGGTTTCAATTAAGATTGCAGATCGATAGGAGCTGGTCCTACGTGGATGGTCGATACCTCTGGTGTGAATTCGTTGGCAGGACGAGAACCTCAAGGAGAGCACATGGGAGCAGGAGGCTCAGATGCGTGCTCAACACCCCCATTTTCCCATATTTCTTGTTTTAGCTTACGGGGACATAAATCCCTGAGGTGGGGAGAATTTAAAGACCCGGAAATTCCATGGAAATGTTTCTATTAAATAAATTGGATTTCTACGACTATGCAAAAATTTACGGTGCTTCATTCTGAGGCCCGGTGTGACTGGAATAAATTTCCAAAGTTTTGATCAGGTACCTTCAGTAAACATACGAGCATGATTTTATAACTTTTGAACTGGTGGTCAGAATTGAAATATGAGGGCATTGTTAAACTCGTAGGGCCAGTTTTTTTTTAAGAAGACTTTCGCCTCGACGACATATGGTCAAAAATAAAAGTTAGTTGTTGGATATTTTTTAAAATAAAATAATAAAATAATGCATACAACACATTATTTTATTTTAAGCTTCCATGTGAGTGGTTGTTGGTTAAAACCTCAACATCCATGTTGGAGGTGGGACCGCCACACCATAATCACCCATGAGAGGTTATGGTGGTGGGGCCCACCCAGACTTAACCTCTTGTGAGAGGTTATGATGTGGGGACCACCTGAGACCGCATAACCTATCTTTTAAGTAATTCAGGTGGGGAACACCCGACCCCTATTGATGTAGGAGGATGAAACCAATCGACGAATGTCGATCGACGAATCAACTGTAAGGGATTTTACCTTGTGCTTTATCCGTTTTCTTTTCTCATCATCATTTGAAAATAAATCGTTGTGTGGTAGTAAATAATTTTTGTTCATCATTCCTATTTTTGATGATCCAATTGATATCACTTTAAACAATGAGGATACATGCCAACCAAACATGTCCCAACAATCCTATGTCGATTTATCTTCATGTGGAGTTCTACGGAATAGCGATGAGGAGACAATGAAGAAGGCAGAAAAGATGAAGGATGCACTACTTGCGGCCTCCGTGAATCACACCGCTCCTACGGCGCACCAATGTTTCCAGCTGAACACCGCCAGCTCGAGCGGTGCCCAGCCTGCCTACCCACAGCCACCCGGCACCCTGCCCGGCGCACGGCCCACTGGCCCGTGCCTCCCGACACCCTACCTGGCACCCTGCACGCCTGCCCACACCCTACCTGGTGCCATGCTTGCACCCTCGCGCTCTTTCAGCGCCCTCGCAGCCTGGTTGGCACCCTGCTGGCGCCCCTGTGGCCTGCCAGGCCCCTGCTACGGCCTGACCAGCGCCTGCACGCCCTACCCAGGGCCCTTTCGGCGCACCCACGGCCTTCCCAACCCCTTTCGTGGCCTCACCAATGCCCTCACACCCTTCTAGCTCACCATGTGGCCTTCCCATCGACTATCGCGCCTTACCTAGTGCACCTGCGGCCTGCCCGCACTCCACGTGGTCTACCCACAGTTCTTCTGACCTGCCCGACCTCCCGGGCTGAGTCGCTCGAGTTGTGCCCCTCACGGCGCTAGACGAACCGACGTCGGCCTACGGGCCGAGCCGCCTATGTGGCGCCTTCTGGCTGAACCACCCTCGCATTCCATTGGATCGGGCCCAGAGGACCAGGCCAAATCCTAGCGGGCTGACCCGCCCAATGGGATGGGTCAGACCCAGTGAGTCTAATCGGGTAGATCCAGACCAGGTCGGCCCAGAACGGGTTGGGCCGAGTCAGTCCGGCCAGGTCAAACTAGACCCGGGCCCATTAATGACCCTTTACATTATTGATTCATATCATTGGAATTGGATGTCCGTTTGAGGAACCATCAGCGGCGCCAGTTTTCTTGGAGTGAAGCCCTCCTATTAAGAATACCCCATTGGTGTTCAAGGTATAGTTGAGATAAGGTCAGGTTGGATCGTATACGAATCCAACCGGGCACATAGGACTAAAAGGCTGATAACTAACAGACCAAGAATTCGATTGATGCATCATTTGTTATGTTGAGACCCCTATGACATTAAAGACCTTTGAGATACATCTACGTGGTACTTCGTGACAGTTGGAGTATCGACAAGTAGCTTGTGGAGAAGATCTTCCATAGATGAGCAGTTATTTGTGTGGGAACCTAGTAGCTGGCTAAGACTTGAAGACTGCTGACCAATTTGAATCAGTGTGATTCAACTAGCCCAATTGGGAGCGCCTATGTGTGAGCATGGTAGACCCACGGTAGGGAGATCCTCTGTGTGAATGCGGCAGACCCATGGAAGTCAACACGTGGGGTACCTCAGCAGGCTACGAGGGGAGCGCCTCTGTGTGAGTGCAGTAGACCCACGGTGGAGAGCACCTTTGTGTGAGCTTATCAGATCCACAGTACCTGACAGGAGGAGTACCTCAACAGTCTATGTTAGTGGTAATCACCTCTGTGAGGCACGGATGGGCCTCTGTACTCAATAGAGGAGGAGTTCTCTAGAAGCCGAGGGTTCAGATTAATATAAATCTTTGTTTGAGATGAGTCAATGACTTTTTTGTTTTCCTCATGATTGAGAGGGTTTACTATATGATATAGGTATATGTATGGGCATATACCTAAGTAATGGTTATCTGTTGATTTCATACATTGTGGTTTATCCTTGTTGGATATTGTGAGACCATGAGCGTCTCGGGGTCCATATTGAGTATCGTTATACCCACCCATGCACGGGCTATGCCTGAACCTCATTATGTTGGTTACAGACGACAAACATTGTTGACTGAGGTAGAGAGTAGAAGGACTGGACAGTACCCAGAGGTGGACCACCGGATTTGATGAGACACGGAAGAGACAGACGGACCTGGAGTGATGAGGAGGCCATTTGTACCTAGCCATCAGGTTGGAACCCCAGAGGATGACCCAGCAGCTGCATTACTTTACTGCAGTTTTACATGTGTTCAGTTATACTTGTACTTTCCTATTGGGCCTATATTTACGGCCCCTTTTACATTCTAGCACTTCTTTTGTATACTATTTTAATAAGTGTTTTACATTCAGGTGTGTAATATGATGTGATTTTTTATAGTTATAAAGGAAACGCCTTCCCAGTTTAGGGATTTATGCCTTTGGTGATAGTTGCCAGCCCCTGGCCTATGAAAGGCGGGCTTGGGGTAGTCATGATACGGGCCCCGGGGAACGGGTCATGACAATATTTATTTTTATAGATGAAATAATGGAATATGAAAAACAATAGAAGAAAGTTGTTGGTATAGGATCAAAATAAAGTTGATGAAAAATAGAGAAGAGTGATTGACGGAATGAAAAGTGTCTTGGACTATTGTACTCGACATTGGCATAGTAAATTTATAGATCTCGACCAGTTAACAATGTGAAAATGACGAATGTCATGAACATGATTTAATTTGAATCAATGTAATTCAATTCATAGAATTTAATATAATTTCATTAAATTATATTTAGATCAACCAATGTCAAGAAAATATTTTGTATCATTATATATTTTACTGCTTTATTTGTTAGTGATCATTAGGGTACGATCATTTCATGTCATATATTTATTTCATGCCATGTATTCCATCATATTTTGATATGGAATCCTTCAAAATGATTAAAAAGGATACATGACATGTATTCTATTCATTCAATGTATTTGGGAATCATGGGGTATTAATCTACTCATAATTACCCTTCTCGTGTAATACACATTGTGAACAACTAATTAATTATATTAAGAAATATTTTTTAAATTTTCCTAGATTTTCCACTATGGTTTTAAAAATTATAATTACATTAGAAAAAACACAAAACCTAGTTCATTATCTAATAAAATATTTTTACACCTTAATTAAATTAACCCAAATTGTTTTATAAATTTTTCTTATATTATGCCCCAACACTTGAATAGTTTCTTTTCCTCATGGACAAATAACCTCAATATGAATTCTAAATCAATTTTTTTACAGGAAACACTAATTACAAACAATAAAATAATACTATGTGTTTGAAAAAAAAGAAATACCTCAAAAATATATCATCTATGGTAAAACCATAATTCCACATATTTCTATTATTTATTCATAATATTTATTCCTTTAATTATATATTTATAATGATTCATTAGAATCTATTTCCATGTTTCAATATACCTAATGATTAATTTTCTCTCATTACAAATTCCAAAATGTTACTGGAGTTATTCTCATACACTAATTACAAATTCCTACCAATAGGGTTTACATTTTTTCTAATATCTCCACATCATAAAGAATAATCAAACATTAACTTTGAGGACCTCTGAAATAAGGTTATTCTATCTCTAAGGTAGTGGGAATGTGAAAAAATGATAAAAATCGATCTCAAATGTATGGTAATCTTTAATGTAAAATGAAGGATAATTGTGAATAATGAAACTAACTAACACATTCTGTAGAAAGAATATCCCTGGAATAATAGATCAATGTCATCCAATGGACATATTAGGATGGATTAAGAATGTACCCTAATTTATTTGTAATATTAATTTTCCAAAATCAGCATAAGGTGAGGTTTCACATTCACCAAAAATCCACATATGGTCTATCATAAGATTATGCCATACGGTAAATGGTGATTTTGGACCTTCATAATACATAAAACACACACACACACACACATATATATATATTATATAATTATTTTCTTAATAGAATAGGGCAGGCACAGAAGATTCCAAACGTAATCAGGAATTCAATCGTAATAATATAGTGATGGTCTCACCCTACAAAACCTCACTATTATCATCACATTTATAGATTAGATGAAAAATCCCACAAAATTTATTGAAAAATGATCATTCATCATACCAATAATTGATTTATAAGGGATAATAGTCCTGAAAATGAACCATCGTAATAAGGTCATTCATGTATACTACAGGGTAATGAAATAACTATGTAGATCTAGGTATCAGGAAAAATTGATAAAAAATTTGACAAAATTATTTTAAAATGTTATGTGTTCAATCATAGCCTAAAAAACTCAATGTATGTCCATATTGTCATACATGTCCTAGTTATCTGTCAATAAATACTCTCAAATAATAATGTGATAGAGTAAGTGTTGAATCCCCTTCGTTATAGGGGTAAAAAACTATCAATTTTTACTAGAATAGTATACCATGACATTTCAAATAGAATAAATTTGAAAATAAAGAAATAGAGTTATAGTGCTAAACATAGGAATAATGAAAAAAATATTAAATACGAAAAAATTGATTTCAACAAACATGAACCAAACATTTTTTAAAATTTAAATGTGAGTAATTATTTTTCAATAGTAAATATGATATTAATGAAAATATCTCCTAGATTTTGAAAACTATAAAAAGAGATTATAGGTTGAGAATAATGTTATTGAAAGGATCTAAGATCATAAAATGATACAATGCCTCACTTTTATGAAAATCATAGTTGGAGAGATGATTATAGATGAATAAAAAAATTAAATGGAACTTTTGATTTCAATATTTCAGAATTGGGAGAAACGCTATATTGAAAGTCATACCATAAGGAAAAATACTTGATTTTTAATTAATATTATGATTCTTATAAATATTTTTTCAAATAAAATACATAAACATGATGAACCATTAATACACCAAGTATATCCACTTTGGGGAGAGAATTGGATGTTTTATGAAGCCAATGCGTTGATAAAAAGATCACATAAATGAATGATGTTTATAATGTAATGTTCAGAATGAACTATGAACATGAAAATTCAAGAAAAATAAAACAATAATCCTGATATAATAACTAAAATAATGAAAACATAAATATGGATTCCTCTCATAAATAACTAAAAATTACATCATAAGCTAGACAAATGGACAACGAAATCTGTTATTGTTATCCACCTGCTCAAACTTTTCTCATGTTGGAATTTTTTAGACATTTTGTTAATGGTGAATATTGGTGGGACTTTCCCCCTTAGTAAAATATTTAAAATGAAGCTCATGTGATTTGGATAGATTCTGATATCATCATTGGGGGAGGCTCCTTCGAATTATGGATCCATATATGGAGTTCATCAAGCTGTCTCTAGAAGTTATCTAGATGTTGATCCATCACATGTGGGAGGTGAGATGATTTTCAAAAAATATTTTCAATTAATATAGATGATTAAGATGTTCTATACATGGATAAAGTAATATTTATGTGAATGTTATTAAAAAACGAACTCATTGAAGAAAAAACATGTATCCCATCAATATAAAATAATTAATACATTATTTAATATAAAATAAAATTATTAAAAAACCTATCCATGATTTTGTAAAATAGAGGATGGGAAACAAGGGAAACTATAATCATTAGGGGAATATGTAATGTTCTCTATATCAGATTCCCCCGCCTAAATGGTGTATGTCCAGTAGAGATCTTATAGATTGATCTCATCAAATGAGGTGCATATTGGGGGTTTGAACTCAATATCATATTTCATGGTACTAGTAAAAGGATCAGTTGAGGATAGAGAAGGAAAAGTTTATATCCCTACAAAGGACATATATCTGGTAGCTATAACAAACTGCAGCACCTCATAGGATGATTAGAGGTTTTGTCCCTTTATATGTTGGTCCAGCTCTAAAATATTATCCATTTTGTAGTAGGTTCGTTGATCAATATGGGTAGGTCAGTATAAGTGGTCTATAGTTTTTCAATGGATAGTGATGTGGAAGAATTCAATATGTGGATGAGGGGAAATTTTAGGGACTTATGGTGGGTTTTTTTCAATGAAAAATAATGGTTTGATGAAGGTAATGTCACGGTGGAGGAAAAACAAATGTCGGTTAACCATATGATAATGGGGAAGAATCCATTTGTGGGATGAAACTGGAGGGGTGATTTAATGTTTTGAAGCAAGGGAATATTTGGGGAGATGTGTTGTTGAAATAGTGTTAGTATATGTAAAATATATAGTTGTTGTATAATAGAGGTATTGTTTTGTATCAGGGGAACATAGATTAGCTGATGCAGATGGATCATGCTTAGTAGAGGAAGTTGGGTCTTCCAAGTATTTTGGATAACGGTTAATCCACCCCACAACCTGCATCCAGATACACATTTAGGGGATAATGTGAAGGTTAATGGGGTTATACTTCCCATTAGAAGAATTTTTTGTCTCCAATGAAGGAACTAGGATTGCATTCCAATTTGGTGGTGAAACTACATTGATGAGAGAACAATTGTCCCATGGTGCCTGTAACATGTCATGTAATGGAATTTTGTAGGCCACGTTTTGGGTTAGTCATCCCATTTTATAATAAATAATGAGTAAATCAACCTATATTATTCTCCCATGAACATCCCTTTCAGACAACCATGAATGGTGCAAAATTCAATACAGAATAAGCATGGTAGGACCTTATAGCTATGTGCTCTTTTCAGTGAGATGATTGTGGAAGCTCTCAATATCTGCATGGATCAATTTCAAATTTCCATATGTATCCTATTTTGTTGGGAAATTTCTAATGGAGTAGTAATATGGGGATTTGATGAACTCTTCTATGTGGATACTAAGTTGATTCTAAATTCAATGAGGGTCATCCCCCATGTCCTTTCACCTTGTCAAAAAGTGACATGGGACACATCGATCTTCAATGTGGCTAGGAACACAATGAATTTATACTAGAATGTCACCTCACACAACTGGAATATTTTGGAATGGAGAATCCGGTCCAGAAACAAAAAAAACTCCTCATTACCATGAATGTTCTATAGAATGACCAGGTCAACAATAATTTTGGACTTCATCATCTTTATTGATGTGGTTAAAACTAATATAATTCTTCCAAAAGTTATTGTGATGGAATTGGTGCAGATTTGGATGTGATCTAGAACCTTGGGATGAGACCAAAGTGGAAAGAGTATCCAGATAAGCTTAAGGTGTAGTAAATTAATGAGTTAAAGAGTAAGATGTTAGATATCCTATTGGAGGAGGATGAGGACCATAATATCAATTTGGGGGGGTATCACACCATTATGGGAATTCATTGTCTTCTATTATTGATAGAGGTGTGGAAGTTGACTTTAATGTGACTGAATGGTATTAAATGATGAATAGGGAAGGGGAGTGGTAGTAGAGCGAATGAATGGTGATGGGAGGAAAGGGTTGGTGGGACAATGTTCAAGAAAGAGATCAAGGTTTGGAGAGAAAGAGGATAATAGTTATCCCTCAATTGTTATTATTTTTATCAAGAAACTCCAAGGGTTTCAAAATATGTATTAATGAAATTTTTTGTAAATATTATTTTTTTATTTCTAAATCTACAACACATTCACAACATGTATTTAATTTAGATGATGTATATTTTTTAATATTTTTATTTATAAATAGGTAGAAATTACTCTAATTCAATTCGATCATTGATAAACCTCCAAAATTTATAATCTAACATATTTTTTCGTACCTATTTTACAGTGATTTTTAAAATTTCATGATATATACACACATCCAATAAAATATTTTAAATTAGGTAAAAAATCCCCCTTGTAGAATCATTTTAGAAACTCAAGGGTATGAAAGGTGGGACCACATTCCTCCTCTATAGTTCAGTGCTATTCCAAATCTTTTGATCCCTGTAAATATTTTCAACACAATGTATTTTATTTTTATAATCAATTATAGTTATTTGATCATCATCCATATGATAAATATTCATGGCATAGCATTCACATGAGTCTCCATATTTCATAGTTCCCTTTACCATAAAACCGAACTTCTTCATTGATGGTTTTATAAATTTAAATTACATGATCCACATCAATGAAATCCTTTCAGGTGAAAAAAATTGAATTCCAATAAAAAATTAGTGATTACCTTCTTTTTCCATATACAATAAAAGGGAATTATAAGGGAAAATAATTTATCCAACTTCCCATATGATGTCCTTGAGGAAACCCTTAATGTGATTCACTAAGAGATCAGCATGATGATGTCGAACGGGTGATGGTTTAAATTTCCCAACACCCATATTTTTTATGAAAATAATTTCTAGGATATTGATACGTATAATAATGATTCAAAAGGAATTTATAAAATCTTGTGTCTCTATAGTGAATGGAATTGTGAAACATAATAGGTCATTCATTTTGGTCATGATATTCCATGTAAAATGTGTAGATAATTTTTAATATATTTATAGAAAACTCATATTTCATAGATTTTCTTTTTTATGAAGATACATAGATTAAATAATCTTTCAAAGTTATGAACAAGATTGATTTATATAATAAAATTATTCTATATGTGCAGTTTCATAAACATTTCAATAAATTTATTAAATTCCCCATATTTTAGATTTTAATTTTTCATTTTTTGAAAGGGTATATATTAATATTATTATTGTTGTTCCACATATACATTATTCTTTTTATGAATTTCCATTTGTAACGATTTTTCAGTTGATTATGTCTCCTAGGAACAATCTTAACATGGATTTTTAGATTATTTTAATGACATTTTCTCATCATTATATGTCTAATGAATGTAAAAGATCATTAAACACCTAAGAAATATATAACTTCCCTACCCACTTGAATGATTCTTTATGTTAATTGTAAATTTCAAATAAATCTATTCAATATTGTCGTAGAAATATTATAAGTATGATTTTGATAGTTTTGAAAATCCACCCATTCATTCTTGATTTTTGTATCTTAGGTTTTCAATCATTAATATGATTTTGTAATGTTTTTTTGATAAGGTGTTAATAATTGTACTAAAGGTATTGAGATTGTTACATTTTCCTTAACAGAGCTTGTCGAATCTATGGGTATTGATTTGGGGTAATCTTTTAATCCCTCCAAATAGGGAACTTGAATTGTTGTTGTGTTCGAGGATATAGAACATGAGGTGTGTACTCAAGTGTCCCTTAATTAGTTGGTGGTGGATATACAAATTTTTATGACATTAACCTTGATATGTTTTTTGTACCTACTTATATAGACTTTTCCAGTTTTATTTTGTATGGTATTCTTTTTTTAGTTGGTATAACTGATTTCATTTCCTTTAATTAATGAATTAAAATCCTGAATATGGGGTTACATTATTCTTCTCCTATAGTTCTGATAAGTGTGCATGAATAATCATAACCCCCATGATTGATTCTTCCGGATAGGGGTAGTAGGGTTTTGTTGAAGTGGGTAACTGGAAATATTCCATCTTGTTAGTATGGGCTTCTACATGGAATGTCATGATTATAGTCGTCGGCACATGACTGATTCCACAATGAGGCAATACTTTTAATTTTTTACATAGAATAATATTGTGTGAAATTTCATATAATATTTCTCTTATATCTTTAAGAGTATTTATAATTATCCCAAATTTAGTGGTGGAATCCAAAATAGTGAGGGTGATAGGTTGGAGTCGTTGATTGATGGTTTTTGATTAAATCCACACACCGAGTCAATGATGAGGGAAATTTTGGGCCAGCTCTATAATTCAATCTTAGGAATCCCATGAAGATTATATATCTACCATGTTAAATTTTTTAATGTTATTTCATATATTCTAGGTTCATATCAGTGTAAATTACATATCAATGAATTTCTTTGGTAGGTCTTCCAATGTTGTGATGCACAGGGGAACTTGTTTATTACCAAATACTGGTCTCTTTAACACTTGGATAATGTAAAATATCACTGTATAATGGAATAAAATGACATTATCCTATTATGAATGGTATAAAAAACCTCATGATTTTTAGAATAATGATAATGGGGGTCTTCACTATTATTTCAACTAACATCACTAATGTTATGAAACATATGAATGAGTCAAAGTATCATTTTTTATGTGTTCTATGGAATAGGGAAAGTCAATGAATGGTGGATCAATAACAATTGACAGAAAGTAGTAATCCACTATGGTTCACTCTTGCAGTGTTGATTATCACTATAATATTGAGGTGGAGCATATTAGAGGTTCTGTTGTTGTGGTGGTGTAATATTGTTGTAATTGTTCATTTTGCAGTGGAGGCCTGTTGTTATTTATCAATGAATCCTGGGATCAAACCGAATAATTTGTTGAGAATAAATGATTATTGAGTGGGTTAGAGGGCCCTAATTCATGATTGGCTGAGAAGAAGTTCACACATAATCATTTCCAATTTAAATAAATGTAAAATAAATAGAGGGAAAAAAGAAGAAACATGAATAGGTGTGCTAAGAAAAGAATCATCAGAAGGACCCCATGTCTAGCAACATATTCCCCTTAAAACTGCAAATAATAACGATGCATCGATAATTGATCATTAATTACTTCTGGAATTAAATATATTATAAATTTATATCCCAAACAATACATTCCAACTATGGAATAGTAAATTATAATCTGAAGTAGATAACATCGAGTAATCATATCAGATAAGATACCAAGAGATAAGAACCTATCCCTAAGTATTCACTATATGAAAATCACCACATAGCGGAGTTTGTTTTGGATATTGTGGAAGTTTAAAAATTCGTAATATGTTGCGGTTGTGGTTTTAATAAACCACCCCAAAATTGTGTGTCAGAATACAATATGCGGCAGTTTCTTCAATTTAGAAATGTTTTTTGGTACCTATCATAGTGAACACATTTATCGACGGTTATTTTTGTTTTTAAAGGGGTTTCCTGGTAGAATTTTTTCCCACAGCAGATTAAACCACCGCTAAAAAATAATTTCATTTTCACCGCGAGTTCTGCCTCTAAAACCATGACATCCCCAGGGAAATGATAACAGAAGATGAAAAATGTGTAGCAGTGTTTAAAGCCTCTTCTAATGTTATGTATTTATCAATGGTTTTAACATCCTACAGCTTTAAAATACGAAATAATTGTGGTGGTTTTAACCACCACCGAATTTGATCCATTTACAAATATCCAATTTAAATCATCGCTAAAACTAGATTAAAAAAAACGCAGATGATTCTGTATCCCCAGAACTAGTGTCTTTAAAAAAATTCCAATTTCACAAGAACATCATCCTACAGCAAAAGAATACAAGGAAGCCAACATTTTCATGAGAAAAATCATTTTCAAATACACACACACTTGTCTGAGTATCACTAATTACGTGGTATAATAATCATTCAACATATCCCATCCATGTGTTCCCCCTTAAGAACTACAGTTACTCGTATGATGCTATGTAACCTGAATAGTATAATCATCCATGATATAACATGAATCACCCATGATGTACATTGTATCAAAATTCTATGAGTCCATCCATAGTATTCATTAAACATGAAAACAAGTGTCTTTCAATGTGTAAATAATAAACTAATATTCTTTATGTTTTAAATACTAATGATTTCATGGGTAGAACCATTCTATCTTATAAATCAAGTAGATTTAATGTGGTTCACACCCACAATCCATTTCAATTAAATAGTCATAATAGTCTTGTATTAATCACACCATAACTCATACCATTTCATTTAGTTAAATAGGTAGTCCATTACATAATATAATGTTTCTATGAAATGAAAAAAGTAATAGGTCCATGTGGACTACACATGTAAGTTAACAATATACATGCAAAGGTAGCTGGTAGGCCATGGTATCATGCATTCTATATGAGAACATATAGTTCTCTCAATAAGACTAAGTCTCGTCCAAACTAAAATAGGGTTTGGATACTAAGGAATACATAGGGGTTGTCATGTCCTCCCACAATTCTTTTGAACAACACATGGATAATTTAGAAAATAATACACATAAAAGGGGGTTTTATTTGAAAAAAAATAATTATATTAATTCATTCAAGGATTACACTGTTATGTCTGGTTAAAATTTAAGGTTCATGGTCCTTAACATTGCCAATTTAATAAACAGTGGATATTAATCCTGATGAACTATGTTCAAAAAATTAAATAACAAATTCACAAGATGATGCATGGATGTCCTACTAGAAATCATACTAATCCAATTTTTAAAAAATCATGACATAGAAATTCTATATAACACCTACCAATTATCATGGATGAACAACATGACCAATATCAAGGCATGCTTCTATCAATATCGAGAGAAATTATGGAAACACATGAATACCCTAATAATATTGTGAATTTAATTTCACCAAAATAATGCATCTAAAGAGGTGATAAATTTATAATGAAGGGAGGAAGATTCCTAGACTCATTGAGTGATATAAAACTCACTTGATAGAGGTTGGATTCAACACCAGATAATGTGGATCAATCCAACACTTTGAGAGGATAGGATTGGAGGATCATGGGCGGGGGTCCCCTTGGGTTTTGTGGATCGAAATAAAAATGATAATGTGAGTGAGAGAATAATTTAATGAGTCGCCTTAATGTGAAAAAGTAATTTTAATAGATATTAAAAATTATTAATTGGACTCAAACACTAATTCAATCCCCCTATTAGTATTGATCATATCCCTCCTTGTATTGTATAAATTGGTATTTTAGTGTATGTTCATATCATATTGGGTTATCTATAGGATGTTTTTCATCTTTTTAATGTTTTTTGTTTCCTTAATTATTTATGATGAATTATATTTTTACATAAAAATGATTTTACATTGATCAAAATTCAATTTCATCCATAACATTTATAAATAAGAAAAATAAAGAGAACAAGAAAAATAAAAATATGTCCCTATGGTGTAATAAAGTTATTTGTCTATAATATAATGATTAATTTTTTATATCTAGTTTATAAAGAGAATTGATGGTGGTTTATTCTACTTTTACTGATGTGTAAAATCCCTCTACCTTAATAGGATCCAGACACTAAATTGTTCAAAAGATATTTCTATATTCTTATAAAAACTATTTTGATTAAGAGGAAAGCATACGTGGAAGGGATCACATGCCAAATATAAAACATGAGAAAATAATACTATATATCTTGAAAAAAGAAGGGATATTCACTAAAAACATGTTCAAGGGAGTTACAAATCTGGATAATCCGATGAAAATCAACAACATGGTTGATCATTCAACCTTGGGTAAGTCACCTAATAAATTTAGGAATAATGCATTATAAAAAATGATTCATCACAATAAAGAAACATAGAATATTACATTTGGTACTTCCATGAAGGCTGTAAATATACTTGAATAAATTTTAATTATTTTAGAAATAACACTAAAAACCTCCTCCTAGTCCTCTACACCATCGATATAACAACCTAGAAATTTTTACACATTATTATATGATTCCAAAATTGAAATATTCATTAATAAGTCATAAATATTGTAAATTCCTAGTGTATTAGGAAGAATGGGTTCATAATACATAAAATAAAACATGAGAAATCAAGAAAATGATAGGTCAGGAAAATTGTTGGTGGAATCATTGTGCCACATATGATAAATATACAAACTGACTGTTACCATAATTATCCAACATATCAACAAAACAACTAATCACCATCCAATGATGAACACAACTCGTCACCCTCTCCACATCCATCTCTACTTCCTACTACCACCTTTAAGAACATTATATTGAAAATTATATACTATTGTATATTTATATTTAATGATAAAACATACTAATGTTTGAAAAAAAATGATTTTGAATTTTTGTGATTTAACTACTCACAATCAATCAATGTAATACCATCGGGGGTAGATCCCATCATCTTGTGATATAAATCAGTCAAAGAATTCTACAATGTGAATTTTTGAGTCCCCTGTTATTGAACAATGTTTCTTAGTGAAAAATCACTCTATGAGTATCTCTGGGTATTGACTGACAGAAAACATGAGTATATACAGCTACAATACCATGTGTCCTACCAAAGAGCTCAGATTATATGGGTCCCAAACCCGTCACACACACTCTAACAGAATGTTATTTTCTAAATACATTAGAAACTAGGCCATCTTGGCAGACTAAGTAGGACTGCATAGGATTTACATCCCATAATTTATTAATTTCTACCTAAAAATAAATTATCATTCATATTAGAAGAAATATATATTAACATAGTGACAACATATAATAAGATATTATATTGAAAAATGATTTCATATCCCATATTCTTTGGCATTTTCGTTAACAAAAATTCCATCATATTGATTGTGAATATTCGACCACACTTTTGTTCAGGATGATTGGTTCCCTAAACTCTTTGACTACATTTATAAAATGACCAAAAACAATTTAATATATTAAAATGAAAATATTTTCTTATAAATATTTAAACTAATGAAAATATTACTACAGTCAATCAACTTCTATAAAATCTCTTTGACCATGTAGTGTGATGGAAGAATTTTTTAACTCGGCTTGATGCATTCTACCTTGAATGGTCTTGAAATAAATAAAATAAAATTTAATATTAATGTATTAAATGCCATCTACTCTTTTTATACATGTATAAAAAAATGTGATTAACATAATAATATATATTAAAATACCATTAGCTTCTCTTCATGATGTCTGTCAATAAAAACATTACACTGCTACTTGGGCAGCCCATCGGGTAGCTTTTCATAAATTTGGTTGGAAGCCAACGAAGTATCATAGACACTGCTCCACTGTCTCTATTTATGGTATTTCTATTTCTTTCCCATATTTCTTCAATATCCACATTCATGATATAAAATTAGAAAATGTAAAGTGGAAAAACATCATGTAAATAGAAATTCATTTTGAAAATATTATAATTTAATAACACAACATTAAATTACATAATAATGTATAAAAATTACATTTATTTGGGAATAAAAAACATCATTTTCCATCTTAATTTAATATTCCTATAATCAACAAACAAAATTGGAAGAGAAACCAGTTCGGTGACTAGCTGGCCTATAATATTGCCATGTAATTCTATTGCGTCATCCATATCGTCCCATATGAATAAAATGGGATAACTATATTATCTCTGATCATATTATATACATCTAAAATATTTATATTTTTATCCATACATTAATTGTTTCCATATTTAATGAACAAACAGTTAGTATAAAAAAATTATAACATTTTTTTAGAATTAAAATTTATATCTTTAAAAATCACCCTACTATATCCTTGTGAATAACTAGAAGTGGCGCACCGCTCTGTTACTGTTGAAGATCCAAAAAGGAAGATGAAACTAATGAGTTTTTGAAGGGACACTCAAAAAGGTTTTGAGAGATGGTGGAGGGGTAGATGGTGTAGGGTGGAAAGAAAATGATGGATCAGATTCCATAAAAAGGGGGGAAACAAATCTTCATCTATCGCAATGGTCAATGAAAAAATATTACTTTTCCTCCTTGGCATTCCTATCATTTAATCAAAATAAATTAGGTGTACAATAGATATTTAAAAATATTTATGAAGAAAAAAAATTAAAAATGATAACATATGCACAATACTATTAAACAAGATATACATAACAATGATAATGAATGATTGCACAATTGAAATAAGTAGTTGCTAAATGAATTCATAATTGTACAAAAAATAATTTTCACCTTCAATAAAATCGGTTCCCTAGTCCATTACATCGTCTACTTCAACCATCCTTTCTAGACTAATATTTTCAATATCATGATGGACGAATTTGACTTCTTTATTCAGTAGATGAGATTCAATGTCAAAGGTAATATCCTATACTTCATCACTTATATCATTCAAATCTCTCTGTTTTACATGAGAAAATACACTTCAAACTCCACACAAAACATCATTCACATAATATAGCATTTTCACTTTCAATGATTAGATATATGGATCATTCAGTTCACGATCACCAACATCCATCAAGTGAGCGAATTTCACAGAATTAAATTTCAAGGAATCTCTTCTAACAACTATGATAATGTCTACCAAATTTTATTTGAATAATACAATTGAAAAATGAATGTAGTAGATTAATTTAAAAATATCAGCCAAATATCCATAATATCCCACTTCAAAAAATATAAGTATACCACTATTCTATGATTTCAACACCTCTTCATGATCGACTGTACAAAATCTAAACCCATTCACGCTATAAGCATCGAACATTATAACTTGTTTTAGAGGACCTCGATCAAGAAACATCAAATCTTATGAAAACTATGCTCGAGTATCATAATTCTTGATCTACAAAAATTTACATTATTATATTTACAAAATATATATGTCATCCTAATATCTATATTTATTGAAATATTTATGAACATACGCATCATGGAAACCATTCTACAAGCTCTTTATTAACATATTCCACCATATCTTTTTCATTTCTGGTTCACCCACTCATTCATCTCATTGTTTGTTTCATCAACTATTCAATAAATGGATCTAAAATTTCACTATTCTGTAGCACATAACTAAGTGCCTCTAATAATTTTATTTCTATCAGTGTAACATTTGAGGTCCTCCAAACTGATCATCCAATATTAGGGAATATTTTTTATTTCCCTTGTATTTGAGATTGAATCGATGTGTCATTAACACATCCAACTAAATTAAATCATTTCTCAATATCATCCATGTATATAGAACAAAATGTAAGACACTCCTATGCCAAATAGCAGTCAGAATTATAGCCTTCAGGTTGAGATTTACTTCTCATGTGTGATTTCAAATTCCCAAGATAAATTTGAAACAAAATAAAAAAAATTATGTATATAATTAAGTGCCAATAATATTTCACATAACTCAAAAAAATATAAATAAAGTACATCTCAATAAGATAAATCCATCAATAATGTACGAGGCATCCTAATTTATCTTTCTCAAACAAATGCATAGTTAAATGCATCGTGATTGAAAAAATGACCGTGAAAAGATCATATCCAACCAAAAAAGTGGCAACAGAAACCTCTCCTTAATTTTGTAAAGCTCAAATAGATATAGAGATTTATCACATTGTTTCCTAAAAAATGTATTGAATTGAAGTACAAAAGTAGTATCTTTTTTAATTAATAATGTACATAATTCCAATGGTAGTAACTGCTATAATAAAATATTTGAAACATGTATTTTCAATCCATGTTACCTACGATTCATAATGTAAACACACCTTGAGATGTCAGTTGAATACCCATAAGATACCTTCAAATGCTTTAAAATTCAATGGAATGTATCTTTATACATATTTTCCATTGCAAAAAATTTCACAGCATACTTTTCATTATTATCAGGTTAGAGATCACATTTTCTATTAATTACTTTTAAGTATTTCCAAATATTGAAATGATCCTTCAACATTCCATTCTCATTAAGCAATGTGGATATTAAATTTTCATGTAAATTCTTTTAAATACGTATCATATCAAGATTATTCTGTAAATAATGAAATTCCAAAAATTGAAGATTTAATAATAAAATTTAATCCATTGTCACGTTCAGATTTTACTTGATGATGCAATTTGAACTTTTTTCCCACTATCATTCAATTGATGAACCATATCAAATTCTATTGAATCATTTCCATGATGTGCTAATATTTTAGAACCATTTAACAAATTGGAATGTGGTCTATGATCAATTTACCCATTAAATTTTGTTATGTTTCACCAAAATATATGAGATTCATCGAGATATATTATATGGAATAAGAGGCACAATTTTCTATGATGAGGTAGCCATTTCGGTTTAAATTCAATGTTTCAAATCGGACTATGCAGACCTGTGTATGTATTCCAACCAGATAACTTCCCATGTCCAAAGAAGTCACTAATGGTCCACATTAATGAAACATGCATTCTGAACATTTTTTAAAAGAAACATCATATGTCTCAACACAATTGCTCCATAACATGTGTAATTCTCAATTAAAGCCTGATTGTATACATCAATATCATTTCCCAGAATTTTTTTAGGAATAATCATCAAAATTGTAAAATAATTTTGTTACATACTCATCCATGGAGGCAGATTATAAGGGATAAAAAAACTAGCCGAATTTTTATAACTGGTACTTAAATTTCAAAGTGGATAGAATCCATTGACACCCAATCCCAATCAAACATTCCTAAGATCAGTTGAGAAAATTAGATGTAATAAATCAGATTTCTTCCATTATTTTTATTCTAGTTTATGTCACATTATCCTATCATTGTTATTATCTATAGAATTTTATATCATGTGTTCAATAATTTTTATGACATGAATAATATTTGTAATCAAGTATTTAAAGTAAAGTTATGAAAAACCATTGCATGTGTGTTCCTTTTATTCATATTCATGGTATTATATTGATTTATACATCCAACAACACCCATTGAATTCCATCTAGAAGATGAAATTGTTCTGCAATCCTATCTACTTGAATTCTCTAGTAAATAAAGTAGAAAAAAATTGGGGCACAAATGTATTTGATTTTAATTCATACTAATCAAGTTAATATCTTTTTTCATATCATAAAAAATCTTGGGGATGCTTGCCTTGGGAAATTAATCATTTAACAATTCCAATATTATGTGAATCGTTTTATTTATAATTCCACATAGACATTTGATATGGAACAACTTTAGCATAATAAGCGGTTTTGAATATTTAAATCATCTACTATAAAACCCTTGATTTCCATCATCAACAAAACAAGGAATGGAATTTTCCTCAGTGATTTTTTGACTTACATAAGTCACCATATAATAAAGAGGAGGATCTAGTGATATGCTAAAATCATGATCTGGTTGTCCTATAGTCTCAAAATAATCACTTATCAGGTTGTTATTTATAGCACCCTCATCTGGTTGTTCGGATATGTTTTGATGTTTATTATGGGGTCTTGAAATGTTGAATGAATCATTTTAAGTATTTCAATTATATTTCCATTATTGGTTAATTTGGGAGCTCAGTCAGTGGATTAAATTCAGTGTTCAACATTTCCATAATGTTCAATTCTCTATGCCATATCCAACACAAATATTGATCATGGAATTTATTAAATATTAATTATTCAAAAAATTTATCTCCCTTCAATCATATTTAAAATTTAGATTTAGTACATGTAAACCATATTATCCCATAAATAGATCAATTATAAATTGAAAAAACTATAAATTAATCCAAACCCATTGCATACTAGGGTGTGTTCCTCAGTAATGTGATCCGACTTTTATCTATATAGATCACAATGTACCTACACAATGGTAAATTTTTTTAATAACATAACTATTATTAAATATGGAATTATAATCATATACAATAGCTAAAAATATGTATAAATATATAAAATAAGGATTCCCAATATAAATACATTTGGTAAATAATGAACCCACCCACTAGAAAAACAAAGCATGGAAATTTAAAATATCCATAAAAGAATATACAAATAATAACAAACAAACCATTCTATATCAAATGAACTATCTACTACATGTCAAGAAATTAATTCCCCAATTATCCAAATAGCAAAAGATAAATAATGTTGATAAAAATACTAATAACCACAATAAAACTAAACACATAGATCATACCAATGAAATTGATGACATGGACCATTCCTATAAAAAATATGACATAAATAATTTCAATGATGCCAAAAATGACTATATATTTGAGAAAAACAACATTAGTGACCAATATGAGATGAATCATCTTGAATAAACTCTTTAAACAAATATGAAATAAGATCCAATGACTATGAAGAAATTTGGGACAGAAATCAAAATGATGACAATTATTACCATGATCACATCAACACAAACAAATATAATAATAAATGTGACAACACTGATGACATTAATGATATAAATGACCCAAAAAATATATGTGAAGAAATAACATTATCATTTTACACAATTTTCATGACTCTAGATTATTAATAATAAACAAAATATATGTTATGTTTAATCTAATGTATGCAAATACTTAATATTTGACTTAAATTTTTTGTTAAATTAAAATACTAAAAATTGTTCAAGAATTTTAATGAAATTATACTAGTGTTATTATTTGTTGGTCATAGGACTTATATTATCAACATATCTATTGAAAATAATTATTTATTATTATTAACTAAATAATTAAAAAATATTTTTTATAATTTTCTAGGTCAGACATGTATAATAATAATGTAATAAAATATATAGCTTTTATAAATAAATATTTTTCTATTCACATGAATAATCAATTATTTTAGAAAAAAAGTAAAATTTCATATTAGGATTTTATTGTCATGATTTAATATAATTTTAATTCCATTTTGTATATTTAAAATTCGAAAATTAGAAAATTATCTTTTAAATGAAGAAATAAAATATAAATAAATCTACTATTATTGAAAAAATGATGTTATCAAACATTAAGTTTTCAAAATATTATTTAATATCAATAAATTGTTTAAAGAATGCTAATATATTAGTTTATCTATAATAATAATATAAAATTATTAATTTTATATTAATATTATAAAGTATAAAGTATTTAAAAATAATAGTTCTTTGTAAAACATATACATTTATATTAAATAATATTTAAGAAATACGATAATAATTTATTATTTATAATGAAATATTTTAGTTTTTCCAATTCAATTATTTCAATATAAATCAATATAGATTATAAATACATCATATAATACTTAAATAATAATAATATTAATGTTTATCATATAAATATATAAATATTCAAAATATTGTAGCATTATATTATTATGCCATTATTAATATTATTGAATTATAATATTTTTAATTAACTGATAATAATATGAGATTATAGTATACTTATTTGATATATGTATTTCAAAAAACCATATTTCAAAGAACAATATATATATAATGAATATATTCTTTCTTACATATGGTTTTAAGAAACATAATTATTCCATTCACACTTCTAATATTACACTTATCAATTGAATAATTTTCATTTTATAACTCACAATATACTTTACCCCTTTCACGATGTTCTTACTCATTATGGGTTTTTATTTATCTTGGTGATCCTCGAGGGTAAAGATCATATTTTATATTTCCAATGGTTGAAGATTTTAATCATTTAATTTTATATCCTCTTTTAGTTATAGGAATTCTAAAATGATGAGATAAGGTATTGTGAGAAATTAACCATTTTCTATAATACTTTATTCCATGTGATTTTATTGTAATGTCTTAATATCAGTGTATAATGAATTTTTAGTTTAATTCCTCTATTTTATGAATTATTATATATTATATACCAATTCCATCGGCTAAATAAATAAAAAATTTATTAAAAATTATAACATATAGTTTACTGGATGGATTTTCTTCCAAAAAACATATGTCATTACATTCTCCCATATTAAAGAAATAATGTCCTCTCATTTTTAATAATCACTATAAAATAAAATAATTTATTATATGTAATGATTATCAGGACATGAGATATATAATCTATGTGATTCAAAAAAATTTGTGACATGAAATAATCGGAAGTATATATTTCTCATCATAATAGACATATATAATGATTCTCAACCATGTATTCCAAATACTACTCTACAAAAATATTTTTGGAGTTTCTAGTGTTATATCATCCACAAATATAATATTTCTATGGAAATGATAAAATTAATATGATATAAATTTTATCCAATAGAATCATATTAAATGAACATATGAATATGAAAACTCAAACCTATGAAAACATCTTTGATAACAAAAATATTACCATAAGTGACACATGCATTTCAATTATATTGAACTTGGTTCATCCAATAATTTTCATAATTGATCATAATTTTGATTAGGTAGTATTCAATAATTAATCAATAACTAATGAAATAATTTAACTATGAAAATAATGTAATGAAAAAACATGGTATGTTTATCGATCAATCACCCTGAATCGATCTGCGACATATAAGAGGTTCATTTTCAATCACCCTAGGCTGAAAAATAGTTAAAAGGTATCATAAAATTATTAGTTATAATGGTTTTAACATAAATATAAAAACAAATAAATAAAATATAAAATATTAAACTACATTAATAACAAAAAAATAAAATGATACATTCCATACGTATGCTAATCATTAACATAGAAATAATGAATGAATACATATATAAAACTTAATAAACAATAAGGGTGACACTAAAAACCCTAATGAATCTTATTACATCAATTAAACTGATGATGTTCATTACATTAATTACACTAACAAGACTGATAAAACTAATGATATAGATAAACAATACTAATGATATAGTTTTAATACGTCGAGTGATTCAGGGGGATGCTAGTGTCACGGGGGTTTCCGGGGTCACGTGCTCCTAGGGATTTGGGGATTTGTGGGGAAACATGAGTTGTGATGGTTAGTGTGGCGTGGTGAGGGGTAGAGAGGCGTGGAGAGCTTCAGGGGGTCGTTGGGGTTGCGAAGGTCTCCGAGGTACTAGAGTTTTTAGGGGTTTGCGTGTGGGTCGGGCTAGGGGGTCATGGGTGTTTTGGGGTCAATGGATTTGGGGGGGGAGGTCATTATAGTAAAAAACAAATTTTTTCAGTTTTTTATTAAAATATCCCACTTCATTAATTAAAATTTTTCATTTGTTTTATAAATTGCCGCTGAAAACAGCCGGAAAAGTGAAACAATGTTGTAGTTATTCATAATGATCAATATATATAGACTGAATTTAACATAATTTTCTATTTATGATTTAATAAAATATAATTGGTGGGTTTGGGGTCAATTTCCAGGTATTGTAAAAGTATAATCCTAGGTCTAACTTGTTGTATACCTATGGAATATGCTAAAAAGTGGTGAAGGGAAACTAAATGATCCAGTTCCAATGTATTGGATAAATCTTAGATGGAAAATACTTCATTATAAATAGTAATTTGAATCCTAACAAAAGGAATCATGGGTTTTAGGTTGAGATAATAATAGAAAATTTTTCCTAGACAAATTGAATCCAATTAGGCAATAGTTAGTCAATTTTCATATATGATATTATGGGTTGTTACAATTGATTTGTATTAAATTTTGAAAATTTTTGTTATATTCAATATATTTACCCCATTTCGATTTTATATATTGTTTATGTTCAATCGACCAATTCTATCTAATTTTTACCCTAAGCAGATTAGATAGGCATGACCGAATTGATAGCAAGAAGTGAAAAAAATGGAAAACTTATTGGAAAAACATTTAAATGACTCAAACAATATTAATACCCAATTTAAACTATATGAAAGTTATTAAAATAATAATTGTATTAGGCTTCAATGAAGAAAATAGTGGTAATAAATATTAAATGAAAATAGGATTTATATCAGAACATCATAGCATCAATGTTGAAAAATACATTTCATCAAATTTAAATATAAAAAAAATTAATATATAAAATAAAATAGTATACTGATTATAAATTAAAATAGAATAAATATGTAGAATAAATAATTAATGTAAGAATGGTGTTCTGGGAATGTGTGTGTAGTTATGGGGCTCTGAATTTAGAGATCTAGACATGTTCAATATGTGGAAATGATACATGTCATGAACATTCATTTACTATCTTCTACATCAAATAATTCTCATTGTGTAATGGAATATCACTCCACATACTTTATATCTGTACGATTCAACACATATTTTGGATCTTCATGGATATTAAATCATGGATATTTGAGGACAATAAGGATTTCAACATTTCCCATTGTGTACTATAATAAAAACTTGTATTTTGTTATATTTGGAATTCAAATCATTAAGGATGTAAAATCAAGAGACACATTTTTTATGTTTTTCACATCATGTATTTTGGATTCTCATATTGTAATTCGACTCAAAGAACCCACACTCGAGAATTACACATCATGCACATTAATTTCATTATATAGAACAAATTTTTCATCCATTTCTCAGAATTTTTTATTTGAGAACCAAATCCCCAATACCTACAAAAAACCAAAACCTTGTGAATTATTTTATGAAACATAGTATAACAATTAATACATTTATTCCAACTGTGTATTTAAATTCTCTTTATTAATAGAAAAAATTTCCAATGTAGTTTGATAAGATAATTATTTCTAAAATAACATAATTGTTTTTCTTTTTATACTAAAAAAACATTTTATTTTACAAAAGATGTATAATTTTAATGATGGAAAAAAGGATTGAAACCATATTTTTGAAAAAATTATTTATTGAATGATATCCTTAAAGAAGATAATGAAATTCCATTATAAAAATATTTTATGAATGTGACATTAGATTCAAAATACTAAATTATCTACAATTGAAAATATGGTCCTGGAATTTTAGTCAATGACAATTGGTAGGTATTGATTTCAAAAGATCAATAGTAAATACAACAACACTGCGGCCATATGATGTTTGGATTTTATTATGGATTCTCTGTTGTCATAGTTATTCAATAAACCCTTTATAATAAAGTCATTATTATTAACAGTCTAAATGTTTACTAATTAAAGTGGTTGTGGTCAGTGATGTTTCTGGAAATTGATATTAATATTTTATATGGAGTCTCCCTATGAATTTGGGAATCCTATATGAAATTTGTATATAATTTATTTCCTTATAAATGTAACTATAGGATGTTCAAAATAATGACACCCTAGTTTAATACATAATGTGTAGTTAAAAATTTATGGCGATCCTATGATTCCATAGTATTATTTCTATATATAGAGTCTTTCTAAATAATCTTTTTTTATTACATTTTAATATTTTAGTTCCAACCAATATGAAAATCCAGAATGATTCTAACTATATAAGTAGTAAAACTCATATAAATCAAAATAATTACTTGTTTATTTTACTTAATTATGTATTCATATTAAATATTCTTTCATTTCATTGAATAATTGTGATTTTTTACTATGACAAATTTATCATTGTCTTTATGAGGTGGGTAAAGTGATTTGACCTCATATATATTTTTTACTTTTATTAGAGTACTGGTCTCTAGCATGATCAGTTTTCCACAAAACTAATGCATTATATGTTCATCAAATATTAATGATCATTCTAATAGTTATCTATTATTATGAAAATTTATTGAGAAAATATATCCTAAAATGTGGTATCTGATAATATTTGTTCATTATATTGTCTAAAAACTATGTTATCATATAAAATGAATCAGATGAGGAGGTGTTTCCTATTGGAAAATTCTATCAAAGAGATTCTAGTTTCGAGATGATGAAAATATAGTATTTTATCATCCAAAAGGATCTATAACAATCCTTAAATAGTATTAAGCGGAAAAAATAGAGAAGGTGGAATATTAATAATTTCATAAAAATACCATGGCGCTATTAAAAATATATTTATCATGAAGTGATTTCATCAAAATTTGGGGGGAATAAAACTATAATTGAGGTTTTAATGGTGTAAAACGATATGTAGGAAAATGCAATGAAACCTAAAAATGTTTTTATCTTTCAAATCATCTTCATCAGATGATTATCAAAATGAATTAAAATGTAAAATAATGTGTATGACATCAATAATATCTATGTGAGTCTAAAATATGTGAAAGAAAAATTTATAGATAAATGTGTGGGTAATAAAATTGCTATCCTCACTTATCGAATCAAGGGTAACCAAGGTTACAGTTGGTTGTAACTCCATTGAAAAAAATTTGTGTTTCATGGTATCAAAATTTTGATTATGAAAGAGGATATTAAATTGGGGGTTTTCAGAGACTAGCCAAAAGTGTTTTTAATACTAATAGAGGGCATTTGTAAAAAAAAGATTCAATACTTTTTTAATGATCATTTTTATGATAAATATAGTAAGTGATGTTAGAGAAATCAATTGAAATGTGGAATACATTATTATGTTTTTTAGAAGAAAGAGAGTATCAAAATTAAATTAAAAATATCAAGGATAACACCAAAAAATTTAGAAATCAGATAAATCAAATACATTTAGTTCTTCATAAGGTAGAACAAATTTACCTATTTATGGATAATCTAGTTGAAACTTTTTAAATTGACTCAATATCTTATTTTGATTCAATTGGTGATAAATTATGCTCATTTTACCATGTATCATGCATGTTTAAGAATGATCATCATATTATTGATTGAATAATGGATGTCATTAAAAATAAAAATCTATCATCTGTAAAAAGTCAATGGGACTCCTGAAACTAATGCATTTTTTCTACATATTTTTATTATTGAAAAAATATCATTCATAATTGGAAGAATGATTATGTGTGATTTTTGAATATTTTTGAGATTGGGGTATCAATGGTAACATAAGGATCAATTTTGGTTTCACGACAGATAAAATACAGTCTCTTTTAATAAATATCCATTATGGATGGAACTATAGTATATTGTATTATAATATATATAGATCAGAAAGATTTCAATCATATGTTTGGTCAACTAATGAAGAAGAATATTATTTTTATACCTAATAAAATATAAATTAAACTTTATTATATGGTAATACAAATTTTTATATTTTCTATATTAGGAAATAAATGAGGACTACCCCATAACAAAAAGGCTAGAATAAAATGATCAGAAAATGGAAGTCTTTCATTCAAACATTTTGAGAACCACATCATTTTAGTCCTATAATGGTTCTATCAACATTTAAATAACAATAGATGATATTACAATAATTAAATTTATATAACTTCTGATGAATAAATTTAATTTCATTCAATTTTTTATCCTATGTAATGCCATATTAGAATGATAATTCGGTAAGATGATGATTTTCAGGTTTATATAAAATGGTGGTAAATACAATGGATGCATATTCTAGGATTTATATATGAATTTATTAATATTTTATAAAAATATGGTTCCAAAAAAACATTTCAGAAATAATATGTTGAAATAATGAATCATACTGTTATTGAGAATGAGCATATTATAAGTTTAACATAAGAATTCCTGATGGAATCTGGAAATAAGAACACGAAACTGTGGTATATCTTATCAATAGAAGTCTTACATTGATAGATGGTACAGAACATCATTATAAATTCTGTTCTAGAAAAAACCTAAATTTTCATCACCATTATTTATTATATAGATTATCATATCCAAAATTTAAATTCTATGGATAGAGATGAACTGGAATCAAAATCAGAATCTAGTATTTATTTTCCAATATTGTGATGAGAATTTTGGTTATCATTTAAATAAAACCATAACGATGAATAAAATCAAAGGTAGATGTGTTCTATTAAATTTTTATATTATAGATAATATATAAAAGATAACTGTGGAAGAATATGAGGGATAAAACATTGTTATATTTCTTGTTGATCAATTCAAAGTAACTAAATGTAAAAAAATCTAATAAACATCAATGTGATATTTACTAGGTTGGAACACCTATATAAATTCCCCATAATATTTTCTAGAATGTTGTAATGTGGATGATACTAAATTAGGCTAGTCATATGTTTTGGATATGGAGTCTAGGGTACATAAAATTCATACACATATTGATGGAGATGAACATATTAGTCTATTTACACTGATTCATTTGGTTATATCACCGACAATTACATGAATGGTTCAATTGTTTTTCATAGAAATGATTCCTACATTATTAATAGATTATATAGAATGAAAATATTTTGAAGGTACGTCGCTGATCAAAAACTCATAATTTTGAAAGTTGTTTATGAATGATAAGATGGGTTCATTGATATTAGAAATAAAGATTATCACTAAAAATAATGATATAAATAGACAATTGAAGAAAATACACCATTATCTTATTAAAGAATAGGCTAGTGGAATGAAAATTTATAAGGCATGGGTGGTAATGAATTTTTTCCAATAGGAGGAAGGAGTTCGTTTCATAGAAAACCTATCATTGATAGTTACTATTTGTTCGATATATATAGTTCTATTTACATTATAAATATAATATATATACATACAACATGGGGATGTTAGATCACTTTTCCATTACGGTGAGTTTATTGATAAAATTTACAAGAATAATATAGTAGGATTCATTGATGATAAATATTGGAAAGTAATAAATAAGATGATGATTTTTTTATTAAACAATGAACATTTATTTTTGAATAAAAAAATCAACTCATTTATGATAGAAGTTATTCATGAGTAGATACCACGCTTATCCATACTATTACAAAAATAAATTTTATGATATGAATTTTAATATATTAATATTATATATTAATAACATTTCACTGGATAAACTAGATGATTGGATGATTCATAAACTAATAAAATATTATCCGGAGGTTTCATGATAAATGTACTGAATAAATCTAAAATTATATTAGAGATGATGATAATGTGATAATGTAAATATATACCATTTGTGTTTTCTTATAAACATAATATCATCACAATCATAATGTTGTTTTTAATAACTAGATATAAACCAATCGCATATCCCCTTGTTGTTCAAATTCATATATAAAAATCACATTCACCATCAGTGAAAGAGGAATGATTATTCACTGAGGGAGTGAAATAGTATTCTTTTTTTAATCATAATGAAAATTATGATTAAAACCTAATTGAATATTTGTTTCAAAGTTTATATTGTATGTAAATTTATATGTATTCTAGGTATGGAATAATAGGAGGACATTAATTAGATCATTTAGTATTTAAAAGGATGGAAAATATGGATTTTTTTATTAGATACTATGTTTTTTTATATGGATTCATAAACATTGAAATTATACTTTATTTAGATAAACAGATGAGAATAATTGAATTCCTTTTTAAATATGAACGACCAACTATAAGTTGGATGTCACAAATATATAATCACATTTAATTTTTTTTAAAACAATATGACAAAGTAGCTATAATGAATACAATGAAAGAGATGGTTTAGTATAAGTAATTACAAAAGGAATATTGAATATATTAGGTGAATTTTATTATTTCTTTTGATATCTATGGTGTGAATATCTTTTATAAACATGTTTAATTCCATTAAAAAAGACCATCTTTATGAACTACACTTCAATAGAAAAATAAATGAGGAGAAGATGTTAGAGATATATAATATATCTCTTTAAACAAATATAATATAAAATATTCATAGAAACATTAGATATGAAATTTATTTTGTATAATATTTCCATAGTGGGGCATTCATGAAATGAATAGTGTGTAGGATCAGTGTATATTTTAGATGAAGGAGAAATTATTTTAGAAAATAATTTTATATAATTTTTTATTGATAAAAAATAATTTAATTTTGATATTAATGGGATATTTTTAATTGATCAAGACTATCGGATATTCAAAAAACATATATAAATTTATTTTAATTTCAGTTTATAGTGGATAGATTGGTTTAATTTGAAGAAAATAGAAGTAGGACAATTAGATGTTCATATAATTTTAATTGCTCTTAATGTCTCTAGATCTCCATGAAACTACATTAATGAATGCATCTAGGATTATTAATCTATAATATTACTGATGAAAGGGGTCTTGGAAAGTTATGTATCTAGAAATTGATATTCAAATCCCGTAAAAATGTTTTCCATAAATGTGTGAAGCTAGTGTGACATATTCTCTAATCTATGATTCTTATGAAATGAATTAGGGACTAATGGTAAATATTACTCACTATTTGGATTCATGGAAAATAGTTATATGTGAAGTGTACTTATATGATTATAGAGTGATTTTTTCATCATAATTATTATTATCAACATAAATTTTCAAAAAATTATTAGTTATTTACTATAAATGAATATAGAAATCCATTGTTAATCCCCAATGAACATAGAATAACTCATCCAAGGCATGCTATACTATTTTTTATTTACACCATATATATATATATAATATTTTATTTTTTACATTACATTTAATATTACTAGGTTTTAGGTATGCTTAATGATATGTAAAATTTGTGGGTATGGTAGGGAGAAATGACTTCCACGTTTTGGTACAATTAGTTTAATGGAATTAAAATCCTAAGGTTTGGGTCTCTGATGCATTACTATGTAATAATATACAATAGATTTAAAATCATGTTACAAATAAAATATCACTATATTAGTTGATCAATGTTCTTTATCTTAACATATTTTAATAAAATCACTTTTTTGTTAAATGGTAATTATATATGAATAAAAATTTGAATATAAATATCATAATATGTTTTTTCATAATGAGAATGAATCAGATAAAAAATAAATCTATGTGCGGTGTTTCCAGATTAGAAAATGTAAAATCATTTATCTCAATGAAATTGGAAACCTCCAATTGTTTAAAGAAATATATGGGAATGTAATTATGTTTTGGATTAATGTACATTGAAATTGAATTAATATAAATGAATTCAATGTGGAAAATATCACCACCCAAAAAAACTATACTCAATCGAAAAAAATTGATCAATAGTATCTTGTATATGGAATCACTTTGTGAGACCTATATCATGTTCAATCTACATCTAGAATGAATCCATTTGGTTTTTAAATTCATAATTGTCTTATGATACAAATTATTTGGGTGAATTATTAATTTACAGATTTTTTTTGAATGATGCATATATAAATTATGTTTTATCCACTAATATAATGACCAAAAAAACAAATTATTAATATTGACATTAATCAGGAATGATTGATTAAAAATTATAAAATGGGTGAAGATTCATATGTTTCATGTTATGATTATTATTGAAATTATGATTTAACCTTGTGATCCTTGTAGTGTGGGAATAAAATTGAAATTCATGATTATTTAAGATTTTCGTGATATTGAATTAATGTAATACATTGTTTTCTCATTTGTGAATAAGTTACAAACATTGTATTGTGAAAGCATTCATTGAATAATATGTTTATGAGACATAAAATAATTTAACCCCAATGAATTAAATATTGTTCCCTGATGACATCATTCTATGGTAATTTAGAAAACCATACCACAATATCCCCCTCAATATACAATAAATAGTTTGAAAATTTTATGTACTTTTCGAACATTTTCATAAATATATTTTTTATAAACATTGTAAAAACATATTGTAGAACGAATCACTTGATTTGATTTAACATACTAGAATAAATAATTAACTAAAATTTTTAATGATGTGATGCATGTTGAAAATAATATATGTGATAGTTTAATTTTCACATTACATAATGCAATCATAAAATAAAGGATTAAATTAAATCTAGGGTGGACTTGATTTCCCTAGGAATACATGAAATATTGGGACTAAGAAGGATCAAATGAATATATATTTCCTCATAACACCATTTTTTATTTATCAGAATGGGAAATAACATTTTAATTCTTCTTGAATGATATATATGTTCAAAATCATAAATCATCACATATGAAGAATAGAATTTCAAGACTGATTTGACGTTATAAGGACCCAAATAACATGATTATTATATATTAATTAAAGAATTATTATTATTATTTCTTCATATCATTTTACACAAAAACATTAGAAACACATTATCCATGATTTGGTATTTTCAGTTCTATATTTATTTATTTTATACACCACTGAATGTGTCAATTTATGGAAAATGAAAATTCAATCAAAATAATGGTATTAGAGATGATGTTACCATTATAATTGTTACAAATAATGGTTTATTTCATGGATTAATTGGTTATATTGATCTGGACTTGGGCTTCTTTATATTATATATGGGCATACACCATTGAAAAATATATGAATATTTTGAATAGGTAAATTAAAAATTGATGTTCTCTATAGGGTTTATTTTCATTGACATATATTATTGGGGATGTTTTCATTATTCAATATCTACAAAAAGTCTAAGAGGGTTAGTATTGGTCTTCCAAAATCAAATAATTGTAGGTGCCTTCATGGTGATGGAATTTCCAGGACATTCATTTTCAATATTACCACAACAATGTGGGAGAAAGATCAACTTTACACATTATATTATAGTTTAAAGGATATATCATAATTTGTAACCCACCAATTATTTATATAAAATTTTATTAATTTATGGGTTGAAATGTTGATATCAAATTCACATAATATCTATTTCGTAGGGCATTCTCAAGACCATTTATTATTGAAAAATCTATAGATACGAATACACATTCAAATTTAAGCCAATGGATATACAAGGGGAATAAGGGTTCTTTTATCATATTATAAATGTTATGTGATTTATAGGAATATTATATTTAGAATGGAATAAGAGAATTACCATACGAGGAATAATTATTAGTGAAACTTATTGTAGTGTTAATTTTTTTACCAATCAAGGATTGAAATCCATCATTTTTAATATTCAATACATAGAATGTATTAAAAAACTACGTGAGTTAGATTAAATAATATTCAATGTGTCAATAATTCAGTGTAAATGGATTCATAATATGATGATATTTAAAATAATTTAACTATTGTTCTTGATTGTGAATTTCTTTGAGTAATGGTACATCAACGAACCATTCATTATAGATTCACAATATATTAAAAACAATTATGTCTATAATTCTACATATATAAAGTGGTTATTATTTCTATTATTGATTCTAAAAAATCTTTGTCAAATTTAAATTCCATTAAGTTTTACCCTTTCAATGGAATGTTGTAATAATTTTTTCATTTTCCTATCAGTAAGGGTTTCTTATATTTTAGAGGGGACCATAATGAAGGTATTTGAATATATTATAGATGTGAATACCATGTCAATAATTAATTAAAAATAGATACATAAATGACTGAATGGTATTAAATGATGAATAGGGAAGGGGAGTGGTAGTAGAGCGAATGAATGGTGATGGGAGGAAAGGGTTGGTGGGACAATGTTCAAGAAAGAGATCAAGGTTTGGAGAGAAAGAGGATAATAGTTATCCCTCAATTGTTATTATTTTTATCAAGAAACTCCAAGGGTTTCAAAATATGTATTAATGAAATTTTTTGTAAATATTATTTTTTTATTTCTAAATCTACAACACATTCACAACATGTATTTAATTTAGATGATGTATATTTTTTAATATTTTTATTTATAAATAGGTAGAAATTACTCTAATTCAATTCAATCATTGATAAACCTCCAAAATTTATAATCTAACATATTTTTTCGTACCTATTTTACAGTGATTTCTAAAATTTCATGATATATACACACATCCAATTAAATATTTTAAATTAGGTAAAAAATCCCCCTTGTAGAATCATTTTAGAAACTCAAGGGTATGAAAGGTGGGACCACATTCCTCCTCTATAGTTCAGTGCTATTCCAAATCTTTTGATCCCTGTAAATATTTTCAACACAATGTATTTTATTTTTATAATCAATTATAGTTATTTGATCATCATCCATATGATAAATATTCATGGCATAGCATTCACATGAGTCTCCATATTTCATAGTTCCCTTTACCATAAAACCGAACTTCTTCATTGATGGTTTTATAAATTTAAATTACATGATCCACATCAATGAAATCCTTTCAGGTGAAAAAAATTGAATTCCAATAAAAAATTAGTGATTACCTTCTTTTTCCATATACAATAAAAGGGAATTATAAGGGAAAACAATTTATCCAACTTCCCATATGATGTCCTTGAGGAAACCCTTAATGTGATTCACTAAGAGATCAGCATGATGATGTCGAACGGGTGATGGTTTAAATTTCCCAACACCCATATTTTTTATGAAAATAATTTCTAGGATATTGATACGTATAATAATGATTCAAAATGAATTTATAAAATATTGTTTCTCTATAGTGAATGGAATTGTGAAACATAATAGGTCATTCATTTTGGTCATGATATTCCATGTAAAATGTGTAGATAAGTATTAATATATTTATAGAAAACTCATATTTCATAGATTTTCTTTTTTATGAAGATACATAGATTAAATAATCTTTCAAAGTTATGAACAAGATTGATTTATATAATAAAATTATTCTATATGTGCAGCTCCATAAACATTTCAATAAATTTATTAAATTCCCCATATTTTAGATTTTAATTTTTCATTTTTTGAAAGGGTATATATTAATATTATTATTGTTGTTCCACATATACATTATTCTTTTTATGAATTTCCATTTGTAACGATTTTTCAGTTGATTATGTCTCCTAGGAACAATCTTAACATGGATTTTTAGATTATTTTAATGACATTTTCTCATCATTATATGTCTAATGAATGTAAAAGATCATTAAACACCTAAGAAATATATAACTTCCCTACCCACTTGAATGATTCTTTATGTTAATTGTAAATTTCAAATAAATCTATTCAATATTGTCGTAGAAATATTATAAGTATGATTTTGATAGTTTTGAAAATCCACCCATTCATTCTTCTTTTTTGTATCTTAGGTTTTCAATCATTAATATGATTTTGTTATGTTTTTTTGATAAGGTGTTAATAATTGTACTAAAGGTATTGAGATTGTTACATTTTCCTTAACAGAGCTTGTCGAATCTATGGGTATTGATTTGGGCTAATCTTTTAATCCCTCCAAATAGGGAACTTGAATTGTTGTTGTGTTCGAGGATATAGAACATGAGGTGTGTACTCAAGTGTCCCTTAATTCGTTGGTGGTGGATATACAAATTTTTATGACATTAACCTTGATATGTTTTTTGTACCTACTTATATAGACTTTTCCAGTTTTATTTTGTATGGTATTCTTTTTTTAGTTGGTATAACTGATTTCATTTCCTTTAATTAATGAATTAAAATCCTGAATATGGGGTTACATTATTCTTCTCCTATAGTTCTGATAAGTGTGCATGAATAATCATAACCCCCATGATTGATTCTTCCGGATAGGGGTAGTAGGGTTTTGTTGAAGTGGGTAACTGGATATATTCCATCTTGTTAGTATGGGCTTCTACATGGAATGTCATGATTATAGTCGTCGGCACATGACTGATTCCACAATGAGGCAATACTTTTAATTTTTTACATAGAATAATATTGTGTGAAATTTCATATAATATTTCTCTTATATCTTTAAGAGTATTTATAATTATCCCAAATTTAGTGGTGGAATCCAAAATAGTGAGGGTGATAGGTTGGAGTCGTTGATTGATGGTTTTTGATTAAATCCACACACCGAGTCAATGATGAGGGAAATTTTGGGCCAGCTCTATAATTCAATCTTAGGAATCCCATGAAGATTATATATCTACCATGTTAAATTTTTTAATGTTATTTCATATATTCTAGGTTCATATCAGTGTAAATTACATATCAATGAATTTCTTTGGTAGGTCTTCCAATGTTGTGATGCACAGGGGAACTTGTTTATTACCAAATACTGGTCTCTTTAACACTTGGATAATGTAAAATATCACTGTATAATGGAATAAAATGACATTATCCTATTATGAATGGTATAAAAAACCTCATGATTTTTAGAATAATGATAATGGGGGTCTTCACTATTATTTCAACTAACATCACTAATGTTATGAAACATATGAATGAGTCAAAGTTTCATTTTTTATGTGTTCTATGGAATAGGGAAAGTCAATGAATGGTGGATCAATAACAATTGACAGAAAGTAGTAATCCACTATGGTTCACTCTTGCAGTGTTGGTTATCACTATAATATTAAGGTGGAGCATATTAGAGGTTCTGTTGTTGTGGTGGTGTAATATTGTTGTAATTGTTCATTTTGCAGTGGAGGCCTGTTGTTATTTATCAATGAATCCTGGGATCAAACCGAATAATTTGTTGAGAATAAATGATAATTGAGTGGGTTAGAGGGCCCTAATTCATGATTGGATGAGAAGAAGTTCACACAGAATCATTTCCAATTTAAATAAATGTAAAATAAATAGAGGGAAAAAAGAAGAAACATGAATAGGTGTGCTAAGAAAAGAATCATCAGAAGGACCCCATGTCTAGCAACATATTCCCCTTAAAACTGCAAATAATAACGATGCATCGATAATTGATCATTAATTACTTCTGGAATTAAATATATTATAAATTTATATCCCAAACAATACATTCCAACTATGGAATAGTAAATTATAATCTGAAGTAGATAACATCGAGTAATCATATCAGATAAGATACCAAGAGATAAGAACCTATCCCTAAGTATTCACTATATGAAAATCACCACATAGCGGAGTTTGTTTTGGATATTGTGGAAGTTTAAAAATTCGTAATATGTTGCGGTTGTGGTTTTAATAAACCACCCCAAAATTGTGTGTCAGAATACAATATGCGGCAGTTTCTTCAATTTAGAAATTTTTTTTGGTACCTATCATAGTGAACACATTTATCGACGGTTTTTTTTGTTTTTAAAGGGGTTTCCGGGTAGAATTTTTTCCCACAGCAGATTAAACCACCGCTAAAAAATAATTTCATTTTCACCGCGAGTTCTGCATCTAAAACCATGACATCCCCAGGGAAATGATAACAGAAGATGAAAAATGTGTAGCAGTGTTTAAAGCCTCTTCTAATGTTATGTATTTATCTATGGTTTTAACATCCTACAGCTTTAAAATACGAAATAATTGTGGTGGTTTTAACCACCACCGAATTTGATCCATTTACAAATATCCAATTTAAATCATCGCTAAAACTAGATTACAAAAAACGCAGATGATTCTGTAGCCCCAAAACTAGTGTCTTTAAAAAAATTCCAATTTCACAAGAACATCATCCTACAGCAAAAGAATACAAGGAAGCCAACATTTTCATGAGAAAAATCATTTTCAAATACACACACACTTGTCTGAGTATCACTAATTACGTGGTATAATAATCATTCAACATATCCCATCCATGTGTTCCCCCTTAAGAACTACAGTTACTCGTATAATGCTATGTAACCTGAATAGTATAATCATCCATGATATAACATGAATCACCCATGATGTACATTGTATCAAAATTCTATGAGTCCATCCTTAGTATTCATTAAACATGAAAACAAGTGTCTTTCAATGTGTAAATAATAAACTAATATTCTTTATGTTTTAAATACTAATGATTTCATGGGTAGAACCATTCTATCTTATAAATCAAGTAGATTTAATGTGGTTCACACCCACAATCCATTTCAATTAAATAGTCATAATAGTCTTGTATTAATCACACCATAACTCATACCATTTCATTTAGTTAAATAGGTAGTCCATTACATAATATAATGTTTCTATGAAATGAAAAAAGTAATAGGTCCATGTGGACTACACATGGAAGTTAACAATATACATGCAAAGGTATCTGGTAGGCCATGGTATCATGCATTCTATATGAGAACATATAGTTCTCTCAATAAGACTAAGTCTCGTCCAAACTAAAATAGGGTTTGGATACTAAGGAATACATAGGGGTTGTCATGTCCTCCCACAATTCTTTTGAACAACACATGGATAATTTAGAAAATAATACACATAAAAGGGGGTTTTATTTGAAAAAAAATAATTATATTAATTCATTCAAGGATTACACTGTTATGTCTGGTTAAAATTTAAGGTTCATGGTCCTTAACATTGCCAATTTAATAAAAAATGGATATTAATCCTGATGAACTATGTTCAAAAAATTAAATAACAAATTCACAAGATGATGCATGGATGTCCTACTAGAAATCATACTAATCCAATTTTTAAAAAATCATGTCATAGAAATTCTATATAACACCTACCAATTCTCATGGATGAACAACATGACCAATATCAAGGCATGCTTCTATCAATATCGAGAGAAATTATGGAAACACATGAATACCCTAATAATATGGTGAATTTAATTTCACCAAAATAATGCATCTAAAGAGGTGATAAATTTATAATGAAGGGAGGAAGATTCCAAGACTCATTGAGTGATATAAAACTCACTTGATAGAGGTTGGATTCAACACCAGATAATGTGGATCAATCCAACACATTGAGAGGATAGGATTGGAGGATCATGGGCGGGGGTCCCCTTGGGTTTTGTGGATCGAAATAAAAATGATAATGTGAGTGAGAGAATAATTTAATGAGTCGCCTTAATGTGAAAAAGTAATTTTAATAGGTATTAAAAATTATTAATTGGACTCAAACACTAATTCAATCCCCCTATTAGTATTGATCATATCCCTCCTTGTATTGTATAAATTGGTATTTTAGTGTATGTTCATATCATATTGGGTTATCTATAGGATGTTTTTCATCTTTTTAATGTTTTTTGTTTCCTTAATTATTTATGATGAATTATATTTTTACATAAAAATGATTTTACTTTGATCAGAATTCAATTTCATCCATAACATTTATAAATAAGAAAAATAAAGAGAACAAGAAAACTAAAAATATGTCCCTATGGTGTAATAAAGTTATTTGTCTATAATATAATGATTAATTTTTTATATCTAGTTTATAAAGAGAAGTGATGGTGGTTTATTCTACTTTTACTGATGTGTAAAATCCCTCTACCTTAATAGGATCCAGACACTAAATTGTTCAAAAGATATTTCTATATTCTTATAAAAACTATTTTGATTAAGAGGAAAGCATACGTGGAAGGGATCACATGCCAAATATAAAACATGAGAAAATAATACTATATATCTTGAAAAAAGAAGGGATATTCACTAAAAACATGTTCAAGGGAGTTACAAATCTGGATAATCCGATGAAAATCAACAACATGGTTGATCATTCAACCTTGGGTAAGAAACCTAATAAATTTAGGAATAATGCATTATAAAAAATGATTCATCACAATAAAGAAACATAGAATATTACATTTGGTACTTCCATGAAGGCTGTAAATATACTTGAATAAATTTTAATTATTTTAGAAATAACACTAAAAACCTCCTCCTAGTCCTCTACACCATCGATATAACAACCTAGAAATTTTTACACATTATTATATGATTCCAAAATTGAAATATTCATTAATAAGTCATAAATATTGTAAATTCCTAGTGTATTAGGAAGAATGGGTTCATAATACATAAAATAAAACATGAGAAATCAAGAAAATGATAGGTCAGGAAAATTGTTGGTGGAATCATTGTGCCACATATGATAAATATACAAACTGACTGTTACCATAATTATCCAACATATCAACAAAACAACTAATCACCATCCAATGATGAACACAACTCGTCACCCTCTCCACATCCATCTCTACTTCCTACTACCACCTTTAAGAACATTATATTGAAAATTATATACTATTGTATATTTATATTTAATGATAAAACATACTAATGTTTGAAAAAAATGATTTTGAATTTTTGTGATTTAACTACTCACAATCAATCAATGTAATACCATCGGGGGTAGATCCCATCATCTTGTGATATAAATCAGTCAAAGAATTCTACAATGTGAATTTTTGAGTCCCCTGTTATTGAACAATGTTTCTTAGTGAAAAATCACTCTATGAGTATCTCTGGGTATTGACTGACAGAAAACATGAGTATATACAGCTACAATACCATGTGTCCTACCAAAGAGCTCAGATTATATGGGTCCCAAACACGTCACACACACTCTAACAGAATGCTATTTTCTAAATACATTAGAAACTAGGCCATCTTGGCAGACTAAGTAGGACTGCGTAGGATTTACATCCCATAATTTATTAATTTCTACCTAAAAATAAATTATCAGTCATATTAGAAGAAATATATTTTAACATAGTGACAACATATAATAAGATATTATATTGAAAAATGATTTCATATCCCATCTTCTTTGGCATTTTCGTTAACAAAAATTCCATCATATTGATTGTGAATATTCGACCACACTTTTGTTCAGGATGATTGGTTCCCTAAACTCTTTGACTACATTTATAAAATGACCAAAAACAATTTAATATATTAAAATGAAAATATTTTCTTATAAATATTTAAACTAATGAAAATATTACTACAGTCAATCAACTTCTATAAAATCTCTTTGACCATGTAGTGTGATGGAAGAATTTTTTAACTCGGCTTGATGCATTCTACCTTGAATGGTCTTGAAATAAATAAAATAAAATTTAATATTAATGTATTAAATGCCATCTACTCTTTTTATACATGTATAAAACAAATGTGATTAACATAATAATATATATTAAAATACCATTAGCTTCTCTTCATGATGTCTGTCAATAAAAACATTACACTGCTACTTGGGCAGCCCATCGGGTAGCTTTTCATAAATTTGGTTGGAAGCCAACGAAGTATCATAGACACTGCTCCACTGTCTCTATTTATGGTATTTCTATTTCTTTCCCATATTTCTTCAATATCCACATTCATGATATAAAATTAGAAAATGTAAAGTGGAAAAACATCATGTTAATAGAAATTCATTTTGAAAATATTATAATTTAATAACACAACATTAAATTACATAATAATGTATAAAAATTACATTTATTTGGGAATAAAAAACATCATTTTCCATCTTAATTTAATATTCCTATAATCAACAAACAAAATTGGAAGAGAAACCAGTTCGGTGACTAGCTGGCCTATAATATTGCCATGTAATTCTATTGCGTCATCCATAGCGTCCCATATGAATAAAATGGGATAACTATATTATCTCTGATCATATTATATACATCTAAAATATTTATATTTTTATCCATACATTAATTGTTTCCATATTTAATGAACAAACAGTTAGTATAAAAAAATTATAACATTTTTTTAGAATTAAAATTTATATCTTTAAAATCACCCTACTATATCCTTGTGAATAACTAGAAGTGGCGCACCGCTCTGTTACTGTTGAAGATCCAAAAAGGACGATGAAACTAATGAGTTTTTGAAGGGACACTCAAAAAGGTTTTGAGAGATGGTGGAGGGGTAGATGGTGTAGGGTGGAAAGAAAATGATGGATCAGATTCCATAAAAAGGGGGAAACAAATCTTCATCTATCGCAATGGTCAATGAAAAAATATTACTTTTCCTCCTTGGCATTCCTATCATTTAATCAAAATAAATTAGGTGTACAATAGATATTTAAAAATATTTATGAAGAAAAAAAATTAAAAATGATAACATATGAACAATACTATTAAACAAGATATACATAACAATGATAATGAATGATTGCACAATTGAAATAAGTAGTTGCTAAATGAATTCATAATTGTACAAAAAATAATTTTCACCTTCAATAAAATCGGTTCCCTAGTCCATTACATCGTCTACTTCAACCATCCTTTCTAGACTAATATTTTCAATATCATGATGGACGAATTTGACTTCTTTATTCAGTAGATGAGATTCAATGTCAAAGGTAATATCCTATACTTCATCACTTATATCATTCAAATCTCTCTGTTTTACATGAGAAAATACACTTCAAACTCCACACAAAACATCATTCACATAATATAGCATTTTCACTTTCAATGATTAGATATATGGATCATTCAGTTCACGATCACCAACGTCCATCAAGTGAGCGAATTTCACAGAATTAAATTTCAAGGAATCTCTTCTAACAACTATGATAATGTCTACCAAATTTTATTTGAATAATACAATTGAAAAATGAATGCAGTAGATTAATTTAAAAATATCAGCCAAATATCCATAATATCCCACTTCAAAAAATATAAGTATACCACTATTATATGATTTCAAAACCTCTTCATGATCGACTGTACAAAATCTAAACCCATTCACGCTATAAGCATCGAACATTCTAACTTGTTTTAGAGGAACTCGATCAAGAAACATCAAATCTTATGAAAACTATGCTCGAGTATCATAATTCTTGATCTACAAAAATTTACATTATTATATTTACAAAATATATATGTCATCCTAATATCTATATTTATTGAAATATTTATGAACATATGCATCATGGAAACCATTCTACAAGCTCTTTATTAACATATTCCACCATATCTTTATCATTTCTGGTTCACCCACTCATTCATCTCATTGTTTGTTTCATCAACTATTCAATAAATGGATCTAAAATTTCACTATTTCGTAGCACATAACTAAGTGCCTCTAATAATTTTATTTCTATCAGTGTAACATTTGAGGTCCTCCAAACTGATCATCCAATATTAGGGAATATTTTTTATTTCCCTTGTATTTGAGATTGAATCGATGTGTCATTAACACATCCAACTAAATTAAATCTTTTCTCAATATCATCCATGTATATAGAACAAAATGTAAGACACTCCTATGCCAAATAGCAGTCAGAATTATAGCCTTCAGGTTGAGATTTACTTCTCATGTGTGATTTCAAATTCCCAAGATAACTTTGAAACAAAATAAAAAAAAGTATGTATATAATTAAGTGCCAATAATATTTCACATAACTCAAAAAAAATATAAATAAAGTACATCTCAATAAGATAAATCCATCAATAATGTACGAGGCATCCTAATTTATCTTTCTCAGACAAATGCATAGTTAAATGCATCGTGATTGAAAAAATGACCGTGAAAAGATCATATCCAACCCAAAAAGTGGCAACAGAAACCTCTCCTTAATTTTGTAAAGCTCAAATAGATATAGAGATTTATCACATTGTTTCCTAAAAAATGTATTGAATTGAAGTACAAAAGTAGTATCTTTTTTAATTAATAATGTACATAATTCCAATGGTAGTAACTGCTATAATAAAATATTTGAAACACGTATTTTCAATCCATGTTACCTACGATTCATAATGTAAACACACCTTGAGATGTCAGTTGAATACCCATAAGATACCTTCAAATGCTTTAAAATTCAATGGAATGTATCTTTATACATATTTTCCATTGCAAAAAATTTCACAGCATACTTTTCATTATTATCAGGTTAGAGATCACATTTTCTATTAATTACTTTTAAGTATTTCCAAATATTGAAATGATCCTTCAACATTACATTCTCATTAAGCAATGTGGATATTAAATTTTCATGTAAATTCTTTTAAATATGTATCATATCAAGATTATTCTGTAAATAATGAAATTCCAAAAATTGAAGATTTAATAATAAAATTTAATCCATTGTCACGTTCAGATTTTACTTGATGATGCAATTTGAACTTTTTTCCCACTATCATTCAATTGATGAACCATATCAAATTCTATTGAATCATTTCCATGATGTGCTAATATTTTAGAACCATTTAACAAATTGGAATGTGGTCTATGATCAATTTACCCATTAAATTTTGTTATGTTTCACCAAAATATATGAGATTCATCGAGATATATTATATGGAATAAGAGGCACAATTTTCTATGATGAGGTAGCCATTTCGGTTTAAATTCAATGTTTCAAATCGGACTATGCAGACCTGTGTGTGTATTCCAACCAGATAACTTCCCATGTCCAAAGAAGTCACTAATGGTCCACATTAATGGAACATGCATTCTGAACATTTTTTAAAAGAAACATCATATGTCTCAACACAATTGCTCCATAACATGTGTAATTCTCAATTAAATCCTGATTGTATACATCAATATCATTTCCCAGAATTTTTTTAGGAATAATCATCAAAATTGTAAAATAATTTTGTTACATACTCATCCATGGAGGCAGATTATAAGGGATAAAAAAACTAGCCGAATTTTTATAACTGGTACTTAAATTTCAAAGTGGATAGAATCCATTGACACCCAATCCCAATCAAACATTCCTAAGATCAGTTGAGAAAATTAGATGTAATAAATCAGATTTCTTCCATTATTTTTATTCTAGTTTATGTCACATTATCCTATCATTGTTATTATCTATAGAATTTTATATCATGTGTTCAATAATTTTTATGACATGAATAATATTTGTAATCAAGTATTTAAAGTAAAGTTATGAAAAACCATTGCATGTGTGTTCCTTTTATTCCTATTCATGGTATTATATTGATTTATACATCCAACAACACCCATTGAATTCCATCTAGAAGATGAAATTGTTCTGCAATCCTATCTACTTGAATTCTCTAGTAAATAAAGTAGAAAAACATTGGGGCACAAATGTATTTGATTTTAATTCATACTAATCAAGTTAATATCTTTTTTCATATCATAAAAAATCTTGGGGATGCTTGCCTTGGGAAATTAATCATTTAACAATTCCAATATTATGTGAATCGTTTTATTTATAATTCCACATAGACATTTGATATGGAACAACTTTAGCATAATAAGCAGTTTTGAATATTTAAATCATCTACTATAAAACCCTTGATTTCCATCATCAACAAAACAAGGAATGGAATTTTCCTCAGTGATTTTTTCACTTACATAAGTCACCATATAATAAAGATGAGGATCTAGTGATATGCTAAAATCATGATCTGGTTGTCCTATAGTCTCAAAATAATCACTTATCAGGTTGTTATTTATAGCACCCTCATCTGGTTGTTCGGATATGTTTTGATGTTTATTATGGGGTCTTGAAATGTTGAATGAATCATTTTAAGTATTTCAATTATATTTCCATTATTGGTTAATTTGGGAGCTCAGTCAGTGGATTAAATTCAGTGTTCAACATTTCCATAATGTTCAATTCTCTATGCCATATCCAACACAAATATTGATCATGGAATTTATTAAATATTAATTATTCAAAAAATTTATCTCCCTTCAATCATATTTAAAATTTAGATTTAGGACATGTAAACCATATTATCCCATAAATAGATCAATTATAAATTGAAAAATCTATAAATTAATCCAAACCCATTGCATACTAGGGTGTGTTCCTCAGTAATGTGATCCGACTTTTATCTATATAGATCACAATGTACCTACACAATGTTGAATTTTTTTAATAACATAACTATTATTAAATATGGAATTATAATCATATACAATAGCTAAAAATATGTATAAATATATAAAATAAGGATTCCCAATATAAATACATTTGGTAAATAATGAACCCACCCACTAGAAAAACAAAGCATGGAAATTTAAAATATCCATAAAAGAATATACAAATAATAACAAACAAACCATTCTATATCAAATGAACTATCTACTACATGTCAAGAAATTAATTCCCCAATTATCCAAATAACAAAAGATAAATAATGTTGATAAAAATACTAATAACCACAATAAAACTAAACACATAGATCATACCAATGAAATTGATGACATGGACCATTCCTATAAAAAATATGACATAAATAATTTCAATGATGCCAAAAATGACTATATATTTGAGAAAAACAACATTAGTGACCAATATGAGATGAATCATATTGAATAAACTCTTTAAACAAATATGAAATAAGATCCAATGACTATGAAGAAATTTGGGACAGAAATCAAAATGATGAAACTTATTACCATGATCACATCAACACAAACAAATATAATAATAAATGTGACAACACTGATGACATTAATGATATAAATGACCCAAAAAATATATGTGAAGAAATAACATTATCATTTTACATAATTTTCATGACTCTAGATTATTAATAATAAACAAAATATATGTTATGTTTAATCTAATGTATGCAAATACTTAATATTTGACTTAAATTTTTTGTTAAATTAAAATACTAAAAATTGTTCAAGAATTTTAATGAAATTATACTAGTGTTATTATTTGTTGGTCATAGGACTTATATGATCAACATATCTATTGAAAATAATTATTTATTATTATTAACTAAATAATTAAAAAATATTTTTTATAATTTTCTAGGTCAGACATGTATAATAATAATGTAATAAAATATATAGCTTTTATAAATAAATATTTTTCTATTCACATGAATAATCAATTATTTTAGAAAAAAAGTAAAATTTCATATTAGGATTTTATTGTCATGATTTAATATAATTTTAATTCCATTTTGTATATTTAAAATTCGAAAATTAAAAAATTATCTTTTAAATGAAGAAATAAAATATAAATAAATCTACTATTATTGGAAAAATGATGTTATCAAACATTATGTTTTCAAAATATTATTTAATATCAATAAATTGTTTAAAGAATGCTAATATATTAGTTTATCTATAATAATAATATAAAATTATTTATTTTATATTAATATTATAAAGTATAAAGTATTTAAAAATAATAGTTCTTTGTAAAACATATACATTTATATTAAATAATATTTAAGAAATACGATAATAATTTATTATTTATAATGAAATATTTTAGTTTTTCCAATTCAATTATTTCAATATAAATCAATATAGATTATAAATACATCATATAATACTTAAATAATAATAATATTAATGTTTATCATATAAATATATAAATATTCATAATATTGTAGCATTATATTATTATGCCATTATTAATATTATTGAATCATAATATTTTTAATTAACTGATAATAATATGAGATTATAGTATACTTATTTGATATATGTATTTCAAAAAACCATATTTCAAAGAACAATATATATATAATGAATATATTCTTTCTTACATATGGTTTTAAGAAACATAATTATTCCATTCACACTTCTAATATTACACTTATCAATTGAATAATTTTCATTTTATAACTCACAATATACTTTACCCCTTTCACGATGTTCTTACTCATTATGGGTTTTTATTTATCTTGGTGATCCTCGAGGGTAAAGATCATATTGTATATTTCCAATGGTTGAAGATTTTAATCATTTAATTTTATATCTTCTTTTAGTTATAGGAATTCTAAAATGATGAGATAAGGTATTGTGAGAAATTAACCATTTTCTATAATACTTTTTTCCATGTGATTTTATGGTAATGTCTTAATATCAGTGTATAATGAATTTTTAGTTTACTTCCTCTATTTTATGAATTATTATATATTATATACCAATTCCATCAGCTAAATAAATAAAAAATTTATTAAAAATTATAACATATAGTTTACTGGATGGATTTTCTTCCAAAAAACATATGTCATTACATTCTCCCATATTAAAGAAATAATGTCCTCTCATTTTTAATAATCACTATAAAATAAAATAATTTATTATATGTAATGATTATCAGGACATGAGATATATAATCTATGTGATTCAAAAAAATTTGTGACATGAAATAATCAGAAGTATATATTTCTCATCATAATAGACATATATAATGATTCTCAACCATGTATTCCAAATACTACTCTACAAAAATATTTTTGGAGTTTCTAGTGTTATATCATCCACAAATATAATATTTCTATGGAAATGATAAAATTAATATGATATAAATTTTATACAATAGAATCATATTAAATGAACATATGAATATGAAAACTCAAACCTATGAAAACATCTTTGATAACAAAAATATTACCATAAGTGACACATGCATTTCAATTATATTGAACTTGGTTCATCCAATAATTTTCATAATTGATCATAATTTTGATTATGTAGTATTCAATAATTAATCAATAACTAATGAAATAATTTAACTATGAAAATAATGTAATGAAAAAACATGGTATGTTTATCGATCAATCACCCTAAATCGATCTTCGACATATAAGAGGTTCATTTTCAATCACCCTAGGCTGAAAAATAGTTAAAAGGTATCATAAAATTATTAGTTATAATGGTTTTAACATAAATATAAAAACAATTAAATAAAATATAAAAGATTAAACTACATTAATAACAAAAAAATAAAATGATACATTCCATACGTATGCTAATCATTAACATAGAAATAATGAATGAATACATATATAAAACTTAATAAACAATAAGGGTGACACTAAAAACCCTAATGAATCTTATTACATCAATTAAACTGATGATGTTCATTACATTAATTACACTAACAAGACTGACAAAACTAATGATATAGATAAACAATACTAATGATATAGTTTTAATACGTCGAGTGATTCAGGGGGATGCTAGTGTCACGGGGGTTTCCTGGGTCACGTGCTCCTAGGGATTTGGGGATTTGTGGGGAAACATGAGTTGTGATGGTTAGTGTGGCGTGGTGAGGGGTAGAGAGGCGTGGAGAGCTTCAGGGGGTCGTTGGGGTTGCGAAGGTCTCCGAGGTACTAAAGTTTTTAGGGGTTTGCGTGTGGGTCGGGCTAGGGGGTCATGGGTGTTTGGGGGTCAATGGATTTGGGGGGGGAGGTCATTATAGTAAAAAACAAATTTTTTCAGTTTTTTATTAAAATATCCCACTTCATTAATTAAAATTTTTCATTTGTTTTATAAATTGCCGCTGAAAATAGCCGGAAAAGTGAAACAATGTTGTAGTTATTCATAATGATCAATATATATAGACTGAATTTAACATAATTTTCTATTTATGATTTAATAAAATATAATTGGTGGGTTTGGGGTCAATTTCCAGGTATTGTAAAAGTATAATCCTAGGTCTAACTTGTTGTATACCTATGGAATATGCTAAAAAGTGGTGAAGGGAAACTAAATGATCCAGTTCCAATGTATTGGATAAATCTTAGATGGAAAATACTTCATTATAAATAGTAATTTGAATCCTAACAAAAGGAATCATGGGTTTTAGGTTGAGATAATAATAGAAAATTTTTCCTAGACAAATTGAATCCAATTAGGCAATAGTTAGTCAATTTTCATATATGATATTATGGGTTGTTACAATTGATTTGTATTAAATTTTGAAAATTTTTGTTATATTCAATATATTTACCCCATTTCGATTTTATATATTGTTTATGTTCAATCGACCCATTCTATCTAATTTTTACCCTAAGCAGATTAGATAGGCATGACCGAATTGATAGCAAGAAGTGAAAAAAATGGAAAACTTATTGGAAAAACATTTAAATGACTCAAACAATATTAATACCCAATTTAAACTATATGAAATTTATTAAAATAATAATTGTATTAGGCTTCAATGAAGAAAATAGTGGTAATAAATATTAAATGAAAATAGGATTTATATCAGAACATCATAGCATCAATGTTGAAAAATACATTTCATCAAATTTAAATATAAAAAAAATTAATATATAAAATAAAATAGTATACTGATTATAAATTAAAATAGAATAAATATGTAGAATATATAATTAATGTAAGAATGGTGTTCTGGGAATGTGTGTGTAGTTATGGGGCTCTGAATTTAGAGATCTAGACATGTTCAATATGTGGAAATGATTCATGTCATGAACATTCATTTACTATCTTCTACATCAAATAATTCTCATTGTGTAATGGAATATCACTCCACATACTTTATATCTGTACGATTCAACACATATTTTGGATCTTCATGGATATTAAATCATGGATATTTGAGGACAATAAGGATTTCAACATTTCCCATTGTGTACTATAATAAAAACTTGTATTTTGTTATATTTGGAATTCAAATCATTAAGGATGTAAAATCAAGAGACACATTTTTTATGTTTTTCACATCATGTATTTTGGATTCTCATATTGTAATTCGACTCAAAGAACCCACACTCGAGAATTACACATCATGCACATTAATTTCATTATATAGAACAAATTTTTCATCCATTTCTCAGAAATTTTTATTTGAGAACCGAATCCCCAATACCTACAAAAAACCAAAACCTTGTGAATTATTTTATGAAACATAGTAAAACAATTAATACATTTATTCCAACTGTGTATTTAAATTCTCTTTATTAATAGAAAAACTTTCCAATGTAGTTTGATAAGAAAATTATTTCTAAAATAACATAATTGTTTTTCTTTTTATACTAAAAAAACATTTTATTTTACAAAAGATGTATAATTTGAATGATGGAAAAAAGGAGTGAAACCATATTTTTGAAAAAATTATTTATTGAATGATATCCTTAAAGAAGATAATGAAATTCCATTATAAAAATATTTTATGAATGTGACATTAGATTCAAAATACTAAATTATCTACAATTGAAAATATGGTCCTGGAATTTTAGTCAATGACAATTGGTAGGTATTGATTTCAAAAGATCAATAGTAAATACAACAACACTGCGGCCATATGATGTTTGGATTTTATGATGGATTCTCTGCTGTCATAGTTATTCAATAAACCCTTTATAATAAAGTCATTATTATTAACAGTCTAAATGTTTACTAATTAAAGTGGTTGTGGTCAGTGATGTTTCTGGAAATTGATATTAATATTTTATATGGAGTCTCCCTATGAATTTGGGAATCCTATATGAAATTTGTATATAATTTATTTCCTTATAAATGTAACTATAGGATGTTCAAAATAATGACACCCTAGTTTAATACATAATGTGTAGTTAAAAATTTATGGCGATCCTATGATTCCATAGTATTATTTCTATATATAGAGTCTTTCTAACTAATCTTTTTTTATTACATTTTAATATTTTAGTTCCAACCAATATGAAAATCCATAATGATTCTAACTATATAAGTAGTAAAACTCATATAAATCAAAATAATTACTTGTTTATTTTACTTAATTATGTATTCATATTAAATATTCTTTCATTTCATTGAATAATTGTGATTTTTTACTATGACAAATTTATCATTGTCTTTATGAGGTGGGTAAAGTGATTTGACCTCATATATATTTTTTACTTTTATTAGAGTACTGGTCTCTAGCATGATCAGTTTTCCACAAAACTAATGCATTATATGTTCATCAAATATTAATGATCATTCTAATAGTTATCTATTATTATGAAAATTTATTAAGAAAATATATCCTAAAATGTGGTATCTGATAATATTTGTTCATTATATTGTCTAAAAACTATGTTATCATATAAAATGATTCAGATGAGGAGGTGTTTCCTATTGGAAAATTCTATCAAAGAGATTCTAGTTTCGAGATGATGAAAATATAGTATTTTATCATCCAAAAGGATCTATAACAATCCTTAAATAGTATTAAGCGGAAAAAATAGAGAAGGTGGAATATCAATAATTTCATAAAAATACCATGGCACTATTAAAAATATATTTATCATGAAGTGATTTCATCAAAATTTGGGGGGAATAAAACTATAATTGAGGTTTTAATGGTGTAAAACGATATGTAGGAAAATGCAATGAAACCTAAAAATGTTTTTATCTTTCAAATCATCTTCATCATATGATTATCAAAATGAATTAAAATGTAAAATAATGTGTATGACATCAATAATATCTATGTGAGTCTAAAATATGTGAAAGAAAAATTTATAGATAAATGTGTGGGTAATAATATTGCTATCCTCACTTATCGAATCAAGGGTAACCAAGGTTACAGTTGGTTGTAACTCCATTGAAAAAAATTTGTGTTTCATGGTATCAAAATTTTGATTATGAAAGAGGATATTAAATTGGGGGTTTTCAGAGACTAGCCAAAAGTGTTTTTAATACTAATAGAGGGCATTTGTAAAAAAAAAAGATTCAATACTTTTTTAATGATCATTTTTATGATAAATATAGTAAGTGATGTTAGAGAAATCAATTGAAATGTGGAATACATTATGATGTTTTTTAGAAGAAAGAGAGTATCAAAATTAAATTAAAAATATCAAGGATAACACCAAAAAATTTAAAAATCAGATAAATCAAATACATTTAGTTCTTCATAAGGTAGAACAAATTTATCTATTTATGGATAATCTAGTTGAAACTTTTTAAATTGACTCAATATCTTATTTTGATTCAATTGGTGATAAATTATGCTCATTTTACCATGTATCATGAATGTTTAAGAATGATCATCATATTATTGATTGAATAATGGATGTCATTAAAAAATAAAAATCTATCATCTGTAAAAAGTCAATGGGACTCCTGAAACTAATGCATTTTTTCTACATATTTTTATTATTGAAAAAATATCATTCATAATTGGAAGAATGATTATGTGTGATTTTTGAATATTTTTGAGATTTGGGTATCAATGGTAACATAAGGATCAATTTTGGTTTCACGACAGATAAAATACAGTCTCTTATAATAAATATCCATTATGGATGGAACTATAGTATATTGTATTATAATAAATATAGATCAGAAAGATTTCAATCATATGTTTGGTCAACTAATGAAGAAGAATATTATTTTTATACCTAATAAAATATAAATTAAACTTTATTATATGGTAATACAAATTTTTATATTTTCTATATTAGGAAATAAATGAGGACTACCCCATAACAAAAAGGCTAGAATAAAATGATCAGAAATTGGAAGTCTTTCATTCAAACATTTTGAGAACCACATCATTTTAGTCCTATAATGGTTCTATCAACATTTAAATAACAATAGATGATATTACAATAATTAAATTTATATAACTTCTGATGAATAAATTTAATTTCATTCAATTTTTTATCCTATGTAATGCCATATTAGAATGATAATTCGGTAAGATGATGATTTTCAGGTTTATATAAAATGGTGGTAAATACAATGGATACATATTCTAGGATTTATATATGAATTTATGAATATTTTATAAAAATATGGTTCCAAAAAAACATTTCAGAAATAATATGTTGAAATAATGAATCATACTGTTATTGAGAATGAGCATATTATAAGTTTAACATAAGAATTCCTGATGGAATCTGGAAATAAGAACACGACACTGTGGTATATCTTATCAATAGAAGTCTTACATTGATAGATGGTACAGAACATCATTATAAATTCTGTTCTAGAAAAAACCTAAATTTTCATCACCATTATTTATTATATAGATTATCATATCCAAAATTTAAATTCTATGGATAGAGATGAACTGGAATCAAAATCAGAATCTAGTATTTATTTTCCAATATTGTGATGAGAATTTTGGTTATCATTTAAATAAAACCATAACGATGAATAAAATCAAAGGTAGATGTGTTCTATTAAATTTTTATATTATAGATAATATATAAAAGATAACTGTGGAAGAATATGAGGGATAAAACATTGTTATATTTCTTGTTGATCAATTCAAAGTAACTAAATGTAAAAAAATCTAATAAACATCAATGTGATATTTACTAGGTTGGAACACCTATATAAATTCCCCATAATATTTTCTAGAATGTTGTAATGTGGATGATACTAAATTAGTCTAGTCATATGTTTTGGATATAGAGTCTAGGGTACATAAAATTCATACGCATATTGATGGAGATGAACATATTAGTCTATTTACACTGATTCATTTGGTTATATCACCGACAATTACATGAATGGTTCAATTGTTTTTCGTAGAAATGATTCCTACATTATTAATAGATTATATAGAATGAAAATATTTTGAAGGTACGTCGCTGATCAAAAACTCATAATTTTGAAAGTTGTTTATGAATGATAAGATGGGTTCATTGATATTAGAAATAAAGATTATCACTAAAAATAATGATATAAATAGACAATTGAAGAAAATACACCATTATCTTATTAAAGAATAGGCTAGTGGAATGAAAATTTATAAGGCATGGGTGGTAATGAATTTTTTCCAATAGGAGGAAGGAGTTCGTTTCATAGAAAACCTATCATTGATAGTTACTAATTGTTCGATATATATAGTTCTATTTACATTATAAATATAATATATATACATACAACATGGGGATGTTAGATCACTTTTCCATTACGGTGAGTTTATTGATAAAATTTACAAGAATAATATAGTAGGATTCATTGATGATAAATATTGGAAAGTAATAAATAAGATGATGATTTTTTTATTAAACAATGAACATTTATTTTTGAATAAAAAAATCAACTCATTTATGATAGAAGCTATTCATGAGTAGATACCACGCTTATCCATACTATTACAAAAATAAATTTTATGATATGAATTTTAATATATTAATATTATATGTTAATAACATTTCACTGGATAAACTAGATGATTGGATGATTCATAAACTAATAAAATATTATCCGGAGGTTTCATGATAAATGTACTGAATAAATCTAAAATTATATTAGAGATGATGATAATGTGATAATGTAAATATATACCATTTGTGTTTTCTTATAAACATAATATCATCACAATCATAATGTTGTTTTTAATAACTAGATATAAACCAATCGCATATCCCCTTGTTGTTCAAATTCATATATAAAAATCACATTCACCATCAGTGAAAGAGGAATGATTATTCACTGAGGGAGTGAAATAGTATTCTTTTTTTAATCATAATGAAAATTATGATTAAAACCTAATTGAATATTTGTTTCAAAGTTTATATTGTATGTAAATTTATATGTATTCTAGGTATGGAATAATAGGAGGACATTAATTAGATCATTTAGTATTTAAAAGGATGGAAAATATGGATTTTTTTATTAGATACTATGTTTTTTTATATGGATTCATAAACATTGAAATTATACTTTATTTAGATAAACAGATGAGAATAATTGAATTCCTTTTTAAATATGAACGACCAACTATAAGTTGGATGTCACAAATATATAATCACATTTAATTTTTTTTTAAACAATATGACAAAGTAGCTATAATGAATACAATGAAAGAGATGGTTTAGTATAAGTAATTACAAAAGGAATATTGAATATATTAGGTGAATTTTATTATTTCTTTTGATATCTATGGTGTGAATATCTTTTATAAACATGTTTAATTCCATTAAAAAAGACCATCTTTATGAACTACACTTCAATAGAAAAATAAATGAGGAGAAGATGTTAGAGATATATAATATATCTCTTTAAACAAATATAATATAAAATATTCATAGAAACATTAGATATGAAATTTATTTTGTATAATATTTCCATAGTGGGGCATTCATGAAATGAATAGTGTGTAGGATCAGTGTATATTTTAGATGAAGGAGAAATTATTTTAGAAAATAATTTTATATAATTTTTTATTGATAAAAAATAATTTAATTTTGATATTAATGGGATATTTTTAATTGATCAAGACTATCGGATATTCAAAAAACATATATAAATTTATTTTAATTTCAGTTTATAGTGGATAGATTGGTTTAATTTGAAGAAAATAGAAGTAGGACAATTAGATGTTCATATAATTTTAATGGCTCTTAATGTCTCTAGATCTCCATGAAACTACATTAATGAATGCATCTAGGATTATTAATCTATAATATTACTGATGAAAGGGGTCTTGGAAAGTTATGTATCTAGAAATTGATATTCAAATCCCGTAAGAATGTTTTCCATAAATGTGTGAAGCTAGTGTGACATATTCTCTAATCTATGATTCTTATGAAATGAATTAGGGACTAATGGTAAATATTACTCACTATTTGGATTCATGGAAAATAGTTATAAGTGAAGTGTACTTATATGATTATAGAGTGATTTTTTCATCATAATTATTATTATCAACATAAATTTTCAAAAAATTATTAGTTATTTACTATAAATGAATATAGAAATCCATTGTTAATCCCCAATGAACATATAATAACTCATCCAAGGCATGCTATACTATTTTTTATTTACACCATATATATATATATAATATTTTATTTTTTACATTACATTTAATATTACTAGGTTTTAGGTATGCTTAATGATATGTAAAATTTGTGGGTATGGTAGGGAGAAATGACTTCCACGTTTTGGTACAATTAGTTTAATGGAATTAAAATCCTAAGGTTTGGGTCTCTGATGCATTACTATGTAATAATATACAATAGATTTAAAATCATGTTACAAATAAAATATCACTATATTAGTTGATCAATGTTCTTTATCTTAACATATTTTAATAAAATCACTTTTTTGTTAAATGGTAATTATCTATGAATAAAAATTTGAATATAAATATCATAATATGTTTTTTCATAATGAGAATGAATCAGATAAAAAATAAATCTATGTGCGGTGTTTCCAGATTAGAAAATGTAAAATCATTTATCTCAATGAAATTGGAAACCTCCAATTGTTTAAAGAAATATATGGGAATGTAATTATGTTTTGGATTAATGTACATTGAAATTGAATTAATATAAATGAATTCAATGTGGAAAATATCACCACCCAAAAAAACTATACTCAATCGAAAAAAATTGATCAATAGTATCTTGTATATGGAATCACTTTGTGAGACCTATATCATGTTCAATCTACATCTAGAATGAATCCATTTGGTTTTTAAATTCATAATTGTCTTATGATACAAATTATTTGGGTGAATTATTAATTTACAGATTTTTTTTGAATGATGCATATATAAATTATGTTTTATCCACTAATATAATGACCAAAAAAACAAATTAATAATATTGACATTAATCAGGAATGATTGATTAAAAATTATAAAATGGGTGAAGATTCATATGTTTCATGTTATGATTATTATTGAAATTATGATTTAACCTTGTGATCCTTGTAGTGTGGGAATAAAATTGAAATTCATGATTATTTAAGATTTTTGTGATATTGAATTAATGGAATACATTGTTTTCTCATTTGTGAATAAGTTACAAACATTGTATTTTGAAAGCATTCATTGAATAATATGTTTATGATACATAAAATAATTTAACCCCAATGAATTAAATATTGTTCCCTGATGACATCATTCTATGGTAATTTAGAAAACCATACCACAATATCCCCCTCAATATACAATCAATAGTTTGAAAATTTTATGTACTTTTCGAACATTTTCATAAATATATTTTTTATAAACATTGTAAAAACATATTGTAGAACGAATCACTTGATTTGATTTAACATACTAGAATAAATAATTAACTAAAATTTTTAATGATGTGATGCATGTTGAAAATAATATATGTGATAGTTTAATTTTCACATTACATAATGCAATCATAAAATAAAGGATTAAATTAAATCTAGGGTGGACTTGATTTCCCTAGGAATACATGAAATATTGGGACTAAGAAGGATCAAATGAATATATATTTCCCCATAACACCATTTTTTATTTATCAGAATGGGAAATAACATTTTAATTCTTCTTGAATGATATATATGTTCAAAATCATAAATCATCACATATGAAGAATAGAATTTCAAGACTGATTTGACGTTATAAGGACCCAAATAACATGATTATTATATATTAATTAAAGAATTATTATTATTATTTCTTCATATCATTTTACACAAAAACATTAGAAACACATTATCCAGGATTTGGTATTTTCAGTTCTATATTTATTTATTTTATACACCACTGAATGTGTCAATTTATGGAAAATGAAAATTCAATCAAAATAATGGTATTAGAGATGATGTTACCATTATAATTGTTACAAATAATGGTTTATTTCATGGATTAATTGGTTATATTGATCTGGACTTGGGCTTCTTTATATTATATATGGGCATACACCATTGAAAAATATATGAATATTTTGAATAGGTAAATTAAAAATTGATGTTCTCTATAGGGTTTATTTTCATTGACATATATTATTGGGGATGTTTTCATTATTCAATATCTACAAAAAGTCTAAGAGGGTTAGTATTGGTCTTCCAAAATCAAATAATTGTAGGTGCCTTCATGGTGATGGAATTTCCAGGACATTCATTTTCAATATTACCACAACAATGTGGGAGAAAGATCAACTTTACACATTATATTATAGTTTAAAGGATATATCATAATTTGGAACCCACCAATTATTTATATAAAATTTTATTAATTTATGGGTTGAAATGTTGATATCAAATTCACATAATATCTATTTCGTAGGGCATTCTCAAGACCATTTATTATTGAAAAATCTATAGATACGAATACACATTCAAATTTAAGCCAATGGATATACAAGGGGAATAAGGGTTATTTTATCATATTATAAATGTTATGTGATTTATAGGAATATGATATTTAGAATGGAATAAGAGAATTACCATACGAGGAATAATTATTAGTGAAACTTATTGTAGTGTTAATTTTTTTACCAATCAAGGATTGAAATCCATCATTTTTAATATTCAATACATAGAATGTATTAAAAAACTACGTGAGTTAGATTAAATAATATTCAATGTGTCAATAATTCAGTGTAAATGGATTCATAATATGATGATATTTAAAATAATTTAACTATTGTTCTTGATTGTGAATTTCTTTGAGTAATGGTACATCAACGAACCATTCATTATAGATTAACAATATATTAAAAACAATTATGTCTCTAATTCTACATAAATAAAGTGGTTATTATTTCTATTATTGATTCTAAAAAATCTTTGTCAAATTTAAATTCCATTAAGTTTTACCCTTTCAATGGAATGTTGTAATAATTTTTTCATTTTCCTATCAGTAAGGGTTTCTTATATTTTAGAGGGGACCATAATGAAGGTATTTGAATATATTATAGATGTGAATACCATGTCAATAATTAATTAAAAATAGATACATAAATGATAATTTTGATTCTCTAATATATACTGTGTTGTCACATAACGTTATATATTCTCTAATGGATTTATTTAATATAAAAAATATCAAATACATATATAGATGTCGACATCCGCTAATGTTTATTCATTATATAATGAGTAAAAATGTGTTTCTCCAAATATTGATCCTATCAATATGTGGGAACTACATATTGATAATTTTGAATACACCAAAATATTAGAAGCAGAAAAACCAATGTAAAAAAATAAGACCAACATAATGATAAAACATAAAAAACATTTTATAGTGATAAAAAAGAGAATAAAATTCAATACATGATGGAATGCACGTGACCATCATGTTAACCCCAACATGAAAATATTTATTAGATGAATTGGGGTCACCAATTTAATGAATATGTTTGTTGACTTATTTTTAACAAAAAATAATGAGATTATCATGGAACCTATAATATAGTAATAGAATATGAAAACATTTTTATATATTTTATACGTTTTAGTAAAAATTAAACCTGAAATCCTGATTAACTGGTTATTATCACTCAATGGGTTACATTATTTTGATTACTCCATAATAAATTTTTTATTAATAGTCAATTATAAGTTTGTGAAATTATAATATTTAAATATTATGAATCATTTTTTGAATAATGTTTTGGATAATATAATCCACCACCAACTATAAATATATTCATATGCAATAAACTATGGAACACGGAATGAATTTGTTATTTATCATGAGGAGGAATCATTTTATGAAAATTATGTTTGGAAATATTTTAATTAGAAATAAATATATCATCCAATTTTATGAAAATTTATTAATTAATGAAATAGAAATTGATTATCGATAATTAGTAGAGTGAATTATGACTAGTGTTCCCCTAACACAAAAAATTATTTGGTCCACATCAATTGAATTAAATTTAATGTATTTTAAATGTATACTAATACTTATATTGAGATGGAAAAAGAATAATTATATTACCTATTTTATATTTATATTAATGAATCAAAATCCATGTTCTCTCCAATAAAACATCAAGTTCAATTGAAAGACGGTCAAGTAAATATAGATGGAACATTGTGAGTTTAAAACCCTAAAATAGTGCAATAACAATGTGTATGCATAACATAATAGATATTTACTTTTAATTAAATAATTATTAAATAACAATGAATTATTGTTTTTCAATAGGATCTATAACATTTATACACATGAATTGTCACCAGGTTTACCTGATGAATGACTACATTCATGTTCCTTGATGTGATGAGAACACTATGTCCGCATTAAAGATGTGGGTTTTCCTATCAAACATAGAATTTTTTTTTTAATAATGTAATGAGGGTAATATGATGTGAGAATGGGAAAATTGAGGTTAGTTAAATGATTTAAATGATATGGATTCATGGTAGTCCAATTTATAAAACATTTAAAAATATTGATACAATAAAATAAAATATTATATCACCGACACTATATGAAGAGACACACCCCAAGTATTGAGGCTATGTATTCCCCATAGTGGCCTCCATTATATGTGGTCATTACATTTTCCATAATAGTTTATAATAAATGTGCATATAGAAAAAAAATATCTGTTTTAGGTAATTACAATTTACTTGGAGAAATTGACTATGATAAACATGAATCAGCCCCCCTTTTATTTAATTGTAAGGTATATCTTTTGCAATATCATAATTCAGATTAAACACTATAAATAACTTCAAAAATACCATTTGGTTATATAGATTCATGTTTATAGTGAGCCTACGATGGTGATATCTATTCCTTTTGATCAAATGGATGTTCAAATTGTTGAGATTTCCCTTTAGAAATATATTGAATGGTTATTTAATATGTTGATTCAATAAGGTTTTACTTATGAATTTTTCATTCCTTCATTCGTAGGGGAGATTGTTGAGTCCTTATGGTTTCCTTATTAATTCATGATTCCTCTTATTTTGAAAATCACAAACACGTTATTTCAAGGAAAATCTATTTTTACCCTTGTTTTACTCCCTTATGGAAAATTTCCATACCCAAGGAAATTTACCATTACCTTGATTTCATTGTTCATATCATAAATTTTCTATGTGTAAAATTCAGATTGTAACCAAAACATCGGAATCCTATAATTACATAGTTATGAAGAATTTGGTTTTAGGATCCGAATTCTCAGAATTCTGGATATGAACTCTCTGAGTTCTGACACCGAATTCTGAATCAGAATTCTGGTTACGAACTCTTCTGAGTTTTGACTCTGAATTCTAAATATGAATTTTGGATAAAAACTCAGTGATTTATGACTCTAAATTCTAAATCAGAATTCAGGTTACAAACTCTTCTGAATTCTCACTCTGATTTCTGAACCAGAATTCACGTTACGAACTTTTCTGAATTCTGACTCCAATTTATGAATAAGAATCTTGGATATGAAATCTTCAATGTTCTAACTCCGAATTATGATTACGAATTCTGGATACGAACTTCTCTGAGTTATGACTTCGAGTTCTATGAATTCAAACTCCAAACTCTTATGAGTAATGACACCGCATTCCATGAACTCTGCCTCCAAACATTGTAAGTTCTGGTTCCAAATTCTAGTGAATCCAGATTTCAAATTTCCTTGAAATTTAAACTCCAAAATTATATAGATTTCAGGTTCCGAATTCCTAGAAATTAGAATTCGAACATCTTTGTATTATAGCCTCCGAATTCATTTTTTGTTGACTCCCAACATTCATTTAATTATATCCAGAATATCAAGATTTAGTTATGTTTACACTCATTTTGATATAAAATGATGTCATTCTCTAAGTTATCAACTAACCTTTGTTTGAGTGACACGTGTATAGGTCCATCCAAAACTCAAGGAATAATATGACCATTGGAGGATGGAGCTGACCGTTGGAGCTGTGCCTATAAATTGGAGTTCATTTAAAAAGAGCTAAACACTTCAACCTGACTGTTTACATCAAAGATTACATGTTGTTGAAGTGATTTCTAGAGAGATAGGCTCTTATAAACTCTCAAGATTCATTAAGAATGTTTGAATGTCTTGTTCAAACTTTACTTCCTGCAGACTTGCTTCAGACTACTCCGATTGTTGCTGCATACAATCGAGGGCTTCCGGGGATAGGAAGACAGAGTTGTCGACTACCTGATAGTTGAGGGCTTGCGGGGATAGCAAGACAGACTGTGATCATCGTATCGAGGGCTTACCATAGTTTGGGTAAGACAGACTTTCTTGAAAGTATAAATCAAGGGACCTTTATTATAGGTTGTTGGATACCCTTCTCTTTGGGTTAAAAGATATACTAGTTGTCACTAGTTTTGTTTAACTCTTTCCGTTGTATTTTGTTTTGTTGAGGCAATTATAACTTTCTTATACTTCATCAAACTTGTACTCTGATTTAGTTAGATTCTATACACATTAAGGTAAAATCATAGTTGGTGAAAACTTTTGTCAAGTTTCATTTCCATAATCACTTTTCTGGAATCAAGCAAGTTATTAGAACTTAGCGATCATGTGAATTATCATGTTTAACCATGTTAAACATAAACATATTTTAATGTTCTTAAAGAATTTTTGAAGTGTACAATTCACCCCCCCCCCCCACTTGTATTTGAGAATCTCATGTTTAGATATTCGATCCTACATTTGTTATTATACAGTATATCATACTCACATACCATCTCACAATTGGTATCCGAGCAATTGGTACAATATGAATTAAAATCACAATTAAATTCAGAAGAGAATTCTTAGAATTGAACTTCCATATTCTTAATTTTTCGGAATCTATTTTTTCAGAATTACATAGTTCGGATTCATTTTTACTTAAAGATAATTTTTCCTTTCTTAAGATATTTTCTCTTGTTTACAGACTTATACTACTAACATGTTTTTGTTCCTATGATTATCTTAAGTATGGTGGGATTAAATTTTGGTTCTATTGATAACCTAAATCCTACCAGACCTCATGTTTTTTGATGGAAATGATTATGAGTACTGGAGAGATAGGATAAAGACTTTTGTTATCAATACTGGAGTTTATAACTATCTAATGTTGTCTGGAGATTATAAGATTCCAGATAAGTATTTTAGAACCTTTACAAATTATGAGAAATCAGAATATCAATCAAACTTCGGAGTTAGAAATAATTTGTTATGTTCCATGACTAGGAACATATATAGTCAAATATCATTTCGGGAAGCTGCAAATAGTATCTGGATAAAACTTGAAGTTACATATTTTGGTACATCTAATGTCATAGAAACAAGAAGACCTATGTTGAGAGCTGAATACCATAGCTTTAACTTTGCTTATGGAGAACCTATAAGCAAGGTACAAGAAAGGTTTATGACTATTGTGAAAGCATACAATCTATGGGAGAAAAAGGAATGTATGATGAGCCTCTTGTAGATAAGATCATAGATATCATTCCAAATGAATGGGAGTCCAACAGGACAACTATTGTTGAGAACCGAAAAGTCACTCAGATTTCCTTAGATGAATTTTTTGGAAGTCTTCTTCACCATGAAACCAGAATGAAGAGATATGTTCAAAATGTCAAGAAGAAGAATGGGAATGGAGGAGATTCTTTTAAAACCAAATCTAAACAAATGAAATCCAAGACCCTAGAAAGGGTCACCAGATAAAATAAAAAGAAAGTCATTATTCAGTCAGAATCTTGTGACACAGAAAAGTCTAGGAATGAATTAGCTAATCTTTCTCAGAGAATGAACAAGATTGTAGCTCAAATTAACAATCAGAATAAGTACAAGAAGAAATACTATAGAGATAAGAAATATGGATAAGTTACATGTTATTAATGTAAAAGAACTGGTCATATCAGACCTGATTGTCCCTTGTTGAAAAGGAAGGAAAAAAGGAATGAAATTTAGAGAGGAACAAGAATAATTTATTTCAATAAAATAACAATAAAACATTAAAGCTAATGATACATGGAGTGCTAACTATGGGGACTCTTCAGTATATGAATCTTCTGAAATTCATTCCTCATCACAGAACAATATGGGTTTCCTTGCTACTACTTCTTTCCCCAATACATGACTTATGTACAAGGTATGCTCTGCTGAGGCATTACCAAATTTATCTCTTGATAAGAATTACTATTCTAAAGATCATACTTCAAATGAAGATACTTCATCCGCATAAAATGAAGAACTACCTTCATATGAAGAAGTTTCAAGATTTTCCAAATTAATTTAAGCAAGAAATTGTAAATTTTTTAAGAACTTAGACAAGGAAAATATTAGGGAAGACATTATTACCAAAGATATATCATATCATTCTAGAGATCTTAGGGATATATAAGAGTTTTTAGATAATCTTTAGAAAGGCCCTGAGAAATAAAATTTGGATAAAGAAGAACATTTTAAAGATCTTAAGCATGCTATTTCCGAAAAATTAGTTTTTGAGGAAAAATCGAACTCTAAGGAAATGATTCCTGAGGAAAGGAATTTAGTCATCAGACTGAAATCAGAAATATTTTCTCCTAAGAACATTCTTGCAAAATTCACCTCTGGGTAATTTTTTTTGACAAGATGTATTCTCAAATTAAACCACATGGATACACTAAAAACTGGTTTTCAAAGACAACTATTTTGTTCCTTCTAGATCCCCTTTTTTCACTAAATGTCAAAGTGGTGGGAATTGGAAGAAAATTTTCTCCTTGAATAAAGTTCAATCTCTCCGGTTTCATAAAGGTAATTTTTCTGGAAAAAATGTGGATACCCATCATTTTGTTGTCTAACAATTCCGGATCCATGAAAGTATGGATTCTGAAAGTCTAACATTTTATTATTCTCAGGAAAATAGGGAATATACCAACAGCAATACATTGTACATGGATAATGGATGTTCCTAGTATATGACTGGTAATAGAAACTATTTTGAAAATATTTTCAAGAAAAATGGCGGAAAAGTAACTTTTGGAGATAATGCTTAGAGAGAAATTATTGGTATATGTAATAGTGTTCTTATTGAAAAAACTTTGTTTTCAAATATTTTATTTGTTAAGGGTCTTAAGCACAACCTCATTAGCATAATCCAATTATGTGATGAAGGCTACCTTGTGAATTTTATGAATGAAAATTTCTTAGTACACAATTACAAGGAAGAGTTCATTCCTTTTGCCCATAGGCAAGAGAATGTTTACAGAATAAACATAGAAGACCATAGGCGCCAAGACTTACCTTGGATTGGTGCAATAGAAGATCATTTTTGGCTCTGGCATAGAAGGTTAGGACACTGTAACAATAGAAACATATGCAAACTTTCTAATAAAGGATTAGTTAAGGATCTACTGGAGAGTAGAGTTGATTCTTAAAAGGTTTGTGACCCTACTTAGTATGTAAAGCAACATAAATCAAGTTTTAAATCGTTCGACAAAGTCTCAACTACTGATGTAATACAGCTAGTGCATATGGATCTTTTTGGTCCATCACAAACTGGAAGCATTGGAGGCAAGTACTATGAATTTGTTTTGGTTGATGATTACACTAGATTTATGTGGGTCTATTTTCTAGTAATGAAATCTAAAGCCTTCTCTTATTTCAAAAGTTTTAGATCCCAAGTTAAAAATAAGAAAATGAATCCAATTAAAACTATTCATAGTGATCTTGGAGGAGAATTTAAAATCTTGATTTTGAAAAATTTTGTTGTAGAAAAGGCATTACTCATAACTTCTCAGCACCCAGAACACCTCAACAGGATGGTTTTGTTGAAAATGAAATAGAATTATTTAAGATGTAACTAGAACAATGTTGAGTGAGTATTATGTAGCCAAACATTTTTGGGCTGAAGCTGTAAGTACTGCTTGTTATACAATAAATCGAGTTTTTATTAGACATTTTTTTAATAAAACACATTATGAGTTATGGAATGGTATAAAACCTAGAATTTCATCATTTAAGTTTTTTGGTTGAAAAGTATTTATTCTGAATACTAAATACAATCTACATAAATTTGCACCAAAATCTGATGAAGGAATTTTCTAAGGATACTCGACAACTTCTAAGTCATATAGTGTTTTCAATGAAAACACTTGTACTATTGAAGAGATAGTACATGTTAAATTTGATAAAACTGATTCTTTTGTTTTTAAAAAACCCCAACCTACATCCTCAGATGTGTTTCAAAAAACTAATTATCAACCTTTGATAGAAAATAATTCTTATAGGTAAAATGTTCAAGAAGATACTTCTGATACATTTACCCCCGAAGATATCCTACCCTATATTGATGAATAGGTTTTACAAACCTCAAACCTGTTGTTTCTATAGAATTATCCCAGTGATAGTATCATTGGTGATGTTAATTAACCTGTATGGACTAGAAGTTTCTTAAGAAATGAAGTAGAACATCTGGCATTCCTTTCCCAATTAGAACCAAAAAGCAGTCATGAAGCTTTTTGTGATTATGATTGGATAAAATCCATTCAAGATGACCAAAATAAATTAGAAAGGAATAAAGTCTGCACCATAGATGAAAGACCTAATGAAACATCTATTATTGGAGTAAAATGGGTCTTCAGAAATAAATGTGATGAAAATGGAATCATTGTTATAAATAAAGTTAGATTATTTTCTAAAGGCTATAATCATAAATGAGGAATAGGCTATGAAGAAACTTATGCTCTAGTAGCTAGACTTGAATCTATTAATATTTTACTTTCCTTCGCAACATTCTTTAATTTAAAACATTTTCAAATGGATGTGAAATGTTCTTTCTTTAATGGAATGTTGAAGAGGATGTTTTTTTGAACAACCTCCTGGCTTTGATGACAAAAAACATCCTGATCATGTTTTTAGACTTACCAAAGCACTGTATGGACTTAAACAAGCCCCTATAGATTGGTAAGATAGACTTACAAGATTTTTGCTTCAAAATAACTATGTTAAGGGAAATGAAGATCCAACCCTTTTTATAAAAAATGAAAAGAAAAATGTTTTGGTTTATCAAATTTATGATGATGACATTATATTTGGTTCAACTCATCAATCTTTAACCAATTCCTTTGCAGATATAATGAAATCTAAGTTTGAAATGAGTATGGTGGGTGAGTTAACATTTTTCATTGGTTTTATAATATCTCAAAAATCAGAAGGGATTTATATATCTCAACATATGTATATTAAATGTCTTCTCAAAAATTATGGATATGACACCACTATTAGTATATGTACTCCCGTTGGTACCTCAATCACACTTGATCTTGATGAAGTTGGGAAACTAGTAGATCAAAAATCTTTTAGAGGTATGATAGGAAGTCTACTTTACTTTATAGCTATTCTCCACAAATAATGTTTTCAGTATGCTTATGGGAAAGGTATCAATCCAATCCTAAGGAATATCATTTAAAGGCAGTGAAAATAATTTTTCATTTCATAAAGGGAACCAAGGATTTAGGACTATTTTATACATCTGTAAATGATTATATTCTAAAATGTTTTTTGAATGTTGACTTTGGTGGATGTAGTATGGATAGAAATAGTACATCCAGAACTTGTCATTTCTTAGAAGATTCATTTGTTTCTTTGTCTTGCAAGAAGAAACACTCTGTACCACTTTCCACTGCTAATGCTAAACATGTAGCAGCTGGAAGTTGTTGTGCTCAAGTGTGGGGGATGCAAAGCACACTCACAGACTATGGCTTGAGTTTTAATAAGACTCAAATTCTGTGTGATAACACATGTGCATTTTCCCTTAGTAAAAATCATGCACATCACTCTCATGCAAAGCACATAGATATTAAGAATCACATTATTAGAGATGACACACAAAAAGGAGATATCATTCTTCAATTTATCGGAAGGCAATATCAACATGCTGATATTTTCACAGAACCTCTACCCTTCGATAGGTATGAATACATTAAACATAATTTAGGAATGATAGCCATAAGGTAATCTTTCTTAAATAACTTTTTGATTAACTAATCTCCTTAGAGTAATAAACTCCTTTTCATAGGGGGAGTACATCTGTTTTCATAGTTGGTTTTCAAAAAAATTCATAATGAAAATTCTCATAGTTGTTTTTCAAAACTTTTGTAATGAAAATTTTCGAAGTTGGTTTTCAAAATTTTTCCTAATGAAAATTTTTCGTAGTTGTTTTCAAAATTTTTGGTAATGATATTTTTCATAGTACGTTTTTCTATTTCTCACTATGAAGTTTTTTATATTATTCATAATGATGTTTTTTTGTACATAAAGATTTCTTAATGAAAATATTCAGACCTGAAATTTTTGTAATGGAAATCATCAGACGTGAAATTTAAATAATGAAATTCTTCAGACCTGAAATTTTTGTAATGAAAACATTCAGATTTGAACTTTTTGTAGTGATATTTTTTTTCTTATTCAAGTTTTTTTTGAATCCAATGTTCTTCAAGAAGAATATCACCTATTACAAATAATCTTCTTAGAAATTCGAAAGGTATGATTCTTTCTTGATTTTTTTGTAATACCTTTTACTTGATGTTAATTTCTTTTTATTTTAAAATTTTTCATATTTTAGTTTCCTGAAATCCAATATTTTCCTTTTAAAACCTCAAAAGACCGGATTCAACCAAATTTCTCATTAATTCTATCATTTCAATTGTCAGATTAGATCATAAGAATTCTAAACCATTGAATTCAAATGGGAAGTTCAACCATTGCTCCAACGCCTATATAATGGGGACCCCCTATAGTTATCCCACATAGGTTCTTAAGCTCTTGTGTTCTGAAGATTTTCCTCTCTACAAAAGCCTGATCCGAATTCTTCAAAAGTGCACCAGTCTAAATGTCTGCAAAATTTCCATCTCAAGTAATGTCTATTATCAAGCTGATTTCAGAATGGAAGATATACAGGTAGAGGATGGTACACCCAAACTTATTCTACAATAATGACTCTATTATTTCAAAGAACATCAAGATCAATGGATGGGAAAGTGTCGTTATTTCTAAGACGGGAGCTCTGGATGTTGTCTATCCAGATTTGCTGATAGAATTTTATGAACCAGTTTTCTTTCTTAAAGAAAATATTAGTGAAAAAATCTCCTTCATGAGTTATGGAAAGACATATAATCTCTCTTACACGAAGGTTTTGAGTTTGGTGTGGCTCTCATATGAAGGATAAGACAAATTTTGCTATCAAAAATGTCTAGAGGTTCAAGAAGCTTTGTTACGGAGAAATCTATAGAATGTCTTGGTCTCTCATACGTAAAGACGGTAACGATTTCCCATATATCTACCAACAATTGGATTATACAGTTATGGGTTCAGGGCCTTATCGTATCGAGGAAGGGTGACAAGGATACCCTTAAGAAAAGTGACATGTACATTTTGGATTTTTTGGTAAACCTGAGGAAGGTGAACCTAATGAAGCACATCCTCATTATGATTCAGAACAGCAAGAATGGAAATATGAGAGCTCAGATTATTATGTATCATACCCTACAATCCAATCTCATCGTTCGGTGTCTTGATTCATTCAAGAACCCATGCAGTTTCAAGCCATGAAATTGTAAGTTGATGCTTATCAGTGATAATAATCTACTGTGAATTAAGGTGGGTTTCACCAAAGAGTCAGGTAAGTTATATGATCTTCCTGAGGATGAGGCAGAAGTCATTCCGGAAAATGTTTAAAAATCCGAATCATCAAAGAATACTGGGAAGAAAAAAAAGTTGAAGAAAGTGGAAGTAGAAGAAAAATCCCCAAAGCTAAAGAAACACAATCCGCACCTTCTAAACCAATGAATCAGAAGGCCTTCCCAGATGAAGTCGTAGAAAAATGGAGGGAGGATAAGAAATATAGAGAAGTAGGGGATGCATAGTTCAGTTTGGTTCCTGCTGAGACTATGGGATTGAAAGAAAAAGCTATCGAGGATCATGAGAAGAAAGAAAAAGAGAAAAATAAAAAGAAGAATATGTCAAAGGCTGAAATTTTTCAATCCCTTCTGAGTGACACTGATGTTGCATCCGAAAAAAACACCGTACCAAAAACCTTCTCTGTAGAACCTTTTCCTGAGACTTTGGGAAAGAAATTCATGTCTCCAGAAAAATTCAAAGTGAAAAAAGTTGATAAGGTAGCTGTGGACAAAGTTCAAGAAGCTCAAAGCTCTGAAGAGACAGCTGGTCTTATAAAGCAAGTAGAAGACTTTCATGAAAATGAAGGTGCTTCCAAAAAGTTTTCAATCCGGTATTCTCAAGCCGGATCCTCAAAACTTGCTACTCCTAGAGATGATGAGAAGGGTGAAGAAGAGGATGTGAATCAGTTTTCATAGGAACAGAGTCAAAATCATGACTTCATTCTTCTTGAATATGTTGATGATGGTGCTGATAAAGAAAATTTTGATGAATATAAGATTTTCCAATTATCTGAGAGTGAGTATGAGTCTCCAAATGTAGAAGTAGTACTGAAAATTTACCAGTATAAACAAGTGGTTCTTGACACCAAAACGAAAGAAATTTTCAGTTTCAAAGAACCTGGAGGATCCTTTAAGAGGAAACTGATATAGTTAGAGGTAGAACGCCCTACAAGAAAAAATGACTGATTCGGTGTCATCGGCTTTAGGGAATGATTTTTTTATTCAATCTCTGATGAAGCTCATGGATACCATTATGATCTTTCCATTAATTGATTCTAGATGTCGGATTCTCCATAATACCATCAACTAGATATCAGACTCTGTGTCTATGGTGATGGATAGATGTGTGAAGATAGAGGTAGAACACAAAAATTTCCTTATCAATTATGAGGCCCACATAAAATCTTGTCGGAAAATGATTCTCTGGTTGAAGAAAATAAATGAATATTTGAGTGACCTTGATCAGTTTTAAGAATAATTCATAGAAGTTTTTCATACTGAAGACTCCAAGATTAAAGATCTTACAAACAACTTTCAAGAAAATCTAATCCTTGAACAAAATTCTCATATCCAATCTGTCAAGGTTTTGAATGGAAAGCTTTGTTTTTTTCCCAAATTTGGAAAACAGATAAGGATCTCCAGATCGAGAAGGAAGAAAGGATTGTGAAGAAAGAGAAATTTCTAACGGCTCAGGCACATGCCCTGATGGCTTAAGATGATAAAATCACATACTTAGAAAAGCAAGCTGAGGAGGATCATATAGAGATGAAAAAGTTGAAGACAATCCTGATGAAGCTGATGCCAAAGGAAAAAAAGAAACCAAATAGACCCAATATGATCTTTTTGTTCTATCAGATTTTTCCTTGTACGAATTCTTTCAATCATAATGAAATTTGGTTGCTTGTTTTGTATGTATGTCTATACTAATATTTCAGGTACCATATTTTTTTTCAATTCCCTGAAACTCTTTTTGAAAATCACAAAGGGGGAAAAGGAAAACGAATTATAAAGGGGATAAGGAAAATGATTTCTAAGTATTGAAGAAATATCCCTAAGAAAGAAATATCCATAAGTAAGGGGAAGTTTATCTAAGGGGAAGTTTCCCATTATGATGATTTCCATAACAAGATAATGAAAATCCCATTCTAGAAATCTAAAATAAGATCCTTAGAATTCCAAATCCTAAGGGGGAGTTAGTCATATTCATCCTTTACAATGTGAAAAGGGAGATAAGTTTTATTTTCTATGTGAAGAAAAGTTTTTCTAGGTCCTTATATTTTTTTTCGTAAGGATATTGGTGCTTCCCAAAAAGGGGTTGATTGTTGAGTCAATATGGTTTTCCTTATGACTTTTTTATTCCTTCTTTTGAGGTAGATATTGTTGAGTCATTAAGGTTTCCTTATGAATTCATGATTCCTCTGATTCTGAAAATCAAAAACAACATATTTGAAGGAAAATCTCTTTATACCCTTGGTTTACTCCATTAAGAAAAATTTCCTTACCCATGGAAATTTAACCTTAACTAGATTTCACTATTCATATCATAAATTTTATAAGTGTAAAATTTTGATAGTAATAAAAACCTCAGAATCCTATAATTACCTAGATATGAAGATTTCTATTTTAGGATCTTAATTCTTAGAATTTTGGTTACGAACTTGTTGTGTTCTGACTCCAAATTCTGAATCAGAATTATGGTTTCGAACTCTTCTGAGTTCTAACTCTGAATTATAAATACTAATTATGGATATGAACTCTATGAGTTCTGACTTTGAAATCTGAATCAGAATTCGGGTTATGAACTCTTCTGAATTCTGACTCTGAATTCTGAATCAGAATTCAGGTGACAAAATCTTCTGAATTCTGACTCTGAATTCTGAATACGAATTCTGGATACAAACTCTTCAATATTCTGACTCTGAATTTTGATTATGAATTCTAGATATGAACATATCTGAGTTGTAACTCCGAGTTCTCTGAATTCAGATTCCGAACTCCTATGAGTACAGACTCCGAATTCCCAAGAACTCTAACTCTGAACATTGTAAGTTCTGGTTCGGAATTCTATTGAATCTAGATTCTGAATTTCCTTGAAATTCATACTCCGGAATGCTATAGAATTTAGGTTCTGAATTCCTAGAAAACAGAATCTGAACATCTTTGTGTTGTAGACTCCGAATTAATATTTGGTTGACTCCGAACATTCATTTATTTACATTCCGAATATCATAATTTAGTTATGTTTACACTCATCTAGGTATAAAATGATGTCGAGCTTCCAGTTATCAACCAACCGTTATTTGATTTACATGTGTATAGGTCCCTATGAAATTAAAGGAAGAATATGACCGTTGGAGGAGGGGGCCGACCATTAGAGATGTGCCTATAAATAGGAGCTCATTTCAAAAGATCTAGACTCTTGAATCAGACTTTTGACATCTGTGCTTACATGTTGATGAAGTTTTTTCTAGGGCGAGAGGCTCTTATAAACTCTCAAGATTTGTGTAGAATGATTGAAAGGCTTGTTCAAACGTTTTTACATGTGGACTTGCTTCGTGCAACTCTGATTGTTGTTGTGTACAATCGAGGGCTTCGGGGGATAGGATGACACAGGTGCCGACTACCGATAGTTTAGGGATTGCGGGGATATAAAGATAGACTTTGATCTTCGTATCGAGGGATTACCATGGTGTGGTTAAGACAGACTATCTTAAAAGTATAAATCTAGGGACCTTTATCCAAGGTTGTTGGATACCCTTCTCTTTGGGTTAAAATATTTACTACTTGTTATTAGTTAGTTTTCATGATTTCCACTACATTTTTTATTGTTGAGGAAATTATAACTTTCCTATACTTCCTCCCATTTGTACTCTGATTTTTTTAGATTCTATACACTTTAAGGTAGAATCTTAGATGGTGAAAACTTTTGTCAGGTTTCATTTCCGAAATCACTTTTCTGGAATCAAGAATGTTTTTAGAACTTAGAGATCTTGTGAATTATCATGTCTATCCATGTTAAACATAACCATTTTTAAAAGTTCCTAATGCATTTTTAAAGTGTACAATTCACCCCCATCTTGTATTTGAGAGTCTCATGTTTACATATTCGACCCTACATTTGGTATTATATAGTATATCATACTCACATACCATCTCACAAAATCTTGAAAAAATGCATGATAATAATGAATAATATCATATCATTGTTTTTTAATAAAAATTCATAGATAATTATTAAAAAAAATTAACCAATAAATGTTATTATCGATGGATAAAATGAATTGGAAACCAAATATTTAATTAAAACTTTTTAATGGGCAATCCAATATAATGAAATTAACTTCTATGGGTATATTTCCTCATTAATTTGATATCCAAATTTACTTATATTTCAAGTACATATATAGAATATTTTCAATGTTAATAACATGAAAATTATTGAATTCAATTCTAAATTTATAGTGAGGACATTAAATACATGAATTTTATGTGACTGTTAGGTTATTATCTAGAAATGATGGGATGGATCCATAGATTTTATTATTTAGAGAAGGTGTATTTTTATAACCATTTAATAAAATAAATTATACAATATGTTAATTACAGTTAAATACAAATCATTTTTACTACTGTACATATAAATACAATTAATATGGGAAACCCTTAAAAAATTCAATAGAATAGTCCTCACATTTCTTCTTAAACAATTACAATAGCTATGGAAATGAAAATTTCAATTTTATTAGAAATTGAATAGAAATTCATAAATGATATATAAAAACAATAAATTCATCATAATAACATTAATAAATAAGAAAAATGAAAAATAAATTATTTTAAATTAAATTTTAATTTCACCAAATACTCATTAATTATTACTTTATATGATGCATTGGAATCTCAATTCCTTTTAAATTGATACACAAAATATTTTTTTGGGATTAATAGAATATATATCTAAAAAAGCGATGACATGTGATGAAATAAATAATTTAATAATGAAATAAATTTTAAATTTTCTAATATAAAAATTAATATATACATTTTATATTATATTTTAATGACATTTTATATGATTGGGTATCTATTAAATATCACCAAATTAATGATATAAGGATGATAGTGAGCATAAGAAGTGTACAAATTTTTCTATATTAAAAACTAATAGGAAATATATATTTATATTTCACTATAGAAAACATATTTCATAAAAGATTACATATATATATCAATAATATTTTCATGGATGAAACAATGTAATGAAATCAATTATTTCTATAATTTTTTTAATCAGAGGAATTATATAAGATTCCATCAAGGATCTAACATACTTGAAGTAGTATATATGATGATAAGTAAAATTTCATTTTATATTTTTATTAAATGAAGATATATGTATCTATATTTATTGTATAATATTGAATACCATATATACAAACTATTAAATATAGATGTAGTTTTTTTATAAATTTAATGTATTAGTTTTTTCAAAGATACAGACTATTGGTTTTTCACTTAAATTCTTTAAATTATCCTTCTTATAACGAATAAACGAGTCAATGAGGTATCAAGAGTGTTCAAGTGTCATTAAAATCCTGGAGGATTGAAATGGGAATAATACTGAACAATATATTTAGGATAAACTGCACATCCCATCTCACATGGTTTCCCTATTGAATATGAATGTAGATAGTAGAGACGTAGGGGTCACAGAGGATGTCTGCAACAATGCGACCCAAGGAACCCAGATGTGGGCCCCATATAATTTTTTTATATTGTGGTTTTCAACAAATTGAGAATGGTTATTCAAACTATGAACGAAATAATTTTGGGTCCCCATTTTAAGTATTTAATTATTCACTATTCGCGCACAGTTGGCCAACCATGTGGCCCAAATGTGCACCCTTTTTTGAGGTTGAAATACTTTTTTCCTCGAAATTGTTTTAATCCTAATTCTTTTCCATCATTTCTATTTCTCCAAGTGGATCCCTTATCCTACCATGTAAGAGCTCATATACTCTCAACCTACTTATCTAGGTATGTTCTTAATTAGGCCTCCTTTTATCACATCTGCAAATCCATCGGGAAGCTAGAGGTATATTATTAAATCCCATCTATCCCTATCTATGTTCTTCTACCTATCTTTTTCACTATCTCATTACAATATAACATTATCTACATTTAGAGAATTTTATGGTTCATTCATTTTATTTCAACCTATACCAAATCAATTGTCCATGATGTAGGTATAAAGAAAAAGAGGAAATGGTATGTAGTTCATGTCAATTCAATTCATTTTTTTCATTCATAAATGTGTGTAGTTCATCTTCATTCAAAACCTTTCCAGCATCAAAACCAAGTGATAAATTAAATTAAAATTAATTCACTTGTATGCCTTTGGTTATCCCTGTATGTTGTGAATCAACCCCTTAGCATGATCCCTATGATAATTGTATCCCATATGGATTGGTTTCAGCTGAAATGGTTAATATCTCATTTCTATAGCTTGTTGAAAACCCCTAAGGGGTTTTCACTCATGTTAAATACCATTATGAGTGTTCTGAGTTATTGAGGGTTGTGAACCCAGTTATAGGACCATGAATACCATTTCACTCATGAATTTTTGATCTAATTTAATGGTCCATGTGATTAATGTCTTGACACTTATGACTTAATAGGAATTTACTAAAGGTTTACCATTACAATTACTACTAATATTATTAAATTTCATGAATTGAATGGAACCACCATTCAATTAATTTTTTTATATATGTGTTCCTTGTCTTATTATACCACCTTATCTTCAAGGGTGATACAATATGTTTAGACTTATGAGACCCTTATACAAACAATCATGCCTTAAATTTTGAAATTTTTCTACTCTATAAACACATTATGGGTGATAATATGTATTAATGTGATGGGATCACATAGTATTATATCTATATTAACTCTAGAAGGAATAAACCAGATTCCTAGGGGAGAACCCATAGACATGCTTGATGATATGATTGGTGTTATATCCCTTGATAGAGACAAATGACCCTACATGAAATACTATGAGGAGACTCAATGGTTTACTAGAATATGAAATTTATCTCACCGTACCAAGAGTGATATATGGAAGTAAATAGTTTTCCTACCATGGGTGGACTCCATATAATTGGTCTTTCAATGATCCCCTCAAGAGATACTATGATCTTACCATTGATTTTCAAATGGATGTGATAAATGTTCCTTCATATATTTTATAATTGTAATTTAAAATGAATTCAATGTTTAAAAATTATTTTCTAATGAGAATTGATCATTTGGTTTTGAAAACATTGGGATGCGTCCAACAATATTAATTACGAATTTGGGTATAGTTCCACCTCTAGAGAATAATCCCACTTACATTTCCATTGTAGGTTCTCTCAATTTAGACTTAATAGATTATGTATAAACAGGTTACCTGAATAGTTTTCCAATTAAAACAATTTAGAGTTTAAATGTTTATTTATATGGTATTTAATTTAAGTTATTAAGGGAAAATTCTCAATTTATAATGAATATTATGGATTTTTTCTAGAAAACGTTGGTGGGATCCTACTGATATTCTTTCTAACACCCTTATCTAGAACGATTGGTACTATGAAAGACATTATGGTTGTAGTTGTTGAAAAAGGGATTGTCCCATATTCTAATGAATGATTGAATTTCATACTAAGGGTGGAGTTGGGAAAAGAGTCCTGATCCAATGATTGATATGTTACATTAATAGTTTTTACATTTTTGTATATATTATGATATAATATATTATTGTATCCCATTACCCAATCATTTTAATTTTTTATAACTACATTTATAAGAAATGATTATCATATTTTATTTTATTACTACTCAACTTCCTAATGTCGTTTAATAGATTTTATAGTTTTAATAATACACATCCACTATAATTTATTATTACATATACTTCTACTCTTCATGGTCATTAATTATTGATTATTTCACTCTGATAAATATAGGAATAATATCCCCAATGGAACACCCAAGTATCTCATTGCTATTTGGTAGCCACTAACATTCGAAGGGAATTCTTGAGGTCTTCTAGCCAACATCTTGGGGCCCAGCTAAGTTGTATATGAGGCAGAATTCTATAATGTGGTAGGAGAACTTCATTTACTTATATCTGACTATTTGGGATTATAAAAGAGAAAAGGATAAATTAATTTTTTCATGACACTATTCCAGTGTGTATCTAACCCACACACAGGACAAACACAAATTATCTAGGATGTCTAAAAGTTTTTATTTATTGTGTTTTAACAATTTCATGGATTTCACCATTGGGAGAAACACATTCCTTGAATTCTATGTATATTTATGTGAAAAATAATAAATTATCCCAATGATATTATAGAGAACTAAAATAATTGTTTGTAATGGACACTATATGATCTAAAAATCAACAAATTATGTGTCTCTACTTTTATATTTTTACATTCATTGACTATTTTTCATATGAATTTTGCATTCAACTTCATTGTTATGACCATTTATTCTATGTTTTTAATATGAATAAATGTGTAATATTTTAATACAATACTATGAAAACAGTATTTTAATATAAGGAATATTCCATAAAATAAAGGTTTTTTCTTTCATAGGTTTATGAAGATGATTTATATAGACAACCGTTGCATGTTGAGGAACGGACTATAAGCTGCATAAGTAGAAACATATTACGGATATGATTAAATGGACACCACCATCCAATTTATATGTTCTATTGATCCTTATAAATTGGAGATTACAGTTTATCTAATTCAACAGACTAAATGTCATCTAATTATATAAATGAATTAAATGAACATGGTCCTTTAAAATAAAATGGATTCCTTATAGGCGACCTTGAACCAGACCCGACAATATTAGTGGGTAGAAGTCCATGTATCATATGATCCCTATAAGGATCATTCTTATAACACATACCTATCTCTTAGAGTAGGCATATGGCTATGTTATTTTATTAGGATAATGTTTTGTTTTCATTTCTTATTTCCTTCCATATATATTATAAATCCTTTTTAAGGTGTGATATTATATATTTTAGAGTTATTCCACCATGAATACATTTCTATAACAAATGTAATATGGAGATGAGAAAAATCCTATAGTAGTGGTTTTAAGACACCCAAGATTCCTCTAATAATTCCACATAAGGCATATATTGCAGACCATCTATCGGGTTCTAATGACAGGTCTGTGATAGATTTCTTTTATTCATTAAATCTGTGCAGTGTGTCCTCTAACATTCCCTATCAATAGAAGAGATAACCAAGGAGTTCCAGAAATATTTTCCACTCACCATTTCCGGGGAAGGAAGTCATCAAGATTATGTAGCTTGGTAAGAGTCAATTGTTTAAATATTCAATCATATATATAATCATCTAGAGTGTACGATTCAATTCAGGATTTATGTGCTACTCGACTTTACAAATAATTATTTGGACATTCTGAGTCAATATGGTCATCATCAGTGTACGGTCTGAGAAGACATCCAATTATATTTACATGACTACATCATCCCTTGGTACTTGATTATATATTGTGTTTTGTAATTAATGAATAATGGGAAATAATACATTTAAATAATGGAATACTTAGCTAGATTAATCTAATTATCTAGTTATTTACTCACCATGAATTGTGATGATATGTCTACCACGTGGAGGTTCAAGGATGGGCTTTCATATTTATTCTGATCAACAATAATTTCTTTTAGGTAACCAACATTTCAGAGTTAGTGAACCAGATGTTCATCACTGAGTGGGACCAGAGGAATTAGGGATCGTGAAACATTTATGTTCATATTTGAGGTATATATATGGTTTATCTATTAGTATGAAGAAATAAATTGTGGGTACAAATTTTAGTGGTAACATCTAGACGGAAGACACCGAAATCATTGTGGTGTGTCACCAGTGTGGTGGGTGATTCCAAATAAAATCCCTAGTGTATGAGTAACCCATTTGAGTGTGGGGTTTGCAGAAGGATGGGTAACCTCTATGATTTCTGTGAATTTTTTCCTTGGATTACTAGTTAATGGGGTTTTGTTCCAGCACTAGAATTAGGTGTAGTATTATTGACACCTCATCTAGATTAATGATGGTATTCTATATCTGATTTTGGCTGAGCATGTTATCATAATCGAGGTATTGAAGCATCATAGTTCATTCAACCCAATTATGGACCTACTTAGGCTACATAAGAAGAATATATGGGCCACAATTCATTCTATATGTATGTAGTTAGTCCAAAATTAGAGGTTCAGAGTCAAGGGTCATCTATATATAGAGGTACTATTCTAGTTTCCTCTACTAAATTATCATCATAGTTTGACACCATTGCATCAAAAATATTTTCCATCTACTAGAAATATGGGTTGTCTTGGATTAGTGATAGAGTATTCCAATGGTGTTATGTCACATAACCATAGTGTAGTATTGTGAGATGAGGTTATATGATAGATCAAGGAGTTCCCCTCTTAAAATTTTATAGTACCCTTCTCTATAGAGATTCTTCATCCTCCAGAGAAATGGATTTGGTAACATTAAATGTATGGATTGTATTGTGACATATTGAGATCATATGTATTTCTATATTTTTCGTTTGTATATCAGCTCACCCATGGAATGTAAATATTTTTATAAGTGTTAATGTGATCTCATGGCCAGTTGAGATGGAATCAGGCATAATCTGGTTGGTATAGTAAAATCAGAGATGGCTAGTATCTTTATGGGAGAATAGTGAATGCATCTTGTAGAATTTCCTATAGGTGTGGATCTTTTAATCGATAACTTCCCTGATAATTTATCAGGATTACCACCTAAGGGGGTATATATTTCACCATTGAGATTATTATATGTGGGGAACCGCTTTCATTCCTCTATATAGGATGGCACCTAACGAGCTCCATGAACATAAGAAATAGATTATAGACATAAAGGATAAGGGTACTATACAACCCAATATAGTGATTTTGGGTTCGAATGTCCTTTTCACAATGAAGAATGTTGAAAGAGATAGATTGTTCATATTTTACTGCCTATATAACCAGCTTATGGTGAGGAACCAGTATCTATTTCCATGTATAGATAACTTCTTTTAATATCTTTGAGGATAAAATGTTTCCTCAAAAATCAATCTGAGATCAGGCTGTCATCTAGTTCATGTGGGTAAATAAGAAATACCACATATATTTTTACAGATTAGGTACAACATGATGAAGTACTCGGTTATAATGTTTGGTTTGATGAACATGATGGTCATCTTCATGGATCTAATGAATCAGGTTTCCACCCATACCTTGATTCCTTTGTGGTAGTATTTATAGACATCATTATAGTGTATTTTTTCACTATAAAAGACAATTATAACTATCTTTTGATCATTCTGAATACACCTAGGGAAAACTATCAATGTGAAATTATTATTAAATGGTAATTTTAGATCTTTAAGGTTCACATCAGGGGTTATATCATATAATAAATTGGTACATCAGTTGACCCAGAAAATATGATCACTATGGTTTCTTAGAAAAATCCAAATAATTTTTTTATGTATGTCGATTCATTGGGGAAGCTACATAATACATGTGATTTATTTAGTACATCTCATGTTGGGAAGAATATATACTCTTTATTAGGACGCTAAAAGAATTGGGATGGGTGTGATTATGATGTTGGTTGATTGAATTTTATTATTTGGATTCTTCCAGATGAGGCCACATGTTGAAATCTATCATACTCATGACCTCGATCTAGAATCCTTCGTTAATGATATGAATTTTTGATGGAAATATCTATTGGATGACTAAATATTTGTTTACATATATCCAAAAAGTCTCAAATATATGTCCCCATAGAAGAAAATGAGTCTCTAGTTATGGATGTGTTTTGGATACCTATATTCCTTTTATTGTTTTGGTGATTTCACACCCCTAAAGGTAAATGTTATAGCTAATACCTTGAGTAATAAGACCTAGATGTAATCCATTAAAGAGAAAAGCAGTGAGTGGGAGTTGATGGATATGTTCAAATAAATTAATCTATATTTTCATGAATAACACAATAATCCATTATTAGTGGATATAGTAGTCACGTACTCCTTCTAAGATTGGTTCTATATGAGGCTCCATTTAGATTCTTATGGCATCATTCGGAGGTAGAGTGTCATAGGAGTGGATCGACCTTTGGGTTGGATGAGTTCATGTGTGACCCTCTTCATCTATGGTCATGAATGAGGGCCTTCAAACATAAGGTAATAGATGATGGGGTAATCACATGCTTCAATTGGGGAATTTCATCCCTAGCATAAAAATTTGTATAGAAATATACATTGTCATTATTGGTGGTGTTGTATGATGAGTAAGATAGTGAGTTTCTTCAAATGGTTTTCCATCTATCAGTAGGTATAGGAAGGGCACTAGAATCCTAATCCAAATCTACAACCTATCCAAATTAGAGATTATAAAAGGAAAAATATCATCATGGATTTGGTCATGGGCTTGTTGAGTTTCCCATGAGGTAGAGATGCAATATGGCAGATCATCGAATGGTTAGCTAAGGTTATGTTATTACAATTGATAAAAGGGACTTCCTATATTGATGAGATGTGAATGATATACACCTTGAATATAGTGTGGCATGATGGTGTTCCTTCTTCTACCATTTTGTAGAGAGACACTTAGTTCACTTTAAATTTCTAGCAAGCGATGTTGCAAAAACATGGTTCATGGGTTATCTTGAGTACATCTTTTCACCCTCTGACGAATTGGACGTATGAGAAGAGGATTTCAATGTTTGAGTATATGCATCAGGCATGTTTCATTGATTTTAGAGGGTCATGGGAAGGGAATATACCTCTTGTTGTGTTAGCGGAATTTTTGGATCCTGGATCATTGAAAATGGAATAAAGGACTACAACAAGTAGTTTAAATAAGGTGTGTATCCCATCCCACTTGGTTTCCCTAAACCACATGGTTGAAGAATGTGGGGACCTTGGAGCCACCTGGTTTTTATAAAACTACGCAACCCAGTTTACAAGGATGTGTAACCCGTTTTTAGTTTTTTGAAATCTGTTATATTTCACATTTTGTGCATGATGTCACAAACTGTGTGCCAAAGCGTGCGAGGTTACCATGTTGAAGACATTAATACTACATTGTTGGTTCACGGTTAATCCAACCATGTGTCCAAACTGAATGAAAAGGATTTTTATCCAGAAATAACCATTTATCCCTTAATGGATATTTCAAATGAATTTTTTCTTCCCCATTTCAATTTCTACAATTTTCCATTTTCTCCTCCCATGTGCAGATCAATATCTCCCTAGTATAGGGATCCATGTATCTTTTTGAATAATCCTATGTTTCCCTCATTGATTTCCCTATAAAAACACTAGATTTAACTTCTCCAATCATCTAACTTCATATATAGTTTATTCATCCCATCCATTTATCTATCCAATTAAAAAATAATTCTCACTATATAAATATAATTGTATAGTTTGGTCATTTTTTTCAAACATATCTTGAATCAATGGTCCACATTAGACAATTGAAGCTATATGAGGCAAAGGTAAGTGGTCCATGTCCATTCCCTTTGATTCATTAAAATATTTAAATTTCACAATTTTTTTGTGAGTTAGAGATTTATGACATGACCTAAAATTGTAAAATTATATTAAAATGAATTCATTTTCATTCCATTAGCCACCTGAGTAAGTAGTGAATCAAACCCTTGGGATTATCTCCTAGTTAAATTCCACCCCTATTGTTTTAATTCACCTAAATAGGTAACTTTCTATATGAATATAATTTTTTAAAATATATTAGGGAGTTATCATCATGTGAAGCACCAATATCTATGGATTGTTTTGGGTGATGAACCTAGTGATATTCCCTTGAACTGATGCCACTCATGAATGGTTTAACTAATTCGATTATCCATGTGTTTAATAGCTTTTTCCATATGGAATAATTGTAATTAAACAATGAATATTACTTGAACAGTAATACTAATATGATCAAATTGTATAAATTAAATGGAACACTCTTTTAACTGATCAAGTTATAAATGTGATGATTTTCTGGCCATTTCACATTAGTACCAATTTTAATACAAGGTGTCAGAACTTAAGGACCCTTAGTAGGGCTCTCATGCATTTTTGTTGGAATTTAATGGATCAATAAAAAAACATGGGGTGATATAGGCTATTTATTAGATGGGCACATTGAGTGTTATTTTTATTTGAATATACACATGTGAGACTTGTTCCCTATGGGAGGCCCCTGGGATGGGAAAAATGGTGTGACTGGTTGTTTCATGACATGAGATACATTTGGGTCACTTTATGAAATACATGGTAAACACCTGTAGGTTTTTTAGTCTTTATCGTTTATCACATCATACCAGGTGCGATACATGAGACCGCTTCCATGGGTCACCTTGGATAGACTCCTCTAAATTGGACCATTATCGATCTCCCACCAATACAAGGATATTACCATTGAATATCCTTGAATTGGATTAAGGAATATTAATGTATTTTATGATGTTATTTTAAAATGAATTCAAGTGTTAATTTTTTTTTCAAATGTCAATCGATCTGTTGGTTTTTTTAATATAGTTATGTGTCCTACAAGACATGTCATATGATTGGGGATAATTTATCCTATTAAAAACTATTCTATTTAGTTTACCAATGTAGATTCCCTCTATTGGCACACACCGTCTTAGGTCGGTGTTGGTAAATTGGATGGATCTCTATGTATAAAATTCTCCAATGTAATTTTTTCTTTAGTTGGTATATAATTTAAATTATTAATTCCCATATCTCATTCAATAATTCATGTTTTTTATTATTGTAGAAAATATGGGTGGTGCATAACTGATGGTGTATCTCAAACTATTCTATTACCCCATTGGTTCCCAAGTAGAATTTATTATTATAGGTATAAACAAGGGGAATTATCCAGCTACTAATAATTGATTGACCGAAAAACTTAGGATGGATATAGGAGAAGAGGACTATGCCTATGATCTAGATTCTCCATAGAGCATTTTTTTAACTTTTTATATATTTATTGAGCTTGGATTATATGCATGTATCCAATACCCCTTTAATATTCTATTTTTTAATGCTTATTCCCCATTACATGATTATCATATTGAATTCTATTAGTAATCATCTTTTGTTTCTCATTTATTGTCATTTATGGTTTTTAAAAACCTTATTCGACATCCATAATTTCATAACTATAATTTCATGGTTTCTCATCAATATTTACTAATATGTTTAATTTTCTTAATAAGTTAATAGTTTGTCAGTGGAATTATCCTAGGACCTCATTGCAAGTCTGTTTCCTCTAGTGTAATGGGTGGGGGTGTTCTCTTGAGGTCTTCTCATCAACATCTTGTGGAAAAACTAAGTGGTATCTAGGGTGAGAAACTATAAGAACATATTAAGATGAATACATAATTATAAAATATTTTGTAACATATTGAATATGTGATTTCTTACTACTTATTTTTAGACTTTTTTATCCTGAAATATACTATTTCGTTTGTCAACTATAAGAATTATTTATCTACTTCATATATAGTTAATTTTCATAGAGATCAAGGAGAGGATATTTATTAAATATTTTTATACAATGATTCATTTATTGTATAGATAAAAAATGAAATCCATAATGATTTTAAAAACATTCAATAAATAAAAAATCATTTCCATGGAGAATAACAATAATTATAAAGTAGGAATGATTATCGTACATAAATCGGGGTTTTAATAGGGACTAATATTAAATTTTATAGATAAAATGGAACAAAATATAAATTGTTTTTGTTTTCTCAATGTATCCAAATTCAGGGTGAAAAATTAATTCTTGATGAAATATTTGAAATGGATGATTTAAATATGAATCTTTTTATCTATCTAACGAGTTTTGGGTTCTTGAATATATTTTTTTATGTTTAGTTGTAATAAATTGAATTATTTATTTTGTATAATAATATTTAAAAATGTGATTATCTGATAAAATTTCTAGTTTATTGATATAAATGCATGAATTGTTTTTATATAGGAATTAATAGTATGTCATTATGACAAATGGTGAGGTCAATATTACTTATAGTGACATTATTTTTATGAAATGTATATTTTTAGTTCAAAAGTATCATTAAACTCTTAAAAACCATAAATCATGTGCCGATTATCATAGTATATTAATAAAATGAAACAGATATCATTTGAGACATACTAGAATCATGAAAATAATAATTCATGATATAATTTTCTCAGTATTGTGGAAGATGTTGGGTTTTATTTAAAATTTTATTGTTATTTCAAAAAATGATTCTAATAATAAAAAAATGATAAAATATTATCATATTGTCTTGATACATTATTCAAATTACCTAAAAATAATATATTTACTTATATGAATATGATGCATGAAAATGAAATGCACAGTTTTTCCAATTTTACGTAAGGTTATCATTTTTAAATTATAATTGAAATTTAAGATAAATATGTATGTTACTAATGAAAACTAGTTAAATGAATTTGTATACTTTTGATACATTATTCAAATAATCCAAAATACACTATTGATGTGTAGGAATCATCTCTATATTAATCTGATACACTATGTGAATGATATGACTAATCAAATGATTTTAATTTAATAGATCAATCTTATTTAAAAATATATGTTACTCATTGAATACCATGGTGAAAACATAGATGGTATTGATACTATCATAAAATGATTTATTTTTTATTTTTTTGGGTTCGATTTAGGTGCATGTAAATCTGATAGACGGTTTCATATATATGACTTGAAGTATGTGTTTTCTGTTTAATGTTGTCTTTTAAGTTAAAAACATATATCAAATCATACAAAAAAAATTAAACATATCTATTTTCTATGAAAATTTCATAATATTATCAAAAAAGGAACTTTTGGTTTTGAATTATTCACATGTCAATCTAACACACATCATGATTATTTGGTTTCCAAATGCATATTTTTTGTTGAAAATGAAAATTTATATAAAAAAGTTTTTAATACAATAAAAACAAAAAACCCCTCCTAAATTTAAGATAACATATTAAAGTGATAAATTATTTAGTAAATGGTTTTGTAATAAATAACATATCAATTATAGAACTAGTTTCCCTTGAATGAATAGAATGAATTTATTAAATGAAATTTTATTTCATAATTAACCTCACATACTAATAACGTTGACAACATAGTTGAGTTTTCTTAAGAATATTAAAATCCATTTTCAATATTAGGAATTAATCACACATAAATACGATGCATGTTGTAAATTGTTTGACTCAATGTACATGTATTCATTTTAAATTTATCATTTTATTTATGAACATGTAATAAAACATGAACGCTATGAAAACTCATTCATGTTGTTTTAATACATTATAAAAATAATGCATAATTCATTAGTGGCATAGAAGAAATATATTTATATCAATATGATACATTATTGTATTAGAATGAATGAAATATAATGTTTTTTGAATTAATATTTCATTTGATTTAAAAAATGATTCAATCAATGAGAAGTTTGAATACATAAAAGTATTATCTCGAAACTATCACGAATTCACAATTATTTAGTATTTTACATTATAATTGCTAAAATAAACAGAATATTTTGATATATTAATAAATTGTAACTAAATGTATAGAAATTCATATCCCGTTATCAAACCTTAAAACTGAACTGATAAATGGAGCACTTTATTAAGTGGTTTTTTATTATTGACATACAGATCCATTATTTTCGGTTTAGTTACTACTGATTAATGACACCTTCAGTTATGTAATCGAAATATATATGTATATATATATATATATATATTTATATTAGTAAATAATATATTTATATAAATAAATAAGTTCAAATATATTTTTAAATACAATATGTATATATATATATAGTGAATAAAAAATTATTATACTTGTTTTCCCTTGTGGGATATTAATTGAAAAACAACACTCCGTTGGACTAAAACATATTAAAAGAAAACTCCCAACCTGAATATATATATATATATACAAATATAAATATGATTTATATAATTACTAGTATACATTTTTATATAAATTTTATATATAAAAATATAATATTAATGAAACTTATTAGAAATCATGTGTAAATACCATTATAAATAATAAATTGTCAAATATATAATGATCAATGAAAATATTCAATAATAAATTCATATACATTAAAAATATATAGATACAAATATTAACTATGTTATAATTTTATTTATACAATTATATAAATATATTAATTAATATTCATTTAATTAATTGCATTTATAATATATATAAATAAATTTAATGATACATTTAAATTTATATAATATTTACATATTTATATATTCATAAATATAATTTCAATAAGAGAATATAATCAAAAAATATTCTCATTTATACATAATATTTACTATATATAATAAAGAAACCTATATTTATTTTTTTTCTATGTATTAAAAGGTAGTGATATGACCAATATATGTATATATAAAAATAAACACTGAACGAATATAAAGAAGGATAAAATTTAAATTTAAATTTTTAAAAAATAATTTATACTTTTATACTTTTATTTTTTTTTGAATGTGTATTTATGTGGATGTATTTTTATGTCTATAAATGTGCGTGTATGTGTACGAATTCATATCTTTTTGTGTGTGTGTATTTTTATGTAATTGTATATAATTTTTTATTTTAATATTCATTCATTTGTATATTTTGTATTAGATTTTATATATATGCATGTGTATGTGTGTCTGTATGTGTGTGTGTGTGTGTGTATTTTGTGTCTGTGTATTTATAAATTTATTTGTATTTATATGTGTGTATTTTTAAGTATGTTTATATAAAGGTATATTTGATTATATATTCTTTCGAATGTTTTGTATTTGATTATATATATATGTGTGTGTGTGTGGGTATATGTATATGTTTTGTCTATGTGTGTGTTCATATTTTTACATGTCTAGGTTTGTTTGTGTGCATGTATGATTATGTGTGTGTGTGTGTGTGAGTATGTGCATGTATGTGTATATGTTAGTGCATGGGGATGTATGTGGATTTATAGGTGTGTCTGTACATTCTTGAATGTATGTGTATGTCTATATAGAATGTGTATGTTTATGTATTGTGTGGTTTTAGGCATATGTATGCTTATGAAATTGTATGTATGTGTTTATGTATAAATCTATATGTTTGTGTAACATCATATATATATATATATATATGTATTTATATATGTATGTGAATGTATGTGGATGTGTGTGTCAATGTATAAATGTGTAGCTATGTTAATACATAAATGAATATAAAATTATAAAATAGTGGAGTTATTTATTATATTGATATAGCACATTATTGTGTGTGGGTGTCTCTATATGTCTTGATGTGTGTGTGTGTTGGTCTATGTCTCATGTCTTTGTTTTGTGGCAACTCGACTGGTTCGAAGAATGGGTTCCCCACATTATCTTAGGTGTATATCTTCATACACTAGAGGATCTCAACAAGAAATGTGAGACTAATATATGATTGTAGGGAGACTATAACCCCATGTCAATGTTCATAATAATGGATACAAGACCAAATAACATCTAAACCATCATGTTATAATTTGAAAAATCAATAATCATACCCCAAATTAATTATGGTGTGTGAAATCCATACTGACAAAAAATTTCATGATGACATACAATAAATATCTCATAGAAGTCCAATATCATATACTATGTAAATAAATAAAATGAATAAAAAGAGAAAAGAGTCCATTCCCCCCAACTCTATTGCCCCACTAATCTTTGGGTCCCACATAAGCTAGTATAGTTAAAACATATAATTTCAAGACTCATCCCTACGTATACCTATATCCAAGGGATATTATGCTCTAGTACCATTGTATAATAGTGGAAAAATAATGGTATTCATACATAAATCTGAAAGGAACATCCGATTCTATCATGTATATACAATCAATATGGTTATATGTTCATATCAAATGCTAATGATAGAATAATACATAAATAGAAATAAATAAATTAATATATAAATTAACACCAATTAAATTATCAAAAAATCAACTGACCAATATTTATTCATCCTAATATAGTGGGTTTCAATTCATGTCCTTATATCATGAAAAAATTTAAGATCCGTGGTAGATTCCAAAGAGTGTGTCCTGGGAAATTCTGTAACATGTGGATCAATAGCCCTCTATCCCATCATAAAAGTCACAAAAACTAGATTCAATGTGTAAAGATAATTTATCTATACTGTAGGTAAAATTTATATCTATAAGTTTATTTGGGGTCATCCTAGATTTTCACTGAAATAGAATCATCACCCTTTTCACAAATTCAACCATTATAATCAAATGCTTCACAATACGTACAGTTTCATTAGTCATCACTATTATGTTCCTAAAGGACACCTAGAAAAACCTTGATAATATTTATATTAATAATCCTCCAATGCAAAATGGATGTTTCCTAAATATGTAAGGACACCGGGGGGCCTTTTGGGTCCGGAATATCCCATAGTTTTTTGAGGTAAAATCCTATTCTCTTATGGATTCTTCATATGGATCAAAATCAAGATCCTAGGAAACATATCCATGAATGCATGAATATGTAATCTCATTAGTTGGATGACAACATTATCACATTAGGGTCAAAAGTAAGATCTAATGAATCCCACCATGAAAAATCATGATCATAAAAAACATTATCAATATCTATTATTTTTAATATATGCTGGCCATCATAGTTTCATTTGATATGATCCATTACCAATTTGATGATGAATTTCCATATCCTAGTAGCCTATGATGCTCTATTCCAAGAATCAAATATTTCATCCCTTAAATATTCTAATATCATTTATCTAAGGAATATTTGTTATATTATGTAGATCCAATTGGTTGGACCGTGATCAATTGATGATTTTCTACAATTTTTAGCCTATGTGATATGCCTTTTGAAACATAGATTAAAGATTAAAATTATATCATCAACTAGGAATTTACACTAAACATTATTTTTAATTTATATTAATCCTAGTGAACATAGTTGTATAAATCCCGAGACAAAGGGTGATTGTGTGGAAACCTTCATAAGTTGAACTTAATACAGGGTTTCTTTCCAATCATTTGACTTACTAGGTTTTACCTTAGATTGAAATAATTCCATTACTTCATAATTAAGTTTAATTTGGGAAATATAATTTAAATTAGAGGATATACTATAAAAAACAATGATTTCTTGAATTTTAGTATAATTTTGGTGTTGTAGTCATGGAAAAGATTGTTTAGCCTATAGGATCTATGGTATTATGGTGACCCTGCATTTCTTACATTACTTTTGAATAATTTTATGGATAAAAAAATTAAATTATTACAAAAATATGATCCAAAGGTTTAGTGCCTTCTGAAAACTAGTAACAATCATAACTTTTACAACAGAAACATAAAAATTTATTTAATTCATTCTTCTATTTCTTCTTATTGGCCATTGAAATCTTCTTACTACAAGTCAAAACCTGAGAATATACATAAAAAATCAGCGATCTCAAAGAGATTTAGAGATTGGATAATAAAATTAAACAATTTAACATGTGATTAGGGTAATCATTTTCATCATAAAATAGTCATGCTATAATAATCATTAGAGGAATCATTATGAAAATTCATGGTATCTGGAAATGAATAAAAATGATACCTTATATATTTATTGTTAAATACCACACATAGTTGTGAACAAATATAGAATCATGTGAACTAATATTTCACATTAAATATTGGGATAAATCATATTACCTATTGTAATAGAGTGCTTCATAATTCTAGGTTATCTTGTCAGATCATAACATCAACATTGCGATATATAATTCTGGGAGCACCTGTCCTATTATAATTTTTACATTTTAATTAACGACACATAGAATGTATATTAAAATTGGTCATATATTATCCATTTAATAGAATGAGTTTCATTTAACTAATAATACATTTATATACATTGGGTTCCAAAATGAAAGGTGGAATACCATACCATATACAAGAACCATCATCCTTGAGTGGGAACTAAAAGATGTGTTTTTGAAAGAAGTGTTTATTTCAAAAACATTGTGTATGAGATAATCTCTAGTGGAAAACATCTATATCCCAAAATATTAATTATAATTATGAATAAATCATTTTCACAAAATAACCATACTGAAAATGGAGTGAAAGAGGGGGAACCCAATTAAAGAAGGTAGGGTTCAAGAATTCCACTTACCTTTTTTCATAACACTTTAATAAATTAAATTTCATATATAATGACACTATATTCATTAATTACAAATTATAGAACGTTTTATACGTTAAAATTAATCATTATGGTGTTATTATGTTCTTTTGTGGGCATTTGGATGTGTTATAGAGTTTAGATTCATTGTTCGGGAGTGTTCTTTTTTTTAGTTTTCATGAACGGTTCACTTGTACACATGAATTAATATTCTCGTTGAACATGGATAAACCAAAAGAACAGATATTAAAAGTTATTAATTATCATTATGGATTTTAAATGATTTTTCAATGAATTATGTTATATTCCATGAGGATAAACCATTAGTTAATAGTTAATGATGACCGTTCAAGGTAAGTTGGGGGGGTGGGATCAAAACAAAAATGTTTTGTTTCTTCATTTAGTATTATGTATAAAAGTTATTTCTAGAACATAAACGGTGTTAAAACATACATATTACAATATATTTTCTTTCATTTAATGGTTTTATCAATAGTATTGATGAAATTTAATAAAAATGGATGTAAATCACCAATGATGTATGTAAATTAACACATCCCTAGAATTGATTTCATTTTTATATAGAAAATTGTGAGAATGAGTATTATATTTACTAATAACTCATTAACATGATATAATACTATATATCAGTCATACTGTAGTTGTAATTACATTTGGATAATAGATTTTGAGGATAAGAAAATAAAATAAATGAAATTTGAAATGAAATGGAAAGACAATATAGAGAGGAATTACTTCTTGAATATCTCTTCTTGAAGGGATGGGTTTTTGTTTTTTTAGACATAGGGATGATAGATGTGGGGGAGAGATTGGGAATATATTGGGATAGAATCTTGAGTAGAAAAAATACTTTATATGGGATTAAAAATGAGGTTGTGAGGGGTTGTATTTATTATGGATGGGATTTGGGTTTTCAGAAAATTTTATTCATCAATTTAGTAATTCTCCCCATGAAAATAAATACTGTGGATTCTGGTGACAAAAAATATAAATAAGTGCATGTGAGTTTGAACTAATTACTATTTTCATCATCCATGACTCAATAATGAATCATAAATTCATTTATTTTTCATAATTTTAAATTATTTAATTTCACTATTCACAAAAAAGTCATGTATTTTTAAAAAATACCAAAAATTCACCCTGACCATTTTTTGACATGTAGAATTCTAAAATGAACTCCAAGTTATGATAATATATTTCTAAATAATATTAATATATTTTTTATTTAATTTCTTCATTGAATTGAAAAATACAAATTTTAAATTTCAAAACTACTTTTCTAACACATTGAAAAATTAATTAAGGTCTCATAAAATAATCATAATATTATAAGAATTTAAATTAATATTTTATGAGTTAATTTTCTGAAAATAAATATACTTTTAAATTTTTAAATTAATAATGAAATATTCATGACATAAAAAAATACCGACACTATAATGTAATTTTATCATATTATCCCATATAAGATGGACAAATTTTATTTATACAATCCTTGTTACGGTTCCTATTCCCTTAACCGATATACTATTGTTAAGGTATGTATTAATATTCATTAGGGTTACATTACACACCATAAGGGCATGATAATATTCACCAAAAATTAACTTTTTCCTATAAGACTCAATACATCTTACTGATCGGAATCGTGTATTCAGATTTTTGAAATTCAATTCACAGATGTAAAATTTTTTGTATCAAGGTCACAAAGTAGTTCATTTAATAATGATATGGAATTGTGCCTCCTAATTTGATTTATGTGATTAATGAATTACTAGATGAAGGGTGAAATTACAGTGATAAAACTCTGGATCATTACATTCTTCCCCCCTTATGAAATTTCACCCTCCGAACATGTTTTACATGTGACGGTACAACTTAATCATAAAATCCTCTAGTTCCCAAGTTACTTCTTCTTAGTTATGGTTCCTCCAAAACCCTATGATGATGTGGAATGTCTTGTGGAATATAACCATATCTCTATGTCAAGAATCATTACATGATTTTACACATAAGAGAGATCACCTTCCATTTGTACCACCTCTTAGTTGAGTACTTATGAGTGATATGGTATTTAAATACTCAAGAGAAATACATGAAACACATCATGAAAATGACCCATATTTAGTGGATGATCAAGATGATTGTCCATGTATCCTATATAGTCAATAATCTCAAAGGGTCCAATGAACCTTGGGACTAACATCCCTTTCGTTACGGCCCACATGACTGTCTTCCAAGGTTATATTTTAAGGAATATATTATCTCCAACAGCGAACTCCATGTCACTTAGACAGTCTACAAGATACCTCATTTTTAGACTCTGGTTATCTTTGATATGTTTCTTGATAAATTTAACCTTCTCTGTTATATCTTTTTAAATATAAGGTCCAAGTTTCATTCTTTCTCCAACATCATCCTAATAAGATAGAGTTTTACAATGATTTACATGAATATCTTCTTATGGAGCTATCTGAAAACTATATAAGAGGATATTGTTGTATGTGAACTAAACCAGTGGTAGATGATGATCCCATCCACCTTTGAATTATAAAGAGAATGAACCTTGCATATCGTTGAGAATCTCAATAGACATTTTAGATTGGACATATGTTTGTTGTTTATAGTCATTGTTGAAATTTAATTCAGTACTTAAAGCATGTTGGAGACTCCCCTAGAATATAGATGTGAACCTAGCATCACTATCAGAGACAATAGAGAGGGGAACCCCATGCAGTCTCAAAACATCTATCACATATATCACTTCAAGTTGTTCAAGAGATAGATATACTCGAATCACAATAAAGTAAGAAGACTTGGTGAGTTGGTCTTCTAAAAACCATATCACATTATTTCATTTGTATGTATTCGAGAGACCCATGATAGAGTTCACAGTGACATTTTCCCATTTCAACATGGGTAAAGGCAATGGTTACTTCATCCCTTTGAATTTTAGTTGCTCTACTTTTACATGCATGCATTTCAAGAAACATGATATATATTCCCAAATATTCTTCTTTAGGTTATCCAAACAGAAGTGTTCATGGAGATCATGATACAACTTGGTGCTACTAGGTATGATATTGAATGTTGAACAATGTGAATTTTGCAAAAGCACCTTCTATATCTCGGGTGATAAAAGCACACAATGTCATGTTCTAAAAAAATCACACTATCATCATCAATATGGAAATCCTGCATCTTCCATTACTTTTCTATATTCACTTTCTTCTATTACTCTAGAACATCCCTCTATAAACCTTAAATTATCTAGGATTTATGTTTGGAAAACCATCTCATCAATGTAGAATGTATTACCAGCCGTTATGATTTTCAAATCCATATTTCTCATATCCTTGAAGATAGGGTCTTTCTCAATAAACATATTGGACTAAGTAGCAGGTTCTTTTCTACTGAGAGCATCAACCACATTATTCTCTTTTCCTGAATGATAGTTAATAGACAAATTATAATAATTTATTATCTCTATCCAACTCCTTTGATTCATGTTGAGCGCCTCTTGTGTGAATATATACTTTAGACTCTTATGATCAGTATATATGTCACAGTTCTGAATATAGAGTTAGTGCCACCATATTTTATAGTAAAACATCACTTCATCTAATTCTATATCATGTGTCAGGTATTTCATCTCATTTATCATCAAATACCATGAGTCTTAGGATATAAAATTTTCATTTTTCAGGTGTACAAAACCAAGACCATTCATCGAAGAATCACAATACAGAGGACACTCCACTAACACTTGAATGTTTCAAGTGCAAGGAAATAGGGAATTATGCTAATAAATACCCTAATCCATGGGTTAATGATGATCAACGTGAGCAACCTCTTAAGGCAATGGATAAAGGGAAGTATCATGCGATCACTATTTGTGATGTTGAGTATGACACGGATGTTGTGTAATGATTAAGTGTTTATGTAATGGGATTTCAAAATAGTATCATGGAATCTCATTTCTGGTATTGTGGAATTTTGGAATATCTATGTATTTGTTTTCAATAATTATATGGTACTGGTAACCATGAAAAGGTGATTGAAATATTTTGGAAAAGAATATGATATGCATATAATGAAGGGATAATGAAAAAATGAAATGACCTCATGACTGATATGAGGACAAAGTTATATCATGATTTGATATATAAAAATTTTGGGATTTTGGTATGTGGAAAGAGTTAACTTTTGATAGCATTCATGTTTTCACTAAGGTTCAATGGGTATTAATTTTTCAAGAGAATACATGATTAAGGTATTCACATGTGTGGAATGCGATCAACAAGATATATCAGGGATAAATGATGGTATTCACATGCTCGGAAGATGACATTTCTAGTAATTGTTTTCTTTATACTATGACCATGGACAAAAGTATTTTGGATAAGCCTAAATATTGGAATGGATTATTTTGGACACAAGTTACTATTGTTTAAGGCTAGATCTTTTTTCGATACTATTGATGGAATTTCATAATGATGTAATTTTAGAAAAAGGACAACCTGTAGGACGGGAGACAACCCGTTACGTCGGACAAAGATGTGGCAATCGAACCCACAACTGAAGTGTGAAATGCATTTATCACCTACCTCTGGCCTACAGGAAGTCCCTGGTTAGTAGAAACTGGTTTTATTTTATAAAGCGGTATGATAGATGAAGTATAAGATCATTTTTGGAATCGTATACAATCAACCTCACCATAGATGGACTTATGTATATTTGATAAGTTTTGCTAACCTTTTGTTTGAAATAGATGGAATGACCCATCATTCTATCACATGATCTACTAACACTTCACGAATTTCAAATTCAACTTCATTTCATTAAGATATAAAGTGGAAATTGTTCAAGGCATGAACAACAGTGAGACTGTACCAAAATCATGTAAGAATTTCTTTTAATTCATCAAATTTAGGGAAATGATCGTGAAAACCAAAAATGTTTTCCTAGTGCCCTCATATCCAACAAATTAGATGGTACCTTATATCATCACAAATTTATGTCTTTGTGATTGTTGGATTTTTCATATCCATGTTCTCTACAACTCTCTATCAAAATTTGATGGTTAGATTTCTCTTCCATATCCATATTTTCACCTATATTCGTCTATGTGGAAACCCAATGATTAGTTAATTTGGGTAACCATAATGTTTCATAATTTAGTTTTTAATGTAATGTTTTGGTATTCCTTTTTACGATGTGGGTTTCTATGAAAGAATCTTTAAAGTAGTAAACCATTTATAACCCCAATGAATTTCGTGGGAGAAATTCATTTTAAGGGGGGTAGAATGTAACAACCCGAGATTTTATGAGAATTATTCTTTTTAATTTCATTGATGTCTTGTGTTGTACGCTACACCAAAATTATCTTTTGCTATACACAACACCATATAAGCTTGTAGTACACACAACACTATTCATGGCTCATGTTACACACAATTTCAAGTTCGAAATATTAAGTATAGATTTTTTTTAATGTATAAATGAAATAAGTTTTCATTACGACACAAAACGGAGCTTTCACTATACACATCCCTGACTTGGCTTGCATTACACGCAATCAAGACCTTCCTCGATAGCGTGTGTAGTACGCAATACTGAGTTTCAATAAACGAGATATTATTATGATATTATTATGAACAGCCATTAAGAATAGTAATACCCACTTTTTGAAATTTTATAAATTCTATCATTCAAAATGGACTTCATTTTTGGATTCGGAATATTGAAATTAGCCTAGGGTGAATTTTTGGTATTTTTCTGAAAACTTTCAATTTTTGATGAATAGTTAAAACACTATGTTACTATTAAAAACCCAACTTTTTATTTAAATAATTATTTATTTTATTTAAATTTATTTTAGATAAAAATTGATACATAATACCTATATAAGTTCAATTTAATTCATTGGAGTCATTTTATAATAATTTTAGATATATAAAATTTTTATTGAACTTTTCACCGTCTTTTACCCACCTCCTAGGAGAATTTGAAAATTTACATTAAACATAATTTTACCACTTCTGTGAGTGTAATTTCGAAAATTGGAGAGACACGGTTAATATCAAGGACTAAAATGTGGTTCAATAAGATAAAAATATTTTTTGGTTAACAGTAACTTTTTTCTTTTATTTACCACGGTTAAAAGTAAATAGGGTAATTAAGGGTAAAAATGATATTATTGTTACCCTAACACATGTCTTAATTCTATTGGATAAGTTTAATTCGACCAAAAAAAACCTTAGGAATAAAATATTACCCTTTAGGTCCAATTGGATTAGATTAGGACAATTATTATTATTTTATTTAAAGATTAGTTAAAATAGTTAAAATCAACGTTTAATAACTCAAACATTTTTAATATAGGGTTATACATACGATTAATTTGACAATAAAAATTCATTAAAAAGCTAAAAATCTTTCCTACCTAATGTTATTTTATTTATAATTTTTATACATTAAATAATTTAATTTATTTATGACACAATGATGATGGAGTAATTACCTTATCAATGAAATATTAACATAATGGATGTTATAAATACCCAAATAAATGGAATTTGGACTTTTTATAAATTTCACTAATTTGTAATGTTAATATTACATTTTATTATTGATTAAATTAACTTTTTTCAAACTGATCATGCTATTATTATTTTAAAAAAAATCAATTACCAAATAGTGTCAAAATTGACATAAAATAGTTTTTAAAACAAATATTATATTATTAATTGTTATTATATTCCTAAAAATATAAGGATTGTCCAAATTACTTATATAAGGTTATATATATTAATAATTAACCACTTGGGGTTCATTTGTCTTGTTATAGTATGTTTATTAACCATATAGTATAAGAAAACAAGATGACACGATAAAAGTTAAATTATTTAACTTGGAGTTAAATCTAAATGATAAGGTTACAATAGTAAATTAAACTTGTCTAAAACATATTGGTTGTATGGTTTTATACCCATACCCACTTTATCTTTGAAGAAAATCAATTTGGGTCTATTATAAACCAAATATGACTTTACTATAAAATAATATTTTATGTTTTTTCCTAAGGTTCCCCTCTCCTCCCTTATAAAAGGGCACCTCGTCACTCGTATCTTTACACAATTTTGAGATTTCAAGCTCAGAAAACCCATACCCATTTCCCTTACAACATTCCCTAGAAATCTTATAGAGGTTCTGGTCTCCTCAAAATGCCAACTCTATTGCCTTAAGAATAATCTTAAAAAAGGTGCGTCGAAGAAGAGGTAATCTCTTCTACGAATTCTTTCATGTTTTCTTTATTCTTAATCTTCTTCTTCTTTAGTTGTTTCATTATAAAGTAATAACATCAGTATCTCTAATATAGGTATATGTTATGATAAATTGGAAACAACATGATTTCACCTTCTATCCATCCTATGGAAAATGAAATAACCGCACACGCGTACGTACGGAATACTGTCTCCATGTAGTGGTGTAATCTGTTTTCCCACCACCACCTTAATTGGATGGGTATAATGGTGTAAATAATAACTATATATAGTTATTATAACATCAAGATTATTCTTATATATTATATCATCCACTCTAATTCAATTCTATAATTATGGGAATGATATCATCGCTCGTCCGTACGTACGGATTACCGTCTCCACGATGCGATGAGATTCATTCTCCATGTAAACCATTCTAGAATAATTATAAGGTATATATAATGAATAGTAATGAAATATATGACATGATAATGCTACTGGATATATGTATAAGTCATCTAATTACTTCGATTCAAGTCAATATGGAAATTAAAACATCGTTCATGCGTACGTACGGCCTACCGTCTCCATGAATGGTGTATTACATTTCATTTATCTATCTATCTATTATATATATATATATACTGAATATATATGATATATAAATCATGTTTTACATTCTGGAAGTAATTAAATCATGATATACAAAATAATAATATAAAGAACAACAAGTCCAAACATGTACAATTATTGAAACTATTTTACCCAAAACGCTACTTTAACTTGGAATTGACAAATGAACTGGTAATATAAATACCTATGTGAACCATATTTGATATAATAACAATGTAAATTACTATGTAATATGTCAATGACATTATTTAAATCATTATAAAGGATGTTCGGATACATATGAAGCATATCAGACATAAGGTAAGGGATAACTTTTCCGATCTCATTTTTATCTGAGATTGTTTATTCGTAAGTATTTATTGGGGTTATATTAATCATACATGTCCCTATTTTATTAAAATGGTTTCATGTATGTTTAATGATCTTTTTACCCCTTGATGAAGTTTACTACATGGTATGTAAGGAATCTTTCTTTTATTTACCATACAAAGTACTTTTTTGACTTTTTCGACAAAAGTATGAGGAGAATGTTTTTTTAATCTTATACGACACGAATAGATTTTTACAGTTTTATAAAGCCTTATTTTAATGAACCTTACTCTACAAGATTTCCAGAATATTTTCAAAAAATCCTTTTCATTTAAAATATCATGGAATTTTGTGAAATGAAAATGATTTTCAAAAAGAAATTATACATTCCTCAAGAATTCATTTCAAGTGTTTTATCAAAACCATTTTTCATCTAAAAAGACATTATTTCATATGTGTATGTTTCAAGTAAAATGTCTCTATGATTTACATGGATTAACTTTTCATATGATGAAATTATTTCCATTTTTATATATGGATTATGTTGTGATGGAATGATGTTTTTGAATCCCATTTTATTCCTTGGGTTATGATGAATGCATTATGTTTATTTTGTGGCACAAGTAAAAATGATTTCATTATGATATTGGTGGGACCTATATCTACCTCCAATTTATTTGGTAAATATTTATATCTCATGAGATAGACATTGCTGGAATGGTAAGTTAATCTGGTTCAGTGATACAGGACTGGAATGAGGAGTGAACTCAATTCAGAAAAGGACTTTGTCCACTAACATGTTCTTGGCCACAATACCTTGGCTACTATGGAAATCATATCATTTGCCTAATGGTTTTCCACAATTACATGTTTTATTCCCATGCTATTTTATCATGATTGATGTTCCATTATGATCTATGCCTTATGTACTGCCATGTTTTATGTCATTGCTCAAGATTTTGATGTTTAAACATTATGTTCATATTTTTAAGTTCAAATGTATATGGTTTGTTTTATTTTCTCCATGCTTACCCTTACTAAGCATTTGAGCTCACTATTTTTATGTTTTCTTTTCCCCCAGGATTAAAAGAAAGGTTTTAGGTAAGTAAACAAAAAGGGGAAGATCATTATGGGATATTTTTATGATCTTTCAACATGATTAGAAGTTTATATTCCATCTTTCCAAAGACACTAAACTATTACAGTCATTGAGTGTTTGTTTTTGTTATAAGTATTCTGCAAAAGTATTGTAATGTCCATGTACATCAAGCTTTGGGTCTATAAAATAAGTCCACTCTTAGATTAGGGTTTTATGTCATGATCTCCTTATAGTTTCATTTTGAGTATCTATTATTTTATCGAGTGCCATGATTTTTATAATTCTTCCACATTTTCAACCTAAAATAGCATGGTGTACCACATCATTAGTTTTATTTGATTATATTTTTTGTTGATTGCGTCTGTGAGGATGGTGTGTTAGGAAGTGGATCCTTCTCAAATACCATATTTTTTATTTTTTATTCCATAGTGGCTATATTTTTTTGGAATCCATGAATATAAGATGATAAGAATATTATAGTAACATTTTATTATAACAAATTACAGAATATGAGTTTTTGACCCCAATTATATGTGTATTTATTTTTCATGCATCATTTAACTATGGTTTATTTTCCTAATTCAATAACAACATGTATATAGAATTTATTTCCCCATACTCACATAACACATTAATATGTGCACATACATCTAACATATATATTGTGGATAATATAATTTTATTATGTGAATATATAACAAAAATAACTCCATTAATACATTATTATGTATGTAAATGTCACTCTCAAAGCACTAAGTGGATTATCATTTTATTTCAAAACCCATATAAATTAATAATATTCATTAATAAGAATAGAATTATAAAAAAACACATTTATATGGATCAATAAAAACCATATAAAATTTAAAATTACAGAATATTTAAACAAACATATAAAAATTAATTCATTCGTATATTAAAGAACTTAAAAATATGTCATATTAGATTAAGATAAAAGATATAATGCACTTAGTATAACTATCATAAATTAACCCATCGTATCCATCCTAGACAAAAATATGTAAATTATTCACCCATAATTTCATCTCCGACATAGAAGATGAGTGTGACTTTCACATAATAGTAATATTACACAGAATGGATTCTAAGACTAAATATAAAAATCCACATAGAAACACACCATGAAACCCATCCATGTAATGTTTCTTATTAAAAAATAGAAATTATAAATTCAATCACAACCTTTAACAACCAAAGACTGAGTAATAAATGACATAATTAAAGTACATTGTAAAAAATATAGGGTTAAAATAAATAATGTATTCCGAGAATGTTTATCAAAAAGGGAAATGTCTTATCCTACACCATCCAAATACAATCCATTATCCTGAAATATTTTTCCCTATAAACCCAAATGGACCATTCAAAACATCTCAACCTAGATATCTATTGAAATTAATTTCACATATATGAGACATGAAATGTGTAGGTAGAGCGCATGCAGGGTTGAGTGTATATATATATATATCTTGTAAAACTCCCAGATGTAACTAAGTTATAAATATTAAGAGATATTCCACTCAAAATTATAATCAAGTGTATAGTGATACATGGAATACACATATATTATAAGGGGTACTCTAGTGTTTGACTATATTCCCACTGTTCACTTCTAGACTGAGGATTTTGAATTCCTAACAGGGGAATAAATTTATATTTTCCTTTAAACCATATAAAAAAATTTACATGAGGTGGATGATCTCACACCCCTATGAAGTTTTGGAGGGATTCATCCTCTATTTGAAGATCCTCTGCATTGTATGAGCTCATTATATTGGTTTATTCTAGCTATATATATAGAGGATATCAATCCTTTAAATATTATTGGGGATATTATCCTAATGAGAACAATAGATAGTAGATCGGATACCACAATCCCATGGAATTATTGTGAACCCTATCTATGTATTGTTTGAGGATTGTTCACCTAGATATAAATATCATATCATAACATCTTTCCACTAAAAATAATTAAATAAGATCTAAGAATAATATTTATAAAAATGATGCTACATATTATTCATACATTATATTCATTCTCATATCGATCGAACAAATAAACCCATGATCTAGTTTGAAGTAATTGTTTTCTCCAAAAGGATTATTTGAAGATTCCAAACCAAGAAAGATGATATTACACAGTGTCTCCAAGGGAGTGATTGGTGTATTACCGATTTCATTATCGATAAAATTTAGTCACATCCAATATAGTGAGTAAAATACCAACTACATGGTCTTTTTAACATGATAGTTATCATGAAGGTCTCGGTACTGAACTCCATGTTTTCCAGACTGCATGAGTCATGTATAACCAAGGGTACATGGTGAGCAACCCAACACATATAAAATATGAAGTCTCATGGGTTCATTGTCATGTCCTTTTATAATAAATGGTGATATACAGACATATTCACCCAACCAATAGGATACTATACATGATAACACAATATTTATTTTAAGCCCAATAATTAGTGTCGCAACATTGATGTACATGACCTATTTTTTCAAATCTACATGAAATTTTGTTAGGTATTCACAAAAATATCCACATTTTTAATGTTTCATATAATATATGATTAGTTCCATTTTTTTCACTACATTACATAGAATATTCTATTAATCCATTGTTAATATATTTTACATTGTTATAAATAAATTTCAGAAAACTAATTACCAGAATATTATTCTCCAATAAAATGATTGTTTCTCCACTTTCACTATCTTGAAAAAATTATATTCCTCAATTTTGTCCCATATTTCATTTTCCTTTAGTGATTCACCATTATGTTAGAATATTCAAATCCCAAATCTAGAAAAAAAACTATAGATTCAATAATTGACCACACAATGAATTATTCAATAATGAAGTCCTGAATTGCTTGCCCTAGATAATTCTCACAAACAATAAGTCTATAACAAAAAGGTGAAAAAGAATAAATATAGAAAAAAACTCTAAATCCACATAAAATTTAAATATCAAAACCATAGAAACATATAAATTAACATTGAAATTATTTCTTCATTAAAAAAAGAATCTTAAATTAATTTAATCATAATATAAAAATATATATGAAATAAATTGAAAACCCCCTAAATTAAATCCAATACCCAAATATTAATTCTTTTTTAATAAGGAATGATATGACATCAATTTGGATGTAATTTTCTATTGATTATATTTTTAGATCTACAAACAAACAGTGTTGATCATCTCAGTCGCAACCCATGTATTATTTCCCTTACAATCAATCACAATGTGTTATGCAGATAACATTATAGAATGGAAATAATGGTGATAATATATATACATATATATATATATATATATATATTATTTTAGATATATAATTATGAAATTACATTAATTTTCTAATTTAATGAATTTATATTCTCTGATATTTGTTCGTGACTACACTTTCAATAATTCCATCTCACCAGTATATGAAAATATCAACCTAAATTTTTGAATCAACAATATCTACTATTGGAAATAATAAATATGGGGATGTATTCTAGATAACATGTCTACACCAAGAATTAAATCATATATACTCAACACAATTATATGTAAATCACTTGATAAATTCACTCATCCCCGAGGCTAGACACACTATTAAATTAAACATGTGATTGTCAAATATCCTCAATTATCAGTATTCAAATTTGGAGGTTAGGCTAGTTTATTTTCTAGAATCTGAATTTCATGAACATGGGATACTTTTATAATTTAATTATTATTTCTAATATCTATCATAATTTATTCTAAATTAGAGGCTTCAATGGTCATAAAATATATAATATTGGGATCTACTAGGTCCTTAACCTCCACATTATTAAACTCAAATCATCCAGGGATTATATCTTCTATAGTGTAACATGTACCAATAAGAATTGGTGGTGATGGTGTTGAATAATAACATTTAACACCACCTATATCCCACCCATATCACATGAAATGACCTCCTCCCAATTAATCGCCCTACTCAAATTTTCTCATCTGCCTTCAATACCGATCTACTTCATGTATATCTAGTGGAACAATATTTTTTAGAAATCAGACAAAATATAACCCCAATCCTCATAAGAAAATAAAATCCCCTGACCATGTAGACAGTATTACCTTTAGATCCAGTAACTAAATATTCCAATGTAAGATTCTAAGAATGAGTCCTTATCAATGGGAACAATCCACTATCCTATCATCAACCAGTGATGGAGGATGGACATTAAAAATATGTATAATGACATCACATTATAAATTCTATAATTGGATGAAAAGGTTCCCTACCAATACAGATATCTCTAGTACTACGATATAAACAAGGATGTATAGGAGCTGTACTGTAAATCGAGTATCTCATAAATTCCATAATTTTTATCATTTGTTCTTAAAATTTACCCATCACGAACCATATATAGAGATAATAATGTTTAGTTAGGAAAACTCAAGACACTAAACAAATTAAATTATTATCTGAATAATATCTTATAGAATTTTGATGTTTTATGAAAATATAATCAGTAGAGAAAATTTGACATTGAAGAGAAACTCGAACTGAGACCATAGAAGTGTTGTCTCATCTCATATCATTTCCACTATAATCCACCACCTTCCACCAATGATATGGTATATATTATGTGGTAGAGTCATCATCTATAATGGTGGGTTCATAACAACGAGTAATATGGGAACCATTGGCATTAGGTAGTCCTTTATGACATATTAGTTTAGCTAATCATAGAACATGGGAAACCTCTACCTATAAAATTCACTATGGTAAATTAGTTCATATTCTTCATTATATTATAATACTTGGAAAGATCTTCTACACAATATACCAAATCGAATTATCTTGTGAAACCTATGGTAGGACTACAAATATCTCGATGGATGGATATACAAATTTATTTCTACACGGAGGAAATACCTCCTGAACAAGGTCATGAATTAAGGTTTCATAACTAAACATATCATTATCAAGATCAAGTCAGTGAGTACTCTATTATAATATTCATAGATGTATTATCAAATATTTATGATATACCATTTTTAATATAGAATGTCTTGTGATCGGACAAGTGGGTTTTCGATGGCCCAATGAATGGATACATTGGAGCCCACAACTTCACTATGTCATCTTCCCCTACAACATATCATGAGACTCATAAACATAATTTTCCTATATCTGATTTAAGTATTCCTAAATATTCTATATCCAAACGTCATCTTATGAATTTCATTGATTGGAAGCCATTCTAATAGGTCCAAACCCATAGGGGGAAAACATTCATGATGAATGCAAAGTGAGCTACAAAAATCCAACCATAAATAGGCAAGGGGATATTGAATAGAACATTGTAATAATATCACAAATATAGTAATAAACGTAATAAAACTACACACATATGTATAAACAAAAACATATATCAATACACATTGGAGATATTTCGAATAATAATGCACTAGAATAATAAAATCATTCATAAAAACTAAATACCCTAAATAATGTATTACATGTCAGAACTAATGTATATTGAAAAAAATATAGTTCCCTCAACCATAATGAAGGTCCAAAATTACATGTTCAGTTCTATCTCAATCTATAACATAAAAATTAAAACCTAGATTATACTACCTCACCCACTGGCCCCAGTAATAACCACCCACTCTTCATCCCCTATAACATAATTGAATAACCTATCATCTACATATGACATAAGACAAGAGGATAGATCCCATGATTTGATAAATAAAAAGATAAGATGTAATAAAACCTAAATAAACCATGAATTAATGAATTAAGAGGAGCCATTTTGGAATCCACAATCAAGTTGGTAAATTTAAGATAAAAATATCATATGTTATCTGTGGTAGTGAAGATTCATAGAAAAATCTGAATATTCATATAAAAATTAGGATTATAAATACCTATAGTGGAATTAAACATATATGGTCCTCCAAATCTTCTAACTTATATACAATCATAGTAGTGGATCATGAACTCCAAAGCAATTATAGGGATAGAGAAACTAATAGAGAGACTTTTAACTCTTTCGAGATGAATATATAAGGTGACATAAACCAGGTGGATATTGGTTATCAAGAATCATAACATTAGGTTGGATAATAAACCAACCTGATCTATATGTAGATGATATCACACAGCAATATCATCTTCTGTATTTTCATACCAATAAATGTATTATAAGAAGAAAAATTTTATTGAACAAACTATTCTGTTATGGAGGGTTTCTACACGTTAATCACCCCCAAATTTCAATCTTGTACTCTTATTGTATTCAATCAATCATGCTAACATAACTATGAATGTAATATATATATATATATATATATTATATGAATAACTATTGGGTTCCATATGTAATTACACACATAGTTGACTACATTTCTGGACAATGAAAATCCATAGGATAGTGTACATTGTGTCCTAGGGGGTATATGGAGTGTCAGCCAATGATGTCAAATTTATCATATATTGATGCCAAATATGGCTAGTAAATGATGAACAACACCTCATGGGAAAAAATATATATGATGTGTGGTTATTTTTTACTCACTCAATGAGTCACTCAGAAATAATGTCAATAATTATATATGGTATATGATGTGAAACCCATCACACATGGTTTGTGGGGTCACTGGGTTTATGTCATGTACTCTTCCTAAAAAATGAGTTGGCCCATTATAAATTAATGGTCGGTGGCCCCAAACACATAGAGGTGTGACATTTAACTAAAAATCCTAACATATAATAAAAATGAAATTGGTAGTCTTTGTTCTCCAAAAAAACACTTGTAGAAGTGATTTATCCAGAATAATATTATTGTCAGAATGTCTTTCAATAACTTACTAGATCAATAAATTTCTCAAAAATATTTCTATGAAATCTCAGTAAATATAAAATTATTTTATTTTATTAAAAATTGATATTTTTCTAGTATATTATAATAATAATTCTCATCATCCTTTAAAGGATTGCTTCCCCATACATGATGGATCATGAAAATGAATGTCCCTGATTCATTCCAGGGTTACCATTTTCATCAAATAATGAATACCATACTATATTCCTTAATATTAATACATGAAAAAATGTTATTGAATTAGTAATAAATAATGCATTGAATTTTTCATTGATGATGGTTCATATCACTATCCAACATGAATTCTAATTGTGAATAAATGATGAACGTGTGGAAAAACTCACAAACCATAGAAGATGAGAAATCATGAACCGTCGTGATCAATAGGGAAATATTTGATAGAATGGAAACCATTAGTCAATATAATAAACACAAACTAAAATACTAATAAAATAAAACTTCTTAATCCTAATGAATGAAAAAATGGAATATGAAATCCTATCAATAATTATGGATTTGATTCTAAGTCGAATCTATCCAAAAATAAAATAATATCAAATTTGGGGTTATGTTTTATTAAACATAGCCTTATAAAAATATAAAACAATTTATTTTGAAGATAGAATCCATATTGATGTTGATTAATAGTTCTATTGATACCATGTACAGATCTATGAATACACTTTGTTAATTATCAAGTCATCTCCCCCATAGAGTCTCTCCTACACACTCAATGAAGAATGATTTGGTGGATAATTATAGAAAATAACTAAAATGAATATTATATATAGATTTTATATGATATAAATCAATTTAGATAATTAAATTGATAATTTAAGTAAGTAAATTTCATTTCTATAACACATATTTATGAGTAAACATAAACTAGAGGTATGATAAATAAACTACACCTACCAAGTATGTGTAGAAATCCACTTTTAATATTGAATATAAGACTCAATTCCCCATATGATATTGTAATTCAATAGATAACTAATATTCTTGAAATTAATATTGCATGTCACTTAATACATTTAATATTTATATTATATTAATTTCATGCCTCAATGACTTCTAAAAGTGGTTGACATCTCCTTAACAAGATCAGAAAATATAATTCGATCTTATTAAATCAATTAATTATAATAAATATATCTATTTTAAATATTTCTTGATAATAACAATATAAATATCATATTAATTAAAAATAAACAACAATATTCACTCATATAGAGCTTTCTTTTGAAATATATCTCAGCCAATAAAAAATATGCCATGAAATATTCCTTCTTTTAAAAATTTGAAAACATGAAGTATGTACCAATAAATTTATTAATATTTTAAAATGATATAATTTATAAGACCACAAAAAACATAATATGAAAATTGATATTAAATATAGTCTAAAATATAGAGATGATCATAATAAAACCATATAAAAATAATCCTTGGCATTAAATAAACAGTAAAATTGAATACAACCATATTCTATTAAATGATTATGGATAAATAAATTATCAAGGAATTTTGGCACAAATACATATATTTTTTCTTATAAAACAACGAAAAACATAATTTTAATATATAATGGTGGTCTATTTGTTTATCTTGGAATGCATCCTATCACTGCATGTTTTTCATAGGTTCAATATTTTTTTATATATTTTTATTACACTCCATTAATAATAAATTTTTTATAATCCACTTCATAGTATGATGTACATATTTATGAAAATATAATATCATCTAATTTTGTAAATATGTTTCTTTAAAAAATCATGGAACATTGAGAAAAATAACTAATTAAACTTGATAATTGATTTGATAGTGAAGTTTAATTAAATTTTACAAAATACTAATATTCACAATATTCATTAACAATATATGTTTTACCAATATTTCAATTCAATGAAAATTTACATCAAATCTGATGAAAATAATTTTCTGTGATTAATGTATATCAAATTATAATTTTAATGTCATATATTTTGTGTATTTATATTTTATTTAAATATGAAAAAAAATTATCAAATAAGGTCAATAAAATTAATAATGGATACATTCCAATCATATGAAATGATAGTATGAGAATGATGTTATTTATTTTATCATGTTTTTATATTATCATGCACATAAACACTCTTAATTAAATTTTCAACCATTACATTTTTGTAACTCAAGTTTAATTTTTAATGATTTTTTTAAATAACATTCATTATATCACATAATTAATAATTGTTATAAATATTGGACAAAACCATAGGAATAATTTAATATTGATAGAGTAACGGAAAACAATATTTTTTATGAATCATAATATGTAATTACATGAGTGAACATTTATGGAGATTATATTGGGATTATGATCATTGTTTTTAATGGTCATGAAGTTCATACTAAGGAATTGAAAAAGGATATTGATTTTTTTCATAGTGATTTTATAATGTTTTTCACCTTGTTATATAGTTAGGAAAGGATGTTTGAATACACTGGATGTGGTAATTATATTACATTTTCATCCATACTAAATATGTAAATTTTATAAGGAGGTGATTATTACAGTTAAACTCCCATCACTAAAAGGCATTCTGACCTGAACGAAATTCTAGTAAAAGATAATAAAATTCCTTTTAAAAAAAACAATGTTCATAAAATTCTTATATTATTGATTTTTATATTATAATGAATACATTTTTTTATAAATAAATTTTATATTTTTATCAATAACCTTGAATTTGTTAATCAATTACCTATGATTTTTCACTATCAAAAAAGTATGATAAATCAAGACTATCGAAAGATTTCATGTACTTTTCAATCATTATATGGGTGTTTATTATATATTATATTGAATTAATAATAGGAATTTGTAATTATATTTATATATATAAATTCATAGTTGTAAGTACATCACCTAGAACATTATCCTCTATAAATGAAATTGTATCAAGACTATTATAAATTTATAAATGAGCTGAGAAACTGGTATCTTATAAAACCATTAAATCATTTTTTGTATTAATATTCAATAAAATTACATGAACTATTGGGTTTTTTTGTTATAATATCCCATATTTATTATGAATGAACAAGGAACACATTGATTTATCTCAACATATATGAGGACCAAAACAACCATGTAATAATAATAATATTTATTTCAATTCATAGACCTATGACCCAAAGATAGTGGGGGTTTTAAGTGTTTTTTGTATGATTATAATAGTAATAAAGATTTAATATGAAAATAATTTATTTATGGTATGATATATTATTTTTTTCTATTATGTATTTTTATAGTTTATAAAATTCATCGCATGATATGGTGTCCATTTCCGAAGAAGGTCTAATATTATTCAGGTTGAAAAATTATTTAAAGAATATTTTTCTAGGTGTTAATATATTTTCACCCAGAGAATAAAAACGTTCACCTTGTAAAACATCAGTTATAGGGGTATATCAGTATATATTATTTCACAATTAGTGGGTTGGGTGAATCAAAATGTTTTTTAAAATAATATTCATTGAATTTTAATATTATTTTACCACATTAAAGAACATACTGATTTCTCTCAGTGTTTCATACTTATAAGAGTAAATTTTTTGTATGATTCAATTGAATTTATATGTTTCCCATACAAAAGTCTACATCAACGAAGAATTTACAATTGAATAACTCACTACAATCATTCCACGAATATCACACTACTCTATTGGTTGAATATTTTATACTACACATTATGAAAATAAAAATGTATAGAAAAATTGTTCTTCTTATTAAATATTAAAACATTGACTTCAAGTGAGAGGAATATGAACATAGAAAAGCATCTTCATATCGCTATATCATTCATGATGTGTTCTGGAATGACCCATTGAATTATCATTTTTAAATATTCTTGTTATAAATTACATATATATCTATTATTGAAATTATTTTCTTTCTAATGAATCTATATTACGTATTTCCCTCTAACCTCTATAATTATATAATTATATTTTTCAATAATATATATATATATATAACCTTGTATTAAATAACTATTTGAATTTATATAAAATCATAGATTGATTTCCACCCCATTTTGATTATATGAATACTCATGTTCCAAAATGGGTTTCACTACACATTGGTGTAATGAATCTAAAATTTTTTATTTGAGAGGTGCATCTACATGGGAATATAAACCCATTAAATATTGGTACACCTACACCTATATAATTGATTCCATGACCACTGAACTAGTCATTATGGGGTTCTCTTGGGCAACTGGTGCACATTTGTATCACTATATCTTTTGAAATATATTGGTTCAAAAATAGTATGTTGTTTTCCTTTTTAGGTCATCATTTCGACCACATTAAACACAATAAATATATGGGTAAAACTAAAATTTAATTTTTGTTATAGGAAGAGTATCATTCCCCCATTAGTACATCCATTGGCATGGACCCTAAGTATTTAATGATTTTTGTAAACTTTCATTACAAAACTCCCAAGAATATGTTCTTTATCTTCTTATATTTCTTATTTACCTCCACTTTTCCTTTCACGATGGTCATGTCCTTATCTATGGTGACATATTAAACTAGAAAGGATTGGTTACTCCTTCAATTTTCTTAAAAAAATTCAATATCCAAATTTTGAAAAAACCCAGCCCATAATGATTTAGTAGTGATTGTTAAAAACTATACCCACTATTGTTTTGTTGATGATATTTTAATAATTCCAATAACTAATTTATAATATTTTATAAAAACCACCTTGCTTATTAGATAATCAATAGATCACTAATTCTAGCTCAGAAGATCCATGCTTGGTGTGAGAATGTATAATATAGTTAATAGATTTCCATGAACACATTTTTATTGATTGAATAGACTAAAATATATCTATCGCATAAATATGAAATTGATATTACATTCCAGCTTTTCAATTCTACTCCCCTTAATTCAAAAACACTTTGATATATCACCAATTTGGTTAAAAATTAGATATAACTTCAAAAAATATTTCATAAGATAGGGTAAAAATTAATTCTAATAGAGTATAGAAGAAAAACATTACATATTAGAGAATACTTGGGGTTTCATGGTTCCATCCTTGAATCAATTAAATGGATGGACACTATAAGACTCAAATACCCACCTTATGCTTATCAATGAAAAATTTTCGTAATTCATTTTTTCAAATATCATAAACAAGATCATGAATTTACTCATAATAAAATATTATAATTCCATAATAGACCCTCTTCATTATCAATTTATATTATATCATGATTCAATTAGTCCTTAAATTAAAATTTTTATTTTTTATATGTATTATTTATCTTGATTTTTCACTCATGATTAGAATAATTTATATCACAATAACAACCCCCATTACCATGTTATTGTTTCATGCATCGAAATTGGGTCCATAAATGAGAGGAATAAATGTACACAAAATTTATAAGGATATGAAATCTCGTTTAATTATATTCCTTGATAAACATTATAATAACGGTATAAAAATCACCACCAGATGTAGATGATTAATCACCATCAAAACTAGCCCAATTTAAATTTTCCAATCAAAAAAATATATACAATGAATCATTTTGAAATAAAATCTCGTAGCCTATTATGTGATGGATATAGAAATGAATCCATTTAATTTATTTCATGTGACATTAATTTATATAACATTGAAAACATTAACCATGTGAAGTGGAAGGTAAATTCATTGTTTCGGAGGAAGTCAATTAAATAAAATTCCCAACAAATTATCAATAAGAAGTCATAACAACATTGTTTCTATATCAATATTTTGATTCTTTCATTTGTGTCTTTTTTTTGTGATTTCATGGCATCGAATCATCAATAAAAATTATTTATAAAACATTATTATCAAAATTACATTTTAGAAAAACATCCCCTTAATTAATTCAATTACCTATAAGACAATGAATAAATAAAAATCCACTAATATGAGGCATCTCAAATTCACACCTCATGAGTAATGAGAATTTTATATATTAAATATAATCTAAGCCTATAAAAGTTATTTATTAAACATTAATAATCATTAGAAATAACTACTGAGTCTCTTTATTGATGTAGAGGTGATAATAAACCTTAGCTTGATGAAAATAGATCATCATTAGATATTTTTAAAACCTGAATCGCTACATTGTAGGTGATTAAATATATCTATATAAATAATACTAAGTTGATCACTTTATTTCTATCTTCTTTATGGAAAAATAAAAATGGTTTCTCTATATTAGCATTCACTTTAATGAAACCATTTTTTAGGAATACTTCACATCAATTTGAAAAAAACTAATCAATTTAGAGAAACCTTGAATAAAATTATTCAAATTGATTCATGTCCTGATAATGATAAAAATAACTCATATTAAAAGTTATATCAATTTTTGAATACACAATAAACAAAATTGATGATTTTATTTGAATCCAATTTCATTCATTTAAGGTATTATTACAAATGATACAATTAGATCTGAAAGCCTTATATCCAAGTGGATTTAAAATGACTTCTCGTATCGAAATTTTCATTAGTTAATGAATCTATTGATATATATATTTGACCTAATGTATCAACATTTACATCTTCATTAATTGTTTTCACACCAAGGATAATAATGAAACCTATTGACACTAAAAAAATAATGTAAGTATGAACATGGATTTTTATATTCTGTAATTATATTCCATTCATGAATTGTATACATGTTTATATGTCTTCTCGAACCTACTATAATTTATGTGACCTTATTAAAATCTAATTGTTCATATGAGTTCTCATCCTTCCTTGTAACTCATACTGAACCATTTTCTTCTTCATTGCATTCAGATTCTAAACGTGGTTTGTTTTCATGTGAAATCTGATCATCTCTTTTATTATTTTTTCTGACATTCAACGATACTCATTTCATTGAAATTATTTTTTTTTGTAAAACATATTTTATAACTCTAAACATTTAATCTCTTATGAATATAAATTAAATATTCATTTCTGTTACCCAATTATATTTTATAAAACAATACATTCGATAGTATTTAGAACAAACTACATTGGACTATAATTGAAAAAAGGATTATTAAAATATGACCACTATTACTATGAAGTATAATTTATGAATTTGAATATGATTAATAAAATTATTATAAATAATAATATGGGTTATACACAAATATAAATGATTAGTCCTAAAAAATATCTACCCAACACTTTACAAAGTAATTTTATGCTTCAAAAATATATTCTAAAAAAAAATTCTTAATATAATGTTTTTGATAAAATATAAAAAAATTTATACAATTTCTGAATATTTTATATGAAACTAGTATATATTATTATATTATCATAAGAAAAATTAACTTGGGTTGAAATTTGATAATTTTTTCAAAACATTGAATATTTATTGAATAGTGAAAAATAACAATTAATATAAGACTATCATTTAATTTCATTGAAAAGACTCAATATTTTTTAAATTTGATCAAAAATTATAAAAACACAATTTTTACACAAAGTAGAAATTTTTAACTATAAATAATCATTATACATGTTATTTGGAATATGTTTCTTTTTTAGCCAAAAAACACAATTTTCAGAAAATCATTTTATCATAGATTTTATCAATTCATTTTAATAGTAATTTATATATAATACAAGAAAATAATTACATTAGAGGAATTATTTTCATGGTTCATAATATCAGATTTATCATAATATATATCATTTATATTTATACAATTAATTTAGTTTTTTAATTAGAGTTTTAAAAAATTGGGTTTAATAAGATATTGTATTGTTTCTGATATCACAAAGGCATAAATATAATATAATTTTCTAATTATATTGAATAAATAAATTATTTTAACTAAACTAATTGTAATAAATAATTATTCAAATTATAAAAATATATATTTTTCATGATAAATATGAAAAACATATTCATTCAAGACGGAGTTCTTGCGATTCATGTGAAACGTCAATTTCAATTACCTAATGATTCTAATCATTAATATTGAGGTTTTTTTATTATTTTTTATTGAATATGATGTATTAAATATTACTAATTTATAAATATTTTTATTTTGGAGTTATATAAATATGAAATATCCAAAATTAATTTGAAATGATTATGTAAGGATATAAAAGTCAAAATTAAGTATGAATATTTTTATTCATTTCATAGATGTGATTAAATATAAAATATTTAATGAAAATAAAAATAATAATTATATTATTTATTTAATTTTATGATTTTAATTTATTGAATTTCATGTTATTAAATATTGAACTTAATTTCATGGGAAACACTAAATCATTGCGTATGAAAGATGTAGAAAATTGAAGTAAATGTTTTTGAATTAAATAAAAGTAGTATTTTGTATGTTTTGTAGAGTTTCATAGTAATTTATAGATTACTATAAAATATTATGTTTTATGGGGTTTTATTATAATTCCAATTTTTTCTTTAATACATTCATGTCAATGAAAATGGAGAGCTCTAAAAAGCATATTAATTATATTTTACAATAAAGCGTATTTTGAAAAATGATTTAAAATTTACAAAAATAAAATTTTAATCTATTTGATGTATCAGGGATGAAAATCTCTTCCATTATCCAATTATGAATGTCAATTACTTTTATAATAACGTTATCGACCCAGGAACTATAAAAAACATTGATATGACTTTATTCAACAAATGGCATAATGTGGGGATTAAACAATGTGATATGGGTGAAAAAATCATCTAAAAACATCCAAATATTATTTTTTAGGAAGTTTAATCTCTTAAATATATTATTTTTAAAAATATATAATTTTCCATTGATTCAAAGATTTTTAATTTATATTATCTTAATAATGTGGTTAATTAAAACAGTTCTGGTCACATAACTTATTAAAGGAAACCACCTCTACTCTTTTCCTCAATCATTTTGAGAACTATATATAAATAAATAACAACCTTAATAAAATTCATAAATACATAATCATGTCCTAGAGTTATATTTTTTATCTTAAATCTATCATTCAAAGGATTTGAATATACACCAAATGTGGTTTTTAAAGAAGGTTTATAATTATTAACTAAGCATTTTTGTTTTATTTCATCTTATAACATGTTAAAAGATGAATAAAACACTATGAAAATAATAAAAAAAAATTATAAAATATGACTATATTTTATTATGATATATTATGAATTTTTATCCATCTCCCCTTTAATATAATTTTGGACAAAACCATTGTGCACACGGAGGACTATATCCACTTGAACTGATGTAACTCATTTTCAATCAATGCTAATGAAAACATTTTATTATGATTTATTTGAAATTTATATATTTTCATAAATTATTTTAAGGAATTATTTTGCATTTTTTATGATAATATAAATTTAAACTTATATAAAATTTATCCATTGAAATATTCTAACAATAGCCATTCATTCATTTTGATAATATATTATATGAAGCAATGTGAATCGTTTTGAATAGATAGATCACAAGGATAATATATATAAGAGTATTTCATGAAATAATTTAATATTTATGATATGATAATTATTTTATATATAAAACATTATACATAAAATATATCAATCATTCCAACTGAAAAATGGAATCCTTACACAGGCATATGTACAGCCTACTGTATCCATGATATTGTCATAAATATTTTTTCATAACAATCCTTAATTAATAGTTTTAAATGTATAAATTATTCAGTAAAATAATATATATCTTTATAGTACTATTTTATAAATTATGGGAAAAATTTCTCCTTGACCATAGTCAACCAATCAAATCACATTTGAGAATATCTTTCAAATATTTTTAGAATATCTGACATAAAAACATTGAATTATAAATTAAATAATAAATTTAAATAAGTAAATTTAAATTAATAAATTATATAGAAATTGTTATTATGAATTAAAAGAATTAACATATAATTATTTTTTACTGTTTTAATGATTTTAATTAATGATTAAGACTCAAGGTATGTGGATCATTACCATTAAATCCTCATTTTATGGATTTTGTAGAATTCTTACAAACAAAATTATTCCATTTCAATATTTTTTATAATAACTTCTACATGTTTTTATAAAGACATAAATAAATTTTAATTGAAAATTTATATCAATTTATTCATTCATTTACTAATTTTAAAATTTAAAATTTTAATGTATTTAATTTGTAATGTTTTTCCATAAAGGAAAATAATTATTTTAATTTTACATTTACAATGGAAATAATTTGTCCTACAAAAAAACTATTATTCTATTTTTTGATTCCATTATAAATTTATTATTTTCATAAAATAAAATCCATCATTTTATTTTTAATTTTTTTTAAGGGACATTAAATTATATGATATTGAGATATCCAAAAACATATATATTATAGGTGAAAAAATTATACTGATTAAAATAATATCATTTATGTGTTGTGATAATGTTGTGAATTTTCGAATATTTTATGACGATGGGTGGATTTATAAAAATAAATGTATAGTTCGATTCAATATATGATAAGGATGGGCAGTTATACTATAAACCTATAATTATTGATCCTGATATTGTATTTTAATGAATTTGGTAAAGAGGCAATGTTACCAGATTATGTTTTTGGAAAGAATATATATTAATTTTTCCAGTACATTATTATATTTTTAAGAAACACTATATGTATTTTAAAGAAATTATATACTAAGTTAAATAGATCATTTTTATATTATTTATAATGTTTTCTCTATAAAATATTTTTATTTCACATGGAAAATGATTAATATTTTTAAAGGACTAATTTTTCAATTTTAGATAATATTGTATGTTATAAAGAATATGTTTTTCACGGATTATAAATTTTTTTAGTAAACATTCAGGATTATAATTAATATTTATAGTTTCTTAAAATGTATTCTGTTATCATATTTGGGAAATTTAGATATTTTCATGAATAATTAAAATTATTATTTGTGATCAATGATTTTTAAGTTAAATGAAGACATGTTTTTTTATCTACATAATTCTTAAATGGATAAATAACTTTTTTTCCCCGTCTTATGTCTTTTAATTTTATCACTTCCCTGATTTTTAAATGTATTCAATGGTTATACGATTAGTATTAATAAATAAAAAATCTTGTTGAATGTATTGAATATTTTCAATAAAATAGATATCAAGAGTTATATAGTGTAAGAAAAAATGGATATTGAGTCGAAGTTACCATCAAGAAATGTATGTGTTTATTAAATAAAAGTTTTGACCACTTTTGATTAAAATATAGTTTGGAATACGAGTTATTGAATGAATGAAATATGTTTATTTTTTTCAAACAACTGATTATGTAATGTTTATATATTTTTTTCTAATAGTTGGTAGTGGTGAACAGTTTTAAATAACCATACAATATATGATATTGTATATATATATTAATAATAATAACTCTATGAATGAAATGATTAGCATGATATGGAGTGATATGGTTATTATACTATGGATAATTATTTTAATGAAGGTAATTTTCTAACAACCTAAATTTAATTATATATAAGGTATTTTATTGATTCTATTATGAAAAAATGTATATTGTATTACAATTACCCTTGTGTATAATATTTATTTTAATAATTAATTTCATCAATAATTTATTTTCATTTAAACATATAATTTATTTTTTATCGTGATGGATGGGATTTGAACATAAAATACATTCTTGTTAATTATGTATGATTTTAACATAATTAAAAGTACAAAATCATATTAACGTTGTTTTTTCATCTTCAAGAGTATTTATATCTCGTACAATAAACATTTTTCTTAATATAACAATTTTCTTATAGAAATTATTTTTTCATGTCAACATTTTTTCATTTCATTTTAAAAACTCATTTTGTTCAACTATATAATTAATGGAAATTCCATTATGTAATTCCCAAAATATTTTTGGATATTAGTGATCTCGTCCCATGATGAAGGGAGTCCTAAGAAAATATTGATAACATGGTTAAGGAATGACTTATTCTCTAATGTATAAATTATGAAACATGATTGATCTAATATTTATAAATAAAAAAGAAATAATTTGTATACATGAATTATTATAATGGAGTATTAATGAATTAGAAGAAAAAACATGGTTACTAGTTTGTAAAACGAGTTGAAGGAATGATGTTTTTATGTATCGAGTTTATTGACTTATTATGTCATGGTATTCTTTCAATGACATTATGTTAAATTAAAAATAAATTATGAATCATTGAAAATTATTTATTATTCTATATGTGGTTTTATTTTCATTTTTTGGGGGAATACGGTAGATGGAATTGATACATTTTAATGTGGTATATTAGAAATATAGAGACCGGCTGCCTCCTGTAGGCCTCGGGTGAACCCTAGCTTCTCATGGAGGCGATGACCTCTGCGGTGGTCCCCCCCCCTATCGTTGGGGGAGGGACCTTCGCCGCCCTCCTTGGGTGTTCCTCTCCCCTTTGTTCCCTTCTCAAACCCTGACGCATTTCCCCCTTTCCCCAATATTTCTCTGGGCCCGAAGGTTCCAGAGCTCTTTTCTGGATTCCCTAAACTGCTGATTTCTCTTGTGGAGTTTTCAGCCTCATTGGACTTATTGAATAACACCTTGGTTGTGAGGTTCTATGGGCATCGTCCTTCTGTTTATTGGTTTAATAGTCACATTTTCGGAGCTTGGGGTCTTCATGATCGGGCGACAGTGGGGCTTCTTGACAAGCGGAAAATCATGGTTTGTTTTTCATCGGAATCTGATCTCATTAAGGCCTGGTCAAGTGCACCTTGTTCCATTTGCGGCTTAAAATTTTTGCTACTCCAGTGGTCCTTTGATTTACACATGAAGCGGGAACCCCCGATGATGATGATTTGGATAAGTCTTCCCAATTTTCCTTTTCCTTTTCACAATCCTGCTACGTTGCCTATGTTAGGGAACCTAATTGGCAGGTATCTCTGCTCGGACAGTCGCACAAAGGCAGTGTGTCATCCCATTAGCCCATGTATTTATGTTGAAATGGATATATCAAGGGATCCTTTTGAGTATTTTTGGATTATGGGGGGTAATTAATAAATATGTAAACAGCATGTGGTGAAAGAATCATGGACTGACTTTTGCATTGGATGCAAGCTGATGGGGTATTCTCTGGATTGTTGTCGCATAAGGAATAGGGCAAAGGCTCCAGAGGCAGTGGAGAATAAGCCCTCGGCGCTGAGTAACAAAGGTATGGATGGGGTCTTGGGAGGGGCTGCTGGGTCCAATAGGAAGGATGAGGGGCTAGCTGAGTTGGAAAGTTCGGTTCAGAGGCCTCCTGAACTGGTTGATATTATAGGGGAAAAGGCATTACCTTGTAAGGAGATTATTTGGGGGAAGGAAATTTGGCTTCACCAGGAGGTGTCTCTTATGGGTAGTCTAGTGGTAGGGTGTAGTGAATCAGCTAAGGGAATGCATGAAATTCTTGTGCAGGGACAGGACTAAGATGGAACTACTGAAGGGACAGTGATTGTCCACTCGTCTCTCGATAATTTTTAAAAAGATGAAGGTCTTGAAAAATGTGATGGTAATTCTGTGAATAACCCAAGGGCTTGGAAGCAGCCAATTAAAATTAATCCAGTGCAAAGTAAGGAGAATCCATCACTTGAGGGTTTTGGTCAAGACAATTGTGAGAATGGGAAGCTGCATGAACTGGTTTTTTTACATGAATTTCAGGACGTCCAGAGGCCATCTTCAATTCCTCTTAACAACTTGTTCGAAGGATTGGATGAGGTTGATTTAGGTGTTGTCCAGAATTTTCCTGATGATTCAGAGGAGCCTGAACCCATACTTCTGGAAATTGAAATGGTGATTCTTAATAAGTATAGGGATGGTTTGAGAAGGAAGGTCAAGAAGGACTATTCTATCATACCACCCCCAATGGAAACTCGGTCTACTAAGAATGAAAGTGATAATAAGGACTCCCTAAAAGAGGTGGTCTTGCAGCCATAAAATGTTCAGGGTGAGAAAGTCTTTGAACCTTTACTGAGAAATGAAGAGGAAGTGAGTGAGAAAGTGTTGTGGATAAACGCTTTAGAAGAGGAGGCATCTAAATTGATGGGGAGTGCGTTAAAAATGACACTTACTGAGGAGCAATATACTTGGGTGGAAAAGAAGTACATTATCCTTGTTGGGGGACTTGACAAAGGGAAGATTAGCATCGAGGAGTATATTCAATCTTGGGATCATATGGCTTCGGAGCTAGAAAAGTTGTGTTTGGAGTCTCCAAACATTCATGTATCCTCATTATCTTGGAAATTGTTCCGGGAAGTGCAGTCTCGTAAGCTCAAACTATCCTTTAATGTTTCTAGTTAATTGTCCTTTTTTCCGGAGTTTAGGAGATTCTGTCCAGGGTTTCAGGACCCGGTTGGTGGGTTTGGTGTGCTTTTTGGTTGTCGTTCACCTGGAATTTCGATAGGACCAACTCAGATGGGCTAGAGCACGCTGTTATCTCCTCTGCAGGTCATTTGGGATTTGGTTGACTAAGAGGGATGGCTTTCCCATCAGGAGGGACCATGCTTTCATGGAATCACTAAGTGGTCTTTCATTGGAGATGGTGGTTGCTGCTTATGCTTGGAAGAGGCATATTCTGTTTTTCTGCTTGGGGTTGTTTGTTGTTTTGTTGAACTTTATGGTCTCTCACGTTTCCTACAAAAGTTTTTTTCTGAATAAAAAAATAATTTTTAGTCAATTAGTATATTATAAATGTGAAATTAATTATATATTTTTATTAAATGGAATAATATATAGGAATTAAAATTATTAGATTCTGTTTAAAATAAATACAGTTTATAGAAAATCATAGAACTTTATAATTTCTTTGATGATTAAAATTATTTATGGTGGATGTACATCATATTTTTTTATTAATAATATTGGATCATCGTGAAATTTGAGTATACTTATCGATTGATTATTTCTAGTTGTAAATAAATTATATTAATAGTGTTTCTAAAAAATGATAACACATAGTATGGGTGATAACCTATCCCATTTGGTAATTCCATAAGGATTTAACCCACAATCGGAAGGTGATACAAGAACAGTTCCATAACAAACATATGTGATTTCCTAGTTATTATGACATTAATTATTTTAATAAATAAATTTATATATAATGTGTATGTTAGAAATGAGAATCATTAAAATATAGTTCCTATAATGTTATTTCCAAGATAATATTTTCAATAAAAATATAAAATATATGATTAATGTATGTTAATTTTTTATATTTGAATAATAGTATAAGATAAAATATTTTGTAGTTTTTTAGACATTGAGGTCAATAATAATATTTTTAGAGATGTTTGATTTGGCTTAAAAATATGTAACCTCAAATATTAATATTGAGATTTATATTCAATTTATTCAATCAGTTTAATTAGGGACTTTTTATCAATTTTCTATGAAAATATTTTATGTCAAAATTTTATTTAGTGTTGAGGTTATATATGTTTACTTGTATATATTTTCATTTTTATGCATATCTCTATCTTGAAAATCTGCTATTATTGTTACATTGTACTGATTAATAAATTATTTATTGTTGTGATGGTTTATTCATATTTTGATTTAACTAATGTTAGGCTAACCATTATGGTTTTATAAAATTTATTAAAACCTGAGGAATGTATTTTTATTATTTTGTTTAATATTAGTCCTATTTAATGTTTATTTCTTTCAGGAATGAGAAACTCTTCTTTAATAATCATTATTTGGAGAAAAATATGAGATTGTGGTGGAAATCAATTAAATAATGAAATTATATTTTTCATGAAAATTTATTTACATAATATAATAGTATATATTGTAATTTAATTCAAAAATAAATAAAAATGAATAATTAAATCAAATTTTAAAATTAATTCCTTCATTTTGCAAGAAATTTTGGTATCATTAATCACAATTTGATATATTGTTTTGGGCTCATTTACATTCTTATGACCATAATCACTATCAGATTCAATACTTTTTTCATAACATTTTCCAATATTTCCATAATTTAACATCCAACTGATTTTCTCATATTTGGAATCCTTGTTATGTGTTCTTTGAAAAAACCTTTTTTATTTTCTTTTCCTTCTATCCATGAGGATGTTTTACTAACCCTTTTTCCAATGTGGGTTTCCTTCTTATGTATTTTCAAATTTTAGATATCCTATAAACATGATATTGTAAAAATGGTAAGCATTCAATTTATAAAATAGTGGAAAATTTACCACCCAATGATCTTAAAATAAAATCATGTTTGATAGCATGTGGAACAGAAAAAACGATCATAAATGAACAATGAAATATAATTATTTAAATAAGACTGATATAAATTTAGGATTGAACTAGTGGTTGTGAAAAATAGTAAATATATTATGCAAAAAATATATGAGGGTTTGACTAAACACATATTGATCAAATCCAATGTAATAAGTAATCAATTATTAGTATGTTAATTTTATTATTCCCAAATTGTTTTTTTTCAATAATGATTTATATTTAATTTTGAGAGATTACATTATATTTAGTTTCATCTAATTATAAAAAATTTACTTGATAAAATTTATATCATTTTGAAAATTATAACATAAAAAATATACATAAAAGAAAATTTATATTTTTTGGAAAAGGTTGTTTTGCTTGTGAATAGTGAAAAATACATATTTTTATTAGAATTTCCATTAATTTCATTAAAAGAAAATGGTTATTATTTTTATCAGAAATATTTATAAATATAAACCAGTTATAAATAATTCAATTAAATAAAATTATTCATTTTAGTACTTTATTTTATTAGAAGTTATTTTTTTGAGTTAAAATACATTTTCCTAAAATTTATTTTTGATTTGTTTTTTATATTTCATTAAAATAAAGTAACATCAATTATAGGAAATTAATATGAAAAAATAGAAATATTTACTAATATTTAAATTCAAATTTATAGTATTATGAATATTTTATCATTTTCTAATGAATGAAATTTTCTTTTAAAATAGTAAATGAATAAATTTTTTATGATATACTGTATATTTTATGGTGCCACCAAAAAATTGATATAAAAAATGGTTAAAATTATAAAGAGAATAATTTAGCATAATATACTATAATTATTTTTCATGATTAATTAAAATAATATATTTTATAATATATTTCATGATTAAAAATGTAAATCATTTTGAGTAATGATTAAGTGCTTGTGTATCATTGGAAATATCAATTTTTTCCTTAATATAATATTTGAGAAGTTTGAATTAATTTAATGATTTTTTTAATAAATATGAATTATAAATGAAAAAGTATCATTATATATTTTATTTCTTCTATTATAAAAATTGAGACCTATCAGAAATCTTGTGAAAATCTTACGCAAAACTATAGAAGATAAAATAACATATGAAATAACAGTTCATGACAGAGATGTGTTAAAATATAAATATTATAAGGAAATAAAGGTTAATATTTAATTAAATTTACTTATTTTAATTATGTTTATAAATTCTCAGTTCATATTAATGAAATAATTATATTACATTTATATAAAACCCTATCTTTGTGCTACTTGAAGTAGTAGAAAATTCAAGTAAATTATTTAAAAAATAAAAAACAAATAATGTATGAGAGATTACAGTGTCCCATAAATTTCATAGATAAATAAATATTATTATGGGTATTTTTATTGTTTATATTCTAATTACAGTTTTAATTTGATGACATTATTATCAATGAAAAGGAATATTTTATAAAATAACCTTATTGACCTTTACTGATAAAATTTATATCATTAAATAATTAATTGAAATATCTAACGAAGTAAGAGGGACGTAACTAAAAAATCATCATTATTCCATTGTGTTATACATTACTTTATATAGTATATTTCATGTCCCTTAAAATTTAAAATAATTTGAATTCACATTAATGATCAAAGGGTTTACATGGGTTAATCCAAAGTGATAATATAGAAAACATCACCTAATACTACATAAACCATCGTTTATAATAACATTTCAATAAAAATAATTTTATATTTTATATAAGTAATAAAATATGTTATTAAATTCAATTTTATATATATTAATATTATACATTATGTAATTTTAATAGGGTCCCTCAACTCACTTATTAAAGGGAACCTCCCCTCATCTTTTACTCAAACATAGTGAGATCTTTATCTTATAAATATATTAAAAAACTATTTCATTACATCATTATCCATGTACTAGAGGCATTGTATTGATTATAAAACCATACTAGTAATGAAAATGATATAAACAAAAAGATGTTTTCTAAATAAGATGTGTTGTTCATAATATAGTGTTTTCATTTATTTTTTTCCTAACTCATTACTATATTCATGAAAAAAAAAATCTATCATGACATACATATCTAAAATAAATATATATCTTATTACTTTAATAGGTTAACAAATATTTTCTTCCACTTAATTCTAATGGGAAATGAAACCATCGTTCTTGTGTATGAGAGACTAACTCCTCACAAAGAGGGGTCATTCTTCATCCACCACCTCCTCTAACATATTATTAAAATGTTGAATTTATTTTGTATATTTATATATGATATTCATGACATATTTTTAATTATTGTTTGGGAAAATATAAGCTTATATCATGTAATTAAATACATGGTAAAACTATAATGTCTTCCATGCGTATGTATAGATTTCTACATCCATGAGGATATGTGATTTGATTTTATAACCACATCACATAGATATTATATATATTTTTATTTAAAAAATATATGATATTTTTTATTTAACAACCATTGTGAAAAAGTAAAATTTTTCTTACCTTTATTCCATCATGTTCTTTTAAAATATTAAATGATGATGATGTGTATATATGACATATCTTTCCAACAATAATAACATAGTTCATTTTTCATAACCACATTTCATGGATTGATTTAAATCAATTACAGATGTATAAAAATGATAACAATTAAATTCTTTTATTTAATATATTTTCTAATAAGTATAAATATTATTTCATAACCATATGTAATCGATTATTTTTATTGTATAACTAATTTTTAAAAATGATAATAATTACATGAATATTATTCTATCAATGATTTAAAAATCCAAAAAAAATTCATAGTAATCCAACTGAAGTTATTTTGGACGTATGGCTTGAATATTTTCAAAATCAAAGATGTGAACATAATTTATTATGATATTGAATATGAAATGCTAATTAATTGAGTGAAATTAATAATAATTATTGAAAAGGGTTATAAGAATGTTAATTATTAACAATATTTTTTTATTAATGATGATAAATGATAAACACCACGAGATGGAATATATATAAATGATAAAATAACATAAAAACCACATTTTAATCTTTTTAAATATCAATTTACCTAATATTTTTCATCCAAGTACATATTTTTTAAAAAAAATTACACATATTTATTTTAATAAAAATAAATTATGATGAAATTTTTTATATGTTTTGTCTTTCATCAAAAAAATTTCAAAAGTAATATTTTTATGTATATAATATATTACATTTTGATAAAACCAAAAAAATGAATTTATTATTTTAACATATACAATAGAAATTGTGTCTCGATAATTGAAGCTATTATTTTATGGTTATATAACTTTAATAGATTTCAATTATTCCTCAAATATTAACCCTCTATCCATTTTTTTATGTGTTTTCAAAAAAGGGTTCAAATGGAATATATATTTTGATATCATAAAAGGATTTAATTATTGGTGAATAGAATATTTTGAAGGAAATTAAATCATTGAAATCTCATTATTGTGTTATGTTTTTTGAGAATTATTTAGGATTACAAATTGTTCTATTATAAATCATGCATAGGTGGAACTATTATAATCCAAGGACTTCGTGGTCTGTTATTATGTATATAGAGGTGAGCCAAATATTCCTCTATAATGAATTTGATAAAGGGATTAAGTTCACTTGTTTTGATACATTAAGGATATTAATGGAATTTACCATGTAGGTTATTCTTTTATTAAGAGTGATTGTATAAGTGTTTATTAAATTTTGTCCCATGTAACATATATTACCTTTAAATTGTTTCTAATGAGATTTAAAGTGTAACATCTTTCCCCATATCATTGTCTAGAGAGGGAAGAAGAATGATACATGGCCTTAAGCAACGTTCCCAAGATGCCAAAGGATGGAAATAAATGCTCAGGGTATCGAGAATTAATTTGGAATGAATTTTAACTTAAGATAAAACTAAACAACCAAACTGTCCACTTTCAACAAACTATATGATGCATGTTGGAAAAAATATCCAAACCCATACATTACCAAAAGTCAACTCTACTATTCCACAATACAACCCATGATCTGAATCAACCAAAAACAATATCAGAGTACTATGTAGAAGGATAAAATAAAGACCCCAAATAAACCAAGACACACTCCCCATCTCTACACCAAGCTCCATGCTCTAAGAACAACCACAGCTCCCAATAATCACTACAAACTACTATATATGAGAAAAATTACATTTACCTATGTCTCGAAATACAAAATCTACAAAAGTACCCAACTACCAATGCGGGTGGTGGGGGTGAGTACTAATACTTGGTAGGTTTTACCCAAATTACTTCCCTATACATGCCAATAGGATGAAATTGTTATCACATTTTATAAAATAGTTTATATAAAACATCAAATAGTGAAAGCCTTACCACAAGCCAAACATACCTTTGCCAAGACATATCACACAAGGGAAATCCACAACCCTACCATAATCCATGTCCCCATCATGCAGTAGCACAAAAAATCCATCATTGCAAAAATACACACAATAAAGCATCTATTACGGTGGGATTTCTACCCATCCCTTTCTACACATTCCCAACTAGCGGTATTTCCCAACCATTATCCATCACCTTATATGGTGAGGGTTCCCGCGCACCTCTATAATGGCGGTTCATCCGACCACTATCCATCACATTTTATAGTGAGACTTCCTTACAACTTCCACACAACCAACAAAATCCATAACACCCAATCAACCAACAAGAACAAGGCACTGATGCCACACAATAAGCACCCAACAATTTCCAACACATACCGATTCACTTCAATAAATCCCTCATTTTTTGAAAGCACTCGTTAACTAAAATACCATGCCCAACTACATTTCAATAAAAACATATTTTTTGATAACCATATTTCACAAAACATTTTTTACAATCATCTACAAATTATTTTAAAATAATCATTTTGAAAACACTAAAAAAATTCTCCTTTTTCAATAATAACCCATTTTTTCCAAAATCACCAAATCACCACTAAAATGGTTTCTGACAACATTCAAACATCATTATAAAAATTAATGTCAAGTAAATAAGATTAATAGGAACCAAGGACTGTAATGCCCCGACCCTAGATACCCAGAGTCGGGGAATTATTACATAACATTGGCATGATCACAAGGGATCAAGTCTCGAAAGACCGATTAGTTTAGTAGTCTTGGAAACACTAGATATATTCATAAGTCTTACATTACATCATAAGGTAAAAAAACTACAACAACATCTTGTCTTCATATCCCCTCATACTATCCCTGCAGGTCATTCATAAATTACTTCTTCATAATCCTGGGAAAAATAAAACATTGAAAGGGGTGAGCTTAGATGCTCAGTAAGGATAACATTATAGCAGAAGCTTTCATAGATAAGCATAAACACTTAAGGCAGTTTATAACTAAAACAAAATCCTTTTAAACATGAACTTCAGCATAAAATGGCAAAGATAAAATAAAATAATTCCATTTACTTATTCACATGGATATTCTACTAGTTGAACAATCCCATGAAATATCAATAACCACATTCATAATGATGGAATGCATAATTCCAGACTATCATAACCACATAGCCAAGGCCTCATGCCAAGACTACAAATAAGATTTTGCCAAGGCCTTGTGCCAAGACACTAGTTTGTCTCATGAGACCTACCGATGCATCGAGGAGCTATAGCGGGCTCCACCCGTCACTTATTAAGTCCAATGCATTCCTCATATGAACAGGTTTAAACATAACATAAACATTTGTATTAAAACTAGCATACGAAATGTCAATACTTTATCCACAAACCATTAATGGTATAAAAATAGCACATCCACAGTCAAAAATAACTCATATGGAAGAATGTATTGTATCACGTTAACCTCAATCAAGAATAATGAATGATGTTGACATAGATGAAAATAATCATCAAACTATTTGAGAGAAATATCCCCCTTTTTCTTGAAATCATTTACAAGTCACACAATTTGTCAAGAATCCGTTTAACAATATATTTTTGAATCAAAGTGTCCCATACCACTTTGAAACTTTTAAAAGGAGTTTTAATTTTAAAACATTAATGTCCATATAAATAAATCCTTAAAACCATTTTTAAAACATGGACATTAATGAGAAATATTTAGATGAATAAGTCTTTAAAACATTTAAAATGGTATTTTAGTTAGAGATTCTAACCAAAAGAGATACACTTGAATAAAAACAATTGAGGTAATTAAAACTTTGTAATATCATGAGAATAAAGGGATTCATGATATACTATGTCAAAGTACATTATATACACCACATAAAAGTGATTTGGTGTATAACGACAAAGAAGTTTCAATGGAATTTAAGTTGAGATGAAATCTCCCATAAAGGCCGTATCCTTAGGTTAAGGATAAATCAACGACATAGTTATGTGTGACAAATATAAATACACTAAATATGATTGGATATTTAGTGTAAAACAATCAAAGGACATTCACACATAATCTTGTAAAAACAACACCAATGAATTTGATGTTTAACTCAACAAATGGAGAATGAGTTAAAATTACTCTTATCAAATTCATATCGATGACTTGAGAAATTGTCAATAGAGTGATTATGTGTATAAAAAGTATATCCACAGGAAGGGGAGTGGAAATTATGACATAATCAAATGAATAGTGATTCCACACATAATCTTGGAGTAATATAATCAATGAAATATGCGTAAAGACGAATGAGTGGAAATTGAAATCTCAAATTCCCTTATCGATTTGGTAACTTATGAAACATGCACCCATGAAAGAAGGATCATACAATGATGATGTAGATACCCATAAATTAAATTATATTACACAATGAATACAATCAGGGGCAGCACACATACACCACATGCAATAAATAAGTGGTGAACAATGGAATTCTCACGAAATTAAGAGTGAGATAAGAAACCCATTAATTTGTACTTTTTTCTTGGTCGACGGTAGGTTAACCTCCTGTATAATGGTGAAATAATTGTTATTGAAGTATAAATGAATCATTTACTTTAATATGATATCATATATGATCTTTTAACATTGATTTGTTAATAATATCTTAGAATTATCGTCATTTCGGGTGTTAACGGGTTCATTTTACTTTATATTATTTGTTATGTGAGCCATATTCGTTATTAATGGGATGTATATTATTCATATCCAGAATGATATCAAGTCCTTAGATACTATTTTTAAATCATCAAATTATAATTATACTTGAATGGATATGATGGAGAATGAATCTCATCGCGTTCGTGGAGATGGTAGTCCGTACGTATTCACGAGCGACAATATCATTCTTTTGATATTAAAATAATATATAATTGGATGGTATATCATATATAGAGAATCATTATCATGTTATATTTATTATTTATATGAGTTACACATAATTATTATACCCACCCAAATAATAATATATTGAATAACAATTACACCACGACGTGGAGACGGTAAGTCATACGTACGCACGTATGGTGACATGTTATTCAAAGGATGGATAGAATACTGAATATGGTTGTACCATATTTATAATAACATCACAGTATATATATGATACTGGATTTATTATTTTATAATGGTAATAACAAAGAAAGAAGAAGTGGAAGAAGAAAGGAACTTGAAAAGGGGTGGTGAAAACATTACCTCTTCTTCGGGTTCTTCCTTTTGATTTGATCAAAAGGGATCCATAGGTTGGCTTTATGATCAAACTAAGGTCTCTAGGTTGTATTGAGGGAAGTTTAGAGAGTATTTGGGCAGGGTCTGGCCGAACCAAAAGGCTTTTAAGGTGTGAAGAATTGAGAATGAGGAGTGCCCTTTTATAAGAGGGGTGAGGGGCACCTTGGGAAAAGCTAGAAATATTAATTTATAATAAATTTATATTCGGTTTATAATGGCTCCAAAGTTTATTATTCAAAGGTTATGCTGAGGATAGGTCGAAAAAAATTCAGAAAATAGAATTTAGACAGGTTTGGGTCACTATATTAACCTTATCTTTTAGTTTTAACTCTTAGTTAATTAGTTTGACATTTACCATGTCACTTTGTATTTTTATATTATATAGTTAATAAACATACTATATACATCCAAGAGACCCACAAGTGGTCCATTAATGAAGAACCTATCATGATATAGGTCTCTTGGACGAACCTTAGATTTTTAGGAATTTAATATCAATTAATAATATAATATTTGTTTTAAAAACTCTTTTATGTCAATTTTGACACTATTCAATAATTGATATTTTTCAAACTCATAACAGAATTATTACTTCAAAAAACGTTAATTGAATCAATCCTAACATGTCATATTAACATAAAAAATTAGTTTGATTCATTAAAAGTCTCAAATTATATTTATTTGTGTATTTATAATATCAATTATTTTAATTTTTCACTATTATGGTAATTACTGCATTATCATTGTGTCATAAATAAATTAAATTATTTAATGTATAAAAATTATAAATAAAATACTATTATGTAGGAAATATATTTATCTTTCTAATGAATATTTACAATAGAATTTATCTTATGTATAACTCTATATTAAAAATGTTTTAGCAAATAAACTTTGATTTTAACTCTTTTTACTCTTCTTTGAATTAAATAATAATAAATGTCCTAATCTAATCCAAGTGGACCTTAAATGATAATATTTTATTCCTAAGGCTGTTTTGGTCGAGATACACTTTTCAAATAGAATTAGGACATGTGTTAGGGTAGTATTAATATCATTTTTACCTTTAATTACCCTATTTACTTTTAACCATGGTAAATAAAAGTAAAAAGTTACTATTCACCAAAAATTATTTTCATCTCATTGAACCACATTTTACTTCTTGATATTTACTGTGTCTCTCGGATTTTTGAAATTCCATTCACTGAAGCGGTAAAATTAAGTTTTATGAAAAATTCAGTTTTTTTAACTACCACTTTGTAGTTTCACTATTCATCAAAAATTGAAGTTTTTCAGAATAATGCAAAAAATTCACCCTAAGCTATAATTGATATTCCAAACTCAAAAATGATGTCTATTTTACTAAATTCCAAACATATAAGTTGCATTAATTAATTTTATAATTAATTCCCGCTGTCACAACAAATAGCGTGTTTTTAAGAAACAATATATATCAAAAGATTGATAACTGTTTATGTCCAATTTCAAAGTGAAATTAATTCTAATGAACACCATTGGATAAAATGGTAAAAATATATTCTAATTATACTTTAAAACTACTCAATAATATAATTTATCACTATAAATTATTTTGATTAAAAAAGTTGTTTTTAAGTATTTTCACTATTCATAAAAATTGGAAGTTCTCAGAAAAATACCAAAAATTCAACTTAGGATAATTTCGATATTCCGAATCCAAAAATGAAGTCCATTTTGAAATATAAAATATATATAATTTCAAAAAGTATGTATTACTATTCATAACGGCTACTTTGATTGGTTGTGGTGTGTTAGAACTCGATGTTGCGTACAACACACGCTATCACATTATTTGAAGGGAAACGTACCGTGGAAGCTTGGGGTGTTTCATTCTCCCCTCCTTCAATAAATTGTGTCCTCGCAATTTTTAAAATTGTGCTTGGGAATATAATGTAATGTCCCACATCGGAAAAAGAGTCAATAAAACTATCACTTTAAAAGGAAGAAAGAGAGGTATAAAGGTCAACCAAGATAACCCATACTCGGATTCCATGTAAGAAAACATGGATATGGATGATAAAATAAGTGTCAAGTTCTAATGGAGAGGGATAGAAATCATGATCAGGAGAAAGTTAACAATAAGAAAACCACAAACTTATGTTGGGACAAACGGCCATTAGTCTCCTATTAGGAAAGTAAACGGACAACATTTTTTTGTTTTAAGTTACATTACATAAGGATGAGGAATTCATTTATGATATTGACTAAGAATATAATGATATATACTTACATTTTAAGTATAGTTTCATTCTTTAATAAATTTCCACCACTAACTCATTTTTTTTAAACGATGAGTATTCAAGAAGACTTGGTCACACTGGAAGAGTTTCTATAGAATCACATTATCCATGCAGGATGAACTATATATTTACATTGTCTTTAGAGGTTAATCAAAACCAAAATGGTTAGTACAAGATCTAATGATCCCCCAAAAGGATATTCCTTGAGAGAAATAAACACTAATCTTAATTTCCAAAATTAAACCAACAATACCCCGAAGTTAAATAAATACCATTCAATAACCAATTTTCCTTAAAATCCTTTAATATAATCAAAAATAATATTGAAAACCAAAACTTATTGAGAATGTAGTCTTCCACGTTAAATTGTATCTCCAAATGACATTAATTACTCTTAAAGTCACATACTTAAAAGTAATTAACCTAATCATTTCCATAAATAACCCAAATCATTATAAATCCACAATAAAAACATAGATAAAATTCCACCATTATTCCTCAAATGAAATGCCATACTATTCTATTTTCCTTGGGCATATAGTGTTCACACCAAAGCGAACAACTTCCAAAATAACATTTATCACTTAATCACCAAATCATTTTCCTATACTAAGGGTATTCATTTGATAAGACATAAGATCCCAAATAAAATTATTATTGATCAATAAAATCATTTATCTAAAAATAATAGTCACACTAACCAGGGACTTCATGTAGTCCAGTGGTAGGCGATAAATCCCAATCGCACTTTGGTTGTGGGTTTGATTCCCACAGCTTTGTCCGACGCGACGGGTTGTCACACGGTCTGCGTGTTGTCCCTTTTGAAAAACTATATTTTATAACATTATCAAAATGAGATAAATTCCTCAAAATAACCATAACATAATTTAACCCAAATGTTATGTCATACCTTTCATTTTTATCCCAAATAACTTATAATTGCCTCAAACCCAATGATCATATAAAACCAAATGGTTATTCATAACTATAACCACAAGAGAAAAGATAATTATTCCTCAAATATCATTCTAACATGGCAAACTGTGGGGATACAAATACAAGAGAAAATTATTCCAAAGTAAACCCATCAACATGGAGCACTAATACTTTTTAAACATTTCTCCAACCATTTATTTCCACATTGCTTCTTCTTTGACAAAGAAAATATCCTATAGAATAGGTCATTCACTCGGGTAATGGTCATGTCCCCTACATTTATGGAAAATGACTGTAAATGGACTCTTGGGACCATTTTTATCTTCTTCCATAGTACTCTTCATTTCTCTTCGGCAATTCTTCACTTTATGTCCTTCCTTCCCGCATGTAAAGCATTCTTTGTCCCATTGTGACACTTTCCTGGGTGTCTCCTTCCACATTTCCTGTATGATGGAAATTGATGATTTCTTTCTCCTTGGTCTCCACTACTGGAGCTCTTATCATTCATCACCTTTCTCTTCTTTGTTGAGTCCGGTAATCGGTTAATATATATATTATTGATCATATTTTTGGAAAATTGATTTGGCATAAAGATGATATCTTTTACGCCTATCAACATTCGATTTTGTTGCTCATTGCCGCCATTGTTCCCACCTTGTACATCATTCTCAAAGTCACTATGACTTCCTTGGAATCCAGCCATTGACTAAAACCAGAAAGCATTGTGTGAGTAATAGTAGTCATAAAATCATTTAGAGATTATCATGTCACCATATTCTCAATTTGAAACACATTAGGATTAACCGAGGTCATTTACTCTCATCTTATATATATAATACTTTAAATCGGTTTGTAAAGAAAATGTAAATTATCCTAAGCATATCCCCCAGGAGTGTCGTAACCAAGAGTGCAGCAAGGCCCGTTGTCGTGCACCAGTTCCCGTTCGAGTCTAGCTCAAAGCGGTGTTTTCAGGTTTTACCCCTAGGTACATCTGTGACAGAGCCGCCTCTACCTACTTGTATCCAGACAGGGATTTATTGCTCAGAAAACTCACAAAATCTCTACAATACCAAAATTCTAGGAAGTTATTCTATACTAATCCTCAAAGTTCATCTTAGTTCTACGTGATCTAATCAGAGTTTATCTAAATCTAGCTTCCATGGTTTGTACTAAACTTCCTCTGATACCAAATGTAACGCCCCGACCATAGATACCCAAAGTCGGTGCATTATTACATAACACTGGCATGATCACAAGGGATCAAGTCTCGAAAGACTGATTAGTTTAGTAGTCTTGGAAACACTAGATATATTCATAAGTATTACATTACATCATAAGGTAAAAAAACTACAACAACATCTTGTCTTCATATCCCCTCATACTATCCCTCCAGGTCATTCATAAATTACTTCTTCATAATCCTGGGAAAAGTAAAACATTGAAAGGGGTGAGCTCAGATGCTCAGTAAGGATATCATTATAACAGAAGCTTTCATAGATAAGCATAAACACTTAAGGCAGTTTATAACTAAAACAAAAGCCTTTTAAACATGAACTTCAGCATAAAATGGCAAAGATAAAATAAAATAATTCCATTTACTTATTCACATGGATATTCTACTAGTTGAACAATCCCATGCAATATCAATAACCACTTTCATAATGATGGAATGAATAATGCCAGACTATCATAACCACATAGCCAAGGCCTCGTACCAAGACTACAAATAAGATTTTGCCAAGGCCTTGTGCCAAGACACTAGTTTGTATCATGAGACCTACCGATGCATCGAGGAGCTATAGCGGGCTCCACCCGTCACTTATTAAGTCCAATGCAATCCTCATATGTACAGGTTTAAACATAACATAAACATTCATATTAAAACTAGCATATGAAATGTCAATACTTTATCCACAAACCATGAATGGTATAAAAATAGCACATCCATAGTCAAACATAACTCATTCGATACAATATGGAAGAATATATTGTATCACTTTAACCACAATCAAGAATAATGAAGGATGTTGACATAGATGAAAATAATCATCAAAATTATTTGAGAGAAATATCCCCCTTTTTCTTGAAATCATTTAAAAGTCACACAATTTGTCAAGAAGCCTTTTAACAATAGATTTTTGAATCAAAGTGTCCCATACCACTTTGAAAAATTTAAAAGGAGAATTAATTTTAAAACTTTAATGTCCATATAAATAAATCCTTAAAACCATTTTTAAAACATGGACATTAATGAGAAAGATTTAGATGAATAAGTCTTTAAAACATTTAAAAATGGTATTTTAGTTAGAGATTCTAACCAAAAGAGATACACTTGAATACAAATAATTGAGGTAATCAAAACTTTGTAATATCATGAGAATAAAGGGATTCATGATATACTTTGTCAAAGTACATTATATACACCACATAAAACTGATTTGGTGTATAACCATAAAGAAGTCTCAATGGAATTTAAGTTGAGATGAAATCTCTCATAAAGGCCGTATCCTTAGGTTAAGGATAAATCAACGACATAGTTATGTGTGACAAATATAAATACACTAAATATGATTGGATATTTAGTGTAAAACAATCAAAGGACATTCACACATAATCTTGTAAAAACAACACCAATGAATTGGATGTTTAACTCAACAAATGGAGAATGAGTTAAAATTACTCTTATCAAATTCATATCGATGACTTGAGAAATTATCAATGGAGTGATTATGTGTATCAAAAGTATATCCACAGGAAAGAGAGTGGAAATTATGACATAATCAAATGAATAGTGATTCCACACATAATCATGGAGTAATATAATCAATGAAATATGCGTAAAGCTGAATGAGTGGAAATTGAAATCTCAAATTCCCTTATCGATTTGGTAACTTATGAAACATGCACCCATGAAAGAAGGATCATACAATGATGATGTAGATACACGTAAATTAAATTATATTACACAATGAATACAATCTTGGGCAGCACACATACACCACATGCAATAAATAAGTGGTGAACAATGGAATTCTCACGAAATTAAGAGTGAGATAAGAAACCCCTTACTTTGTACTTTTTTCTTGGTAGACGGTAGGTTAACCTCCTGTATAATGGTGAAATAATTGTTATTGAATTATACAATAATCATTTACTTTAATATGATATCATATATGATCTTTTAACATTGATTTGTTAATAATATCTTAGAATTATCGTCATTTCGGGTGTTAACGGGTTCATTTTACTTTATATTCTTTATTATGTGATCCATATTAGTTATTAATGGGATGTATATTATTCATATCCAGAATGATATCAAGTCCTTAGATACTATTTTTAAATCATCAAATTATAATTATACTTGAATGGATATGATGGAGAATGAATCTCATCGCGTTTGTGGAGACGGTAGTCCGTACGTACGCACGAGCGACAATATCATTCTTTTGATATTAAAATAATATATAATTGGATGTTAAATAATATATACAGAATCATTATCATGTTATATTTATTATTTATATGAGTTACACATCATTATTATACCCACCCAAATAATAATATATTGAATAACAATTACACCACGACGTGGAGACGGTAAGCCGTACGTACGCACGTATGGTGACATGTTATTCAAAGGATGGATAGAATACTGAATATGGTTGTACCATATTTATAATAACATCACAGTATATATATGATACTGGATTTATTATTTTATAATGGTAATAACAAAGAAAGAAGATGTGGAAGAAAAAGGAACTTGAAAAGGGGTGGTGAAAACATTACCTCTTCTTCGGGTTCTTTCTTTTGATTTGATCAAAAGGGCTCCTTAGGTTGGCTTTCTGATCAAACTAAGGTCTCTAAGTTGTAGTGAGGGAAGTTTAGAGAGTATTTGGGCAGGGGCTGGCCGAACCAAAAGGCTTTGATGGTGTGAAGAAATGAGAATGAGGAGTGCCCTTTTATAAGAGGGGTGAGGGGTACCTTGGGAAAAGCTAGAAATATTAATTTATAATAAATTCATATTCGGTTTCTAATGGCTCAAAAGTTTATTATTAAAAGGTTATGGTGAGGATAGGTGTAAAACTATTCAGCCAATAGAATTCAGACAGGTTTGGGTCACTATATTAACCTTTTCTTTTAGTTTTAACTCTTAGTTAATTAGTTTGACATTTACCATGTCACTTTGTATTTTTATATTATATAGTTAATAAACTTACTATATACATCCAAGGGACCCACAAGTGGTCCATTAATGATGACCCTATCATGATATAAGTCTCTTGGGCGAACCTTATATTTTTAGGAATTTAATATCAATTAATAATATAATATTTGTATTAAAAACTCTTTTATGTCAATTTTGACACTATTCAATAATTGATTTTTGTGAAAATCATAACAGAATTATTACTTCAAAAAAAGTTAATTGAATCAATACTAACATGTAATATTAACCTAAAAAATTAGTTTAATTCATTAAAAGTCTCAAATTATATTTATTTGGGAATTTATAATATCAATTATTTTAATTTTTCACTATTATGGTAATTACTGCATCATCATTGTGTCATAAATAAATTAAAATATTTAATGTCTAAAAATTATAAATAAAATATAATTATGTAGGAAATCGTTTTATCTTTCTAATGAATATTTACAATAGAATTTATCTTATGTATAACCCTATATTAAAAATGTTTTAGCAAATAAACTTTGATTTTAACTCTTTTAACTCTTCTTTGAATTAAATAATAATAAATGTCCTAATCTAATCCAAGTGGACCTTAAATAATAATATTTTATTCCTAAGGCTGTTTTGGTCGAGATACACTTTTCCAATAGAATTTGGACATGTTTTAGGGTAGTATTAATATCATTTTTACCTTTAATTACCCTATTTACTTTTAACCATGGTAAATAAAAGTAAAAAGATACTATTCACCAAAAATTATTTTCATCTCATTGAACCACATTTTACTTCTTGATATTAACCGTGTCTCTCGGATTTTTGAAATTCCATTCACAGAAGCGGTAAAATTAAGTTTTATGAAAAATTCAGTTTTTTTAACTACCACTTAGTAGTTTCACTATTCATCAAAAATTGAAGTTTTTCAGAATAATGCAAAAATTTCACCCTAAGCTATAATTGATATTCCAAACTCAAAAATTATGTCTATTTTACAAAATTACAAACATATAAGTTGCATTAATTAATTTTATAATTAATTCCCGCTGACACAACAAATAGCGTGTTTTTAAGAAACAATATATATCAAAAGATTGATAATTGTTTATGTCCAATTTCAAAGTGAAATTAATTCTAATGAACACCATTGGATAAAATGGTAAAAATATATTCTAATTATACTTTAAAACTACTCAATAATATAATTTATCACTATAAATTATTTTGATTAAAAAAGTTGTTTTTAAGTATTTTTCACTATTCATAAAAATTGGAAGTTCTCAGAAAAATACAAAATATTCAACTTAGGATAATTTTGATATTCCGAATCCAAAAATGAAGTCCATTTTGAAATATAAAATATATATAATTTCAAAAAGTATGTATTACTATTCATAACGGCTAGTTTGATTGGTTGTGGTGTGTTAGAACTCGATGTTGTGTACAACACACGCTATCGCATTATTCGAAGGGAAACGTACCGTGGAAGCTTGGGGTGTTACAAGGCCACTAATTCAAACCACGTGGAGTCGAGAGAGAATACACCTACATTTTGGGTTCTGGTGAATTTGACCCTTAAGAAATTGTGCCCCAAGTCAGGTGAATGCACCACCAAAACTGGTCTAGATCCCATTCTCTAAAATCCACATGGGTTAAAATGAACACCCATCGACACCCCAACACTAGATATACATGAAACAGAAGTAGATCATGAAAATAGTGAGAGGGTTAACAGAATACCTTGAGAAAACCAAAGAGAAACCATGTGGAGAGACTTACCCGGGAAAACAATCATCAAACCACCTTGCAACCCCTTCGATATGCTTCCAAAACATGTGGGAGAGCACCTCTAACCATTTATAACACAAAATCCCAAGTGAGGATCAAGTGGGAGAATTTTTAGTATGAAATTAGGCTCTCGTGAAGGAGATTTTAATTTAAAGACATTATTTTTATGTGGCCACATGGTTAGCCGGCATGGTTTGGAAAATGGTGCGCTAACTGTGCACATGCCACTACCTAAAAACAAGAGGTTTCCATGGTTTCCCCACATGGTTTGGAAAACTATGTGTAGGACATAATAATCCCATTGTCTCCCCCTTCACGATTTCTATGATAACCCGCACGGTTTCCCCTAATCGTGGTCAAAATGTGTGACCTTAGATAGGCCTCCAAAATTATTAAATATTATTTCATTCTCTCGCCAAACTCTTCCCAACTCATCCCAAGTACATTAGAGACTTAATAATGTTTACATACCTTAAAATTGTGGGGTGCTACATTCTCCCCACCATTGGAAATTCCATCCTCAGAACATGGAGAATCATTGCATTGCAGAAAGTGCTCAAGAAATTGCTTGTCTATTTCATTATCCTGCTCCCCAGTCTCCTCTTAAATATTACCACACTGTAAAAATACACACAAAAAACTGATGATTTTACCATGCACAGCTTTGTCTTTCACATCCAAATTTCTGCACTATCACATGCTACAATGATGCATCCAGTTCTCGCTCAACATAATCCCAACGAATCACATGGTCACAATTTTGATGATAATTTTTCAACTGCAACACATGAAACATATTGTGCACTACTCTAAACCATGGTGGAAATTCCAAATAATAATCCACCTCTCCAACCCGCTCAAATAATTTAAAATGCATAATATACCTCAGAGATAACTTACCCTACTTCCCAAATTGACGATGTCCAAACGTTGGAGAGATTCCAAATAACATATGATAACCCACCTCGAACAACAATAGTCTTCAATGATGGTCCGCATATGGTTTCTGATGACTTTGATCTATATCCATCCTCTTCCTGATCAACTTCATTTTCTCCGTAGCCTCTTGGACAAGGCTCGGTCTGATCATCGAAGTCTAACCTATTTCCACACAGCATAGGAGAGAACAACACAAACGTACAAAGAAATACCCAAATCGAGCCATATGTATCGAGTTGGATAACAGTTACTAGAAGAGAAATCCACCAATAGTATGTGCTTCTCCTATATACCACCAAAATCCCTTAAACAATCCCCTCTCATATCCTACAATGTTTGTATCATCCTCTTGAATTGGAAATCCATCAGAAGATGATATGTTATACTCATCGTCAATTGTATCCCAAGGGCTTACTGCAAGGTTTTACCAAAACGAGATGTGAACCAAGGACCTCCATCCAATACAATCAAAACTGGAACACCATGCCTCTTTCCCACATCCAATATATAGATTTTGAACAGATTATCCACAATATGACATTCACGAATCAGGATGAAATGGGCCGACATTGTTAGCTGATCCACAATCACCCATATGGAATTTTGTTTCTTGACCGTTCTTGGGAGACCCTTCACAAAATACATTTCTATTTTCTCTCATTTCCACACTCGGAAAGGTAATGGCTCCAATATGCCTACTGGTCACTGATGCTCTACATTGTCTAGTAGACAAGTCGATCATCTTGAGGCAAACCCAACCACATCCCTTTTTATACCATCCCACCCAAACTATGCCTTCTATGCCATATACATTTTTTGGATTCTAGGTTGGACAACCCACCTTGAATGTTGATAATCCTGTAGAAGTTCCTCCCTAAAAGCCACGGGTACCACCAGCCGATTCTAAAAACAAAAGACTGAATTTCTATTCAGTTATCAGTCCTCAATGGTCTCCCCGCCATTATGTTTTGACCTCATCACCATACATTCATAATCAGATTTATCTGCCTCTTTAGCCAAACATACAAAGTGAGGAACCAATGAATCTAGAAAGAAGACCTCTAGGTCACCCCAGTCCTCACATTCAAACTGCATGTTTCCTATGACCTACATCAACTACCAATGATTGGATACCTGTTACTTCATATAAATATATGATTTCCTACATAATGCCTCTTCCACAAAATTTCCTTTATCAGGATGGTACATTCAGTAGAAATCAAACATCTGGAGATGTTTTATCCATCTCATTTACCTGATGTTCAAATCTCTCTATGAAAAAAATATTTATTTAGATCTTATGGTTGGTAAACACATTTAATTTCTCACTGATGAGATAATGATGCCACATATTTAAAGCATGAACCAATACTTCCAACTCTTGATCATGTGTTGGGTAGTTCGTCTTATGTAACCAAAACTTTTGTCAGCTATATGAAACTATATGATCCCCCCGCATGAGAACACACCTCATCCCTAATCATGATTCATCACTATACACCACGTACCCTTTCCGTGTTTCTGGAAAAACCAATATTTCTATTTTAATGAAACCATTTAACTCTTCAAAGAATTTATAACACCTCTCATCCCACTAAAATGGTATACTATTCATTGTCAAAGCTGTCATCAGAAAATCCAATCATGAGAAATCACGAAAAAATGATGATAACACCCTTCTAGTCCAAGGAAGCACCATATCTTGAAATATTTCATTGGAGGTTTCTATGAGATATCATCCTCTATATTTTTCAGATTAAAAGAAACACCTCTCTCGGAAATAACATGTACATGGAAATGAAAAAAAAAATAGGTGCCTCCCCCAGACACATGCTAGGCCAGATGATCCCTTTGTTTTCTAATACTTCCAATAGCACATTTATTTATTGAAACATTGTTGGTGAAATTCGTTAATATGGAATTGAGATAGGACTGGTCCTTTATAAGGAGATCAATTGTAAACTGTACTTCTATCAGAGGTGGAAAACCTATGAATTATTCTAGAAAGACATCTATAAAATGATCCAAAATTTCTAGAATAAGATACTGCTCATCACCAACCATTGATGCCAATGACAAGGGCTCTAAATCATATGAGATTCTGACAACGGTTTGTTCCAAAAAACATGTTACAACCATTATTGCACTTTTCTCCCCTCTATGTAGATGTATAACACAATCCTTTTTCACAAAACAAACCGTATGCACTTAGAAATTAATTTGGGTCGTAAACATTACCTACCAGTCCCTTCCCGGGATTATATCATAAACATCCATCTAACAAACTGAGAAATCATAAATCCATTAAATGTTTTCCAAAACTAAACATCATGCTCGACATATGAAGTCTTAACACTCTCTTTTAACCAGAGGATTTTGTAGGTTCAAAACTGATGGAATCATTTCCACATGTAAACTATCCAGATCAACAATTTGTGAAGCAAGAAAAAAATGGGAAGAAACCATATCAACCAAATATTTCATCAATGTGGAAAATAAAAGAACTATACCTTTCACAATGGATGGTCTTGACAGATCATCCACTAAAAAATACTCAGATCCAAAAAGATTCATGCTCTCGATTTTTTCTCTTTATTATCCTACTGACACTACATTTTCTGAGGAGTGTCACGATCACCCAAACACAAAGGATTACATCAATAGTGCTGAAGATGACCCATCTTCTTGCTGTTATGAAATTCTCAATGTTATGTCTCACAATCCAACTGAATGTGGCTTGTAGTGCCACACTGAAAACATCTCTACATACATTTGGGTCTCAGAAAAATTTTAACAATCTCATTGTCCAATTTTTATGTGCTCCGTCATGGTGAGAATATGTTTCTTTCATTCTATTTTTCTAATTTATATGTTTCAGACCTCCTCTCATGAGGATAATCGTATATCCATTACCTATATTTTTTACCATGATAGATGAAAAAACAGGTGTATGTAGTTATTGTCATAACTATACTATTTGAAAAGGATGAACGATTCTTTGGGCCAATAATTGATTCACCTAGGGATTAAGTTGAACCACACTTCTAGTAGCTTCCTCCGATTGGTATTTAAGATGCCTACCTAGATCTGTCCCTATAAATATTATAATAACCATAAGTCTCAATCCCTTGAAATTTGATTCTTACAATTTCAGATTCAATTACATAGAAATTATTACAACCAGGCTTTCGAAAATTTCACATTTCCCATATTGCACCATTTTTTAAAAATCACTTATGTTTTGAAAATCCCCCAATTTTCAAAATACCAAGAATTTCCATGGTCAAACCCTTCTGTTTGGAAATAAAAATCAGAATTTTCCCAAACCACACATTCATACCACACAATAAATCATTATACCATAATGAAATATGAAACTTTGTTGGAAGTCATTTCTACGATGAATGTCATGCTCATATCATTGGATACACCCATGAAAATGAGATGTTCAATGCTTATAAGTGTATCCAAAAACTTATGTACCGAGATACCTAGTAACATGAAGTTCATCATTATAGTGTTAGATACATCCTTTTATTATATGCATTCCATGTTCTGACAATCCTAAGCATTGCTACCATACCGACTCAAGTAATTGACCAAGAAAAACTATCAACACCAACAACAATGATCAACACCAATGATCGAACATCTTCTCTCATTTCCAAGCCAAGGATCAAAAAAACTAATACCACATGTAACATCCTGCCTCTTCTCATCGTCTTAAGAGGGTATAGGAATGCTACTTTTCCTTAACCGATGTTCCCAATGTGGAAAAGGCTGGCAATAAATATTAAGGTCTTCGAGAATGAATTAGGAAAAAATATTCCTTTAAAATAAAACCAACCAACCAAACATTACACTGTCAAAAAACTACATGATGCGTGTCGAGAAAACAACCATGAAAATACATTACCAAAAGGAACCCCTTTGATTCCCCAATAAAACGCATGAACGAAGACAACCAAATGAAATATCATAGTGTCATGAAGAAGACTAAACTGGAGAACCAAAATAAACCAAGAAAAACTCCATATATCCACAACAAACATCATTATCCAAGCACCACCACATCTCCCAAGAATCACAACAACCCACTTTCCATGAGATTCTTTATATTTTAATATGTCCTGGAATAAAACATCTCCAAAAGCACCCAGGTTGAAAAGAAGGTGGTGAGTACTAATACCCATTTTTTTTTCCCAAAAGACATCCCTATACACCCCACTAGGATTAAACCATTTGCACATTATAAAAATAGATTATATAAAACATTAAATAGCACCACATTTTCCACAAGACCAACATACCCTTATTAGGAAAATCACACAAGGGAATTCCACAACCTTCCCATAATCCATATCCCAATCACACATTAGCACACAAAAAATACATCATTCCAAAACAACACACACAAAATAATCCATTATGGTGGGACTTCCACCCATCCCAGTCACCCCATTCCCAACTAACAGTACATCCCGACCACTACACATAATGGTGGTTCTTCCAGCCAATATCCATCACTTTTTATACTGACACTTACTACCCACTTACATAATGGTGGTTCTTTTGACCAATATCCATCACCTTTTATAGTGATAATTCCTTACCCATTTCCACAAAACAAACCCAAACCATAACACTCAAATAACCAACAATCATAGGGAACCAAGTCCACACAATAAGAACACAATCATTTCCAACACATTCAAATTCACTTCAATAAATCACCCATTTTTTTGAAAACACGCTTTAATTAACATTCCTTGACCAGCCATGTTTCCATAATCCACATCATTATTGAAAACAATATTTAAAAAAATTATAATCAGACACTAACTATGATAAAATCAACATATTAAAACCACAAAATAAATCCCCCTTTTGCAATAATAACCCATTTTCTCCAAAATTTTATAATCACCACCAAAAGGGTTACCAAAATGATTCCCACATAATTATGACAAGTAAATTCAAGTAAATAAAACTAATGGAAACTAAGTACACTAATTTTAACAATGTGGCATCGAGAGAGAAGCCACCAACATTTAGAATTCCAGTGAATTCCACCCATTTGAAAACATGCCACCTGCCCAGCCAACTCAACACTGAATCTTCTCTATAACCCCTTCCCTAACTTCAACAATCCTTAAAATAAACACCCAAAGAAAACCCCAAAAATAGATCTACATGAAATGGATGTAGATCTGGAAAAATGAGAGAGGGGGATGAGGAGACCTTCGTAAAACTAAAGGGATACAAAGAGGAGATACATACCGGAGAGTAACCACTTTCAAACCACCGTGAAATCCCTTTAATTTTCTTCCAAACTGTATGGGAGAGCACATTAATCCTTTGGGAACCCAATATCTCGAGTGAGGATCGAGTGAGAGAATGTTTGCGGTGAAATGAGCCACCATTGAGGGATCCCTGATTTAAAACCCTATTTTATGTGGTCACATGATAAGACCGCACAGTTTGGAAAACTGTGCACTAACTATGTGCATGCCACTACCTTGAGAGAAGAGGTCCACACAGTTTCCTCACACTGTTTGGAAAACAATTTGTGGTCCGTGTGAATCCCACTGGCTCCCCTAGCATGGTTTTCTAAATAACCCACATGGTTTCCCCTAACTGTGCTCAAATCGTGCACCCTTAGATAAGCCTACAACCTAATTCAAAACTATTCCAAACTCTCCCAACCAAATCCCAACTCATCCCAAGAACATTAATGGCATAAACAATGGGTAGATACCTTACCCCAGGGGTGATACATAAAGGAATTTTTTTCATTTAAAAAGGTAGGTTATCCATGTTTTCTTCCAAGGGTATGACTATTTCTTGTTTGTTTGTAAAAAAATGTATGTTTTTAGAATAATTGTTTTTACATTATATAATGTTTTCTAAATAAAAAATCATTATTAATGATTTTACAACATGATTTTATAGTAATTATTTAATATAAAACATTGGGTTATGTGGCATTTTTAATTTGTAAGAAGAATGATTATTTATGCCCCATAATTATGAAGTTAAATAAATTTAATATTTTATTTTATTATGGTTTTAAAAAAGACTAACGTGATTCATTATAATTATTATTCTTCTTACAGATAATTTTTCCCCATCATAATATTGTAAAAAAAATTCTAATCTTTTAAGGAATAGTAGTGGAAATAAGATGCAAGGTTGAATTTTGTAGATATTTTTTAAGGAAGCTGATTTAAAAATTTTATATTCTAGAAAAATGTACAATTCTTTGAGGTATCAAGCATAAAATGTTTCAGTTTTTTTACCTATGAGTTATAAGAATATATTTTAAATATATAAACATAAAAATATCATTATTAATTCATCAAAATTAAATTCATCTTTGAAAGGACTTGGTTGTGTAATATCATAAGGATCAGTCCTCGTATGTTATCACCCATATAATTAATCATTATACTCATCTCTGTATGGAAAAATAAAACATTTACTTTTAAATTCTGATTTGTTTTTAGGGTACCTTTACATTCTTATAAGATTCAATATGGATTTCAACATTCATTTTTTTGTAATAATATCTATTATAAATGTATAATTATATAAGAACTACATCATTATAATATCATTATGGAAGATAAATATATATTAGTATTTTCTAGGCATCTTATTGATTATGTTATTTCTACTTTCTATTATCCCATATAGATGGGATGTTATAACTACATTAACCTGATATCATATTCAATTATTTTCCAAATACACATTAAAATTATGATTTATAGCCAAAAAGTCTGAGAGCCAGGTGGGGACCTGCTCCCAAAAAATTATATATATAAAGACTAAACAGTACAAGACAACTCAGAAAAGGGGGTCCTTAGGCAGCCTTGTGTACACATTTTCAATCCTATCATTGTGGAAAAGATCGTTGCAGTATATAGGTAGTACAAATGACCAACTTGAGCTAGTCTCCATAATTTCCCTTTTTGAGAGAGTGTCTTCCATCTGATTTGCCTCTCTATACACATGAGATGCATCCAAAGAAGTCTACTCACCAAGGTGCAGAGAATGAACCTAGGCAGAAATCATCTTCTATGGCACATTTCTATACCATTTTTTCAGAATATGTATTGAAAAAGAAGATTCCAATTAAATCCAATTCTTTCGCCAAACATAATGAGCCGGATATCTAATCTGTTTTATCATTGCCCATAATTCAGCCTAGATTGCATTTCCATTTCCTATATATTGGAAGAATAATCCTTTGACAAATCCTCGATACATCTTGAACACACCACCACACCCAGCAGGTCCAGGCGCACCGGTGGCTGCCCCATCCACATTTACCTTTAGCCAATCAATTATTGGCGAAATCCACCAGATATATTTCACCATTTTTGGCCTCCTCTCCCTACCACTTACACTGAGAGATCTCAAGAGAAGAAAATCAGAAATTTCATCATTCATTGAACCAGATTTATTCACTGAAGCAACCTCAATGTATTGGTGCATCATCATAATAACCTCCTTGAAAGAGGGCCTTCTATTGTTGAAACGATATTTTTTCGGGCCTTCCAGATGTATGATATAAGAGAAACGGTAGCAGCAATGAGTAGGGATTCCACTTTCTCACTGTGATTAGCTTGCATGGCCAAGGTTAGCAGTGCATTAACCGAATTAGAGGCTAATTGATAGTGGAAAATTCCATTCAAATATCTTCATAATCGAGCAGCAAAAGTGAAGCAAATAAAAACATGAGTAACAGTTTCATCTGCAACCAAGAAAAGGAAGCATACCAATGTAACACTCATTCCAGTTCACTGTAGTGTAGTTTGGGTCAGCAACCACTGCTTCTATATACTCTATATTAGAAGTGCATCAGAAGGTAAGATGTAAGGCCTCCTCACTCCCTCCACCCAAGTAGGTACTCTTGTAGCATTTCCATATTGAAGATTATAGGAGTCTCAGCTAGAGAAGCATCCACTAGGTGCTAGTTTCCATATGAGGATGTGATATTCAACATTTTCATATTTAGAAATATCTATCTGAATATGAATAGGAATAATGACAAGAGCCACTGAATTCCCCTACAGATCAGAAATAGAAATACTCCTTAATGATGAAGGAATGTCAGTAGAGTGATTAATAGGGGAGGAAAACCACTGAGTGCTCCAGCAATTCAGTTGGGAATTTTCAAAAACCAGCCATTTGACATGTGTCATAATGTAGGAGCATGTATTTTTGACTAACGACCAAATAAAGTATTTCAAAAACACAATCAAATTCTTCTGTAACCTACCAACAAATCTACTAGACAAAAATTCAAGAGAAAAGTCATTACCTGATAAAAGACTCTAGGTGAAGTTTTGAATCAATGCATCATTGAATATCCTGACATATTTAACCACAATTCCTCCAATTTCCACAGGTTTTATACATTACTTCCATTCCATGGTTATTAGCATCCTTTTTTGTATCGATCCAGTCCAAAAGAAATTTCTGATCATACCACTATGTTCCCTGAGTAGGCAGCTGGCCATTTATAGAGTGAAATCGAGTAAACAAACATTGATGTGATATCAGAGTTCCCAAGACATATCCTACCAGCTTGAGACATGGACTTCCCTTTCCAACTGGCTAACTTATTTATGATTTTAATTGAAATACCCTCTAGGTATATTCTTTTCACTCTTCCCCAAAACAAAGCCAGCCCAAGGTAATTAAAGAGCAGTGCTCTTCTCTTAACCCCAAGCCTGCTAGCTATTCTATTTTGCTTCACTATTTTAATTCCTTCCCCAAAAACAACAAAAGATTTTGTACAGCTTATGACATGGATTGACACTTTCTCATAATGACTGAAAACAGCCTTTATACAAGAGATGGTTTTCCTGTTAGCATTGGAGAAGAGAAGAATGTCATCAACATAGAATAAGTGAGAAGTATTAAAACAATTCCACCCATATGTCATCCTCTGATAGATCCCAGAATTGACAAGATCATGAAGGCATATGCTCTGGTAGTCTTCAGCCAAAGAGAACAGCAACCCAGATAAATGATCACCTTGCCTAACACCTCGAGAGCATTGAAACAACCCCCTGGGTGATCCATTTACCAGAATAGATAATCTAGAACTTTCCAAAATACAGTGCATTATACCAATAAATTTATCTGAGAAGCCATGCATGCTCAAGACTTTGAAGATAAAATCCCATCTTATGGTGTCAAAGGCTTTTGATATGTCAACCTTTAGGGCCATATTCCCATCCCTGACATTGGTTCTCATAATGTCGACACACTATGAAGCCGTTAATAGACAATTTTGTATGCTCCTACATGGAACAAACCCAATCTAATTAAAATAAATAAGAGGCCTCGCAATCTCACCTAGCCGAATTTCCATGATTTTACTATTGACTTTGGGAATATTGGTCCCAACAGAAATAGGCCTGAAATCCTTAATATCCAAATCATTATCCTTCTTTGGAACCAGGGCAATGAAGTTTGAGTTCATCCCAAATGGCATGTAGGAGTGATCAAATAATTCCCTTATTACTTGAGTCACTTCCTTATGTAGGATGTCCCAATAAAACCTAAAGAACTTGTTGGAAAATCCATCTGGCCCCGCAACATTGTCCATGTTTAAAGAGAAATTAGCATCATGAATTTCCTTAATGGTGGGGATGTTAGTAAGTTTTTTGTTTTATGCATCATCTAAGCTAGGCTCAATGCATCGGATAATTTTATCTGAGCTGTCCACCCTAGAATCAGAGTAAAGATGTTCAAAATAGAATATCCCAGAGTTGGCAATGTCATTCTCAGAGGTGAACATGATATCATCAATGTTTAAATCCATGATAATCCTTCTTACATTCCTCTCCCTATTCATGCAATGGAAGAACCTGAAATTCATATCCCCTCCCTTCAGCCATCTCACATTGAATTGATTTTGAGCCAGGTTTTCTTTAACAGACAAGAGATTATCAAGCCATGAGGATGCTTGTATCTCCACTTGAGATGGAAGGACCTGAAGGATATTACGTTGCTGGCACTCGGAAAAAAGTGATCCAGCGTCTTTAATGTCATGATCATGGCTGGAGAATGAATTTTTACTCCACTCCCCTATTCTGGCTTTTACAATTTTCAATTTACTAGTGAGGATATGCAATGCACTTCCTTGAACAACCTCTTTCCATGATTCTGTAATAGTCTCTCTACACCCTGGCACAACCATCCATGCATTGTTAAATATAAATGGTAGTGGAGCTGATCTTAGACTACTAAAACAAATATTAATTAATATGGGATGATGATTAGAGTGCAATCTAGAAATGGTCAGGCCAGACACTTCCATTTCCTCACTTTTCCCATCCATCTGCCCCAAGAACCTATCATGTTTAATCGCTTGCCTTACATTAAGGGTGAATCTTCTCCAGGTAAAATCAGCACTTGAGATAGGAACTTCAGTCATTCTTCATTGATCAATACATGAAGAAACTTCTCTGGCTGATTCTCTACAGAAGTAGCTTCCAGTTTGTTCTTCTAGTCTAATAACCGTGTTAAAATCACCAAGTACAATCCATCTCATGTCATTGTCCTCAACTCTTTCCAAGAGATTACTCCACAAGCTTCTTCTTCTTAAATACTGATTAAAATCATAAACAAAGGTAACACACAAAGGATTTGATTGAAATAAACAGGTTAGGGAGATAGAATGTTGATCACTTTGGAAGGACTCAACTGTTACAGTACTATGCTTTAGAACCCATAAGGACTCTAGTTCATTACCTAGTTGATTGGGTGTAATGAAAGAGTACCACAAAGCAAACCAATTAATGGCCATCCTTCTGGAGAATTTCATTATGGGTTTAGAAATTCCAAATAACATTGGTTTATTGATCAAAAGGATGTGCTCCTGGGATTTGACCATCAGAGAGTTCCCAATACCATGGAAATTCCAAAATATAACTTTCATTGATGAGAGGAAGGCTTCCTAGTACATGGGCCAACATATCATGTTGCTATGCATTTATTTGATTATTCTAGGTTATCCCCTTCTCTATCAGTTGAATATCCTCTAGTAGATTCATGAACACCATAATTAGTGGATAATGAAGTGAACCTGTTCTCCGAATTAATTGTTCATGTTAAGGTGGTAGAAAGAATCCTCCTTGCAACCTTCGAAGCATGTACTTTTGTGAATTCCCCAACCATCTCATCATCCTCCTATGCTGACTTATCAATGTGTAATACATTATTTTCAGGGATTTCCTAAGCCTATTTTTCCGGATCTTGCGATCTCGGAGAGCCCTCATTAACACTAGGTAGCTCATTATCAGCCTGACCTTATGGAGGCGCTTTTAAAGTATCTTGTACCAGATTATCTTTGATTGAGCCCTGTATAATAGTGTCATCCTTATTGGCTATTCCAGAGTCACATTCATCCTTTTTTGTATTCTCCATAACAATCATGCCCTGATTTTCCTCATCCTTCCTATCATTAGATGGATCCAAACCATTGTGATCATCATGCTCATTAACACCATCATCACTGACTTTCAGTGGATTCTCCAGAACCTTCGGCTTTCCATTCACTACCTGCTTCATAAAAGACTCAGAGTTAATTCCCTGATCTTTTTAATTCCTTCGGCAGTGTAAGTCATCATGTCCCTTGATATTACAGATTGACCAGAATCTGTTCATATTACATTCAGTGAGGATATGCCCTAAAATGTGGAAATTGCATAAAAATTTGGGTTTCCTCTCATAACCAATCTCAGGGTTGATGCTATCATCTCTAGTGGTGAAGAGAACTTTCTCAACTAATGTATTAGCAATGTCGACCTCCACCAACATTCTAGAAAAATGCCCAAAATTGGGATTGTCAGTCTGCTAATACAGTCTAATAGGATTCCTTACATAGGAGGCAATATCTCATAGAATTTTAGGGTGCCAATATAGCCAGCTCAGTTTATAGATACGTATCCATACATGTGAAAAGGAGTTCTTGAAAGAGCTAGGAACAAAGTTCTGATCCCACTCACGAATCCGAAGAAATACAGGATTAAGAGAGACTGACCCCAGGCTCCATGCACGCCGCTTGCATTCATTAGAGGGGAAGACAATATGATAGAACCCCTTCCCCATGGTCGTCATCTTCCAGTCACTAAATCCCCATATATCTACAATCCTGTTGGTAAGATCATGGAATTTCTATGGTTTAACACCTTTTGGGATAATCACTCAGGAAATAATAGAAACTTTACATAACCTGACTCGCTCCTCAACCGCAGCCTGATTTTCAGAGACGTGTGTGATACACCCTTTTATGATAATCCTCCCTGAGTTTACTGCATCACAATCCATAAAGGAGAAACCAAAATTTTTATTGGCCTTATCTGCGAAGCTTTTCCCCTTACTTAAAGTGTCATTTCTAACCAAACATATATCTACAGTAGATTAAGCCTCCTTGAGGCCTTTACATATTTTTTTAAAGAATTAATCAAAATTTTCCATTTTTGAGATGGATCTCATATATGTGTGTGAACATATGGGTACATGATAATATCATGTTCTACACACCTCACTTAAAAATTATCTAATGATTAATGACATAAATGTAAATGCCACATAATCCATATCATAGTTTTTACCCTTTTGAAAAAATACACAAATCTTCCTCTCCGTAAAGGTATATATTCGCAATGGATATTTATCTATATTGAAGAAGTGAATAATTTTAAAATTTTATATAATAGATATTTTTTAACCCCATCACATTTCCATTTTCACAAAATATGTTAACACTAAAAATATTATGACATATCCACTTACTGAGTGAACGTCAAACCTATAATTATATTTTCATCAAAATTTTTAATTCCAAAACCATTAATAATGCAATAAATTTTTTCCATGAGCTTATCTGTAATGTGTCAATAAATAAAATTCATCCAAGTTATGCATCTATAATATCAATTTTATCACCCATGATGGTGATGAAATTTCATTCTAAATTGTTGGATTCATGAACTATTCTTCTTCTTGAGAAAATATAAATATATTTTGAGTTCCTATTATTTTCGCTAAAGGTTATATTTCATTATTTCTTCCACTTTGAGGAACTAATTATGACATTTGTTGCAATAATTATGATAAATTGATTTCATTATTCCTAAATCATTGAAAAAAAATTATCCACTAAGTAAAATATTGATTAGAAATTATTCATTCCTAATAATAATATTATTAATCCTCGAAATTTAACACAAAAATATAGATCACCTAGTACGTATGTCCCAAGAAACAATGTAGTACTATATATATCCTGATGAATTTGAATTTTCATTCCCTAAATGATTTTTTTTCATTCAATTATTGTGATACTTATCTTATTTCAATGAGTTATTCCTTATGGTTTAGAATCAAACACATATTTCTTTTTTCATTCAACATGATTATCTAAATATTTTCATTAATCTACAAACCAAATAGAAGTTGGAATATGTATACATTATTCCACCTAAATTCCATTACACTGACTTACCAATGACTCCATTGAAAACACTGTCATCATTCTAGGTCTTAATGATTTCTCTATATCTCCATACCTCTGAAGCAAATACTTAACGATACCATTGACCTCCTCCATTCTATTAACTCTATAAATAATATTCTTATATAAAATCAAATGATTCATGATTATCCACTATCATTATGTTTTAGTTCATCCCTTATTCCTAAATTAATAGACATGGTGTTTTCATACTCAAACAACAGTTGATAATTTTTCAGCACTTTTTGTTTCATGTAGAGTTTGGAATCATGAACCACTACATTAGCCAACATATTCATTCCTCTGTATATACCAGGTTCAATATTATTATAATCCTGTACTACCTATAGGTAAATCCTTCATATAACTCATCCATTCAAAATATCTCTATATTCATATAGATTGTTGGAAATAAAAATCAACATTACTTAATTCTTATACTTTTTAACATCTTATACATCACTAATACTAAAATAATATTTTTTATTTAAATAAAAATTATAATTCTTTATTGACATACTTTGGTAATCCATTGTTTACATTATATAATCAATCATGTTCATGGTCACCATATAATCATTATCTACTGCTAGATTTTTTTAAGGACATTTACCTAATGGAATTGAAACCATTCCATATTTCATGATATAAAGTGAATGATTTAATAAAACCCTTCTATGTTCTCTCTTAATATTAGACTATATTATTGAAATAGAATCATAAACTAAATATAATTCTAGATTATATTTTACTAATAGATTAGTCATAGAATTTAAGTCTACACATTGTATACTCCAATTCATTCATAACTAAATGACTATTTTATCATCTCATTAGCTACAAGAGTAACATTAAAACTATTGAGTTTAATTCATTATATATCATTATCTTATAGTACATATACATTCACATTAAACAAGGATATAGTAACCTCACATCTGCCTACATACCCTTTTCATTTGGTAGATGTTCACTATGTCCCCACAAAAGTTCAATTAAAATATTAACATGATAAAAAAATATCCTCAACCATGAGAAAATAATTAATTCCAAAATATAATTATTTTGGTAATAGAAACTGCAATATTTCCTCTTCAACCCTCAAATATTATTTATATATATTCAAAATATTATCCCATATAACATGATAGGTCTCTTTGGACTTCAACATTATAAAATTATTATTTGAATGATAACATCCAAAGGTGTTTTTTACTTTGAATCCATATCCAATTCTCGGTGATCACTCATCATCAACAGTCTACTCTAAATATTATAAATGTTATATATATTGTTATTATATATAAATATATTCATAAAAACCAAAAGTATAATTAAATATGGATATTTTAAAAATATAAATTACTATCTTCAAATATTGGTATTACATTATGATTAATACTATAATGTGGATATTGTTCTATCATATTGAGGAACATGTTGAGTTTTCTAATTATTCCCACTCAAAACATAATGAAATAAATAAAAGAAATACAATAAATGTTTTGGATAACTCATACTAGGATACATCCCAGAATCCGAGATTTATGTTCCTATGAATAAATTCAATAAAATATCATTATTTTAATTGTTCAATTTAAAGTGATTCATTTTATCTATTGGATTATTAAAATAAATATTTTGAGAAATCATTGCCCAATTTCGATGAATAACATATTTCACTATTTGTTTTGAATTTTTTTTCACATAATGGTGATCAAAAAATACACAATGTAGTTATTTTATCATAAACACATTAAATTTAAAATTCATGAGGGGTAATGAAACTATTATAAAAAACAATCTTTGATAATAAACATTACTAATGGGTTTGTAATAAGAACATACTTTTTCAACTTTTAAAATCATTTATTAATGTAGATGATATTTCTCAATTGATGATGTTTTTTTTATTTATAAATATTTTATACCATGTAAATCAATATTTCCACTTAAATAGTGAAATGATGACCTCAAAGATTCAGTTTTTACTATTTATTCTGTGGTGGTTTAAACTACCACCAATACTAATATCATGTCCCAAATTTTGTTTCTAGATTTTTGATATTGAGAACTACAATTCATTGGGTGATACCCTAGTACAATGACTATGTGTTTCCTCCCATGAAATTTGTAAGACCAGGTGTATGGAATCATGTTTCATGCCATTTCTCATGGGTCCACAAGATCAAAACCTTATCCATTGAATAACCAATAATTTGGATTCTCATGGCTACTTGGTATATGGAAGGATCACCACGCCTTATAAAAGGACATGGCGTAAAAATAGTTTTTTTAATTACATTTTTTCGCCAATGGTAACATACAAAACTCTTCATGGTCACCTTCATAGACCATTTTGGATTAAAAAAATTCAATTCCACCCCTTGGACCACCATGGGGGTGGTCCCTCCAACATCACCCATTTTGGTAATCTCCCTTTTACTAAATCCCTCATACTATGTGTGTGGTCATCCAAGTCATATTTCCTGTATTGAAATTTTTACCACTGTGTACATGGCTCTAGTCATGATAAATCATGACTTCATCAAATATGGGATCCTAATTGAATATAATTATTTGAATCCATTCTTCATCGACCTTTTCATGAAACACAATGGAAATATCATTTAGAAACCTGTTATTTCACACAATAATAACTGAGAAAAAGTACATGACCATCTTCTTAAAAAATGTGATAATAAAATTGATAATACAAATGATACATTTATTGAATGAGGGAAAAATATTCAGAAAACATCCAAAAAACTATTTGGAAAATTTTGTTAGTATTTTATTTATTATACATATTCTATTTAGACATTTTTTTTATTTTCTTGATTTCATTCCCATGATGATGAATGTATAGATAGTTTCGTTGAATGATAACTAAATTCACTCAAACATAGAGTATGGAATTTTTTAAAGGTTATACATGATTGAAATTAGTATAACATAAGAGATTGGATTATTTTGTGTTGAAATAAAACTATTCTTCCACCAGAATATTGTACTCTTTTCTGGAAAGAAACATATTAATTTTTCATCTTCAAGAAATATGTGAACGATCTCAAGAGGTATTTATCAAGTTTTAACAATAATTTGGAAATGAATGATTTGATGTGAAAGGAGAAAAATAACATAAAATTAATGTTTTCATGTAACATTTCTTCATGTTTTCATCAAGAAATTATTTATTTCTTTTAAAATCTATATGATTCCTATTAATTTCCCCAATAAATATTAAAATAATTGAAAATTAAATTAATTTCATATTAGGTGAATTGGATATTTTATTTCATTCATTAGTCATTGATATGAACAGTATCATGAAAAATCACTTAGTTAAATAGATTCAACACTATGGTCATGTATATAATACATGGATATATAATGTTGAATATTTATTAATTATTTTTAAAATTCATATATAAAATATAAAATCAGAAATTGTGTATAACTATGTAATATATTATTAACTAATCTAATAACTTTTTTTGAAACTGCTTGTTCAATCTAAACTATTGGTCTCCAAAAATATCATCATAGTATGAACAAAATTCATAAAGGAATTTAGGGAATAATTATTTTCCTATGAATAATTATTTCTTGAGGGAATTATTTTATTTTATGCTTTAGATTTCATTTTGTAGGATACATCACATGTTGGAACCATCAAAATAATTTTTATGTATTTGAATCTATCATGGCTTCAATGATACATTTCAAATATATGTAATTAAATGTTTATAAAATGGATTCAATTCCATATTATTAATACAAAATTTTACCTTAAAATATAATTTTAGAATGAATTTTAAATATAACATGGTTATTATATTTTAACTTATTATATTATAAGGGTTGTGTAATTAATGGTTATACATTCTATATACTAAAACATGAAGGGCATATTACTAGAAAAAATAGTTTTGTTTTTATTATAGTGAAAAAAAATATTATACGGTTCCATGAATAGTTCAAATTTATATAAAAATTTCATACATTGGAATCATCAGAAGTGTACTAGATTTGTATTACATAAAATTCAATGTGCAAGCAATTCATTAACAACGAGTTCATAATAATAGTAAATTTTAAATCGATGCATTTTGATTATAAAAATGGATTTAAGTAATGATGTTTACAAGGATAGACCATCCCTAACATTACCATAGGTAGTTAAATAAAAAATTTATAAAATCAAATATATTTATTGTGGTCAATTGTTCCTATTTTTGACAGAAAACAATATAGGTTTATATATAAATTGAATTGATGATGTCAATTTTTTGGACATCGCAATAATTTTATAGTGTTCCCAATTCTATAAAGGTATTATTTTTCATAGGGGACCATAATGAGCTGTATGGATACATTGTAGAGGGACCAAATCCCATTAACTGTTATATAATAAAATAGTAAAATTAGTGAACAGGTTATTAATTTTAATATAAATTTGGCTTCCGTATAAAATTACAAATTGACTAATATAATTATGTAATATAATTTTTTAACTAAATAAGTGTTTAATGGAATATCATACATTGTATACTATTATTACCAAGGAATAAAAATTTTCAATATACATAGATTCTTCCATACCTATGGCATAATACTGAAAATGTTGAAATAAATTCAACTTTAAATGTTGAAAACATATGTCTGATAAAAAAATTGGAGTGTTGTTGAGTAAAAATATTCACAATAATTATTTATATGAGAAACTAATTTACAAAATTGAATGTTGGATAAAATGAAAACAGAAAACCTTTTGAACCCCAAAAATGTATTATATATGTTTTGTTGTGGTCATCACTCTAATGTAAGTGGAAATTGGTTTAGTTTGTAGAAAAATTTTGGGCCATTGTTGAAGGGACTAATTTATTAAGATATTAGTGAAACATTGTCATACACATTATCTAATATTATAAAAAGTAAAATATTTAAACATGTATTTATTCTTCAATATCTATTTAGGGATTCATTACCGTATATGACATTCATATGTGATTTTCTTTAATGGTTTCTTTAAAGGAACTAAATCGATTATAAATTGTATTACATGGTATCAAATTAGGTATTAAATAAGGAAAATATATCCAAACCAACAACATATATATATATATATATGCAGATGTGATAACGGGAGAAATATGGAATTCCTTCATTAGTAATCATGATGATAGAGATAATAAGAAGTCTAATAACAACTAGGTGCTAAAAATAAGCAATGTTCATAAAAACTAACATACACCTAATAAAAATATGGGATGGGGTAATAATATATTTAAAAATTATGTATTATATATCAAATTTAATCCTTTTATTTGATTTTGGAAAAAATTTTATTAAGGTCTGCTTCTTTATATAAATATTTATAAATAAATTTCATACCCACCTCCATCACAAATCATGTCCTATGGACTGAGGCTTGTTTAATGAACCTGAAAAAACATGTACATAATAATAAAAATATAGGATGAGAGTCATGTAAATGTGTAACATAATTAAAATTAGTTCTTACATAAATTAATATTACATAAAAATGAATTATTATTTTTAAATGTTTTATATAAATAAAAAAATCATTTTGTGTCAAATAATATATATATAAATTAATAATAATAGTTTACTTGAAGTGACCATGGTAATATGGAAACAGTTAAGGAGTAGGTTCTGGAATGTTATCATAGTATATTTTGTGATATAAAAGTCAAATGGGAATAGAGAAAAGAAAATATTTGACATGTAGGAAATAACATATGATGTAAAAGATATCTCTAATTGGTATTATTCATTTTTTTCAAAAAATACATAGTATGGGTATAATATGAAGATTTCATACATTATAAACCACTAGAAGATTCGCCTGACCTATTTCTCATAGTTGTGAGGTTATAAATTCCCATGAATATCCATCTATAAAAGTGTGATCCATTCATTAATAACTATTTTAGAGAAATTTTATTCAAAGTTATATTGATAACATTTCTATATTAAAATTATCGATGGTGAATGTAACATGTTGAGTATTTAAAAGAAACCATTATGATAGATAGTATAAAATATATTCCACATCGAGCCTACAAGATCAACTAAATATTAATATTTAATATGGTTGTTATCACATATTTATTATGTTTGAGGATATAAACATGATTAAATTAATTATGAAAGTATTTCTTACACATGGGTATATAATTAATTTTATGATTTCCAAATAATTATAAATAAAAATTAATAACATTTAAAAAAATTGATTTTTTAATCAATTAAAATATGCGCATGTGTGTTTTACAATAATAAATTAACATGTCACTTTTTTTATTATATTATTTATATATGTGTACAATATATTATATATAATTTTAAATATTCATATAGTTTGTTTTATTGACATGAAGTAAGAACACTTCGAATTTTAGTATTAAAATATCTAATTTTCTAAAAAGGTAGATTTTGAACCTTTTAATGTCACATTTAATTTAATTATAGTTTTTGATAATTTTATAAAATATAAATTAACAAATAAACTATTTATTTGAATTTGGATTATCAATTTTTGTTATAAATTTTTCAGATTTTTTCGGATTAATTTTATTTTTTGATGAACAATAAAAAATAATGTATTTTAATTGAAAATTATTTTTCGTATAATTTATTTATTTATATATAATATATTTAAATAATTTTAAGTTTTAATTAGATCGTTTTTATTTAATTGAATCCAAATTAGGTCATTGGAATCATTTTTACATTGAATTTATATCTCAAAACATCTCATTCATCTGAACTATTTCACATGAAAAACAAGTTTTCTCATTCTATCATCATGATTAATTTTAAAATGATTTTATCAAATTTTTCGATTTTGATTTGAAAAATTTATTACATATTTAGAACAATAGTGTCAAAAAATTTTAAATGAGTCACTTTTATTTTTGGACAATATGAATATTATTGTTGGTAAATTACGATACCACGATTAACAAAAATTGGGTAATTTAGGGCAAAATAAATTTATAAATAAGTGAGTAATTATCCTAAAAAGTGTCCAAATTTTATTATGAGTTAATTTTTAGAAGAAATAATACATGGTCATATTTTATGTGATCTTGGATCCACATGGGTGTTTTATGACATTTATAGAATTTTATTTTAATAAAAGCCAGATATATCATACTAATGTTTTTAATTAGTATTACATTTTTATTATGTTGTTAGATATAAAATATCTTAGACTATAAATATTAATATAAAATATAATATGTTTATCATTATCATGGAACATTTTTATTTATATTTAACAAATAGATAATCACCAGAAGGGATTATATAGTGATGAAGCAGTAATTGTTTATTTAATAAATATATCAAATAAATGATATACAAAATACATAAGTAAATTTAATTTCTCACAACTAATGTTAAGAAATTATTTAATATTTGAATTTTCAATTTTAGTGATGTTTTATTTGATTTTCATCGGAATTTATCATATTTTTATAATATTATTAAAAGTCATCTAATGAATATTGTAATTATTGATATTAATGATATTTTGAAAATAAATAATATTTTATAAAATGATACGAAATTATAAAACCTATAATTTAGAAAAATTATTGGAATAGGGTTTCATGTATCATAAATAATCCATTTCGGGTCCTTTATTCATTTTATAGTAATTATATTAACAATTAAATAATAAAAAAAATATTTTTTTATGGAAACTATTAATGGGGTTAAATATGGGTTAAAAAAGAAAGATAAGAATTAAAAATAGTCAAAACCATTATAATATTATTTGGATGAATATATAAGGGCTTATAATTATCCTATAATTATAATAAATCAGTCTGGGGCTATTTAGAATATATCCCCAGTTTATATTAATTGAATATTTTGAGAATATCTAAGAGTGCCCCTCCACTCTCATATAAAATAACACCACTTTTCCCTATAAATAAACCTTAAAAACCTATTTTCATCCAATATATACCCAATTACATTCCTAGAGTCAGTCTCCATATTCTATATATTTTATTTCATTTATAATACAATCGTTGGTGGTATTATGGTGTAAAGAAAAAGAGGGAGTACGATGAAGAGGTACCATAATTAATCATGTATATTCATTTTATTTTTTCTTCCACTTCATCAAAATATTATACAACCATGAAATTATAACTAATAAAATATCATAAATATAATTATATTTGTTATTATGTTAATATAATATTAAAAACAATCACATAATCTATCAAATTGGAAAATAATCATCATTTATGTAAACAACAAACAACTACCTCATGAACCTATATAATTTGTTTTTGTGAAAGTTTATTTAGAGAAGTTATAACTACAGAATTAATTTTTTTATATTTTATTAATGACATATTTATCAATATTAAATGTTAACAAATAATTTACTTTCGTATTATTATATGAAAGGAGAAACGATTACTTCGTTTATGCATACAGTTGATCTATCACCTCTACGAAGTGATGTGATTATTTTATCTTCACAAAATTTCATGGATGATATATATATAAATAAATTTCTAGAATTAAATTATTTATATAATTTTAATGATATTAGGATCATTCTTGAGTGTTAAAATAATACTTACATTATTTCCATAATGATCATTAAAAAATGGAAACCTAACTCAAGCATACAGAATATTTTCCCTCTCCATGATTATAACCTAATTAATTTTTCTTATCAGTATATAATTGATGGATTTAAAGTAATAATTTTTTTATAAATTTAATTATTATTTCATGACAATTTTTCCATATGTGATATATTAATGAACACTTTTTACTATATAAATCATACCAACGTCATCTTGGACTCATATATTGAATATCAACAAAACCTCTATCATGAACTTAAATAATTATTTAATTGTAATAACCAAGAAATAAGTGATATAAAATGAATAAAAAACATTATTTTATTCTCAATAATTCATATTATTATAATAAATTTATTATTCAAGATTTCAATGATTGTACTTGATGATATGGACTCAAGATCAGGGAAATCTCTTAATCTTCATTCATTAATGAAAATTTGGTTGATGTTACGCACATATAATAATTTTTAAAGTGTCTACTACTATTATTTTACATTTTATATAATGAGTTTATTTAATCTCTTGATATTTAATGTTTTGAAAAAATTTACAATTTCATATGTATCATGATTCAACTAATGAACATGTACTAAATGATTTCATAACCTAAATTCCATTCATTCGTTTAAACATCGACTCCTTGACTATCTTGTTATATAATTACATGTGAAATGACTTTAGAATATCTTATTTTTATATCAAAATTTTTATATCTATTTTTAGAATATAAAAAAAATAAATTCATTTTACTAATTATTACTTCCATGAGTTGATATTTAAAAGAGTTTTTTTAACTAAAACAACATTTTAATTGTTTAAATGATGTTTTAGTATAAATAATTCTATTTCATGTCCATGTTTTGGAAATGGTTTTTATGATGATATTTATTTTTAAATTATTTTTTTAAATTTTTAATTTAAAAAATTCCCTAAATTATTATCATAAATAGTTATTTTTAATGTTTTCTGTAAGGGGAATTCATTTAAAAAAACTTTTAATGTTACACTTTTAATAATTTTTAAAAAACCCAAGTTGTATATTTTTTACATATATAGAATGAAAAAACACTCTGACATACCTATGAATTCAATGCGCTTATTCTTTATTTAGTTTTTTACAAATATAATTTCAAATAAATTGTTTTCATTTATGAGTTCACAACTTTGTACAATTGAAAAGCGGCATCAAGGAAGGAAATTTATTTTTCTTTTATTCGTGATTTATGTGTTATGATGATTTTATGCTTCATGGGAGTTGTTTATGAGTACATGATGTTTTGTGATAAACCAGGTTCAGGTGATCTCATTACATCACACCAATGAATTGTGAGGGAGATGGAGATAACAGGTAGGGTTTTTACTAAGAGATAAATGGAATATATTACGATTTCTATTTCAAATGTAATCATTAATGTTACTCAACATGTATCCATGATAACTAAATTAAAGGTATATATGATATGAAAATGATGTCACATATTAAATTTATTATCTATGTTTTCATTAGACTTTAATAAGGAAGTTATTATTTCATGAGGTAAAAAAATTAGATTTTGTTTTAGGGAGATAATTATAAATTTGTGAAAAAAATTGGGTTTATAAGTATTCATTGATTAATGGTTTCATTATACTTTTTTTGGTAAAATAAAGATATTTTTCTACTATATCAAAATTATAAAAAGTTTTTTACTATAATTAATTGTTAGTTTAGACAATGATAAGATGAACGGGATAATTTTGAATATTTTTCTTAAAGATAAATGATGTTTTATTTTAAAGTGTCTCATATTGTTGAATAAATGTTTACTAATTATATATTTCCACATGCTATGTTATGGTTTTCTTTGTATTATTTTATCATAATTGTGAAAAAATATTAAATAATAAGATTCATGAATTTAATTTATAGTTTTAAAAAACAACTATTTATAATGTTTAAGGCCATATCCTTTTAGTTTTTATCATAGTATTATTTAATACTAAAAATATATTGGATTGTTTTTTAAGAGTTTTGGATATCATCGTGTGTTTATAATTTTAACCTAAATCATAAGATTAGTTTCTAAGAAACCGCCTTTGGGGATTATGTTATGAAATTTTACGGTGACTAACTGTACTTTTGGAGACATTAATTTTTTTTGCAATTCTGAGATATAACATTTTGGGATAGAAAATGAAATATATGAGATAACCTTTCAGGTTAAAATTTTCCCTCTAATGACTTATTTTATTTTATTAATCTGATATGATTTATTTTTCTTATAAAATGGAAATCTCAAAGGATGGGGAAAACGCATCACGTCCAGTAAAACTTCGGTAATCAAACCCACAACAGAAGGGTTACAAGGAGGAATCACCTACCATATGCCTATATTTATTCCCAATTAGTAAATTTTTTATTATTACTTTAACTACTTAATGGATTAATAACAGCATGATTGTGGGAAGATATGTTTTATCCAATAATTTAAAATTGTATTGGAAAATGATTTTGGGATTAGTTGATTAATATTATTCCAGAAGACATACACTATTTTTGAATACTATATGTTTATTGTAAATAGAATGATATGGGAAATTTATATTGATGAATAATGGTTGACCATTATGATGGAACACTCATTAATTATATTTTTTATTATGGTTAATTAAGTTAATTATTGAAATGGTTTTCACAAAATGATGATTATTAGGTGGATTACTTTTTTGTATTTGCCAATAAGGGTAAATGAGGTAATTTTGAGTAAATATATAATCAACCATTAGAAAACTATAATGGAATGGACCTCCATGGTCCATTCCATTGTGAAAATATGGTATTTGAGGTGTTCTAGTAGATTACTCTGACTTTTCCCTAATACATTTCCAAATTTCCATTTCGATGAATAGTTCCAATGGTATACAATTGTGAACAGTTAAATGGTAACCTTAGGTGAACAGTTGCAATGGTAGACCCTTGTGAATATGGGAAACGGTAACCATTGGTGAATAGTTCCAATGATAGAACATTGTGAACAGTGAAACGGTAACCTTATGTGAACAGTGTCAACATTAACTCTCTGTGAATAGTACAATGGTAATTTTATGTGAATATTGTCAACATTAACCTTCAATGAACAGTGAAATTATAAGGCCCCAGCCTTAAACCTTAATTAATCTTGAGTTATTACAAGATTACACATTGAGGATCTTTTCGGGTTTAGAGTTTTAGAGAATTAGATCATAAAACATGCATTACATTCCACATATAAACAAAGTGGTTACATAAAGATAGTATTCTTCATTCCAATCAATGGAAACACATTTAAAATAAAACATGTATTATTTCTTGACACATCCTTGACTCTATCATCTTATCATGTACCTTTCCCTTGACCTGTGAAAAACATTTCAAAAACTTGGGATGAGCATAAAAACTCAGTATGGGTTATAAAAAAAACATGGAAAGGAAACATGAGTTCATATATACATAAGAATGAAATCATACTTTACCCATAAAACATAGGCACTTTAACATACCTCATAAAATCATGAATAAATCATATAAATCATAAGACATAAAGGTAACTTGAGGCATTCATAACATTCTTACGTAGGGAGTAACCCTCTTGGTTACGTTTGGAATACCCATCACAGTATATTCCCTAAAATCTCTTCGGAGAAACCTTAACGTTTCACTCCTTCGCGTTACCCAATGCATTGGAGAGCTATATCGGGCTCACCCGCCCTTAGTTTATCACAGAACCACCCGTCTTCATAATAATGCCAAAGAACAATAAAATAATCGTATCACATAAAACATGCATAAAGGAAACATAACATTTCACATTTAAATCACAAGATATCAATACAACACAAAAACATTGTGAAAACCATTTTCAATACCAAAATAATAGAAAAGTAAAACATGGTATTTATTTTTCTTTTAAAAAGAAGGTATGGCTTTTAGAGGAAGCCGAAACTCAAATAACGGTTACGACAGCGGAGAAGTCATTGTCGCCGCATACGTACGACAAAAACATTCCCTTTTTGTCGTTTAGTAAACGCTTCGTATAAAAAAGATTCCTTTTGAATAAACGTAAAAGTCAAAGTGGTTTATACACCGTATAAAAATAAAATATGCCTCAACGAAAGGAGATTGAGACGAAGTCCCATACCTCGTATCCGACTTGACCCGACCGTTCTTTAATCTCCTGAATAATAAACTTGAGTTAATCTCTACTTTCTTATGAATCTTTTTCAAGTTCATTATTCCTTTTATACCATGTTATGAACATCATGTAATCAGTTAAGTTAATAATGTTCATTTTGTCGGTATTTGGTTCTTAAGTCAAAAATAGACTTCTTACACTTACATGTTGTTAATTTGGTCAAAGGTTCATTATATACAGAATGGTATTCATGATGTAGATATCATATATGTCATATATATCCAGTACATACATGCATTTATAATATTACATCACATTTAGAGGTAAGAAATGAAATGCACCGTTCATGGAGACGGTAAGCCGTACGTACGTATGAACGCTACTTCCATTTCTATTTCATATTTTCTGGAATGGAATCATAATGATATAAAGGTATATTATAATTATAGTATAGTATCATATATAATATCATATTTCCATCCTTTATATGTCCCACATATGGTATTTAACGAATCAAATCACTTTCAGGGGGCGGTAGTCCGCACTTCCTAAAATGAAGATATCGTGTTTACCCATAATGGAAACCATAAAGGTATGCCCAAAATGAAAAAAAACAGAAGATTAAGGAAAACATAAACATATTATATATCATATATAAAAATAGTGACATCATAATGGCCACCTTTGAAGGTGTTAAATGAGTGTTGAACAATCATCGTTTCGGGAGGCAGAATTTCGCCATCCACAGAAACCGTATGTTCTTTAACCATTTGATGTAGTTGTGTGAGAGTGTAGCTCAAATAAATATTATAACAACATCCTTGTATATTTAAGATACTTGTGTTGTTACAAAATAAGTAAATAAAAAGAGTTTATGGGGTTGGAGAAGCAAAATAAAACAAACGAACATGAGAGAATGAATTACCTTAAAAAGTGTAACTCCTTTTGATTTGAGCCTAAAGGCTTCCTTTGAAAAGATTCTGCCCAAAGGGAATCCTCTAGTATTAGTAGAGGGATGTGGAGAGATTAAATGGGTAGGGGTTGGCCGAGCCAAAGGCTTGAGGAGTGTGTGAAAGGACGTAGAGGTGGGGGCCTTTTATAAGAGGAGAGGAGGGGCACTTTTGGAAAGTAAAGAAATATTACTTTATTTGAAAATGTGTTTCGGTTTTAAAAGGTCCCACATTGATATAATTCGTGGATAAGGTGATAAGGGTTCGAAATCCACTCATCCAATTGGTTTTGGACATGTGTAGTTCATAGATTTTATATTATCTTTCCATTTTATTTAAATCGTCAAATAATGATGTCATCGCTGCATCATTATTATGTCATAAATAATTTAATTTATTTAATGTCTAAAAATCATAAAAAAAATACTATGATGTAGGAAATCTTTTTAGCTTTCCATCTGATCTTTATAACCCCATGTAAAAATTGTTTTCGTAAAACATCTCTTGTTTGTGTCATTTTTACTTTAACATTTAATAAAAAGTTATTTATGTCATTTCCAAACCAAAGTGTCTTCATGGGGTACCCAAGTTGACCCATGGCTTGTCTTGGTCGGCCATGACACAACCAATAAGGTTGGGACATGTGTCTAGGTCATTTCCTATTATTAAAGCATTATTTATACCTTAAACATCCCTAATTACCACTAATCACGATTAAAAACTTAATAAGTTACTATTCACCAAAAAATTATTTTAATCTCATTGAACCACATTTTACTTCTTAATGACAACCATGTATGTCGGATTTTCAAAATTCCATACACATTATTGGTAAACTTTAATTTAACTGAATAATCAGTTTGCTTGATTACCACTTAGTGGTTTCACTATTCATCAAAAATTGAAGTTTTTCAGAAAATTACCAAAAATTCACCCTAAGCTATATTTGATATTCCGAATTCAAAAATGAAGTCTATTTTACAAAATTAAAATCATATAAGTCACATTAATTAATTTAATAATTAATTCCCGCTGCCAGAGCAAATAGCGTGTTTTTTACAAAACAATAAGTATCAAAAGATTGACACCAGTTTAAGTCTAATTTCAAAGTGAAATTGATTCCAATGACCACCATTGGATAAAATGGTAAAAATATATTCTAATTTCACTTCAAAACAAATTCAAAACATAATCTAATCATATAAATAAATTAGATTAAAAAGCATTTGTGATGTAAAATGCAGTATTTTTCACTATTCATTAAAAAATGAACATTGTCAGAAAAATACCAAAAATTCACACAAGGTAAATTTTGATGTCCCAATAATAAAGAATAAGTTTATTTTGACAAACATAGTTTATATAATTGTCAAAATATAGATTCAAAAATGGTTTTCCATCAAAAGGCAGTAAAACAATCTTTTAAGAACATTAGTGTATTCCATGCATAAGATTGTATTTATTTTCATTTTAAGCCTCTATAAGACTATCTTAATCATTAATAGACATAGATAAAAATATCTATTATTCATTACTTACTTGGGATGTTACATCCTTCCCCCATTTAGAAAATTGCGTCCCCGCAATTTATTTACTTATCAAATAAATGAGGGTACTTATCCCTCATTGCATTTTCAGATTCCCATGTTGCCTCTTCAATCATGTGGTTTTACAACAAAACCTTTACCTGCTTAATCACCTTATTCCGTAACACTTGCTCCCTGTGGTCAAGAATCTGGACCGGTTGTTCCTCATAAGATAGGTTCTCTTCCAGCTGAACTACCTCTAGACTCAAAACATGAGATGGATCTGGAATATACTTTCTCAACATCGAAACGTGAAAAACATTGTGTACCTGAGATAAACTCGGAGGTAAAGCCACTCGGTATGCAACTGATCCAACTCTTTCCAGAATTTCATATGGTCCAATAATCCTTGGACTCAGCTTTCCTTTCTTACCAAATCTCATCACACTTTTCCAATGCGAAACCTTGAGAAAAACATGATCACCTACCTCGAAAGATAGATCCTTCCTCCGGTTATCCGTATAACTCTTCTGCCTGCTCTGAGCTGTTCTCATGTGTTTCTGAATCAGCTGAACTTTTTCTGCCATCTCTTCTACCAATTCTGGTCCCATCAACTTCATTTCACCCACTTCATCCCAGAAAGATGGAGTTCGACACCGCTTCCCATATAATGCCTGAAATGGTGCCATCTGTATACTGGAATGAAAACTGTTATTATATGAAAACTCAACCAAAGAAAGATGTTGGTCCCAACTTCCCTGATAATCCATAGAACAAGCTCGTAGCATATCCTCCAAGGTCTGAATTGTTCGTTCATGACTGCCCATCTGATTGAGGATGAAAAGCTGTACTAAAATTTAATTCAGTACCCAACGACTTCTGAAGGCTTTTCCAAAAGTGAGAAGTAAACCTGGGATCACGATCCGATACAATGGAGAGAGGAACTCCATGTAACCTGACTATCTCTTTAAGATACGAACGGGAAAGTTGATCAAGAGAGAAAATATCTCGTATAGCAAGGAAATGAGCAGATTTGGTCAAGTGATCAACAATAACCCAGATTGCATTATTACCTCGAGATGTCTTCGGTAATCCAACAACAAAGTCCATGGATATATTCTCCCATTTCCACTCTGGAACTGGTAAAGGCTGAAGCATCCCTTTCGGTAACTGCCGCTCTGCTTTAACCTGTTGACATGTCAAACACTTCATAGTAAAATCAACAGTATCTATTTTCATTCCATCCCACCAGTAATACTCCTGCAGATCTCTATACATCTTAGTACTGCCCGGATGAACTGAAAACGGAGAACTATGAGCTTCACATAACAACTCTCTCTTCAACTGTGAGTCACAAGGCACACACAATCTCTTCCCAAATCTCAAAACGCAATCATTATCAATGTTGAATTCAGGCAACTTACCTTTCTGAACCAGCTCTACCTTTTTCTGCAACTCACTGTCTTGCTTCTGTGCTTGCTTGATTCTATCTGATAGAGATGATCTCACTGATACCTGAAACAAAACAGAAGGACTTCCTACACCAACAACTTCTATGCCAAATTTCATCAAATCGTTAACCAAAGTATCACGTTCCAAACGCAACATTGTTAATGAAGCATTGCTTTTTCGACTCAAAGCATCAGCCACTTTATTTTCTTTTCCCGGATGGTAATGAATTGTACAATCATAATCCTTGATTAATTCCATCCATCTCCTTTGTCTCATGTTTAACTCTTTCTGAGTGAATATATACTTTAAACTTTTGTGATCGGTATATATTTCACACTTTACTCCATACAAATGATGCCTCCAAATTTTTAAAGCAAAAACAACAGCAGCTAATTCCAAATCATGTGTAGGGTAATTTACCTCATGAGTTTTCAACTGTCGTGAAGCATAAGCAATTACCTGATCATTCTGCATTAGGACGCAACCAAGTCCTTTCAATGAAGCATCACTGTATATAACAAACTCACCATTCCGGGAAGGTAGTGCCAAAACTGGAGCATTCACCAATCTTCTTTTCAATTCCTGAAAACAATCATCACATTCTTTTGTCCAGATAAACTTAACACCCTTCCGAGTTAGCTTAGTCATTGGACTAGATAACCGTGAAAAATTTCTAACAAACCTTCGGTAATAGCCCGCCAAACCAAGGAAGCTACGAATCTCGGTTACATTTGTGGGTCTTGGCCATTCTTCCCCAACTTTTGTTTTTGCAGGATCAACAGTTATTCCATCTTTAGAAACAATGTGACCAAGGAAAGAAATTTGTTGCAACCAAAACTCACACTTGCTGAATTTCCCATACAATTTCTTTTCTTTTAAGGTTTGCAAGATAACCCTTAAATGTTTTTCATGCTCCTCTTTACTTTTAGAAAACACCAAAATATCATCAATGAAAACCACCACAAACTTATCCAAGAACTCATGGAAATTTCTATTCATTAAGTCCATGAATACAGCAGGTGCATTAGTTAGCCCAAAAGGTATTACTACAAATTCATAATGGCCATATCTCGTACGGAACGCGGTCTTCAGAATATCTGCCTCCTTTACCTTCAGCTGATGGTACCCCGATCTCAAGTCAATCTTTGAAAAAAACTGAGCTCCCTAGAGCTGATCAAACAAATCATCGATATGAGGCAAAGGATATTTGTTCTTAACAGTGATATTATTAAAGGCTCTATAATCAATGCAAAGTCTCATAGAACCATCTTTCTTTTTAACAAATAAAACAGGAGCACCCCATGGTGATGTGCTAGGTCTAATGAAACCTTTCTCTAATAAATCTTGCAATTGCTCCTTCAACTCTAAAAGTTCAATTTGGGCCATTCGATAAGGGGTTTTTGAAATTGGCTTAGCATCAGGAACTAAGTCAACAGTAAACTCAACTTCCCGATCTGGTATTATTCCAGGCAACTCATCAGGAAAAACATCAGGATACTCATTTACCACTGGCACGTCATTAATCTGAACAGTTCCTTTATTTTCAACGACGTGTGCAAGGTAACATTCATTTCCATCTTTTACAAGTTTCTCGGCCTCTTGATATGTTATCAAAAGTAAGGGTTCATTCTTGTAAACAAATCGAAAGTTTTTCTGAAAAGAAACTTCTTTAGCTCTACAGTCAATCTTAGCATGGTAGATAGAGAGCCAATCCATACCCAGGATAACATCAAACTCTACTAGAGGTAAAACAATAAGGTTTGCAAGTAGGTTCTTTCCACAGATAAGGATAGGAAGATTCTTATAAATTCTTTTTGCCTCAACATTTCCCCCAGGTGTTTTTACCAAAAGTTCAGGAGTCATTTCTTGAGATGGTATTCCCATTTTACTAGAAAAGGTTTCAGAGATGAAAGAATGTGTAGACCCCGAATCAAACAACACACTGGCATAATCTGAAAAAAACAAACAAAGTACCTGATACCACTTCATTTGATGGCCCGACATCTGCTGAAGTAGTTGCAAAGGATTTCACCACCCCTTTCTGCTTGTAGTCTAACTGCTTCCCATCACTCAAGCTCCTTGTCGGACACTCGTTTGCATAGTGACCCATCTCATTGCACTTATAACATTTCACTAACTGTAAATAAAATTTGTTCTTACCTTCACCTGATCCTTTTCAGTGCAATCACGAGCCTTATGTCCCATCTTACCACATCGGTAGCACTTCCCAGAATTCAGAAGACATTCCCCAGCATGCCTTTTTCCACATTTATCACAAACTGGAAACTTAGTTCTCTTACCATCAGACTTTTTTGAAGAATTCTTACCTTTCTCCTGCCACCTCGGTCTCTTCTTCTGCTGGTTGTTATAGAAAACTTGGTCATCGGAAAACTCCATTTCCACCTTCTCAGCACATTGAACAAGCTTTTCATAACTTTTAAACTCACGAGAAGCTAATTCCCTTCGATACTTTGGCTTTAATCCTGAGTAAAAACGATTGATTTTACTATCAAGGTCCCGGATAAAATTTGGAGCATACCTTGCCAATCGAGTGAACCTTTCTTCATAAGCAGCCACTGAGTCTTCCTCTTGCCTCAATTCCAAGAATTGCTTTTCCATCCTAAGTCGAACAGCCTTAGGAAAATACTTCTCAAGAAACATACCTTTGAATTCATCCCAGTCAAGAGCATCAATCTCATCGGCATCCCTGATATTTTTAACCATAGACCACCACTGATCTGCTTCACCCTCCAAACGGTAAATAGCAAGACTAACCTTTTGATTGTCTGAACACCCCATGACATCAAAAATCTTCTCTAGTGCTTTAATCCACCCTTCAGCTAGCACAGGGTCAGATGATCCTCTGAATGATGGTGGATGTTGCCTCATGAAATGTTCCACCACTGACATGTTCCTCTGCGGTTGATCTGGTGGATCTCGTGCATGGATACCACCGCCATTTATCGCTTGAGTCAACTGCGCCATTACTGCAACAAACTGTTCAGTTCCAATTCCGACCATTTCTGGATGCTGGTTCGGAAGGTTATTTCCTTCTGTATGCCTTCCTAGCACTGCTTCCCTGTTTCCTCTGCGGAAAACCATTCTGAACAAACATGTCTTAGATGAAGCAACATGGTAATCTTTAAATGCTATATCATTTCGAAAAAAAATATTTTTGGATAATCATTTAATAGAATTCTAACTCTTAAAGTTATCTAAACCGACCTCTGATACCAACTATAAGGCCCCATCCTTAAACCTTACTTAATCTTGAGTTATTACAAGATTACACATTGAGGATCTTTTCGGGTTTAGAGTTTTAGAGAATTAGATCATAAAACATGCGTTACATTCCATATATAAACAAAGTGGTTACATAAAGATAGTATTCTTCATTCCCATCAATGGAAACACATTTAAAATAAAACATGGATTATTTCTTGACACATCCTTGACTCTATCATCTTATCATGTACCTTTCCCTTGACCTGTGAAAAACATTTCAAAAACTTCGGATGAGCATAAAAACTCAGTATGGGTTATAAAAAAACATGGAAAGGAAACATGAGTTCATATATACATAAGAATGAAATCATACTTTACCCATAAAACATAGGCACTTTAACATACCTCATAAAATCACGAATAAATCATAGAAATCATAAGACATAAAGGTAACTTGAGGCATTCATAATATTCTTACGTAGGGAGTAACCCTCTTGGTTACGTTTGGAATACCCATCACAGTATATTCCCTAAAATCTCTTCGGAGAAACCTTAACGTTTCACTCCTTCGCGTTACCCAATGCATTGGAGAGCTATATCGGGCTCACCCACCCTTAGTTTATCACGGAACCACCCGTCTTCATAATAATGCCCAAGAACCATAACATAATCGTATCACATAAAACATGCATAAAGGAAACATAACATTTCCACATTTAAATCACAAGATATCAATACAACACAAAAACATTGTGAAAACCATTTTCAATACCAAAATAAAAGAAAAGTAAAACATGGTATTTATTTTTCTTTTAAAAAGAAGGTATGGCTTGTAAAGGAAGCCGAAACTCAAATAACGGTTACGACGGCGGAGAAGTCATTGTCGCCGCATACGTACAACAAAAACATTCCCTTTTTTTCGTTTAGTAAATCCTTCGTATAAAAAATATTCCTTTTGAATAAACGTAAAAGTCAAAGTGGTTTATACACCGTATAAAAATAAAATATGCCTCAACGAAAGGAGATTGAGACGAAGTCCCATACCTCGTATCCGACTTGACCCGACCGTTCTTTAATCTCCTGAATAATAAACTTGAGTTAATCTCTACTTTCTTATGAATCTTTTTCAAGTTCATTATTCCTTTTATACCATGTTATGAACATCATGTAATCAGTTAAGTTAATAATGTTCATTTTGTCGGTATTTGGTTCTTAAGTCAAAAATAGACATCTTACACTTACATGTTGTTAATTTGGTCAAAGGTTCATTATATCTAGAATGGTATTAATGATGTAGATATCATTTATGTCATATATATCCAGTACATACATGCATTTATAATATTACATCACATTTACAGGTAAGAAATGAAATGCAACGTTCATGGAGACGGTAAGCCGTACGTACGCATGAACGCTACTTCCATTTCTATTTCATATTTTCTGGAATGGAATCATAATGATATAAAGGTATATTATAATTCCAGTATAATATCATATATAATATCATAGTTCCATCCTTTATATGTCCCACATATGGTATTTAACGAATCAAATCACTTTCAGGGGGCGGTAGTCGCACTTCCTAAAATGAAGATATCGTGTTTACCCATAATAGAAACCATAAAAGTATGCCCAAAATGAAAAACACAGAAGCTTAAGGAAAACATAAACATATTATATATCATATATAAAAATAGTGACATCATAATGGCCACCTTTGAAGGTGTTAAATGAGTGTTGAACAATCATCGTTTCGGGAGGCAGAATTTCGCCATCCACGGAAACCGTATGTTCTTTAACCATTTGATGTAGTTGTGTGAGAGTGTAGCTCAAATAAATATTATAACAACATCCTTGTATATTGAAGATACTTGTGTTGTTACAAAATAAGTAAATAAAAAGAGTTTAGGGGGTTGGAGAAGCAAAATAAAACAAACGAACATGAGAGAATGAATTACCTTGAAAAGTGTAACTCCTTTTGATTTGAGCCTAAAGGATTCCTTTGAAAGGATTCTGCCCAAAGGGAATCCTCTAGGATTAGGAGAGGGATGTGGAGAGAGTAAATGGGCAGGGGTTGGCCGAGCCAAAGGCTTCAGGAGTGTGTGAAATGAGGTAGAGGTGGGGGCCTTTTATAAGAGGAGAGGAGGGGCACTTTTGGAAAGTAAAGAAATATTACTTTATTTGAAAATGTTTTTCGGTTTTAAAAGGTCCCACATTGATATAATTCGTGGATAATGTGATAAGGGTTCTAAATCCACTCATCCAATTGGTTTTGGACATGTGTAGTTCATAGATTTTATATTATCTTTCCATTTTATTTAAATCGTCAAATAATGATGTCATCGCTGCATCATTATTATGTCATACATAATTTAATTTATATAATTTCTAAAAATCATAAAAAAAATACTATGATGTAGGAAATATTTGTATCTTTCCAATGACTATTTATAATCAAAAATCTGATCTTTATAACCCCATGTAAAAATTGTTTTCGTAAAACATCTCTTGTTTGTGTCATTTTTACTTTAACATTTAATAAAAAGTTATTTATGTCATTTCCAAACCAAAGTGTCTCCATGGGGTCCCCATGTTGACCCATGGCTTGTCTTGGTCGGACATGACACAACCAATAAGGTTGGGACATGTGTCTAGGTCATTTCCTATTATTAAATCATTATTTATACCTTAAACATCCCTAATTACCACTAATCGCGATTAAAAACTTAATAAGTTACTATTCACCAAAAAATTATTTTAATCTCATTGATCCACATTTTACTTCTTAATTACAACCATGTATGTCGGATTTTCAAAATTCCATACACATTATTGGTAAACTTTCATTTAACTGAAAAATCAGTTTGCTTGATTACCACTTAGTGGTTTCACTATTCATCAAAAATTGATGTTTTTCAGAAAATTACAAAAAATTCACCCTAATCTATATTTGATATTCCGAATTCAAAAATGAAGTCTATTTTACAAAATTCAAATCATATAATTCACATTAATAAATTTAATAATTAATTCCCGCTGCCAGAGCAAATAGCGTGTTTTTTACAAAACAATAAGTATCAAAAGATTGACACCAGTTTAAGTCTAATTTCAAAGTGAAATTGATTCCAATGACCACCATTGGATAAAATGGTAAAAATATATTCTAATTTCACTTCAAAACCAATTCAAAACATAATCTAATCATATAAATAAATTAGATTAAAAAGCAATTTTGATGTAAAATGCAGTATTTTTCACTATTCATTAAAAAATGAACATTGTCAGAAAAATACCAAAAATTCACACAAGGTAAATTTTGATGTCCCAATCATAATGAATAAGTTTATTTTGACAAACATAGTTTATAAAATTTTCAAAATATAGATTAAAAAATGGTTTTCCATCAAAAGGCAGTAAAACAATCTTTTAAGAACATTAGTGTATTCCATGCATAAGATTGTATTTATTTTCATTTTAAGCCTCTATAACACTATCTTAATCATTAATAGACATAGATAAAAATATCTATTATTCATTACTTACTTGGGATGTTACAAAAATAGTAACCTTAGGTGAACAATGTGAACATTATCCTTCTATGAACAGTGCAATGGTAATCTTAGATAAACAGTTTTTCCAGAACAGTAAGGATACAATAGTGAGGTTCATGAACAGTGTTTCCAGAACGGTGAGGTTCCAATGGTGAGGTTCTTGAAGAGTGTTTCCAAAATAGTGAGGTTCATGAATAGTGTTCCCATAATGGTGAGGTTCCAACTATAAGGTTTCAATGGTGAGGTTAATGAACAATGTTTCCATAATGGTGAGGTTCTGACGGTGATGTTCCATGGTTGATGTTTCAATGGTGATGTTTATGAATAGTGTTTCCAGAATGGTGAGGTTCATGAACAGTGTTTCCAGAATTGTGAGGTTCCAATGGTGATGTTCATGAATACTGTTACCAGAATGGTGTGGATCCAATGGTGAACAATGTTTCCAGCTTCCTACAGTTCCACCCCTTTAATGTTTCATTTGACGTAAAATGCAGTTAAAGCTTTTTTAAGGACTCTATGACCCATTCAAAGGCCATAGATCCTATATTAATTATTAATAAGGCACATGATGTTTTTACATGGTTAGACTATGTCGTTTAATGCGATACTCTTTTAATGGGAAATCAAGCGTATCTTAAACCGTCGCTCCTTTAAATCTTCAAAAGTGACAAGATATCTTCCTCCCTTGTTCTTCCTCCTTGTTCTTTGGTGCAATATGTTCGAACCATTCCTTCATTCCAGTAGAAATAGTGAGATCAAACTTTTCCCCATGGATTGGTTTCCCCTTGATCTTTTTCCTACTGAATTTGAACCCCCTGCTTTTGTGCAAGCAGAAAGGGTCGATCCTTCATCGAATTAAGGTATATTTTACCTTCATTATTTTGGGGTTCATATTCTCCTATTTCTCATTTCCATATTATAGAATGTGATCTCCATGTTTCAAATGGAGTTTTCCTAGGTTTCGGTTGGTGTGGTCGTACCGTGGAATCCTCAGGTGGATGTAGTTGTCACGAGGGGATACGATCATGAACCACTATGGTATAAAGAACATCAAGAACCATTTGAGGTAGGGGCTTCATTGCTTCTGTATTCCTTTATGTGCAACTATATCAATAGCATGTTGTATCCCACTCGATAAAAATAGAATTGACAAAATAAATATTTGAACAAGATAACTAAATAGATATTGATTGTATGTTATTGGATCTTATTTTTCTAGATAGTGTGACATCGAATCTTTCTTAGTATAACTCTTCATTCATGATGAAAATTTGTAAATAACGTAAGATCATAATTAATTGATAATTGTTTGTCTCAAGATAAAGAGGAATTTAAATGAATCTGGTTCTTCTTGTTGTAATTTTATGTTAATCAAATTGGTGTAGTAAGAATGTTTATTTATTTTTGGTAGCTTACTAATTAGGTATCCAAAATTTGGAACCAACGAATAAAAAATCAGTTAATCCAAGATGGATTAAAGAACTGGATTTTTTTATAAAATATAATTACTTGTAGGGTTCTGGTTACCCTCTTCTTTGTAAAAGGGCCAAGATCCCAATTGTTAAGATGTTTGTTTTACTAGTTATTGTGTTTTGATGTGATCCTGAATGACGGTGGTGCTATGTGGAGGCATGGAGGACAATTGGTTGTGGCATCAGTTTACACCTAGAGTGGCGAGATGCATCGGTGTCTAAATGTGTATGTCCGGAGGACACCTGGAATGATGGAATTTATGGATGTGATTGTTGGATGCTTGATGTATTTTTGTTTATTATTTGATTTACTTTTCCCCACTACTCAAGGCAGTTGTTCTTTCTTACCCTTCTTCTGAATGATGTGAATGCACGTGGGGTATGCCACGTGCATTCATTGTTTATCTCGTCAAGGAAAGATGGGCCTACGCTATTGCTATAAGTGGAAAGGAATCAACGGGTAGTACAAATACTCACCGTGTTGATCCCCCTTGTGTTTAGTAGCATGGAATGTTTTTCTATATTTCTAGGAATATAGGAATGTAATTATGTAATGAATAATTGAATAAATGATGTTAACCCATGGGGTTGGAGTAGCTAGAACATAATGATGAGGTTGTAATTCTAAAGGGGTAGTAGACATTGGGTGTGACGCTAACGAAGTGTAATGTTGAACTGTAAATGGTTAATTAATGTTTAAAGGATTAATTAACGTATAGTGTAACTGATAAAAAAGGGAATGAAGTGATATAATAAATCTCCTTAAATTGTGTTGTGCTTATAGGATATCTAATCTTAGAAGTGGTAGCCTGGAGTTCGAGAGACGTTATCTACAGTTGAGTCTAAGACTAGGTTATTTTCATAGTATGGTTAGGATATATAGAATATTCTATAGTTTTTGTGTTTCTATATGCTACTCCACCCTTTCATTAAGGTAAACTAACACACCTGGGATTCTGAGCCCTGGGGGTGTTTTCCCCAACATTCAGGTGGGAGGATGGATAGCTGACTACCCCCTTTGAGTCCACTCCCTTCTATTGGTAGTTACTTGTGCTAGCATGAACATTGGTTAGTTCTCCCCATATATGTGTGTAGAGGACTGTAATGGACGGTGGTTATTCACACACATATATTCTAGATATAGTTTTCTATGGACTTTTATAGGTGTAACGTGTATAGGCTTTGATGGCTTGAGGATCCTTACTCGGTGTATGGGCTATAATGGCTTGAGGTATAATACCTGATATTTGATACATGTTTTGCGAGCTGTGGTGTCTCCTAGAAACTACCTGGTTACTTTCCTTATGTGGATTGTGTGGTTTTTTTTCACGAGGTGCATGTTGTGGTGCTTCACCCAGTTGTCTGTGGGCTAGCCTTTTAGGAGAGAGATGCATAGGACGTGCGATGTTGGTGAATAGTGGAAAACCAGTGGGGAAGGAGTAGTGGGGTACCCTTGATATTATTTATTATATTGTATAATCATGAATTCATTACTTGGTGAGAGTATCCATGGTGAGGTTTGGAAATTAGTATTGCTTTTTTAGGTGACGAGTTAGTTTCACATGTTATTCATTGTGACTTAGCATGCTTTCTTTACTTTTTAATGAGAGGACTCAGGGAGGATCCTCCTGAGTATACGGTTATACTCACATTATGTATATATAAACTATTTTTCAGGTCACTTTGTGTAGGTTGGTGATCATGTTGGTCTCTACTAACTTGGGGTTGCAGGAGCTTTTCGAGCATGTGGTGGCTGGTATTTTTACTTTCTATTTGGTACATGCAGTTTTTCTTCTTTCTGTTGTAGTATTTTTTCATGACATTACATATGTCAACATGGGATTTTTTTATATTTCTATATGAGATGGAGTTGGTTTGTGTCTATCTTGTCTCTCTCTTCCTCATGTGTTCTCTTAGAGGGTAATTTCTTCCATTTGTGTGTTTAATATACCCTCAGTGCTAGTCACCAACTTGGGGCCTACTGGAGGTGGGAATGGGGGTCATTGTCTCCCTTCAAACATTACCGGCCTAAGAGGGGTATACCTTGTGGGGAGGTGGTCATCATAGAGTGGTATGAAAGCCGAGTTTAGGTATATGTTAGAGATTGGAGTTAGGCACATGTGAGGTTGCATGAGTTAGTAGGGAAATAATTTCATTCATGTTTAGCAAGTGATGTAAACACTGAAGACTGGCTAAGACATAGGGGTTTAGTTCCCCCAATGATATGATGTATGAACCTTGATGTTTAAAATGCCTACTAAATGAGGTGATAGGATTTCCATGGTAGAGATCTAGGAAATGATCATCCATCATTCTTCATTGTTCCTATATCTGAATGTGTAGAACTTGGGATTGGATAACCTAATTTTAATAAAAGAAAACAATTAATTAATTAATGTTCATTCTTCCATATTCCAAGTTTAGGATCCCTAAATGTTTTATATTTTATAGGTATGGTTCTAGGTCGACGACCTCTTCAGGATCGCATAGAAGATATCTAGAAGGCATTTCTAGAAAATCATCGTAGGATAGAGTCTAACGACGATTACACGTAGAGGAAGATACTCTAAGAGATTCAATGCTAGAGTCTGCAGAAGTATGAGGTCTCCATTTCTGATGCAGTCATAGAAGACTGGTTATAGGAGGTCGATATTAGCTTTAGTTCGATCCGTGCTCATAAAGAGCACTGTTTGTCCTTGGTTGTGACGATGCTGTGTGGAGCAGCGAGGTAGTGGTGGTTCTTGTTCTTCGGGGATTGTGAGGTGTTAGTGATCTCATGGGAGGAGTTCTGAGACACATTTAGATTCGAGTTTCTTTCTTCGATCGTGAAGGTGTCCAGTCGTCAGGAGATTCTTAACCTTTGACTAGGGAGCTCCATTATGTGAGAGTTTGGAATCCATTTCAAGAACCTATTACAATATGATTCAGACCTGTTTCTAGATGAGAAGGCTAGGGTGAGGTATTTCGAGGAGGCTTTGCATCCAGAGATCTAGTTCCAGGTCACCCTATTTATGTTGAAGAAATATCATGAGGTGTTGGTGAGGGTATAGGTTGTCCAAAAGACTTTGGACAGAACCGAATCATCACGAGAGTAGATTCATTGTGATTCCTCACGAAGCAGAGCTATGGTTCGGGGTTCCCGGTTTTTAGGTCAAAATAGTTTCTGTTCAACTAGGGGTACGTCCCAGCCCTTCCAATTTCATTTCTCTAGAGGCAGAAACTCTCAGGGTTATGCCAAGTGATTAGGATCTAGTTTCTCTTATTGTGATTGAGGTCATCACCAATGGGATTTCCCGACCTTTCAGGGCAGTCATCACGCACCAGGTGCTCTGCTCTAGGTTCCTCCATTGAGGCAGTTCCATCCTAGGCAGTAGCAGTAGGTTGCACCAGCTTTAGATCAGCAGAGGGTAGATGAGGCAAGCAGAGGACAACATCATGGTGCTCCCAGTCCTTAGAGAGAAGAGAGAGGCCATGGTGGTGGTCATCATCTGGGTAAGAGAGGGTCTGGAGGAAGTCGTGTTCATCTTCATAATGTAGCTTTGCCAGCTCCAGGTGAGCCAGACATCATTCGAGGTACCCTTTGCATGTTTTCTACCTTGTTTTATGCCTTGTTTTATTTAGTATCAACACACTTCATCATATCACCTACCCTTTTCCTATCATTGGGACTTGAGGTTGAGAGGCTTCCAGTTCCCTTGGCATTGACAACGCCAATTAGAGGTCGATATGACTTGTTTGAAGAATGTATCGACTATGAGCTAGTTTTGGGGAAACACCGCTCTTGGAGAGATTTCCTATGTTTACAAATAAAACCATATGATTTCATCCTCTCCATTTATTGGTTGTATTCGGTGTAGGCTATTGTGGATTTCTTTAGGAAGAATGTCGTTTTCATTGGTGCGGATAGAGAGACAGTGGTGCTTGTTTGAGAGTGAGATCCTCATATGGGTCATAGGCGTGTTCAGTCCTTATTATCCATGATGGCTGAGATGTTGTTGAGTACTTTATAGGTTCAGCAGTTGGCATTTCCTAGGGTAGTAGAAGAGTACCTTGATATCTCTCTAGAAGAGGTTATAGAATTACCCCCTTGACAATAGATTGGGTTTTTTATTGAACTACAACCAGGATCATCTCCTATCTCAATGTCCCCATATAGAATTTCCCCTTATGAGTTATAAGAGCTATGTATATAGCTTGATGGTCTGCTACACTGCAGTTTTGTTTGCCCGAGTGTGTCACCGTGGGGTGCACCAGTTCTATTCGTGAAGAAGACCGACATCAGTTTGTGGTTGTGTGTCGATTATCATCGTATGAATAAAGTGAAAATAAAAAATCTCTATCCTCTTCCATGGATTGATGATTTATTCAATCAACTAAAGGGTTCATGTTGGTTCTCAAAGATAGACATGCGTTCAGGATATCATCTGATGCATGTGAAGGATGAGGATATTTCGAAGACTACTTTCTGTTGTCGTCCTAGACATTATGATTTCGTTGTAATGTCGTTCAGCATGACGAATGCTCTAGTGGTGATCATTAGATTGATGAATGATGTGTTCTGTAAGTTCCGGGACATGTTCATGGTAATTTTCATCGACGACATCCTTGTGTACTCCATGTATTATGAGGAGCATGCAGTTCATCTACACACCATTTTGGGAGTTCTTCGACAACATTAGCTATTTGGGATGTTTTCTAAGTGTCAGTTTTGGGCTCAAGAAGTACATTTCTTGGCGCATGTTGTGTCCCACATGGAGTAGTTGTGGATCCATCGATGTTAGAAGCAGTTGTCTCTTGGGAATCCCCCAATACAGTTTCATAGGTGCGAAGATTCCTTGGTCTCATAGGCTAAAATAGGAGGTTCATAACAAATTAATCAAGAGTTTCGACTCCTATGACAACTTTAATTATGAAGGATCGGGCATTCATATGTACTGATCAGTGTCAGGGAGAATTCGAGTATATAGAGGAGAAGTTAGTATTGCTCCATTTCATTGTCTTCCAGCTGAGGGAGTTCAGTTTGATGTTTTCTACGATGCTTCGCATCTGGGGTTAGGCTGTGTTATGATGTCCAAGAGGTTAGTTGTTTTTATGGGTCTCGGCAGTTGCATCCCCATGAACATAACTGTGCCACCCATGATCTTGAGTTGACAGTCATGGTTTTTTCTCTGACGTTGTGGATACATTACCTCATTGGCTAGCGCATTGTGGTTTTCACCGATCATAAGACTTTGAGGTATGTTTTCTACCAGCGTGACTTGAAATTTTGACAACATTGGTGGATAGAGTTCTTACAATAACACAACATCGAAATATCATATACACTTGGAAAGGGGAATGTTGTAGCTATTTCACTGAGTCGAAAGTCATGTAGTGATACTATGCGTGAATCTGGTGATTCCTGAGGAGTAAAGGAATATCAGTAAGCATTACATCTTGATAAGGGAGAAGGTGGGGCAGAGGTTGTCTTTTTAAGATGACAGTACAATCATCCCTAATGCAGAAGGTGGAAGAGTCCCAGTTGGGGGATCTAGAGGTGGAGGTCTGGAGAGACCGAGTTGTTTGTGGCGAGGCCCCTGATAGTTACTCGGAGGATGAACAACACAGTGTGTTGTTCAAAGAAGGATTTTTTTTCCGTTTGACAATGTGTGAGATGGTTCTCATATAGTTTCATCGTTTTCCATTAGCGGTGCATCTCGACGGGAAAAAGATGTATCGAGCCTTGAGGATCTTGTTTTGCTGGCTGGGGCTATAGCGTGCGGTTTCAATGTTTGTTTCTCGTAGTTTGGTCTTCCAGAAGATGAAGTCTGAGCACCGTGTTCCTGGTGGTCTTCTCCGGCCATTAGATATTCCATGGTAGAAGTGGGAGGACATCTCAATGGAATTTGTCATGGGTTTACCTGGAGCTTTAGTAGGATATGATGCTATTTGGGTGGTAGTGGATCGTGTAACAAAATCATCCCACTTTATTGCAATCAATGATTTGAGCTCAGTGGATGCTTTGTCGAGGTAGTATTAGGAGGAGGTGGTGAGACTTTAAGAAGTCTCATGGATGATCATTTATGATCGATATCGTCACCTTACTTCTAGGGTGTGGAGATGTCTCCAACATTATTTCGGTTCTCAACTATGCCTTACCACTACTTTTCATCCTCAAATTGATAGTCATACAAAGCCAACCATCTATACTCTTGAAGACATGGTACTCTCATGAGTTCATGATTTTAGAGGGTCATGGATGAGGCACTTACCCTTGGTGGAGTTCTCATACAATAATATTTTTCACTCCACCATCAGTACGATGCCATTTGAAGACTTATATGGCTGACCATTCCATTCTCCATTGTGCTGGACTGGGTCAGAGAGTCAGAAATTCTCTGACCAGAACTAGTGCAAAATACAATAGAGATGGTTCAGGTGATTCATGAGAGGATGAAGACAACACAAGATCATCAGAAATCATATGCTGGCCAAAGGAGGTGACCCTTACAGCTTAATGTTTGGGATCACGTGTTTCTGAAGGTGACTCCCCATCATGGGCAGCGAAGGTTTCAGTCGTGGGAGAAATCTTTCTCCCCGATTAGTTGGGCCTTTCGAGGTTTTAGCACGTGTTGGAGTTTTAGAATATTGAGTAGCACTTCCCCCACAGATGAGTCAGATACATGATGTTTTCCATGTATCACATCTCCATCATTATCTTCATGATGATTCTCATGTCATTGATTGGGGAGAGAACGATGTTGATGATGAAATGACCATTGAAGAGCAACTTCTGGAGATTCAAGACCATAAGGAGAAGGTGTTCCACAGGTGTTCTATTCCCTCAGTTTGTGTCTTGTGGCAACATGGTGGCATGGAAAAGAGTACCTGAGAATATGAGTCATAAATACGTGCTCAGTTCCCATATTTGATTGATTATTAACACTTTCCATGTAATGATTTCCCCTTGTGGTTAGAACTTTCATGTTTATAATATGGGTTTCTTTAGTTGCTTCTTGTGGCTTTCTTTCTTTTGAGAGGTAACTCGATGGGTGGTTGTTCGACCCCAATTCTTTTTTTCCCTTTATGTGGGTTTTGAATTCTTGAGGAAGAGAATGTTTTGAGAGGTATCTAATGTAATGGCTCAGACCTCCCTGGTCTATTCCATGGTGAAAATATGGTGTTTAAGGTGTTCCAAGATGTTAATATGACTTATCCACAATAAATTGCCAAATTTCAATTTCAGTGAATAGTTCCAATGGTAAACTGTTGTGAACTGTGAAACAGTAACCATAGGTGAACAGTTGTAATGGTAGACCATTGTGAATAGTGAAATGGTAACCTTAGGTGAACAGTTCCAATGGTAGACAGTTGTGAATACTGAAATGGTAACCTTACATGAACAGTGTCAATATTAACCTTCTATGATCAGTGAAACGTTAACCTTAGGTGAACAGTAAAATGGAAACCTCATGTGAACAGTGTCAACATTAACCTTCTATGAACTGTGAAATGGATTCCTTAGGTGAACAGTGTTAACATTAACCTTCTATTAATAGTGCAATGGTAACCTTATATGAACGGTGTTTCCAGAACATTGAGGTTCCAATGGTGAGTTTCACGAACAGTGCTTCCAGAACGGTGAGCTTCCAATGGGGAGGTGCATAAACATTGTTTCCAGAATGGTGAGGATCCAACGGTGAGGTTCATAAACAGTGTTTCCCAAATGGTGAGGTTCCAATGGTGAGGTTCATGAATAGTGACTCCAAAATGGTGAGTTTTTTATGGTGAGGATCCAATGGTGAGTTTCATGAACAATGTTTTGAGAACGGTGAGGTTCATGAACAGTGTTCCCGGAATGGTGAGGTCCCAACATTGAACAATGTTTCTAACATCTTACAGTTTCATCCCTTGAAAATTTCCTTTGATGTAAAATATATTTAAATCCTTGTTTTAATAAATCTATGTCCAATTCAAAGGCCATAACTCCATCATTAATTATTAATAAGTCTTGGGACATTTTTACTTGGTCAAACCGCGTGGTTTAATGTGATCCTCTTTTAGTGGGAAATCAATTTTATCTTAAATTGTCGCTAATTTAAATTTTCAAAAGGGACAAGATATCTTCCTACCTTGTTCTTCCTACTTGTTTTTTGGTGTGATACTCTTGAAAAATTCCTTCCTTCTCATAGTAATCATGAGATCAAACTTTTCCCCTGGGATTGTTCTCCCCTTTATGTTCTTCCTGAGTCATGTGCACCCCTTCCCTGGGTGCAAGCAGAAAGGGTCGATCATTCATCGAAATAAGCTATGTTTTATCTTTGATATTTTAAGTTTCATCTTCTCATGTTTCTCCTTTCCATATTATATCATGTGATCTCTATGCCTCTAATTGAGTATTCTTGGGTTTCGGATGCTGTGATCGTACCATGGCATCCTCGTGTGGATGTAGTTGTCGTGAAAGGAGGCGATTGTGAACCATTGTGATATAAAGAACGTCCTAAACCTTTTGAGGTAGGGGATTCATTTCTTCTCTCTTCCTTTATGTGAAAATATATAAATAGCATGTTTTATCCCACCGAATTACAATAAAATTGACATAATAAATTTTTTAACCGGATAAATAAATTGATATCGATTGAATGATATTGCCTCTTGTATTTCTATATAGTGTGATATCTATGCTTTATTTGTATAGCTCATTATTCATGATGAAAATTTTTAAAGAACATAAAGTTGGAATTAATTGATTTTTGTTTGGCTAAGGATAAAGAGGCATGTAAATGAATCTGGTTCATCCTGTTGAAATTTGATGTTAATTGAATTACTGCAGTAATCATGTTTATTTATTTGTTGTAGCTTACTGATTAGGTATCTCGAATTTGTAACCAATGAATAAAAAATTAGTTAATCCCATATGGATTATAGAACTAGTGCTTTGATAAAATATAATTTCTTGTAGGGTTCTAGTTACCCTCTTGTTTGTAAAAGGGCCAAGTGCCCAATTGTTAAGATGTTTGTTTTACTAGTGCTTGTGTTGTCATGTGAGCCAGAATGGATATGGTGATATGTGGAGGCATTGAGGCCTATTGGTTGTGGCATCAGTTGACAAATAGAGTGGCGAGATGCATCGTTGTATGCATGTGGATGTTGGGAGGACACTAGGGATGATGGAATGGGATGGATGTGATTATTGGATGCCTGCTATTTTTTTATTATTTGATTTACTATTCCCCACTATTCAGGGCATCTGGTTATGCTTACCCTTATTCTGAAAGATGTGAATGCACACGGGGTATGCCACGTGCAATCATTTTTTAGCTCCTCAAGGAAGGATGGGCCTACGCTCTTTCTATAGGTGGCAAAGACTCGACGGGTAGTACAAATACTCACTGTGTTGAACCCCCTTCTGTTTAGTAGCATGGAATGTTTTTCTATAATTCCTAGTAATATATGAATGAAATTATGTAATGAATAATTGAAAAAATTATGTTATCCAATGGGGTTGGAGTATCTAGAACATAATGATGAGGTTGTAATTTTAAAGGGACGGTGGACTTTGTGTGGGACTCTAAAGAAGTTTAATGTGGAACTATAAATGGATAATTAATGTTTAAAGAATTAATTAACATAAACTATAGATGATAAAAAAAGTGAATGAAGTAATCTAATAATACTCTTTAAATGGTGGTGTGCTTATAGGATACATAGTCTTAGAAGTGACAGCCCGCAGTCCGAGAGACATTAGCTACAGTTGAGTCTAATAATAGGTTATTCCCATAGTGTGTTTATGAGATATAGAATATTCTACACATTTTTTGTTTCTATATGCTACTCTACCCTATCAGTAAGGGCAACTGACACACCAGCGATTCTGAGCCCTGGGGGGTGTTTTCCCAAACATTTAGGTGCGAGGATGGATTGCTGACTACCCCCTTTGGCCCCACTCTCTTCTATTGGTAGTTACTTGTGCTGGCATGCACATTGTTTATTTCTCCCCATATATGTGTGTAGAGGGTTTTAATTGCCTATGGTTAATCAAACACATATATTTTGGATATAATATTTTATGTACTTTTATAGGTGTAACGTGTATTGGCTTCGATGTCTTGAGGATCCTTACTCGGTCCATGGGATGTAATGGCTTGAGGTATAATACCTGATATTTAATATACTTTGTGCGAGATGTGGTGGCTCACAGAAACTACCTGGTTACTTTCCTTTCATGGATGTGGTGGTTTTGTTCCACGAGGTGCATGTTGTGGTGCTTCGCCCAGTAGTCTTCGGGCTAGCCTTTTAGGAGAGAGATTCTTAGGACATGCGATGTTGGGGAAAAGAGGCAAACCAGTGGGGAAGGAGTAGTGGGGAACCCTTGATATTATTTATTATATTTTATACTTTGGTATTCATTACTTGGTGAGAGTATCCATGGTGAGGTTGGGAAATTAGTATAGATTTTTTAGGTGACGAGTTAGTTTCACATGTTATTCATTGTTATTTAAAATGATTTATTTCATTTTGCATGAGAGGACTCGGGGATGATCCTACATAGTATACTGTTATAATCACATTATGTCTATAAAAAAATTTTTTCAGGTCACTTAGAGCAGGTTGGAGATCAATCCGGTCTCTACAAGCTTTGGGTTGTAGGAGCTGTTCGAGCTTGTGGTGGATGCTATTTTTACTTTCTATTTGGTACATGCAGTTTCTCTCCCTTCAGTTGTAATAGTTTTGCATGAAATTACATATGTGTACATGGGAATTTATTTATATTGCTATATGAGATGGAGTTAGTTGGTGTCTATCTTATCTCTCTCTTCCTCATGTGTTCTCTTAGAGGGTAATTCCTCCCATTTGTGTGTTTACTATACCCTCAGTGCTAGTCACCCACCCAGGGCTTACTGGAGGCGGGAATCAGGGGTCATTGTCTCCCTTCTCACATTACCGGCCCAGGAGGGGTACAAATTGTGGGGAGGAGGTCATCATAGAGGAGTATTTGAGCTAGGTTGAGGGATAAGATATAGTTTAGAGTTAAGCACGTGTGAGGTTGCATGATTTAGTAGGGAAATAATGTCATTCATGTTTAGCTAGTGATGTAAACACATGATATTGGCTAAGACATAGGCGTTTAGGTCCCCATATGATCTGATGTATGGACCTTTAAGTATACAATGGCTACTATACAAGGTGATACTAGTTACATGGTGGAGACATAACAAAGGATCATGCATCATTATTCTTTGTGCCTATGTTTGAATGGGTAGACCATGGGATGGGATAACCAAAATTGAATAAAAGAAAAAAAATTATTAATTAATGCTCAGTCTTCCATATTCCAGGTTTAGGAGACCTAACTATTTTTTATTTTATAGTTATGGCTCCAGGTCGATGTCCTCTTCAGGATCACATAGATGATGTCTAGTATGTTGTTTTAGCAGATCGTCGTAGGGTAGAGGCTGAGGATGATGACACATGGAGGAAGATACTCTGAGAGTTTCAGTGCCAGAGTCTGCAGAAGTACGAGGGCTCCATTTTAGATGCAGTCACGGAAGACTGGTTAGAGGAGGTCAAGATCACCTTTAGTTCAATTTGTGCTCAGAAGGAGCACTGGTTGTCCTTGGTTGTGACGATGCTGTGTGGAGCTTCCAGGAAGTGGTGGTTCTTGTTCTTCGGGGATCACGAGGAGTTAGTGATATCTTGGAAGGAGCCTCGAGACACGTTTAGAGTCGAGTTTCTTTCTTCAATTGCAAAGGCGTCTATTCTCCAGGAGATTCTTACCCGTCAACTATGGAGCTCCACTGTGCGAGAGTTTGAAATCCATTTTAGGAACCTTTTATAATATGATTTAGACCTATTGCTAGATTCGAAGGATAGGGTGAGGCATTTTGAGGAGGCTTTGTGTCTATATATCCAGTTCTAGGTCACCCTATTTATGCTGAAGACATATCATGAGGATTTGGAGAGGGTAGATGTTGTCCATAAAACTTTGGCTGGAACCGGATCATCATGAGAGGGGATTCATTGTGATTCCTCATGAAAGAGAGATGTGGTTCGTGGTTCTGGGTTTTTAGGGCAGAATAGTTTCCGTTCAACTAGGGTTACGTCCCAGACCTTCACATTTCATTTATTTAGAGGTAGTAACTCTCTGGATTATACCAAGTGATAAGGTTCTTGTTTCTATTATTGTGGTTAAGCTCATCCCCAATGGGAGTTCCCAACCTTTCAGGGAAGTCATTGGGCACCAGGTGCTCCGCTCCAGGTTCCTCCATTGAGGCAGTTCCATCCAAGGCAGTAGCGGCAGGTTGCACTAGATTTAGATCAGTAGAGGGAAGATGAGGCAAGCAGAGGACAACCCCATGACGCTCCCTGTCATCCGAGAGAAAAGAGCATCCATGGTGGTGGTCATCATCGGGGTTAGAGAGGACATGGAGGAGGTCATGGTCAGCTTCATTATGTTGATTTTCCAGCTTCAGGTGGGCCAGACATTAAACGAGGTACTCTTTTCCTTTTTTCTACCTTATTCTATGCCTTTTTTTCAGTATCAACACACTCATTCATATCACGTACCCTTTCCAATCATTGAGACTTGAGGTAGAGAGGCATCCAGTGCCCTTGGAGTTGACTACGCCAGTTAGAGGTCAATCTGACTTGTTTGATGTATGTATAGACTATGAGCTAGTGTTGGGAAAACACTGCTCTTGGGGAGATTTCCTATGTTTACAAATAAAACCATATGATATCATCCTCTGCATGGATTTTTTGTATTCGGTATAGGCTATCGTTTATTGCTTCAGGAAGAAGGTCATTTTCATTGGTGCAGATGGAGAGACAGTGGAGCTTGTTGGCGAGTGAGATCCTCAGATAGTTCATAGACACGTTCTGTCTTTATTATCCATGATAGCTGAGATAATGTTGATTCCTTCAGAGGTTCATCAGTTGGCATTTCCTAGGGTAGTAGAAGAGTACCCTGATTCTGTCTAGAAAAGTTTATAGAATTACCCCCTTGACAAGAGATTGAGTTTGGGATTTAACTACAACCAGGATCATCACCAATCTCTATGTCCCCATATAGTATGTCCCGTTCTGAGTTACGAGATCTATGTATATTACTTCATGGTCTGTTACACTTCATTTTTTTTCACCTGAGTGTGTCAACATGGGGTGCACTAGTTCTATTCATGAAGAAGGCTGACGGTAGTTTGCGGTTCTGTGTTGATTTTCATCGTTTGAATAAAGTAAAAATAAAGAATCTCTATCCACTTCCACGGATTGATTATTTACTCAATCATCTAAAGAGTTCATGTTCGTTCTTAATGATCGACATGCGTTTAGGATATCATCAGTTGCATGTGATGGATGAGGATATCTCAAAGACTGCATTTTGTTGTCTTCATGGGCATTATGAGTTCGTTGTAATGTCTTTCGGTGTGATGAATACTCCAATGGTGATCAATGGATTGATGAATGATGTTTCATGTGGGTTCCTGGACATGTTCATGGTAGTTTTCATCAATGACATCCTTGTCTACTCCTTGTATGATGAGGAGCATGCAGTTCATCTACCCACCATTTTTGGAGTTCTTCGCCAACTTCAGCTATTTGGGAAGTTTTTGAAGTGTGAGTTTTGGGCTCGAGAAGTCCGTTTCTTGGAAAATGTTGTTTCCAAACATGGAGTAGATATGAATCTATTGATTTTAGAAGCATTTTTCTCTTGGGAATCCCCCAATACAGTTTCAGAGGTGTGAAGTTTCTTTGGTCTCGTAGGATACTACTAGAGGTTCGTAGAAAATTTATCAAGAGTTGTGACTCCTATGAAAGCTTTAATCAAGAAGGATTAGGCATACATATTGACTGATCAGTGTTAGGTAGCTTTTGAGTATCTAGAAGTGAAGTTAGTTAGTGCTCCATTTCATTGTCTTCCAGCTGAGGGAGTTCAGTTTGATGTTCTCTACGATGCTTCACATCTGGGGTTACGCTTTGTTATGATGCAGTAGAGGATAGTTGTTTCTTATGGGTCTCGACAGATGCGTCCCCATGAACATAAATGTTCCACCCATGATCTTGAGTTAGTATCCGTGGTGTTTTCTCTGACGTTGTAGAGACATTACCTCATTGGGTAGCGCTTTGTGGTTTTCCCTGATCATAAGATTTGGAGGTATGTTTTCTCCCAGTGTGACTGGGAATTTCGACAACATTGGTGGATAGAGTTCATACAATAACATGACATCGAAATATCTTATACATCTAGAAAGTGGAATGTTGTAGTTGTTTCACTAAGTCTAAAGTCACGTACTGATATTATGCATGAATCTGGAGAGTAAAGGAAGAGAGGTAAGCATTACATCTTGATAAGGGAGAATTTGGGGAAGAGGTTGTCTCCTTAAGATGACATTACAATCATCCCTAATGCAGAACATGGAACAGTCTCAGTTGGGTGATGTAGAGGTGGAGGTCTAGAGAGACCGAGTTGTTTGTGGAGAGGCCCCTGATGGTTGGTCGGAGGATGAACAACACCGTGTGTTGTATCAAGAAGGCCTCTTTTCTTTGAGGAAATGCGAGATGGTTCTCATATAGTTTCAGAGTTCACCTATAGCGGTGAATCTTGGTAGGAAAAAGATGTACCGAGCCTTGAGGAGCCAGTTTTGGTGCCTGGGGCTAATGCGTGTGGTTTTGGTGTTTGTGTCTCGATGTTTGGTCTGGCAGAAGATAAAGGTTAAACACCGGGTTCCTGGTGGACTTTTCTAGACATTAGAGATTACTTGGTGGAAGTGGGAGGACATCTCAATGGACTTTGTTATGGGTTTACTTGGAGCTCCTATAGGACATGATGCTATTTGGGTGGTAGTGGATTGCGTAACAAAATCATCCGACTTTATTGCAATCAAGGAGTCTAGCTCATTGGATGTTTTGTTGAGGTAGTATCTAGAGGAGGTGGTGAGACTTCATGGAGTCCCATGGAAGATAATTTCTGATCGAGATCGTCACCTAACATCTAGGGTGTGGAAAGGTCTCCAACATGCATTTGGTTCTCAACTATTCCTTAGCACTACTTTTCATCCTCAAATAGATGGTCAGACAAATCCAACCATCTAGACTCTTGAATACATGGTACTCTCCTGAGTTTTTGATTTTAGAGGGTCATTGATGAGGAAATTAAACTTGGTGGAGTTCTCTTAAAATAATAGTTTTCAATCCACCATCTGTACGGTGCTATTTGAATCCTTATATGGACGACCTTTCCATTCTCCGTTGTGCTGGACTAGGTCATAGAGTCCGTAATTCTCAGACTAGAACTAGTGCATAATACAACAGAGATGGTTTGGTTGATTCATTAGAGGATGAATACAGCACAGGATCATCAAAAATCATATGCTACTCAATAGAGGTGACGCTTAGAGTTTAATGTTGGGGATCACATGTTTTTGAAGGTGACTCCTCGTCATGGTAAGTGAATGTTTGGTCGTGGGAGCAATCTTTCTCCCCGATTAGTTGGGCCTTTCTAGGTGTTTTCTTGTGTTGGTGTTTTGGCATATTGATTAGCACTTCCCCCACAAATGAGTCAGATATATGATTTTTTCCTTGTATCACATCTCTATCATTATCTTAATGATTATTCTCATGTCATAGATTATGGAGAGATCGATGTTGATGATGATATGACCTTTGAAGAGCGACCGGTGAAGATTCAAGACTTTAAGAAGAGGGTGTTGCATGAGTGTTCAATTCCCTTGGTTTTTGTCTTATGGCGACACGGTGGCATGGAGGAGAGTACCTGGGAATGTGATTCACAGATCCGTTCTTAGTTCCCAGAGTTGTTTGATTTTCAACTCTTTCCATGTAATGATTTCCCCTTGTGGTTAAAGCTTTCAAGTTTATAATATGGGTTTCCTTGGTGGCTTTTTGACGCTTTCTCCCTTTTGAGAGGTATCTCAATGGGTGGTTTTTCGACCCCGTTTATTTTTTTCCCATTATGTGGGTTTTTAATTCTTGAGGACGAGAGTGTTTTGAGAGGTATCTGATGTAATGGCTCAGACCTCCCTTGTCCTTTCCTTGGTGAAAATATGGTGTTTGAGGTGGTCCAGGATTTCAATAGGACTTATCCAAAATACATTTCCAAATTTCAATTTCGGTGAATAGTTCTAATGGTAAACTGTTGTGAACAGTGAAATGGTAACATTAGGTGAACAGTTTCAACGGTAGTCCATTTTGAATAGTGAAATGGTAACCTTAGGTGAACAGTTCCAACGGTAGACAGTTGTTAATACTAACATTGTAACCTTAGGTTAACAGTGACAATATTAACCTTCTGTGAACTGTGCAATGTTAACCACATGTGAACAGTAAAATAGAAACCTTAGGTGAACAATGTCAACATTTACCTTCTATGAACAGTGCAATGGTAACCTTAGGTGAACAGTGTCATCATTAACCTTCTATGAATAGTGCAATGGTAACCATATATGAACAATTTTTGTAGAACATTGAGGTTCCAATAGTGAGGTTCATGAATAGTGTTCCCAGAATGGTGAGGTTCCAATGGTGAGGTTCATAAACAGTGTTTCCAAAAGGGTGAGGTTCTAACGGTGATGTTTATAAATAGTGTTTCCTGAATGGTGAGGTTCCAACGGTGAGGTTTCAATGGTGAGGTTCATGAATAGTGTTTCCAAAATGGTGAGGTTTCGATGATGAGGATCTAATGGTGAGGTTCATGAACAGTGCTTCTAGAACGGTGAGGTTCATGAACAGTGTTCCCAGAACGGTGACGTTCCAACGCTGAACAGTGCTTCTAGCTTCTTACAATTTCATCCCTTGAAAATTTCTTTAGTGTAAAATATATTTAAATCCTTGTTTTAAGGAATCTATGTCCAATTCAATGGCCATAACTCCAATATTAATTATTAATATGGATTGGAACGTTTTTATGTGGTCAAATAGCGTGGTTTAATGGGATCATCTTTTACTGGGAAATCATGTTTATCTTAAATTTTCTCTACTTTATATTTTCAAAAGGGACAAGATATATTCCTCCCTTGTTCTTAATCCTGGTTCTCTGGTGCGATACACTCAAACAATTCCTTCTTTCTCATAGGAATCATGAGATCAAACTTTTCCCCATGGATTGTTTTCCTCTTGATGTTCTTCCTGCGTCATGTGCACCCCTGGCCTAGGGGAAAGCAGAAAGGGTCGATCATTCATCGAATTAAGGTATGTTTTATCATCAATCTTTTGGGGTTCATCTTATACTATTTCTCCTTTCCATATTATACCGTGTGATATCCATGCCTCTAATGAAGTTTTCTAGGGTTTCAGATGGTGTGGTCGTACCGTGGCATCCTCGAGTGGCTGTAGTTGTCATGAAAGGAGGAGATCGTGAACCATTGTGGTATAAAGAACATCCAGAACCATTTGAGGTAGGGGATTCATTACTTCTCTCTTCCTTTATGTGCAACTGTATAGATAACATGTTTTATCCCACTATATGACAATGTAATTGATATAATAAATATTTTAACCGGATAAATAAATTGATATCGATCGTATGTTATTGCCTCTTGTTTTTCTAGATAGTTTGATATATATTCTTTCATTTTTTATCTCTTCATTATTGATAAACATTCATAATTAATTTAAAGTTGGTATTAATTGATTATTTTTTTGGCTAAAGATAAATAGGAATGTATATGAATCTGGTTCTTCTTGTTGTAATTTGATATTAATAAAATTGGTGAAGTAATCATGCTTATTTATTTTTGGTATCTTACTGATTAGGTTTCCCGAATTAGGAACAAATGAATAAAAAATCGGTTAATCCTAGATGTATTAAAGAACTAGTTGTTTGATAAAAGATCATTTCATGTATGGTGTGGAGTTACCGTCTTGTTTGTTAAAAGGCCAATATCCCATTTTTTAAGATATTTGTTTTACTACTACTTGTGTTGTGATGTGAGCCTGAATGGTTGTGGTGATACGTGGAGGCATGGAGGGAGATTAGTTGTGGTAGCAGTTGAAACCTAGAGTGGCGAGATGCATCGGTTTATGCATGTGGGTGTTGGGGAGGACACCGGGGATGATGGAATGGGATGGATGTGATTTTTGGATGCTTTCTGTTTCTTTGGTTGATTATCTGCATTACTTTTCCCTACATCTCAAGTAGGCTAGTATTTCATACCCTTCTTCTGAAAGAGGCAAAGACACGTGGGGTATGCCATGTTCTTTTCATTTTTAGCATCTCAAGGGATGATGGGTCTACACTCTTGCTATAGGTAGAAAAGAATTGATGAGAAGTACATCTACTAAAAGTGTTGATCCCCCTTGTGTTTAGTAGCATAGAACATTTTTCATGAATGACATGGAATATGGGGAAGTAATTCTGTAATGAATAATTGATTAAATGTTATTAACCCATGGGTTTAGAGTAGCATGAACATAATGACGTGGTTGTAATTTTAAAGGGACAATGGAATTTGGGTGTGATGCTAACAAAGTTTAATGCGGAACTGTAAATGGTTAATTAATGTTTAAATAATTAATTAGCGTCAATTGGAACTGATTAAAAGGGGAACGATGTAATCTAATAAAGCTCTTTAAATGGTTGTGTGCTTACAGGATACCTTGTCTTAGAAGTGGCAGTCCATAGTCCAAAAGACGTTAGCTGTAGTTGAGTCAAAGATTAGGTAATACCCATAGTGTTGTTGTGAGATATAGTATATTATGTACTTTTTATTTTTTCTATACACTACTCCACCCTGTCAGTAAGGGAAACTGACACCCCGGGGATTTTGGGACCTGGTGGGGTGTTTTCCACACCATTTCGATGGGAGGATGGATGTCTGGCTACCCCCTTCGGCCCCGCTCTCTTCTATTGGTAGTCAGTTGTGATGGAAAATAGATTGGATAGTTTTCCCCATATATGTGTGTAGAGGGTTGTAATGGCTTGTGGATATTCAAACACAGAAATTCTGTATATAGTTTTCTATAGACTACTTTAGGTTTAACGTGTATAGGTTGTGATGGCTTGAGGATCCTTACTCGGTGTATGGGCTGTAATGGATTGAGGTATAATACCCAATTTATGATAGCTATTTTGAGAGCTCTTGTGTCTCCCAGAAACTACCTAGTTACTTTGGTTACATGGACATGGTGGTTTTGTTCCATGAGGTGCATTTTGCAGTGCTTCGCCCAGGTGTCTGCGAGAAAGTCCTTTTAGAGAGAGATGCATTGGACATGTGACGTTGGGGAAAATTGGAAAAGCAATGGGGAAGTAGTAGCGGGGTACCCTTGATATTATTTATTATATTGTATACTCTTGTATTCATAACTTCATGTGATTATCCATGGTGAGGTTTTGACTTTAGTACACATTTTTAGGTGACAAGTTAGTTTCATATTTTATTCCCCATGCTTTAGTATGCATTCATTACTTTTTCACAAGAGGCTTCAGGGAATATCCTACTGAGTATAATGTTATACTCACCCTATATTTATATAAAATGTATTTCAGGTACTTGGAGCAGGTTGGAGATCATGCTGGTCTCTACAAGATTGGGGTTGCAGGAGTAGTCCAGGGTTGTGGTTGCTGTTGTTTTTTACTTTCTTTTTTGTACTTGGAGTTTTCCCCTTTCAGTTGTAGTAGTTTTCCATGACATTACATATGTGTACTTGAGATTTTATTTAAATTTTTGTATGAGATGGAGTTGTTTGGTGTCTATCTTATCTATCTCTTCCTCGTGTGTTCTCTTAGAGGGTAATGCCTCCAATTTGTGCATTTATTATACCCTTGGTTCTAGTAACCAACCTATGGCCTACTAGAGGTGGGACTCGGGGTTCAATATCTCCCTTCTCACATTGTCAGCCCAAGAGGGGTACACATTGTGGGGAGGAGGTTGTGACAAAGAATATGTGATTATATCATTATAATTTTTGGATTGTAATATTTGTTATAAAAATTTTGGGTAATTTTTTGGATTGCTATTTTTTAATGGTATCTGTAGAACTTTGTGTATTACTTTTGATTTTCATGAGATTAAATTCTCTTTTAATCATACAATGGTTGATAAATTTTGGATAATTATCTAATATTATCATAACCATGTATGTTTTGGTTAATTTATAAATATAAAAAGACAAGATTTTTAACCTTGTGTTGATTTAGTGATCCAATAAAGTTTACCCTAATTCTTCCGGAATAAAAAAGGCATCTAAAAGAATCACTGTTTTGAAAAAAAATATAATATTGTGGTGGGAATCATTCAATGGATGAAAAATTACATGCCAAGTAAATATATTTCATTTCTTTATTATTACATGTAATAAAATAATTATTCAACTCTATAAAAAGGTTCATTGAACATAAATATTTTCCTTTTATTCTTTTTTAAGAAATATATTAACTTTTTACCAATCATAGATTTATAGTTTTTGTATGGATTAATTTATAATTACTGTGTTATATATTACACTTCATCAAAAAAATTAGTTCCATTCCACTTCTATATCAATTTATTCCTACATTGAAACCTAGTATGAGTTATCTCTGGTAACCTTCAAACTACCATTTCATTATTTTAAAGTTGATGTTTAACTAAACCTTTTTCCATTTTATGAAATTAATAGAGATAATATAAATATTTTAAACCATTATAGTGAGACTGAAATAAATATTAAAAGGATTTAATTTCTAAAATAGTTGGATAATTTAACCTAATGATATTTGAAAAGGAAACACTATGTTTAATAGTATACAAAACATACCACATCGACATTAAGCATACTAAATATTATTATTTACAATTAAAGTTATCACATGGTCATTAAAATGGTTATTATGATAATGATTATATTAATTATGAAAACATGTTTTACACGGGTATATGAAAATAAAACATCAGTTACTAATTAATTAGATATGAAAAAATACCGATTTTATTGATAAAAGAAAATGATTTTAAAAAAACTTATTTAAATATACAGAACTAAATTTTATACAAATAAATAAAAATAATACAGTTCTTTATTGAATTATAGAAATTTATATATAAAATATTAAATATAATTTTTTACATTAATTCTATGTGTTTTCATCAAATAAAGTAAGAATAAAAATAAAATATTACTGAGAATATATTTATTTTTCTTAAAAATAAATTTTGCGCATTTGATGAGGCACTAGTTATATATATATATATATATATTCAAGAAATTTTATAATATTCATTTTAAAAAATAAAATGTATTTATAATTTTTAATATAAATATTTCATTTTATTGAAAATATTAAAATTTTTTATATCTTCTATTATTTGATAAATTGTAAAAAATAATGCATTTTAATCGAAAACAAATTTTTCATCTATTTTAATTGTAAAATTTAATTATTTTTTAAATTATTTTTAATTTATAATTAAATTATTTGCTTATTATTAAGTACAATTTTGTTAATTGGAATCAATTTAACATTAAATTTTGTTATCAAAACATTTGAATCTTGTAAAAAAGAATTCTATAAAAACATGTTTTCTCATTCCACCAAAGGGATTACTTTTAATTTAATTTTAGAAAAATCAATTTTTTGAAATTGAGAATTGGATTCCATTTAAGTAATTACATTTTCCAAATTTATCAGATTTTTTGTCTTTTATAACAATATTAATATCAACTTTGATCACTTTTATTGCCAGTGTTAAAAGTAAATCAGGTAATTAAGGGTAAAAATAACATTATAAATAATAGAAAAATTACCCAAAAATTTGTCTTAATTTTATTTTATGAGTGAATTTTGGAAAAAATAATCATTGTCATGTTTTTATGTGCTATTGTAGCCACATGGATGAGGTTATGTCATTTATTGTAATTTATTTAATAAAAAGTCAAATATGTCATAGTGATGCTTTTAATAAGTAATACATTTTTAAGAAACTAATATACATAACATATCTTAAACTATAAATAATAATTTAAAAGATAAAATTTTAATAATTATAATTATAATTTATTTCATATATATAATAAATAAGTAATTAGATTAATGTATTTTACAATGATGATGTAGTAATTGTTTATATAGGGGAAATAAAAAATATAAAAAATTAAATTGTTAACAATACTAAATTTTGAGACAATAAATTCCATCCAAGAAACTTGTAAATTAATTTTACATGTATTTTATGTTTAATAATAATTGGTTATAATTTAGCATGTTTTTATGATATTTATAAAATGTATTGATATGAATAGAGTTAATATTGCAAGTAATTATATTTTTAAAATGAATACTTTTTTATAAAGTTTAATAAAATTCATAATAAAATTAAATTCAGAAAAAGTATTTGGATTTTTCTAATACTTCTTTAAATATCCATTTTTTGGTCTTTTTTCATTTTATAGTAACATTATTTACCATCAAGGAGTAAAAGAGAATGTTTCCATAGTAATAATTACACATTTAATAAGGGTTATGAGATAAAAATAAGAACTAAAAATATTAAAAACATGTATACCCTTACTTGGATGAATTTATCACTACCACTACTCCTATTATAATATAAAATATCATTTTTGAGAAAATTTTAAAATTAAAATATTTTTAAATAAATTAATGTTTATAGAAATTCCAATAGTTCACCCTCACTGCTAAAAGAGAACATATTCTCCTCAATTTCACACAAATACATACCAATTTTTAACATCCAATATTAATAAAATATCCCTAAAATAATCTATCCCAACATCAAATAGATATTATTTTAGTCATAACACCATCCTTAGTGGTTTTATGGATAAATGAAAGTTAGGTGGAATGAGGAAGATGTATCATCTTTAATAAATTATTTATATTATATTTCTTGTTCGCATACATAAATTTTTTTTGAAGAATTATTCAATTATAAAACCTAAATATATAATATATTTTTATATCACTATTAATACCATTATATAATGACATCCACACTTCCATTAGATATGAAAATTACTATCATTCATTTTTAAGACAAAATACCACCTCATGAACTGATATATATTTTTTTTATTACTATTTCTAAATAATTTTTATAATTATAGAATTAATGTTTTATATGATATAAAATAATTACATATCAGGTTTAAATGATAATATTTCATTAATATTAATACTTTTACATGTTATATTTTTTTCCCTTCTGTTCTATGTTTGATTTATCACCTCCACAAAGTAATGTGGTTTTTTTTCATCACCAAAAAAATTGATGATACATATATATGTTTATTTAATCGATTAATTTTATATTAATTATAAAATTATCATTTTAAAATGATAAAATAGTACTACAATTCTTTACATAATGATCATTGAAATGTGGAAACATCATTTAGGTGTACATACGACCTACAGTCTCAATAGTTATAGAAAAATTCATTTTTCATATCCATATGTGTTGGAAAGATTTAAAGAAAAAATTAATGAATAGAGGATATTATTATGCAATGAATTTTGTTCTTTAAATTACGTATTAATTACCATTTTTGACTATACACATCATACACGTGTTATTTAGGCTCGTTTACTTAGTATCATCAAAGTATCAGACGTGAACATAAAGAAGTAAGTAATTGTAATAAATTGTTAATAAGAAATTTTAATGGAATAATAATGATTAAAAAGTTTCCTATGATAGAAAATAGTTATCTAATATATTATTAGAGAAAATAATTAGTTTACATTATAATTCCAACTCTACGTAAGGGTATTCATCTCACTTTTCATTCATTGAGGAATATTTATTGTTGTCATGCATCAATATTACTTTTTATAGTGTATATAATTATCCAATGAAATGTTATATAGTGAAAATATTTATTATAATGATATTTAATGTTTTGATAAATTGAAATATTTCAAGTGGAAAATGATTTGATTGGATACAAAGTTGTACAGGATTTCATAACATAATTTCCAATCATTGGGTTAAACATTTACTTCATGATTATGTCGTGATAATATTATGTGTGGAATTAATATTCAATATATTATATTATATTTACTCTTCTTAATGTTTATTTAAATTTGATAAACATAATCAATTATTTTGACTTATGATCACTTCAATAATATTATATTTTTAAGGGATTATTTAATTAAAATGAATTTTTAATATTTTTAATGATTTTTATGTAAAAATTTATAATTCATGTCCATGGTTTGAAAAATTTACTTATGAAAGTATTTATAATGAAATAATTTTGTTTAAGAATGATATTTTATAATTTCATTAAAAAAGTCAAAAATTAATATTTTCAAGGTTTTATGTAAGGGATTTTTTTTTGGAAAATCCACAATAAAATTAATATTTTAGATATTTTTATAAATAAACAAAAGGAATGTTTATTAAATTTATTTGTTGAACATAATTTCATAAATTCATTTTTCTTTACTTTTTTATTTTTACTATACAATTTTTCAATATTATTTTAAAATAATGTTTGTTAATTTTTTATTTTGTGACTATTTAAAAATGAAAAGGGATTTCAAATTTGAGAAGTTAATTTTATTTTATGCAATTTATATGTGCTAAACTAATGTTTTTCTTATTGTGATTTTTTATGAGTACAACTAGTTCAGTGATAAATCAAAGGCTGGTGCTCCCATTATTTCTCTCTAATTCACTAGATAATGAGACAAAGATAATGAGTAGTGTTTCTCAAAATAGGTTACAGGAATTCACATCAGTGATTTTTCCAAATGTAAACATGATGTATACTCCCCTTTTATCAATGATAGATATAGTAAATTTAAGAGTGATATGATAATGATCCTAGAATATTCTTTTTTTATTTATATTTTATATGGTGTTATTTAAGAATCTTTTGATTTAATGTGGTCAGATTGCGATCTTATGTTTTGTGGGTTAAATTAATAACTTTGTGGAAAAAATTAATGGGTTTGTATGTATTCATGGACTAAGATTTTTTTTAATTATTGATATGTCCCTTACTACTATTTCTTAGTTAATCCCTTGTTTTAAAAAAATGAACAATATTTATGGGGTTGTAGAGACATGTATGATATCAAATAGATAATTTTGATGATTCATCATAATGAAAAATCATTTTCTATTATAAAGGGTTATATATTATAAAAAAATGTGTACTGAGTATAGGTGTCCACTTGTGATGTATAGGATGATATTTTATTTGGTTTTACAAATTCTATAAATCTCTGTAGTGTAACTATCATAATTTGAGGGTTCTATTTTATAAGAACTTGTATTTCTAATATATAAATCCCGGTCCATACACTTTAATTTATTGTTCCTTAATTATTTTAGCACCAAGTCATTACCTTGTTTCTTTTGATATTATGTACCAAATGAAAGAAGATATTCCCTATAAAAAATCAAAAATATCATGGGAGGGTATGGATTCATGTATCTTATGATATGCCTATAGAGATTAATTTTCTATTTGATTGTTTGAATGTCCACGTGGTCGAACATTATAAGGGAACTTTCATATAACAGACATGTGATATTGTAAAAATACATGGTTTCGATGTTGTATGTACATTTATATTTTCTATTGAAAAACCTATTCACTATATAAATTTTTTTTAAACCAATGAATTCTATCAATGGTCGCAAAAAGGTAGGTGAATGGAAGGTTGAATCAAAACAATCAAATTGATTAAAAAATTAAATTACAAATACCTTTTTATTTTACATTTACCCCACAAACTCAAGTACCAATTTTATTAATAGTACATCTTCATGTTGATGCAATGTTCAAAAGATAATATAATAGTCAATATTGAATTCACTGAAAATTATCTATTTATTTCTCTTTTATACACGATTGGTCATTCATGTGTAACAAAAATTCTCACGTAGAGTTTTCTGGGATACATTGTAATAAATGTATACCTAAGGTAAATTTTTATAAGTAATTATTACAATAATAAATTTATTTTCATCATTTTTAAAAACTATAATTAAAATATTATTAAATATATATTAGCACTATCTTTTTAGATAACCCTATGAATATAATTTGAGTTATCAGTCCTCAAATTTAATTAAATTAATCCTGTAAAATATATTTTCATTTTTTAACTCATTTATTTTTTCCTTTTCATAAATAATATTTTATTCATTGAAATGAAAATGGAATATCCATGAATTTTTTTTCAATGCATACATATCTAACAAATAGACCATATATAGTTAAATTTAACAATGTGCAATAAAATAAATTGAAAATTATTCAAATAAACATCAATTTATATGTTTTATATTGTATCATATTGAAAATTTTCTTAAGATAACGTGGTATTTAAATATTAAAAAAATTAATATACATATATTCTGTGTATAAGGACACATCTTTAATCATTAAAAAACTAATGAGTTATGCCATCAAATTTACATTCTTTCACATTGAGTGTCTATAAGTTTTAGTTTTTTGGAAATTTTTCAAAAAAACATATACATAAAAACCATAAAAATAGATAGTGGACACAAATTAATAGTATCAATTTTTCTAAAATCTAAAGTGCTCAAAATAATCATGAACTATTGTAATAAAACATTTCATTACATTCAACAAGAATTATTACAATCCATCAACAACCCTTAAAACATGTTAAAATCATTAACAATGTTTCATTAAACTAAAAATAATAGAAAAGAACCTACAAATAATGAATCCATTATTCTAATGATTAAAATTATAATGCAATATGAAAAAAATTGAAAAAATAACATTTTACACAAAGTGGTCATTAATATTTTTTAATAACTATCATTTAATTAACCCTTTTAAAATGAAAAAATTCCTTAAATGGACCCCTTATAGATTGGAATAACCATATATGAAACATCCAATATAATTCTATATAATATATAATTACTCCCCAATGTATTGGACTGAAATCTTGATTGACCCATCATTCAATATATAACATGATCACACAACACAATTTGGTTGAACAGATTATTTATATTGTCCAAGAACAAAAACATTAAAAAACATTTCATGATTTGAAAAAATAATTTAATTTCATATGAAAATGAATTTCAGATTATAAATATATTTTAATTTCAAAAATACCATATTTAAAACAAAATACACCGTTACGTTGAAAAGAAATTTTCAGTTCACAAATTAACAAAAAATGAACTAATGCTTTTTAAAATAAATAATCATTAAATCATGATATAGAAAATTAAAAAAATATTTACCCTGATGGTGGAAAATTTGTTCCCATCATGTGTATTTAGAATAGAAAATTATTTCTATTAAAAATGCTGTATAAAACATGTGAATATATTTCTTTTTAGAAAAAATATATAAATATAATTCAAAATAGGAAAAAAATTCATTTATAAACATTTATATCAATATTATAAAATTTGTAAAATAATATTAAGTATATTGAAAAGATGGGATTTAGTCTAAAAAAATTTAAATAATCACATACCACTTTGATTTTTTAAATTAAAATAAACTTAATATAATAAAATTCCAAAAAACAATAAATAAAATTTGATGTAAATATATATATATATATATAATGTAAAATAACATTTATGTATTCCCTAAAAGAGAATCATAGTTAGTATTATTATGAAAAGTCTCAATGAATTTAGAATGATACAAAATCCTTTACCTTGATTCTAACGTGTCACATGGGTATTTAGCTTCCTAAATATTGGAAATATGTTAAACAATATTTTTTAATCCGATCCTTAATTATGGTTAATTAAAATGACCAAACATTACAATCATGGAGACATATGTCATACGTATAAATATGTAACATTACCCTTCTTTAGTCATTATTATGGAAAGAACGTAAGTTCAAATTATCTTCCCCTTATGACCATTATATTATAAATACAAAATTTTTTAATCATAAATACTTACAGATATAAAATTTATGACATAAAAAGACTAACATTACGAAGAGAAGAAATTCTTCTACACAACCTTGAATGATATTATCAACGTTATAGTTTCTGAAAAAGTGTCAAAAAGGATATATTTTATTTGAAGATATTTCATTCTTTCTGAATATCATATGGATTTTATGTATTTAAAAAATTATTAATTAAACTAATCCATAATATATTCCATGTAGTGTGTGAACATAACATATCCCTTTGAGGGTGTGTATTCCAAACTTCTATAAATGATGTTATAGTATTCTAACAAAAAAGAAAGAATATAGTTATTTGATATTATAATTATAAAAACATAAATACATTATAAATATATTATATATAATATAAAATAGTTTTCACATTATAATTCCCAACCATGATAGATGTTATTGAAAAAATGAACAATATTGGTTTACAAGGCGGTAGTTCCCTGAACGCATAAATTTTAATTTCATTACCCATTATATTGAAGTGTCTATAAGTTTTGGTAGAACCCATAACATAAAAAAATTATTAGTGTATTGATGATAATTATTTTCTATTTTTTAATTGAGTAAAAATATTTTAGGGTTCTGACATTGAAAATTGTATAATAGATCTTGAGGAAGGATGCAAACTCTTCTATGGGTAAATCCATTTCATTTTCACAAACATCTTTCCATTAATTGATTAAATTCATTTTTTAGGATTATAGGTTGAGTTATAAGATTTTGGGATCTTATGTTACATTATATTAATCAATAATAATGTATTAGAATGTGTCAATACATTGGAAGGGTGAGTGCCTTTTTATAATGGAGGATGAGTCGAATTCTTTTAATTTCTCAAAATGGAAAAAATCCAACATTTTTTCCATGTAACATATTCCCCATAACAAACAATATTATATCCATGGTAGTAAAAGGTATAAATATTTCTATAAAATAGATTTTGGATAGGAATCTTCTTCAATTTGTCCCTTGAGTTTATGTTTCAGTCCATTGTTAAGGTAATTTTTCTCATAACCTCAATAATTAATTTTATTCACATTTGCTACTATTTTTGGTAAAATTTTGTTTTTCACTTCATAGAAGTTATAAATTATTATGATTCAAAATAATTAATACATTTTTTAAAATTCCATTCACATAATTGGATGAAATTAATTTAAATTTTATCCTGTATATGTGGTAATCAAACTAGATTTTAGAGTAAAACTATTCAAAAGTTTACACTGATTTTATATCTAAATTCCATGCGGAGTGGTTATAAGTGAACTAAATTATTTTAAATTATATAGAATTTATCTATATATATTTTAAAATAATAAAAATATAAACTTATAATATAAAAAAAGTATATGTAAAATATATTTTGAACTATAATACTTCATTATTCAATATTAATCCAAATGTGATAGTACTCATGAAAATTAAAAAAATACGTCCAAATTAAATATTTATTTCCCGATTTATTAAATTAATTTTATTTCTTTTAAATAAAAATTATAAATTCTTAAAATATTATATTTCAAATGGGTTCACCATTAAAATTATTTTATATTATCTTTTAAAAATATGGAGCTTTCTATGGTTAAAATTCTATTTATTCTTATATTAGGACTTTCATATTCATTACATTAATGTAAAAATATTTAATAATCATTGGTAAACTAAATATAGTTATTCTGATTCAATCATTCCAATATAAATCCATGGATATTATGACCACTTAAAAATGTTAATAACAATATATTATTATTTTTTGGAATAACTCAGTCTAGAGTGAAATTATTTTTTTAAATAACCATTATTTCATGTTTGGTAATCTATCGTAAATATCATCCACATTATGGTAAAATTAATATTTAATTAATAAATATAAATAAACATGACGTAGACTTATACTATCCATACCTGGGATTTTACATCCCCCCTTTTAAAATTCCACCCTCATAATTTTATTCACTTATCAAATATGTGGGGATATTTTTCCCATATATAATTTCATATTCCCATGGTTTCAATTCCACCATATCATTTTTTCATTAAATATTATCTTCATAAATCAACTTATTCATAAACACATACTCATTGGGAGTCAATAACATAAACTGGTTGTTCCTTATAAGATTTATTCCCTCCTAGATGAAATACTTCAGGAATCAAAACATGAGATAAATCCATTACTTACTTCCATAACATTGAAATATAAAATATGTTTTTCGATGTAAAAAATTGATAGGTTAGTCCCCATGGTAGGAAATATATCAAACATTCTCCATGATTTCATATTTTTCAATAAACCATGGACTCAACATCATCTTCATACCAAAACACATCACACATTTAAATAGAAAACCATTGAAAAAGATATGATCACCTACCTCAAAATAATGGACTATCCTTTGGTTATGTACATAAACCATCTACCTACATTGTGTTTTCCTTACATGTCTCGGAATCATCTAACCTTTCTTTGTCAACTGTGGTCCCATCATCTTCCAGTATTCTACATCATTGAAAAAGATGGTTTCCAATAATACATTCCTTTTAATTCCTAAAATTGATCCATTTGTATACTAGTTTGGAAACTAATATTATATGAAAACTCAACCATAGAAAAATTTGATCCCAAAATCCATTGTAATCCATTGAGAAATAAAAAACGATATCCTGGAAGGTATAAATAATCCAATAAAATTATCTATCAGAATTAGGATGAAATGTCATACTAAATTTTAATTTAGTACCTAATGGCTTCTAAATTTCATTGAAAAAATTGATGTGAATCTAAGATTACGATATGATACAATGGAGGGAGGTACTCCATTTATCCTCAAAAATTCAATTCAATTCAATTCAATCTAATAATATTGTCTAAAGACATTATATATAATGGAAAAAATGCACTATTTTAGTTAATTGATCAATACAAACCCAAATATCTTTATTACATTAATATGTGTTTAGAAATCTCTCATGAAATCCATTGATATATTTTCACATTTCCACTCTGGTAATGGAAACAGTTGAATAATACCTTTCTTTATCTATCACTCTTTGATAACTTTTTGAATAGTATAACACTTAAAAATAAATTCAAAAATATCTCTTTTTCATTCCACCACACAAGTAATATTCCCAAATGACTATGTACATTTCAGTACTTCACGAATTAATAGATAACAAACGACTATGAGATTTAGTATAACATTCATTCTGTAGATGTAGAACACAATAGACAGATAATTCATTACAAATTATTAAAGAACCTTCTTCCAAAATCATAATGTTAGAAACTAACCATTAATAATAGATTTTATCTTCTCTGTAATGACTCATTTAGCATTGGATCTACCAGAATTATTTCTAAAAATATCGACCATACTAAATCCTAAAAACATTAGAGTATTTCCCTAAATCCAAAACTACTATGTCAAAATTCATTAAACAATTAACCAAAGGGCAGTATTCAAAATGTAATAAATTTAATATAGCATTACTATTTTTTATCATGTCACCGTCCATATTATTTTCTATTCATGGATAATAATGAACCATGTATTCATAATACATGATTTATTCAAGACATCTTCTAAGTCTCATTTTGAGTTGTTTTTGTTTTAATCTATAATTTGTTTATCAGTATAAATTTCACTCGTAAATTTTAACCAAATATGAATCTAAATTTTTAATAGAAAAACAGAAGAACCTAATTAAAAATAATTTAGGGCGTAATTTAACTCCCAAGGATTCAACTAACGTGAAGTATAACCAATTACCTGATCATTATGAATTAGGAATAAATAATGTTCCTTTAACAAAGCTTAACTATGGAGGATGAATTCCCCATATATGGAAGGTAAGGATAAAATAGGTTCAATCACCAATCTAATTTTTAGTTATGAAAAAAATAATCACATTATTTTTTCTAGATTAAGTTGACTCCTTTTCATATTAACTTAGACAAGGCACTAAAAAAGGAATATAATGTATCAATAAATATCTGGTATTATCATAAAAATACAGAACACTATGAATCATGGGGATATTTTTGGGTCTACTTCCTTACTTGACAAATTTTTTATTAGAATGATCCATACTTATTCAATATTTAGAAATAATGAGACCAATGAATGAAATTTTTTGTGACCAAAATCCACAATTGTTAAATTTCCCATACATTTATTATCTTTATTGTTTGAAAATATATAAATTAATGAATTTAATGTCCCTTTTAACTAATTTAAAATACTGATACTTCATCAATAAAACCAACAAAAAACATATCAATGATCTCATGAGAAATTCAATTCGTAAGATCCATGAATACATTAGGTTAATTAGATAACCCAAATAGAATAATGAGTAACTCATAGCCTCTTTTTGTAGTTCAAAAAATAATCTTTGGAGTGTTAGAATCCATCAGTTATAATTAATGGTCCTCCAACCATAGGGTAAACATCAAAAAATACTATGCCCTTTAGAGCTGATCAAATAAAACATCAATATGAGGTAACTGATACATGTTCATAATAGTGGTGTTATTCAAGGCACAATAATCAATTCAATGTCCCATTTATCCAAATAGCTTTCCAAAAAACAAGACATGAGCACCCTCATTATGAAGTTCTAGGTTTAATGAAACAGTTATCTACTAACTCATGTAATTGATTTTCCAACTCCCATATTATAAATGATTTATGTTATAATAGGATTTAGAAATGAAAGTAGCATCAATTACTAATTCAACCTTGAAATAAACCTCAATATAAAAAATAAAATCATGAAAATCATCTAAAAAACATATGTATTTTCATTTACTACTAGAACAAATATAATTTAAATAGTTTCGTTATTTTCAAAAATATGAACATGTTATATTCTATTTCAATCTATAATAAATTTCTCCCATTTTCGGAATGATATAAATGGAATGAAATAATCAAAAATACATTCTTATCACTATTATTAGACTTATAATTATAATCTAAAATCAAATCTATAACAATAATTACATCAAAAAATATTATGGACAGGTCATAAAAAGTTTCAAGAAAGACCATCCCACAAATAACCTTATGAATATTTCTAAAAATATTGGTCTCTTTGATACTTCCATGGGGAGTTTTTACAGAAATATCAATCATAAATTAATTATGTGAGATTATAAATATTATATAAAATATCATAAAAATGAAATATTGTGATGATATATAAAAAAATAGTGTATTGGAATAATTCGAAAACCCATATATCAATCCTTTCTCCATTTCATTTTATAGACCAAGATCCAATATAGTATAAGTAAATGAAATCGCTAAACCATTCTTCTTTATAATAATGAATATTTCTATCTTCTTCCACTAACATCGGACATGAATTAACAAAATGTCACATCTTGTTTCAGATAAAACATATTACCATAAAATTTCTATCATTTATCACATTCATTGATTCCAAATGATTATATTACTTGCATTATCATGATATGAGGGAAAAATGTCAACATTAGTTACACTTCCCATTATTCCTAAGACATTATACATTATGATTTTTACCACAAATACAACAATATTTGATCATCAATTTCATACATCCATATTCAATTCTTTAATGTTTTTCCATTATCTTCTATCCATACTACTTCTAACCTTCCGCGTAATGAGGAACATAAGTGTCAGAAAACATCATCTCAACATTTTTAGGACAATAAAAAACTAAATGATATCTTTAAAATTATTATGAGGAATAATATATTCATAGACATGATATTAATCCAGCATAAAACAGATTAATTTTTTTATCATTTTATCATTGAAAATCTTACATAGACATTTCCATTCTTGGGATTTTCTCTTCATATACGGATATAGAATATTCAATAAATTTCATCAATTCCTAGAACATATTTTCAATTATGATTCAATCAACCATTGTGAAAAATTTCTCAATATAAATTTCCTTAATATTTTCACATTCCATATAATCAAGACCATATTTTTCTCTAATATTATGATCAACTGTCCACCATTGATCAACTTCACCTTTAGAACGAAAAATGGAAATGTGATGAATTTGATGTTACAAACATCCTATGACATCAAATATCATTCTCAAGTATTGATCCACCCTTTTAACCATTGCTTCATATTAATAGTTAAATGATGGGAGATTATTCCTCATGACATGACCCACATAATACAATAACCTTCAGAGTAGACTGCGTTCCCCTCTAGCATGGATACCAAAAAAATTATCACCAAAGATAACTGATACATAACAATGAAAAACTATTTTGTTACTATCCCGACCATCATAGAATTGTTATTTTGAAAGATATCCCCCTTTATTTTCCATCCCACTATAGCTTCCTTATTTCCCTTGTAGAAAACCATTCATGAAAAAAATGTGTTGAAAAATGAAAAACATTAATCTTCTAATTCTCTATCATTTTTACTTTACTATAATGTAAAATTCTCTAAGGGAATGTTATTAATGTTTCTCTAACATATAATGGTATCTAATCATACCATTGCATCCACCTATAAGTCTTTGTCCTAAAAATTTTAAAAATATTGACTGAAGTTGCAAATTTTTCTCTCTTTTTCTTTGAGTTTATTTTCATTTATATGGTTTTTGATAATATTAGAAATACCTTATTACTAAAAAATAAACAATATTATAAAATACACACCCCTGAATACTATCCATTTTTTTCCATTGTCTTACACTTCAGAAATAAATAATAATCTACTTTAGGAAAAAATTTCATAAAATTCAAGATGAATAATTTCAATACCTTAATCACCCTTACATCCTGTGAAAAAACACTAAAAATGAGGGATGAGAGTAAAAATATTATAAGAGATGTAACAATATGGAAAATTCTAGTCCATTTATTATCATTAAATCCCATGAATAAAATACTTTAAAACATGAAATTTTAACCAAATTAGAAATATCATAGTATAGTAAGTATCATTTATTTTACCATTCCAAAAATAAGTTATTTCTGTGATATTTTATTATAATAAAATGAAAATTGAAGCAGGTTCTTTGGTATATCCACACATTGAACCCTTACTAAACCATTATATAATTCTTATAGATTTTAATGACAATAATACCAACATTAAAAACAATTTTTTATTATATATAATCATTAACCAATAAATTAGATCTATATATTGAAACACCCATCATTTAATCTATAATAGGATCACCCATCACTATCATGGAATACTTATATTTTATAATGTCCAAGAACCCAAAGATTAAATAAAACATTTCATCCTTTTAAAAATTCCATTAAACTCTTAGGAAAATTATTATCAGATATTAAAATAATATTTTCATTCAAAATCCACCTTACAAATATAAAATACACATTTATTTGGAAAATAATTCAATACCAAAATATAAAAAAAATTAAATTATTTGTTTTTTATTTATATAAAAATTAATTATTTCAATGGAAACTATAAATTAAATGATGTACAGTGTGGGGAAAGGACATTATAACAATGTATGTTAAGAATAAAACATTCCTCTTGTAATTTTCCAAAATAGTTTGTATAGATCACATCAAAATATTCCTTTTTAGAACATCTAAATTTATTTCAAAAAAGAAATAAATCATCCATTAACACATTTTATATCCATATAAAAAAATTGTACAATAATATACATTATATAGAATGGATATGATTAAATATTTTAACAATAAAATAGTACAATTCCATAATTAACATTTAATAAATAAGATCAATGATGGAATAACATGTACTAAAATAGAAAATAACATTATAATTGATAAAATATGGATACATAATGTTAAAGATTCTATATATACACCTTATAATATAATAACGGTCAATTTCATTAATAAATTCATCAATGAATTGATATTGTGATGAAATCCCTTACCTTGAGTCCGAATTTTCAAGTGGGAATTTATATTCCCTAATGAAAAATATATTTTAATTATATTCATGATTGATAACCTCTTTCATTTTTATTCATAATTTTATTTCACTTATATAATTGTTTTTATCAATTAATTAATCAATTATGTGAACCTTAGGTGTTTTGACCATATTCAGTTTATGTGTCGAAAAGGAATTTAGTAGGTCGACTATCATTATGGGTGTAATTATATAAACCCATATAGAAAAATAATTATTAAATATTTATTATATTTTGGGATCAATATTCTTTGTATATCAAATCATTAAATATGGTAAAGAAAAATGATCAAATGCAACAATAACGGCCAAAATTGGCCACACATAAGGATGGTTAATGTTCCTATTTTTTTATGATCACTAGGGAATGATGAAAATTAATAGATATCATTACATAATAAAAATTAAATCTTAAATAAAATAATATTTATTCATATATAATTACATATATTTTTTATATAAAATGAATCACATCGTCTCGATTAGTTTGTATTCTACATGTCAATGAATGACATTATCACTTTTTTGTGTGTGGAATGGTGTTCATGAAAATGAAATATTGTATATATATAGTTAATTACATCATTAATACCATATAAATGTTATTTCAATAAGATATTTTTAATTAATCCCATCCTGAATACATTCTATATATTTTTTGAATGTATCACATGGCTTTTAGGAGGCAATTTCCCACACTTCCAGAAACAATGTTATATAATCACCACAAAATAGAAAGCATAATGTTATGAATTATAAGAATTATAGAATAATAAAAACATAATAAATATCATATATATCATATTTAAATTTCATGATCGTCATAATTCTATACCATTATATGTGTTAAAGGAAAAAAGAATGAAATTATTTTTTGTGGTGGTAGTTTGTTATACACATAGATGTTATGTTGGTAACCCATTTTTTGGAAGTTTCTATAAGTGTTGGTAGAACCATAAACATAGATAAATCATATTATTTTGATTATACTTGTTTTATTCTTTGAAAATATAATATGAATTTTTGAGGGTGTTGAGAATGATAATAAAATAAAAGAGATTGAGGAAAAATGTTACTACTTCCTTGGCTAACTCCATTTGGTTTTCAAAAAATTGATTAAATGGACAAATGCATGCACAAATACAGGAATCTAGGATTCCTTCTGGGATTTTTAGAACTTATTTGATAATATTTTTTCTATAAAAATTACTATATAGGTTGGAATAAGTGGTTAGGGTGGTTCCTTTTTATAGGGGAGAGTAGTGGCATTGTTATAAGTCATCGAAAATAGAATTCAACCCACGTTTTCCATTTCCACATAGCTCAAATAATGATTTATATTCAATAAATTGGCATATAAGGTCTTAATATATACATAAAATGCAATGTTTACATGTTTCGTAGAAATTTTCCCCTATGTTTATGTTTTTTCCCATTGAAATTATGCTTTTTCTCTTAATCTCATTATTTTATTTTAATGACCTTCGAAAATATTTATTGTTAGAAAACTGAGTTTCCATTATTAGAAATATGAAATTAAGCTAATTATAAACATTTCATCTAATTTTCTAAATTATATAAATGAATATTATGAAATATACTATAAATCTATATCAATGATGGGATGACCAAGCATCTTCTAAAGTCAAAATGATCAAGTATGTTGGGTTCTCTCAATAAATTTAATATAAAATTAATTTTAATGAACAAATTTATTATAGGTGATATAAAATATATCTAATTTTGAATTTAAGGCTAAACAAAAACATGATTAAAATATATAAATTTGTTAGTTGAAAAATACATTTTGAACTACATTTTTGTATTAATAAATATTTCATAAAAAATTGAATGTTCTCATAAAAATAGAAAAATTCTACCAAAAGAAAATTTTGATAAAAATATCTTAAAAATAATGTTTTTTATTAAAAATATATAAAAAATATAAATCTTATATTTAAAATTGGTTCTCCAATAAAATTCGGTAAAACTAAAATAAAAAATTATAGAGTTACTTATGGTTAAAATTAGATTTATTCTTTTTTTTAAGTATCTAAATATATTGGATAAATGTAAATACATTTATTAAACATGATTAAACATAATGTAGTTATTTATATTCATTCCTTATGACAAAAAAACTATGATTTCAATACCACATTAAAAAAAATTGAAAATATTTTTTTTTCATGTCAACTATGTCTTGTGTTCAATATAAGATTTCGATGAATCTCAATATTGAATATAATGGAATATATCAGACATGGAATATTAATTAATTTAAAATTATTATTTAATAAAAAAATTTAATTAAAATTAAATAGTATAATTCTACCACTAGTTTTTTTAAGACTATAAGAACATTTATCCTATTGATTTATACAAATGGATATGTATTTTGGTATATAAAATAATATTTCCCTCTCAAAACATCTGGTTCAATAAAATATCATATCCTTATAAATGTTTACTTAATTAATGAATGATTATATAAAAGTGATCGTGATTATAAATTTTTTACACTTATTAATTACATAATAGTCCACTAATAAAGATACATTATTGAAAATTTATTTTAGATTATAAATTATAATTTTCCAATAATATTAATTAAATATTTTCATATTAATATTATCCCATTTCTACATTGTACTTCAATATTTATTGTATTTAAAGGTTGAAAAATAATTATTTTTAAATGGTTGAGAAGAATAAAATGTGTTATAATGTTTGAATAAATTATAGTGAGGAAATTTCACGGTACATTGTAAATTTTCGTAACATATTATGTACTAATTGTTTGGATAATATCTCTAGAAATATTTATTTAATAATTTTTTATTTTATTTTCAAATAGCTGATGAAGAAAAGATATCATAGTCATTTTTATAAAATAATTATGAGATTATGAATGGAACAAATGTCCTCTATATAGAGTTCATGATCAATACTGACGGCTAAAATAATTAACATAGAGTAAAAACAATCTTATGGATGGGAAATTATTAGTTGAAATGAACTAGTTCTATAAAGGTGAAATAAAATCATTGTTCACGTAAGACTATAAGAACTACATGGAGGTCTTATTTTAACCCTACTGGATAAAAAATCATTGATAAAAATAAATTCTAAATAAATTCATCATTAGGATTGATTTATTAATTTAGTTTTTATTGTTCCCTCTATTGTATTTATCTTCCACTTGATGATTTTTATATGATCACTAGTAAATAAAAGAAATCGCTTTTATGTAAAATAACAATTAATAATATTTGGTCTGAAGTAAATGTGTCTTGATAAATGAAATTTAATAAAAACTTTTTGATATTCCTCTCTACATATTTTAGGGTAAATGCATATATTTATTGATTTATCTATATTAACATATTCATATACAATAATTAATTCCCTTAATATTTTAAAAATTTAGGAAAATGATTCCTATATCATTTTTCTATCAAGGAATAAACCATTTATCATCATTAAATATTGACTGTTTTTTTTACTGGGACTTCTTTTTTATTGAGAACATTTATATTAATTAAAAATAATAATAATATATTCAAATATATGAAAACAATCTATAATTAAATTTATAAAATATAATCCATATGACATTTTTAAATTTTAGAAACCTATAAAATATCAATCATACATATGGTGTGTTTTGTGAGAGTTAATTTTATTGCAGTTTTTTTAAATAGAATTTTTAGTTCAAAATATGATGTGAATACAAAAAAATAAGAAAAAAATGATTCAATCGTATTTATAGATTTAGAAAATAATTCATAACTCAATTTTTATGTATAAGAATCAACAACGAATCAATCTATTATGTGTTGTTCCTATAAATTATATAAGTAATTGTTTATATTATAAATTGATATTGTACTTATAAGAAGTATTCCTAATAATGTAATAAAAAAATAAATCTTGAATTCAAATAATATTTTATTAAATAACACTAGATTTATGGTTTGATGTGTAAAAGTTAATAGAATATCAACATGACAGGTGATGTTCATAGATTGATTCAAAGTATATGATTGGAGATTAAAATCATTATTTCAATTAAATATGAGTTTCACTCAAATAATAAAATTAATACAATATCAAATTATCATGATACTTTTTTAAAAAAAATATAATTTTTTATATAGTAGCCAGTAAAACATAAAGTCATCAAATTGTTTTCCATTTGCAATTAAATCTTCATGTTTTCAGCTCAGTAGGAATAGTTTAGTTCCAAAATTGACTTTATCAGTCAGAGATAAGAAAAAAACTTGGCATATTCATTATAAATTATGAAAATATCTCATAAATAATTAATATTTATATAAATGAACTTCATAAAAATCAGAAACATTTAGTTCCTCGTATGTCTTAATGTTGGTGTTTCCAATTAAATTACAATATGTTTTTTTAAAAGATAGGAAAAAACATTCCCAAAATGAAATAAACAGAGTATTATATAAAAGATTTAGAAAAATATTCCATAAATTGATTTTAATGATTATCAATCAACATCACATCCTTTTGATAAAAAATTTTCCTAATATCAAAATATGTGTCATTTTTCAAATTAAAATCAACATTTTAATTCTATGAAAAAATCATCCAATAAAAAAAGAATAAACACATATTTCCTTAGTACATTAAATAAATATCCATTAGACATGTTTTATTTGTAATAACATACTACATGATAATCTGACACATGGGGTGTATGATATGATTGAAAAAACTGTGTTTTGATTTAAAATAAAATTTTGAATTCAAATCATGATCCACATATTAAAACCCATAAAAACTAATTAATGGAATTTATAATTATGAAAAGTTCTAAATAATCCATTTTAGATATGTATAATTTAAAAACCCATCAAATCCACTTATGATGTTCATTATATTACTAAATGATCCTTTTTTCATATAAAAAATGTCAATTTAGTTCAATACGTACCTGAGGCAGTAGAATATTTGAATATCTGTTTTTATTGTCTCAAAATATCTAGAGATTTATCCATCATAAATTTTTTTTTTATTATAAAATAAATATGAAACATAATGTTTACATAATATTTTATGACCATGTCTTTATTTGAAAGATGTTTTTTTATTGAAAATACATGATAGAAACAGGTACTTATAAAACATTCTAATATTTCCTTGATAATTTTTGTAAATATATCGATAAATTTATTATGACATTATTGAATAATCAAAGAATGAATATTCTATATTCTATTCCTGAAATTAATTAAATTACATTTTTGTATAAAATCAAAAAATTAGTTAAAAAAATACATCATTCACTGAAAACTGGGAAAACATAATTGGACTCATTTGATACATTCGAAAAATTATCCATAAGTAAATTTTAATGTTTATAAATCATCCTCATATCAGTCAAACAAACAATGAGTCTATTATGAATCAAATTGCATGTATTAATTCAAAAGTAACATTTTAGTTCAAAATTATTGATAGTCATTGAAAATTGGGGAAAACTAAAAATAACATGATACATTTGGAAAAAAATTATAATTCATTTTTTTGTATAGAAATTAACCACAAATAAATAAAAAACATGGAGTAACTGATATGGATGAAGGTTACAATTTTTATTTAAATTCTTTATATTTATTCTAAACTTGAGTTATATTCTCAATAAAAATAAAATAGTAGTCATATTTCCTTTATTATTTTCGAAAATGATCCATAAAAAATATGTGGAATGTTGGAATGAAACACACATGAATAAGACACATGGTGTTCCTAGTACGACAAAATGCCTACATTTTTTGTTTACCATTATAATTTATCCCAAATACTGTGTTACATAGTGAAAAATTATAAATTAACTTATTTTTTCATTATATTTCAAATATCAATATATGAAATATTTGAGACATATTTAAATTAAACACATGTGACTCATTTATCTTTATATGTTTTATTACTCATTTTTTGTGTTTTAATTTTTTATATGTCATTTTAGTCTGAAACATGTGGCCCTCAAAGAAAAATTAGATGATTTTTATATTTTTATATTCATTATGAAAATGATGCATATTTATTTTTTATGTGTAATTATATTTTATACATCTATCCATCATTGAATGTAAATCATATGACTCAATATTCATAGTTTCAATTTCTATGTGTAATTTTAGTTCAATGACCACATCACCCATCAAAAACAAATAAACTAAAATTGTATTGTATTTATACTATTATAAATCAATCACAAGACATTTGTGATGTGTTGAAATCAACTTTGTATAAATCCAAAATAATGTGAAAACTCTATTACTCAATTTGTGTGTTTCCTTGTTAAAAGTATCTTTTTTGGATAGAAAATACATTAATCATACAAAACCTAGAAAAACACTATGATTATTTTTTTATATTAGTGAAATGATCCAAATTCCATTTGTTATATCTTGTAATTATCTAAGAAAATGTCCGAATTATGGAGCAGATGGAATGACCTTAATTGACGATCTTGGTTTAGATATTAAATTTTTTCCAAAAAAGAATCACATTATAAAAACATGAAACAAATATTATATTTTAATGATATATATGAATACAAATCCATAAATAATTTATTATATGTAATAATTAATAGCAAATGTATACGACATATGTTTTTCCTAATACGAATGAAAATATATATATCCAGTTTATGAGTTATATTATATTATTACATTACTGTATCATATTTATGTTTAATTTATTTATTAAATTTAATACTAATCCATTTTCTATTTTTATTAAGTTACTCTGTTAATTGGATATATATGAGGATCGTTTCTTGGATTCAAATAGTATGATTTGGTATGTTCGAAATGGGTGTCTCAAAGCACTACTACAAATATGGCTTTTATCAGCACTAAAAGTGGCCATTAACAGCACTAGAAAAAGCGCTATTAATGCCGGCAAAGATAAGGGTGGGGGTACCCATTATCAGCGCTAAAGCGAAGCACTGATAAAAGGGTCTTTTATCAGCACTTTCTTTTTAGCGCTGATAAAAATAAAAAAATTAAATAAATAAATACTGCCAATCTTGGTGGGGGGATTTTTACAGTGCTTGAGCCCCCCTTTATCAACACTTTCCCGCACCTCCAGCGCCCGCCCGCACCACCTACACACTTTATCAGTGATAGCCCAATAAATCAACCTTGCGCGAGCACCTATGCCTCCACCCGGATTTGATCTCGAGACCTCCCCCCTGTGTACCTAAAGCCTTTGCCACTACCCTATATTGATTTTTTCTCTTATTCGTGATATATCTATTTATTTATATATATATTTAGTTATATTTATTCGTATAGTAATACATATTTATATTAATATATATGGTTATATTAATATATATATATATATAGTTATATTAATATATATATATAGTTATATTAATATATACATATAGTTATAATAATATATATATATATAGTTATATTAATATATGTATAGTTATATTAATATATAGTAGTTATATAAATATTCATATATTGGTATTTTAAATAAAATGGATATTAGTTCTTATTTAGATAAAGCTAATATATTTTATATATAAATATATTTAATTATTTATTTAAAAAATTAAATTTTTAGGTGTGAATATATAATAAATATGTACATATAGTTATATATTTGATTATAAATAGAAGTGAATTATAAAAAAGGATGAAATTTAAAAGACATAATACTAATATGAATGTAATACCTCGAAATAAATTCAGTCCCCACCAAAAAATCCAATAATACCCCCTTAAATGAGGCTGAAAATCCACAAAATGTTAAAAAATCTAGGTACCCTGACTAAAAACTCAGTTTCGGAGTCCTTCTGGGCCTCTTTTGGCCTAGAAAAACGCTTGAATGGGATGCCCCTCGGTCATAGCAACATAGATCTCGCCGCTGTCTTCGATTTGATATGTGGTAGATCTCAAACGGACACCTGGATCAATAGTTATGGTCGTTTGAAGTTTGAGTTGTGTTTTCAACATATTTTGGATCTTTTTTAAATTTTTTAAATTTTTTTAATTTTATTAGACTTCAAATTGTTATTAAATGACTATTAATCCATAATAATTATCAAATTATTAATGAAAAATATTTTTAAAATTTTTTAAGAAGCCATTTTCATTAAATATCTTATATATTAAGTATAATAAGTCTAAATGTACATTTATACTTATCTAAAATATATTTAAAAATTATATATATTATATTTATATCAATATAACTATATAACTATATTTATATAATAAAAAAATAAATTTTTTTTTGAAGTCGACCCTTTATCAGTGCTTTTAAAAAAACGATGATAAAGGGGTACCTTTATCAGTGCTTTTTTAGTGCGGATAAAGGAACCCTTTATCAGTGCTTTTTTGAGCGCTGATAAAGCCCCCCCCCTTTATTAGAGCTTTTTCGTTAGCGTTGATAAAGGGGTGGCACTGGCCTTGCCCAGTTTTGTGGTAGTGAAGGAAGTGTAATATAGAACCACAACAATTATTTTATTATTTTTTTTGGGCCGAAGCCTCATTTGTTATTAAAGGAAAGCAAAGACTTCTTTTAACTGGGTAGAGGGAGACCCATTACATAGCCCGAAGGCCCAGTGGGCATTTAACCCATTACATGGCCCGTAGACCTATTTTTTGGCCCGAAGCCCATTCTGTGAATAGTACTGCTACAGTACCTGCACTGCTACAGTTCTGCACAGTTCCCGCCACCGCTACAATACTCTTCCGCCGCTACAGTGCCCTACCGCCGCTACAGTGCTCGTTGTTTCTACAGTACCACCACTGCTACAATACGCTACATTAACCTGCGCCCAATGGGTTTTGAACCCCCATTTTTCATGTAGATTTAAGGGGTGCTGACCACTAAGCAAAACCCCATCTACTTTTATTATATTTTTGAAAATGTAATGAATGTAAATAATTTCACATAATAATTTAAATGAAATTTATTGAAATATTTTTAATATATATTTATTCAATTTAAAAAAATTTAGTTTGAGGTAATAATATTGAAATGTATCATGTTGTGTGTAATTTTATGTTAGAGTAATTTGTTGTATATATAGTAACCCACAACCAAAAATAATTATTCTATCAATAAAATATTTTTAATATAAAATTTATGAAATTTATTGTCAAGTGGAGGTACTAAATAATTTACATATTTATTTTAAAATAATAGAATTAAAAATACCACTCAAATTAAATAAAAATATACTATTCCATTTTATGGTTCTTATAACATTAGCAATTTTGTATCATGTATTAATGAAATTTATAATTATTATTAAATAATTTAATATCGTAGTTTTATACTATAGTATGATTATATATATACATTAATTGATGTGAATGAATTAGCTATATTCCAAAATGATTCACTATTTCACTAGTACGACTCAATTTGTTTGTTAGAAATTTTAAAATGACATTCGAGAAAAAAGTTTTCTTATTCATTTAAAATCATGAAAACAAACTCTAATTGTATTCATACATTGGGAAAATGATATGTATGTCTTTTATGACATATATGATTAAATTTAACATCAATCAAACACATATTTTCCTTAATATAAATAAAACTGAATATTTAATTCAAAAATGAAAAATTAGCTCACAACAAACATCACATAATTATATCTGAGAAAATAAACAGTAATTTTTAAGATGCAACTTATAAATATCAATATATCATTTTTTAGGAATAAAAATCATCTGGTTGTCAATATAGAATATATATTAGATAATAAGGGTTGGATTGGATGATTTTATTTAAAAATAAACACCGAAGTAATAAACATCAGTTAATTAATGAAAAATGATAAAATAAATTTTGAATATAATGTTACATTAATAAAATGGTCCGTAATTAATTTTTAACATGTTGTAATTGATAATATAATAATTTGACACATATTGTTCCAGCTATTACTTAATGTTCATTTTTTAGTTTAAACCCTGAATTTTTGTTAAAAAAATTTATCAGTTAATGAAAAAGGGGATATTTTCTAGGATTTTGTACATACATTAGTGAAATTCTTCATATGTAATTTGTGATGTGTATGAATAAGATTCAAATCAACCAAGACCATGACATATCTAATTTCACTCAAAGTGTGTTTTTTCAGTTTAAAAGAAACATTTTAGTTCAAAAAATTATTCAATAACCGAAATCCTAGAAATCTCACAAGGATTTTTATAATACAATATAAAAATAATCTATATTTAATTGGTGACCTGTATGAATCAACCAAATTTCAATCATACACATTCTGTATTAGATATGACTAAAAGATTTCATTTTTTGTTAACCAAATAAATTTTCTTTCAAATCATGAGCCACATACTCAAAAAAAGAGGCGATACAATCAAAACATCTTGATAGAATTAGAAACAATTCAAAAATCATTTGTGATATGTAAGAATCAACCACATGTAAATATAACACATGTTGTGCCCAATATTACCTGATTCATGTGATTTCATTCCAATATGGACATCTTTTTAATCCAAGGTATCATTTTTATGATTCATATATTTATTTATTATATTACTAAATTAGGAATTTTTTATGTAACATTTACAAAATTTAATCATTTGTCATAGGGTTGTTTGTTTTAGATGTAGATGTGTGGTTGCGATCTTCTGATAGCAATACCCAAAAATGGAAAAATATATATCAAATGTGGTATTTAAATTATTATAAAATAATTAATGTTTGCTACAAATCTTACATAAAAATGTTATTGTAATGTTTTTAATTTTTCTAATATTGATTTTTTACAAGTTATTTTATATAATAATAAAATGAAATAATTTTTTCCAATGTGTAAATAATTACTACCTCATTGTGACCCAAATATTTTGTGTGATTTAAGTTAAATACAAAAAATAAATATACACCATAAATCATATAATTATTATTTGAAACAGACAATGATTGTCATCGATGATAATTTTATAAAGGAACCAATCTCAAAATCCTCTAGATCATTCGCATGCACTCTATAGTATTTCAATATCAACTGAGATGTCGGACCAAGAAGGAGAATCTAAGGATCCTTCAAAGTCGAAATTTTTATGATACCATTTACTATTTAATCCAAGTGGGAGAATATTGATCATGAACCCCCAAACCACTATATCACTACTTAAATAGTGGTAGGGATGTGAGAGAACCTTCCTAATTAATGTGAATTAATAATAACATGATTTTTTAATTATCCATTCATTTATTATTAGATTTTGGATAATTAAAATTTTAACTTATACCATTAAAAAGTAAAAAATTAATATGAGGACAAAAATAAAACATATAAACTTGCATTTGTGTCAGAAAAAGCATAGGAAATTTGTAAATTTCATGTAACAATAAAATAAAATTATTTTAAAGAATATGAGCTACTATCTCAACTCAGTTCTCACACATAAAATTTTATCAAACCTATTATTATAATGATTCAATATTCATAAAAAAATATATAGTTTCTAATATTCACTAATGAACTCAGTCATATATTAATTTTGAGAATAAGTATATATTTTTTCCAACATGAATAATATTGAAATTATTTATTTCTATTCATTATTTTAATGTTTTAAATTACCTATCCAGAAATTCTTGGCCCAAAATATCGTAAAATTACAATTCAATTTAATTATTCAATCATATAAATATAGTTTTTACACTATAGGTCAAAATATCAATTCAAGTGTGTTCTTATAAAAAGTGATGAGTGGTGTCATGAAACGTATCGATTTCCCATTGGATATGAGTTATTTTCATAAAGATGATAACCTCCTACGAACATACTTCATGTATACAATATCATTGGGTCTCAATATCTCATTATCAAAGATAGAATTTTCGTGACATCATCATTCTTCTTTTATTATTTATTTAACATTATGGACAGAAACCCCATATTTTAACATGGTCGTGGACTTAAAAATGTTTCTAACATTCAGACCAACCCCCCCCCCCCCCAACATATCACTTCATCTCAGAAGGGATGTATTCTATTATTACCATTTCTCCAAACTCGCATCCCAAATGAATTAATCAATTAAAGCTACCTCATAATGACATAAATATCATGGGGTGTTCCTTGAATCAATTTGCATGATCAAATGGTAGATATTGATAATTATAATGTTTCAAGAGACTAATAAACATGATTATATATAAGAACAAATAGTCACACATGAAAGACATGGTGTTCCTATTAGTAGTCTAAACCAACTGAACTAGTCTGTTGGAGGCCACCAAGTGAAATCCTCAAGAGAAGATATCTCAAAACATAATGGCCCTGAAATCCTGAATATGACATGTTATTTATTACATACCCGTGTGAAATATTGAAAACATAAAAATCATATTTATGATTATTTTCAATGTATCTCAGGGTTCTCAATATTTTTGGAAACTATTTTAACTTGTTGATAAGAAAAATATTTTAGGCATGTTACTATATTACTAATGGAAAATGAATTACCAAAACCAATATTATAAGATTTCATCAGGAATAACTCCCTATATACATGAAATGTTGAAATCATGTTTGATATAGGGATCCAACATTGAAAACACACACTATATTAATATTCATGTACATATATATGAACATATAAAAATAAAACTCATACATTCAAATACAAATCAACATATACATACATAAACATACACACAAACTTTCACATACAATGACATGCATAAAAATACATATAATAATACACACACACAGTAATAATAACACACATAAACATTTACATATACATACACACACACATACAAATAAATTGTTACACACATACACATATGAATAAACAAACACGCAGATACATTCATTAATATTTATATAGACATAAATTAAATAATAATTTATCAATTTTCATAGACATAAATACACACAACACAAACACACACATATATAATACATAAAAATCATACAAATATATAAAGTTATATAAAGTATTACACATATATCCACATACCCACATATGTTTACAGACACATACACATACATATTCTCATAAACATATATAATATTCCAATATGAACGAGTTTCATTGATCTTGTGGTTCATATGACTACATATACCTCACCACGTATTCCAAAGGATGATGGATATTAGTGAGGATATAATATAAATTCATTGGGAGAACAAATGCTTAATCAGAGTGAAAAAATATGACAAACCAGCCAAGATACCATGGAACCCTGATATTCCAGACGTAACTGACAAGGCCTAAAGGGAGATCTATTTCCCCAATGCAAGGATACTATCCCACAGAATTAGAAAATATAAAATATGGAATGAATTATAAAACAAAATAGTCAGATATAATAGAGGAAAGTAAGTATTATCGAACCACCTCAAGGAGAAACTATAAAAACCACACATGTATATAAAAATACAATATGTTATATCATCAATGTACAAAAAAATTTAATAAACTCAATGTCCCAAATGACTCATTACTAAAATGACAATTCATCAACAACATCAACCTACAAAAATATGATATTTCCCTTCACTCAACTTTTAAATGTGGAAATCTACAAAATCTAGATGGGAAATGCAGGGTGGGAGCTAAAAAAATTGTATGATCTCACTATGTGTTCCATAAAAATATTCCACAACAATAAACCAAATAATGAATTAAATTTAAATAAATGTCAATGGAATTAAATTTTCATTTTTAGAACAAAACATTACTTCATTTAAAAATTATGAAAATCATTTTAAACATGTATTATTAATAAAAGTGTAAATAAGATTATATATAAATCAACAAAAATGAATAAATCAGTTTAATATTTACAATATTTATACATAAAAATTTTCAATATAATAAATATATTAATATTACCTATAGTATGATAGTTTATAGTTTTAGAATCCATAGACTCTCATAAGAGTGATCATGGAAATATGTGTATACAAATCACATATGATCAGTCTGATTAAGAATCGTCCCCAACCCATCAAGGATATGACATTCTAATATATATTTTTGTTATAGTTTCCATTATCACACCATTTTTAGGAACCAACAACTTAGAAACATTTTCCCAAATGACCAACTAACTAACAAGGATTGCATGTGATCAACTAATAAATTGAAAAGGTATAATTATTTCATTTAAAAAACCACAATTCATAGTTTAGCAACAACAATATCCTTTTCGAAATTCCAATTCACATTCAAAGCCAAATAATAGAATTTTTCATATAATTATATCACTTTTCATTATAAAGCCTATTATTTCATGTTATCAATTAAAATAAAACCGTTTTTTAAAATCAATTCTCAAGTAATACAACAAATTCCATGAAATCCAAAATACTCCAAAAAGTCATTTTCCAATTGAATTGTGGGTTTTTCTAAAAACCCTTAGTCAATTTACGTAAAAATTACAATTCATCTCGAATTTGGATTCCATAGATCAATTGGAAAGAATTTAATTCAAATAAAGAAAATTATTATTTGATTACATGGTAAAACACAAACAGAACCACCTAAAATTAATCATGATGTATCAATTCACACCACCTGTAATGGGCTTATCAAATGAATAAAAAGGGAAACAAATATATAGCACTCCTAAATAGAAATATGAATCAAATTATAAATATTATATTAATAAAAATAATATGTGATAACACTATCTAGGGTGGATATTTAGAGAGCATTGGAGAAGTAACACAATTAGAGACCCAATTATGAGAGAGGGATATAATAAGAATTACCATGCATCAATAATACAATGAATGTGTTTGTAGGATCCAAAAGTGTACATGAGAGCCTCTAAGACCAATTAAATCAACATAGGATGTGTTAGGGTAGATAAGGATTTTAACCAAAGGCTCAGGTATTTTTTTACAATTTTTGGGGAAAAATGTCAACATTCATGATAAGTTTGGTAGGGTTACACTATTAAATAAACTATTATACCTTACTATCCACCTCTCTTGTTGGGATCAAGGAATCTACTAGGAGGGTTATTGGTTTTTAAAGACACTATAATTTAGTTAAATTCCCCACTATATCTATTTTTACAAATTTTCATAAGCATTACACATGGATTGGGAATATAATGTGACATCATTGATCCAACAATAAAAATCCATATCATTTCCAATTTCCACCTGAATCACCCCTAAAAATATATATCTAAATACTGATCATAATAATGGTTGATTAGTACCTAAAAATATTAATTAGATGTTACAAATCCCCCCCCCATTATAGAATCATTTTGTCCCTAGAAATCATGACAAAAATTTTAATATCAATTAGATGAGGTCACTGGTATCTCATTAGAGCCTCCCTATACCGTTCATCTTGTCAATTAGTCCGATTATTCAATAACACATATACCAAAGGTATCATCCTTTCAAAATATACCATTGTCTCAAAATCAACTATCCTTGCTAGATTCTCAGTCACTTTTAAATTAGGATCAACATCAACATTTGCACATCTAAAAATTGGTGATTGATCTAAAATATAATATAATATCTAGGATATCCGGAACATGTTATGTATTGATGATAACAAATATGGAATTCTAAAATAGTAATACACTTTCTCCTCATACTAAAAAACATTAGAACCCCAAAATTTGGAAAAATATTCCCTTTTCCCTCAATTATTTTATGAACTAAACTAGATGAATCTTCTATGAACACATTGTTACCAACTAAAATCTCCAAAAGTTTATAATGATGATAAGTATATGATCTATAACTTTTATCATATATCAATATTCACTGATGAACTAAAAAATCATTGCAGATGTATCATGGACCATGGTCTGTCCAACTAAGGAACTTTCACTGATCTCAATCCAACAAAATGAATATTTACAAGGATTATTATACTAGGACAAAAAAGTATCCATTTTAATCATGGACTAAATACAACTTTATAAATAAAATTAATATAGTCCAAATGGTCATACCATGATCCACCATAGTTAATAATGTAGGAATAATGCCTATCCTCAAGAATATGTAATTAAATCTCTGTCTAGCCATCCGTTAATGGATGGTATACCATTCTCAGATGAACATGATAACCGAGACCAAATAATAGCCTCCTAAAATGAAAAATTTTAAAATTTGGATCACTATTTTGGAATCTCGTATATGGGACTCCGTGAAAAATTAGTATATATCACAAGCTATATTTTCAAGATACTCAACATTGGTTGAATCATGAATGTGTATAACGTGATATTATTTAGTCAGCCGATAAATCACTACCCCAATCAAATTATTCTTCAGTAGGTATGTGGAAACCTAACCAGTACATCCATAAATATATCATCCCTCTTCAATGTCATCATTTAGAGGATATGATTAAAACACATAGATTTATGGTACACATTCTTGTACTATTTTTTGTATATTGTTGTAAAACAATGTTGGGGATGTCTCAAAGCATACCTAGACACAAGAATACATGTCGAATATCATAAAACAACAATGATGTTATTAGGTGCACTACCCACAATGAATCATGTAAAACCCAATCATAGAATTATTAATATATAGAAACGCAAATAACAAATTAGGAATAATTAAAATACACGAAATAGATAATGGAAACTAAATAATGGTCCCCTAACCATAATCTGAGTGTTAAATGCTACAGAATTCCTTTTCAAGATATTTTTACTAATGAATTATATTAAATAGGGAATATTCAACTAAACATTAGCAATGAAAACATCACCCTCTATTTTATGGAGTCCTATATACAACATAAAAAATATATCCCTCGTGATACCCTCATCAGATTGTTCTTTATGGACATGGACTGGGAGTTACCTAATCTTGGCTTTAGTAGTGAATTTCTCATTCCCCATATTGTAAGAGTGGTTGATATCAAAATATTTCAGGCACTCTACCAAAAACCAATTTTTGGATATTCAAAAACATTGGATGGAATATATATTTAATGATATTATAGTAGGAATACATTATAATCATTTCTAAAAAATGGTAATATGTTCAACTCTTAAGCTCATGCATCACAACTACATGATAAAGGTTATGGGTCTAAAAAATATTCTTATGTACCCTAAGATATTAATATTTAAAGGGTAAAATGAGAACACACTACCTAAGAACAAAACCCATTCCCAAACATGATGCATCAATAAAACCATATATCCCAACTCATTCTCTGGAACAGTCAACATCGGTACAGAATTTAAAAAATTATTCTTGTCAAAAAAAGTACTCAAAAACATATCATCTTAAGAAAACATAACTCCCTTCTATGATGTAGTGGTCGTTAGAGACTCAAAATTACAGAACAAATTTATGAACCATCAATGATATGTATAAAAATCCAAGAATCATTAAATCAAAAAATCATATCATGGTTTCACCCTTACCATAACATCATCCACATTTTTAGAGACAACTAAAATACCATGTTCATAAGAAACTTGATCAGAGAACATCACTATATGAATACTAAATTCCTAATTTCATTTCATGGAATGAAGTCAATGATTTCTATACCATTCGAGAAATTATCTAAAATTACGAACAGGATCATCCTCTAAATAAGATTATTCTTGGGTTTAATCAATAATGATTACGATTAATGTAATAATATACTCCTTAAAGATCCATTTTCTCATTGAAAAATGTAATTTATGATAATTTTTTGGACCATATGGAATTGAACGATACTCAAAAGGGGAATAACTACTCTAAAATGAATTTTTTCAAAGGACATATTCAATTATTCTAAAGAGGTGATAACAAGGCCAATTATCAATCTTCGATATCTATTAATACATCTGAAAATGTCAAATAGATCAAAACATTATGGAAATAGATAATTTTTCATTAATGTGACTTGATTTATTATCTCATAACTTTATCAAAGTTTAACTATTACATCATAATTCTTAGTATGGAGAACATATAGTTACCAATATGACACACTAGGGTATGCAAAAAAATAATCTATAAGATCATCTAACTGAATCATCAAATATTTCATTATAGATTATGATTGTGGTAAGGTGGAATGATATAGGTTGAGATCTACGTATCAATTAAATTGATAATTGTACATCCCATAGTACTCGAAATCAATTTAAGTATTAATGAAAAACATCGATAAAATCAAAAGAAATAGGAGGGATATCACCACTCTAGGACTCTCATTACATATCTAAAACAAAAAATTATATTACATTCACCAAATAAATATATGAAATCCTATATCTACACAAAATATAGTCCCATTATACCTGAACGATATGACAAATCACATAAGGCATGGTAAAGGGTAATTGTCGAAGATAATAATCAATCTTGGAATTATTGGTAATGAGACATTCCATCACAAAAATGATATCAAGATGATTAATTTAAGGTACAATTAAATCCCTAGTTATCCAAATATCTCCAAATGTGAAAGTAGAAGCAGCAAAATGTGGACCCTTTTCTCTCCTCATTTAGTGGGGTATAGTAATATCAATAAAATAACATAAAATATTTATATGATTACATAACAAGTTCACATTATGAGTTGATAAGAACCAATATGATGAACCAATATCAAAAAAATATATAATTAAATTTGAAGCAACGATGATGGTACCTCTCAAAGTCACAAGAAATATAACATCTTCATATGGATAAACTTCCACTTTGTGAATAATCATTTTTGTATATGCCTACAACTTGATTACCTTATGTCATGATGCATCTAATTAGACCATAGTATATCTATATTTTGATGAGACCATTATACTAAATAGGGAATAAGAGATATAAATCATCTATTGAAAGTTCTCTAAATGTCAATTGGAACTATAGATATTGGGTTCCTATATGTAAACCCAATTTGAATTCCCACAAATACCACACTAGAAGATAATAAATTGGAATCAACCAGGAAATATAGGATGTCATGAATAACTATTATCTAAAGATCCACCATGAGAACCATCATTATTTCTATTTAAATAAAGTTTAATCACCAAACCACCAGAGGGTTAAAAAATTACTCCCATAAACCCATAAATGGAAACTAGGTATACCTCAACCATAAAATCTATGTCCCTCATGTAATCATAATAAGATAGCATCAGTATGAAAACCTAAGAATGAATATCTGATCGACGTCCAATCTTGAATATTTGAGTGTTAAAATTCTTATTCAATACCATATCTTTATTGTTCCATCCATCATTAAGGCAGGACATTTTATCATGATTGATAGTGGAATTCCATAGATCAAAAACAATCAATATATCATCCTCAAAAGTCCTCATCATATTTTGGTTCATTTAATCATTAGAAAATTAGTGGAATATGGTAAATGAACTCTTTAGAATGAATCTATACATTATCACTTTTAGGATCCTTTATTAGGGCCTGAATGAGGAAAGATGGTGTCCATATAGTGGAGATTTTATAGAATTAACAAAAAACTCAATTAGATTCTTGTCCATAGAATAATGTTCTCAATAAAGTCCACCAACGGAATCCCCATGTTACCTATTCACATGTCTTGTAGGAGTCATTATTTGATACAAAATAAATAAACCACATTTAGTAAATCATGAAATTACTCAGATCAATAACTCAAATAATAAAAATAGTAATATTAAACACATTATATGAGATATAAATGTTTTTAGTATAACCTATACAAATCTAAATTAGTGAGTAGATGAGAAATATTCCTCAAGATTCCATTCCAGAATCACACATGGTGAATTGAGCCTTATTATAATGATAGATTGAAATAAACTCACTCATAACTAAATTCAATGTCCTAATAAGATATGTAAAAATCTATACAATCATCACGGAAAAATTTTCAACCTGCACTTATGATACAACATTTTCACAACCCAGCATTGAAACCCTTGAACTCGGATACTAGTGCTAAAAATTGCATTTCTCTAAGGGATTTCTATATCACCTTGGAATTTTTACTTGCACCTAGAATTGTAAAATATAAATGATTTAATTAATTATCCCTAAAAATAATTTATTATAACAGATAAATTCATTATATGAAAAGGCTAATAATGATAAATTACATCAATAAAAATAGTTATATAAAAAATAGTTCATGAAAAAACTCTAAAACAGACAAGACAAACTAAACATCACAAAGGAAAAATCACTCCAAGACAAATAAATCATGAACATCCACCTCATCAAAGATGTAAATTCTTATTTCTCTAAGTTGGAAGGATGAAATCTATAAATTATAGAAGGAAATATCATGTGTGAGAATTAAATGTTAGTAGGTTCTCACCATGTGTAATATAAAAATATTCCATAATAATAAACAATCATTGGGCTTCCAAACAAACAAAATAGATGTCAATACATTTTAATATCAAATAAAAAATATTCATTCAGTCCAAAATGATAGAAAAAATTTGAAACATTGATTAATGTATACATTATATAAAAAAGTTTATATAAATCAATTTTCATGCCACAAAACGTTTAATAATCAAAGGAATATATATATCAAAAAAATCACAACAATTACCATTTTTATCTTCCATATAGTAAAATAGATTGTTTTCATAGGATCCTCAGAATCTCATATCATTGATCCTGGTAGTATGTGTTCACTCATCCCATACGATCAGACTGAATTTGATTCATCAACATTCCATCGAGAATTAGGTATTCCTATCTAGATTTATTATTTATTTTCAACCAACAATCAATTTTTCAGGAAAAATTATCCCAGTATGGTTTTCCCAAAAAACACACTAACTACACAGTCCAGCATGTGATTGAAAAATCAATTCCAAAAGGGAAAATAATTTCATTTGAAATCAATAAACACCCTTAATTAATCTACCATATTTTCTTATTTAAAATTCAATTTCTCAGTCAAAATAAAAATATATATTTAAAAAACATGTTTTTTAGTACAAACCCAATCATTGGTTTTTGTTAATAAAATTTTACCTATTTTCAAAATTCATTTCTCAAAATATTTCAAAAACTCACTCAATTTCAAAATATTTCTCAAATTCATATTCTATAGGGGTTTCCCACAAAATTACATTCCAATTCAACTCATAATTCCAATTCATTTGATTGATTTTTTTTATAAATTCATTAAAATTAATTTAAATCAAATACTAAAATTAATGTTTCATAACATGAAAAAAATAAATCATAAAATCCTACTTTTAATCATGGAATCACATCTCTGACCACACACAATGGAATTTTTTAATAAAGAACGATATAAAAAGATATATAGAAATCCTGCATATAATCAGGATTAAGGTAAATTGATTTTAGAATCATCATTAATAAAATGACATAACACACTATAGTGAAGAAGTAATATTGGGTAGGGAAGACACTTGAGAGGATAATCAATTAATAGAGAAGAATTGAATGAGATCTTTCATTCATGGATCATCCTATAAAATTATTTGTAGGATACAAAAAGTGTTATTGAGATCCTCTATATCTATGGAAATTTTCATAAGGAAAGGTCTTAAATATAGATTTTTGGTTTTCTAAAAATTTCTCAAAGTAAAAAAATATTGAAGTTCATGGTTATCTTAAAGGGGACCCCTGGTTAAAAAAAGAGTTCTCTAACTAGGTGAACATATACTATGGTGCTTCGGTTATACATGGAGGGAACACAGTTTATCAATCTATTTTCCAATAACAAAAACCAAATATCACTAGGTTTTCATTGTTTTTATGTGGATAAAACATTATTCAGTTACAGAATGCACCAACCATTCATAGCCCCAAAACATGAATATTTTTACACATTCTACCTGAAGAACCGCTAAACAATATACTTCCAAACAAAGATAAAAAGGTTAATTATTACCTAGAAAATATTATAGGGGTATAAAAAATTAATTGATACACAATAAAATATGTGATGTATATACTATATGAATATACAGACTAATAAATGTACCATATGTCATAAATAATTATGTAAAGAAAAGACCAAATCTTCCTCACTAGATTATAGGACATATCTTTTTCCATATGGATGATCAAAACATAAATATTGTGAACTTTAACTGTGTACTATATGTTCTAAAGATAAAAAATCCACACAACCTCCTTTCTCAAGACTCATAGTGATCTTTCCCTTTTTGAAATCGAACCCAATACTAACACAACCTATCCTTATAAAAGAGGAGGGATGATTATGTACCCTATTTCCATGGCCTCCTAAGTTGGTTGTGAGTACCACTCAATAAAGGAGAAGACAAATTTTTCTAATACCAAATAAAGAAAATGAAGTGTACATTCATTTGATAATCATAGAACAAATAAAAAAATAAACACCAAAAATACCCAATTATAACACGTAATCAATAAGAATATATAACAAACAACAACCAAATATCAAGATTCTGTGCACTAAAAATGATTTTGTAGTCCCCAAACATTCATTTATTAGCTAATCGCCATTGAAGATATTCAAAAGGTGTCCAATCATGTTTTTCAACAGTGTAAATATATATCTTCGATCATTCATAAGGTATATGTGTTGCTTCAAGCAACAAAAATTTCATACATCATCGCACGTATAGACCTCGAATTATGATATTTCCATTCATGGAATATAAATCTTAAAACTCATGGTGACATACACCATATATATTATTATATGAGATAAATATATGTATGTATCATGACATTTTCAGGTTAATCCATGTTTACATGAAACCAACACTCATGATTCCTAAATAATCAAGTTGTATCATACCATAGGGACACTACAAACTACTCCTGTAAATTGTTATCCCTAGGGTCTTAATACTCTATATATGCCTTTATTAGGGCCATAAGGATAATGCATCCAAATGTTACTACCCTAGGACTTTCCTCAGTGAAATCATTCCCCTTCAATTTTCTCATGTGCATTATCATCATCATTATAAGCCTGTTGAACTACCCATATTTGGTATCATAATGTCTTGAAGGTCGACCTGTCCTAAAATCAGGTGAATTACCTCAGAAACAATGATGATAAAACTTAACAAGGTAAATAATAAAAGTGATGAGAATTTAATATTTTCATTATATTCAATTATCAACATTAAAATATTCTCTTTGAGAAACAAAAATTATAATAAGCTATGTATGTTTACTCAATGAAACCACCATCATAATTGTGACTTTAGGACTACACATGGACCATCATATGATCAATACATTGGAATATATATAAGAGGGTACATTTTTTCTAAGGCATCCCTTTAGGCTTGAGGATTGAACTACAGTGACCGACATTAAATCAGTTAATAATATTCCTCCATTTCCCATGGATGTTTGTTCAGTTAAATTATGCATGATTCATTTAATTCATTATAGAATCGGGATCATTAAATAAATAATAATTAATTGTTATTCAATTTTTTTTTGAAATATGTGGTTTTCACCGATATATGAAATGATCATATCAAAAAAAATAACTAATGAATAATATTATAGGGTAGAGTACAGAGGACCACCTACCTTAATGTGGTGGAAACTCCCATCTAGGAAACTCCCACATTATGTATCTGATTTTTCCAATCTCTTAGGTCCTCTATAGATAACCACATGGTTATAAAAACTAACTATAATTACTAATTAAATAATTATAACTTGATTGGGATTAATTAATTGTTCATTTGAAAATTTATAAACACAAATGAATGTAATAAATTTAGAATTATTTTTGTATTTCGTCTCCAAGATGCATCACTGACTAGGTACACTGGGATAATTTTTATCATTTTTCAAATATCATTATTGAAAATACACATGTCATTTGACAATAAAATAATTCATAATTTTAAATATTTTTTTATTTTTCTCCATAAATATTCATATTTGTGGTGTATTATTTACAATTTATCATCTAACAATGTTTACAAACTCCTAAGTCACTCCCCATTCAAGTAAATTCAAATTACCAAATTCAAAAATATTATTTTATGTTCAATTGATCAAAATTTAATCTAAATGAATCAACCTACATTGAACATACAACTAATGAAACACTTATTAATATAATGTGTTCATCTTCATGGGATGTCTTCTAAAAATCCCAATTTAATGATATATAATTTTTTGAAAATTACACAGAGATACATTGGAATTGTCATTGAATTTTTCAGTCAAAATATTTCAAAAACACAATCGATGATTTGGAATACCCAATAAATTTATAATCATTGAAAATTCAGATGAGTAAGACAGAAATGTATATAAATTAACATAAAGAACCATCCAAAATGAATGACACAATGTACCACCATTATGTTTGGAAGATTGGATCCATGGTCAATGATGAAAGGTTTACTTCAACTAGATTAACAAATATATCACACTAAGATCCATTCCCATAATAGTGGATAAAATTGTGTAAATGTGATAAGATGTAATAACATAATTGAAAAAACAATTCAATAAATAGATATAAATCCTAAATGTATTTAGTGTACAAAATGTCGAAAGGATCCGCACTAGAAAATAAACCAACACACCACATCAGGTAGCTAGGTATTGTTTTTGGGATCTAGGAATATGAATCATCTCAGTAGCTACCCATTTATTCATTTTGGTATTTGGGTATTCTACCCACCACAACATCTAATATATAAGGGGTATCGACCTTCCATGGAAAATACGGATAGAATAGTTTCTATAGTCATCCCTTGTGAATTAATGAGCTATCAGTCACCCAATAAATTTAAACATATTTCTCAAAATTCCTATCAACTATGTTAATATCTAAAGAAACATTACCCAAAAAGTGTTTTATTGAACCAACTTTATAGTAAAAAAATGAAATTCCCTCTAAATATTAAAGAACAAAATGATGTGGTTGTTATAATCATCCCACAACATAGATTCTCATCTTCATGATATTTTCGGTGAACATAAACCACATCTCATGATTACCCTTGAGCATAATAAATAATAATATATATATATGTTCCATATTTCAATTCCAATTGTACACATAATTTTTTCATTATTTTTATAATTTCTAAGACACATAATCAACATTACTCCATGGATGAAAATTAGAAGATGAAAAATGGACAATTTTAATCAATATTAATACCATGATCACATTATTTTTTGAAATTTATACATCATTGTTATTTATAGTAATTCCTCATGAAAGATCATTTTTCTACCCAAAATAGTAATCATGATATAGAGTATATTATAATTTTCCCATGAAACTCCTTTTATGATAAAGTTTTATCAAGACTGACCAAACACAACACACATGTTTTGAGTATATTCTAATATCCCACATGTGGTATGGAGCTTCGACATTTTTCCATTAATTGTTAAAACCAAACACACGTATAATTTGATAAAGGTTCCAACCAATTTGAAACATAACAGTCATCCTTAAAAATGATCTCAATGAAGATCAAAACTAATGTATTTAGGTTCACATGGAGATACAATTCAATTATCTTAAAACATATTTACTATAAAGGTAACTATCCTAAAAAATTGTGAAACTATTAAGACATAGATAATGATACCTTAATCCTCAGTGGAATTATTAAATTATTCATACATACAATCTCAAATATGAATGGAAATCGAAGAGATTTTCTTGTTTTATTCATCACACACCATCCCTAACCATAAGGATCTCAAGTGTATGATAATAAAAAAACCATATGAGTAACTCTAGGATTGAATCCAATCCCTTTTATGTATTACTCCTATATTTCATCTCCATAAATTTTTTAATTAGAAAAAAGTATCAGGAAATTCTCATTCAACTAAATACTCTCTTGTCTACTACCCATTGGTATTGCCGAGACTCCAATAAAAATGATAAGTAATAAATACACAAAACTAAAACCCATCAAATGATAGGTTCCTTAACATGTGACTATAACAATTGTCCCAACTATTTTAATATCTAAAGGATCTCCCTAAAATATATATATATGACTACCCTCCCCATGAATAGTTCAACTCCTATAATAATGTCAATGAATGAATGTTTGGAAATATCCAATTACCATGAAACTCAACGAATTGGAAATACCTGAATATTTCAGAATAGTGTCCAGCATATTAAATAAAATCCATTTTATTTACAAACTCTAGCATTCTATGTGCGGGTTATGACCTCTACCCATATAAGTTTCATCTCCTCATTCCAGCTATTATTTTGAACCATGTAATATCCTCCAATATAGAAATTGGTTTATCTCAAAATGGTATCCACAATAAATTTTTTATTATTTCATCTATGACAGAGACATATTAGTAATGAAGAATATCTAGATTCCAAGGCTAGTTATCTTCACATAAAACACATCAGTTTCTAACTATATTGTTTAATAAAAAACAAATTCATCAATAACTAACATCCACAAATTTCTATTTGTTTCTCTATAGAACATGGTTATGTTTTTGAGTGGAAATATTACCATTATTATCAATAGATTAAAAAAACTATTTGTGTATCCAATAATATAAATGATAACACATTAGGAATTTTCTAGCATAAAATGACCACACCACTCAGTACCCATAATATAAGGATTTACCCACTAGTAGTGGACCTTATATCACAGACTCATTCACCTTTTAGATGATTGGGGTTTACAAGGTACCATCCCTATAGAACATAGAACTCTTAGTTTTCTTTTTAAAATTTACATCCCCTGCATGGAAGGATTTGTATAGAACAACACATCACATGGGTTCCAATATAGAAATATGATATATAAATCCTCCACTAAACATACTATACCTATCCATAATGGTTATTTAGATGATTGAAAATGATATTTTCATTCTCCACTACACGGCTATGAAACCTCTAGTCATGTCCTTTCTAACTGAAGAACCCATATTCTCCAAAACAATGAACATTTTTTCATGATTATTATAACTCAAGGTTCTATATAATATATAAATTCATGGGAAAATAATATCTTACTCTATGATGTCCCAATTATATTCCTATGAAAATGGAAACTTCATCAATGAATCCTACACAAAAGGAACAAAACATCAATATCCCATCACAGAGATACATTCTCACAAATTTCACTCTAAAAATGTATGCAGCACCAAATTATGAGAAACTATATTTATATAGATAAAGAAATAATGTCTTAATGATAACTCAAAAAAAGTTTTCACTAAGGGTAATAACATAGATAACTTCATGAAATAATATTTTTATATACTCTACATGAAAAAATCTTCATTATAGTATCCATATCAATAGGCGAAAATTAGTACAAATATAACCATGATAATAATATATATTTTAAATTCCCATCATATAATAATGTATTCCTAAGAGGGGGAGAGGAGAATTAGAGATATATTATGTTTTATTCTTCCTTTTCATTGAAACATCCTTATTCTCTAGTTAAATAATATTCAAATTTCCATAAAACCAAATAATCACACATCCACAGGGACACAATAATTTATAAGGTTCACTACTTAACAATAGTAGCATAATCTGTCAAATGGTTTGAAAACAACCAAATACCACAAAACACACTATAAAACAATCACTTTTTTCATACAAAATATAGTATATTACATAACACTTGTTTAGTACAATGTTCAATACAATAGTACATGTTCTTCAAGTAACATGAGGTAATCTACTAATCATTTTTGTATCATGTTAACAAACATTTAACAAATTATTCAAAACACATCACAGTGAAAAAAAATTAAATTATCATACAACAGGAAAGAGAATGTATATAGCTCATAAGGATACATATTCTAATTACCAGTCCATTTCTCTAGCGAATTTTCACATTCTGGTAATATAAATCCTCCAGAATACTAATGAAAAAAATTATTTAATACATATTTTATAGACATAAAATAAAAGTCTAATTGCTTGGTCTACTATAAAAACCACTGAGTATGATCTTTATTCTTCTAATTAAGTCCTTAAAACTACATCTAGAATTCACAATAAAAAAACCCAATCACTATAAAAACATGTTGTGCACTAGCTTATATATTTAGCAATTAATAGTACATTCATCAGAAATTAAAATATACTTCCTTTTATTTATATGTGTTCGAATAATGGTGAATACGGGAATATAAAATTGTTTTATCGCTTTTCAAAATTAACTGAAACTTGTATTATTTTTAATTTCTTGTACATTCTTTCCATATTTAGTTATTATAAATTATTATTTATTGTTCTCAAACCTTTTGTAATCTAATCACAACATCAACTTTATTTTGACAATATATCCCTTCTTCTATTCGATTCAGATTTTCCTTCTTATTTCATAAGTATAATGAAAACATATGTATGATAACAGATTATTCATTAAAATTCCCTATAATAAATAACTCATATATATTATAAATTATGATCTCTCATTATTATGTTTATCATGGAAAAACATTCTTATAATTCATTTCACTTTTAAAACTAATGAATCATAAAACCTTTGATATCATCCTTCATTAATCACAGTCACAATTTCAAAATAAATCAATTAATATTGATTCTACATCATCAACAACATCAAAATTCATTAACTGGAATGTTATCTATGCTCTTAAAACATCAATATACCATTGAAAACATTTGTATGAAATATGTTTTTAAATAGTGGTTCTTTTCTTCATTTCCTCAAACTGATAATCTTGTGTTCGAATAAGTCCATCATTTGATCACTTTTATCAGTGGAATCCTATGTAATATGAATATGTATCTATCTCATCTTGATGAATCGATGTCAAAATCAGTCAAATAAATTATTTCCAATTTGATACAAATAAATTATTATTTCTATCTTAACCTTGAAGATATGAAAACAAAAATAAATACAACCTGTTGAAAATGGTTTCCTACATTACTGATTGGTCTTTGATTATCTTTCATGCATCAGTCCTTAAAATATAAACTTATTCATTATTCAATTCAACTCCTAAAAAAAAATTGTACCTCTAATTAAATTTTACAACCATCAGTGTATATAGTGATCATTATTAGGGTCACTATGATGATCATTCACACACTACATCTGATAAATCTTTGTTAGGATTAGCGGATTTTCATTTCTAATTGTGGTGAAAAAAAATATTTCGTTTAATATTTTTAAATATTATCTTATTGGTCATACTAAAAAAATATTATCTTCATCTTCTCATGATCTATAAAATCATCAGATCCGTACAATATTTCCACGTCTAGTGATTTCACACCAATGAAATAACTCCAAATTTTTTTTTCTATATAAATATTCTTCATCAAAAAATATAATCTTTTATGTATTAATTCCTCATAAATTTGAAATTTAATGATCAAAATTTGTATCATATAACTTTTTGTGTAAGTTATTGTGACATACCATTATTATATAATGTTATTTGATTCTATCCAATCCTTGATTCGATTTACAGTACTTGACCTCTACATTAAATTCATAAGTATTTTATCATATGTTTCTTAGACTACATATGATATTTTAAGGATAGAAATATTCAAAAACTCAACATATTTTTGTCAAATCCATTCAGACTCCATACTCATTATGGTCATCCTTAAATTACATACCTGATATATGTCCGATTAACCTTTTCACCCATAATGTTTTTTAAAATTTGATGTAATTTCATTATATTTTTTAGTGTAATTTCTAGATTACAATTTAGTTTCTAATCATCAATATTTACATAGAGGTGATATCATTTATTTGGAAATAGGAGATAATCCCCTCAATACTTCCATCTTTCATCTTCCAAAAATAATTTCGAGTTAAATTGGTCAAAAAACTCAATCAATTTGGATTTTTTTCAACCAATGTTCATAGATCATGGAATATTGTAACCTCAAGATGCAGATTACTTATCAATAATTCAATGCCTACATGTGCTAACTCATGGTTGGAAAAAAATTATTGACCATAAAACAACAGTACCCAAATGTAGTGACTCATGATTCTTATTCAACATTCCATAATTCCTACACATATTTCATTACATATTCCACATTTTTGTAAAAAAAATTGTTTAACAACTATAAATTATAGTAAGAATGGTTCAAAAAATTACATTCTGGAATCATAGGTTAACAATAACTCCCTCTCGTAACATGCTTCTATATGTGGTTTAGCACATATCAATTGATATAATTTTAATAAAATCTCTCGCTTTTAAAATATTATCCAAATATTGAATGAGATAGGTTAAAATAAACACACCTCCATATTAATGAGAAAAATGATAGACACCCTTGTCCAACCTCAATTTTTAATAAACATCCTTATGTAAAGGTTTTTTTAAATGTTGGTAAACTATTTCATTGTGGGAATGTACTCTATCAGCAATTAACATGATTTTTTAGGAAGTGGTATTTCATATAAATATATTTTAAATGATAATATTTTACCTATTTGATTTATAAGTAATTTAACTATGATCATCACAACCCATTGGAAGAGGTATCATAACATAAACAAGGAATTCATACCATAAAGTATTTATCCACATATGTTGGTTATACTCTTGAGTGGAAGAAACATAATCATATTCCACCATGAAAAGAGTTAATGATTTGTTTTCTTTGTATGTTAACTAAGAGAAATATTCCAAATGAAGAAAATTATATTAGATGTGCATCTTCTACAATCATAATTCTATAGGAAACCGGCATATTAATACAAATACAAGTCATTACATTCTAAGATATCATACCTACTTCCAGAATTTATTTTTTCATTAATATATATTATAATTATTTTTATTATTAATATATGTGATTCCTTTGGAGAACTATGGAATCATAAAAATAATGTAATAGTATAAGAAAGGTCAGGTATTGAGGTAGTAACATACAATAAACATCCAACCTAATTTAGAAATAATTTTTCAACATCCTTTCCTTCTCCATCATTAGTCAACTCTGTTATAGAACAAATCTATATGGAAATTTGTTTTGGATTTTCTATTCCAAACATCATAATATATTCCTTAGGAAACCATTGTTGAGATAGAAAAAATGTGTTTTTTTCATCTATCGTATTTTTAACAAAAACATGTATTAAATTTACTCTGTTATTAAATTCTAAAATAACATTTCCATTTATTCTAAAAATATTTCACAAGTTCATATATCATTTCTAGAAAAGGTAATTTTACCCACATAAACAATTATGATTATGCAATACTCATAGACTTATTTGAAGTACTGATTTCTACAAACCATTCATTTTTTAAAACTCATATTCTATAATAAAATACCCAATTAAGAATACCATTGCCTCAAAGATTCGTTTACACATTCAAGGAATCCATATGATTAAAATCTTAAATTTTATCCTTCAAAAAAACAAAATTAAAAGCATGTTAAATAAAAACATCCGATCTACTTAACCATTCATAAAGGGTGATTTCACATCCAATTGAATATTCATATTGCATTGTGGTCTATTTATATTATGAATGTTTTTTATTGTATCTAAATATTCCACAAGGGATAAAGTTTCTTCAATGTAGATTTCCTCTATCTATGATTATTCTTTTTAACTAATCTTGCTTTTTTCAAATCAATTCCCCATATTCATTCATCTTGTTTGGAAAACCACACTTTTAGAAATAATATTTTTGAAAATTGGTTTAGGAATCAGTTCTAATGAATCAATCATTAATATCGGATCCAGCTATTCAATTTTATATTGATACCATTTTAGATGCTCAAAATCATCTTTCACAACTTTCGGCATAACAGTTGGTAACCAAGAAGGATATGTGACAGTTTGGACATTACTGTTATTTTATCATATTGATTTTCGTCACCAATTTTTTTCAGCTTCCAAATTCTTCTTCATCATAGGAGGATATTTTTCAAATTTCTTATCATTGAATAAAATAGTTGAGTCTGGTTCTTTATAAAGAGTAGTACTTCCATTATCTACATTATTATTAGAATTGTTAAAAAATCATTCAATATGTTCATCTTAATTATATTCATTAGTTTTTTAGTGACTTCATCATATTTTTCAGCAACTATAACATCAATAATGTTAACTAATCATCATTTTTTTTAGTAGAAACACATTTATCATCTTTTTTTATAGAGCATAGCCAATAAAATTCCCATATTCACCTCTATGATGAAAAATCTCAAGGATTACAAAATTATTCAATCTGATGCATGGAATCCCAAAAATTATTATGTGTTTATAACTGGTAGTTTTACCAGGAATCATTTTATATGTATTCATATATGAACTTCTCCAATATAAAAATATATTTTGAATATAAACAGTAGTGATCAGGTCTTTCCTCCAAATGTAATTGGAATGATTATTTTCATGAATCATAGTTTTCAATATTTCAACAAGTGATCTATTCATCCTTTTAATAAAACCTTTATGTCGAGGATTGTGTGGTGCACTAAACAAATTATCAATTCCATTCATCTCAAGATAACATTGAAACTCATTTTTTTGTTCTCAAATGCATTATCGAATCTCAACATCTTCACGGTATACTCAAATTCTTTCTCATCATTCCCAAAAAAATATAATAAAATTTGTAGGATATAACTTATGTTTCATATACCTAACCATTTAATGAGAGTAAATTCATCAATGAAAATAATAAAATACTTTTCTACATGGATTGATTGTTTTATCATAGGTGAAAAATAAAAAAAAAATTAATAAATTATTGGGGTCATTCAAAACAAATTGCATCATTCTCATTCATTGAGTTAGTAATCTTTTATTTTAGAAAAAATTTACAACACTTATATCATAATCGTGACATATTTGAATCACTATAGACACTTTATCACATTGGTAATATGCTCATGATACTCTAACACATGTGTCCTATTTATTTCGGCCACAACTGATTTTCTTCCCCAATTTTTTTGTATCAATAGTTTTGAATCCCACTCACATGGAAAAAGTTTTTTTTTGTATATTGGCCACTTGTAAATATATTTTCATCTTCCTGACCTTTCATAATTAAACCCATTTTTTTAAAAATTTTAATATTACCTATTATCTAACTTTTTGAAACACATATCATATTTTTTTTATCCCTTAAGTAAATTTCTTTCTTATACTTTAGAATTTCATTCACAACAATTAAAGATAAATTCCTTTTGATATTTGGGGATTTATTATTTCCAAATTTTACCATTCCTTAATTATATTCACTAAAATTGTTTAATAATTTTTTTCATAACTCATGTGAGATTAACACCCCCTATCCATGATACATGGTCATTCAAATTTTTTATCTATGAGTGTGGATTCAACAACACGATAGTTTTCTTTCCTATTATCATTCTTTACCTTCATCTTTTGAGAATTTTTATAAAATCTTCTGTTGTGCCGATTACAAAAATATTCCATCTTATGTAATATTTCTACGTTTTTCACATAATTTAATAAAAAAATTATATATTTTTGATCCTATTTTTATCATTTGAAACATCCTTATCTAATTTCCTTAAAATTTATTTCTCAGAATACATTCATTGAAAAGATTGACTCCACAAAAAATATTTTGTTCTATAATTTGTGGAATAGATATATTTGTTTTTATTGAACCAACACATATTTTTATCATTCTCATCTCCACTGAAATACCAATAGTACTAATAAAACTAATTATTACCCCTTCATCATTCATACTATCTTGTGTTGTATGTATTTTTCTCAACAACCATCTTAGTTTTTCATTTCAAAACTTTTTTGACCACCAAATATGTAACATCCCGGATTCGGGTGCCACTAAACAGGTGCCCCGAACTCGGTTGGTCACATGTTCTCAAGCACATTTCCTCAAACTCCAAAGGCTGCTAACTAGCAGTGAGGGCCTAGGTCTGATAGTGGGAAATTATTCCCTTATTTTTCAATGTGTAGTGTAGTGGAAAAGGATTATATAACATACCATAGTGGAATCAGTAAAAAATATTTAACTGAAATGGATAACTAAGGTAAAAGAGAGCCATAAGTCATATATATGAGATGTAGCATGTCACTATTCTATGAATACAGCCAGAAAATGATATACTGCAATACAATATAATACATGTCTAGTACAAGGTACAACCAAATAAAACCAAAGTAGAGTACACAACACGCAACAGCATCGCAATCCTAGGCTCTGTCCCATTCCCTCATACTCCAATGCCGCAATCATGTACCTGTATAGAGACCTGTGCCCCTATCTACACCTGCAACAATATAGTCTTTTCGGGCCGAATACATGAACCAAACAGGGTGTGAGAAATAAATCTCAGTAGGCACCCACTACAGGCTCGTGCCCAACTATCCCTAAAAATGCGCAACAACTGTGTGCAAGCGTAAATGAAATAAACTTAGCAGTACTCAATAGTAACTAAATACAAGATATAATTCTATTTTAGTATTCATTTAATCATTCAATTTACGAAAATCACCACAATGAATATTCTAAGTAAACAATCAGTGTCCTCAGACATGAAAACCCTTACCCTCAGGTAATGAGAATCCAAAACCACATGAGTCTGCCCACAGGCATATCGAATAATTCCCATAGGTGTAAGATGTGTCACCCACGGCACATAATCTACTACACATAGGCACAAAAGGAGTTTCCCTCAAGCTAAATAGAACACTTCCCACATGCTAATCACAACACTTCCCTCAGTCTAAACAAGTAATGGGGACATGCCAAACAGGTAAGAATAAAATTTATATAAAATTCCTCTCAATGAAATTTAAAACATGCTAAAATTTACAGTATACCCTTGTGTAACCTGGCCAAATGGATAAATAGAGGAACACACCACAGGGGTGGACCTGGATCCAAGAAGCGATCCCAAACAGAAGTTTAAACTTTTCATTAGATAATCTATACAATTCTAGTTATCTATTAGCAAATTCCTCATCCATACCACACCCCAAACATGTGTTTTTATCAAAACAGTACACAAAAATGCACATCATTTAGAATTTAAACAGCAGACCACCAACCTCAATTGACCATGATCGGTATATGTGAATGTCTCATCCAGAAACTAATGAGAACGGCCCTGATATGAGGTGAACATAATCTTGTTCAAACTCAAATAACGTCCCTTAGAGGAATAATTGTTATGAAAAACACATGGAAAAGGAAGAGCTTACAAATACGGTCCCAACGCGATCGGTGGAAGTGGAAACAGATTCTCGGTGCGCAGTCACGAGAACTCTGAAGCTCTGGTTGTCCTCCCATGCTTCTCCGGCATTCTAAGCATCCTCTATGAATAGAGGAGGCTACTTCCCATTTTAAGCGGAAAAAAAACAAACTACACAGTATGTAATCTCAAGTACATGGCATGTACTTTTCATTTTTTAAACTGTTCCTCTGGCGGCCCCTCGGCAGCGCAGCACTGTTCATCTTTTGACAAGAGTACACGGCGTGTAATATTGATGTACACGGCATGTACTGTTGCTCCACTAGTGGCTGCCTTTATCATCTTAGTATTCCCCTATCGACTAACTACACAGCATGTAAATACCCACTACACTGTGTGTAGTTGGTTTTTACACCTTTCATTGCCAGTATGGCTACATGCCATGTGTACTCATCCCACACGGCCAAAGTACATGGAATGTGGAAAAGTACACGACGTGTACCCACAAAAATTAGAATTTTTAGCATTTTCCTTATTTTCTCAAAAACAATTAAGGAAAAATGAAAAGAAGAAACTCATGCATCAAGAATAAGAACCGGGTTCATAAAACTCCCCTATAAAGAAATTTGTCCCCGAATTTCCCTTCCAAGGGTGGTGAAGATAAATCTCAGAACAACTCTAGCAACTAGGCACCTATGTCGGTCTCCTGCTCCCAGGTTTCATCTTGCACTCGACCATGCTACCACAGAACCCATACAAGAGGAACTGACTGGTCTAAGAGAACCATCGTGCTCCTATCAAAAATACGAATCAGATGCTACTCAAAGGACACATCATCCTAAATCTCATCCTCCTTGAGCTGCAAAATGTGAGAAGGTTCTAAGTGATAATGGTGCTACTGAGATACATGGAAGACTTCATGCATGTCCCGGTACCTCTATTGTAACTAATACTGATAGACAACCAGACCGACTCTCTCTAAAATCTCAAACGGCACTACATACCTCGGTGAATGTTTACCCCGTCTCTTGATCCGCCTATGTCCCAACCTCGGTGAAACATGAATGAAAACATGATCCCCGACCACAAACTCCAAGAGTCGTCTACGGCGATTGACATAAGATTTCCGACGAGACTGCACAGTATCCATCCTCTTCTATATCAACTCTACCTACTCTGAAGTCTCCAGCATGAGATCTGGTCCCAGTAAAGCTGCCTCACCTACCTCCATACAGCACAAAGGTTGTCGACATGGTCTACCATATAAATACTCATATGGTTCCATCCCAATAGTTGCCTAAAAACTATTATTATAGGAAAAATAAACCAGGGGTATATTCTTCTCCCATGATCCCCCAAAGTATAGGACGCATGCGCTTAGCATGTCCTCAAGCACCTATATCGTACACTCTGACTGGCCATCTATCTGAGGGTGGTAAGTTGTGCTCAGAAGCACCTGTGCACCCAGTGCCCTCTGAAAACTCTACTAGAAACAAGATGTAAAATGGGCATCCCTATCTGAAACGATAGAATGATGGACACCATGAAGGAGTATGAACGCTCAGATATACAGCTTTCTGAGCTCATCAACACCAAAGGTCTCCTTGATTTCCAATAATTGAGCTACCTTTGTAATTTTTTCCACAATTACCAACGCGGCCTCATTGCCTCGAGGTGACCTCAGTAGCCTAGTCATGAAATCCATCACAACATCATCACATTTACATTCCGGAATGGGTAACTATTGTAACAATCCATCTGGCTTCTGATGCTCCACCTTTACCTGCTGACAGGTGGAACATATTGTAATAAAACCATCTACTTTTTTCTTAATACTCAACCACTTGTACTGACGTCTAAAGTCCCGACACAACTTGGTAACTTTGGGATGCACTGCCTAAACTAAATCATGGAACTCCCACATCCGCTCCCCACATATATCCGTCGGAACCCATACTCGTCCATCGAAACATAGTACCTCATCATCAGATATTTTCTATCCAGGAGGAGGGTCCTCACTTTCCACTGACTCCCGTAGAACTAGGCATTCTGAATCCGATAGATGTCTTATCCTCACTCTATCCAAGAGGGTGGATGTCACAGCTAAGGAAGAAAGATAGGTTTGTCCCTGACTATCGTGCACCTCCAAATGCATCTCAGAGAACAAATTCATAATCTTCCACTCACCACAGGCCTCATGAACTGCATGTGTCTGAATCTTCCATCTCAGTGCATCAGCAACTGCGTTACCCTAACCAGGTGTATAGTCAAGTTCAAAATTGAAGGACTGAAAGTACTCAACCCCCCTTCACTATCTCTAGTTCAATCCACACTAGTTAAAGATATATTTAAGACTTTTGTGGTCCATAAAAACCACAAAATTCTCTTCCACGAGATAATGTCTCCAATAGTGTAACACATAAACAATTGCATAAAACTCGAGGGCATGCGTCAGGTAATTCCTCTCATGTGGCCTCAACTGCCAAGACACGCATGCCAAAACTAGATTTCCTTGAATCAACATCGCTCCCAACCCAATACCTGATGCATCATAGTAGATTGTATAGATATCTGCTTGCTCAATATTTATCAGGATTGGTGTTGAGGTCAACCTCCCCTTTATCTCCAAAAAGTTGCCTCGCAAGCATCTGACACAATGAACATTACACCCTTCTTAGTCAAGCCCATCAATGACACTTCTACGAAATAGAAGTCTTGTATAAATTGCATGTAGTAACCAGCCGGTGCCAAGAAACTCTGTATCTCAAACACGTTCTTAGTATGAACCTAGGAAAGTACTGCTCTAAATTTCTCTGGGTCCACCGCAACTTATGTCTTTGATATAATATAACCCAGGATGTGTATCTGGTCCATCCAAAAATGGAACTTTGAGAGCTTAGAATATAGCCTATTATCACTTAGTGTTCTCAATACGATCTCAAGACGGGTAGCATGGTCGTGTTGAGTGTGAGAGTACACCAAGATATCTTTCAAGAAGACTACCATAAAAGTGTCTAGATTAAGGTGGAACATACGATTCATCATAGCCATGAAAACTGTTTGCGCATTCGTGAGTCCGAACGGCAAGACCCAGTACTCGTATAGACCATATCTTCTATGAAAAGCAGTGAGAGGTATGTCTGACGGTCTAACGTGTAATTGATGATACCCATATATCAATTAAATATTTGAGAACATGCGTGATCCCCTAAGTTGATCAAAAATATCATCAATCCTCAACAAGGGATATCACTTCTTAACCATCAGCTGGTTCAGCTTCTGATAATCCACATAGAGTCTGAGGGTACCATCCACCTTCTTATCAAAAAGGAACGGAAAACCCCAAGGATAAGTGATGGGTCGAATGAAACCCTTTGACTGTAACTCCTTTAACTATCTCTTGAGCTCCTGTAACTCAGGTGTTTCCATCCTTTATGAAGGAATGGATACTGATACCTCTCCTGGCACAATCTCGATAGAGAAATCCACCTCTTGCTCCGGAGGTAGACCGGAAAATTTGTCTTGGAAGACATCCCTGAAATGATCAACTACTAGAGAGAAGTCCTTCTGACACATCCCCTGATCATCTGGATATAAACTTGCAATATGGGCTATCACTCCACCTCGCCCATGATGCTTGGGTCCATCTCGGCTCACCTGAACATCACATTCTCTCTTGTATAGAAACTCTCCACCCTATGGTGACGTAAAACACACCCTCTGACAATAGTAATCCTCAAAGGCTCGAAAAGGTACCAACCAGTCCAAACAGAGAATGAAATCATAGCTCATCATCTCTAATACATAGAGGTCCCATTGAAAGTGACACCCACCAACCTTAAGGGGGAACTCCCTGCACTAATGCACACCAGCCATTCCAGTTCCCAAGGGAGTGTCAAGCATCATAACTTCAGAAGAAGAAGAAACACAGATCCCAAGGCTCTCCAAAATGGGAAAAATATAAAGCTACATGTAGCACCCGAATCGAAAAGTACTGAACACAAACCAAAAGCTACTAGAATAGTACCTCTGATAGTAGAAGCTTCGGGATCCTGCTCATGTTGGGTCTTTATCACTATATATGCATGCCCAGTGCCGCGGCCCTGCGACACAGCCTGGCTGCCCTGAGGTGTCCCGTCCTGCTACCTCGAAGATCATGGTGTCTGGATACCATAGACACAAAAACCATCTCTACATGCACGCACTAATGTATTCCAGTTTCCCAACTGGTAAGAAGCTTTTAGTCTAGCTCCCGCACTCGGAGTCTGCACAGAACCCCTCTCACTAGCCACTAGTGGAAACGCCGAGCAAAAGCACTACAGATGTCCCATCCTGCCACAATCTCAGCATTCCAGGGGGTCGCATGGACAATGTGGTCTCTTGTGCCCCTCCGTACCACATTGGTAGCACATGACCTTGCCACCTGAAGAATTCTTCTGGATGCTACTTCCACCATGAGTTAAATCCATCTTTCTCTTCCTCTTACCGGTAGAAATAGTTACAGAAGCTGGTGTCGAACCGCCTTGACCCACTACAATAGCTTCCTATAGGTTCCGCTCGGTAATCAGTGTCTGGTTCACAATAGCATGTAAAGTATGCAACCTGATAACATTCAACAGTGCTCGGATGTCATATCGAAGACCATCCTCAAATTATCTGGCCCTCAACATATCATCACCCACAAGAATATGTGAAAAACGTTGAAGCTTGGTGAAGCATGCAGAATAATCAATCACTGATATGGCGCTCTGCTGCAGATTCATGAACTCTCGAGCTCTATCTACCCTCAGCATCTCCAGGAATAAGAATTCATATAAGGATGTATGAAAATCATCTAACGCAATGTCTCTGTGATGCTCAGAATGGGCGGTAACATCCCACCACCGCTTGGCAGAATCTTGCAGCATGTTTGTAGCGAGCTTGACCTTGCGCCCTGGATACGTCTCCAAATTCTAGAAAATAGTCTGCATAGACCCCATCCAAGACTCGACATCTTGTGGTCCACTATCCCCTAAAAATATGGGCGGATGTTTCTGCTGGAATATACGAGTCAGCTCTGCCATAGATGTGGCAGACGATGGTGCTCCCTGAAAGGTATGCATGAACTGCATAAAGCCTTAATGGAACTGTGCATCCGCGCCTCTGTCTGATATAATGGATGGCACTGCATCTGGATCTACTTGAGGGTCAAATGGTAGCCTATGGCGTACCATTTCTAGAGTATAATTCCTTCCACTCTCTTGGTGAACAAACGGTGGTCGTCTCGGCAACATGACCCAATAAGGTCAAAAACACCCCCTAAATTTAATTTTATCAAAGACTGAAATCTAGGGGACCAAAAAGGGTATAGGAGGAAGAAGGAATTCACAATTTTCAAGACAAGACTACATGGCGTATATATTAACTACACCTTGTGTACCTAACTTTTCTTCCCCTACCTGGGTCCATCTACACAGCTTAGCCACACTACTCTCTTCTAAACAAGACCACATGGCGTGTATAACATCTACACAGTGTGTATTGTTTAATTTCCAACTTCTCGTGTCGTTTGTGACATGGTCGACAACTCGGATGACACTACACTGCTTGTTACAACCGCACAAGGCGTTTACAACACCCAGTTTTCCCCAGCCACATGGCGAAGTCCACACGGTCTCCTAGCAGTAAAGACTATATTGTGTGTCTCACATGAACACGACATGTACCAGGTAGGGTAACACCTACCCATGTTATTAGGGACACGACTGGGTACCTGGGTCAGACTACACGTCGTGTCCAAGGTGGACATGGCGTGTATGTCTTAAGGATTCGTTGTTCATGTTGATAGTTACACGGATGGACACTGGGTCTAAACTACATGACTTGTACAAATGGTACACGGAATGTTTCCACCAAGTCATTCCCTACCCCATGTACCCGGCCACTTGGACTATGACATGGTAAGAGACTACACTGTGTGTACTAAGGGTACATGGCGTGTAATTAAAATAAAATTCATTTCTTCCCAAACAGAAGAACACACGACGTGTGTCTATAGATGTATACTGGGTTTTTCTAGACAGTAAGACTCAAAAACTACCCTAGAACCCATAAGAACACTGAAACAACACCTAAGTTTCAAATTACGATCCGTGAGGGCCCATACTCCCCACGAATCAATTCTTGGAATCTTATACATGTTATAACCAGGAAAACACATTAATGATCCACCAAATTCCGGTTATTGAGGGCCCATACTCCCCAAAAAACAAAATTTGGCGTTCATTATATCAATAACCTCACACAACAATACCTTATCAAATAGTAGCTATTTATCAAAGTAGATATCACAACAACATGCTTTTTCTAGCACAACAACTATCACAACAGCATGTAATTTCTAATGTACCTACATGGAATGTGATTTCTGGCATGTGTGTAAATGACGCAGGAGACGACATACCCTCATCTCATCAGGTTGTAACTAAATAGAACCCATGTATAACATATTAACAGCACAATCACAAGTGCATCACCCAACGGTGAAAATTCAATCAATGGAAAAATTTCAAAACCAGTAATAATTGCAATAACTAAGGTAGACTGGATTCTCCCTACACACAGTTTAGCTACTCCCGGGCACATCATATTAACAACTAAAATTTTCATCCTATCCCTGACTAAGGCCCCAAACAGTATGTCAACGAAAAGAACCCCTCTGATACCATTTTTTAAGGTCTCGGATTCAGGTGACACTCAAAAGGATCCCCAAACCCGGTTGGTAACATGACCTCAAGGGCATTTCCCCAAACTCCATAGGCTGTTGACTAGTAGTGACAGCCCAGTTTTGATTGTAGGGAAACTATGCCCAAATTTGTCAAAGTGTAGCGCAGCGGAAATGAATTATATAACATACCACAGCGGAAGTAATAAACAATATATAACTGAAATGGAAAACTGATATAAAAGATAACTAGCAGTCATATATATGAGATGCAGCCTGTCACTATTCTATGAATACATCTAGAACATGATATAATGCAATACAATACAATACATGTCCAGTATAAAGTACAGCCAAATAAAACAAAATAATAGTACACAAAATACAGCAGCATCGCAAGCCTAGGCTCGGTCCCATGATCTTCTACTCCTCTGCCACAATCATGTACCTGTATGGGCACCCATGCCTCTATGTACACCTACAACAATATAGTCTTTTTGGGCCGAAGACATGACCCAAACTAGGTGTGAGAACTAAATCCCAGTAGGCTCCCACCAAAGGCCCGTCCCCAACTGTACATGAAAATATACAACAACTGTGTACAACGGTAAATGAAATAAATTAAGCAGTACTCAAAAGTAAATAATTACCATATATATTTCCATTTTAATATTAATTTAATCATTCAATTTAAAAAAATCACCATAGAGAATATTCTATGTAAATAGTCAGTGTCCTCATACATGTAAACCCTTATCCTTAGGTAAAGAGAATACAAATCCCTATGAATTTTCCCACAGGCATATCAAATAATTCCCACAGGCATATGAGGTGTTTCCCACAGGCACAGAATCTACTGCCCATAGGCACGAAAGGATTTTCCCTCAGGCTAAACAGAACACTGCCCACTGGCTAATAACAACACTACCCTCATGCTAAACAAGTAACCGAGACATGAAAAACATGTAATCAAGCAATTAATATACAATTCCTCTCAAAGCAATTTAAAACATGCTAAAATTTACTGTATACCCTCCGGTAAACTGGCCTAATAGATAAAAAGGGGAATACACCCCAGGGGTGGTCCTGGATCCATAGAGCGATCCCAAGAACCAGTTTAAACTTGTCATTAGATTATATATACAATTCTAGATATCTTTTAGAAATGGCCTCATACATACGACACCCCAAACATGGGTTCTTAGCACAACGATTCACAAAAAACGCACAACAGTTGGAATTTAAACACTAGACCACCTACCTCGATCGCCCCTGATTGGTATATGTGAACATTGCCTCCCGAAACAAATGAGAATGGCACAGATCTGAAGTGAAAATAATATCATTCAATCTCAAATAACTTCTCGTAGAGGAATAATTGGTAAGAACAATGCAAGGAGAAGGAAGAGCTTACACGTACGGTCCCAACGTGATTGGCGGAAGTGGAAATGGATTCCTGGTGCACGGTCAGGAGATCTCTGAAGCTTTAGTCATCCTCCAAAGATCCTCTGGTGTTCGAATCATCCACTGTGAATAGAGGAGGCTACATCCCGTTTTAAGAGAAAAAACAAACTACATGGCATGTACTCTCAAGTACACAGCATGTACGTTTCATTTTTTATACTATTCCGCTGGCGGACCCACACCAGCGTGACACTATTCATCTATCAACATGAGTTCACGATGTGTAATACCTGAGTACATAGCATGTATTGTTTCTCACCTGAAGACTGCCTTTACAACTATACTATTCACCTGCCGACTGACTACACAACATGTAAATACCCACAACACGGCGTGTAGTCATTTTGTACACCTTTCATTGCCAGCATGGCTACATGCCCTGTGTACTCATCCCACAAGGCCAAAGTACACAACATGTGGAATAGTACATGGCGTGTACCCACAAAATTTGGGATTTTCCTCCATTTTCCTTATTTTCTCAAAAACACATATGGAAAAAAGGAAAATAAGAAACTTATACCTCAAGAATAAGAAACATGTTCTTACAAAATATTCTATTTTCACTTAAAACATTCTTCTTCAGTTCATTTTTCTTTTCTACCTTATCGAAATAAGAATTTTTTGGTGCATTTTAAGACTCAATATTTTTAGAAACATATGAAATCTTTATGGTGTGCAGGTGGGTTCTACCCCACACTATAAATATGTGTAATATTACATACTGGACTTGAAAACACCTACATTTATAGTTTTAAATATATGAACTCCCTCACATGGCCAAGCTCCATCGCCACTCTTCGTCCACCACATCTCATTGTCAACATGTCTAACTCAAACTCACTTTAGGGGTGTCCATTAATGTCCCCATCTTTTCAAAAAATCATCTTGGGAAAAGTCCACACATTTTGTCAAAAAATACAACACGGCCCAAGGGGTGACAAACTTCATCACTATCCCCTCATATCATTCATGTTTCCTATCGATAGTGGAACAAACTACTCCATTATGTAATACTCAACAAATATAGAATAATATTACTCCAACGATTCTTTTGTGTATGTATTGAATGAAATTGGATTTCATTTGAACAAGAATCCTTTATTAATGATCATGTTATTCAGTACTGGGATTTACATATCAATCTGAATATTCTAGTAAAATAAATTTTTCTAATAGATTTAAGCATCATGATCCCTAAGAAATACTTTTTTGAAATCTATTTTTAAAAATTAATTTTTTTAATTTTATAGAGACAGATGATCTAATGTTCTAATAAGTAGATCTTTTCATGTATTTTTCAATGTTATAATATTTCAGATGAATTATTCTCCTTATCATTGGGTTAAATTTGTTTCAAAGTAAGTCTCATGAATCTTGACCCATTTGAGGAAAAAATATTCTTCCTCTCGTGACCCCCTTGAGATGAAAAAATAATTCAAAATGACGAAAATGGATTACAACATTGATGACCACACTCAAATTTTCATTGACACAATAGTCCCATCAACATGAAATTCCTCATAGGTCCTAAAGACTCCTAAAAACTCAAATCTTCTTTTAATCTCATTTTATACCAATCAGTAAATCTGATTATTGTTTTAATGGTTACTCTACTAATCAGTAGCACAAAACATCCAATAAACCTCCATCCACAACAACTTTTTATCCCTTCTTATTACGAATCACACAATATTATTTTGTATAGTATTAGAATCTTTTGTCTTATTGGTATAACTAAAAAAAATTCATTACTTGATCTGATCTAAAATCATTCAATAAATTATATGTCTCTTTATCTCGCAACTATGAACTAATACTAAAGGGATTTATATTTACAAACATTCTACTTCACTATGAATCATCAAGTGAGCATGATAACTTCATTACATTGAGAATTTTAAGATTGGATTCATCATCATCTGATATTTATTTGATACTATTTAAACCTTCCATCCTTCGAAAAACATCATTATTTCTAACCAAGCCTCAATAAGATTGGTTGAACATGATCTAACACATTCTTTCATAGGGATTGAATCAAAATTGTATGAGATATGTTCTGATATTTGAGAATTAATAATTAGAAAAGAATCATAATATTTTCATTAGATCCATTCAGATTCTAATACTCATTATTATTTTCATTTGACTCGAGACATGGGATAAGTCTATTAAACTTTTTCTCCCATAAAACATATTTCAAATACAATGGCCTTTCAAAAGATTTTTCAACATGATTTCTTGAATAAAATTTTGTGCCTGATCAACAGCAGTTACATGCTGAGTATATTCATTTTCACTGAGAGAAAATAAAAATCATTCCAATAAATATATATTTCTGCATCTACAAAAAACCTCAAGCCAACATGTCCCCTATACATATGAAATCATAGAACTCAAAATCCAGGTGAATTACATGAGGTTAAATACTATAACCAAAAAAAAGAAAAAAACAACAAAAATCAAATTCAATATTATATCAAAAAAAATTCATGAAGGGTATCTGGGATTGACTTAAATGATTTTTAAATGAAACTCACATACATTACAATGTCAATAATTTACCAACATTTCAATACTAGAAAACTAGACAAATGCTAAACACATTTTTTATAATCTAGAACTGAATCAATGTTACAATGAAGAAAGAAATCATAAACACAATAATTCCACTCCATACACTAGGTAATTCCAAATAGTTTTGGGTATATAATGAAATTAAATGTGGAAAAAATAACATTTATTGTAGTAAAAAATCACCAAAAATATTCCAATATACAATCAAATTACACATATTAATAAATATACCATATATAATGAATCAATGTAGAAACAATATACATGAATGATCATTCTGGAATATAGGATAAAAATCTCCCACAATGAAATTCATATATAAAAATAATTTCAAAAATTTAATAGGACTCAATGTAACTAATAATAAGAAAAAAACCTCTATATCTTATGCATAGTGGTAAAAAATTTCTAGATTATAAAACACTTTCTTTAGACCATCATTAACCTAAAATAATTATGGTAATATTGGGTACCACTATGTTATGGCCTTTGGATCAGGGTCTAAATATGTATTATTAGTGAACTAGTAGTATTTTTCTGTAAATTAGTAGAAAGAATTATGATCCTATTAATGTGATAATCATAGAAGGTTATGAAACTGAAATTGATAAAATACGTAATCATAACACATGATCATCAATAAAATGTTAGAATCATTACCCATTGGTCTTGAATTCAAGCACTAACAAATCATAGAAAACCCCTAAAAATATCTTCTCCATCTTAGTCGTGGTAACGGTATTCATAAAGAGGATGAATCATGGGACATGTATGAGGCCAATGAATCTCATTAAACTATTGTAGGGAAAATTATCCCTGTTATTATACAAATCTATCACAGAAGATCCACATCTTGGACCAAGAAAGGAGTCATTAAAATTTTTCGAATTCATAGGCATGTCTCAAGGATTCATAACCCATTAAATTAATGGATCAATAAATAATAACTTATATTAAATAAAATATATTGGATAAGACTCAAACATACAATCACATCACTCAGCCATCACAAGGAAGTGGTCTATATTGAGCCACTTGGGTACCACATTCTACCTCCATCACTGGTTGGGAATCAAGTCTGTCATACCCTGTCTATGAATTTTTCTAGTGCATTACGACATCGTCCCCCAATAATTTTTTCATGAGTATATATCATGTACATTATAAACTAACTTGATCTCAGGTTCATCATTATCATCAATATCATTACAATAAATGAATTCTATGCCTATATGGTATGATAGTACACATGTCCTAAATACCCAAGAATTTCCTTCAAATGAAACAAAATAATACATAAAATGGTTTTGAATACAAAGGAATATAATATATCATCATCATGATAATTTTTAATAGTAAATCTATTACATGTTATCATTATAAAACATTGTATTAGAAGTTATGGATACATACTCATGGAATCAAGAATCAAATGTTTGACTGAGGGGAAACAACTGCGTGTAAATGTGATGAAAAAAAATAAAACACGGTCTAATGGTTACACACAAAAGGGGTAAATATAATATAAAGAACTCATTTGTGTTCATTAATGACCATCTATTGCTCATATCAATCTAGTACAAATGTTTCTATCAGTACATGTGGCGATTTAGATTGTTAAATTATGAATACTTCAAGTTTAAAATTAATACCTTAGGATCATTAACTACTATTGTAATAATTTTTATTCATAATAATTTTTGAATTATATTTCATTAACTAATTGTGTAAAACTTAATATCACATTCAATAAAAAATTATAAATATCATGTTATAGATTACATATTACCACCTACCATTACACAGAGCCAACCCCCTTCAATGTATTAACTATCTATTTTGTTAGAGTTTTCCATGTCCATTAACCATTCCATGATCTTCATAAGGTTCTAATTATTCCCGAGATTTTAAAATTAAATATTTATAACTAGAATATAATTACATAAATGTTTTCAATCATAATTATAACCATGGGTCATTGTCATACATTCGGAAAGGCTTTCCAAATACATTCACCTTGTGGGAACCATAACCAACTACACATGGATGGTCTACATCATTCCTGTAACATCATTCATGTAACTTTTATACCACCAAAAAAATATGTTAATTTAATATTAATATATTAGATAATTTATAAAAATACTACTCAGTTCCAAATTGAAACCATATAATAATCTAATGGTGTTCAACTACACCCTGCACACTCCCAATTCCACATTAAGAAAAATCCTGAAATCATATCATTTATATGGTATCCAATTCAACTCACTTATACTAAAAACCAATGAAGTAACCAATAATATATATCATTGTTTATATTTACAGCAATGAAATACATTCATCATCATGGGACATCCTCGAGATATTATAATCCAATGCTCTGTCATGATTTCTCGAATATACAAAGATCTGGTGGAATTGTTTTCAATATATTTAACCATTAACTATAAAATGGTCAATCTATAATAAATACTATTATTTTGAAAAGTTTTCAATGAAAATTTACTTTATTATTATCGTAATGTGTATGTCTTACCTAGTGGAATAATCCACAAACACTGGTCGACTGATATTTCACTACACGAGGATGAAAACATCCATGAATAATAATGAATATATAATTTCACCAGGATTTTTGATAGGATATAAAAAATGCCAATCCCACATAGAAGGTATGAATTGAGGGAGAATATAAAGATGGTATATCAAATAATAATTATAATATTTTAATAAAGGAAGGGAAATATTGTAGGGGTTATGTGGCCAAAATTATGGCCAATTGAATACTACCCAGCACAACACACATTCGGACTAGTGCGGGCTCACAATCTAGATAGAAAGAAATGTGGGGAATTATGGTTAATACCCATATCATTGGCCATCTGGTGTATTCTCATTTTGTAGATAGTGAGTCCTTATACATCAATGGGATTCAATCCACACCACTGGCTAGCTAGTAGCTATTATAGTTTCATCCACTACCTCAACCTTTCATAACTAATTTATTGAACTCTGAGCTACTAAAAAAAGTTAATTTCTAGTATATATAAACATGTTATGGTTGTTCAAATTTTAATCATATTATTTCAACACCTAGTTCACTGAACAAAATTTTTACTAGATGTAATGTTCAAATTCACCCCAAAAAAACAAAATTCAGAACAACAATTGTTGTTATAGAATTCATATCGGTAAAATCATATATTCATATACAAATAAAAAACATTCACATATACACATATATCTAATATATTTGTTTTATATACATAAATATATATACACATGCATATTCATATATACACATACAATATAAACATATATATATATTATGTTATCGTACATAAATAACATAAAAATAGACCTAGACATATATACATGGACATATATATATTTATATATACACAAAAACAAATATATATATATATATATATATTTAAAAATATATAGACAAAAAATCTTATAAATACACATACACATACTTACATATGTGTAAATATGGACATAAATAATAAAAAATAAAAATATACATGTACATAAAAACATGATCACAATAAATACATATAATTGTATAAACATATGTGGTTGTATAGTCATATAAAACTCTATTGGAATATTTATAATAGCCTTATGTATTTTTTAGTGATACTGAATGTTTACTAATTCACATACACTAATTCAAGGGATCATTATCTATCACTTTTTATATATTGGTATCTAATGATGAATGCGACTCTTATATTTTGGTCAATAATTTCCCAGAAAATTATTATTGACCAAAGAATATCATTTACCATTTAAGAACCCACAATGAAATTCACTATTAGATCTTGATTAATTTTATATAACACAATGATATTTTTTGATATATTTCTATTTAAATTAATTTAACCTCTCTGATATATTGTGATACACACAACCCTTTATCAAAATGAATCGTAATATAATATAAAAATGTTAAAAAGTATTTTATTTAGTGGTAATGAATATAACTAAAAATATTATGTAATAAACATTTTCAAAAATATATAACATAATGTTTTTTGTTATAAAATTATTTGAACATAAATAAATATCATTTAATATAAAATATGTGTTTCTCCGAAAAAAATTATGCATTAAATGTGTTCTTATATTTCTAGATTTATTTCACTATAATATGTGTAATGATTTTAATTAATTTATCTATTATATAATCAATAAAATTATTTATAATTTATCAAATAATTTTCTAGGAAAGGGATTCCATTAAAACATATTTTATGCATAATAGCTATGTTCTTCAAAAAATTGAGATCATCAAATTTTCCCTACAAATTTTGAAATTGTTTTTTAAAAAAATATATAATATATTTTCTCAAATAAATTAATATTTACAATCATCATATAAATATTTTCCTAGTGGTAAATTTTTTTATATTTCTAAAAAGATTATGTTTTCATTAAATAATGAGAAATAGTGAGTTATATTAAATGTTGTCTTTCAGTTTAATGAATATAAAAGATATATTTTATTGTAAAATTGTCTTAAATGTAAATTTATTTAAATTATCTTATTATTAATTCATTTTATATCATTATAATATAACTTACCTAATATTACTATATAAAATTTATTTAAACTTTTTATGATTTTTCATTTGAAATCTAATTTTTCAACATGGAAGCCAGTGTTGATTAAAATTATATTCCAAATGTTATCGGAATTTAATTTCATAAAATGATCTAAATATTTTTAATAAAAACATTTATTATTATATAAAATTGTAAAATTAGTTTTTCCCCAATATTAATATGAATAATAAATAAAAATCCATTACCAAGGATAAGGTTCAAACAGGATTATTGTGGGTTAAAATAATGGGATAAGGTTTAAAATTACCTAAAAAAGAATAATTTCTAATTTATGGATATAATTATACTTTATATCATATTAATTTCATGAATTTTACATTTTTAACTTTTTTCCAAGAAATTATCATGGAATTATTATATTCTATTGAAAAATTATATGTGCTCTACTCAACATAGTTATAAATGGCCCCCACATCATCTCTATTATTTGAAATGTAAGTTGTATTTTATATCATCTTATAATTAACAAAATACCATATATAAATAAATTCACATGAATTAGAGTTCATTTATTAATTAAAATTGCTTCTATTAAGGAATTAAGAATAATCTAAAAGAGGTTTTCTAAATAAGATTTATTATTATTAATAGGTCATTTGTGTTTTATTTCTTCTTCCTCCTATATAAAATATTACAAACCCATTATGATATAAAAATAAAATTATATACCCCAATAATTATGTAATTATATTAATTTACTGACATATATCCATCAAATCATCCTTCAAATGAGAAGTGAACAAATCATTCATGTGATTGGAAGACTTTAGCCTCACAAAAATATGTAATTATTTTTCTATCTTTGCTTATCATGGATGTTTATGAGGATGGATTAGTTGTATATATATTAAATTGAATAAATATTTACAATCAAGGAAAACTAATATATCTGGTATTTTTTACAATTGTATTCATTGAAATAGATTTCATTTATTTTTCACTTCTACATCACATGGATAAAATATTTATACGTATATAAAAAATTATCATCTGAATTGGTGATTTTCATTATATAATGGTAAAATACCACATATCATCATTCCATCATTAACGTTGATATTTATAAAGGTTTATCATGAGAATATACCACATATGAGGTCCATAGTTGTAATGTGAATCATTCTTAGTATCAATATTTTCTAATTTATTTTAAAAAAATAAACATTGAAAAGGTATATTAATTCATTCAAAATTATTATTGAATATATAACATAATAGTTTCCTCATGTATCATTTTCAACCTTCTGAAGTCATTTGAGATTATTGATATTAACATCATCAGTATGTCCTATGTAAAAAAAATAAACACACTATGTAATTGAATTTGACACTATAGTAAATAAAATTAATGGAATAATAAACATGTAAAATATAATTAAAAAATGAATTATTATGATAATATTATTATTATGTATTATAAATAACAAAAGTGATGAGTTTTACTCAATGTAAGTGATCTCCCTTCCATAAATATTTTCTATCAAAAATATTCCATATTTATAAATTGTGCCTTTTATGAGGTGTATAAAATGAAAATAAATATATTTTATTAGTATAGTTATGAAAATTTCATTGATTTCAATACCCTTTTATGGTTCTATATTTCATGATTTTATATGAAAATGATAGAAAAGTGGTAACGGTATTATATCAAAATGTTATTATTCATCAGGATTGTATATGATTGTGTCTTCCATTATAAAATTGTTTAGTTTATCCCTAATGAAGTCCATACTATTACTAATAATATAATTATCTAAGGATATTAAATTTATTTACATTATTTTTTATCATTATATATACTCAAGACCCAAAAATAATATATTTCATCTTAAAAAGAAATTATATCTCTCTTCAATAGATAAACCATTATCATAAATTTCTATGATTTTTGAAATAACATTATATATATATTTTGAATTCAAATAATTATTTTTTAATATAATTTTTAGTAATTGTTAAATTTTAAAAAAACATTAATTTTTTTTAACATTTACCAAATGAGGAATATCATGATTTTTAATGAAAATATCAGTGGAATTATTATTTATACATGTAAGACATGAAAATAAATTACAGGATCATAACCAATAAATTATTTGAATAATCTAATATATTGTTCGAATTTTATATTCAAATAATATTTATTCTTTAATATATGGTAAATAATTAGATTTTAAATAAGTGATTTAAATGTTTGAATTGTATCTTCATCATAAAATATTCCATGAGATGTTTTAAAATCATTATGCATATATGATGAAATACTTTCACATTGATTAACATTTATTGGTGACATGATCAAATGATACAATAAATTTTAATTAAATATAAAGTTGATGATTATGATTAGAATAATTTTATGAATCTTGTTTCTTTTCTGATGGTTATTCCAAGATGGAATCATCATGTAACGTATTCTTTTTCACAGTATATGATATGTTGAATTATTTATGATCATATTTCAAACATCTTTATGAAATTAATTATTTTATATGATGGTACAAATATATATATATCTCTATAAATAAATTTTTAAACGTTTTATCTAAATATGTTAAATTTTGTTGAATTTGGAGTTATCCTCGTTCAATAAGAGCAACAATCCATTTTGATAGTTTAAGGAGTGAAACATGACAACATCAATGTTTTGGGAAGTGAATGAAATCTTCTATCATAGTCATATAAATGATCATTTAATACAATGGAAAGTATTTTATATAATTATATGTGTACCAATAATCTATATCTTATGCTAATATTATGTTCTCATTTTCTATGATCATTTATATGTTTATGAGTTATTTCTTTTGAAAAATAATAATTTATGGCATTACTCATGAGTATGATAATTGATTTCTAGCTTAGGGTTTCCAGATTATAAACTCATTACATTAAACCCTTATACTCATATTTTTCTTATGAGATTATTGATATATCCATTTTTCCATAACTAAGAATATAATAACCCCCTTTCTTCTGTTTCCATTCTTATAGATATGAATAACGATATTATTTTTAATATTTGTAATATGGATTATATAAATGATTATTTTTTTTGTGAGATGTTTAAGTTAACATAAGAAGTAGTTTCTTTTGAATCCATTTTTTCAAAGTCACTTGAACTATATTATTATAGTGTGTATTGATATATTATGTATTGAATATTCATATATTATGATTTTATATCATAATATGAAATGCATGGGTTTTTATTTCTAGTATCGTAAAACCCTTTAGTTACATTTATAAACTAAGATTATAAAACACTAGATAGAAATATTAGGATAATACTATTTATAGTATGAAATCATATCTAATGGTACATAATTTTGGTTTTTCATCCCTTTGTAAAAAATTAATTTACAAATATTACATGTTGATATAGTTTTAGAACCAGTTCATTGTGGGGAAAAACCCTGAATATTGCTGGTCTAGTATATCTCATCCTATGTTCTGGTTCATGGTGAGTGTTCTCATACTACTCAAATATTTTGAAACTTGCATGTCATATGCATAGGTTATTTCTCTTTTTTTATGAAACATAATAAATCATATGAAAATATAACAATCATTAATGACCTAGGTTAAACCTAAGGTTTCTATATTTTTAAAGGAAGGTTCCATTATTTATATATCCAATGAAATATCTTTATTTATTTAAAATTTTTACAAATAATGCATGATTTTAATTCTAAGAATTTTTGTTTTAATATGTCATTATAGATTAAGAAATTATATTCGAGATGGAAACAAAATACACAAATAATAATAACATTGGAATGCATTGTATTTAACTATATAAAGAATACATATATTTTCAAAAATGATATGTCACATTTTATGGTCAACAAAAAATATGATCATTTATTAGTGTGATGATAAGTATAATCCTTAAAAGGAAATGAAAGAAATTTTTGAGAATTGATTCATATTAAAATGGGGTGTTTATCTCAAGTGGTTGGGGAGAAATTCAACACCGATGATATCCCTTTTATGCGGGAGTTTATCAATGTTCTAAGGTTGGTGATTCCGAGTATTTCATTAAATAATGATGTTGTTTTAATTTTTTAACTCATACCTTGGGATCTAACCTTTTAAAAACTCCAAATAAAATAACCATAATTGATATGTAGTAATTTAAGAAGAAAATCTAGTAATATCGTGGGAAGGAACTCCTTTGTCCATGTCTGAAACTGTGGGGTGATGTAGTTCTTGTTTTAAGGGTAATTTTTGATCAATGTGTCTATGTAGTGATTATAAATAATATAAAAAATCACTATAAAGAATAAGTACCCTAAACCTCTTATTGATGACTTATTCCATCACCTACATGATGCTCAATAGCTTTCCCTGATAGGCCTTATAACTATATATCATTAATTGGGGGTTTAAATTGAGGATATACCAAAGACAAAATTTCATACAAGGTATGGGATCTAATAATATATCGTAATGTCATTTGGACTTAGTATTTCCCCCATAATCTTCATATATATAATGAATAGTGGGTTTTTGAGATTAAACTGATCAGTTTTCGGTATCCTTCTTATATGATGTTATTATATAATACAGGAGGAATAAAGAGAATAATGATAACTTGAGGATTTTAATACAATCCCTATGGATGGATAATGTGTTATAAATAATTTTCAATTTTTAATTTTAGTTGTAGATTATATTATTTTTAGTACATATATTCTCATATGATGGTATATTAGTGTATTCATAAACTAAAAATTCTACTGAAAATATTCCCATACAAACCAAGATTACTAATATTTTTTACTTGGTTTGGATTTATATTATCAATAAATTATTCAGAATTTATCATGACATTCTATTCCACATTCCAAGATAACTCTTAATGGAGTACTTTTCCATTGAATAGGTGAATGTGAAGAAACATTATAGGAATTAATGAAAATGACATTAATTTCACTTGTTCTAACATTTTCCATATATTGGATAATATATTCTAACCTACAGTTATGCATTATTGAAAGGATAAGAATGTGTTATCATGTTGAATAATATGGTGCCATCTTTTCCCAAACAACAATTGAATGATCATTTGAAAAATTGACCAACTCTCGATTTTGAAATAACTATGGTTATTATTTTATGGATGATATGAAAAAATTCACATTATAATGAATGGTGTCACATATATTATTGTATTAAAAGTTTAATTGATATATTCACAATATATGTTTTGAATATCCACTAGAATTTCGGTTAGATATTATTATGGTCTTTGACATATCAATAAATTAGCACCTAGAAAAAATGAAATAATATTGATGATACCTTTGTTATTAATACATTAAAATGTCTTGTCAATGATGAGGTTAACATTATATACAATATTTCCTAATTTAGAGACAATGTATCAAGATAAATTGATCGAATATGAGAAATATTATCTTTATTAGATGATTTCTCAACCAAATAACCATGTGATGATTATAGTGGAAAATAAGGATGATTAAATGATACATAAAATTGTGAGAAATGAACATAAGATTAATATTTATTTTTTTGGAATCGTATCAAATATAAATAGTTTTTGTCTTATATATTAAATATATTAAATAATGATCTTAGATAAGTGAAATAGCTTCTCATTATATATTCATCTGGGGATTTAAAATATGTACTGAGATTTGAAAGTGTATTTATATTGGGTTGAAATTTTGAGATATAATACAGAATATATATACATTGATTTTCATTATTTCATCAATTTAATGCCTAGGGATAGAAGTATATGTAATTATTACAATTATTAACATTACGGATGTTAAAATTGGAAAATATCATCATCTATTTTTCTTTAGAAACCACAAAACATCTAAAGGTCATTTTTTATTTTCACATTAGTCTATACCCTTCAAATTTAGGCATAATTCATTACTATTATGGAGGAGATAATTATTTCTTATATTTTCCAAAATAACATCAATGAAGGGTTAATGATATATAGTGGAACACATTTAATTTTATTTTATTTGGATTACAAGTTTAAATAGAATATTTAAAAATTTCACTAATAAGATCGTGATAATAATAAGAATTTCTATATGATTATCACTATCTTACATATTTGTATTCTTTAAGAAAAAATCATCCCATATTGGATATGCGGCGATCTTTTCCTTTATATTTCAAATTTCCCTGGGTTCGTTGCCTTTTATTTTTCATTTTTTATTACAATAATATTTTTCACTAGAGAATTATTACTGCTCCTAATAAATCCATAAGTGGAATGAAGGGTAAAACCCTAATGTGATGGGATAATAATTGTCAGTGAAAGTTATTGGTACCAATGATAGATGATGAAATTGATGAAAAACAAACATCTATTCAACCACACATCAAGGATGATCATGCATTATAGAAATGTAATATTGATAATAATTGTTTTGATATTATTACTACAGACAGAAAGATAGATTTTTAGTGAAGTTGTCAACTAATTTCTCTTAGATTCAGAGTAAAATGAATATTGGGCCTAAGGATCATTTACCCATATGATATTCATGATCAAGTAGATACAATATCATATCTTTTGGATATTTCATAGAACCTCTCTTACTTTCATTATTTATTCTATATTTCTCTCCTATGATATAGATACATAGTCGTTTAAAACTACCGAACTCGTAATTTATACCACTAGAGAATGATCATTGATATGAAGAAAAACATGTATAAATCATGTATCATAAAGATAATTTTATATGGAACATGATTGCTCATCTAGTAAATGTTCTCTATAGAAACCATAAATTCAAAGAAGCTTTTCGGAAAAAAACATTTGAGGAGGAAGATATATCCTTATTTATTCTTATCATAGTAAAAAATTTGATTTTGAAATTAATATAGAGTGTTATAATTTAAAATCTATATATTTCAGGATATATTTCATTCAAATAAATTTAATCTCATAAATGTAATATGATATATGAAACCTCAAGTCTTAATGAACTATAAAATATTATATCATTATATACATGATTTCAATTTTTTTATATGAATATGACTTACTAAATAATGAAATTAATATGGTTTAAACAAATATAAAATATATCAATTCGTAATCAGTGGATTAAAATTGAAATAAAAAATTTATATAAAAGTAAAATGAATGTTTAATGATAAAAATTGATATGAATGAAATGATTTATTATATTAATAAATTTATCAGAACACATTTGTTGAATCATTTTTTCAAAAAAAATTATCTATTATATCATTAGTAAATTTTTTTCTTATTCATGGAATAGTTTTTCTTGGAATCAGATAAGAATAAATCCAGATTTATTCCTATGACTATATTTTTCTTAAAAAACAGCTTCTTCAAACATAGAAAATTAATTCAAATATTAATTTTTCAATTTTGAAAATATTATTTTTATAAAATAATAATATTTTATTAAATGAACGTGTAATAATTTTGTTATAATGATTTCATAGTATTTTTTTGAAAGGTATAATATTAAAATGAATTGTAGAAATTCATATTTTTTTTTGAAAATTTTCTATTTCATTTTAAAAAAAATTAAATATTCCCATTTTAATTTAATATATTTTAGTATGTAACATAGATTTAAATATATTATTTTTCCTTAAATATAATTCCTTGAAATAAATATTATGTACAATTTTTTTATTCTTATGAAAATGTTTTTACTTAAAAACAACATTTTCATCACATTTGTGAGTTTAAATTTAAATTAATTTAAACTACATATATGAATATAGTTTCATAAAATGTATTAAATATATAGATTAATAATACTTAATTTTATATAATAATATGCCTTTAATTATTTTTTATGGAATTATAAAAAACGAAATAATATGTTACAATGGGTAATGATAAAATAAGATTACTAGAGGTTAATTTAAATATATAATTATTAAAATAAATTACAAACATATATAATATATATTACATGTCCATATCATATCCATATATAAATTTAATTTTTCTAATGGTCCATTTTGGAATCAATTTTTTCAAGAAAGAGATATAAATTTTTTGAAAATCATTGACAAATTATGAGAATTCCACTTGAAATTTTTTTAAAGGAACCCCAAGTTTCATTTATACAAACATAATTAGAATTTAAATTTCGAAAATAAATTGACAAATACCTTCCATATGTCCCCCTTATATCCTAGATTCATTGGATTGATTATAAGCCACACATATGAAAGATTGATTTATATTCATAATGAGTATCTCATAAGTATATGTATAATTCCAAAATGATAATTTTTTTTCATTTCATATTACCCATACCTCAAATCATATTCAAACATTATTACATAATAAAAAAATTTTACCATATACTAATATTTTATTATATCATTTTTGTGACAGGAAACTATCTACTCGTCCATAAAATAGGAAATGAAACCAATATTCATTAGTACAGTTGAATACATCTTCACGAACTAATATCACTCCTTTTCAATCATCACCTACCATAGATGTTCATGATAATGGTTTTAGTATATATATATAATAGTCCTGGACCATTTTTATTTATTTTAATGTATTAAACTGAATATTCTAATACCTTTCCATTTAGTAAACAATGATAACATCATTTGTCTATATCTGTGGAATACCACTTCCAATGAAAAAATATGTTACTTTTTAAATTCAACATCAAATTAGTGATATATATAAGTGTATTCAAATAAATTATATTATATTAATTACATTAATATCATTCATGAATGTTAAATAATCAGTCAACTTTTTTTGTCATATTAATTGAACAATTGATACTATTCTCATGCATATGTATAACCACAAGACTCCAAGATTATAATTAATATTATTTTTTCATAAAAATTTTTAACATATTTTATTAAAATTATCTTGAATGTATGAAAATTATATTTATTTCAGTATTATTTTTTTCAAGATGAATAAATAATGGCCTCATTAACAAAAATTAACCTACTAAAGTCAAATTTCTCTATTGATTTGAATATAATCTAAACATCTTTCATAACATTAATTGATTAAGTAAATGAACATAATATTTTATTACTTTAAAAAAAATTATAATATTAAACTTTTTTTAATAAAGAAAATAATTAAAAAAAATTTATTATTCATGAGGAAAAAGAACATTTTTTATGAAAAAAATAAGGGTTTAGATTTTCATGTCACATTATTTTCTCTAAGACTCATACCATATTGACATCTATTTTTATGTAGTTTTAATGTTTCCCAACAATTTATTTTTTGATTATTTTTTTGAAAATAATTTTGATGTATATATCTATATAATTTTATCTCATTCATAAGGTTATGATTTGAATGTTACAAACGGGTAAAAGGTTTTATTTTATATTATTCCTATTTTTCAAGAATATTTATTATTACGTTTATACTGAGGAATTATTATGAACTATATATCAAAAAACACATAATATTTCTTCTCATATGATTCAATCATAAAAATAAATATTCCCCATTTTTTTCATTGTTTAGAGTACACAAGAGACCTAAATTTCTTATTTAATGAAACTAGACATTATTTCTCACATAAGTATAAGATCTTATCTCATATATATCCATTTTCTAAATAGTTTTTCAAAATTTTATTTAGTACTCTACATCAAATATATAATTTATTTTATATATTTTTATTTATTTATTTAAAATATATTACATATATTCATCTTATAGTTTCCCATTATGGGAAATATTTACTTTTTACCAATAATGGGATTGAAATTTTATTTTTAACATATATAGAATAAAAAATAATATTTTCCCATAAAGACAACTCAATGACCAAAAGCTTTATTTAAAAAATAAATTTTTATTTTAAAAAAGTCATCCTTTAACATTTAGAAAAATTGTATATTATAAGTATTCCATTTCAATGTGGTATACTTGTTTCCCCCATGAAATGATCCAACTAATATTTTACATGTATTTTTTATTTAAGATGATATAAATTTAAATTTCTTAATATTTAATGGGGTTAAGGTAAAATAATATTATAATTACTCAATATTTATATATTTTATTATTATCGTTTATTTATGTTATTAAATCCTATTTCATTTCCATGGGTTACGATTGAAGAAATTTTTATGAAACATGTTTTTTTTCGTGGTTTATGAGTTGATGTCTGATTTATCATTATGTGAAACACATTTTTATGATTTCTATTATTTAAAATGTCGTATTTTAATTTTATATCCCTCAAATTAGTTTGGTAATGACTTAAAAATCCAGATATCTAGAGGTCTAGAAAGGGTTGTTAAACCAATTCAGCACATGACTATGTCCGTTGAGATATTCTTTTGGTTAAACATAGGCTACTATAATGGTTTTTGGGGTAAATTTATTCCATTATTATCATATTGGTAATGATCCATTATTACAAGGGAAATGATTTTATATGCTTATGTGTATTATCAAAGTCATTTAATTTTTAAAATGTAATGCTCTATATGATCGTGTTCATTAATTCCTTTGTTATTAATGTCTTATGAACATCCATGATTTATTCCAAGAATCTATATTATGATATTTGTTATATTGTTTAGGGTTTCAAAATTATATTTTCATGTTATCATAATATTATATTAATAAAATTATTATTTGATTGATGATATCACACTATATTTCACCCACTGATTATCTGAGTTAACCCTATCTTAGATTTCCTTTCATTATGTTATAATGAATTTTATTATGTATGATAGGTATAATAAGGGTTCCATATATGAATAAGATAGTGTGGGATATTATTGTTTGATTATGAAACATTTTGGTTATATATCAATTTTCCAAATGGCAGTATACCTATATGATTCGAGAGTGGATTCTTTAGTTATGTAATTAATAGTCATCTATTGAGATATGATATATATGTAAAAAATGTTTGGGTATATATATGTTTATATTATCAATGAGGTTGATATTAAAAACAATTATCATACATAAAAAGGTGACTCGGCCCACATGATTATGGTGTTCTTGAGTCTCCTCTCTCATCTAACTGATTCTGTTACTTTTCTATGAGGGGATTATCTAGGACTTCACCATAACAATCCATTGTAACCCATACCATTTTTCTATATTTCAATTGTAACATCATGATAATATTGATTGAAAAATTATTTAAATTCCCATTAATTTTTTTTAAATAAACATAAAAACATAAGAACATACCATATATATTCATACAATACCTACAAATATATATATATATATAACTATATAAATGAGTTCTCATATACAACCATTTTTATAATAACACATGTAAAAATTCATACAAATATATGTGTATATATTTTTTAAATTATTTAATTTGTATATAAATAAATCATACCAAATATGAATATAAGTTAAAATATATTTATTCCTTCATACATTTATATAATTTATTAACAAGCATATTAATTTACCTATTTTAATGTTTTTTTCTAAATTATAATTTATATATTATAAATAATTTTTCATACAAATTCATATTTGATTATTTTAAATTAAATATTATCATAAATGGATTATTTTTATTATAATAAAATTAAATGAGTCATATTTTATATTATTTTAAAATAATACAACTTATAGTTAAATAAATTATATTTTAATATATTTATATATATTATTATTTCATTAATCCCATTATTAGTTATTCTTTACTATTTCTAATAGGGAATATTTTATTAGTTCATTGTACATAACTTATAATGTGGTACCATTGTTAGCAGAAAATAATTGAAAAGGGTGAATTTATAAAGAATATTATTTAGCAATGAAGACGATCATAATTATCTATGACAGTAGATATAAGTGATAACCCCCCCAAACTATATAAAATTTTTTATCTATGGTAATGATTAATCCATAATGAATGCTAATCTAATGTATTATATGGTTACTGTATGGTTTTGATAACTAGGCATATGAACCATTCAATGCGTGTACCATTGGACCACAAGGTTTAAAAAATTTCTTTATGTTTTATCAAACTGTGTGGCCAAAACACTCAACATATTTGGATTCTATAATATTCTTGAATATATAGAAACACTTATGGTTTATTTAAACACCAAACCTAACTTTTTATCTCTCCATTTCACTATCCTTAGTTCTATTTTCCATCTCTCCCTACCCACCTTGGTAGTAACAACTTGGTTCATTCAATTCCACTCCAGGAACCATTAAACTATACTAAGATCTCATGGAAAGGTTTACCTTCCATTTCAAATATTTATTTATTTCATTGTCTAGTGGTATCATGTTATTATACACTATTTCATTAAATTCCTTATACATTTTCATCATTGTTCATTTCATCTAAAACTAATGACTAATATTAAATGTGTAAAAGATAAAAATTGAATGGTACATGGTCGAAAAATATTCACTAAATATTATCACTATTTTTTAAGAGTATGATGTAGAGTTATAATGACACATCATGATCTGGAAATTAACTTTTCAATAAAAATTTTAATGAATTATAAACTAGAAATTGATCCTATTTATAGGTAATTTATAATTCATTATTTAGTATAGAATCTTTTGTCCACCCCATGGGGTGTTCATGACAACATTATGGAATTTGTATAATTAATGGGGTGATCCTAGTGGTGAAATGTCATAAATATTTCAGTGCAGGTTTGGTTGGGGAAGCCTAATACAACCACTATTATTTGGGGTAAATTATTTATTTATGATACATGTTGATATTAATTAAAGAGACATGATAAATGAATCTAATTTAATGATAAATTGATGATGATGAATATTTTTTATTTTTTTCAATAGATGATGGAAAAGATAATGAGTATTTTTATTTAAAATGAATATTAATATGGATATTCTATAATATTATATAAAAGAAGTGTATATTACAAATGATATAACCAATTTTAACTTATCTAAAAAAATAAAACCGATGATCTACATATTGAAGCCGATTCTAAAGAACTACTGAATGATATTTTAATATCATAGAAACCTTGTATCACAAAACTTAAAAATGTTCAGTATATTGAATTATATTGATAGATGGAGTTAAATGTTTCATGAAATTCTTCTCAATAAATATATACAGGTAAGATAATTCATTTTGACGAAGTTAAAAATATTGATGGTTAATACTGAAGAATTAAGAACATATTACAACAAAAATTAGAATATAAAAAATTGTGGTATTTTTCATGAATGTTTTATACTAAGATAAATAGAATTGGGATCTGGGTTGTTGACATGAGGGATTATATCAAAAGAAGAATATTTTTGGCATCCTCATATATTTTTTTTATAATATACAAATTGAAGTTATTGAAACCTATTATGAACACATAATAGATTTTGTGGATGTGACGATATGGTACATCCAGTAGAGCATTTCACCCTAAAAAAACTAATGAAATAAATAATATGACCATCTTTCAAAAGTGTTCCAAATGGAAAAAAACCATTAGAATATATTAAGGATAAAAATATAAAACTATAATGATTTTAAGGGATAACAATTCTATAGAACTAAAAAATTACGTAATGAGGATTCTCATTTAATATAGGTAAACAGAAATATACAATGGACATTATATGAAAAAAATAAGGAATTGATAATGAATGACACATCACGGGAAGGTAAAATGGAACATATAAGTTCAAATTATGTTAATGCATCTGAGAGAATATGGGATGTATAAAATTATATATTTTTAGGAAATATATGTAATGTGACTCATTTAATAATTTTCTACATATAAAAAGAATCACATTTGTGGAAGAAAATTTTTTCATAGCTTATGCGATTGAATGAATAAGTTGGTCATAAGAAGAAAAAAGGTAGACTGGTGTTGATGAATCTAAATGATATAAATAATTTATGTAGCATCAATAATGTTATTAGATTCTAAATATGAACTATAGAAATCATATTTTGTAGAAAAATAATTTGATGTTTTGAAGAAGATACTTATGGAATGTTTGAATTTTGGTTACAAGTGTGAATAATGGTCAAGGAAGGAAAATTCATGAAAGTTGGCCATGTTGATAAATTTTGGTTTATAAAAATCCCATGTATCAGAGGTAATAATAATTCTAGATACTAATATAATGTAAGGGTCTGAGGAACCCAATATCTATAAAATATTACAATGTTGTATTATAAACCATAAGAAATGTTTAAAAGAGTATAAAAAATATAATTTTAAATTTTTATTATGAAAATAAAAACACAATTGATTGGAAGACTCATCCTAACTAAAGACAAGATATAAAATCTCATATAGATAGATATTTGTAATCAGTAATATATGGTTGAGGCTATGAAAATCAAAATATATTATGAATAAGATGTTTTCTATTTGGAAGAATAAAATTAATCAATATGTATATTTGATTATTGATTATTGTAGTTTATAACATTAGAATCTCGTGTCCAATGTTATGAATATTAGGATAAGAAAATATAACATCAATTAGAATTATATTGAGTTGAATCAGATAGAGATCAGAATGTTATTTTAAATCATATTGGGGGATGCTTTAAGTACTAATGTATAGTCAATGTTGATTGAAGTCAAATTAGAAAATATGAAGAATGTTTGAGATAAGATCAAATTAATTTATTGAATTATTTGAATTTTCATTTACTTAAATATTCCCTATAGAAATTACATTTAAAAAATTTCATATAATTATTAATATGGATATTTAAAAATTATGATATAGTATTCATGGAGTTCACATTTGTCTTTATCATTGATTTTTTAGGTATATATGATTATTTTTGACAAATTCAGTTGTAAGAGCATTAATAGATTCAAATTGAACTCCAAACATTCCACAAATATATCATAGTAATCTTTATAATAAAATTTGGTATAATAATTTGATTATATGTTTTATGTTTTCAAATATTATTTATGTGATTTTTTCTAATGAATAAGCATCATGGAAGGATGATTTTTCAACTTGATGTAGTCTTATGTTTAGTTGGGTCAATGTGTTGAGTGGAATGGAAGATAATGTTATGATGTGTTAAGTATATCGTTTGAATGTAGATACATATATAGATAAGAGTGATACTAATATAAATAACCAATACATGGTTTTTCTAGGTTTTATATGTTTTAAGTAGTGAGAGCCCAAAAATTTTAGTGTTTTAGAAGAATAAATGATTGTGTTTTTTATTTAATAGTGGAAGAAGAGTTTCATTTAAAATATATATTCTATTTGGAGGAACATTATAATCATATTAGAGTAATCATACTCTGAATTCAAAATAATAATTGTGTAGGATTCACATTATGGGTTAATAATCATATCATCCAACGCCAAATTAAATTTATAATAATATTATCTGTGAACAAACCAATGTCATGAAAAGCATTCAAATGATTATGATTAATTTTCACTTTTAGGGTAAATGTTATAAAATTAAATATTTTGAATTTATATAAAATTATCTAAATAGTTTAGCAAAATTGTTTTTATGGATCATATTTAATATCTATAAATCCAAACCAATGGAATAAGTTTGATAAACATAAATAGTGTGTGATTTTATATTGATGTTAATTTGAAAAATTGGTCCACCACTAATTCACCCCCATCGGGTTGATTGTGAGATCCACATTGATTCACAATTTCAATCAGATCATTGCATTCCCTCTATTTGATTGTACATGTTTTTTCTAGTAGTTTTAAATTTATTTAAGGATTTTTTTTATTCTCATTGTTCAATAAATTTATCTTCAAAAATAAAATAATTTCATTCCTCATCTAGAAAAAATGAAATTTATCCATTTTGGTAGAAACATGGAGGTTTCATCTATAATGAAAATGAATCAGAATATGGATAAAAATCCTACGGTTTATGCATATAATAATCAAATTACTAGATGGAGGAACCATTTCCACCATAATTTTAATGTGTGTTGGATAACATGTATAATTTTACAGACTAGATTCTTCATATTAATAATCAATTAATTATTATTATTATTATGAATCCATTTATGATTGCTCAATATATTTACGGTAAAATAACTCCACAAAAAAATTATTTTTAAATTAATATCATTTATTATTTCACTTTTCATATGTCTTTTGGTTGAGAAAATCTAGATGGAATTGGAATTGGATGAAATATAATAATCATTAGGATATATATTTTGAAAACTTATATCTCCCAAAGAACTTGTTGAAGTGTATAAATATGATTTTTTAAATGAAATGAAAAATATTTTATTGATGAGGACTATTTTCAGACTATTTTAGTTGATAATAATATGTATTTTATTATTTAAAAAGAAGTGGTCTAATCACATATTTTAACAAAAAATATCATGAACTATCATTTGGGGGTCAAAGCTATAATAATAATAATTGATATTCAAAACTCTCTATAAAATGAACATATTATGAATGATAAAATTATTTAAACATAGAATCATTGATTTAAATAAAAAAAATATAATATCTACCACACCAAAATAAAAATTTCAATTTAATGTGTCTTATGATGGAACTAGAATTTAATAATATGTATGATAATAAATTTTAATATTCAAATAATGCCGAGAAAAGATCCATTATTTATCTATTTATAACAATTATTACATCAAAATGTACACCATCTAGTTGTAGAAAAATATTGATGGCTCATACATATTCTATTGGGAGGAAGAATAAGTTAATTTTTTTACTAAAGAATTTGTATTCCCTAATTTCAATACATTAAATGGTGAATATTGTTGTACTTGTATAATATGATTAATGAAATGTTTAGGGAACCCCACCATTTCTGAATAGTTGGATGTAAGGAATGAGAATACGAAATTATTCTCAATATGGTTATAGAATAAAACACTGTAAAGGAACACTCGACCTACATAAATAATATTGAGAAGAACATGATCATAATTGTTGGCCACTGCTAATGCTTTTAAGGGATTAGACACCATATACATGATAGTTTTCAAAACATTTCATGTATTTGTAAATTTTTAAGGAATAAATTGATAAATATATATATATATATATATGGAAGCATATATAGAAAAAAATGATTTATCTAACACCAGAAAATAAATAAAAATTTGTTTTTAACCATCATATATGCAAATCAATAAAATTTCTATAGAATTTTTGAACTAAGTGGCGATGTTGATATATAGTGACTGTTTATATCTACAAAACAACTTAGTTAATAATGATGGATATGGGAAAAACTATAATGGATAATTAATGTAAAATATATTATATATGTATCATATTTTTGAAACAGTAGTTTTCATTAGATTAGTTTACAACCATTATGAATGTAAATGATGATGTGATTCCTATTAAATGAGGATAATTATTTGCAGGAAAGGAAAAATCTTGGATAACTATAAAATTCTAGTGAATTCTCGTGATAATGAATGCTGAATTATAAAAAATAATTAATAAATAAAAAATGACCCATATAGATTTCAATTTTTTTATTAAATCTATGATAAAGATGTTCAATTTCACTATTAGTTACCTCTGACGAGTAATTACAAGAAGACATGATGATATGTAAACTAGGTAATTCATTATATCACGTCCTGAAAATACATGAAAATGTTATTATATATGATTAATTTATAATTAAAAAAATAATATTCCATTGGAAGGAAAAAAAATATTTTGTTAAAATACATCAAGATAAAATGATTGTTCATTATCTTTTAATGAGATTAATGCATTTTTGGATAATTTATTGAGCAAGAGAAAATGTTGAAAAATAATATAGAATAAATGATAAATTTTAATTAGAATATAATTTACAATGAAACACTACTATGAAGTAATTGTTTAATGGGATAGGTAGTTCATACAGTCTAATAAATATGATCCTTGAAAAGTAAATGGCGAATGAATGATGAAAATTATGTTAAAGACGCAGTTTCTTGGTTGGAAAAAAGCAGCTATCATAAATTATTTTTCAGAGTATAAAATGAAAAAAACAATATGACCAATTGTTTTTTAATTATGTTAAACGAAAAATCTAACTAAATGTGAGTTAATTACATTGAATATTTACAGTTAAATAGATAATGGACATTCAATAACATTAATGAATTTATAAATTCATTAAAATTCTAGATAACCAATTTTTATGAAACCAGACATTTAATTATTTCTAATATAACAAATTGATGAAACTAGAAGTAGATATTCAGACTATAATATTGTTCTATACAAATAAAATATGGTGAAATGATGTTTCTATCATCAACGAGGTACATTTTAATATGCTGCCAGTAATTTATTTAAAATGAATTATAAATGAAAGCATTAAAATTTATTTATATTTTAATTTTTTTTTAAAACTTGGACAAACAATTTATTTTTCATATTAATTTTTTTATCTACTATTTGAGATATATTTAAATAATTTATGTTGAATGAAAAACTTATGAACATTCCTCTGAAAATATTTTATATAAAATTTTACATCATTGTATATTTTTGGGTTATATTTAAGGTCTATGTTAACTACTCATGTTTTATACACTAAAAATAAATATTGTAGACACATAGATGGTGATTTTTTGGTTAATTTCTTTAATAAATGTGATTTTATCATAATTTGAAAAATATCTATGTATTCATTTTCTATAATGAATGAAATTGTGGGAGGATGAAAATTTGCGAGGGAAGCTCCACCCACACCCCCACAATTTTAATAAATGGGAATATAATTAAAATAATTAACAAAGACAGAAAGTTTGTGAATAATATTCCCCACATTAAAGACATTAAAATTATTGTGATTATTATTTATATAAAAAACATTGACATTGAGGATATTTGTTTAACAAAAAAAATCTAAATGTTGAGATTGAAGTATGCTTTTTTGTTGAAGATTATTGTATTATTCTTTTTTTCATTATATTATATAATATTAAATTATTAATTTGAAATTTAATTTGGTTTCCTATTTGTATTCCAACAATTAGAATTTATTTTTTTATATTATGGAAGATCAAAATAATGAGGTGTTTTTTAAACACAATTGATTCAATATCTATTTCTGAATGTAGAAACAAAGAATTATCAGCTGATATTTTTGACTGACGGATGGAATATAACAACGGTAATAAGGAAGTACAATATAATAAAAAATCGTATGGATGAATATTAATGTTATAATTTAATTAAATACATGTATAATATTGACATCAACAAATTTATTTAGCTAAATATTCAAATAGTTATTACTACATATGATGTATAGTGAATCATTATCAACAACATTTAGAGATGAAGAGGTAACGTTTAAATACTACGAAGATTAATGGATTAGATGTTTATAATGTAGATATATGTTTTTATTAACAAATATGAGATCATGATAGTATTATTCTCTATTTCAATGATATGATTTTAATTAATGAACCTAAAGTATATTTCTGAATAGAATATTAACATGTGATAGAATTAATAAATGTGAAGCTATGGAACATTCAAGAAATGTTTAAACCTTCATATTAACCATTATAATATAATAAACATACTATAATGATGGTTATAATTTTGGTATATCAATCAAAATTTAACTAGTAATGAATAAATAATATAACATGACCATAAGAATGAATAGTAATAATGTATTTAAAAATTCAATATGATTGATTATTGAGGAATCTATGGTGACCGTAAATATAAAAAAGTGATTTGTATCCAGAAATTTGGAATGTAATTGGGTGTTGAATCAATATATGATACAATTGGTTATATAATATCACATGATGATGAAGCTACACAAATAAAATGTGAAATCTGAATTATGTAAATGTGTTTATATCTCTTTCGATTCATTTTTAGATTATATAAAAAAACATTAAAATATAAAATAAAATCTATGAATGAATATTAGTCAAACAAATGATTATGTCAATCAGGTGATGAAACACGTAAAACTGGTTGCAATGATTTCACAAAATGATAATAATGTTTGTACCACCAGCAAATTCAGTGGAAGCTAATGCAGAACTAGTATAAACAAATTCCAGAGCACCAAAATCTATGGTGTATTATAGGAGTCCTAATATGAGATATAATTACATAAATGAGTGTTATTAAAGTGAAATTAAAAATATAACTATGTAATTTTCCATACTAATAATCATTGATTAATCTAAATCAAATGTATTGAAGGTAGTGAAAATACATGTTATTGATTTAATGTATTTTGTTTAGGAAGGTCAAATGAATGGAATATAATGTTATATAACATTTTACAATAATTGGATTATAATAAAATAAAAAATTCAGAAGATGGGTTGGTTATTTTGATTAAAAAACATGATTCCTCTGAAGATCAATCTTGAGTAAAGGTCAAATGTAGATTATCTGGAAGATAGATATATTGAGAGTGGAATAAAATGATGTCTATGGACTAATTAAAGTATATAAATAGAAAATGATAAGATGTTAAAAATAAGAATACAAATAAATAATTCTACTTTTTTCCCCAGTTTAGTTTAGGATCAGAACATAAAATTCAAGAATATTAATTTATGTATATTGGAAGAAGCATCTACATGTTGAGTTTGAACTATATAAAGTCCAATAAAAATTATAACCATAGAATATAATTAATAAAATGTTTGGATGTTCGATTAACTGAAAGTATTAATTTTTTAGTGAATTAAATAAAGAGGAAACGATAACATGTGTGGAATAGAGTTAAAACTAAAATTATTGATTTTATTAGAAACATATTTTCTAATAGATTATATAAGGTATTTAGATATTTGTAATTTCAATTAATTATGACAATGCGTAGGTGCATATTTAATATACACTATACATGAATTGTTAATTCTTGATTCATTCCATGTTTTTATAATGTCTAAAATATTAATGATTCCATGATTTAATAGTGATTTGATGGAGTAAAATATGGATTTATTCAAAATACATTGATAATAGAAAATTTAAGATTTTATAATGGAAGGAATTTTAAAATAAAACACATGAATTCCCCATATTTATCATAGGATTTTCATATATATGTTTGTGTGCATCATTTGAGTAAATTTATAAAAATTTGAAGATTTATTAGAGGGAGCCACTTTAAATTATTGAATATTTTAGACCATGTTATTTACTTAGAAGATAGTACCATAAGTATAGTTTTCTTGAAGATATGAGAAGACCATAAAATGATTTTCTTGATTTATTGAGTAAGTTTGTAATATTAATGAGAACTAATAGTGGTTTATTTGATCAATGTAAAAATCTTATCTATAGAAGATAAAAATATTGTAAGATATAGGTACTATGATCTCTAGATTTATAATCTTTAGGATTTTGAACAAGGTTTTCATAAAGATACATTAGTGGAATAAGATTTTTTAACCAATGACCTATTCAAGTGAAAGGAATATTTTATTTGATTGGTGTTATCATAATTTGAAATTGATATATTTATTATTTTGGTATGAACACTTTTAGATAACAAAAACATCCAAAAAACATACAATTTATATTATTATTATTATTGAAAAAAATTTATACAACGATAGCTGACTTGATAAGGAGTAGGTTCTTTTACTGATGTCGAGTCATTTAAAAAAATTTATGTGCTATTTCCTTAAAACAATCTTTATATAACAAGTGAAATGTTTTGAGGGATGATAAATAAAATTCTTATAACCTAATTGATGAAATTTATTTTCAACAAAAAATAAATTTTCCAATTTATGTTCACCCTAATTAAAATAAGTTGGTCACCCAAGATTTATCCCACTTAATGGGTGATTGTATGGTCCCCTGGGTCCATCAATGTTTCCAATGTACATGGTTGATATCTAAATTTTGTGAATTAATTTTAGTAATCCCCATGTTGTTTTTTATTAATAACTATTTAAAATACCTTGGGAAGACCCCCATGGATTAATATTAATAAAATCCATTTTAGAATGCTGTGGGGATACACCCCATATATATTTATTTATAAATAATGGTTTGTAATACCATGAGGGGAAAAATATATTCAGAATGATAAATAAATGTTTGTAATTCAATGGGGAGATATCTTGTAATTAAATTTATAACTAAAAGTTATAATTACTCTTTGTAAAAAAGTCCACCTTGTATTCTTATTGACGATATTTAATTTTTCATGCATTTGGGAGACACTGATGGATTTCTTTTATTCCACTTTGATATAGTAGGGAAAAAGATATTCCTGATACTTATATTAATATTTTACATTTATTAATTGTCTATTGATGGTGTACTATTGATTCATACTCAAAACCTATTATTTTTTCCTATTTGTATCAAGGAGGACTAACTATTTTATAAAAATACAAGGAAATGCGCCCTATAAATAAGGCCTCATTTTAACCACATAGATGAATCATGGGAAATTGGGATCCTATTAGGATTCGAAACTACTTTCATCATAAAATACAAGTATTTAATTAGTTAATTTATGTATATTGTTTTATATGTCATATTTCTTTGATGTGTTTCTATTTCATTTGTATGTAGTAAATTTTGATAGAACATGGTTTTGATTATTTATTTTAATTTTCTTGGGAGTTTTTCTACCTCGTTATCTCTACATAAGCATCAAATTTTTGTTATTTATACTATTATTTAACTCTAATACTATTTTCTGTTCTACCATCCATAAAAATATAAAATCTCACTATTGGTCAACATCCTCTAGGTTATAAGGGGGAGTGAATGGCTTGCAATGGATCTCACTAGTCATGTAATTTATTAGTGTTCTTTGGATTGTGGGATGGCATAGTGTAGTATTAATGTTCTATTTATACTATCAATGTTTCAAATTGACCTACTTGGCCCATAAACCATGCCTTATAATCCTATGGTTCTCCTATAATTCATATGTTACTATCCTGCCATATAAGATGACATAAAACATAAAGTATCATATTATACATATTATGGTCCCCAAAAGCCATCAAATGTTATATCAGTGTTGTTATCCCTAAGTCACACACACTATAGGAAACATCCCAGAAGATCCATCATCTTGAGACAGCTCTAGGCTATGCATACTAAATTGTGGAGCTTTAATCCGATAAGAACCCAAAAAAGGTTCGCCATGTTTATATTTTTAGTTACATTTTAAAATTTAAGTATCGATATTCTTGGGGTGTTATAGCACTCCAATTTAAGGATATACTCCTTCTTTATAAACCCAAATACTCAAATATAGTCTTTCATACTTAAGAAAAACATGATGGTTGGATTTGACACCATTTTCTCCAACCAATATCCTCATTCTTAGAACCTAGTGATATTAATCCATGGGTAACTTGTAATTCCTTTATTGGAGTCCTAGTTCATTGTAGTCAATTATAAACTCAATCCCAATGGGATATTTAGAAATAAATATAACCCCATGGGTATACTATAATACATTTTATTACATCCTAGAACACTATAGTCTATTGTCTATAGGGTTATCTTTATAAACTAATGACATACCCCAAATACCAAAAAAAATCCATTCAATATGATTTTTCCTCACTTATACACACCTTGTAAAAAATACTAGAAAGTAAATCATATATTCACTACTCAAGTTAAATAATTATTAAATTATTATTTTCAATAATATATGATTCTGAAAACAAAGGTGATCCTTATTTATATGGTTAGTATTTTTTTCTATTATGTGTCACTATTTCAAGGGTGTCTTAATTTTGCTAAGTATGATTGAACATAAGATATTATCATGACATATGAAAAAAAAATTACACAAGTATTAAGAAAACTGTGATTAAGATAAATTATATGTAACCAAGTATGTTATTTAGGTTCTTTCCTTTTTTATAATTTATGCATTCATTTAGTGTGCCATACATGATTTTAAAAATTTATAATATATAGGATTTTAATCCCATTGCTATAAAGGAATGGAGGAAAGTGTTTATGCATCATTATAGGAATATACCACACAAAATTAATTATTATAATTTCTATGATTTTTTACATATTTTATAAAAAAAGTAACATACAAAAAGTGTCAGAAAAAAATTTAATGGTGTTTTTCCTTTTTCATTTATAGTGGAATCATCCTCAACCGATCATCAAAATAGACAAGTAATATTACAGGATATCTTACCATTAATATTATGTTTAAAAACAAAAAAAAATTATTATATTAATTTAAATGGTTTGTTACACTAAAAAATATAATTAAATATTAATAAAAATAATTCCCAATTGTGAAAATTATTAGTTAATGTAATTTATATTGTTATAGTTCTTATGTGTGTGTTGTGGATTTCAACCGTATATGGTGTTTTCCTTGTTTATATGTAGAATGATATAATGAGAGTGAAAAAAATTATGAATCCTATACTACATGATTTATAGATATGTGATGTGTTGTGCTTGAAATTTATTACCTTTAAATATGTTATAAAAACCATTGTTGTAATTATTTCTAGGGTGTGTTTTTTGAAGTGTAGATAGAGTAACCCATGTCATCCATGGATTGAAAATTTAGTTTATGGAGATGATAATCCATGATATTGGTTTGGATACAGCATCATATACTTATGGGTGTAGATATATATGATCTTTTCTATGTGATTGTACATCGATTTGTGTAGTGGATGGTGAGAGAAGGCTCTCTAAGCTACAAATATGTTTCTTATGTCAACTATAGATTTGTAACTATAAAAGTGGATAAATATTCTATTGTGGGTAGTACTAGTAATATAATTTATTGATTAAGTATTTACATATAATTTTTTAGAACTTAGATGAAACTATGCCAAGAATTGTGAGATTATATATTTAAATGTTTCAAGTTTTAATGAAACTAGAATGGTATGTTCTAGTAAATAATGATTACCACATGAGATTTTCCTATATGGACATTGAGAGCTGTATTATGACCTTTTCAGTCTATAGACCCAGTTAGGTGACTGATATAGGAATTTCATACACCATACCTAAGGATATATGTTGGTAAAGTACAAGGAAGTTTTTTTCAATGATTTAACAAAAATTTAAACATAGATATTGGTGGGAGAGGTAGTTCAATAAAGATATTTTAAAAATAGGGTAATTTATTGAATCATATTCATGGTAAAATTTTCCATTTTCAATATATTTGTGTTGTTGTGTGTCAGTGAAATATTTTTTTGATTAACTCGAATAATGGTGAAGGCTCAAGAAAGGTGTATTTTAAAAGTAAAACTTATGTTGGATACTTGTGTAGAAAAAAAAGATCATATAATAGTTCAGTAGGGAGTCATGGAAGAAAATTTACCCTAGGTATTGGATCATACTTTGATACTTGTGATGAAAAATATGTGTCATATAGCAGGTGTGGAATGATTGGACAATAATTATTAAATTGTGAGTATAATTAGTTATAATGTTGAGATTGTGAAAGAATAAGTCATCTAAATAGGATTTACTAATGTACATGATGTGTTCCTATTAACAGGGGATACAAAATAGTTAAGGGTTTTGGTGTCAAATTGTTACACAATTACTATTAGAATATATGAATTCCATCATTCTATCATGTCAAGGTCAAAGACATGATACTCAAAATTTGGAGTGGTAAAACTTTTAAGGAAGTACAAATTAGTGGGTATATGACTTTACTAATGGTCTTGTATTGGGCTTGACAAAAATTATATAACCTACTCATTTATTCCAAGATTTGGATCTTTTTACTGTATAAGGTATGATTGTGGTGTCATATACCATATAATGACCTTTGTTAAAAACCAAAAATATATAATTTATTGTTGATTCTTATGGTCACCCATTATGTTTTATATGATTGGATTTAATTTTATCATTATAATTTACTTGTTATTACCATACCATTAATACATCAACTATTTTCCTTGATATTTTTCTTACAGTCCCATTATGATGGTATGCATGTTTATTCCACATAATAGGATATTTATATAGGTTATTCATTTATATCCACATGCTCCTTTGTGGGATTTAATCTCAGTTTTCTAGCCTTTTTTGGGTCATAGGTAATCTTTGTGTGATGTTTTTATACATATTTGTTTACTAATTTAAAGATTTCTTCCTAAGTAATTTATTTTTCTATCATACTAAAAGGGTATTGTAGTTTACCAAATATCTTAGTATGGGTGTATAGATTGTTCTAATTCTATTTTATATAATTAAACCTATATAGTCTTAAGATATCATGACATAGTTAGAGGATTTCAAGGACAACCATTTTATAAAAATTATTACATCTACATGGGTTTCTATTTTTCCTTTTCTCCAATTATGTTTTTGTTTCATTGTGGTTACATGTAAAAACTACGGTGCTAAAAATATCATGTTAGAATCCAAGTATCTGTTTACTCTTATTGATGACCTAGGTACGATAATTATGAGTACCTGGGTACTCTCTACGATCTATTTGGGGATGAGTTAGCACTAGAGAAATGTGAGGCAGTCATATATAACATTCAATAAAATTTTATGTATGTGTTATTCGAATGAGTATATAGTAATTCCAACAGAATTAAAAAATGCATTGATTGTATTTATATCAATAACGAATTTAGTTTTCGAGGCACACCATCATTGTTAATTTTTTTAATAATATATCATGTAACCCTAATAAATGGAAGATATCATGTGAAAAATAGATATTTTAATTGGAAAAATACTCCATGCTCTACAAGTTTCATTTTTTATTTCAACAAGTCTACTTTTTTTGGAATACTCATCATAATGTTGGGGTGTCTATCAACAAAAATAATGTTATATATGTGGTTTAATGGGAGAGACCTAAGAACATTTTTTATATATGTTTCTTTTTTGGAATGTATTTTTATTAATATTTGTTTATAAAATATCTCATTTACTTGGTAGTGATGATAACAAACCTAAAAAATGGTGGGAATTAGTTCTTCTAATATGACTTTGTGAATAAATTTTACGTGTTGGATGGAAGATATTATACAAAATTGATATAGAAATTAAATAATTCAGGTATGTAGTAGACCTTTTATTATGTTTCGTTATATGCCTCACTAGAAATTGTCATCAAATAGGTCCAAATAGATGATATTGGATGATTAGAATTTCCACATACAGGTGTTAGAGGTTGTTGTTTTGGCACATTTGATGTTATTCTAGAGGTTTTATTTGTACAGGGATAAAATAATGTATATACAAACCAAAATATCTTTACACACACACACATATATATATATATATTCATAAATGGTTCATACCATTAAATATAAATGGTGGATATGCTACAAAAAATTATTCAATTTTAAGCTGGACTACTCCCCCATAATGAGAAATGTTTTAGCTAATATGGTCAGTTGAAAAGGTAACCTCATATGGTATGAGATTCCAATATCATGTGGTAGTTGATAGAAATATTTTCGAATATACCATATAATGTTCAAGAGTTCCATGGTTGGGAAACCCATACAGATTTTTAAATCATACCTTATCTTTTAAAAATATTATCATTGAGACATTTATTAGATCTATAGGTTTTCTATATGAGGGGTGACATGTATGATTGGGAGATTCCACCATATTGTACCCATTAATATGATGTGATTTTCAATGTTCATGTCCAATTATTGGATCCTATTTAATATACTAGGGTGTTAATATGGGGTTACAACAACATGAAATGAGAAGTACATCTAGTTTTGACCTTGATAAAATTTTATTTGTAGAGATAATAATAATTTTTGAAAATGTGAAAAAAAAAATGTGGCCTGTTTTTTTTATTTGACCCACCTATGCAATGTAATGGTCAATAACTAGTGGATTAGTAGTTTCCTAAAACTATATACCATTGATTATTAACAATAGGAAGATATGGTTATGGGTCTAAATAGGGTTTTCAAGGATACAATTGGTAGGGATGCAGTGTTGGTAATCATGAATCTATTAAACATGTATCATTTTAAGTGATTATGTAGACCTTTTTTGTTGGAAAATTAGGTAAACTCTATGATTGTGAGTTTTTTTATAAGGTTCTATGAAATACTCTTTTGGATATGGATTATTTATTTACACCAAAGGAATAGAAATAATTTTAATAATTTTTTCGCAAATTGGGGAATCTAAGTACAACTTATTATCCATAGAAAAATTATACTATAGACATAATATATTGGTCTTAATGAAAATGATTCAATTAACATTAATATATTTTTAAGGATCTTGGGAGAACCTCATATATTTATTGTTAATTTCTAATAATAATAGTTTCTAGGATTCAATTTAGATGGAACCCTAATAGGAATTATATAGTACTATATCTTGTTCACCTCTATATTGGATGGAGGATAACAATGAAATAATTATTAGGTTCGGTCTCAAGAATGAATTATTAGTAAATTTTGATATGATATTAATATGGATTCTGACAACCGGGATAATGTAGACATCTTTTGTATACATGTTCCACTAAACAATTGAGTTTGATGTCGATGAGTGGGTTTTCAAATAAGTATAAAAAAGGATGAGATAACAATTGGTTCAGTATAAGTGATAAATATGTACTGGGTATATTGGTCCATTTGATGAAGTGAAATGTCTATTTTTGTGGCATATTGATTGGATATTTTATAAGAATTTGATGCAATGAAAAATTTCCTTCATGTTTTATGACATTCACATTTATATCTGATACACCCTATATAAATTATACATACTATATTGTGATCATGGATGAAAAAACATTCTTGGATTGTCTAATTCACATAGTAGATTAAATGGAAAATCCTCTACATGGAATGAATGATATTCTATTACATGTATGTTGGAAATTATGAATATTACATGTATGTACTTGTGATATGGGATATATATATATGATCTGTGGATAAATAATTTTTTCAATATGGACCGACAATATTTTTAAGTGAGTAGAGAGTAAAATCTCTTATATGCTTAGGATGTTTAAAATCCCTTACCATCATTCACGATTTTTTTTAACATTCACTATAGTTTGATATTTTTAATGTAAATGTTTCATGGTTATGTTAATGTGGAATTATAGAGGCTCTAACCTAATTTTAATGGTTAAAATCCATATAATATGAATAAAATGACTTAAATATTATTTTTCATGATGGGTGAAAGACTACTGCAAACCATGATCTCCATCCATAAAGATGGAAAAGGTATACACATAGTTTTCTAAACCATGTGGAGGGTTTTAAGAACTATTCAAAAACCTCTAAAAAATAATAGGCATTTCATAAATTTAATCCAATGTTTTCTATCTATACATATTTACCACGAAATTTTTGTTGTGTTTGATAGTGGGGAACATACTATTGTAATAGAGATTATCCAATCACATGGAAAAAACATGGAAGCTATATGATGTCATAGAATTTTTTAATTTAATATTACAAAACTTACTAATGAAAACAGCAAAACTCATATTATTCTCTATTACTCAATGTACCGCATTATATATTCCCCTATATTCCTCATCATATCCACAAACATGGTTTCCCCATTAATTATTGAACTCTTTATGGACCATTCAACCCTAATAAAATCATGTTGTAAAAGAATCCAACCCTTTCAATCCAATACTTATTTATTTTGATATTTAACGGTATAATTTTTTTATTTTATATTTATATAGATTTACAATCATTTCACAATCATTTTCATTTGATCTAGACGCAATGGACAATATTATATTGGTATTTGTTAAAAACTCTAAGGATGATGTCCTTAAATCAATCAGTTAACAAAATATTCATTTTTATCAATGCCTGTGTAGTCACACTAACACCCCATGTGAAGGAGAATTCCTCTAAAAAGACCCCATGATTTTTTGTTTTTTTAACTAAATCAACATCATTGTTTTCTTGTGTCATATGAAACAAATAGTTTATAAGAAGAAATTTGTATTTTTAAATTATTAATATCTTCTAGTTATTAGGTTGATTGGTATGTATATAACTCAATAAATATGGAATGTTTATCATATACACATGTCTACAAATAATTAAATAGTTATAAAATAATTTTAAATGAACACAATCATTTGAAAAATAAGGTAATGTTTTTTATAAAAAAACTATTCATTGGATTTTACTGTATTTTAATCCTAATTAATTAAATAGATAAATTGTAGTTAGTGGGTTTAATGAAATTTATATATTATATGTGAAATAATTATTTTTAACATTCATAAAAAAAATTTACTATGCATTTACTACTAAATATCATGTATTGTACATAAAAATGTATTTAGTTCTATAAATATATTTTCATCACATATAATAAACATACTTTGAAAATAATGTATACCATTTGGAGGAAATAAATTAGTTAAAATTAACAATAAATTTGTAAATATGTGTTGTATATTTAGTATATGGGAACCTTTTATTTTTTGTCAATATGAATTGTTACCAAGGATAAGATTATCAACTTAATAAATATTAAATTGGGTTAATTTAGGACAAATCTATGTGTTAGTGGAATAATTGTTTGTTACAAATTAATATTTTATGACGGGAGCTCAACGATTATCATTGAATTATTAAAATGTATTAGTTTAATGGAATATTGTGAATGAAAAGGGATATTAATTTTTAAATCACTGAATGTTATAAATTTTAGTAACCTTGTTACCATTAACTCTTATGTGTCTGAATTGATAAAAAAGAATGTTATAAATGAATATAGGTTTTTATATTGACTTAATTTAATTATTTTATTCATATAAATTTAATATAAATTTTAACTATTTATATAATGAAAATAATATTGTATGAAACACCGAAGACGTACTACATAATCGAGGAAAAAATATTATAATTGTCCTTAAAAATATGAAAATTGATATAATTTGAATGAAATATTATCCACTACGATTTTATAAAATTTATATAACATATTAGGGTTGTTAGACATAATTATCAATGAAATAAACCATTTTATTGATTTATTTTAAGATTAAATTAATGAATATTGTAAAAAGAACATTAATTAAATTTTATAAATAAAAAATAGTTGATTAAAGGTTATAGTGTTTATAAAATGATATATTCTTCCAAATGAAAAGCATATAGTTTTAAGTATATTTCCTAAATCCTTACTAATTCATTTTTTATTTTATATAAACATTATTAACCCTTAACATTTATAAAATATAAATATTATGGTAACTTTAAATATGGTAAACAAGGGTTTAAATCTATGATATGGGTACAATTGTGATCCATGACTTTCCAAATTCTATTATATTACTATATTTTTAATAATACTAAAATTATATTCTAATATTTTAATTTTGGATACATTTTAAAAATAATAATAAATTTAAATTTATTTATTATTTTAATAAATTCCAAGAGTTCCCCTCCACTTTATTGTAAATGGTAACACTCATTTCTATTCATCCGAAGACATTGAGAATTAAATTAATTTCTAAATGTACTAATTTATATTCTAAACATATTTATATTGATACTATAGTTGTTTCTCTTCCTAGAAGACCACCCAATAATCCATTTTGAAGAGATATAAATGCGCCATTTCAAAGAATACAAAATCTCCATAACTGCACAATTTCATTTAAAATTTTTAACATACACAATATAGTTTGAATTTTAATAAATAATAAATTAATTATCTTACATATAGGAAAATATTTTTATGATTATGAAAAACCAATTTTTACCCTCTTTCCCATCAATTGTGAAGTTATAGTGCTTCTCATTAATATAAATGGCTTACCATCTATAGGTAGTGATAAACATAATTTCTCATCACAATGTTTTTTGAATAAGTATTATAATGGGATTAATATTTATAAATGATTTTTATTACAGAATTATACTTTTGTAATGATAATATCATTTTTACCATCTTACCATCCAATCATTTTGGAAATGATAATCTTGTCCTTGATTACATCTGGACTTACACCTCCATGGAGCGATGTGATTATTATATATATATTTTTTATAAGGATAAAAAAGAGAATTAATTTGATGAATGTAAATTATATATATTATATAATTATTTTCTTATAATGTTTAATTAATATTTAAATTTATTTTATTACATCATTTGATATTTGACAACATCATTCATCCATACGTATAGGTTACCATTTCCATGAATTATGTAATTAAATTTTCTATAATTAAATATTAATAATTACTATATATATATAATAAAAATATTACACATTTACATATTTAATAATATTATTTATATCATGGAACAATTAACAATGTTAAAGGACTGATTATACAGAATAAAAACATAAATGAACATCAAGGTTATTATATCCCAGAATTTTGAATTAAATAAGAGAATGTTAATACACTAGAGATAAAATGATAAAATTACATCATATATGGTTTGAAATATATTGTTATGGTTATATAATAATATTTATAATAAACCTATGATTTTTATTTAATATTTTCAAAAAATCTGATGTAATTGAAACCATATGTAATGGGTTTCATACTACAATCACATAATCGAACAAGATTGTTTATGATAATTTTCTAATATTGAAGTTATTTGAAGAAACTCTCATGGAAAACATTTATGACACTTTAAAAATTCATGAAAATAAATTTTTTATATTAAAATTAATCACATTATGTACTCAATATGAGAAAAATATATTTTGAAGGAATATTTTTTTCATTACTCTCCTCTTATAGGACAATATTTATTCAATATCATGGTTTATAAAAATGTTTTAATGATTTTATTCAATTATTATATTATTTTTTGACATTATTTTTAAAAGTATTTGATATTTTAAAAACTAGTTTTATATGAATCTTATTATATATTTCTAAATGATGTACTTTTTGACTATTCTGACACATGTATTGAAGGAATGATTTTTAACATATATGGAATCAAAGGAATTACCCACAATCATGGATAATCAATTTTAGTAACCAACCATTTAACATACCAATGGTTATTTTAAATGAAATTATTTTACAAAATTTTCATAAAATTTTAATATTTTCATAATGTAATTTCAAATGGAAATGTTATTATCCACAATAATTTTTTAATGATCTATTGATTAAACAAAAAAAAATAATCCTTTAATGGTGCTTATTATTTTATGATAAATGGATACCATACATATTATTTCTCTATATGGTTTGTGTTTATTATTTAATGATTTTTATAAAACCCAATCCTTTTTCATTGGTTATGTTATGATGAAATATTTATGTAACCCATTTATTTTTTTGGACGTAAAAATAATGAATTAGTTATGATATTTTCTTACACATATGTTTTATTTTCATTATATGGATGATTGGACCAATATATCCCTCAAATTAATCAGGTAATTATTGATATCACGTTACCAAAAAAGGAATAGAACTGTGAGTGAACCGTGTTTTGTCATGGTCTTTTTTATTATGATTATTTTATGAGTGTACTGTATATACTAGGATGGTAAAGGGTGTAAACCCACTCAATAATTTTAGTCTTTGAAAGACCATTGACCAAAAAATATTAAATTTTTGTCATTATGATTATTCAAAAATTTCATGTCTTATGACTATATTATTATATGTGGATTAAATTCCTTAATTAAATTATGATTCTTGTCATACAAAAAAATCCTGATTTATAACATTAATCATTATTATGATCTATGATATATATGGTATTGTTTTGAAATTTTATTCCCATGTTCTCATAAACTTATTTTTCTTATTTTTCATATCTGATCATTGTTATCTAAATTTTATATAGTTAATGATCATTTTATATAATTTTTTCATATGTTTAATATTCCATTTAAAAAAATGTTTTTTGAAATGATAAGTATATTAATGATAAAATTTATAATGATCTATGTAGGTGAAAATGTAAAAATATTATCACCCATTTTTATGTTTCCTTAGATACAAGGAAAATAAAATTCTATTATTAATTGTTTTTTATGTAAATAATATTCATTTACTTAGATTGAATTTATATGTATAAAAATTTTTGGTATCTTCAGTTAGTATTAGTGAAAGGGTTAATTAAATGTTGTAAACATGAGGACTAATATTTTGTGATTAGCCTAGGGATAAGTCTATATTTATGATAAAATCATAATGTATTATTACACATTAAGAATGTCCTAGTAATAACACATGTTTTCATTGAAGGTGTGAATATTTAAATTTAATTTAAATAATGTTTCCTCATTGTTTTATTTCCCAATATGATTATGATTCTAACACCATGATTTTTGTATTTTTCACTATGTAGAACCTAAGTGAATCATGTTAATGAGTAATGTGAAAAACTATGCAATGATTATCCTCCAAAAAACTGAATGTTGAGAGATATGAAAAAAAAAATATCAACACTATGATCACTCAATATTCTCTTATAATTAATTATACTTAAATACCATACATAAAAATTAAAGAATAATTATTAGTTTATACCTTCATGAGGAAATTACCATATTTATTTAGTAATTCCACAGATCAAAAGATTTTTATAAAAGAATATGTACCATTGAGATAATATTTTCCATTATCATGTTTACAAAACATGATAATTTTATTCCAAATTTTTTCATTTTAAGGTTAAGTGTATAAATGGTCGACTCGTATAAAGAATAGAAGTGATAAGATGAAATTTTTCATCAAGAGTGGGATGATAAAAATTAAATATTTCTCAACATGTACATTTCTCATATTATATATATAATAATAGATGAAAAATTACATGAGATGAAATAGATGGATGATGAATATGATGGTACCTAAGAGAAAAATATTACATTAATTGTGAGGAATGATTAGGATATGATCATCAAATATGAGATTAATTTTGATCGATTCATTAGTGATTTAAAACAAAGTATCTTCTAGGAAATATCCATATAGCACATCAATATGTACTATGAAATCATATGATATGTTGTCATTGTTGAGATATATATTGTTATTATCAATAACCATTATTATTTTAATGATATATGAATGATTTAATATAATTTAAATACCAAAAACCTTGGAATTAATATGTTGATATTTCCATTATACGCATATTGTGAAAGGGGACATGGAGTAAATTATCCTAATGTAACTAGAAAATATATCACATTTGGAGTAGATGGTCATCATGATGATGAATTTAAAAATTATGAGTATAAGTAAGCTATGGATTCAAAATGAGAAGAATCTACCCAAAATGATCTATGATAATTAATGTGATTTATTTGGAGGTTGAAAAGGAATTATCCTAATGAGTTCCCAAATCGGAGTGTTAATGATTATCAACATCTAACCAATATTATTCCTAGAAAAAAAGGTAAAAATCATGAGATCATTATTTATGGTGATGTGGAAAATATAAAATAAAGAAATTTATAGTAACCAATAATACTAAAAATACTAATGACATATTTGATTCACGATCTTCAAAAAAATTATATCTAATGAATTTTATTTTGTTATCATCGTACTAGTATTAAAAATAGTTGTTTAGTTGGTCCTAAAACCCCATAATGGTATATTGATTGCATACCAAAACTATTATTCTTCTTTTGTTCATGTCTTTGATAATTTTGTTTCTATAAATATGTCTGATCAGAAACTAGTTAAATTTATTGTTATTTATGGAATGGATTGACATTCGATATATAAATCTCACATAAATTTCCAATTAATTTAGTTTTATTTTGGATTAATAACAAAACTATTATTGTATATTAGTGTGATTAAAAAAAGATTCTATGGTGTAAATCACATCCATTGTATGGGTGATTATTACTATTCAAAGGGAGGGTTTAAATTGGATTGTTGATGAGAAACTAAAAATTGAAATATGAATATTTTTAAATGAGTTTATATATGTATTTTTTTAATATTGATAGATTTTATTAAATTGTGATGTCTATTTTTCAAGATAATACAAAGTTTGTGCTACAATACCTTTTCTAACACCACATAGAATGTACTTGATTGTGTTTCAACGATTAAAGAAGAAACTCCAAGAGAATCTTAGAATGGGATTCATTTTTTGAACACCCTAGACTTTATATAATAATAAATTTTCATATTTATAAAAAAAATTTGAATAAGATATTAATTATACGTTAAATATGTATCTTTTTCTGATAGTGTACCCAACATAAGACAATGCGTTTCTCCAAAATCATACATTGCACACAATGTTGAGTGATGCTGAAAATTAATATATTTTTATTTTTATTTTTATTGTTAGTTAACACATAGACATTGAATTAGAAGGAGTTAACATAAATAAAAATAATATGATTACACATTTTTTGTAAATGTTTTTACATTTAACCAATTAATTATAGAGGCATAAAATTAGAATGAATCCAATTTTATGTATAAAATATTGAAATATTCTAAAACGGAAGTTTTAACACCTTTTGATAGAGAACCATAATTAATTTTTTTTCACTATTATATTTTCTATTCTATAATATAATATTTTTATTTATAACCAGGACCAAAAATTTAGTTTGGTTGAATTTTTTTTGTTTTTTGGATAAAATCCATATTTTTAGGAATAGTGAAAAATACAACATTTTAATTCAAAACATCATGTTCATCTAATTTATTAACATTTTTATTAGGATATCAGGATTTGACAATGGAATGTAATTTTAAATTATTTAATTCATCATATGAGTTTTTAATATGAAAAAATGGAATCAATATCTGGAATCATAAGGTATAAATTATTTGAATTTGTACCTTTTAATTTTTTGTCATAATTAATAGTAACTTTGTTACTTTTTATTTACCACCATTAAAGGTAAATCATGTAAATTATGGTAACAATCAATATGATAAGGATAATAAAACTACCTCACTGCCTTCCAAAATAATATTTCTAGAATAAATGTAGATATATATGACCTAAGGGACATAATTTATTAATTTCAATTACTTTGTTCCATTAATGTGATGTAATTATTATTAAAATAAAAGAAAGTGGAAAAATGTCACTCTCTTGTCACTTATAATATAAAAATTTTAATATATGGATTAAATTGATAAAAATTGGAACATAAACATTATCTATAATTCTAATGAAATTATCTAAATTAATGGGAATTTATTTGTGAATTTTTAGCCATTAAATAATTAACATAAATTTTGAAACAATGTTGACATAATAATTAGTTTATTAAGAGAAATATCAAAACAAATGATATTATAAACATTATATGAAATAATTTATGTCATCCATGAATATTTTGGATAACTTTGACATGTTATGATTGAGTTAATTCAATTTCTTTGAATTATTAAAATTATTTAGATAATTTTATATTGTCAAGTATGAATAGTTTCAAAATTTCCAAAATTCATAACTTAAAATATTATTTAGATTATTAAAAGTTATAAAATTACAAAAAATATAATATTTGGGAAAATGGATATGATATGTATAAATATGACAAAATTGGAACTTTATTTCATCATTTTACATGTTATTGTAATTAAATAAACCCTCAATGTGTAAATAATAAAATATCAATGTAATATTAAAAAAGGTAAAATAAGGGTTAAAAACTATAAGGGTAAAAAAAATACAATGTGTGTATAATTAAAATTTTATTAGGTTTATACGACCCATATTTATCATTTATTTTAATTAAATGAGATTGGGGCCTTTATAAACCAGGAATTGACTTATAATATAATAATATTTTCAGACTTTCATAAAGTGCCCCTCATCACTATTATAAATGGACACCACCTCCACCCACTTACTCACACCTCTCAAGTACCTTGGATCATAAAACCCCTACTGAATTAATCTCCAAAAATCCCTACCTTCCTCATTGAAGCTTTACATTGGGAATAAAAATTCAATAAATCCTTTTGGCTCAAATCAAAAGAAGTTACCCGATTTTGGGCTAGTATCTCCTCTAAAGTTCTTTTCTATTGTTTTCCTTCTCCACAACCAATTATATTCTTAATATATGATTACATAACAAAATAAGTATCATAAATATACTAGTATTTTTTATGAGAAGTATTTTATCTACACTTATACACACCTCCATCTAATGGATACGAACATACTGTTTTTGTGTTTGGTTTACTACTGTCTCATGAAATAGTGATTGTTCAATATTCCCCTACCAATTATCATTATGTAAATTATGATGGAATTGTATTTATATATGATATATATATTATTTATATTGTATATATGATTCTGTATTTTTTATTTACAACATGACTTTATATTTCTATAATGGGTAAATATGATGACTTCATTTGAGGAATTGCGGACTATTTCCCCCTCAAAGTCATATGACCCGTTCATCCCATACAAGAAAGTTATAAATGTTATCATTATTTAACATATGAAACATATATAACATAAATATTACCCTATAATTATAATATATTTATGTTTCATTTTGTTTTCATTCCATTAATATGAGAAATAAATGAGTGTTTTGTTCATGCGTATGTACGACCTACCGTCTCCTTGAACGATGCCTTTTATTTCATATATCCAATTGTTATAGACTATTATAAATACATATATACAAAATATATATGATATTTATAACATAAATATCATTCAATAGATGATTTAAATTTGAATACATGGACAATTTTCATCAAAACATTTTCATTTTTGACTCAAGTACCAAATATCGGCAAAAACCGATATTAACATAAATTAATATGTAATTGTTAAAAAATGTTAATAAGTGATATAAAATGAATAATAGAAATTAAAAAGGTTCTACAACATTTATAAATTAACTTAACTTTATTATTTAGGATGAAAAGGATCATACGTGTTGATTTGGACTCAAGCTAAGTGAAATCATAACTCAATCACATTTCATTGAGATAAATATCCATGTCATTGGTTTTATTTTTCAAAGAATATATATGAATGAAATGATATTTTTTTATCTGAATAAAAAGTTTTATTTGGTGTATTTATATTTTTTACACATATTTATGTCATTGATTTATTCTTAATCAAATGATACAATCGTTATATGTGACTTTGTCTCGATCTCCTTTCATTGAGGAATATTTTGATAATATACACCTCCTTATTTTATACATTGTATAATCAACCATTTTATATTAATTTCATTCAAATGGAATATTTGTCTATCAACCGTTATGTTAAACATCAAAATGGAATATTTTTAACGTATGCAGTGACAAAGACTCTACTACCAATGTAGCCATTATGTAATATTGGATTCCTCTATATGACTTAATGTTATTAAAATGAAAAGAAATCAATTATTCCCTTTTTGAGTGTTTTGGTATTGAAAATTGTTATTAATGTGGATTTAATATTTCAATATCTTGAAATGGAATCTTATGATTGGAATTGAAATTATATGAGTAAAATTTTGTTTTATTGCAATATTTTATGTGTTGTGATTATATAATGGTACTTGGAAATTTGATGGTTGGTTACGTGAAAAACCAAAGATGGTTGGTTACATGATAAACCAAATAATGGGATGTCTCGAGATAAAAAATTTATGTGTGGTTACATTATATCATCCAACTCATTGGGAATAGAAGTTGGTATTATGGTTATTCCCTTTAGTGATATGTGTGGAAGTCGACCGTAAGGTTAATCTATTTAATTATTTTATGTCCAATGTTAAATTTATATTATATTCAATGATTTCAATGGTTTAATGAGTTTGAGATAACAAGAATAAGTATATCATAGTTTTTATCCTCCTCATAAGATAGTATATAAAGATTTTATTTAAATACTCACACTAACACTTTTTTTAGTAAATGGATGGATCTAGTGGGAACCAATGTAGTAACGGATGTGATGGAAACATTGGAGGTTTTGGAATAAGGTATAGAGATAAATAAGATATAAAATTAGAACTCTTGTGGTTATTTTAAACAATTATTTGTTTCATTATTGACCACATAAACTATTGTAATTTTTTATGGAACCATACATGCGAGAAAATAATCCATATGGATGTTCGAGTAATCATCATAAAGGTAAGTACATTTGGAAACCTATGTGTCAATGATGTGGAAAGAAGAACCTATAAAAAAATTTCAATTGGATGAGAATATGTTTTAAATGTGGTAAAAATGATCATAATGCAATAACATCCCATGGAAAATGAAGCATTCAGTTGACTCCAGGAAAGGGAAAGATGTTCATTACGAGCAATCAATTGAATGATTTAAATATAGTGTGTGTGGTCATTACTCAAATAAATTTCCTATAAAGAATTTTAGGTTATGGGATCAGCAGAACGATACATATATATATGAATACCAATAATAAATTCCATTCCAATTTAAGATGAAGAAACTTAAAATGACCTATGAAGGGTATGAATTATTTCTTAGGTAGTGTTTTGAGATTATTGAGTCATAAAAAATTATGCATGATTTTTTAGGAAATTTATATTCAAGAATAAAATGGAAAAATCTTAGAAAATTATCATGAATAATTTTCAATGTTTAATATGTTCATATTTTAGGAATTTATTACTTTAGTTTTATCTATGAATGATGACTTGTTTAAATGTTTTAATGATTTGATTACATTGTAAGACTTATAGTATTTGTAATCCTTATGTTTTTTATTTAAAAATGAAGAATAATTATATTATATTTTATAGATATAGTTACAACGAACTATTAGGGATTCTTTGATCTGTTAATTTGAGGCAATTACGAGCTACTACATTTTGAGATGAAAATTAAAAGACATGTGATAAACATGATAATAAATTATTTAATGGTTATTTTGATGATTGAATGTCATGTTTGGAATGTTATAAGAATTATATTGTTTTAGAAAATGGACAACTCACTGGATGGGTGACAACACGTCGCATCTCTCTAAAGGGTGGGAATGAAACTCACAATTGAAGGAAAATAAGGGTGCATCGCCTACCTCGGGCCTACATGAAGTCCCTAGTTAGAAAGAATTATTCCTTTTAGTAAAATTATCTTATAGATCAATAAAATTTTGATTTTTTAAATGTATGTTTTATCCAATTGATATCCTTATTATAGGAAATGATTTGTGGATAAAGTGGAAATTGTAATTTTGGAAGACATTCTATCTTTTCAGAAGACTATATGGCTAAGAAAAATAGTATACTATGGGATTTAATTTTAGGATTAATGGTTGAATTAAATTTTGGAATAATATATTTTTTTTTATTGTAGAAATATGGTGATTTGTGTTATTTATGGAAAGGATTAACTTATCATCGAGAACTTGTGATTAGGATAATTACTTTTTAGTCTAATACTTTAAAAGTATTCTATGTTATTTAGAGATAAATTTTAAAATTTATCATGGAAGACCATGTTATCAAACCCATCTGAATTTTGGGTTCAATTTTAGTGTGGATTATTTTAAATAAATTTAAGAAAATTTATTATTGAATGGTCCTTGTTGAACATTGGGTAATGTTTGTTGAAGTTTGGAGACTAACAGTAGTATTTCTTTATATAAAAGATTATTCTTTTGGGGATTATTTAATCAGGTAAAAACTATTTTGGTATTGGTTAATGTCTAAATATTTTGGAAATATATAGTTCATATTTTTTAAATTTTGTTATTCTATATATGTTTATTGTAGCACTTTAGGAGTGACCAAGTCTTCTTGAATACACATCGTTTGAAGAAAATATTAATTTTTTGTAGATATTTATTAAAGGATGAATCTCTACATGAAAAGTAAGTATTTTTCCTTATATTTTTAGTAAAGATCATAAATAAATTCTTAAAATTTATCAAAAGGTTTAAAAAAAATATTTATTATTACTTTTACTTCTCAGAAACCCAAAATTGTTTAACCCTTGACATGTTTATGTTTTTCAGGTTGTTAAATTTCTACTGATTACGTTTCTAATCACTCTCCATCAGAACAAGATAGTTTATTCCACATAGATATCCATGTTTTCCCTGTATGTAATCCAATTATGGGATATATTGTATGACCATTATACTTATCATTCATTCTTTTAATGTGATAGATTTTTTTACTCATTTTTCGATATGAGATTTTCAATTAGGTTTCAGAAAACAATTTTAAAATTGTGAAGATGCAATTTCAAAAATGGAGAAAAGATATAACATCCCAGGTATCTATAGAATAATAAATTATCATATATATTAATATTTATTAATAATAAATTAATCTTAGATTAAAGAGGGATCTTTTTTATATAGTGTACCCAACACACTACAATGTGTTTCTTCAAAATCATATGTTTCACATAACAATGACTTATACCAAAAAATAGTATAATAATAATGTTTTTATTTTAAATGTTATTTGATTCCTAGAAGTTGTATTAGTGGGAATTAACAGAACTAACAACAATATTATTACATGGGTCTGTCAATTTTTCTATTTATCTAATGAATTATATAGGCATAAATGGGAATGATTCCAATTTTAAGAGTAAAATACTATAATGTTTTTAGATGATTGTTTTACCACTTTTTAAGAGATAACACATCTTAAAGATATTTTCACTCTTTTACATGTTCTATTTTATAAAATTATCCTCTTATATAGATTCATTAAATCCAAATTTACTTCAGTTGAAATTTTGGTATTTTTCTGATAAAATCCATATTTTTACGAATCCTAAAAAAAACTACATTTTAATTCAAAACTACCTTGTCATCTAATTCATTTATATTTTTATATTGTCCTTTCAATATCTATGTAAAGTGTAATTGGATTTTTTTTATAATTTAATACAATTATGTCCATTTGATGTATTTTCACTTTTAAATTGGAGAGAAACTCATGTCAATGTTTTGATGGTTTATACATCTTAATAACCATATTTCTGGTTTTTGATGAAGGGAAATAATTTTATAATAATTCCTAAAAAATATTTATTTTGAATTTTTAAAAATAGAATCTATATTTGATTCATAAGGTCCAAATTATGTAAATAGGTATATTTAATTTTGTGAACAAAGTGAATAGTAACTTTGTTATTTTTTATTTACCAAAGTTAATGGTAAATCAGGTAAAGTAGGATAAAAAACAACATGATAAAGATAATAAACTTACCATAACACCTATAAAAAATCAATTGGATTAATATTAGTTGACCCATATCATCCAAGGATCGCAATTGATTAATTTAATGTACTGTTTTCCTAAAATAGATGTAATTATTATTAAACAAAAAGAAAGTGACATCACCTCTCCCTCTTGTCTCTTGTATGTATAATAATTTTAATGTAGTGATAAATGTTATGAAATAATGAAAATAAATATCCTCTAGAAATATAATTAAATTATATACATAATTGAAATTTATTTTAAATTTTTAGAGATTAAATAATTAGCATAAATATTGACACAATAGTGATAATGTAATTATTTAATTAAGATAAATAGAAAATAAATAATATTATAAAATTTTTATGACACAATTTTGTTAATAAATTTTTTTATGGATTATTATTACAAGTTATGATTGATTTAATGTATTCTTTTCATCGTAATCAAGTTATATATATTTTTAACGTAAATTCTGAATAGTTCCAAAATTGAAAAAATTCATAACATAAAAAAGAAAATAGTTTATTAAATGTATTAAAATTATAAAAAATATAATATTTATCCAAATGATTATGATAAGTCTATAATTTCATAAATGGAATGTTTTTGGGTCATTTGACATGTTATGGTAATTAAATTAACCAACAATGTGTAAATAATAAAATAACATGGTATGATTAAAATGGGTAAAATAATGGTTAAACCAAAAATATAAGGGTCAGTAAAATATTCAACACTTTTATATTATTAATTTGATGATAGGTATATCGAACAAAATCATCTTATCATTAAAATAAAAATGTCTTGGACCATTAAAAATCGAAATTGAATTTATAATAATATAATATTTCATGCCTCTCAAAAAGTTATCCTTCTACCTCTTATAAAAGGCCACTACCTCTAGTCAATTACTCACACGTCTCAATCACCATGGTTGATCTAAATTATACCAAATTAATCTCCAAAAATTCCTCCCTTATTCATAGAATATTTACCATGGGAAAAATACAATTCAACAAAGTATATTAGCTAAAATCAAAAGAAGATTCCTGGTTTAGAGGGAATATATTATCCCAATTTTCATTCTTTTATTTTACATATCCACTACCTATTCTATTATTTTTATATTATTACAAAAAAACAAGTGTATCCTCCATATAATTTAAATTTATTATGATAATTATTAAAACTACAAGTACACACACCATTATCTAATGGATACGAACATACTGTTTCTTTGTACAGTGAACTACTACCTCACAAAACGATGATTGTTCAATATTATACTACAACCTAGCATGGTGTCCATTATGATTTAACTTTATTTATATATGATATATATTATAATTTTTTGTCTCTATGATTCTTTAATTTTTATTTATATCATAACATTATGCTTTCCAAAATGTGTAAATATGATAATTTCATTTGAAGAAGTGCAGACTACCACCCCCACAAAGTTATATGATTATTTCATGTCATACACGTATCATATAAATGATGGAGTTAATGAACTTATGAATCATATATAACATATATATTATACTGAAATTATGGCATATCTATATATAATTTATTTTTTATTCGGTTAAATTGACAATGAAATAAAAGTATCATCCTTGCGTACATAAGGCTTATCATCTCCACAAATGGTGCATTTTATTCCTTATCATAAAATGGTATGGAAAATAATAAATACATATATACTAGATATATATCATATTTAAATCATGAATTTTATTCTATATATAATGTACTTTGGACTACATGGACAATTTACGTCAAAATAATATCATTTTTTACTCATGTACCAAATATCCTCAAAACGACTGATATTTACATAAATAATTATATTATTTCTATAACATGGTAATAAGTGATATAAAAGGAATAATAAAAATGAAAAATATTCTCAGTCAGGTATAAATTAAATTATACATTTTATTCTGGAAGAATAAGGAAAAAACATGACGATTTGGACTCAACATAAGGGAAATCATAACTCAATCACATTTCAGTGAGTTAAATACCCATATTATTGGTTTTTTCCATGAATATGTGTGAATGAACTCTGATTTTTTTACATTTAATATACTATTATATTGGACTTATTTATATATGTCACACAAATATATGTCATTAATTTGTCATTAATCTAATGATATGATCATTATAGGGGATGTTGTCTCAATATTTTTTAACTGAGGTATATTTTGATAATATTCACCCCTTTATTTTATATGGTCTATAATGATCCAATTGAAATTCAATTTCATTCAAACAGAAATATTTTTCTATAAATCATTTTATTAAATTGAAAAATCGAATGTTTTTTAAATTTTTCGGTGACAACAACTCCTCTGACACTATAACCATTATTTGACATTGGGTTCATCTAGATGCTTTAATGTTTTTAAATGTAAAAGAAATGCCTTATTCTATTTTTGGGTGTTTTGGAATTGAATAAGGTTTTGAAATTTGATTTACTATATTAGTATCATAAAATTATCCTTTATGACTAAAAATGATATTTTATGAGTGAGAAGTTGATAATTGAAATATTTTGTGTTTTATGATTATATAATAGTGCATAGACAATTGATGAGTGGATATATGATAAACCAAAGATGGGTGGTTATGTGATAAACAAAATGACGGGTGGTTCCATGCAAAACCATGTACGGGTGGTTACAATTCGAACCAAGCCTGTTCTTTGTTGGAATCTGATTATGGTTTCTTTTTATTTTCAGTCCTCTCATGGATGATAATGGGGTTTTCAATGAAAGGGAACATAAATTTGATCTCGTAAGCAGTTTTAAGCTGATCTCATTTCCTAGTGTTTTCGTAATTTTTGGGGTATAAAATTTGTGGAATTGAAAGCATTTCCAAATGTGTTTTTTCGTGATGTTCTCATGAAAATATGGATAAGGAATGAGTTTCATGGATATGGGATTCATGATGTCTATTTCTCAAAGACATAAAAACTTTGACGGTGTGCCCTAAGATTACGAGAATCTAAGCATCACGAAAGGTTTACTTATTGAATCAACATTTCATAAAAATTGAAAAGTCATGAATTTCATGAAGTCTTGATTGAGTTTTTTCTAAGAACTAAAGCTTCAAGATATGAGAATCTGTTTCTTCATAGTTACCAAGAGAAACGCGAACAGTGAAGTAAATAAGCTATCCGAGTTGTTCTTTGCAGTGGTCCTTTGTGGCGGTGTGTAAGGTATTGACCAACAGTTCAGTGGTTATGTCGAGCATGGAGAAGGGGGGGTTTCTATCGATAATTGTGAAGAGGGAGAGCTTTCATGAAGTTATTTTTAGCCTATCTAAATTTTTTCCTGAAGAAACAGATCTCTACGTTTGACTGTCAATATAAATAAGAGGCCACCCCTCTTCATTATGGATGACTTTGATATAAAAAATATGTGATCACATAGACTTTACTATGAAAGGGGTGCTCTGCGAAGCAGGTATTTATATGTGATCTTGAGCTCAGTGAAGATAATTTTAATTTATTGAATAATTCCAATTATTCTAAGGCATATGAGATTCATGAATATGGGGTGTTCCACGTTTTCTCAATGAGATTCATGAAGTAGGTTGATCTGTGAGGATGTGAACTTTGCGAAGGTTTGTGATCTTCCAGGAAATGAGCTCTTCAAATGGTTATGCTCTAGGAGTTATTGATCTCCAAAAAATCTATGAATGTTTGAGATTTTGAGAAGTGGTGTGCTTTGAGAAGGTTTGTTCTCTATGATGGTGTGATCTTTGAGATGTTGTGTTCTCTACAAAGGTTTTATCTTTGAGAAGGGGAAAAGTGAGGGGTTGTATTTAGTATCTATGTTGAGATGTCAATGATTTCAATGAGGATCAACATAGGTATTTTATGAAAGAAGTGACGCGTGATGGATAGAGACAAATACTTCAATTCCAATCTATTAGTTTGACTTTCGAGTCGACAATCTATGTCAGACTTCTCTAAAAGAAGTGAGCTAGGGGGAGTCGACAGAAGTGATCTGAGGGACATAGTGAGATATCCCTAAACAATTATAAAGGCAGTGCACCTTGAACTAAGGTATTTTGACCAAACCATTGTATTACACATCTTGTGAGGATTATGGGTTTTTTCCCAACTGACACACTGTCGTAATATCCTCCTTGGACATAGAAAATTGTTTTGAACAAAGTAAAACTAATATGTCCTATATTTTCATGAATTTAAATAATAGATTTAACATTTCCCTACATATATCGGAAATAGATCCATCTATTTAGGAGAAAAGGAGGGAAACCCGATTCAACCCTCTCCACTCAGGGTGTTCAAGGGTCATTCAAGGGGTATTTGAGCCAGGTTAGTGGTGTTATATAGATCCCATGTCATAATTTATAATTCAGGTAGCATTTGGGTAGTCCCCCTCTTCGATGTAATTAATTTTCAGATATTTAAAAATATAATTATAACTCATCTATGATCTCTTAGAATGGAATTTCTATTTAATATTGTTCAAGGAATACAAGTTACACATCCAACAGGGATGACTATGAATGATACACTACACACATGAAAACTCCTAATACATATGCTAATGTGCAAGATTCACTCACCGTGGCCCTATCTGATTTGATATATTAAAAGGTAATGAGTTTCACCACAAGAAATTCTATGTAAGAAAAAACATGAAAGTATTTATGAAGATATAGCAATGTTATTGTGGTGAAACTACAATTCTGGTACAATTGCTGTGATGACTTGATGATTCATCCTTATGGGAATGAAGATTCCTTCTTCAAACTAATTAATAAAGTGGAAGGATCAATTTGAGGTCTGGGAGAAGAAATAAAATACATTGATATTGTAAATAATATATTTAGAATACTTCCACACCTTTACAATTCTATTGTCACATCCCTAGATGAAGGATAAATATCCAAACATTCTCGAGATGATCTACTGAACAACTTAGTAGAATATGAAATCATAGTCAAACCCGAAGATGTTACAACTCCTATGAGCAAGGAAATGAAATTTAAATCCTTAGAAAAACTGAAAATTTTAGGTGATAGTAGTTATGATGATTATGGGGGAAAAATAAATTATTTCTCTCATTTCTAAGATGTTATGGAAGGGAAAAGGAAAATTTAAATAGAAGTTACCTCTAGATTTCTTTTATTATTGAAAATATTTGCACAATGCATCTATGTTCTCAAGAGAGATAGAATATAAATAGAGAGAAGATTAAAACATTGAGAAGCCTTAGAAATATATTTTCAAAATGTTAAACATCATATATGGATATAAAGTACAGATGAAGAGTTTTTTTGTAAAGAGGAAGATGATGATAATGAATTATGTGAAGAAGAAGAAGAACCATAGTTTAAATTAGGTTACCATGATTCTATGATGGAATCCACTAAAATGATTGAACCATCAACGTATAATGCTAGAGATAACCAGTTGACAATTAATGGTGATCATAAGTTAAAACTTAAGGAAGAATTAGGTGAGATTGAGAATAAGATTAAGAGATGCAATAAGTGGCATGGAATGGTTGATGAATCTTCAGAATCTGTAGATCATCAAGAAGATGAAATTGAATGGCTGGATGAACTCGTGAATGTGCAGTCATCAATGCAAGATAACACTAATTATTTAGTGGAAATAAAGCTCAAAATCAAATAAAAGGCAATGGTCATCAAGGAAAATACCTCGATATTGGAATGGAAGTCCAAAACATTTTGGGGAATCAAATAATAAGTTATTACTTGTAAGTGTAAATTCAAAAAAATAATCGAATTTTAGTGAATGAAAGAAGAAAATAAAATTCAGAAGGATCTCGGATGATGACCTACTGGTGAGAGGCAAACATCGTTCTGATGGGGTTGAAAATATTCTGTGTAATCAAAGACTTGCATACTTGGAATACAGTGGAATCAGTTGGGTAGTCGAGATATCAAATGCTGCAAACAAAGTAGACTAGAATAAACTCAACATGATGGTCAACCATGCTTAAATGATAACCAATGTTCTTAAAATGAGACATGTAAAACAAACTAAATCTAGAACATAAGACAATCCTAGAGCTTAGGGAATGATAAATATTCAAACTATTTTCCAAAGGAAGAAGAAATAAAGATTAATTGATGTGATAATACATTTCCTCTCATGATGTGTCAATTCATTAGACATATGGTCCACACCTTTACATATTGAGAAGATCCAAGGAGGTATCTAAATGGAGGAAAGAAAGGTGTGCATCAAAAGAGAATAAATTCATATCATACTTCTTATATAAGACAAAATTTATATGGATATCATTTTTGTTGTTATGACATTAGCCACAAAGCTGTCTGTTATAGACAAAAGAGTTACAGGGACACCTCATAATGAAGTCAGAGAAAAGTCAATTTTATTCATCAAGACTATATTTCTCTTTCAAATAGGATTTCTCCAATGGAAGAAGAGTTTGAATATGAAGAACCCATGTACATGGAATATATAATTTAATGTCCCTTAGTGTCCTACACACAATCAATTTTATCATGGAATGAAAAGAATAAAATTGGGGAATACAACCTTGTAGAAGTATCCCTCAACGAAATAAAGGGAAACAACACCTGGATTCTTGATATCGGTTGTTAGTCCCACATGAAAAGTAATGTTAACTAACTAATGAATGTTATAAAAAAAGTCAATAGAACATTAAGTTTTAGTAATGAAGGTGCATTTTTAATACAAATTAATTTGAAGTATTGAACTGGATAACAGAGAGCTATTGAAGGCCAAATTTCTATAAGTGGGTAGTTTGTGGAATAGTTATTTTAGTGTGATTATACTCTATGACTCATGACTGAAAAATAAATTTAATAAAAATGGATACACTATAAATAGAAATACAGGAAATCCTTTAATGAAAGGATGCAAAAGATATGGTAACTTATATCAAGTTTACGACAAAGAAAAAATTCTATTTGATAGTGTAAGAAGAGAATATTTTGTGGAATAAGAGATTAGGGCATATTAATCAACCAGACATGGAGAAGAATTATAAGCCAAAAAATATCATGGATATCCCCAACCTGAAGCATGAGTAGAAAAATAATTTTGATGCTTGCATATGGGGGTAATGGTTTGTAGTTCATATCGTCCATGAATGAAAAGGGCAATGAATCTTCATGATCTCATCTATACATATGCCTGTGGTCCGATAAATTTTGGTGGAAAATGGAGAAAGGTACATTATCCTATAAATTTTTGACTATAGAATAATTTCATGTTTTATGGTCATACACAAGAAATGAATAGTCTTTGATTGTATGAAAACATATCACTAAATTCATGAGAATGAAATTGGATGGAAGATTAATGCGTAGAGATCTGAAAATGGAGTGAAACAATGATTCATTGAGTTTGAAAATTATATAGAGAAGCATGGGATTGAACATGAAGTGGTTGTTGTGAGGACCCCACAGCTGAATGGTGTTTTTGAGTAAAGGATTTTAAAGGTCAAAAATATATCTAGAAATATTCTAATTAAGAGTTGTATTCCCCAATATTACTTGAAATAATATTTTCAGCCTGCATTGTATATTCAAAATCAAATAGGGATCTATATAGTAGAGACAAAGACAACATATAAATTATGGCATTGATGGATGCCCACATTTATATTTTTTCATGTTTTTGAATGTAAATGTTTCATCTAAAACAAGGAAGGAAATTAAGGAAGTTTGGAAACTATGTTGAATAAAGAGTATTTCATGGATTCGCAATGCAAATAAAATCTTACAAGTGGTTCAATAAGTTCGTGAGAAGGATTGGAGAAATCATTGATGATATTATCATTGAAAAGAAAACCATAAATGCATCATTGAACTCTTATTCTGATATTATAGAAGAAGTAAATGAATTTTAACATGAAAAAATGGAAATATAGAAGTGGGGGAAGGAATACTTGACATGCAGGTGTCACGTCAGGATGTTGTCATATAAGAAGATTTTGAAAAAGAAACCTTAGATGAATAGAACTCAACTAAACCTCACAAGATAAATTGAAGAGCTATAATTGAAAAATCCAACAATATCTTTGATATAAATTCACCTACACGGACAAAGAGATTTTTGAATAAAACACAATCTACCCTCCCATCAATTGTTGAACCATCCTCATTTGAATAGGCTAGAATGTACGAGTAATGGGTGAAATCTATGTATGAATTGTTAAATGAGATTGAAATCAAATCAGTCATGTGATGTGGTAAAGAGAACTACACATGACAATGTGATTAGTACGACATACATTTTCAAGAAAACATTTGATGACTATTGAAGTGTGATAAAAAAACAAGGCGCTCTTGGTTTGTAATGAATATTCACAAATAGAAAGCGCTGATGTTGAAGAGACATTTTCATCAGTAGTGAGACTGAAGTAAATCAGTCTATTTCATTCCATGGAAATTCAAAAGAGTTATAAATTGTACCAAATGGATATAAAGACTACACTCAATAATGGAATATCGGACGAATATGTCTATATTGAATAACTGGTGGGTTTCCTTATCAGAAATGTCGAAATGAAGGTATGATTCTTAATGAATGCACTCTTTGGACTAAATTCGGCACCACATGCATGGTACTCTTAATTATATTTGTATCTAAAAAAACATGAATTCAATAGGGGAGGAGTGGATCACAATATCTATGTGAATAATTATAATAAGGAACAATTAAGGTTGTTAGTATACATTTATGATATTATTTTTGGTGGATAGATGCATGTATTATTGGATGACTTTTCAAATCACAAGAAATTAGAATTTTAAATGTCAATAATAGGTGAACTAGCATACCTTTTAAGGATGTACGAGATTCAGAAGAAGGATTACACTTTAATTTCATAAAAAATATTGAAAAGATATATTGAATAAATATAATATGCATGATTCCAAACCAATGAAAACTCTAATTATGCTTGGAACAAAACTCATAAATCATTATGATGGAACATATCTGGATCCCACAATGTATAGGATAATCATTGGAACCATACTATACCTGATAGAAATATGGCTGGATATTATCATTTCAACTATCTTAGTGTCCATTATAATGATTAATCTGAAGGAAGAACATGTGGAATGAGTGAAAATAATAATGAGATACATTCATGGTACTCATAATTTTGGGTTATGCTTCACTACACAAAGTGATTGTAATCTCTCATTGTATTTTGATAATAATTGGGTTGGGGATGTAGTGGACAAATATTCCACATGTGCTAGAGCACTCTATATTGATATGAAATGTGTGGGTTATATGTGAAAGAAACATGAAAGTACATCTCTTAGTACTGTTAAATATGAATATATATCTTCTACTAAGGCTTGCAAAATGTTACATTGGATAATGTAGCAACTGACTGACATATGTGATGAGGTGAAACAACCAATGATGATTTACTTTGATAACAATAGTGAAATTGATTTTATGAAGAATCCAATTCAGCATTCTCATATAAAACATAGTGAAATTAGATATCGCATCCAAATATAAAATTTTGAACAAGGCATGATCAAAATGGACCATGTGGGAACCGATGATCATGTGATTGACTTTATGTCCATGGCAACTTCAGCAGTTGTGTTTGATACACATCGATTGATCCTCGGTGTTCAGACACCACCTAGTGTATGTGGAGGCTATAAATTTTCTCTTATATAAAATTTTATTATGGCTATCATCAAGTCATGGAAGTGATGTAGTTTTATAGGGGAGATAGGATCCGGGGGTATATTCCGAGCTCAACACAGTTCAAATAATGTTATATGGGTTTACATATAATGTGGGAGAAATGGCTCAATTCAATGTGAAAATATGGTGTATGGAATGATTTTATGGATGTAGTTTGGTAGAAAGAGAATGAAATGGTGGATTTCAAAGAAGAGAATGTGTAGGGAGAATACTTTTCGGTGTCATAATGAAGCAGTTAGGGGTTTCATTAAAGTACAAGATAACCCAATTCATGTATTCAATATTTCATTCTACAAAGATCATTTCTCACATAAACATATAGTGTTTCTTATTTTTTTTATTATATATTAGGTTTTTATAGTGGTTGGGGTTATGTTGAAATAATCAACAATTTTACAACCATCCCAAAGGGGGGGATTGTTGGGACCAAGTTTGTTCTATGCTGGAATTAGATTATGGCTTGAGTTTATTTATTAATCCTCTAATGAATGATTAGGGAGACTACATGGGAAGAGAACATATATTTTATGTCCTAAGTAGTTTTGAAGGTGATGTCATTTCTTAGTGTTTTCCATTTTTTGGGTCCAAAACCTGGGGAATCCCAAGAATTGTGAAAAGTGGGGTTCATAATAGTCTCAATTAAATATATAAAATGCATTGGTTTCATAGATATTAGATTTAGGAAGTTTGTCTAAAGAAAATATGAAAAATTTGATAGTGTGCTCTATGATTATGAGACTATGAGCTCTAGGAAAGGTATACTTCTAAAATCAACATTTCATAAAATGGAAAAGGCCTAGATTTTGCGAAGTCTAGATTGAGGTTTTTTGAAGAACTGAAGCTTCACAATTTGAAATGGTGTTTCCTCATGTTTATGACCTGCATCATGAATAGTAATGGAAATGAGATTTTAGAGTGGTACATTGTGGTGATGATTTTCAGTAGTGGGAAAGGTTCTGATGGAATGCTTTGTGGTTTCTACGAGTATTGCGAAGGGCGATATTCCATGGAGCATTTTAAAGAGAGATATGTTCTTAGAAAAAGTTTTTTCCTAATCATTATATCATGCCTGATGAAGTGGACATTCATGTTCGTCCATTACTATAAATAAGTGACCACACATCTTTATTATGGATGATTTTGAGAGAGAAAATCCTTGATCACTTTGACTTCACAAAGAAGGGGGTACTCTACGAATTAGGTTTTTCTATGTGAACCTGAGCTTCATGAAGATGTATCAAATGATTCCAATGATTCTTTCTCATTTGTGATTCACAAATATGGGGTGTTCCACATTCTCTCTGTGATCTTCATCAAATATGTTTCTCTACGAGGTAGTGGTCTTTGCGAAGGGTTGTGATCTATGAGTTAGTGTTCTCTGCAAATGGTTGTGATCTATGAGGCTATGATCTCCACAAGGTGTTGTGCTCTGCATAGGTGTGAGGATTGCAAACTGGTGTGATATGTGAAGGGTTGAACAATGAAAATGGGATTTTTGAAGGCCTTTATTTAGAATCACTGTTGCGGGTTACAGATTTCAGTGAGCATCTACTCAGTTCATTGAAGTATGTTGCGTCTCACGATGGATAGTGAAAATGACTTCCTTTCCAATCTATTGAGGTGGTCGTCGAGTCTATAAACTATGTTAGACTTATCTCAAATCAGCGAGCTAGAGGGATTCAATGGATTTTATCCAGGGGAATGAGTTCTCTAACATATGTTTATTCAATTTAAGTTCATTTATGTACCAATTTACCTTTCTATGGGTTTAGCATAATCTTTTGGTTACCGAAAGGGTATGAAATGATCATAAATTTAGTTAATTATATTTACTACTTATTAAAGTTGAAAACTATTGACCATTGAAAATGTATTCATGGTTTTCATGTTTTCTTAACACTATTATTTTCCCTTCATTGTTTATCCATTGTTGATATTTTTACTCTAATCTAATGTTTCGAAATGTTTTTCATGGTAATTAGAGAGTAATCAAGTCATGGATGGTATTAAAGAAATGTTATATTATTAAAACATGAAATGATACCATGTTTCTTTTAAAAGTGTTTTTTATTTTATTAAATAAATAGATAGTTATTAGTATTCTCTACATGTAATATTTAAGTTGTTTTGTATATGTTATGAACTAATTCTCTAATGATCTAAAATTGAAAAGATCATTGAAGTGAATTAAAGTAAATTTGTGGATTTTTTTAATGATAATTAATGTTTAATGTTGGGGCCTAATACATTCAGCCTTGTGAGTCTCCTTTGGTTTCTCCATTTTTATTAGAAGAAACAGTATTAATGAGATTGTGAATTGATTGTAAAGTACTTTTTTTGTTCCCTATTAGTATAATTTTACTTATACAATGTATTGATTACTAATTTGATAAACCTTAAACAGCTCAATTCTTTTCCAATATTTATCATCATTTCGGATAATATCATTTAATTTCGAGAAGGATGATATATGAAAAAAAATATTTTGATACAATGTATCAAAATAAGGAATTTATAGTTCTTGGATTTGTACATACTAATACACATAGATCTTAATGGATTTAATTAATAAATTCTACCAAGAATACATTTATCATTTTTTAATAGTACTTTCAAATGAAATTATTAAAATTTCATAGATAAAGGAATGGCATGAAGATGAATTATGAATTGTACTAAATAGTGTATGTACGGTGAATGTTTATGATGAATTTACCAAGTTTAAATTTTAAATTAAGAACATGCTATTCTAATGTTATATAATCTTACATGAGGATATATGAGTTAAAACTTTAATGTATAATGATAATAAACATTGGAATAGACCAACCACAATGAGTAAGATCCATATTTTTCCTGGTTTGGATTGATATAATCAGTTCAATGTGTTGAATTTTTACTGGATATATAATCCACTCAATAAGTTTGGTTATGAGGGAAAAAAGTTCCTTGGATTGATGAATACAAAAAATGTTTTACAGAACTGAACATAATTCTAATCATCCCGTGAGCACTTGCAATACATTACCACATGGAATGGTTTTTAGTCTATAGTGATACATCGTGGAAGGTATTAGTAGGCATCAATATGCATAATGATATGGTTATAGAATATTCCTTGAAAAAATTGATATTATATGAGATAAATCACTGAACTCATGATTTTGGGTTAGCTAGGGTAATTTTTTCATTAAAAATATTGATGAATTTTATATATGGCGAAAGTAATTACATATATAGCGATACAAAAATTAATTTATATTTTTAATCAAATATATATAAGCATGAGCCAAAAATTATTTTTAGCCCTGATTAAATATCATAAAAGTACAATACATTACTTCTTAGGGAAACTGAAAATTGTGATAAATGATCTGATTCAAAAGGACATTAATGCATATCTATGATGAAGAACAAACAATAATATAAATTTTTGAGTTTCCCTAAAATTGATTATTAAATATTAATGAATGTGAAGAAACATTTTCTTTCTCATATGAATGTTCAACCATCTATCCTTATAATTTTCAAATAGGAGTAGAATTATGATGTATATCTACTAAATAAGGTCATATATTTCATTGTGTTAAACCATGATTGTGATAGAATAATATGTTTCTAGAATGAAGAATATGTCCCTTCATTACCATATTCGGTGATGGGGCTATTGGATGAAAAAAATACTTCTTAAATATCTTTTCATTTTTCATGTATTAATAATTATATAGATTTGAAATAGTTATTTAGGTTGGATGTAATTTAGAATGATATTATGGTTCATGATTCCCATTTCTTGTTATCTCAACATGTTACATTTGAGAGACATAATTATATGATAATTTTACAACAATTATCCATACTATAGTGGAAATGATAAAACATCATCATTGATTTCATCATCTAAATCAAAAAATAATATAAAGGGAATATCACCATATGGGTTTTATTCAATAACCTTACATAGTTATTTCAATATATTTACATTATAAAATATTACATTCTTGATCAACTAACTCTATTAATCATTATTGATGTTGTGATATATCATCTTTTCACACTATCATTTGAATTTGGTTGGGATCCACGGTTTAACTCAAAGTGCCAAAGAAGTATTCATCAAAATATTGATGTGATGTTATGTCTCAATAATTATTCTCACCTTTGGACATATATTTAGTTTTTGAGGGCCACTACACCACTATAATTCATTCAAATATATTTCTATATGGTCTTCAATGGTGGTTGGGATCAACAATTTCCTTTAGTCAAATTTCTATACAATAATACCTTTTGGTAAATTATATTGGTGTATCCTAATAAGTACATATATGCTTTAACCTGATGAACTCCAATGTGTAGGAATAGTGAATGATAAATAAATGTATTGATATATTATCTAATTTTTGAAATGATATATAATTTTATATCCAATCAAAAAATAAATAAAATCATCTCATAGTTATCCATGATGTTATAAAAAAAATCATAAAAATGATATAATGTTTGAACATGGTGACAAGGTATACTTCAGAAAAATTACAAGGAATGGAAATATGAGAATTATTAAGAAGTGAAATTAAATTAAATGGTATATTTATCCATTGGAAATACATGATCATTTTGATATGATATCTTATTAATTTGTGCTCCCACCATATCTATCTCAAATTCATGATGTATTCCACATATCTATATTGAGTAAGTACGTACTTGATTCATAACTTGTAAAATACATGGAATTATATAAATGGATAATTATATTTATTAAAATGAATAACTTTTTTAGATTCATGGTCATAAAGTTAATGTGATACAAAACAAGACCAATCACATGATCATTTTTTTCTAGCGAAGCAACTAATTTTAGAAAGAAATGAGGGATCCGAGGATATGATTTCAAATTTTTTTCTTATTTATATTTCTAATAATAAAAATATTTGATCATTATATTATTTTTATGGGTAATATAGTCTAACAACATGAGATTTTATGACATAAGTTTTTCAATAAAATTTAATACCATTTATAGTTTGTGGTACATGAAACCTCGTGTTTAGACAAACCCTGATATCATATTAAAATAGTATTACTACCTCGTCATATAGTTATAACATTTGAATATTACTAACAAAATTAAGAAAATTAATCATTTACAATTGTTTAAATGGAATTCATTATTTTTCAATAAATTAGAAATGAAAAAAACCATTTTATAATAATTAATATTTTTTTAAAATTTTAATGTGCACAATGTATTTTATTCAAAATTAATAAAAATTGATATATACATTTTATTTATTATAGTAATATTTTTATATTATATATTAAATAAAAATTTATAACATTAATCAAATATATTTTATTATATTGAGGATAATAATAAATCTAGTTTTAGGGTTAAAAGTATTTTTCCTAATGATTTTTTTCATTAAATTATTAGAATTTATGTAAAAAATTGTTACATTCATTTATACGAAATCGACAAGAAAAATGTATTAATTTTTCATAATTTCATTATTTTTAATTATTTAATAGTTCATTTTGATTTAAAATCGATATGATTATTAACAACGATAATATTAATTACTTCAATAAAGGGTAAATGAGGATAAACAATGTTTAAACTATGTGGTAAGACCATACATTTTTCATACATATTCATAAATATGAAATAACTTTTCCACTTATACCATCAGTACTAATATTGAATTTTTCAATGGATATATGTACTTGAAAATGTTATATATGAAATTTAAATCAAATAAAGTTATAAAATGTCCCTCTCTTTGTTTTTAATATCTCTTATGGGTCCAAATACAGAAAAAAAAATTATGATTCAATATAATTTTAATATTGAGTTTAATGATATTAATTTTCAGATATATATATATATATATTAATTTTTTAATTTTTTATTCGTAAAATTACCTAAATTTCTTATTAAATAATGAAGAAGTATTTCTGCATTTAATTAAAAATGTTAAATAGGATATTAAAAATAATTAACTTCATATAATTTTAATGAGTTAATGTGTCCCAATAATTTTCAGTATAAATATTCAATATCCGGGATTAAGAAAAGAATTATATTTGAATTGAACATTTGTATTATTTTACATTATGCTAAATTAATTGAAAAGTATTAAAAATGAAATTAATGATAATTTATAATAACTAATATTTTATTAAAAGGCAACAAATTATTAAGGATTTAATAATTTCTTAAATTAATTGTATGTGGTTGTAAACATAATATATTGTCCATTTATTTGTCATTATTTAATTTATAGTTATATTTTTAACCCTTAGTGTGTATAAAATATTAACATTTCAAAAGGGATAAAAAATAAAATTTTAAAATTAGGATTAAATAAATAAATAAATTCAATTTTATGATAGTATATCTAATCTACATATTAGTATAATCAAACTAAAAAATCAAACATTTGTACATAATAATTACTTCATATACATTTAATAATTTAGAAAATTTTAAGACTCCCCCTCGGCTCCATTATAATTCAGAACTATCCATTCTCTTCTTACCAAAATATTTGGCCTTATAGAATGAATAAAGTACAAAAATTTATATTCTCCAAATTTAAAAACAAATAATTTAGGATTATTTAATTCCAAAAAAATAAATGATTGAATGTTTTTAAAGAGACATAAATGAATTTTCTCAAAAAAAATAAATCTCATTAACAAATAACATTCTTTTTAAAATTTATTTTACATTTTTCTAATTTATTGTCAACATTAGAAAATAATAAAATAATTGTACCAAATATAATGAAATTTTATATTTTTAATGAAAACAACATTATAGACCCTCATTCTGAAAAAAGGAGAAGCTAAAGATTAATTGTTCTATTGGTGTACGACAACCTTCTCCTCATAGCAATACAATTAAATTTTGATCACAATATTTAATGGATTTTTATTATGATGGGCTTAGTATTTATATGTTATTTTTATGAAACAATTATTATTTGGTATTTATAAAATATTTTTAAACTTATTACCATCAAATCCTTTGGGTAATAATAAAGTTGATCATGCATACGTGTTGACTACCAGCTCTACAAAGCAATCCAATTCTTTTTTTTAATTTTTATTACACATTTATGGAAATGAAGATAATTTTTATTAATATACATTATATATATGAAATAATAATGATATTTGGAATTTCAATAAATATTTACCATATTTTTTCATCATTTTGAGTGTTGAAACAATGGCAGTGTGTACGTACAACATACTATCTTCATGAATAGAGTAATTCATTTTTATTTGAAAAATTCTATGGATGAATATAAATACCTACAAAATAAATATATTATATAAATATAACCATATTAAAATTATATATATTATAGATTTACTATCAAATTACATGGTTTGATACAGCCAAAAAAACATACATAAAACCTAATGTAGTTACCATCTGAAGCAGTGATATTAATAATTAATTATTAATAATAAGGATCCAATTGGTTAATGTAAAATAATCAATGTTGTTATTTTTGTTATTTTTGTTCTTTAATAATATTTAATAATTAATTTATAAGAATTATAAAGGAGGTTAGGAAACATATGATTGATTATAGACATGATGTACGGGCTGTTATATTATAATCTCACTGTATATCGGGATTTTTTTGTATGTTATGATGATGAAAAATTATTATAAACCTATAATGTTTCACACATGTTTTCATAAACACTATCAATTTTTTTATATTACATTTTTTTCTTTCATTCTCTGGACCTAATGTACTCATGAGATTTAAAATATGTTTTTAATAAAAATCAACATAATTTCACTCTTCAGTCAAGAAGACATTCTCCATCGATATCCATGTTTTCTAAAAATGCAGCAAGTATGGTTTTTACTAGTATGAAAAGACTGTATAAATTAATTTTTACAAAGATTTTACATTATGTAATATTTTTTAAATAATATTTTTATCATTTTCCTAATGAGGTACTTTCTTTTTTTCCTAACAAAATTATTGAAGGTATTTTTTTATCTTATATTGTATAAAATGATTTTTATATCATATTTTTTGTCAATTAATACAATATTCGTTTAAAATATAGATTGGTTATTTTCATGGAAGTTTTTTCCCATAATATTTTAGAATTTTTATATTATTCATATGTGGTTTCAAATGGGATACTAATTTTCATTCTGATTGTTTGATGATCTTTTGATTCATTAAAGATAAAAATAAATAAATTTTTATTATGATTCAAAGATCCAATGTTATTATTATTATTATTTCTATATATTCTTATTTTTATATTGGAATTGTGAATTTTAAATTAGTTCATTTTCCATGGGATAGGTATGATAAAATGTTTAAGAAATGATCCTCTTATAATGGGTTTTATTTTGATTAATGGCTTTTGATCCAATTTCATATATATGTTTGATTTTCATTATGAGCAATGTGGGTCCGATAGATCCCAAAAATTAATTGTGAAATAAATTATAACTCATTATATAAATATGATAGGAATGAAGAGTGAACTCAATTTAATGTGGTAATTATTCTGCAATTATAGAATTAGGACAAATCTTTGACTACAATGATGGTTTAGTGAGTAAACACATTTCAATAATTTAGTCTTGATAAAAGACATAAATACTATGGAAATGGTTTTCATTGGTTAATTTTATTCCAAAATCCCATCTATTATACGTATATTATGATTCCATGGATCATTATCTGCGATTCTATTATGATTCACTTCTTATAGACTTCCAAAACAATTTCCATGACTCAAAATTATGATTTATGATATGAATGGTATTGTTTTAAAATTTTATGATCTTTTTTCCATTAAATTTTTCATTATTATTTGTATATGATCATTGATATCTCACTTATGTACCCATACTGAGCATTAGATCAGACCCATTCTTATGTATCAATTCCCTGGTTATGATGAAATGGTTTATTTATGATATTTCTATGATCGGTTATAGTTGAGAATACCTATGTTGGATATGATTTTTAACTAATATTAAATATTAGATTATATTTCCATGATTCAAATTATAATAGAGCAACATGATTTTGGAATATAGAATTATATTATGTGCAACATATTTCTCTTTATAGTTGTAAAATTTTTGAATGAAATGCATGATTCCCTATATCTCCCTAGGCCATTATCATATTGTTGGTGAGTATAATATGATTTATCCCCCATTGAGGTGTGTGTGAAAATATATATTAATTGTTATAATTTATTTGGTGAAACATTGTGTAGATCCATAGACTCACACTAATAGATATGTTATAAAAAATAAATATTTTTCATAATAACATTGATAACCTTGCAATAAATTCCAAACAAATTCAATTTAGTTAAATATAACAAAAATATCACTACACTATGAGAAACAATTTTTATATTACCATGAGGCTTAGTAGAATCATATTTTTTTAAAATATTATATATATATATATACAATTCATGAATCATATTTAAAGATAATATAGTTTATGGTCATCTACATAACCTTAGTAATATAAATATAATTATGATGCAATCTCAAACTAAAATTATGATTAAATATATGAGATAAATATAAAATAGCATAAGTGAACATAATATAAGGATATTGGTGTTATTATTAAACATAAGAATATAATACCCAATAATATATAGATCATAAATTATAAAACAAGTAAAAATTATTGAATCCAAAGTGATTAGACATATTATTCAATAAAAATGTTCCAATGGAGTGTAACATATTAATTATTATAATAATAAAACCATGGATTAAAATGAAAATTTATTATATATTAAAATTAGTTTCATGATAGAAATGAGTTACAACTATAAGTATAGGTAAACAAAACCTAGTGCACCAAGCTATAACACCTGATTCCCAAAGTATAATGTATAATTCTACACCAATGAATTACAATAAAAAATTGGATCATGAGTCACTATATATTTACTAAGGATGATTGAGAACATTATACATGATTCCCATAATTATATCATGAGTAAAAAAGCCATATATTATGATTTGGATACTGATATATATCACCACCCATTATTATCTTTATAAACAAGTTCCCCATGAAACTAGTAATTCATAATATCCAAATTAATCCATTTAAAAAAATACATACATTAAAGACCTCATAAGTAACCCATGGGAATAAAATGATTTTTTAATCCCATTTAAATCAAATAACATAATGAAATCAGTAAAAATCCTAATAGGATTAACCCTATTAAAATAATTTTTTATTAAAATACATTGAATATCATTCTACAAAAATACCAATTCATTAATATTATTGTGTATTTGATATAAACACACACATTTATTTAATGATATTTTTCTGGTTTGAGTATTTTTTCCTATCAAACGGCGTATGAAATATAGGTGAACACCCATCAATAAGTGAAATTGAAAAAATGGTATCCAAATTGAAAATGTATTTAAATAAATAACATTCAAATTATAAGGGATTTTATGTATATAAATCAAAACTAATAGATAAAATATTTTATAGAAATGATAATTATATAAGCCTTGTAAATAAATAAGGTGTATGGAAAAAGAGGAATATTGTCTTTAATAATTTAAAGGATATGTCCAAAGAAATTAACATAGAAAAAACAATTTTTTTGAGTTTTATAAATATAATTTTTAAAATTTTAAATATCTTATATGTATTTAATATATTTAAAAAGAATATATTTATAAAACATGGAGAATATAATTTCATTAATAATCAATGAATATATATAGATAATGAATCAAAATGACAACGATTAGAAAAATGTGTTTAAAAAAATTAAATAACAGTATCTCCACACATTGATTAAAAATGGGCAAATTTAATTATTAAAAATTTAATTAAATATTTACATAAGTTAAAACATTTTTAAATATCATTAATCAATAATTTATGAATATATAAGGGAACTATCGAAAGTGTAAAATGAAAATAGAACTAGAAAAAATGTTGGATCATTATCAAAAGGAAAATCAATTGTTGATTTCCATACAACGGGTAAATAATTGTGCAATTATTAAAATTTAATATGGGTAAGACAAGTAAAAAATAATAATTTCCAATGGAGAATAAATTATAAGGTTGTTAGAGAATAAATTGTACAGCCAATTCATATTATCATTTAAAATATATCTCTATTCTAAAATGGGATTACTGATGAGAACTTAACTATATGATTAATTTATGAATTAAACTATCATAAGTGTAATATCATAAAATAATAAATAAAATCCCATTAAAAGGATTATTTCTACTACTTTAATTCAATTGGGGAGTTTATATTCTATATAAAATAAATAATGGTTTGCATTATGGAACATACATCATGAAAATAAATTGCATAAAAATAACCCCTTATAGGATTATAAAATATACAAACCCCTTGAAAGATATTATTTATAATGAATCATTAAATTACATGAAAAAATGATATTTTATCCATAAAAAATTATTAAATAGGAATTTTAAACCCAATTCTATCGAATAAATGTTGTACAATAATAAATTTTTCCCTATGGGTGAAAATTTCAAAACTTGAATTCATAATATAAATTCTTAATTTCAACAATGGTAGTTGAATCATATTAAATAAAATTACTATATAATAACTTATTTCAAAACATTATTCCGATATAAATCATTTTATAAATATTAATTTTAATTATTCCATACATTTCTATTAGTTATTACTTTCTATTTTCAATATCATGTGTGAGTAATATTGATCCTTTTGAGAAAGTCTAACATTAAATATATTATTATATGTTATTCTAAAAAAAGTATTCATTTCCAAAAAATACCAATTTTATATAAATATATGATTTATAAATATTTATAATGATATAATTTTTTTAATGTTAATTTTGGATATGGTTCTCAATGATGAAGTCAATTATATGCATGTGTTAGTGATTTTTAATAATCCAAATTTAATATTTTTTTATGAATTGAATATTTTATTAAAAACTTATGAAAAATGAAATATATTTTTGATGTTATGATCCATTCACTGGGAATTTGATGTGACTCCCCTTAGCCCGCTTCATGAACGCATGGGGTTGGTGAATCGTGTCGAGGGCATCATCGTACAAATAGGAATAATTTTTCTTAATAAATATACACAAACACACACAAAAAAGGGAGAATGATAAAAATAATGGGCAAGAATACAACCCCGACAAAAGACAGAATGAAAAACAAATATGTACATAAGATCTTAGAAAATCCATCCTCTAAAAAACCCCACCTGATGGGTGAGTGTATATTAACTACTAGAAGCTATAGAAGTATTCCGCACATGCCTGATCTCACTGGGAACCACCGTGTCCTTTGTCACGAAGTCCTCATAAAGACGACTGTCATCTGCACTAGACACAACACGTTTAAGTGAAGACTGTGTAGGGGTGAGTAACAAAATACTTAGTAGAGACCATGAAAAAAAATGAAAGACCACAAAGGAATTTATACACATGGTACTATCACCTCACATAGTTATAATGTAGAGTATATAAATCAAGACTATTTTTCATATAACTAAACAACATGGGATGTTTGGGTACTCTTCCCTGATTAGTATAGTGTGTATTTTGGGTCACACAGAGTTTCTCCCCACCAGGGGCCTACCGGGTCAAAAAGAGACACTTCCCACTAGAAATGGACTATTGTGGTACTAAACCCAAATTATTATTGTGGGTATGCAGGGTCCCAAAGATCTACTCCCAACCAAGCATATGTTGGGTCACATAGAGCTACTCCCCACCGTGGGTCTTCTGGGTCACATAGAGCCGCTTCCCACATTTTCCATCATATTAATGTGCTCCTTCCTGATCAGTATCATGGTTTTTTCAAGTATCAAAGACCCACTCCCCACCATGGGCCTACCGGGTCACATAAATACACTTTCCACTCAGTCATCTGTTCTAATAGACAAAGGGGGCATATTGTAGTGGTCTTCTGGTCTGAGTAAGCCATCAAATATATGCACGTAGTGCACTTGATTCTAGAAAAAACCAATCCTCAAGAAATTAGTCATATTTACACATCCATGAAATCATTTTTAGAGTATTCCAAGACATCTAACTTTCTTCATGGGTTGCAACACACCAAATAGATCCTCAATCGGACACCTAGTTTAAGAGATATTGACATTTTAGTTTATAGGGACCCATTGATTCTGAGCTCGATCTGACCCCACTGGACCACCCCAGTTTGATAATGGGTGTGAACCAGTCTAGACTACCACCAGCGTGTACCGATCCAGCCTGCACCCAGCGTGCCCCAGTCTATCCCGCGTATGGTGGGCCGACCTTCCTAATCCCGGATGCCTAATGGAATCTGGTTCACTGTGACGCGTCCTGCTTCACCCGGTTACCCCTGATGGTTCCGCAACTGGTTTTTGGACTACATGCTAACAAGGGACCACAACCCATATGGTGTTGTCCTTTCCACCTCACGTGGACAAATGGAGACGTCCCTTTTCCAACCACCATCCTACTCGTGGCGGCTCTTGCTGCACCGCTGCAACCCGACCATGTCGCAGTGTCTCCCTCGGCACGCCATCATGGTGCGCTGATGCCCACTCATGGCCACCATCGGTGCACTGCTTTCATCTTCCGTGGACCAACGAGTCTTCTCCAGTGGTCCAGTTTTCATGATGCATGCGCCCCGACACTCCACGAGGTTCTTCGTTCCCGAAAAAAGCAACATAACCTTCTTGCCTCCATTTTGAAGGTTTGGCAATGAAGAACACACCACGTGGAGGGGCTCAGGCCTTTTTCATGTTGACCCTCCCCCTAAGAATTAGAGTTTAAACATGATGAGGTTTTTTATTGATGTTCTATAAAGAAAATAATAAATCCCAATAAAGAAAATTCAAATAAAACGACACCCTCCCACAAGAACGAGTGATCCTCAAATCAAATAGTTCATGGGTTGATACATGATATTCATTTTATAATGAAGAATGAGAAAAATTAATTCAAATCAAAACAACCCCTATATGGAGGAGTTTCTTCATTGGAGAAATCAATTTTTGGGGATTACATAGGTGTTCATCTCTATTTGGACCCGTTCTTCGATGTGTGTCAATAACACTGGTGATTCACCAGTGTTCATCATTCATCCTTGGAGAGGATTCTTTTCATAGATTCATCTAAGAAAAAAATAAACATTTTTATCCCCCTTTATTTAAAACTTTAACCCATTAAAGTATTAACACTTTACAATGTTTCTATTACATTGTTTCATTTAAGAAATAGCTTATCTATTACACTTCATTTAATGGGTCGATACGCTGCACCATGACGATCCATTAAAGGTATTAATTTAAAATGACTCATTTCCTACTCATTTTCTTCCTGCAGTGCCACTGTTTTAGCACTCAACGGTTAGGAAAAAGAATATAATAATTTTTATGTTATTATATTTTTTCAAAAACTTATGAAAACAAACTTTTCCAGTTAACCCATTCTCGCCGATGTAAGGTCTTTTCTAGTAAAATCCAGATATTCTGAGTTCAACATGTCACTTATATTTGTGATCTAGACACCGGTTTAAATGACTGGAAAACCCGCTCGCACGTTTATTTAAATGAACTTAAAAATTTCCAAAACTTTATTCCAAGATCATCATTCCTCAGAATAAGGTGTTGTCAAAGTGTTTTTTCCTTGAATAATACCGTATAATTTTTTAAAAAAAATACATCGAATTTCTAGGACATTACATTACCCCAATATTATGTATTCACATCCCTTTAAGCAAAAATAATTATAAACAAACAACTATTTTTATTGAACACGAATTTGGGCCTCCCACTACCATGTACACTCTTGGAGGTCCCGTTCTGCCACCGAACGCACAACAGAGGAATCTAAAATTTTTGAAAAACCATCTCTTATGGAGTTTGTATCCCCGATGATAACTCCACAAACATTTCACCATCATCAATGTCTAGCTCACCCTAGTCGATGACATGTGATAGATCATGCACATACCTCTCTAACTGAAACACATGGAAAACATCATGCACATAGTGTAACTATGATAGACGATCTAGGTGGTACTCCACCTCGCCAACTCTTCTCAGAATCTGGAATGCTGTGATTAACCTTGGGGAAAACATTTCTCCCCTACCAAATCTCCACAATACCTATCAGGGTGAGAACCAAAATAACACATAGTGTCCCTCCCCGATCTAGTAGGGCCTCTGTATCCTATAATCAATATAATTCTGCCTAATCTGTGTAGTCTTGATCCAATCCTTAATTTTCTACACCTTCTCATTAGTATCCCATAATATCATTGGACCCATGAGTTTTGACTCCAATACATCTGTCTCTCATAGAGATGATTTTCAAGGTCAACCGTACAATGACTCGAACAGGGCTAGGATAATGGTGGAGTGATAGATGTGGTTGTATAAAAAATTCACCAGTGGAATGTGGTCCTCCAAACTACAACCAAAATTGAGGACTCCAAAACAAATAATGTCCTTTATTCCCTTTGAACCCTCAAGGAAAGGAAGTTCTTTTGATATTTTATATGGAGTCTTTCATGAAAGTGGAAATATGACAATGTCTTGAGGAGAGGATTCTCCCAGAATCAAATGCACTACATGCAGAGATCTTATGAATAACTGAGATACAACGACAACAAACAAGTGTCCCTATATGGATCAGTTACGATGGCCTAGTGGGAAGCGGCTCTATGTGACCTGATTGACCTAGGGTTGGGATCAGCTTTGTATTACCCAATAGACCTAGGGTACTCATTAGTAAGGAGTATGTTATTATGAAGTCCACATTGGAAAAAAGATATGTGTGACCCTGTAGGCCCAGAGTGGGGAGAGACTATGTGTGGCTTTGAATACACATGGTACTCATCAGTAATGTGTACAATAATAGTCCATGCCTTGTGGGAAACATATCTTTGTGTTCTGGAAGTCCCACAATGGGGAGCTGCTCTCTGTGACCCAACATTCCCAAAGTACTCATCATGTAGAAGTGCCCCAGCTACCGAAGGTGTTCGGTGATTTGACTGATAGTCATGATTTCTAATCTCTAGATTATACATGTGTGATATAACAGTACCATCTATATACTTTCGTTTTTTGTCTTTACATTGTGTTTAAGGGGACATACTGAGTAATTTGTTACTCATCCTTACACATAATTCTCCAACACGTGTTGTGTATTGTCCAGGCGACCACCGCCTTGATGGAGGAATTTGTGGCCTAGGACAAGGTGGTGCCTTGTGAGATCAGGAAGGAATGTCATACTTCTACTACATACAACAACTACTCTACACTCACACATTAGGTGGTGTTTTTAGTGTATGGCCTCTCATAGATCTCTTATACATTCTGGTTTTTGAGATTTCCTTTTCTTGGGTTTAAATTGAGGACCTTTTGGACTACATGTTGTAATTTTACTCATTATATTTTTGTGGCATGCATGTTTTACCATTTTAGTTTTCGGGACGTGTATGTGTGTGTCTGTGCTTACAGGTATTCATTGAAATAACTCCCATTTGAAGGTTTACGCCCTTGGTGCTAGTTGCCAACCCATGGAATTTGGGAGTTGAGTTTAGGGGAGTCACAAAATGGACCTCGGTGGACAAGTCATGATATTTTATTATTAAGATATTATATTATCTTTTTTATATTTTCATTATCATTTGTGATATTTTTTTACGATAATTCTTAATTAGGTTGTTATACTGACCAAAATATGAACATACCATAATTAATAGATGATTCTGATTTTGAAGGTTCTATAATTTGGTAAATATAATTATTAAACATTCATAATAATATTATTCATAATATTTTAAGTAGTAAAATACAATTTTAATGTGATTAAACAATAATAATTAGTCTATATGGAAAATTGGAAACATTACATCATAGAGGCGATAATCAGAATAATGTACTATTAAGGTTCTCATTTATCCAAGAATGACATGGAAATGAGTTGGGTTATTATTTTATCCCCATTGTTATAATTAAATTTAATAATTGTTATTTATTATTTAATTTAAACAATATAATCACATAAGATAGGGGTGATAAAAAATAAAATTCATCGCTTCTTAGATGCGGTAGTCTTAGAAATTCACAAAAGATAATTTCATTAGTTTACGAAAAAAGTACAAACTATAAAAAATTACAATTTCTCTTGGAAAAAAGATTGGAAATGCAGGTTTTATGAAAATATATAGTGACCAATGGGTTATGGAAATGTAATATAATTATATTGTAAGTAAGATTGGTTGTGTTTCATGAGTAATTATATTTTCTACTATAATATGGACTATGTGGTGGGAAGCTCATTTTATAAGTATTGAGAGTGGCATTTCATAAATAACCTAACATAACACAATGAGGGAAGATGTTTCACATGTCATGATGAATCCAAAATGAAAATTAAAAAATTGGTGGATTAGATAAGGTTGATGATATCCAAACCATTACTTTTGATACATTATTAAAACAATATCCTATGTCCCTTACCAATATGATTTTGAGGTTTTGATTTTTTTCAATTTCATTATTGTAACTTATTTTCATATAGGTAATATAATTTTAATTAATAATATTAAGATTTTAATATTTTAATAATTTGAACATGTGGATTCCAAATATTAAATCAATATTATAATTTTAAATTTTTTTCTAAGAACTATTATTTTTACACTACTTCATCAAATGTGTAAATACCCATTTTGTAAAAAGTTTATATTTATGTAACAAATTTTAAATTTTTATAAAAAAATCAATTTATATTATACCCTTATGTTAAATGGTTTTATTTTATGAAAAAAAATTGTGTCATAAAATGAAATCCAAATAAATTTTTTTTCAATACAAAATTTTCATAAATAAAGGAAAACAATGGTTTTTTGGAAAATATTACATATATTGTTAATGATTTGTTTTAAAAATTTGTAATAATATTATAAAATTTATATGTCATCTTAATAAATAAATATTGGATCATGGAAATTATTTTATATTTTTATTCTATACATTTTGAAATATTCATAAAATCCCCAATTTTACAAAAATTTGTAATTTTACAAATTAATATAAACATAAATTGGTTAAATGACTAAAAATATTAAACCTAATCGAATTTGGAAATTTTAAATTATAAAATGAAATTAATTTTTCAAAATTTAAATTATATTATTCATATATTTAGTAATTTGGATAAAATTAAAAATATAAAAAGAAAAATATTTATATTAAAGAAAATTAATTAATCATCATGTTTCATTAAGGTTTCTTCATTTAAATTTATATATAATTAAATTTTGATAAATAATTCAAAAATATAAATATTACATATGCTAATAATATTTGAATTATGATAAATTTTATTGACTTATTTAAAATACTATAATTTTTTTTCAAAATGAATCCTTCTTAAAATATTAATCACTAGAAAATATTATTACTTAATAATAATAATTAATTGTCAACATGTTTTCTATAGAATTATTTTTTTATACATAAAAATATATTATTAAATAGTAATTTTGTTGTTGTTGTTGAGATAGTCTAGTTTTTTGTGTGAAATAATCTATTTTTTAATGTATTTGTTTAAAAGATATAACCTCTAGAGTCATTACATTCTACCCCCTTACATATTTTTTTTTAAATTAAAATTATTAATCACTATTTAATTATGGATATTGTATTATTAGAATATATTGTAAGGCTTCGGCATTAATCATTACATAATCTTGAATTATGATAATTTTTCACATTGAGAATCATTTAAAGATTAGAGTTTAAGAGAATTAGGCTGTAAATATTACATTACATATCAAAAGATTAAAAAGTAGACAATACTAATCCATCCAATTTTTTCACAATAATTAAACTCCTTAAATAAAATAATATTTATTTTGTTGATATAAATCTTCTTGAATTAATATTTTCTCTTACCCTTCATTATACACTATGAAAACCATTTAAAAAAATTGGTATGAGCACAAAAAGGCCAATATGGGTTAAAAACTATAGAAAGAAAAGATTTGTCCATCAATATATACAAATAAATGAAATTATACTTCTAATATAATAAAACATATGCTATTTAACATACCTCATGAAATCATAAGATATATGACTAACACCAAGAAATCATTAATCATAAAGGTGACTTGTGGCATACATATAATACATACATTGTATCATTCACGGCTATAATGGGAGTTATGGTTGGAATACCCTTCAAAATATATTCCCTAAATATCTTAGTAGAATATTTTATGTTTACATCGGTCATGTTACCCAATGCATTAGAGAGAAATATCTGGCTCGCCCATCATACGTTTATCACAAAACCACCCGTATTGGTAAAAAATTCTCAAGAACCATAACATAATCATAACACATAAAACAATCATAATAGAAATATACCATTTCAACATTTCAACAGAAACATGTCAGTTCAAGATATTTACATGATCAAATCATTAGAAAAAATACATTTAAGACATTTAAATAAAATTGAATAAATGTATCCCATTAAACATTGAAACTTTTAAAGGAATGTCATTTTAAAACATTAATGTCTATATAGATTAATCTTCAAACATGTTTTGAAAATATGTACATTAATTAGAATTATTTATAAAAATAAATATTTCAAACATTTAAAATGATGATTTAGTTAATGAGTCTTGAAACACATGAGAAACATAAAAATAAAAATAATTAAAGAATGAAATAAAACCTAACATTAAATATCATTACAATATAAAAAAATATTTTTTAAAATGTCCAAATGTTATTATATACAACTTATAAGATAATAAATGTGTATAATATCAAGATATGCCTTATGCAAAGGAGATTGAGACTTATTCCCTTACAAAAATTCTGCTTCTTAACAACGTCACATTAAAATTTAAAAAGAGTTAATGTGATGGAAAAGGTTCTCTCATCAGAAGAAAAGAAATGTATATAAATAAGGATATATAAGAATATATCTTAAAATATGTAAATGGAAATAAAAATATATAACATAAATAAGTCTTTGACAAAAAGAGGATGGTGAAAGGGTTCATTTGGGTTCTACTCATCACGTATGTTCCATGATCTTCTGAAAAAATAAACATAAGTTAATTTATACCTTCATCAGAAACATATTGAATTTTATTATTTCTATTATATCACTTATCAATATGTTATGAAAAATTAATTATTATTTAATTTAATATTGGTCGTTTTGTTGATATTGGGTAATTGAGTCGAAAATGTACTTGTTATTATTACTAATTGGTCATAGGGTCAAAATTATATTTTATACATAATGATATTCATGACATAGATATCATATATATCATATTTATTCAGTATATATGTATTTATAAATGCCTATAACATTTGGAGATAAGATATGAAATGCACCATTCATGGAAACAGTAAGTCGTACAATCTAATATACGCTACATTCATTTTGATTTAATATTTAAAGAATGAAACAATAATGATACATAGATATATAATAATTACAGTATAATATCATATTTTATATATGTTACATAACTTCATTAACACCATCCTTTATATGTTCAATGTATGGCATGGATGAGTCATATCACATTGAGGGGGAGATAGTCCGCACTTCATCAAATGAAATTACCATGTTTACACATCACGAAAAGAATAATGATTTGTTTTAAATAAAACTTTAAGAATCATAAATACAATATAAACATAATATATATCAAATTTAAATATACTTCCATCATAATGGCCACCATGAGAGGCGGTAAGAGATAATTTTTCAATTATCATTTCATGAGGGAATAATTTGTCGTCTACTTAAACATTGTGTTATAAATAAATTAGAAGGAGGTGTGTGTAAGAGTAGTTAGACTCCATATTATAAAACCTTCCTAGTATATTTAGGATACTTTTTCTTTTATTTAATCAAAGAACAATAATAGAATTTAGAGTGAATAAGTAAAATTATGAAAAGGAACTCCAGAGAAGACGCTACCATTTAAAACATTTTACTATCTTGGATTTGAGCCAAAAATATTTCTTAAATTTAATTATTTCTAAGGTAAGGACTATAGGAGGAAGATAGGGATGTTGGGATATTATTTGGGAAGAGTTTGGATTATACAAGGGGCTTGGGAGGTGATATTAAATGGGTAGATTTGATTCGATTTTATAAGTGGGAGGAGGGGCACTTTAGGAATATCATGAAGGATTATTTTATTATAAATTGCAATTCGATTTCAAAAGGTCCAAAACTCTTTTAATTCAGAGTTAAGATGGGGGTTTTTCTAAATCAACTCAACAAATAGGTTTTAGAACTGTTTTTATTTAAAATTTCTCCTTTTCTTTTAGCATTAACCCTTATTTAACTAATTTGAATCTTACCATGTCTTCTTGTACATTTATACTATATGGTTAATATAGTAAGAATAATAAACCTATAGAACCAAAAGTGTTTTATCAATGAAATGTAAAAAATTATATAGTTCATTTTCCCATGTCATATTATTTTATTACTATTATATCATTTATTTAAATATTAATTGTTTTAAAAACTCATTTATCTCATTTTGAATACTTTTAATATCATGAATTTTGTTAAATTCCATAATAACTTGATTATTTAAAAAAACAAATTATTTCATTGAAAAAAAGACATAATCATCTATAAAATTCTTTTATGGCATAAAAATTATCAAAATTAATTTTATTTTAATATTTATAATATCAATTATTTAAAACATTCTTTAATAAGGCAATCACTACATCATCATTGTGTCATAAATGAATTTATTTATTTAATTTCTAAAATTTTCAAAAAAATACCATGATGGAGGAACTATTTTTATTTTTAAAATGACAATTTATAGTAAAAAATATCATATATATAACCCCATATTAAAATTATTTTACTAGATGATACATGATTATGTTACATTTTTCATTACTTTAAATTAATTCTTATAAAATTTCATATTTACATCCAAGTGGTTCCATGGGGTCTGAAAATTGACCCATGTATTCTCATGGTTGTAAATAACCCATAAAGTAGGATTATTACATGTGTTAGGGTAATATAATATTATTATAATATTTTTTTATTCCTTATTTACCATATTTATCCTTTAAAAATTGTAAATTAAATAATTTCTGAAGTTACTACTCAAAATGTCTAAAAATGAAAGGTACTTATTTTAAAATTTTGGACATCCTGATTCCAAATATGGAATCCATTATTTTCAAATTCAAAACACAAGATTTGTATTAATTAATTTAAAATTAATTCCCATTGAAAAAACAAAAAAGGCATTTTAAAAAGTAATAACAATCAAAATATTGGCATGTTTTTATGTCCAATTATAAATTGAAATTACTTCCAATGACCAACGTAGGATTAAATGAAACAAATATTATATAATTACAATATAAAATCAATTAATATGATAATATAAAAATATAAATTAATTATATGAAAATAAATTTTTGATTTAAAATGTAGTATTTGTTGGGACCTAGTTGGAAAATTAAGGAAGTAAGAAAAGTTTGATGTTACAGAGTGTTGCCTTTTGTTTTCAAAGAAGCTAAATAAATTCACATTGTAAAGGACTTGGAAACCAGATGATTCTTTTCTGATATGTATTTCACAAATATCATAAGTTTGGAGATCTTTTGATGCAAGCCTTATGATGGAAAGGGGGAGAAATGATGATTCGAGTCATATACAGTTTTGATTGGAAGTAATGATGTTGGTGGATGATAAGGAAGTTTTAGTACATTCCATTGTAACTCTGACAATGCTAATGTTGATCTATCAAAGGATATATATCACGATAGCAGATTTTGTGATGAAAGCTGAAGAATGGTTAAGGGAAATAGTGAAGAGATAAATGAAAAAAGAATAGACCATCTGGAGGTGGCACAAAAGAATAGTCTAATGTGGCGTCATTTTCCCGTGTTCCCCAAATTTTTAGGCCTAAAAATCGAAAAATGTAAAGAATTAATTTTGGAAAAGTAAATAAAGTGGCGCACAAGTCAAGAGTGGTGTGCATGTTTTGGCACGCAAGTATACGTGGCATGCAAGTCATATTTCAAAGATCGTCCAAATCCAAATATGACAAATGAAATAAAGTGGCACCCAAGTTAGAAACTGTCGTGCAAGTCAAGATTGTCGCGCAAGTGTTGGCCACAAGTCTTGGTGTGCAGGTGCATGTTGTGCACAAGTCATATTCCAACATCATCATATCAAAATATGACAAAGTGAATAAAGCATCGCGCTAGTTATGGAAGGGCATGCAATTGATGTAGCGGTGCGCAAGAAAGGCATACAAGTATATGTGGCGCGCAAGTCACCAAAATTTATATAAATAGACGACTAGCCTAATCATTTCTTAATGATCAACACATAAGAGAATAATTTGAGCTATGATCGCACAAATGAAGAAAGTGTCGCGCTAACTGAAGTGGCACGAAAGTTGAGATTTATTCATACGGCGTGCAAGTTGTGGTGCACAAGTTGTGGCATGAAAGTTTCTAGAGGTGAGAAAGCTGGGAGGTGTTTTCAAGTAGTGTGCTATGTAGAAGTCAAAGGTGGTTCACAAGTTCTGAGCTGTTCCCAATAGTGGCACGCAGGTAGTTAGTGGTGTGGAGGCTGAGTGGCACGCAAGCTGGTGGCACGCAAGCTGAGTGGCGCGCAAGCAAGGAGGCACACAAGCATTGAGTGGTGGGCAAGTTGTTTACACCAGGAGGTTATTACCAGCTTCTGGGTAGAAAAGTGGAAAAAAATTGAAATATTTGATTTGTGAAAGTTCATTAGGAATCCCAGAATCATTACATTACCTTATTTGTTCTAAGAGGGAGCACAAAAACTATTGGATTGTTGTAAAAGTGCTACATGAGTGTAAGAGTATATCCTACTTGATGTATTCCACATAAAATGATTTTTTTATAGTGGATTGAGTGGTATTGGTTTGTTTCTGTACCATACCAAGGACATAGTTACTCTAGTTGAGTAGTGAACCTTGTAAATGTTGTGTTCATGTGGTTGTGTGTGTTCTTCAGGGAATAAACTCTTTAACTGGAGGCGAAGGATGTTTCAAAGAGTTGGAAAAATAAAAAGAAAAAGATATCCCTAATTCACCCCCTCCCCCTCTTAGTGATACTTGGATCCTGACTGGGTACATCATTATTTATCACTATTCATTAAAAAAAGAACATTGTTTGAAAAATACCAAAATTTAATCCAATTTATATTTTGATGTTCAGATACTACAGAAGAAGTTTTAGTTTTTCAAATAAAACATATAATGGTATCAAAAACAATATTTAAAAAGGGTTTCCCTTCAAAATGTGATAAAACAGCTTTTAAAAATATTACAGTTTTACATAATGAAAATCAGATTCATTATTAATTTAAGCCTCGAAAATATATTGGATTAATGTAAAAACATTTAACCGTCACATTTAATCATTATGTAGTTAGTTATGTTTATTCCCGGAAATTCCACTACTATATGTTTACTACAATTAATAATAAAAATATTCGTATATTTTTTTATATAACTATATCTTGTGTGCAGTATAAGATTTCAAAGTAACCGATTGTTGTGTGTCGAGTATGTTGTCATAAACAATCACCCCCTTTAACGTAAAATTAATATCTTACTCATAAGTATTAATAGAAATAAAAAATTATTATTCTATAAATAAATGGGTCATTAAACATATATTATTTGATATATATATTATAATATAGAATCCACCATAATCTCCTAGGCTATATTATTTAACAAAACATTTCCCCAAACAACATTAATCTCTTAGTAAATCAAATACTCTAGTGTCTACACACTCAAATCATTCATTATCCAAAATTTACCTTTCCCAAAATCATATTAATATATATGAAATTTAAAAATATTCAAATGAAATATTACTCTAAAAAATAAAACTATCTTTAACTCAAAAATACTATTAATCGGATGGTCATTAAATTACACAGTTGTAAAAATAATCCCCAATCCTAAAAATATGATGAAAAATACAAAAAATATCAAAGAAATTGATCATTTAAATTGTTACAAAAATAATGTAATATAATATGTGAAAAATATATATATAATTTAATATCTCAACATCATATTTATATTATTTTTAAGAGTCTGCAATCCCCCATTTATGTGTTCTTAAATATTTATCAATAAAAATATATCAATTTCATAAATTATTTTTCAAGGATTTAAATACAATTTAATATAATATTCTAAAATATTTTTGAAATATTAATGAAAATTATTCCTTAGAATTTTCAAAAAATCCTCATAACTTTTAGAATTTTCCAAAATGTCATAAATTAATTTATATCAATAATAAGAGAAATTATGAGTACAATGATTTAATTTCAATTATGATATCGAACTCACCACCATAGGTAATAATAGAAAACTCAACATTTATATCATAAATATCCTACACTAATATTCCAAATAATTTATTTAAAATAACCTATTTAGGTATAAAATAATGTTATTTCTTGAACTGTACCCTTTATATCATTATTCCGATTATTCATCTTCTACCAAATACTAAAACCCAAAATTTGAGTCGAAAAAGTAGTCTAAATTTTCTATATTAATAATAAAAATCAATCCTAATATGTCTAATTTATTATAAATTTAAATTTAGAAATTTATAATTCTAGTTAAATACAAATTTCATTATGTTTCCTTCTTTTCTACATCATATAATAATTGCAAAAAAAACTACAACTAAATTTACATGAACATTAATAAAATATTTGAATCCAAAAAATGGTTGAAATTTATTCTCTTAGAGATGAATATATAATATTTACATAAATTCATAAACCATATAATATATACCATAATTCACTAATCACTATGTTTTATAATTTTTTACCCATGATCGTTCTATTTTATGTTATCTAACAAAAATATTTTAAAATATTTTTCAGTATTTCATATAAGGAATTTGAATTAAAGAATTCATTTCACAAGGTATAATCAAAACATGTGTTTATTTATACATATTTTTTACATAATGTGATGATTTATTTAATAACCAACATTCCATTTTCAATGTTATTTCCCATTTTTAAATCTGTTCTACAACAGAATCCACTATTATTAACATGATAATGATGTAATTTATTTGACAAGAACAACATATAAATAATAATAAAAAACTAAATTATTTGTTATTAATATAAATATAAAATATTTTTACCCATTGGGTATATATTAATTTTTTCTTATCTAAATAAAAATAACTAAACTAATCAAAAAAATTAATAAACAGAGTCTGATTAAAAACAAGGAAACCTTGATCGGAACTTTCATATATAGTGTAATAAAATATAATTTATACATGTTATTTGACCAAATTTGATATTATTCAAGAATATAATAAACAAAATAAACATTATAATTACATATCATAATAATATCACTTAACATGGATATTATTTGTCATTTATTTTATTAAAGAACAGCTTTAAAAGAAACTTATTATACAAAACACTAGATCGTTTCTCCATAATCGAGACACTCGAGACTCATTTATAAACATCTATTAGTTTACACTCATATTCATAATTTTGGAAATCAAAACCTAACAACGAAGTTATATACACATCATTATTTGTATGCCTAATTGATTACAAAAAATGATTGTAAGTGATAGGTATATTGTAAAATTCCTATAAAAAGGATAAAAAAATTGTAATACCATAAATTGTTTAGATAATAAATAATAGAATAATGGAAAATTAATGAATTAAAATAGTTTGAAAATAATAGTTAATAAATGTGTCCAATGAGAATATAAAATATCCTTAATAAGAAATATAAGTCTACAGAAAAATACAAAATTTGGGATATATGAAAATTAAATGAATCATAGAAATTGTAAACAACCATAAAAACATGTAATCATATTATAGTGGAGAATGAAAGACCACATGATTACCATAACATGGTGGATTGAGTTACACCACCTAACACCTATTACTCACAGTAGAAGGAATCACTGCCTATTTCCTATATTGAAGTGAGAATTCAATAAGTTATTCGATAATTAACTCATGATATTAATATCCACAACCATTAATTTAAAGGGTGATATAGGACCCCATTATTCATAAACCATTTTTAATAGTGCCCCATGAAGTCAATCATTCATCAAATCATAATGAACCCAAATAATTAAAAATGGGATACATTTAACACATCATAAATAACACAAGGAATTAAAAAAGGGTTTCATTTCCATTTTAAATAGAATAAGTTTTTTTATTCATTCATAATTATAACATGATAAATTAAGGGAATATAAATATCCATTGAATCAGATTTAATAAAAATATTTTAAATTAACTGTAAAATATAATGATGAGGTTTTGGGTATTAAAATCATATGTATATAATAGTATATGGTTTTGTCAATAATTATCCCTAATCAATCAACATACATAATCTAGTTGAATACACTTCAATTAATGTAATGTAAAACTCGGTATTCATATTGAAAATACATATGAAGAAATATTATTCATGTAAGAGGGGATGATTTTGGTTGTTTACAATAGTTATATATCATATCATTGATTGAAATAAAAATTACCTATTCCATCAAAATAAATTATCTTGATGGTAAAATTTGATTATTTTCTTTAATCGGTCATAAGGTATCTCAAAAAACAATGGCTTAGATGGAAAAATCGTTTTTAGAGTTTTATAAAAATCACATTAGAAATAAGAAATGTCATTGATCATTTAAAAAAACTAAATAGTTCATAAATTAAGTGCAAAATATTTATTTTAAAACCAATGAAAATATTGAGTGGAGGATTAATATAATTATATAAAGGTAGAATTTTTTACATAGAAAATGTTAATAATGAAATTATTTTCAAATATTGATGAAAATACCAATATGGAAGAAATTAAAAATACTTATAAAATATTTAATACTATTAATTTAGTAAAAAAATGTCCTATAAAATTTACTAAGTCATCAACAAAAAAATTACCAAAAAAATAAGTTGAATGTTGGAATTGAAAGAGAATAGTTCCCAGGTGAAAATAAAAGGTAGTGTTAGCCCACATACAATGGGTAAATAATGTACTAAATTTGGAAATTAATTTCTTATAATATAAGTCAAACTAATTTAATTAAAGTTTGAGGATAAATTTTTAATGGTTTTATTGGGATATATATATAAATTCACCATATGGGTTATTGTTGAGATTGAATCTTAATTTGAAAGTGATATTAGTGATGAAAATGTCACATTATATGTAACATTAGAATAAGACTATCATGAGGTGAAGATCAAAAAATGGAAATTAAATTCTTAATAAGTGGGTGATATTGAATTTTTCAACGTAATATTCTAGTGAATACACAACACAAATAAACTACATTTTTTAATAACAAACATGTATTGTGAAATTAAATTCGATAGAATAATTCATTCAATGTTAAAAATAGTTTTTTTAAATCATGTTAAAGAATATGATTTAAAATTGAAATAATTCATTTCATGAATAATAATGGGGTGATGATAAAAATTAATAAATGGGTTGAAGACACACGATTCTAAAGAAAAAATGCTCAATAATAAAAAAATATCCCTAGGGGTGAAACATTGAGACAAAAATCCAATAACATTTTCTAGACTTCTAATAATGAAATTAAGTAACCATTAAAAACTATTAATAACAAAATTCATAAAAATATAAATATATAAATCCTTTTATAATTAATATTTATAGTTCTTATCGTCAACTTATATCAATGATTACAATTCATGTTTGTTATATTTCTAACAACATCAATTTTTTTTTATATTAAATCTGATTATTTGTAATATTTGAAGAAAATGTGGCTGAGTGTTTATATACAATTATATTAATGGAACTACTGTTATTTCAACAAGACAAACAACTATATATTTTGATCTATAACTGTTTTAACAGATCTTCCACTGATGAGATCAAATGATGATGAACTTATCCACTGAGAGTTGTACCACTAAAGAGATTTAATTATAAAAGATCATATATAGTGGAGATTGAATATCAAATATATCTACATAGGGGATATGTTACAATGATGAGATATTAAATGGGTGGTCTACCATTTAATTAAGTAGCTTTGAAGAGATCTACCACTGATATATCTAGTTATTATAGATATAAAACTATTTGAATATGCTTACAAAACTGATCTACCATTGGACTGTACTTCCTGTAGTCTATGATATCATTTAGTGATTCTTTCACAAGTTTAATATACCACAAAAATATATCTACCCCTAGAGAACTACTACCACGAAATATAATCTTCAATTCAAATATCCTCCACTAATCTGCTTCAGGTATTGTCCATACAATTGTTTTGAATTAAATTCCAACAAAACTATAGTTTAAGGAATAAAATATAGTCAGAAAAATTTATATTGAAGAATAATTATCCTAATATACACATGGATGAATTAATGTAAAATTAGTATCCTTTTTTTAATTTTTTATTATAACGATTCAAAAGATAATTGGAACTATAGCTATATAAATTTATCAGAACACCATCTTGTGTGACTAGAAAAAAGGAGAGACAACATTATTGACTCATCCATAAGTAATATATATTTTAATATAATTAATAATGATAAATAAAATATACATGTGCGTGGGAGGATTCTGAAAATCAACTTAATGATAAAATATGGTCTTTTCAATCATTCCTGAATTTCTATTATCCAGCATCATCCAAGAAACATGTTTGAACTTCATTCAATGGCTCAATTGAGGCCCTATGAACATATTTAGATTGAGAAGAATCTCATATTCCCATATATATTCATATTACTATTATTTCTATTTATTATATTTTAGATATTTTTTTGTTTTTCTATATTGATCTATTAAACACAGCCTCTAGTACATAACTAGAGATTTCTCTAAACTCTCTCTAAAACATCTTCATTCAAATGAACATGAAAACATGGGAAGGGGTTTTTTGTGACTAATAATCGAATTTAACTTACATATTGCAATGGCATAGGGTTTTTTCTTAGACATACTTCGGTGTAGTTTCTTATAGAACTAGATGAAGGATGTGTATCTTATTTATTTTTTAATAATGTACTAGGTTGTATGATATTTCCAAGTAGTGTGGAATAAATCATATTTTATGACAGAAACACTTTTTTAATTCCACTACTTATTTAAAATTTTTTATTTATCTATTTCACTAATAAATCTAGTAAACATATTACAATCTGTATCTAAACGTTATACATGTTATATAAGTTTAATTTTTTTCTTATATATCATGTTTCATCAAATAATTTTGTTTAAAAGATAAAATTGATATCAATAAAAATTTTAACATTTAATTGATCTTTCATTAATAATAAATATATTATATAAAAATCCCTAATTTATTATGTTTTTATAAATAAGAAATTTTTATTAAGTTGGGGTATTTTAGTTTTAATTATTTTTGAAAAATAAATTTCACTGGGAACACATTTCACCCTATTAAGTTAGTAAATTCAACCAATATTTGTTATTAGAGGATTTTTAAAATATTCAATAAACGTGATCTAGTTTCAAATTTAATATAATAAGGTTCCATTTTTTCTAAATTTATATCATTATATATAAATATTGAAAATAAAGCTCTTCCAGAAATTAGCTTCCTAATTTTAATGGTAATAATTTTGATGATTGTAGGATTTATATGAAAATCCATATAGAAAGTATGAGTTTTGAAATTATGACTCTTATTGAGGTTAAATATGAAGTACCTTATACAAAATTGGATGAATGGTGTCATAATACTAAAAAATATTATATAAATAACTGTAAATATATGAATGATTTATTTTTTTCTTTATTATATGATGAGTTTAATAAAATTTCTCTCCATAAAACTACATTTCATATTTGGGTTACCATATTTTTTTGACATAAAGGATATTGAACTTTCAAAGAAATGTGTTGTAGTAGTTATACTTTTAAATATAATACCTTTAATATGAAACATAACAAATCTATTTCTAAAATGTATATTACTCTTAATTACACATTGAAAATGATTCATTCACATAAGAAAACAATTTCTAAAAAATATTATGAAATGTGAATCCGAATATGCTTACTGGATATATTGAGAGTAACATCAGTTTCAATTCATGATTATTGTGATATTTTTAAGATTCATATTAAAGTGATAATAGGGAATATCATCATGTATGAAGGGGAAATCAATGTAAATAAATAAGAAAATTATGAACCACTGAATAAGTTTTTAGCCTTAGTGAATTGTTTTTCAAATAAAAATGTATGATTAAAGAAAACAATTCATTTTATAGATAATCGTAATAGGATAGAGACGATTTAATAACATTCATGGGTAAATGATTCAAAATATTTTTAAAATGGAATGTGTTCTATATGAATCCAAAATATAATGGTATGTAAGAATATAGAGGAAAATAGATGTAGGAAAAGAAAAATGACTATACAAAAATGAAATATTCTTCATTGGATATAAGAGAAAAATCAAAAACAAATTTGATATCCAATCATTATGTTTATGAAAATTTTTGTGGGCATAAATTGGAGGTACAAAATGTTATGAAAGAAATCTATTGTTCTTCAAATGATTGTTAAAATGGTTTAGAATCATGAAGACTATAAAATCTATATATACCCATTATGTGTTTTATAAAAAACAAATCTATGGTGTCAAATATTTTTCCAACATCGCCTTGTTATAATTAAAACCATATCCAAATGAAAATACTGATGAAAAAATTTCAACTTCAAAAATAATTTATTATTGTCAAATGGTAGTCCATTCAATTAATTAATATAAAGGGAAATTTAACTATATAATGATGTATCTTTTCATCTATACTCACGTTTAAATTTATATTATTATAGTGAATGAAAACAATAATCTCTAGATAAAACCAAATAAGGAGCTAAAATTATAAAATGATTAATTAAAAAATGATTGAGAGAAATTCCCAAATGGAAGAAATGATTTAACACGTAATCATGGATTTAACTCTATAATAAATTAAACTATGTTAATTATACACAAATAAATACATATAATGTTGAAAGAGAATAAATTTATTTTAAATTGTATTTTTATTAGTTCTGTTAATAATTCATGTTCTTTTTGACATAAAATTTTTTATTTCTAAATTTCTTAGATCTTCTTATAATAAACCAATTAAATAATATTGATTCCAATATTCCTTATTATTAACATATATAGACAATGAAATACCTTGCCTTAAATTACATTTCTGTTTTAAATATATTTTGTAGGAAACCTGCCCGAAAAGCTCTAATACATAGTAATAGTTTCTAGATAGTGGTTAATCAAGGATCTTTTATATGGACTATCAAAAATTTCATGAATATAATCAAGGATTATAGTGGACATTCCATCTTCAGTGACAATACTAATGGAAAACAATAATTAAATATGGACATATAAGTAACTATAATAATATATTAGTTTTCAAGGTTTAATTTCAATATGGATTAAAGTGAAATATTCTTAGATTCTCAATGTTATGTGATTATGGTTTTCATTATTAATTAGAAAATAATTACCATAATGTATATAATTTTGAAATTTTTTAATTTTTTTCAGTTTTTAGAAATGATAATTTATAAGCAGTTAATATATAATCATTCATTTCTGAAAAAAAAAATCTTGTCTAACAGATTTTAAAAAGGAGTATTGTCTATGGAATACAATATTTCGGAAATGAATCATTCATTCCCTTAATATTATAACTAGTAAAGGATTAGTATAACATCTTCCTAAACCATTATTCATAGATAAAAAATCTATATCCCAAGTTAATAGGGAATCACCAAGAAATCTATATTTAATCTATGTACGAGGTTTATACTACCCAACCCATCGAGTTGGTTCACATTGTTTTGTTTGGACATATTTAAGATTCTATTTTAAATTATAACAACAATGTTTATTTTAAGTTGATTAATTTTCTATATATACATGGGTAATTATTCTAGATTTAAAAAGTGATGATTGTTACTAATTTATTATATATTCTATTTTTTAAAAATTGTAGTGGGAATGAAATTAATAAATTTAGGCGTTATCATAGTAGAAGGTAGGAAAATAAATATTTGGATTTATTATTCTCAGAACATGCGAATTGTTTTATTTTTTTCCTCTATGAAACACATAGTATAGTAGTATTGTAGAAACCTAAAATTTAACCTTTCAATTTATTTCATCTCCAATGATTAATAATTATGGTTTTACGTTTTTTAGAAAAATATATGCATACCAATTTCAAAACAAAGAAAATAGTGATATTGTTATACAACTTTTAATGAAAACCCTTTATAAAATTTTCAATTGAATGAAATAAAATGTCAATTAAAAAATATTTTTTGTTAAGAGTTATTTATTGTCAAAAAATTAGATAATAATGAAAACATTTCATCCAAGAATGATGATAAACTTTTCAAGGCATATTAAAAAACTATAAAATCTTATCATTTATTGAATTGGGGTATTAAAATTGTATAGGAACCTATACATACAAAATTTTATGAAATATATTCAAATGTATCTAATAATATGGTAAAAAATATTATTGATGATCTATCTAATCTAAATATAAATTATGATCTTTCTGAATGTTATGTGAAACAATATGAACAAACAACCAATTCTAATTAACTACCTGATGCTGAGTCTATATGATATAATAGAATATAAAACACCTAATTTCAATGAATTTTTAAGATTCATAGATATAAACCCATTAATACTCTATATGGAAACCTAGACAGACGAAAAAAACTAGGGAATATCTATGAAATTATAGAGAATATAAATCATTGTGTGAATTGTGTTATCCTATTAAAATAAATTAATCAATTAATTATGAATTATGGGTACCATATGCTAATTAATAACTAAATCAGCATGAAATATATAGATCCGGGAAAGTTCTAAAAATTCATAAATACATTCTCACCATTAGAACTAAATGGGTGTGATAAAATAATGTTAAGGTGTATGTAAAAAAAATTGAACCAAATATAGATTTTTTGTACAATGATATTGTAAGGAAGAGGGTATTGACAATGAGAAAATATTTTCACTAATTTCATGATGTGAATCTATTATAATTCTACATTTCTATGAATCATATTTTAATTTAAAACTGTATCAGTCTAATTTTAAGAGTGAATTCCATAAAGTTTATATAGTTCATGATTATTATTTTTGGTTAACAACATGTATTTCAATATATTCTCCTTAAATGTTGTTTGTTTAAATCGTCTAAATAACTATATAGTTTAAAACATGATCCTAAATCGTTTTATGATAGTACTAGCACATTTATGACTTCTAATGTTTTTTAGAAGTTATATATTTCCCTATATTATTTATAAATAGAATATCTAAATATATTTTGGTTGTGTTAATTAATGGTTATGATATACTTTTTGGATCTTCTATAAATTAAATGTGTAATGATTTTTAAAAAATTATGAAATTATATTTTAAATTATTATAATTGGTGACTAAAAATTTTTATTCATTTATATATTTTTTGAATATAATTGTGGAATTACTTTAATGAAATGTTTTTTAATGGGATACCAAGTAAAATAATTGTTGTAGCTGATGGAATAAAAAACAAAGATACTCCTACAAGTTCAACGTATAAAAAATAGATCTGTATGAATCTAGAAACCAATTTGATCCAAAAAATTAGACCAGTATGATTACAATCATTTTTTTCTGAGATAATTTCTAGAAAAATATAATTATTCACATTTACATTCTGCAATTATTGTTTTTAATTACCTCATTTATCTAACCAATTTATGACTTCATTATCTATGATAATTAAAAACAATTATGTTACATAGATTCAGGATTTAGTCATCGAATTTATGATTGAAAATAATCTATAGAACATGTATACTTTTAGGAAATTAATATTTTCATAGTGTAGGCTAATGGAAAATTATATTTCAATGACTATATTTTAGGTTGACTACATAACTAGAGGAAGTTACTGTATAAACATTTTGGGGATAAAACACACTTTACTGTACAGTAGATATAAATTTTGATATATAGCATTCAATTATTATAATAAAAATGTGACACAGATCTCTAAGAATACTATATCATATTCTAGATTAAATCATATTTATATAAGACATCAATTTTCCCAATATGATTTCTAAATTGGTGGTATAACTACTGAATTCATTAATTCTAAACATAAACATACTGATATATATATATATAAATATTTTGATTTATGGAATATTATTATATATCTTACATGAACTTGGAATGATAAAAATTGTATAATTAATTATATTTATATTTTATTATTATAAGTGATCAGTCAATGGTGATCGGTCATTAGTGTTCGATCATTGGGGATCCAACATTATTGATTAATCATTGGTGATTTACCACTAGTGATCCACCATTTGAGATCTATATTTGGTGATAAAATATTTTTGATCATTAAATGGTAATACATTTTGTGAGATCTACCATTGGAGTCCCACCATTTCACATTCCTTCTATTACTTTTTTCAATGATTAACTTTTTTATAGATTTAATTTTTTTATATTTTATTTTATTATTTCAATTCTATATACCTAAATGGTATAACAAAATAAATTTCTTTTAACCCTCGATATCATTTCCCCATGAATCATATCAATTTTCTTTCTCTTTTGAGTATCACTGCTTCTTGTGTATGACCTTCTTCATTCAAACGAGCGCATAAATGGTGGCATTAAAATGTGCCTTAATTTAATCAAAAAATTGATCATCTCCCTTGTATAAATAACACGGTTAATATTTCTATACACTTATTGTGGAATATATGATTCAAAAACACTCTAATTGAGTTATTATTGATTAAAAAATATATTTTCAATGGTTCATTTTGAAAAAGTCTCCTGTGCTGAAAGTGGTCCAAGACTAATTCAAGATCAAGTGGTTTTGGGGAATGATCTACCATTATATCATAAGATGAGTCACATATTTTTATTTTATATATAGCACAATTTATAAGTAATTTATGATATAATTAGAATTATGATCAACAAAAAATATGTGATATTTTATTTGAAATAGTCGTATAAATCTCTTAATGTACCTCATAAATATTTTTACAATTAATATCATGGTTCCATTCACAGTAACACTGTGTTTTTTGTATATGTTGATTTCCTTCTATAATTGGAGGATAATTCTACTGTGTGATGACCCTGAATAGTAAAAAATAGATGTGGAGTGTAGAAAACTTTTTATAATTATCCAACACATGCATTTTCCAAGGATGGGGGCTTACCATAATGTGGTGAAAATATGTGTTGTTATTTATTCCTCTGAAATGAATGCATAATATAATCATATTTAGATACACAATAATCCAAATTTTGTAGATGAGGAATCCCTAATCCATAGTTAATTCCAAGATCTACCCCATTTTTTCCGTCTATGTATGAAGATAAATATTTAGTTCTTAAATAAGAAAACATAATAATCATTTGTGGTTGTTTTTGTCATAGTAAATTTAACTAAAAAGGTTAATGTTAAATTAAATCAATTAGTATATTAAATGTATGGATGAAAATTGATAATATCTTGAAGAAGTATAACCCTATATTGAAAACATAATGACCTACAATATTGGTTGATCCTATAATGAATCTATCATGGATTGTATTTTATTTATAAAATGAGGATATTGAGGAAGAAAATTTAATGATAAATTGGAAGAGTCAATTAAAACTCCAGTTATTGAAGGTAGTTTCCCTAATGTGGCCAGAACCACTTATATTTTTTATGGACCTTCTCTTACATCTAATTATCTTCCTAGAAAATAATTCTTTGTTTGTGAAGGTGAAGAATATGAGGGGAATTAATTCATTGGTTAATAATAGCTTATGTGTTCTTATAAAGGGTTATATTATTTTTTTAAAGATCTGATGAATCTGCTTTGTCTAATAATGGTTATTTTGTGAGTCACTTGAGATTGAGTAGTCAGATAACTCTATGGGACCATCTATTTTAAGAAATTATGATGATGTCTTTACTTGAATTTCTATAACAATATTTTATTTTATATGATGATTTGTTCATAGAGAAGAACAAGTTTCATCGTAACATCAATCTATTAAAAGTCAAAATGTAAATGATAATCCGGATGAGGATGTTATAAGTAAGGAAAAAAATTGTGACGAGGTTCAAGGTTCTCGGATTTTAACAGAGGTTGTTGACATGGCTATAGTTGTGGAGAGAGTTAAATGTAAGGTGTAGACATCCCCATGGGATACATAATCTCGGTATTGGATATTAAATGTCTTTAATAGATGATGTAGATGATGGGGACTACTATGTATATTAACCTAATCATGATTAACCTTCAATCACTATTGATGAAACAAATCCTGACGGATCTCAAGATGAAGAGATAGATGAGGATAACTAATTGGAAGCCTTTATCTCAGGTGATCTTACAACACAATTTGTGAATTTGGAGGTTCACCAACCAATAGAAGATATTATTCCATATCCTCTATCATCTAGTCATATTTGTTATAGTTATTTAATAAAATATTATTATAATACATTTAGGGTGATTATGTTATCGTATATCTATGGTATTCTTACATATACACCTCCATGAGAACCTGGATGAGAGAATTTGATACTAGAAAGATATTGAAGATATTTATCTCTCATATCCATTATTATATGATCATGAAAAGTAATGAATTTCATATTCAGAACAAGAATATGACTAATGAGGTGGAAGAACTAAAATACATTATGAAATAAAGGAGAGGGGTCTATACTAAAGGGAATTTACCTCTTCTAAAGATATTCGAGTGTTTACCTAAAATAAGTGGTTATTTTTTGTGTGATCCAGCTCCTACAAATTATGTTTATGTAGAAGAGTTTTTATACATTGTTATATATTATTTGAATTATATCATGTGTAATCATTCTAAAAATAATTAGTAGAAGATTCAGTAGATAAAGTCACATGGCGATCATTTTTATATATTGGTTAGGTAATTCTATAATGAAGCAAGAATTAATGAAGAGCCTATTGCTAAATAAATGAATGATTATACTTCCTAGATTTATACTATGCATGGGCTAAATTAAAATTTTAGGTTTCCTAATGAAAATATAGGACTTACACATATGAAAATGAAAATAAAGTGGCACGTGAATTAGCTTAGTATTTTCAACAATGAAAAAACATTTCATGGGAGAGAAGAATTATTTCTTCAAATACATAGATCATGGTGGATTCCTAATTAAATTTTTTTTCAACAAGATGAAGCAATTTTTTCAATCCATTGGGAATATAGTGGTTGAACCTCAAGTTATACCCCTATGTACAATCACTTATTCAACTTTTTTTATCACCTTTTCATGTAGAGGGTAAACCTTTCGACATGAATCTTATGGATGATTCTAGGAATGGTAGGTGTGCCATGATCATGGAGACTACTCCATGTACTCCAAATCCATTTTAATTATTTTGTGTGCCTTTGATAACTAGAAATAGAAAGGACAAGTGGTCCCTTCATCTCATCAAGATAATAATGGTCCAGTCTTCGATTAGTTATTTATAAAGATTTTAATTTTCCCATGTCATTATATTAGGATTCAATAATTTCTTTTGTATATAATCAATATTATTATGTATTAATATTTTCCTTTTTCTTTTTCTTTTTACTTATATTTATTCATTATCGTTGTGATAATCCAATAATGGGGAGTGTAGATGAATGAAAATTAAGATGGATCGATAATTTTAAATATTATGAATAACATTACTAATATTTTTATATACATATATTTTTATATTTTATTATATTCATGTTTTTAATTTCCATGAATTGAGGTCATAAAAAATGGATAGATTAATGTTACCAGCTTATTTTAATGATCGCAATTATTTTACGTCTCTATCAAGAAAATTTTTTATGATATAATTCATTTTATATGTTATTTTATGAAAGATAATGGTTATGTATTGATCTAAAATTAACTCATCTGATATATCTTTAGTTAAAAAAGCTAAACCACAAACAATATTGATCTACTATTATTTCAATAGATCAACGACAGAAGATATATACGACATATGAGATCAAACACTGATACATATATCACTAAGAAATATACTTATGAACATATATACTTTTGATAGATATACCGCTAATGATACATACTACTAAATAGATCTATGACTAAGAGATATATTACTAATGTATTTAATACTATTATAATCAACATTAAAAACATATACAATCAAAAAAGTCCACTATTGGATATTGATTGTAATGATCTATGTAACCATTCCTTGATTCTACTTCCAGGATAATCTACTACCAAAATTACCACAAAAGAGAATAAACCATTCAGTGATCCCCAACAAATCAGCTATTATAGATTCCTACACTCTTATTCTAAATAAATTCCACCAACAATAATTTTATGGAATTAAATATAGTCATTTATACATTAATTTAAAAATATTATTCCCTAATCAACTCCATTGATAATATAAATAGAAAGGTTAATCATTTATTATTATTTTTATCCAAATGATAATCCAATTGTTAATTCGACTTGTGTCTATATAAAATCATAATAATATCCTCTCGAGTGATTGAAAGAGTAGATAACCAATACTAGTGACGCATTTAATGCAACTAATGAATTTCATATTTTAATTAAATGTATCTATATATAGACATATGTTTCGAATGGTTCATGACATCGAGTAAATGGAAATTGATGTACATTACAGATTATGGAATTGCTATGTTTTCTAAAATATTTTGAAAATAATGGTTTATATTCATTAAAATATTGACTTGGGGACCTCTAAACATATGATGATATTCATATTAAGCATCATTTCATCTTCTTTTCTCTGTTCATTTTATCTTTCTATTTATTATTTATACTTGATATAATTTTTATATTACTATATTTATCTTTAAAACACAGTCTCTTATACTGAACTATGGTTTTCTCGACACTCCCTCTCAAAATTATGTATTTTTATACGTATTAAAAATATTGAAGAGTTTATATCTAACATATACATGTTTTTTACCTCATATAACTATAGAAGGGGATTTTTTCTGGATAGCCTAATGTTCTGTTCTTTGTAAAATCTCATCCATGTTGTGAATAAATGTAATATTTTTAATAAAAATTTTGGAGGATGGTGATTTACAAGTAGTCGGGATTATTTCATGGATTGAGGATGAACCTGTAGTATTAATTCCACTTTGTGTTTTATTACATTAACATTCTTTATTTCATGGTTTTAAAAGTTATATGTTTCAAAATTTGTATCAAAACATTTACTATGATACTTAATCTTAACATTGATTTATATAGAGATATTGAACAAGTAATTTAGTTTTATAAGTTAATGTTATTTAATTTTTTTAACTAATAATTCATCCTGATTTGACAATCTATTTAAAAACTGAAATTTAAATATTTTTACAATTTATATAAATTATTTGTTCTTTATGAGTTTTGGTATATGAGATTTATGATGTTTTGAAATAGAAATATTTTTTGAAACTAAATTCATAACCCTCTTGAGTTTCTCACGCTGACCGACAATAATTATTATCGACAACTATACCACTACATAATTATTTTTTATTTATATTGGATATATCTATTAATGATTGATTTAATGTAGTTTTTCAATAGAGATATTTTTATTCCTTATTCTCAAAAATATCATCTTTCTTAACCATACATGGTATTTTAATAATTGTCGAATAATTATTTAATATGATATAATATTTTTTTCTATCCTGTATTGATTAAATCGATGATGAGAAAGTTTTAGTGTTTTTTTAATGAATGGATGTTTCTATTAAAATTAATGAATTTTTTAAGATTTTTTTACTTCATAAACCAACGAAAATATTTATATTTTTATGAATGTGATATATTATTATTAAATATGTTCTGATATTCATTAATTATATTATATGATTGTTCAGATATGTTTTTTTTCAGAGAAAACTGGAACGTAGAATAAATAAGGCATGATAATGATTATGAAAGTGGTTCCTTTTATGAAATATACCATCATTTTTGTAGAATAATTATATTATTTATAAAATATTATTATATATATTAATTTTCTATTGGAAAAAATTAAATGTGGAAAATACATGACTAAAAATTGTATTCATTACACTATGGATATGGTACTTCATAAAAAGCATGGTTAAGATTTTAATTAATATCATAACTTGATGGAAATAATGTGGATTATAATTTATTATATTTTAATAATAATTAAGGTTACATATCATCCCAAACGACCATGTCCATGATAGACTACCACATAACCCCATGCACCCCTCCACATACAGAAGATGTTGTCTACTAGCACAAAAGGTCTCATGTGGAACCATGACCAGAGTACACCATCAATCAGATTTTATAGGAACATTTAATAACAAAATATTAAAACAAAAAATATAATAAAATCTTTAAAAAATTTATATTTATATAATAATTATAGAATACATGGTATATTAATAATATTACCCAATGTGGAAAGCATCCATGTGTAATGAAAATATTTAATAAATAAATCAACTGAGTGGTCCTCCATTATATTTCCAAGGATTATCAAGCTTCGTGCTCCACTTAATCAACCATCCACCACAAGGACATTTCACATCACCTGGACTCTCATGAAATGTAAAATCAAAATGAAATACTAGATTTGGATTTCAGTACAAGATTGATTACTTCAATACAAGTGAATCTTTACCTTGTGTTCTCATGTACAACATGTATATGACATACTAATCATAAATGTAGAAAAAATAAAAACCCAATACAAAAATGAGTGGTGGTATGATACATATGATTCCACCATACCATTAACTGTTACATCTATACCTCCAAACCGAAATATATATAATTTGTCTATAATAGATCCTAACTAGCCACAAGGATCCCTCAATAAGGTTGATGGTCTATCTCTTGGAAATCCAAAGGTCATCAAGCCACCCCTACCTATAATCTAGAATTAATCATGTGATTCTCTAAAATCGTTATTGAATTAAGTATTTGTAAGTAACCTATAATCAACAAGGAAATGGGTAATAGTCCAAATTTCTTAATGCATCGATTTTCTCCATATATTTAAAAATCCAATAGGCAATGAGTATAAGATCGGTTGGAAGGATATATTGAAACACAATAATCATTTATAAAAATCCATGCACTTAAAATAGATAGATTAATTACCCCTTGACATTCCCAAATCATGGATACACATACCAAACCTATAACTTCACGACTCGTCCCCTGGGCCCCATGTAGTGGCTACCCTAATCTTGCCTTCCATCGGCTAGGGGTTGGTGACTAGCACCGGAAAGTTGTATCACTAAAAAGGGAAGGAATTTCCATTTATCATGTACAAACAAACATACTAGAACATGACAAGATACAACCACGAATTAAAATTTATATAGTAAAAGTGTGTACTAAATCTAAGGGGACGGATTACAATCCAAACTCAAAAGATTCGACTACAACTGAAAGAAAAAAACAGCTATTGATATCGTCCACCAGGAATCCTACATGAAGTATAGGTATATCGTGTCTCCGTATCTCTCCACGTTAACCTTCAGAACCATCCACCCGAAGGTCTTAGCTCCCTGAGTCCTATTCAAGGCTTCATGTCATCTCTACAATACACAACAAGGTGTGGGCAGAGCCTGTGTAGGGGTGAGTAATACAATACCTAGTAGGGACCCTGATACTGCCAAAGGTATCTCCAATTTACACAATGGGAAACCACAATAATTATCTCATTCATAATGATCAAAGAAAAATACACATCTTAGACCATATATACTCATCTCATCCACAATGAAACATAGGTCCGAAAAATCAAACCATTTCCAGGATTTCCCAATAAGGATCAAAGAGTAACTCAAGAATCCGGAGTATATTCTCCATAAACTTGCCATCTCGGATGGCACCTATCGAAGAGATGTACTCCATCAGGTACAAATCAATCGTTGCTAATGGAACATCTAAAAGGTTATGCTCAATCAGAAAATTTCTTCTAGAAATTCATCTAGGTCTCGGCACAAGAGGTCCCACTGTCATAGTCTTGCGCCCGAGGAAAGACCACGGGAAACAAAGTAATGAGGCCCACTCATCGACAATGTGTCCTACATTTGATGGAGATCCAAATACCATGAAGGACACTCTTCTGTCCCTACTCAAAGATGGGGGAGTACTACTCAATATGTGAGGACCCGCACCCTACCCGGTTAGGGAGTAAAACTCTGGTAGTTTTTTTGATGTGGGGGATCCACTCCCTAGTATGTCCGGGGAGTACTAACCCCATGCTAGAGTACCTGCACCCTGTCACGTCGAGGGATCACCGATTCTATATGCTTGAACTCGCACACTACTCGGTAGGGGAGTAAAACACTGGTAGTTTGTTCATTGGGGAGGACCCATGCCCTAGTACATCTGGGGAGTACTGACCACATGCTAGGGGACCCTCAACCTGGCATGGTGGGGGAGTACCGACCCTACTATATTGCTTCATAAGCAGTACCTACACCCTAGGTTGACAGGGGAGTACCTACTCCTAACAAAGAGGACACATACCCTGCCATATAGGGGAGTACCTGCCTCAATATGATTTATTTATGGAGGACACGCGCCCTTGTATAATAGGGGAGTGACATATCCAATGATAGAAAACCAAATCATAGGAAAATGAACCCTTACTCATGATGTACGGTGTCCCATCTCTACTGGAGCATAGGAGTAAGCAATACCCACATCTTGAGTCATCAAGGGAGTAGCAATCCTAACTCTCACTGCAAGAAACACCCTGGTTCTACTCCTATGGTTATCAGTCATACATAAACCACCATGAAGTTCCATAAGGAATTAATCTGATTATCCTTCATTGCATAACGGTTCCAATGCAATAGATGATGCGTCAATCATACATGCATTCTGTAAGTTATAATCATTTTAATGTCGACGACCCGGTAGGATTCAAATATGATCCAACCCTGCCAAACTACAACTTACTCAGAAAGTCATGTAGAGTTTCTAAATGAATATTCCCACTCCATGGATCCCATATTCACATACAGTTTGTCAAATAGATGTCCAGTTCGCTAGGTACGATCATTTAAGCGTTACTAGGCCCTAATGGGTTCGGGTCCTGTCTGACCCAGTCAGACTGACCCGTCCTGCCCCGAACTAGCCTGGGCCGGCCCATTTGAGCTAGGAAATAGGAGATAGGCCCTTTGAGCTGTATACTGGCCCTGCCCGACTGTTGGGAATGATCCACCAGGCGACGCAGCCCTGTGGGCTAGCTGGGATCACCAACTGGGTGGCCGCCAGCTCCCCGAACAGCTCAAGAAGAGTCGTTCAGCTCATCAATTAGTAGTGTCATGTGGTACCACCACATGGTTTTGGGGACCCGTTGGGTGTGGTTACCCCTACCATAGTGGCTTTGATGTCACGACTCTTTGTCTATGGTGCACGAATCTGTGTCGCCTCACCAATGCGGCATGCCAGTTGTCGGCCACCCCTTAGTGTCTGCCACACTGCCCAGCTACGCTGACGAATCTTCTACGGTCCTTTAGGTGAGCTCTTTTGCACAGTTCATTATTTTGGTCATGCCTACGGTCCTCTATGGATGTTGTTTTTGTTGCGTGGCTCTCAGTTTCAAGGTTTTGTCAAGTTGTAACAACCTGCCTCCGAATAATTCAATGAAAATCGAGCAGTAGAGGGTCAGTGCCTTTTTATTTTCGCATGTTCTCTCTTTTTTAGCTTTATAACTAGTGGGAGTAATTTATGCATAACACTAAAGAATTATAAACCTTCCCAAATCCCCCATAATGACCAACCGCAAATTCAAGAATGAGTAGAAGAATCGTCGGAATTTTTTTAATTAAAAAACAACCCCTACCTCAAGAATCATTAGAGTCATCACGGTGGTAGAAAGAGAATATTCTCTTTGAAAGGCCGCTGGATTTTTTCACTCTCTGTTTGTTGCTGCCCAATGTTCCATCTACATTGGTGGAAGGTGTCACGTCACTTCACCCAATGTACCTCGCCTGAAGAAGCCGTGTCAAAAACTCTACCTCGGGCCACCTTTAAATAGAGGGGGAAAGGGTGGGTAATGCACTGAGGAATTAATGAGATTCATTAATTGAAATAATTAATGATCCACATTAATTAAAAGAGGGGGGGTTATGGAAACAATGTGTAATAGGGAAATTAATATCCCAAATCTAATAGTCTGACCTCCTCTACAGTCCCCGCCACTGATGATCAACAGGTGGTAGGAAAAAAGAAAATAAAATAACATTTCTTATGTTATTTTATTATATCATTAAATAGTCATAAATACTATCCATTTCACCTTAAAACTATGGTCAAAGTTAAACCTCTCTAATAGTGTTATGGATTCAATGGTTCCCTCATTTTTTTAATGTGAACACTAGTTTAAAAGATAGAAAATTTTTCCCATGAGTTTACTAAATGTATCTTCAAAAAATTAAAATAATTACTAATAGTCACCCTAGAACCACGTCAGTGGAGGTTATGATCCTCTATAAAGGATCATGCCCTAATAAGTTCATAGGTACTCTCAGAATTTTAATCCAAGTTATCGTTTAGATGTTTAGGATTTTACAATAAAATAATTGTGACTTTTTTATTTTATTTATAGCCAAAAACTAACATCTATTGGTGGATCGTTCTATAAATCATTTGTATCTACATAAGGAAATAATACCGTCATGAGTTCAGCGATGGTATAATTTTTTTAATTATAGTCACCATTCATGAGTTATAAGCATTTTCAAAATAAAATAATTTTATTTAATTATTGTATTTACAGTTGTTACATTTTTGAGTTTTCTCACTGGAGGCCAACTCCGACTAAAATAATGTCACTCTTAGGGTAAACTTTCCATCCTGAACACAACAATTCCATCATATTTATGATCAGGGTACTCGTTTAAGATTTATACAACTTTTTTAGAAAAAATACTCAGACATGCTATTTTAAGCTTTACACTTTTTTGACGGATCATTTTGGGCTCTCTTGGCCTTAGAATCACGTGCCCTAAGATTTCATGGTCTCGAAAAAATTACATATAATTAAAAAAATATTCATAATTTATGGGTCTTTAAATTCTCCGATCAATATGGATTTATGTCCACGAAATTCAAAATAAAGGGAAAATCAGATAGGGGTACAACGCATGAATCTGTGCCTCCCTCTCCCATGTGATTTCCTGAAGGTTCTCAGGTTTCCCAAAAACTCACACTAGAGGGATCAACCATCCATGAAGGACTCACTCATTTTGATCCTCTATCTCAACTGGGAACTACGTATATGATGCCTCATCCTCAAAGTCTAACTATACTTAGTTGATAATCTTTGATGGATCAGGCACGCATATCTTCAGCTATGACACATGGATAACATTATGCAACTGGTGAATCTCTGGGGGGGAAATCTAGGAGCTACTCCACCTTTCTAACTATTATATAAATAAAGAATGGCTTGATGAGCCTCACATATTTCATGTTGCCCCGACCGAATCTTTGCAATCCTCATCAGGGTGACACCCACAAGAAGATATGGCCCCTCCTTGAAATCTTATGGTCTTCACCAGATTTTGGAATAATATTTCTACCATCTATGTGAATTCTTCATCCCTAGACACCAGTACTGAAACCACATGTCGTGGTACATCTTCACCTCACCATGATGTACCACCAAAATGGGAAGTGTGGATCTTCCTCAATACCTCATCTCGTAGAGTCACTGGTACCATGGTACATCATTTGAGTAACATTATGTGCTACCCACATTCATATAATAGTTCCAGAGCCTGTCCGGAGGATATCTGAGAACGTCAGGCCTAACTTTCTGAGTCCCCACATTGTGCCTCCCAAACTCGCTGATGGTTTGGGGTAGTGACAGTTATAGACTGGAGGGAAGATACTCCACCACTATCCATGAAGGGTTTCTGTAACTTTGCTAGCTACTTTTTCTCCTCACTCTACAACTGTAAACTAGACCTCCTACTGAGTGAATCTGCCACGACTTCCCCTTTCTAACTCTCAGCTCCCAGAGCTTTGCGGGAGCCACTCAATATGCAGTTGTAGATATTGGTGTTGCCGCTAGGTACAAGATAATAAATAATTACCTCTCTCAGTGGAGAGGTAATTCTAGAAACATATTTTGAAAATATGTTCTCGCAATCTTTCACAACTGTAAGGAAATGAAAACTCAAAACTCATGTTACCACGAGGGTAAGGCTGGACGTCTGAAGAGTGATCGTTTGCACGCTTCTATGCATAAGTTTATCTCGTGCTGCTGGGGTTTTCTTTTTTTTTCAACCAAGGAAGACCCCATTCCAATGCTATAGATATACCATAACCTTTTTCCCTGATGTATTCAATCAAAGAATGAATTGTGGATGACCAGTCCATACCTGAACTAACGTCGTAAGGCATAAACACTACCATAATGAGGTTATAAAAGAAACTCTACCCTCAAGGGCCAGATCACATCATCAGCATAAGTGTGATTATCAAGTCTCCTCCAAATGTTATCTCTAGGTGTAAGGGTCAAGTCAATGGTTTAAATAGAAAATCTATGTCATGAACAAGATTTGTGACAAGGAAGAAATATTTGTACCTATGTCTATTAATACAGAAACTATTAGTTGAAATAGGTCATGCCTCGAATCTTTTATGGAGACCTTGGGTCACACTCTATAACTGGATGCAGCTACTCCCTTCCTCGGTCCTCCATCTCCCTAATACTTGTATGGAACACATTAGGGTGGTGGTTTTATCATGTTAAAATTTTTACCACCTCCTGCAACTATCCCATCTCCTATTACATGTCTAATGCCCTACAGATTCATCTGTACTTACCACTTCCTCTTACAAAAAAAATTTACACATCCAAGTATCCAAGACTGAGGTCAGTTTCATCCTTTCCCACTACTGACATTCACTGGATGTATCTTCTCAGCTAATGAAATTTTCAAACACAAAGTATCTCTCTAGAACCCTAACATAAGTTGGAATGAATAGAGGAATATAGCTAAAATTGATGTCAGTATACACATCTCTCTATGAGGTCCGGTCCCTGAAGCACTGGTCGTATCGTATTCATCGAGTACCAAGAATGGTCAGAATGCCTTGATGAATACTCAACTACTGATATTTCATCCTTCCAAAGCTGTATAAGATCTTGGGAACACATACCCATTATCTTTTTATGAAATGAGACACCATTCTATAAGGAAAGTTCTCAAGATCTATCCATGGAAAAAGTCACCACATTGTAAGATTGGGGGAATCTGAACCCTTTAATCGCCCTACGGAGCCACATTTAATACTCACTGTCAGGACCACCATCTGATCTAATGGTTCCCTAGCTTGATGGAAACTGAGTCACCACCTCATTCCAGTCACTATCGGCCTGTGATTCGGGCTCACCTCAGAACCTGAGGGGTATCGGTCACTGAAACTTGTGTAAGGAACTGAGGCTATAAGGGTCCTCTATCGGTAGCACCAGTAGTAAATATTGACCAAATGGAAGTGGTGTCGTTGGGACACCACCATGAAGGTACCATTGGGAAATAGTATAAGTTCTAAAGCCTCATCACACTATGATCCATCCTCATGGTCACACACTGGAATATTCAATGGCTGTCTGTGTGGCGGAATATTGAATGAGAATCAAGATGAACCATGTTCAATATTTTATTCCTTCTGAGATTACTCAAGTGATATCATGGTTTAATCATTTACAAAACACAAGCAATCAGTTTTTTTATGCACTGAGTTAGAAACCAGAATTCATGGTCATGGTGTATGGAAACGTTGGTCACCGCACCAACAGTGGATTCCCCGAACTGAATAACACACTCAAAACACTTGACATTATTTCTCAATTAGAAAGATGAGAGTACTAGTTCATAGGTAGAACCGAATCCTATGAAAACACTTTTTCAGGGCTTTTCCCCTAGGGGCCCATGCCGTGACTACCCCAAACCCACATTCCATAGGCCAGGGGTTAGCGACAATCACCAGAAAGGTGTATCCCTCAAAAAGGATGTCATTTCATTTATTCTTATTGGAACTCATAGACTAGAACACAATAAGATGAAACCATGAAGTAAAACTACTGTAGAAAAGTGTGTACTGAATGTAAGGGGGAGAAATAGAATTCCAACTGAAAAGATACAATTATAATTGAAAACAGAAAATAGCTCTTGAGATCATCCACTGAGAATCCTACCTGAACGGTAGGTACAAATCCTCTCCACAGCTCTCCACATCAACCATCACTACCGTTAACCATAAAGTCCTTGCTCCCTAAGTCCCAGTCAAGGATTCCCTCCGTCTGAACAAGACACAACAAGGTGTGGGAGAAGCCCATGAATGGGTGAGTATAACTATACCCAGTAGGGACTCTGTGACCCCCGAAGGTCTCTCGAAATTCTTGAAAAGGAAAACCACAAGAAATAACTCAATTAAAAAACCCAAAAATAAAATACACATCTCATATCAGATATACTTGTCCCATCTACAATGAAACATAAGGCCCCGACATCAAACCATTTCCAATATTTCCAAATAAGGATCAAAGCATAATTCAAGGATCATGAGTACGCGCTCCATGAACTAGCCATCATTTATGGCACCTATCTGAGATATGTACTCCATCAGGTAAAACTAAAGCATTCCAATTGGAATGTCCAAAAGCTCATGCTCCGCAAGGAACATTCTTATAGAACTGCCTCTAGTGCCCGACTCTAGAGTTTTCATAGTCAAAGTATTGTACCAAAGGCATGACCAATGGAAACCAAGTGAAGAGGCCCACTCCATGAGACTGTGTCCTAATGTCGAGGGAGCTCCATCTCCCCGGAAGGACCCTCTCCTCGTTGCTACTCGAAGACAGTAGAGTATTACTCTATATGTGAGGATCGTCACCCTATCGAGTAGGAGAGTACAAATACAGTAGTTAGTTTGTTGTGGGCGAACTGTGCCCTAGTATGTCAGTGGTCTACCTAGCCAGGCTAGAGGACCTACACCTTTCCACGACATGGGAGTATTGAATCTTTTTGTGAGGACATGCACCCTACCTGGTAGGGGAGTACAAATCTAGTAGTTTGTTCACTGTGGGGGACTCGTGCCCTAGTACGTCAGGGGAGTACTGACCCTAGGCTAGAGGACCCACAACCCAACATGGCAGGGGAGTACCGACTATGCAGCAGTACTGCATAAGGAGGACCCACACCCTGGGTTGATAGGGGAGTACCTACTCCTACAATAGAGGACCTGCACCCTACCATGTAGGGGAGTACCTGACTCTATGTGAGTTATGTATGGAGGACACGTGCTCTAGTCCAATAGGGGAGTACCAACTCCAAAGATATAAAAACATTCATAGGTAAGTGAACTCGCACTTAGGACGTGGCGAGTCCCGTCTCTACCAGAGCAGAGGATTAAGGAATACTCACACCATGAGTCATCAAGGGAGTTTCCATCCTAAATCTCACTACAAGAAACACCCTGGTTCTTCTCAACTTGTTACCATCCATACCTCAACTGCCAAAAAGTTACACAAGAAAATAACCCGATGATCCATCATGTCATAATGGTTCCAATTAAATATAAGGTGTGTCAATCAGACACCCGACCTATAAGCAATAAGCATTTTAATGCTGAGGACTCAGTTGTATTCGAGTACGATCAACCCTATCCAAACTCTAAATTTTTCTAAAAGTCCCATGGAGGATCTGAAAAGGAACTTCTCACTACATGGTTCCTATCGCTACAGACGGTTCATCCAATGGATGTCTGGTTCGCTTGGTATGGTCATTTAAGTGTAACGGGGCCCAAATGGGTCCGTGTCCGGTCTGACCCAGTCATACAGACTCGTCCCAAGCAATTTCGAGTCATACCAGACATAGTTAGGGTCAACCCAACCCAGTTCTGGTTGACCTGACCTTGGTCCGAACCAGACCGGCTCGCCGTTTGGGCATGACCCATCTGGCGATGCAGCATGGTGTGCTGGAGCGGCTAGCCTGCCAGGTGGCCACCTGCATCCCAAACAGCACAAGAATAGTCATTCAGATCTTTAATAAGTTGATCCACATTGTGCCTCCATGTGGTACGTGGGAACTGTAGGGCACGGGTCCCCCTCCTCCCACATCTTCGATGTCACAGCTCTTTCTTCATGGTGTGCGACGGCGCACCGCCTAGCCGACACAGCCGATTGGTTTTCAGCCGCCCCTTCAGGTCCTCCGCGACCCCTTTCGGCGCCACCCTCTTTCATGGTTGGTTAGCTCGATCTACCGCCTTTATTATTGGTAGCAGTCGCTGGTTCCCCCATGTCGGTGTTGTCGCATAGGCAAATCTTCCGTGGGCCACCAGGTGATATTTAGTGGTACGTTATTTCTTCCAAATGTGGCTACGATCTTCCTGATATACTGTCGTCATTGCCTTCCTCTCAGTTTCAAGGTTCTATCATATTAAAACAACCCAAATCTGTATAACACAATGAAAATCAACTGGAAGAGGGGTCGATGCTTGTTTATATGGCTAGTTACCTCTGTGTTAGCTTTATAACAAGTTGTACTAATTTATACATCACATTAAAATAATGATAAACCCTATTCAAATACCCCTCAACAACCACCCTCAAAATCAAGAACGATTAGAATAATCTTTGGAATTTATTGAATTAAATGAAAACCCCTATCTCACGAATCATTGGAGTCATCGTGGTGCTGGAAGGAGAATCTGCGCTTTGACGAAGCCGCTGACGTTCATCGCTCCAAGTTTGTTGCTACACGTGTTTCCATCTCCGTTGGTAGAAGTTGTCGCATCACTTTTCTAGAGGCCCCCCATTTGAAGAATCCATTTCCAAAAATCTACCTTGATCCCCATTTAAAATGATAGGGAAATGGTGGGTAATGCATAGAAAAATTAATGATATTTATTAAATGACATAATTAATGTGGCATTTTAATTACATGAGGGGTGGCTATTCAACCAATGTTTAACCATGCAATTAATATTCCATATTTAAAAGTCGGACCAACATCGTGGTCCCCGCTTCAACCGCTCAATATGTTGTTGAAAATAAAAGAAATAAAATAAAAATACCCATGTTATTATATTATTTCATTAGAAATTCGTAAAAACTATCTTTTTTACCTAACCAAAAAAAGTTGATTTAAAGCATCCCGTTAGCGAATCTCGATAGTGGGGATTAAACTGTGCACTCATATTTTTAATCCGAGCACCGGTTAAAAAGAATAAAAAAACCGCTCATGTGTTTACTGAATATGATTTTTAAAAAGTTAAAAAAAATTAATATTCACCCTCGATATGCACCGGTCAAGGGTAGGCTTCCCCAAAGTGGAACACTCCCTCATAAGCTAAACGACACTCTCAGATTTCTAATCCATGTTACTGTATCTAATTTAAAGATTTTACATTAAAATAATGTTTTCCTAATTATTTTATTTACGACCAAAAACTAACATCCACTGGTGCCCCGCCCTATCCAAAGTTAGTTTCTACTTTACAAAATCAAACACTCATGAGTTGAGCGGTTGTCTCAGATTTTTAATCCAATTCACCATTCGTAAGTTATAAGCATTTGAAAAATAAAAGAATTTTATTTAATTATTTTATTTATGATTATTAAATTTCCTGGTTTTCTCACCAGAGGCATGCGCCAACATTACATTTATCGCACCATGGGTAAACCCACCATCCTGAATGCAATGTTTCCCTCATATGTATGTTCTAGGCACCCATTTAAGAGTTAATCCTCATTATCAGGAAAATTACTCAGGCGCTCTATTTTAACCATAACATTTTTCGATTGATCATTCTAGGAACTCCGGGCCCCAGAATCATGTGGCATCAGATTTCACAGTCTCGTAAAAATTCCATTAAACTTTTATATGGAATTTTCAGGTTTTTAAATATAAATGGAAAGATTAAATTTAATAGAATAATAAAAATAATAGCACAGCTCCTGAAAAATTTAATATCATCCAATACATCAACACATGGATTGAACATATTCTTAGATTCAACTTATAACAATAAATTTATGGAATCTAATCAAATCATATCATCGGCTACACATGCACACCCATATGTGGTCATAATTGAATTGTGAATAAAAATAGTCTAATATGTAGAATATAAAATTGAAACATGTATAAAAAATTCCCTACAACACACTTCAATATTTTCATGTTGTCCAACATAGTCATATGTGATCAATTTTTGGCCATTTGTTGCTACAAAATAAGCCCATACACAAGCTCCATCATATTCCTTGACAACATGTCAATTTTTTAGGAATCACACTTTTCATTATTTATGATTAAATACTACATAATTAATTATTATTATTATTATTCATCACATTATATAAACTAAAGGTCGTTCTCCCAATGTTAGGAACCTCATTGGTAATGCCAATAAACATGTATAAAAACCAAAGTGTACAGATTATGAGACCACCAATAGACACCCACATGTTATCACAATAAAGATAAAATATAAATCATTCAAACACATAAAATGTAACAAGGAATAATGTCTAAAAAATCTCAATAGCTAAGGAACATCAAATATTTTTTTCAATAATGTTTAATGAGAAGGGTCGGTAACCGAGTCCAATTTCACTAAAGAATCAACAAAACCTTCCTTTATATATGTTATTTGGAATTATCACTATAATTTTAATTTAAAAAATGGAAATAATAGTTATGTTATATTTAAGTAATTACCTCATGACATTCCAAAAAATATATTCAGAAAAAGTACCACTCATATAGATGAATCTATCTGAAGCAATATAAAATCAATATGAATTATATTGGAGAGGATTTCAATGATATAATATTGTATTAATAATAAAATAAAGTAAAATAAATTAAAATAAAATAAAAGGTATATGGATTGAAAATGTGAGATATCTATGAGATCAGGATAATTCATCCCATATTGTGTTCTATATGCACCCTAACCCCCTTATATATATATATATATTTGAAAAATTATTAATTTATTATCTATCCTATCCTTTAATGTCACCTACAAAACACCCCAAAACATCTCATATTTTTTTATAGAAACATAATATATATAAAATGATTATATATATATTTATATTTTTTAAGTATATATGTACATACATATGTGGGTTAATATAAAAATCGGTTATATTTAAATATGTATGCCTATGTTGGGGTATATATATCAGGGATATGAATATATAAATATATATATATATATAATGGAATAATATTTATATATATATTTATATAATTGTTTAAAAAATTGTAATTTAAGGAAAACATAAGACAATTCTTTGGGGTTTGTTCGATGCATTTACCAGGTAGTAGACATAAGAATTAAATAATTATTGAAATTAGAATATATATATATAAGTGGTGATAGGGGAAGGATCATATTCTACATCATAAGGGATAAAATATCAAAGAATAACACCTCTCTCATAGTTTCTCTCCCTACCTATTTTTCTTATTTTATTTTATTATTCTTCAATTCTCCTCAATTGGATATCATCTTGGATACTGATCGAATTAACCTATCGTTATATATATTGGATTCATATCGATTGGTATAAATTTATTTCTATGGGTTTTCTGGTGGTGGATATTAATTTTTTTTAAATAATTTTACACTTCTTTTATTCATATAAAAAATAAAAATGATGCAAAAATTCCAAATCGTGTTGAAATGGTAATGGATCTACTATTTGGAAGTTTTATCGTACTTGGTTAGGAACAATTATCATCATATCATTACTTCTCATATGGTTGGAATTTCCTTACCTCTTTGGATCATGATTAAACATGTTAGATGACATTTTTATTATTTTTTAATAATTTAAGTTCACACTTGATTATGATCAGAAGTGGGTGTGCGTAGGTTCTCTTATGTTCTCTAAAATTTTGTATTATGAATGTCTATTTTTATGATATAAGAGGTATTCCACTTTTGGATAATGGCCATTAGTTCATGTTCAATCATTAATAAGTTTTATAATTTATTTATTAATGAGGATTGAGTCCTAATTAATTAATTAAATGATTCCTATTAAAATTACAATGTGGAAAAGGCCACATTTCAAATTGTGTGTCATTTTATTTTCTGGTTGTTGATTCCCATGTCTGGATCAGATATGACAGTGTTAAACAACATAGAACCGTTAATGTGTATTTTTGGGATCTCTTTTAACACGTTTTCATGTTATAAATTATCTTTTGGAATGTTGGTAATCATTCTTTATTAATAATCACATGTTGGGTTGTGTGTGGAGTATGAAATAGTATGAAATTATTCGATGATATTGATTGAATAACTCTATATTATTTACATGTTTATATACATAATGATGGTTTAATTTTTATGATTTATGATATAGTTGCTATCATGCTATGAATATTAATGTATCCCATTGGATGATTTGTATATATATCCATGATAGGAGACTTTGGAGGTTCCATTTCACATTATGGTATATTATCAATGAATTTATACAATGAAGATGGTGGTTCATGATAGCCTTAAAAATTTTCCTTAACCTGATTCCTTGTTTATTTCTATGTATTACCCAATTCTTTGTGGTTTCAATGTATGTTTGAATCTCTATGCCATATGTATTTTTTAGAGACAACCTCAAATCATGTTAGATGGTTAATATTTACTGGTTATAATCTCTTATTAATCCATTTAATATATTTTATCATCGACCAAATAATGAAAAAAGTGGGTTTTTTGTAATATTGGTCAAAACACTAAATATTTGTTTTGTATTCTTTGTGTATTCTTTATATATTTATTTTTATTTAAGAATACACTTTCATACAAGTTCACACAAGGTATAGATGCAATGGTGGTGTCCAACAGATTTTTGTACTCACTCACCACAAAGTCATTTTGATGAATAGATAGATTTCATGAGATACCCAATAAAGTGAATGATCCATGTGGTGGATGGATAAGAATGTGGATAATAGAGTTATAGAGTACCATGATAGATTCAATTGGACTACATTGTTCAGTTATTTATTAATATCCTTAATTAATATGGATATATTTCTACAATATAAATTTAATTTATATCAAATTTATTCCATAATTTTTTTCAAAATTTTAATTTTTTGGCCATATTATTATAATATTAATTATTATATTTGGTTACATATGTTTCTTACCAAATAAGGAGGTAATAGTATTTCCATGGTTCCACTTAACACCCTCACTGCTTTTCCCAAGCCTCTTTTTTATGGTAAGGACTGTATTAGGTAATCTGTCCCTCTGACTTGGACAAGGTGGTATAGTTAAATAGTATATACATTTTATATCATAGGATAGAGTTTACTAAATTTTTTTCCTATTCATTTATTTGTGAATAGATTTTCCGGAGTTATGATTGTTGGGACATGGGTAGGGGAACTAGCATATTAGGTGGACAACACTATATAGTGAACCTCTAAGTTCCCATATAATTAGAAATTTTGTTTCCCTAATTACTATTTAGTAAATTTATCTTATGTGATTTACATGATTTTGATACTTGAGTTATAATATTTCATGTGTGTTCATGGATCATGACAAGGATCATCGGTTTACATGAAACATATATAACCATTTTTCATGAAATAGTACTTGATTAATTAAATATCTTGTTTTTTTTCTATCTATTAAGATTAATTTATATTTTTGTGATATATTTATGTTTCATGAATTTGGTAAATATACTTATTGGAAGTAATTACTTTAAATTAAAAAAAAATATTTGTATATATATGATGATTGGGATAGACATATAGGGATGGGGTTAAGGGTTGGTTCAAGGAGAGTTATAACACAGGTTGAGGGTAACCTCCTCGGGAATCATTTGGGTACTTCAGTCGATTATATAAGACATGAAATGTTCCTAATGTTCCTCACATTACAAATATGTGAGTTCCAATGTCTAATATTTGATGTCAGTATCAGGAGTTGTGTGAAAAATATCATGTGGGATACTTCTCGGAGGTGTGAAATATATATAGAGGGTGTGAATTATAATATCCTAAAATTATATTAGATAATAAGACCCTCTATCTTTATAATGTTTGAGTACATTTTTGTTAAATTAGAAATATTTCAATTAAAATCACATAATAAATGATTTTTTTTCTTTATGGAAGGGTAAAATAATGGAAAAGATATTGGGATACACTTTGTAGTATTTTCATTATCCGGTGATTATTTATCATGGATTTCTAGGGAAAAGAGAGACCTCATATAAATTTAATAAAAAGAATTAATATATTATATTATGTGTGTAGACTATTTTTCCAAAATAATTATGTGTATCGCGAATGATGTCTCATATTTAAAATATGAGTCCATAGTTAGGTCTAGGAAGTGAGGTTTACCCTTGATGTGACATAACATATGTGTGCACTGGGAATTTAATAAAATATCATGTGAGGATAATTTATGTAATAATTTTTATATATTTCTTCTGAAAATAATGGAATATCTCTTCCATGGTGTATCTTCTAAAAAATATTTCACTTCTGTTATGTCTGGAATATTTGTTTTACCCTAGGTGTGACTTATGAAATGTGTTTTCACCTGTTTTGATACATCACACACATGGTTAAATATAATAACATTTATATTTTCTTTAGAATATATTAAAATGGTGATTAAATATGTATTTAACAAATATAGAGTCTTCTTAAATGATGGGTGGTGTTTACCTATGTTAGTATATTTTATGGTGGTCAATGTAAAAATGGTGAAATTATTAATTGTGGTAAGGAAATGAAATATTTTGTTTCCTGAGAAACATTTTAAAAATATTCAGTATTTAATTTAGGTTTCATTTAAGATGATAAATGAGGAATTAATGTAGTATATTTAATAATAATGATAAATGTTTATTCTTCCATTATTTTTATTACTATTAAATTTGGATAACATTTTTTATTGTGTTGTAAATTAAAATGTAGATACACATTTATGGAGTAAATATATGTTTTAATATACACATATGTGGGAGTATATATTTAATTTCAGTAAGACATAAGTAAATTATATGTAGTTAACCATCAATGGTCATAGTAAGACTTCATAAATCATGTGATGAAACCAAGATGAAATTTATAATTAATCAAAAAATTATTATTTTTACAAGAATCCTTCACAAACCCATTTATTTTTCCCCTACACTAAGAGACATTGAAATGAGGATCTCCAGTGGAAATTGCTTGAAATTATCCTCCCTCCAAAATCCAATTCACATAGATCGGTTGCATTTTTCTATAATTATTAATTGTAAGAGGTTGTGTTATAAATATTAATAAAATTTCTTCTATATCACCCCTTCTATTCTCAGTTTTATTCATTGATTTAGGATATCATGTGATTATATGTGGTTTTTTGTTAGATAATAAGGGATTCTAGATTAATCGATGTTTATAAATCCATGTTTATATAATTATAAACTTCCCATTAATATATCTAGAAAAAAAATTGTACATTAATTGTTATTATATTCAATTACTAAGGCCATCAAACTATAAACATAATTTATTTTTATTATAGAATCTCGAATAAGATTATTTTGTATTTTTCATAGGAGATTCCTTATTTAGGATTGATCCTTCTAGTGATTCATGACATGGTTAATCAATACTCTTGACGTAGGCAAACATTACTAATATATGTGTTTCATTTATTAATTGTATTGGATGAGAATATTTTCTCTGTGTATTCCTATGAGACCCTATCACTTTCTGATTCACACATGGGTGTGATAATGGTCTGTGAGACTCTTTATTGTTATGACACACATGATTGAATGGGAATGGGTTTTGAGACCTTACATTTTATTACATTCTTATTACATGATATATTATTTCATTAATTTGGATATATATATATATAGTTCCAGTATGATATTTTTCAAGGTACTGGGTTGGACTAACATGGAAAGTTGATTACGTAAAGATGTATTTCCACCACTATGACTATATGGTTTTGATGTCACCTTCAAAGATTATATATGGAATAATTATTTATGAATACAAGGATAAATTGGTTGAAATTAGTGGAATTTTAATTCACTAGTGATGAATATGGATTCTAAATGTGTGTTTGTGGTTTCCATATATAAATTAATTTTGTTAAAATAAATATAATATTATAATATTAAATATTTCCAGTTAATTATTACTTAATGTTAAATTGTTCATAAAGATATGTAAGATGTGTTTTGTGTCAATATGTGTATATCATAACATTGTCATTTTCATGAAATAGTTTTTACAGTCTCTTATACTATAATGGTTACAAATTAGGTGAAGAGGGGATTCATTTTATCATGGTTAATGCACAATTACCCCAGACATGAGTATTTAACAATGTATTTAAATTGGTTTATACAATTAAAATGTTGATATTGATGAACTTATGATAATGATTCATTATATGTTTCATAATAGTTTTATACTAACATAAAATATGAAAATCACAATGGATGATTATATTTTAATGTAGGGGACCCAGTAATTGTTAAGGGCCTTTTGTTGGGGATTTGAGCAGGTTGGACATGGAGGATAGAGGTGATGTTAGGATGGACTCTGGACTATGGTTGCAGTGATTAGATTATTTAATTTTAATATAATAAATTGTTCACATTTGTACATTGGAAGAATTTTGTATGACATGGAATGTCATATATGTAAATTATTATAGAATTTTTTTACTTAATCATGTTTATACTATGCTATTATTGCATGTTTTTATCCTTACTTTGTATTCTATTGTATGACAGCTCATACTATAGTTATAGTGTCCTCAATGATCCATTAAAATGTCTAGCAATAGTAAGAAGCTTCAGGGGTATATTTATATTTATATATTTTCATGTGGAACTCTATCCTAGACTGGGTGATTTAGTTTAAATAATTATTATGTTTTATCAGAGGAGGTTTTACATTTTTTTCATTCATCTTGAATATGTTAGGGGAATTTTTGAAGGGATATTTGTAGTGTGGAACATGTGTAATAGAGTAAAATATGTGACTAGATATCTCTTATATTTTCTTTCAAACAATTTTATGGTGATGTTATTTTTTTACTAGTTATGTTATTAAATTTTTATAATGATACTATGTACTTTTTTATTTTTGAACATTACAGGATTTCAGTGTCTTCATGCACCAAGAAGTGGAAATTTGGTTAATATTGCGTGCACTTTTTTCATATTTTTTAGTATAATTAATAAAATGGAATTGGTAATCTATGATATATGCGTATTTGATACATCTATATTGGTATAATAGTGAATTGATTTCTGCATGATATTTTTTATTTTTTTATATGACAATGAATATAATGATTGCAAAGGATATTTGTTTTATGAATTTTGTATTGTTTTGAATGGTAGAATAATAACTATTGGTACCCTCCATGGATATGAAATTATATCTAAATCCCATGTGTTTGATTATAAACAACCTAATTAAATACCTTATGTAAAAAATAATATGAAAATAAAATAGTATAGAAGTAACTATTAATAATGTTTCCCAAACATCATATTAGAGGGATACCAAGGGATGCAGATCAAGTTTCCCATTTAGGGAAGATAACTCTTATAGTACCAGTAGTTAAGTTGGAGGGTTCACTTAACCATGATCATTAAGCCACTCTAGGGGTTCAGGTAGTAAAATTTCATCATTTTGGAGACTTTTTTATAGCTCACTTTTAAATCCCATGAACATATAAATTAATAATGATTTATACATGGGATTTATATCATAAACATATTTTATCATTACAAGGTACTATAGTACCCTGGGATTATATGATTTAGATTTACATCATCAATGAGATATTTATTCTTATAATGACTCTATTAAATTGATGGGTTAAGAAGAAAATTTTTATTCTCTAGAGACCCACTGGGAGATATAAGGGAAACAAGAACATTTTTGGGAGATTTGACTTTTTAATATAGGAAAAACTCAATATTATATTATTTATATACTCTTCTATAGATACACTAAAAAGGTTTGATCATAACAGACTATGGGGTTTCCATAATTGAGGGTGTTAGTATCAACATATTATGATTTTTTTTAAAAAAATCTCCAAATTTATTGTTTTTATAAAGGAATATGGTGTATAAGTGTTTAACATTTTTGAGAATTCACAAAAAAAATTTGAGGTTCCATCTATGTAATTTTTTTATTGGTAACCCAATAGGATTTCCTTCATAGTGCTCTAAAAATTTAGATGTTACTAGATGTGGATAATGCACTATGACTTCTTCCAGCTCTCATTAAATCGGTAAGAGGCATTCCAACTAGTGTTAAGGGATTATTTCCTAGAAAATAGAAGAGAAATTCACAGTATATTCAACATGGTTGTTGTTGAAAAACTATGTATATAAGAGGTTCTTTTAATTTCTCTATATAATTGGATTTTTAAATTTTATAATTATGGGTGAAAATATCATTGTATCATGTTTTTTAGAAAACCTTAAATATTTTCATTTAGAAAAAATATGAGTAACCTTAAAAACAAATTTCCTAGGATTGAATGAATTTTTTAAGAAGATATTCAACCAGAGTTATCTTATTACCTATAATGTAAAATTATTATTTAGAGAATTTTGTGTCCATATTTATTCAATGGGCGTTGGACTAGGTTCATGGATCTAATGCATGTAGTATTTTTTAGTGAAATAGGATAAATATGATTATTCTAATGGAATTATGTATCATTTTTTTATTACCTATAAATTTTATATTAATTTTTTATAAATGTGAATTCCATAATCTAATATGTTTTCCATACTTATTTCATAGTTAAACATTCCAGTTGATTTTTAATTTGAATTTCATTCCCTTGATAATACTATAAGTGATACGGTAAAACATATTCAATGACATACAATGTTTCCAATATTAGTCCTTTGATACTATCATTTACAATATTACATGCTCTTATTGAATAGTATAATTGATTTGGTTTTCTCTATGGATTGATGGACTAGTTATTAGGAACACATCAACTGATATTGTATATAAGTAAAGATTACTAATCTTATCTGAATATAGATTGTTTTAACAAATGAATATGTTTTTGTATCATGTATAATGGGACTATAACTATGTTAGAATATTTATTTTCTAGATAAAGAACAATAAAAGGTTATTACAGAAGATCTAGTAGTTATAACCGCATTTATATGACTATTGGTGGACCACTTCTTCAATATCATTCGAAATGAGTTTTCTGGAAACACTCATAATAGAAATTTTTTAATATGAATTTTATCACATACATGAAGAGAATTCAATATCGATCATGCTATATCATATGAAATTGTATCATTTTAAAGGACTAAATATATAATATGAATATTAAATGTGAAGGAAATTACTAGACTATTTTTATCTCCATAGGGTGATACAGTCTTGTTTTAAAGAAGTATTAAAAAATTCATATTCTATGAATTCAATAGTGATTGGATAAGATGATAAAATATACTCCATATGTATTGATTTGGAAAATTTATTGAAGAAATGTTATTTGGAAGTTGTTTATTTTTCTTATCATATCTTAATCATGGGGAAAAATTACCATATTCATGATTTGGAGTCGACTATGGTGGTTTTTGTCCTAATTTGTTTGTTCTATAACCTCATTAGTGAGTGTTTGATTATTAAAAAGAACTAACAAAGAATTCAGTATATAGTATCCATACTGTATATAAATCTATATTAGAGGATTTTGAATGAGTATAAACACAATGATGATGTTGATATGGATTATATACATAAAAATTCTATTTTTTTCTTATTCACTTAGTAGAAATAAATAATAGCACGAAGAGAGGCCTTTGGTGGGGGAATATTGATTGATGATATTATTGGTTGAATTTATTTGGTTCATTTTATGATTAAGTGGTGCTAACATGATCTCCATTACTTATCACGTCATCCATGGGGGACTTCATGGAATCAATAAAACCATTATATTAATAGTTTATGGTGGAATTGGAATGGTTATTAGGGAATGAAAATGTTATATAATGGTTTCTAGTTTGGGAATACATGACCATAATTCATGGTAATGTTATAGTTCATTCATCTATGAAGGATGGTATGGTTAGGGTCTCCCACAATTCACATTGTGAATTTCATCTATGGTCATAAAATAAACGTCATGATACATGATGTCTCATTTAGTGGAATAGTATAATGACTGACCTCATTGTTTTATCTCTCATTATATCACCTGTCGTATAATTACATCTATGAAGAAGTGAACATATAGTTTACTTATGTAACATATCACCATTACATAAAAGTATGATATAGTGATGATGAGTTTGGTTACAGGGTTTCCTAGTAACCATAGAGGACATGATGTAGTGCATGTTCTGGTAGATCAATAGAGTAGTGTGGAAATTTTCTTTAACTAATAAACACATTCCATACAAGAGATGGTTAAAATCCATTCACAAAAGTTTGTTCATATTCATGTAGTACCATTGATAATGTTATATTAACTAGATATTTGATTCATTTCATTATTTTTTAATACATTCCAAACATTATGTGGACTAATTTGAAGCTAATTATAGTATCTCATTAACTCACTATAAGAATTTAGAGAGGAAAATATATATTCATGTTGTTATTCATTAGGCGTGTGCCCAAAATATTAGTGGTGAATGGGATGAGCATATAGAATTTTTAGAATTTTGTAATAACAATATTTACTATTAATTAAATCAAAGGAAACTATTTAAGGAACATTTCTTTAGTGATTCTCACCATTCTGTTTTTATGAGGTTGGATAGGCATATGTTATAGGGATAAGATAACTTCATGGCACCAAATATTGTGTTTAATTGATTAAAATGTGGTTAGATTAGACATCTATTGTATTACAACCAAAGGATACTACCATTGGTGTTCTCCTTTGGTGAATACGGTTCCAAATATGTGTAACCTTAGTGGGGGAATTGTGAATTGTGGGTGAACGGGATGTTATCACTACTGTTTCTAGGGACATTTGAAATAAATTGGTGTATTTGAATTGTTTCAAATCACTTCAATCATCAACCATGATGTCGTGGAATACAAAAATGATACATGTTTATTAGAATCAATGGCCTGATTCATACGCTATGAGTGTGATCAATAGATAAGATATTGACTTGGAACAAATTATTTCATTTCTTAGATGGACCTATATAGATTGTATACTGGTGTGTGAAAGTATTATAGGGGAAGCATATGAAAATTTATAGATTTATATTGATGAATTTTGGAAAAAAATATAATCCTGGAGATATGGTATCGAATATAAAGGCTCAATTTATATAGGGTGTTCGCATGAACTCTAGATACCCTTTTTTTGGACATGATTTCCTTAATGGGGGAGATTTTAATGGATCATAATTTTATTGTATGTTGAACCTTCTATTTGACCCATCTCAATTTTTTTTTAGTTATTAATATTTCATTTGAAATCATTGAAAAATTATGGTATGTTTTGTTTTGGAAAAAATCAATAAATAAGGTGAACACTTTAACCATCATTGGTAGGACCATGTTATAGTTCTGATGAAATTTTGTGGTTTTCTTGAGAGGGGGTCTAGATGAAACACTGTTATAATATGATTAGATCAAACCACAGTTAGTTCTTTATGAAACCATATAACATAGAAATGATACAACATGTATATTAGGAAATACAAAACAATTCTTTTAAACAAATAGAGTTCCTAGAAAATAGATTGATCCTTTCACTATTGGTGCATGGTTTTGTAATTCAGGAATGTAGTTTGACGTATTCTAAAAAAATCATTATTTTGTTACATAAAAACCCACTAAAACTATTATTTTAACCTCTTTCATAATGGAATATCAACCTATGGACTCAAGTTTTTTTCTGGGTAGACCATCATCCCTTTGAACTCAAATTTCAGTGGATAGTGTGGATATATTCCATGTATATTTAATGTAATTGGTCATTCTACCTCTTTTGTTCACAACTCTTCCTCATATCAAATCCATTTCTTTGAGGAAATAATAGAGACGTCATTTCAAATTTTTACCTATTGATTCAGATGAGATCTAATAAATGATTCTTAAATTGTTGATGGATTATTGAGAACATCTAGATAATGGTCATCTTCCCACAAATTTTTGATACTTAACATTTTAATAATGTCTCATTAAGAATATTGTTTTATATATAAGATAATGTCATGTTCCTATTTTATAATCATGCTTTTAGAATACCTCATGGTATGAATTAGATTTTGTTATAAAAAATACCATATGCATGTTAGATCCTTCTGGGGATTCTATTATCTTGTAAGAAATAATCATGAGGTAGAAACTCATTATCATTTTATTGAAATTAATTTTTAATTATAATCTATTAAATTATAATGTGTGTGTATATAAATATGATAAAATTTCGTAATATGAATCACATGTGGGTGGTGTGTGTGGTCTATGTCACCCTTTTTTATTGTGATACACATATTGGTGTGTGTGTGTGTGTGTGGCCTATGAGATCTTGTTTATTATGACATAATTATTATATGGTTTATTATGGATATTCAATGGATGATTATATAGATCCTATTGAACTTGTTTTAAGGTTTCATAATCATATTAAGGTACTACATGACCACATAGAATGTGAGTTCTACTATTGTGAATGTATGGTTTTGATATCACCATTATACATGTCATGTGGAATGTGTATTTCCTTATATCTTAGTAAATTTGATGACAAATTATGATGTGGATTTCCATATATCTTGATCTTACACTAACATGGTGAAATGTGTATTTCTAAGAATCCATGAGATGGGTCAACATGTAGCCACCATGTTTAACACATGTGTATGGGATTAGAATTTTTCAATAAATGTGGAATGTGGGTTAAAAAATATTTCCATGATTGTACATAAGAATACAATATCAAATTCTGTGATCTAATCCCTAAAACGCTTACCATTGACATTTCATCCAATACAGCTCCAATGTAAGAAAATATGGGGGTCCTGAAATCATGGTTATTCATTGATGACTCAGCACATGATTGTTTATTTAGATATTTACAATATTTTTAATAAATATTAATTTATATAATAATTTACTCTTGTTATGGAAGGATTGTGGGACTCCTAATATGATTATACAGACCCCCTATATATGAATATTAATGTGTTTGCTGGTTTCAAGATCAAGGACATAACTATGTGACATTTCCTGCATTTGGAATTTGAAAAGGTGGGGTATTGGAGAAAGAAGGTATTCCCTAGTGTAACCCACCTCAATATTTTTCTAATATGTTTTTTAATTTGGTAATTGTATTTTTGTTGAACTACCACATTAGTAATATTTTAGATTGTGTTTTATTTTATTTAACCCATTTATTAAAAATTTCATGTATTCTTCTAGTTAATATTGTGTTATTTTTTATGATGTTTATTTAATATTAATTAGGATTCATGTTTGTGGATATCTGTAATGAGGGTATTGTCTCCCAATAAAACAATTTAGACCCACACCACTAGACATAAACCTCTTCCCTATTGGATCATGTGCATGATTTCATATGGTATTATGGACCTGAAAATTATTGAAGTTATGTTATAATTACCCATGTATTTATAAGATTATATTTCTAAAACGTTATTTAATTTTGAATTATGTGCATCGTTGTTTTGAAAAATATGGTTTGAATATATAACCTAATAATTATAGCATATAGAAGAAAATAAATTGGATGTTTTTTCACGAACCAGATCTAGTCACCTTCAATATTGGAACTGGACCCAGTCTGTGGAAATACCAGAAGTTCATTCTCAATCCCTATATGTTGGCACAAGTGACAAGATATCATATATGAGTTTTTGGTATTGATTTACCTGAGTTCAGAAACATAATACAACCAACTACAATAAATAAATTGAATCTGAAATTTTATCCCATACGAGACATTAATAAAATTCAGAATTGTAAATCAAGGTTTATACAAATCCCAAATACTAATAAAAAGAATGAATCCAAAATGGATTGCCTAATAACCACCTCAAGGCATGAGGGAATCACCCAAAATCCATCTCCACAATACTAAAACATGGAGGACCACTGGAAATTCGGTCCACCGGTTCTAAGAGCTTTACCAAAACCTACAACAAACATTACCATCTCTACTTACCCAAAAAGGTATAAGTAGGGTGTGAGAAAAAGCCCAATAAAATTCCACCCCAAAATGATTCCATGTGGAAATCATTAGAGGACAAAAATCTTGAATGTTTTGTAATAAAGAAAAACTAGTAATAATCTTTAGGAAGTTAAACATTAAATAAAATTAGTTCTGATGTGAAATATTTTAAAGAATCCACACCTTTAAATAAAATTCACAAGCTACTAAATTTTTCCATCCAAACACACTATATTTTGATGATCATTGTAAAATTTCTAATGAGCACTATAATCGGGAACACCCCTAGGCACTAGCTCGTTGTGGGTCCATTGTACCTCGTATCTAGATGAAAGTTAACATAGTAATATGTATTCTCATGCACTCAAGACACTAGTAGGGATAATACCCATAAACTAGTTGTCCCTAAACATTATTATCATTATAGTTTATTTAGTTTTGTTTTCTTCAAACTTTCTATGTCAAATAGGGGCGAAACCCGATGGGATAACTCTCATACAAGTTCATTTCCACCAACCTAGACACTCGGTTTTTCCCTCATGTACTCAAACATGTTCTAAAATCCATGAAATACCATTCTCAAATTATAATACCATTTAGAAATCAAAAACACACACACACAAAACCCACAAACAAGTGACATAATTTCATTTTTCACTGAAATTGATTTTGATACCATTCTAACACCAAAACATTCCACAACACTTTTCACATCTCTTTCATTATTCAATTAATACTTTAACCGCTTTTATAATATATTTCCAAGATAGTAAACATCACATAATAGGTATTTCACATCAAAAAAGAACATTTAAAATGCATACTCCTTCTACAACTTTTGGCCTACATTGTTTTACCTCTTACGTAAATCAAGAAACCATTTAAAATCTTCATAAAAAATTCGAAAGAGTGTATCCAAGATTTCCACATAAAATCCTTCTAAAAAATTATTTGGAAACAAAGTGCATGAAAATATAAAATAAAACCTGAATTATCATCCCTATAACCATTTAACAAAACCATTTCATAAACCATAAAATATACACAAGTGGTACAATATGGAATACACAACACAAACATGTAATTTTTACACAAAATCATACATTAAAATTTATCACTCAAACATTGCTTAAATAATAGTTTTTACTCCATATATAACATATTTGGAACATTCTAAATAAATCAATCAAGCAATCCAACTTATCAAGAAATTCATACACATGTAATCACCTACCACAATGGTCAAAACACCAAACATTCAAACTCAGAACATCTGGAAACCCAGAGAATTCTAAGAACCAAATATGGACTTGAACAATGCATGGAACTAAAAATCTGTGTGTGAAAGTTCTCCCCACCATAATTTTTTTCAACCCCAAAAAGCCACAGTAATGCCAAAAGAAAAAATGAATCCCAACTGATATTCCAAAAAGGACTCCCTTACGATGTTTTATCCGCCCCAAAAGATTAAAACACCTCTTGTGATTAATTTAGAAAGGAATACTCATACATACCGAAACAAACATCACTTCACTGAAATAATCAAAAACATTCTGTCTTTATCCCAAAATAAAAATCCTCAAACTCTATCAAAACAAGACTCAAGAAATTTACCCAAATGAACCACAATAATGAACAAGCTTAAACTTTCCTTGCTTTAACTAAATTGTTGGGTGTTCTCCAATCTCAATGTTTACCAATAGAAGATATTTTTTGTTCGATATTTCCGAACAAGACTATTTACTTCCAAGCCATGACCAAGGTCAAATCAGAGTTACTAGTACGAGGTGTCGCAAATGGGATCCCAACCATAAGAGATAACATAAATGTCTACTATGATTGAATTAGGAGCCTAATAGTGGGAGGACCGAATGGACTCCCATGTACCAGGGGTAGAATTCCTTTAGAACTTTCCAAAAAGAACTCACATAAAACTCATAGTGGGTCACACCACCTTATGAACTAACCAACATAACTGACCAGCATGGGTCAACACATAATGACCCAAAAATTTAAAGAGTTCGGACAACCTCATGGTTAACGCATAGTTTTTCATTCAAAATAGTTGTTTCATGTTTTCCAATATGTCTTGAGATAATTATAGAATGTAATTTATAATTTTCTATAAATAATCATTACTTTCTTATTTAAAGAATTGTAAATTAAAATTATGAATCAAAAAAAATTGGATAAGTTTGTGTGGGAACATAGTTTGTTGAAATTGTGAAATGGGATCTAGTAGATTATGCAGTCTCTATAAAACAATATCAAGGAATGTCACAGTACTTATAAGTGGATTGTCAAACTATTTAACCTAAACATGTAAGGAGGTTTTTTCAAGATAGCGATATCCATAATTTGTTTTCATGTTTTGAAAAATGGTATCTCCAAACTGTGATCTTATTAAATATTGACAAATTTCATATTTTACCATATGATCTTCTATGGTTTTAATCAGTTTTTCTACACCACTATCCAGAACCAGTTATGATAAAACCCACATTCCTCTCTACTTATCAAGTATCAATCTTCTTTAATTAGATTCAAGAGCTAGTGGCATAAAAATTGTTGGATATTATGGGTTGAGTCTTCAACTCCCCTTCCTGTTGTTATCGATATATTTTGATATCAAGAAATCCATCAATAAATTTGGACAAAACCATCTTATTTATGGAGTTCATTTGGTTTTTTTCGATCAATTATAGACCAACCATCAACTAATAATAAGTTATTAGGATTCCCTAAAAATATGATGTGTCCCCTTTTATATGACATATGGTTAGACCATGTTTTTTAATGTATGAATGTTGCGGTCATGGTGACTATGTCTATAACATCCCAAAAATTCATTAATGAAAATTCTTCTTCGTCTATTTAAATGTCTTATTATGGTTATGTAAAACGTATGCACATATTTGGTTCTATGTTTTTGTATTTTAAAATACCATTAAGAATTTCGACCATTGCTAATATAGTTGTTGAACAGTGATCACATGATTAGTATAAATATAGGTCTTTAACAAATCCAATTTACTCAGACCAAGTAAGTGATGGCCTCATCTAGGTGACTTGACCCATATGAAGCTCATTTCTCAGAAGTTGGAAAAGAGGTGGCATCATTTGACTTCACTCTTGACCAATCCAAATCCAACCTTGATTACGTTAAGCTCGATCCGAACCGCCTACGAGAGAAGTGGAATTTGATAGATATTACAACTCATGTAGTGCTATCCAAGACACCCCAAGAGTCTTTCACCATCACACACCATACCATAAGCTCTTATGCGGGTGTTTTAAGGGGTTATGAAACATGACCCAAGTACTACGATTATGTACATTATTATTGTATAGAGAATATACATTCTTCTTATTATTGTTACTTTGTAAATAGTTTTTAAAGCCGAAATACCATTTTTAATTAATAATAAAACTAAAAAATATATATGGATGAATTAATGGATTTTTTAATTAAATAATATATTAAAAATATTATTACTATTAAATTACTTTTTATTAAATATAAATGATTGTATAATTTTATGAATACAGTTGTAATTTTTATAATGGTTTGAAAGCTGTTTTTGTCAAAACCCATGAATTTTAGATAAATCTCGATTTTCATTTTAGAAGAAAAAATTATAATATTTAGAAAATTATTTAGATAAAATTAATATTATTTTAAGAATCAGGATGTCAAAATTTTCCAACGCTGAATTTTACATAATTTTGTGAGATAAGCATTTATTTGGGTAAAAACTAAATACCATTTAAACATATAATGTGTTTTATGTCATCAAAATGACTCAATAGTGATGTAATAAAATAAAATAAACATTATGTTCTGACAATATTTGATTTAACATTAAAATAATGTGATTTTTGGTTTTTTTGATTTATTTTACAATGCTTATGTGGAACCTTTATGGCTTATAAAACATTTTGTCTTTTTAAATTGTTTTCCTTGAGGGTGAAAATCACATCTAAATACAAAACCCTATTATTTTATGATGTTAGAAAATTGGCCTTAAAAAATATTTCTTTCCACTACCCTTTGAGAAAAAACATGGGAAAAACCATGGTTTGGGTTGTGGTTTTGATTAGTTTAATGTGTGGTGTCCAAAACCAACATAATAAAGAATTCCACCTAATTTCCTATATAAACCCACCCATTATCCCACTCACTCATCACTCAAAGCCTTTGTATTTCACCCAAACTATTACCTCATCTCTCTATAATTCTCCCAAGGCACCCCCAATCTCCCATGAAGTCTCTCTCTAGCCTCTCCCAATCCTTCGGTTTCAAATTCCCAGTAAGGGATTCCTTCATTTTTCATTTTATCCGTGTTTTTTAATATTGTTATTTCCATTTATTTTCAATTATAAATGTTTGTTTATGATTTCAATATTCCACTATACTATCCTATTTATTTTTGAATGAATATTGTCCCCTTTATCTCTCATCGATGCATTCAATGTAAACATGTTACCATGCCAAAATTTTGTATGTATTTTCTCTCTCCACATTTACTTTCAAGTAATTCATTTGTATCATGAATCTAAATACCATTACAATTATTGTGACATGTATATATATTCCCACATACTATCTATTCCATGTACATATGATGGAACACCCATTTCTCTCCCGTCCACCATTTTTATGTGTTCTTATGTCGCACTTTTACGCTGTGGAAATTGCACAACGATTTTCTAATTCAAAGTCAGTGTGTAGTGAATACCATACTCATTTCTCTATCAAGGGTAATCACCATTATGCACATTTACTTATTGTTTAAATTGATTCATTTATTAATTACACAATCCTTTAACATCGAATAAGTGATTTTGTTTAATAAATCAATGTTTTATGATCTATGTGGCACACTTATTCATGAACAGATATGATTAAGAAGTGTGCACCCTCATAGCACTCCAAAGCATTGGGTAATATATAGTATCATAATACGCCACTAAAATCGGTTTTGACTTATTCTAATTCATGTTAAATGAGGTTTTACTTATGCTTCAGGTGCAATGAGGGATTACAAATGCTCCATGTGCAATGAGCCTTGGCTCATGCTAATTCTACATTAAGTGTAGTTGCCATGTTTCCATGTTATGATTATCATGATTTATCATGCCTTTATGTTCATATTTCTGTAGTGCTCCACTGATTTTCCTATTGACTAATTTGTATTGTATTCTTCATGTTATTCCATGTTTACTCCCTTACCAGGCTTTATAGCTTACCCTTTTCTTATGAATGTACTCAGATTATCCCATGCAATGCTAAGTACGAGGGAATGTAGTGGTCATGTAAATAAAGTTATCAATAACTATGTTGTTTGTTTTATGTTCTATGTTGTTATGTAATGTTCCTAAGCCCCAAATACACTACACCTCTCGATCTTCTATGATTTATCATGTGAATTTTATGTAATAAATCAGGATTATGTTAGTAATAAAGGGAAGGGTTGTTATAGTTTCTATCAAATGATAGGTTTAGATATTTTTGGTTTTATGATTACAAAACCCTAGTGAAGCCATTGAGACAAGTATAAGTATAATAAATACAGCCATATGTTTTGGTGAGTATTGTGTAAGTGGTTTATCATGAAAATACATCAATGTCTAGATACGAGTAGCTAGAGGCTGCGTTGTCACAGATGTACCTAGGGGTGAAAACACCGAAAAGGAGTTTCGAGCATGACCTGGGGTATCCTGGTACACAATAACGTGCCTGCCTGCACTCTTGGTTATGACACTCTCAAGGGATATGCATTGGTAAATTCTCAAGTTTAATATGAACCATTATTTATGGAATTAAAAAAAATTCCTGTAAGAATATATGTTACAAAGAAGATCATTGATAACTTATATTGAAGCCTATAGATACAAAAGTTAAGGAAATAAAATCTATTTTTAAGTCATCTATTATTCCTTCTATTACCCTTTATCTATTAACCCTAAATTCCTTTTATTCCAGGCAATAGTCAGTAATAGGAGGACTCAGGCTAACTACTAATGTTAAGATCAATGTGATGACTATGCTAATGAGATGACAAATATTATGGGCATGTAAATTGCAATCTATATCATCATTCTCACTCAGTTAACTCAATATTTGAATAGAAACTTGGGTCAAGAGGGTCATTCAACTACCCCCAAGAAATCAAAATACACGATTGAATGATTCATGTGAAAAAGGCCTCCTACTTTTAATGGATCATTTGATCCCTCAATCTTCAAACAATGGATCAAATCCATTTAAAGGATCTTCTCATTCCTTAAATGTTTCGAACAAGAGAAGGTTCTTCTGTCTGCTTATCATATGAAGGTTGAAGCTGATTAGTAGTGGACATTGAAACAAAATACGATACCTGAAGAGGAGATTGAGGTGTTGGAATGGAAGGATTTTTGTAAGATGTTTATTGAAAAATATATTCTATGCATGCTCTAACTTAAGATAGAAATTGACCTCCTTACCCTCATTAAAAAAGACAACGAATTTGTCAGAGCATACAAGGAAATCATCTAAAGGCATTCAAGATACGCCTTTGACTTTGACGTTACCCATGAATGCAAGGTTTGCCACTTCTTTGGTAGGATGAAACCTAGCTTATGGAAGTCCCTGACGATCTAGGACTTCGATAGTTATGAGGAAATTGTTTGATGTGCCCTCAACGTTAAAATAGAGATCATCGAATCTCATGGAAATCATGGGGATAAGAAGTGTACGGTAGATTTCAATTATGGTGGTCTGATGGTTAAATCCAACGGTGCTAAGAAGATCAACACCCAAAATTACAATGGTGCATAAAGATGCACCCAAGAAATTGATCAAAGGGCATGAGAAATGCTTTAGGTGTGGATGAGAAGGACATCTATCTATTAAAGGCCGACACGAATAACCAACGGCTACAACAGAAGGGAGAAATGCACTGTTTTACTCTAAAAACATTATTAATTGATTCAAATACAAAGAACAAGGGCATCTTCTAAATTAGTGTCTTAATCCAAGGGTTTTTTTAGGCAACCAACAATATCCAAGGCAGTAAGGGTGAGCTTTAGCCATCACTACAGCTAATGTGAACCCAGAAAACGAAGTGGTGATGTGTACGCTAGTTATTGATTCAAGAATAGGGAAATTACATTTTGATTCAGTTTATATGAATTCTTTTATAACCCAAAATTTAAGTAGAACAATACCAACACCACCACAAATCTAGAAGTGATGACATTGGTGAGTATGAAAAATGGGGAAATCATTTCATCCAATGAAAATAACTCCTCCCCAATCATTATCGGTGGATCTAACTTCCCAGAAAACATCATCATACTCTACCTTGTGGAATTTGACGCAATTCATGGAATGAATTTGATTTTCCTATATAAAGCCAACATAAATTGCTTTGATAGGGAAATAAATCTCCCTGTGGAGAATCGACAACTGATTTTTTAGATGTGTAAGGAGGAAGATGAATCTTATTTAGCTCCATCATCTCAAGTGTGGATATCAATTCCCTATGAGTATGCGTATTTGGCTCATATCATTGAGTCTAAGGAGGAAATCATCCATGAATACCCTCTTATTGTGAGGTAATTCGTTGAAGTGTTTCTCGAGGAATTTTTTGGTCTTTCTCCTAGAAGAGATGTTGAATAATCAATTGATCTTATACCTGGAGTGTTTCCAATATCCAAGACACCATATAGAATGGATTTTGGGGAGCTTGAGGAGCTGAAGAAACAACAGCAGTAGAATATAGATAAAGGGTTTATACACCCAAGTTCTTCACCATGGGGTGCACCGGTCCTCTTCGTCAAGAAGGATGGGTCAATGCACCATTTCATCGATTATGGTGAGCTTAAAAATATCACGATGAAGAACAGGTATCCTCTCCAACTAATTGTCGACTTGTTCGATTAGCAGAATGAAGCATAATACTTCTCCAAGGTTGATTTTTGGTCGGTATATTATCAATTAAAGGTGAAGAAGTATGATATCCACAAGACTGTTTTTCGTACAAGATACGGGAACTATGAATTAATAGTAATGTGTTTTGGACTCACCAATACTCCAGAAATTTTCATGGACTTGATGAATAGAGTCTTTATAAATTACCCTGTCAAATTTGTTGTATTCATTTTAGATGATATTCTAATATACTCAAAAACCTAGGAGGATCACGAGGGGTATCTAAGAACTGTACTAGAGACCATGCGCAAGTATAAGATCTATGGAATTTATAACATGTGTATGTTCTGGTTGAAGTAGGTATCATTCTTGGGCTACATAATCACAAGAAATAGGATATCTATGGATCCCTCCAAGACCACTGAAATAGAGGGATGGTTGAGGCCAACAATGGTAATGAATATCCATATCTTTTTGGGGTTAGCTAGATATTATCGACGATTTGTGAGAAATTTATCATGATTTTCCAACCCTCTTACCAATCTAACTCAGAATGGAGTTAAGTTTTCTTGGAGTGATGAATGCAAGGAATTTTCAAAGAGTTCAAAAGGAGGCTTCTCACTGTGCATGTGCTCACTTGACCCATAAGTGGAGAACTTTTTATGGTATTCAATGATGCTTCCAAGAAAATCATGGGCTATGTGTCGATGGAAAATGACAAAGTCATTGCCTATGCATCAAGGAAATAGTAATTGCATGAGTAGAATTATCCAACACATGATTTGTAGATGGATGCGGTGATCATTTCTTTAAAATTTTGGTGGAATTATCTATTTGGGGAGTAGTGTAAAATATATACGAACCAAAAAATCCCAATGTATATATTCACACAGAAAGAGTTGAACATGAGCCAATGAATATGGTTAGAGCTGATCAAAGACTATGACTGCTCAATCCATTACAGCCTTGGGAAAGCGAACAGAGTGAAATATGCTCTACGTAGAAAGGACCCAATAATTCTATCATTTATGAGAATTGAGAAGGATCTATTCTTCTTATAATTGATGAAGATGAACATGGGAATCATAATGAAGGGAACATTATCAATCCTTTCACAAATTATTACTCTACCATCTCTTTTTGACAGGATAAAGGAATCTAAAAAGGATGAAGTTGGAATTTCGATGAATGTTGAATCTATCCAAAAAGGGAAATCCTCGTAGTGAAATGTTAATGAAGAAGGAATTGAGATATTCTTGAAAATTATATGTGTTCTATAATGTTCGGAACTGAAGAATGAAATTTTTTATGATGAACTTATTTTAAATTTCCCTATTCTCCCTGGAAACACAAAGCTATATTGAGATCTCTGAGAGAATTATTGGAGGGATAATATGAAAAGGGAGATTTTTGAATATACATCACAGTGCTTGGTGTGTTAGAAATTTAAGGCATAGAGGTAGGTGTCTAAGGGGATGATGCAACCATTGCCCATACCATCATGGAAATGGGAGAACATAACCATGGACTTTGTCACCAGACTTCTATAGACATCCAAAGGAAACAATGCAATATGGGTTACTGTGGATCATCTTACAAAATCTCCACACTTCAATGAAATTTGTGAGTATTTCTCATTGGATCAACTGGCATGGATATATATCAGAGAAGTGATAAGGTTTAATAGAGTACCACTATCTATTGTTTCCAATCGAGATCCAAGAATCACCTCTATGTTTTAGAAGAGTCTTCAAAATGCTCTGGATACATAAATGAACTTTAATAGGGCCTATAATCCTCAAACTGAAGGCCAATCTGAGTAAACTATTCAGACACTAAAATATATGTTAAGACTATGTTCAATGGAATATAAAAAAGGATGGGATCAACATCTTCCTCTGGATGAATTCCCATATAAAAACAGTTTCCACTAGAGCATATGAATGACACCATATAAATACCTATATGGGAAGAGGTGAAAAACACAACCATGTTGGGATGATTTCAGTGAGCATAATCTACTAGGACCATAAATGGTCGATGAAATGGTGGATAAGTTGAAAACTATTCAGCATCATATCAAGGTAACCAAGAGTTGACAGAAGAGTTATGTAGATAACCATCGATGAGACCTTCCCTTTTATGTTGGAGACATGGTATTTCTATTCATATCTCAATTTAATAAGGTAATGATGTTTGTAATGAGGGGAAAGTTTAGTCATAGGTACATCATCCCCTTCGATATTCTGGATCGTGTCGGGGATGTGGCCTATCGACTAGAACTTCCTACTACCGTGGCCAAATTAAATTATGTATTTCATGTATCCCTTTTATATAAGTACATACCAGACACTTCATATGTACTCTCTTCAGAGGTATTATAGTAAGAGGATGATCATTATTATGAGGACAAACAAGTAAATATCATTGATCGTAGAGAAAAATTTGTACGAAATAAGACAATGTCCCATATCAAGGTGTTTTGAAAAAACACTTGTTTGAAGAAGCGACGTGAGAATCACAAGAATTTAAGAAGTGGAGTTACCAAAATCTTTTTTTGTGTGGGAAAATGAAATTTTGAGGATAAAATTTCTAATGGGGGAAAGATTGTAGTGACCCAAAAATTCATTAATGAAAATTCCTCTCGGTATATTTAAATGTATTCTTATGGTTATGTAAAACGTATTCACTTAATTGGTTATATGTTTTTTGATTTTAAAACACCTTTATGAATTGTGATCATTGCTAATATAGACATTGAACATTGATCACGTGATTAGTATAAATATAATGCTTCAAAAAATCTAATTTACTCATACAAAGGATGTGATGGACTCATCTCATAGACTTGCCTCACATGAAGCCAATTAATCAAATCTTGAAAAGGAGGTGGATTCATTGGGCTTCACTCTTGACCAAGAACAAGTCGATCTTGAAAATGTTAAGCTCGAGCGGAACCGCCTACGATAAAAGTGGAAGTGGATAGAGATTACAACTCAAGAAATGTTATCCGAGCCACCCCAAGAGTCTTTAACCATCTCAAACCTTAACCTATGGTATTACGTGAGTGTATTAATGGGTTTTGTAACTAGACCCTAGTACTATGATAATGTACATTTTTCATGTATATAGAATAAACATTCATTTTTTTGTTTTTACTTTGTAGATAGGTTTTAAAGCACAAATAGTATTTTTAGTTAATATTCATACTCAAAAATATATTTGGATAAATTAATGGATTTTTTATTTAAATTATATTTATAAAATTTAATTATTTTTTAATTACAGTTTATTAAATATTAATGATCGAATAATATTTTGAATGAAATTGTTATTTTTATTATGGTTTGAAAGCTATTTTTGTCAAAACCCATGAATTTTCGATAAATGTTGGTTTTTATTTTAAAAGTAAATATTCACATATTTATAAAAAAATTAGTTAATATGAATATTATTTTTTTAATCAGGACGCCGAAAATATCCAATAGTTAATTTTTCATAATTTTTGGAGACAGTAGTATTTTTGGGTAAAAATTAAATACTATTTAAACATATAATGGGTTTCATGACATCATAATGAACCAATACCCGTGTAATAAAATTTTATAAACATTATTTTCAGAAAATATATTCTCTAAAATTAAAATAATGTTATTTTATGTTAGTTTAATTTATTTTACAAAGCTTGCATGGACCCTTCAAGGCTTATAAAACATTTTGTCTTTTTAAATTGTTTTCCTTGAGTGTGTGACTCAAAAATACATAATAAACCCTATTATTTTAAGAATATAGGCCATTGGACATATACAAAATTGTTTTCCACTTACTTTTGGGAAAAACATGGGCATAAACTATGTTCGAGTGTGTGGGTTTGATTTGTTTAATGTGTGGTGTCCCAAACCAAAATAATAATGAATTCCCCCTCCTTTCTTGTATAAACCCATCAAATATCCCACTAACTATTCACTAAAAGCCTTTGGATTTCGTCCAACCTCTTCCATCATCTCTTTATAATTCTCCCAATGTTCCCATGATCCCAAGAATCATCTCTCAAGCCTCTCTCAAGCCTTTGGGATCACACTTCCATGTAAGGGATTCATTCCATTCTCTTTTTATCCATGTTTCTTAATATTGTTATGCCCTATTATTTTAATTATAAATGGTGGGGTATGATTTTAAACCTCCCATATACTATCCTATATATTTTTTAATGATGATATACCCCTCTATATCTCATTTATTCCATCCATTTATACCCGTTATCATGCCAAAATTCTGTATGGAATTTCTCTCTCATCATTTACATTAAAGTAATTCTTTTGTATCATGAATCTAAATTCCATTAAAATTGTTGTTACATGTATATATATAACCCCTCACTATCCATTTAATGTATATATGATGAAACGCCCTTTTATCTCTCATCAACCATTTTTATGAGTACTTATGTCAACTCGTTATGCTTCAAAAATTACACGTTGATTTTCCAAGCCAAAGTCATTCTGTAGTGAATACCATGCCCATTTCTCTGTCAATGATATTCACCATTACGTATATTTAATTATTATTTTAATGTGATTAATTTATTAATTCCACACTCCTTAATCATGTAATAAATGATGTTATTTAATTTATCCATGTTTTATGATCCGTGTGGCACACTTATGCATGAAATGAAATGATTAAGAATGGTGTGCCCTAATAGCGATCCAATGCATTGGGTAAAGTATTTTGTCATGATACATCATGTGAAATGAGTGTAAACTCATGGTAATTCAATTGAAAACAGTTTTTACTCATGATTCATCTGTAGTTATGTTTTACTCATGCTCCATGTGCAATGAGCCTTGGCACAATCTAATTCCATGTTATGTGTTGTTGCCACATTTCCATGTTAGGATTATAATTATTTATCATTCCATTATCTTAATATTTCTCTTGTTCACCATTGATATGTCTATTTACTAACAGTTATTGTATTCCTAATGTTATTTCTTTAAAATTACCTTACTTGTCTATATAGCTCACCCTTTTCTAATGCATGTCCTCAGGTTATCCCATGAAATGCTAAGTACGAGAGAATTTAGTGGTCATGTAAAGGAATTTTTCAATAAAGATGTGGAGTGTTTAATGTTCTAATTTTTTATGTAATATTCTTAGGCCCCAAATACACTAGACCTCTTTATCATCTATGTCGTATCTAGTGAATTTTTCTTAATAAATATGGTTTAAGCGTGTAATAAATAGCATGGTTGTTATAATGTTATTCTAAACTATCAATTAATTAGATTTTTTTAGATTTGGTTCTATCATAATAAAATTCCATGTATAACAGGTTTTGAGCATTATATAGAAATTTCCTTAACAAAGAACATTGTTATTATGATTGGACAAGAAATTAAATGGTGTTTCAATCGATGTGAGGGGGAACTAGAATATATTAATGAGAAAATTCTATTTAAAATTGTGGAAAATAACTTTATGGATATGTTCAATGATTATGAATTGGGATTTCATATTTATTTTTATGTTAATAGAATACTATTTATCACATAGATAAATCTTTCACCAAATGAATGGGAATTTTATGTGATGAAAAGGTGAATTAAATATTTCATGGACAATGGAAATTATTTTCATAATGTTAAAAATTTGAGTGATAATGATCATAAGAAATAAATGATATTGATAAATGTTTTGTTAACATAAAATAATTTATATAATTTGATCTTGAAGTTTAAATGTTGGTCATTTTTTTCAATGATATTTTGTCTTAAATTTAGATTTTTTTTGTGATAAATTAATTGTGTTAAAAATTACTATTGATATATTAATTAGTTGGAATTCCCTTGGATTCCTCCTGTGGATTCAGTTCTATAAATGAATTGGGTGGAATTCCTTGAGTGAGTGTGGATTCCATTATGGGACTAACATTAATAAAATGGTATTATTTCTTAATATATAGATAAATTTATAAATATAAGAAATTTCACGAGAGACCATGGATTCCTCATCAATTCAAGAATATGGATACCTCTTGATGGACACTCCTTGGAACCTAGAGATGTATAATTTATTTAATACCTTGATTTAATGTAATGGATTTTCATAGTGTTCCCTAACAAATTCCATTTAATTATCTCCCATGATTTATATTTATTATAGGATATGGAATTACATTGGTGTGGATAATGATTATAGTCAATCTTGATTCTCTTTATTCTATGGTATCTTTGACAATAGGATTCTTTTTGAGAATTCCATGGTCAGATTCCAGGTATTCTGTTGGTTTATTGAGGTAATAAATCCACATACATATTCAATGAATTCATTGTTACTTATTGGGAATAATATAACTTGTTTATACATTTAATATTCCATTGTGTTTTCATAGATGTAGATTTCGTATTTACACTCCTTGGAGAAACATGTGTTATGAAATTTGTTTCACTCATCATTGATGAACTTGTGTTATTCATTAAGGGGTATCCCAATTTCACATGTCACTATGGATATGGGGAATTATTGGTTGTCTTACTCTATTTTATTTAAATTAATATTATTTTAACTACTTCAATGATAAATTCATCAGTAATATATATCCATATTGATAGTACTCCTACACAAACTCTTTTAAGGATTAATAATTTTAATGTTTCAATTGTTGATGGAAAAAAATGTTTTTCTATAACCCAATTATAGAACCCATGGAACTTGTGTATCCCTCTATAAGACTATCTAGATGTCGGTTCAGATTTTTGATTGGAATGTATCTGGATTAATATCATGAATTTTGAATTTCATGTGTCAAAAGTTGAAAACAAGACATAGTGGTACTTTTTAATAGTTTGGTAATGGTATTACTTATTTTTTTAATGTGGTACATTTTTATCTAATCCTCTCATACGGTATTAGAAATAAAATAGATTTAATTATTTATATATGTAAATGATTTAATTGAGTTAAAATATGGTAATGATCACCTAAGTGGGAATCATCAACCTTGATATGGGGAATACCAAAGTTGATAGGGATGGGTTATGTTTCTTGGGATTTTTTTTGTTATGAATCATTTGAAAATTTGATTCATAGAGAAAACATTTTATCATGCTAAATTCATAAGGGATTTACACTATTGTAATTATATGTAAAAAGGGTGTGTCTTTGTTCATGAATAAATTAAATCACATAGTGATTTACACTGAGTTCATTATTTTATGGAAATGTGTTTTGGGTATCTAATTCATGTTGATTGTAATTTATATCATCTTTTGAATATATTTTTTCTCAATACTGTACAATTATTTTCTACATATAGTTCATGTTCTATTGGTAAAAATGGATTTTTTTTTAATATTTGTATAATCTTATATGGGTTTTTATATATGGATATGGTAGCATCTTATTTGACCAAATCCTTTGATGATTTCGATATATATAAAATGTTATAAATGGGTGGATGATAACCTTATCTGAATAAATATATTTTTTTGAATCATATATGTTATTCCCCTTCATTTATTATGAATTATAATATATTAATCAATCCATGTTTATTTGAAAATAAAGGATAATCATATACATAATCAATAAATAAATAAAGTGGAAAGGAAAATTAATTGTAAAATGATGATTTTCCTTAAATATAGTGATTATCAAAAACCCAAAAATGATTTTCTATTATGGATTACGAATGGATTCTTATTTTATAAGGACATGGGATTATGTAATTCTTGATAAATATTTTTTTTCAAGTAATATTAACCCAATTGATAATGTGAATCATGTTTATTATGAAAATGAAAACTCATTAAAAGTGTTTGTATTGTGGAAAATTATTATTAGGTTATCTTAAATGCCTTTGAGAAACATATATTGTTTATTACTCAATATCTATTAAATGGAATTATATGTCACCAATAATATAGTGTAAACAATGTGAAAGGATAATTAATGAATATTGAAACCACATAGAGTATTGAAACATAGGAGGATGTGGAGACATAGAGAAGTTGATTGCTTTGTTTGACACAGGTGCATGTGTAGAGGGACAGCTTTGATTTACTATGTCATGAGTTCCCCCTGTTGTGGGTATTTCATATGTGTGGTGATGACCTTGGTGTGGGAAATATGGGATCCAGAGCATTTCAAATTTCTGAGATCCCTGATTAGGGTGTATATAAAACTAGTTGGTGTGGTATTTTTTTGAAGAGAAAGTGTATAATCCCCTGAATAGTTACGTTATAATATTATATATTATGTTCTATGTGGGAGAACATAGTCATCCTTGAAGATGATTCATGTTCAGTGAGTTGATACATTTTGACATGTGAGGTTATCCTATGATAGGGGCTGGTCCAAACATCTAACATTCCATTTGAGGTATAATGTGTGGGTATATGCATTATCTTATATTATTGGTGTATGTTCTTTGATTACATGTTCAATTGTAATTATGTTCGATTACCATTGGGGAATTTATATTTTGTGTTTTTAGGATTAATGAGACATATTGTTCATATATAAATATTATACCATTGTGGATATGTTTTTGGAATGTGGTCCCCACATAGATAAGCAGTTTGTCTTTTAAAGAACGATTCTTTTGAAAACTATATATTGTATTCCATTCCATGATACATGCAATGTATTAGGCCTATAGTGAGGGGGAATATAATATTTAGAATAATATTTGATTTAATATGATAGGGGAATGGTTTTTCAATTAGTTTTTTTGAGAGCCTAGGACTGCCAGTGCTCGACTCAGGAGAAATTATTTAGGTCCTATATGTTCATCATATATTTATGTGAGGAATACCGATATCGGAATTTTTGGATGACCTCATATTAGAATTCATGGAGTTTATAATTATTCATATGAGTCATGACCATCTATGTGGTATAGAAACAACATTTCCTTTAATGTAATCAATTTTTAAGGCATCCAGTGTCCCAATGCTTGATATCAAGGTTTATATTTTAGTGTATGATTGGTAGAGTTTATATTCACATTGAGTTTGGATTATGGTTCCATAATATTAGTGTGAGAGGATATGGAATATTCCATTCTTGTAAGAATGACATGTGGAGTGAGGTATTGTGTGGAATCAAGGCACAAGTAGATTACTAATTTATAAAAGGAGTACCAAGAGTACAAATGGTTATCTAATAAACACATGTGTGTGATCATAGTCAGTGGAATAGCTACATGATCCTATTTTTTGTATTAAACAACTTAGGGGGTAAAGATTCTGGATTTCTGTTCTGGAAATGGAGGAGTGTTCACACTTTTTATAATTATAGGTTAATCGGTTCAGAGATGAAGCATTGGGATTTATCATGTTTTTGAAGCATTGTCGATCGAAAATATATATCATAGTCACCTATAGATTGGATGGTGTGAGTTGAAGTGCAGGACTAACACGTTTGTTGAGATATTAGAAACCATTTTGAAAAATTATCAAGAGTATATTAAATATATATATATATTAGGGATCCCATCATAATTTTCATACGGCATTACAGATTCCATAATTTGCATATGTGAGGAATAATGATTGTGTTTTGTGTCTTAGATGAAATTATTTTTCTACTTGTATGATTGGTGTCAATTTTGTGTGTGATGGGGAGTAGGCAACATCTAACCAAGATTTTCGGTTCTATATGGTTTCTTGGATAATAATTGATATATCGAACTACAATAATAACCAATAGGACACTAATGTGGTTGTGAATGTTATGTTGATCTAGGGGGTCTTAAAATTATGCGATAAGGGTTTTTTTTATATATTATTTGTATGGTCAGAGAGATGGAATAAACATGCATGAGTAGATCCCATGAAATATGGATTCCCATTTGAATGATACATATTATTGTCTTTGGTGTATAGTGGGTATACCTGGCATTTCCTTTGGTCTCGAGACGTAATATTTTGATCCATTCATGGTTCGATGAGGTAGTGCACTAGGGATAAAATGAGGGAATTTTGATTATGTCTTGTGTTCTTGGTTTTTAAATTGGAAATGTGATAAAATGATGGTTTTTTAGCTCATGTAGTATTTTGGATTAATATTTGATACCATTGGACATAAATTATCCTCATTAGGATCATTGATAGATGTGTATGTGTTTGAAGTTGATTTGTTTTGAGATATTAAAGATATTGGAGATATGAAAATATTGTTTTGTGAATAGGTGGATGTGAAATGTCAGAATCTTTTGTAGGTGATCCATTTTAGTTCTTATAATTTTTTATAGTGTAAGTCAATGATTATTTAGAAATATATGTCTTACTTAGTTGGTTTCATGATGGTATAGGAATGTATGTTTTGGCCTCATATATTGAAATTGATTATTTGAAACTATATATATTTGATATATCATTAAACATGATATATGATTAATAGAGAACCCTGCTTAGTGGGTTAGTAAACCACTCAATAAAAAATTACTTGTTAATGTTCTATGGTGTGAGGAATAATGATTTAGTGTCAACAATTTCATATTAGTTCTTGGTAGGGGAGAACTATGTACTCATTTATTAGTTTACCTTCTACATTTTATTGTCTTGGGGTCGATGGAAACCATAAAGCCCCATCATGGAATTTGATTTTGAGGAGAGAATTTGGTTTTGGGGATTTGCATTGGAGTCGAGATGAGAATTCAGAACTATGGGATTCTATTCATTAAGAATCAATGTATTGGATATTCTGGGTGGTTTTGTTGGATATCCACATGGAGTTATGGGGAGAGGAATTGATATGGTGGGTAGTTTCTAATACACTATGTATTTAGTGGTTGAAAATTAGATATGGAATTTTGGAATGGTGTTTTTTGAGTGTCATGTTTTTATAAATAAGGATTAGATAATGAGCACAGGATTCATAATCTCTGTAAGGAAGGGTTCTGAATATGGCTAGAGCTCTGAGACATTATTTTGGTGATAGGATAATTCTTGATTGGTTCAGAATTTAAATTTCTAGTTATAGTAGATTTTATTTTTGTGTGTTTTTTAGGCATGGATAGTGATAACCATGCACCCAAAAGTTTTTTTCACATTCAAAAATTATTTTAATAACTTGTTAGGGTAATTAGTATATTTCATGGTGTATATTGAAAATTAAAAAATTATATATAATTGTTTGGAAATAGTAGGTCAAACTATGAACACTAACTATTTGATTTGGAGTGTACTGGGTAATTTAGTATGAACTATTGTGGTTGGTTTTATAAATTATTATTCCAATCAATGTACCTATTTAAAAGTGTGAAAATATTGAGTTTTACCATCCATTAATTTCAGTTTATAATCCCATTTTCCTTCACCCTAAGGCTAGAACATATCATTATCAACTCTCCATTACTCTACTTTCATCTTGGGTGGGATTCCCTCATACTTAGTCAGAAACAAGTTTCATTGCATTCTTTTTAAAAACTAATGAAAATATTTAATACATTCTTATTCTTGTCATTGTATATTCTATGTTAATAAATTCCTAACATAATTTCACTAATATTCCATTATTCTATGGAATTTTTCTACATTCAAATTTTCATATAATTCAGGTCATTCTATTGGACAATACTCAATGTGTCATGCCCAGACGTCATTTAGAGGTACGACTTTAATTTTTAAATTTTTATTTCATGAGTTTAAATTGCCGGTTTATTTAATTTCACGGCTTAAGTGTGGGTTGAATTGATAAGGGGCTTCCGTAATGGCGCTGATAAATGCACGTCGGCCTTACATCGCTTGGCGCGTGGGCAAGGCATGAGCAAGCCGGATAAAATTTATTTTAAGTACGGTGATAAGTGTGTGTTGGATTTACATCGCTCAGCACGTGGTGCCGATGCACGAACGTTAAATGACCGGATAAAATTTATTACGTTTTTATTGGTTATTATTGTATTATGATTATTATATTATCGTTATCATTATATTATTATTATTATTGTTACATTAATATTATTATTATTATGATTATTATTATGATTGTTACGCTATTAATATTATTATTTTTATTATTACTACTATTGTTGTTATGCTATTATTATTAGTATTATTATTAATATGTTATTAATATCATTTTATTTAGTTGTTTAATCTTCCCTTCCCCCATCCGAAACCCTAGCCGCCGCCACTCCCCATTCCTCCTATATTTTTCTTTCTTTCTTCTTTCTTTTATTTTCTTTCATCCCTTCCTCCCTACCCACGTCTCTCTCTCTCCCCTATTTCCTCTTCCCCAGCCGGCAGCGCCCTCCCCTTTCCCTCGGCCTCCACCTGCGCGGGCTGAACCCCCCTTTTTCTCCTGTTCCACGCCATGTCCCACACCCATTCTTTCTCCCTTGCGTGAACCAGCCCTTTTTCCCCTGACGCTCCCTTCGCCCGTCCTGCGCGATGCCCCGCCAACCCTCCCACATCGCTGTCGCGCTCCCAAGCACCAGGCCTTGTCTTGCTGGCCCTTGAACCCAGCAATGTTCCCCTCCTCCTGCCTGTCCGGTCGTCGTCGCACCAGCCCAGCGGTCGCTGCTGCCTCGCCCATCCCCCCCTGCCTGCAGCCGACCCCGCTCTCTCAGGCCATCGGCCTCATCCCCTCCTGCTTGCCCAGTTCTCCACGCCCTCCTAGCAGACAGCCGCACCCCCTTCACTAGCAGACCATCGCATTCCCTTCTCCCCTGCTCCGCTGGACGGCGCCGCCGCACCACCCTGCTCGACAGCTCTCCGCCGCACCTCCCTGCTCGGTCGGCCTCCCCTTCTCCTCTGCCGGCAAGGTTGCGATTTTCTTTTTGGTTTATTTATTTTATTTTATTCTATTCTATCTAATAATATATTAACATTTTATTTTGTTATTATTATTATGTTAATAATACTATTATTATTATGATTATGTTATTATTATTATTATTATTATTATAATTATTATGTTAATGTTATTATATTATTATTTCTATCATTATCTTATTATAATTATGTTATGAAATTATTCTTTTGATATTACTATTATTATTATTATTATGTTATTATTGAGATTTTTATGATGTTATTATCATTATTATTATGTTATTGATATTACTATTATTATTTTTACATTATTATTATTGTTGTTATTATTATTATTATTATGTTAACATTATTATTGAACCTGTTTAACGATCTGTTGTTTTAGGACCTGTTTGACGGCTCAGTACAGTGCGACCGTCGCTCAACGGGAGTTTTGCGCTATGTCTTTTTTTGTTCCTATTTGAGGTAGGTGATTCCACACTCAATTATCATCTGGCGATCTTTTGTGTGTTGGTTTAATTTTTCAGCACCCTACTAATTAGTTTCCATGTTGAAAAATTAGTTCTGATTACTTTTTAAATTTGCATCTAATTTTCTCGTAGTATATTTATGTGATGCAAGTCCTTTTTTTATTGTGAAAACTTTGGCTATTTATTATTACTATTCGTAAACTGTGCAGTTTGTGAGTTAGAAAGTGCGGATGACGCAGTTTGTGTTTTGGCATGTCAGAATGTGTTTTATTATATAAAGGGGTTTTGAGTGACTTTTTAACCTTTAAAATTTTTTGCGACATGTTTGAAAACTGTTCAATAATTTTTCTTAGTGGTTTTCTTAATTAACAAAGTGATTTCGTTAAGTTATGCATCTAGTTTAATTTAAAGCATAAGCAGTGTGGTTTAAGTTTTTTTTTTTAAAAAAGTTTTTTTGTGTGTGTGGTTTTCAAAGAGGGTATCTATGTGTAGGTGACACGTTTGGCTCTAAGTGCTAATGAGACATGTTATGTGAACTTTGATCTTTGGGTGAGCACAAGGAGGGAAGTCGGGGTACTAGGTGGGGAGATAAGGACTAGTGAGCTAATGTTCCGGAGATGACACGACCCGGTTTCACTGGCAAGTTTGAAGATTGAAACACTAACTAAACATATGATATCTGAGGGTTGTGGCCTTCTAAGCCACGTTTTCTGAGGTTCGTGGCCTTCTAAGCCACGTTATCTGAGGGTCGTGGCCGCCTAAGCCACGTTTCCCTGAGACACGGCGTTCTAGGGTCCCACATGCTCTAGTACCCTTTTGGGGCTTTCCCATCCTTTGGTGCTACAGGTTACGTTGCGTGCACAATGATTCGTGATATGTCACTTGAATTATTACCCTAATGTGTTTATCTCGAACTATCTTTCCTTTAAATCATTTTATGAAAACCATTTCTTTCGCACTTCATTCTTTCTTTATTTAGCATTGCAAATGGTTTGTCTTTTGATAGTTGCGCATGGAATCTTTTCTTGGTGATATCCTGGTAGGCGATTGCTCACACCCTACTTACAACTTTGGTTGTAAGTAGATTTGTTTACTTCTGATACAGGTAAAGGTCCAGCTTTTGGGAGCAGTGGTCCAGGTTGTTAGCAGGCCTATCTACGTGGCGTTTTGGTGGTGGCTTAGGGGCGGTGTCCTCACATCGGGTGACAGTTCTTAGGTTGTTTTTTTGGTCATCTTGTTTTAGTGTTATTTGGGTTTTGAATACTTTTGAACCAAAAACCTGTTTGGTTAAGTGCACGTTTGACTGTCACCTTTACTTTTGTTTGGTTTGGTTTACTTTGGTTGGATGCTTTATATTTGTTCACTCGGGTAAATCGTTCCCAAAGTTTATTTTGATACTCGAGCACTTGTGCCAGCTCGTGGGGATCGGGAACGCCCTTCGGGCCTTGCCGCGGGCCGGGTCGGGAGTCGGTTCAGATGGCGAACCGATTCGGTTCGTGACAAAATGGTATCAGTGGCTAGGTTAGTTTTTGGATTATGTTATTTGGGATGAGTTGGATTATACAGGAGTTGGGTCTGTCGGGGCTCAGAATTCATGTTGCGAGTAGGGTGCCTGGCCAGCACGCCTCGTGACAGATACTAAGTCACCATGGGATGTCAGGGTGTTTGTTTCACTTCTTTTTAGGTGAGACTTGCAGGCTGCAGACTGTACGTGGACACCAGGCAAGAAAAGTAAAGCTTTTACATGGAGTCGTTTTTGCATGTTTGGTTTATTGATGAATATTTATCTTGTTGGAAAAAAATTATTCCCTTTTTATTGATGGTTTTCTTTCTTGATTGCTGCCCTTTTGCAGCAAGATGCCTCCCCGGAGAGCTCTCATGCACCCACAGGAGGAAGCCGAAGAGAGTTCTCCCGTGCCGCTTGATCAGAGACTGGTAGAGGCGATGGTCCGAGCCATTCAGGCTTTGGGACAAGGGGCGACTCCTGCCCCCGCCCCTATTCTAGCTAGAAGGGAAGAATTTGGATCTATGAAGGATAGAGCTCAGGAGTTTCTGAGGAGCAAACCTCCTTCTTTCTGAGGTGGTTCAGAACCTTAGGAGGCAGAGGAGTGGCTTGAAAAGATAGAACGCATGTTCAATTTCCTTGACACGCCCGAGGAAGTCAGGGTGAAGTGTGCCTCGTTCCAGCTGGAGGGTTCCAGTCGCAAATGGTGGGAATCAGTGGTCCAGGCTGGAAAACATGAGCACATGAGCTGGAAAGATTTTAAGGGTATCTTCAATGAGAAGTATTGTCCAGAGTTCGTAGCCTATTCTAGATCTCGGGAGTTCATAGATCTTTAGCAGGGGAATCAAACAGTGATGGAGTATGTGAATCGCTTTGATGAACTAGTACGGTACGCACCTGAGATAGTTTCGAGCGAATTCTTGAAAGCTAGGAAGTTTGAGAAGGGCCTTCGACTAGAAATTCACTCCCAGGTTTTCTTATTCAAGCTGAAGACTTATGCTGATGTGGTCGATCATGCTTGTATGGCCAAGATTGACCAGAAGGGAAAGTCAGGGTTTTCTGGATCAGTGTCAGGGCTTGGCAGTGGCAGTACATCTGAGAAGAAGAGGAAGCATGATGAGCAATGGAAGAAGAGTGATGGCGGCTCAGGTCATCCTCCCAGGCTGTTTTCATCTGGGGATTCTGGTGCAGGGTCCGTTGTGTGCCATCAGTGCGGAAGGGTGGGGCACATCTGACCTGTTTGTCCATACCCTCCCAGACCATGCCATGGATGTGGAGTTGTGGGAAATCTGCAGCGCTTCTGCAGGACTGCATGCCCATACCAGAGTGGGGCTGGATCTGTGGCTTCCAGAGGGGTATCATTTCAGTCAGAGCTGACCAGAACAACAAGATCTCGGTTTGGTGGGCGTGGTGGTAGGACCAGATCGTCTTCAGGGCAGAGCCAGATCAGGGCAGAGCCTCAGGCGAGCGGTCTTTCTCAGGTAGGGACCAGGCAACTGCATGCTGTGGATCAGGCACCAGCAAGATCTGATGTAGGGCCTTCGACAGTTAGAGGTACTATTCTGTTTGCATCTTCTATAGCTGTAGTTTTATTTGATATTGGTGCTTCAGTTTCTTTCATATCTGCTCGTTTTGTGAATCTACTAAACCTACCAACCGAGCTGTTATCATTTGCTATGGAGTTAGTAACACTGCTGGGGAAAAAGAGGGAGCAAGGCCTTAACTGCCGATCGTGCGCACTCTCTGTGTTGGGAGTCGAGATGGAATGGGATTTCTTGGTCCTTGACATGGACCTATTTGATATGATCATCAGTATGGACTGTCTGGTGCACTTCCTGGCACACATTGATTGCTATCGGCGCTGAGTCAGTTTTACGGCACCAGATGGGACTTCCCATCTTTTTCACGGAGAATGGGATCCTCGGTCGGGATGCGCGGGACCTCCACTCCCAGAGCTGGGAAATCTTTCTTATCAGTTGTCGTCGCTCGCGCTGGAGGACGATGGTGGTGTTTTACAGGTCGGGTTACCTCGTGTCGTGGATGAGTTCCCAAAGGTCTTCCCAGATGATTTTTCTGGCTTACCCCCAGAGTAGGACGTGGAGTTCTCGATTGAATTAGCGCCGGGAACACAGCCTATATCTATTCCCTCATATCGCACGGCCCCCACCAAACTGAGGGAATTAAAGATACAGCTGGACGATTTGGAATCCAAAGGATTCATTCGCCTGAGTGTCTCTCCTTGGGCTGCGCCGGTTTTATTCACGAAGAAGGCCGATGGAACCCTTCGGTTGTGCATTGATTACCAGAAACTGAACAAGGTAACCATCAAGAATAAATACCCTTTGCCTCGGATTGATTATTTGTTCGACCAGCTGAATGGGGAAAAGTGGTTCTCCAAGATTGATTTGCGTTCAGGATACCACCAGCTTAGGGCGAGAGAAGCAGATATCCCGAAGACGGCTTTTCGAAGCAGGTACGGTCACTTCGAGTACTTGGTCATGCCTTTCGGACTAACGAATGCTCCTGCAGTTTTCATGGCGCTCATGAATAGGGTGTTCCACCAATATCTCGACTCATTTGTCGTGGTATTCATGGATGATGTCCTGGTCTGTTCTGGATCTGAGGAGGAGCATGAGCATCACCTGCGCGTTGTTTTGGGCACTTTTCAGGATCACCGCCTGTACGCCAAACTCTCGAAGTGCACTTTCTAGATCAGGGAAGTGAAGTTTCTAGGGCATGTCATCTCAGAACAAGGGGTTTTAGTGGATCCTGAAAAGATCAGGGCAGTTATGTCATGGGAGCAGCCGAGAAATGTGTTTGAAATTAGGAGTTTTCTGGGCTTGGCTGGTTATTACAGGCGCTTTGTCCGGGACTTCTCGTGGCTTGCCTCCCCCATGATCGCACTCACCCGAAAAGGGGTGAAGTTTGAGTGGAGTCCACAGTGACAAGCATCTTTAGAGGAATTGTCACGAACCAGCCCGGGTCGAACCTGAACCGGTCACCCGAGCCGGCCCGCGGCATGGCCCGAGGGGCGTTCCCGATCCCCACGGGCTGGCAACAAGTGCCGGGCATTGAAACTTTAATCGTTGGGAACGATTTCAGCCCAAAAAAAAGAAAAAAAAACAGAACGAATAAACACTAACAGCGGAAAAGAAATAAAAGCCACATGACCACACACCTCCGTGTGACCTCTCAGGTCACCACCCAACCAGAGAGCAACCTCACTCCAACACTGAGCGACTCAAAACAGAAGACCTGAGCAAGAAAAGACCTGCAACTGAAATGGTAAAAGATAGGCGTGAGCACAAAAGTACTCAGTAGGTGATCCCCACAACAAATCCCAATGCACTGCCAGTAAATAAAGAATCCACATAATCCAGGTTTGAACTTTAATATATAAAAGTAAGTTTTCACAATGATTTACTTGAAAATCAAACACGAGACATTTCCCTTATTCCTTTTCGAAAGTTAGTTCCATTCCATTAGTTTTAAACTCATTCTGATAAGCAAAGTGTTACATTTTCAAATCTAACCCAAAGAGAATAAAACATTTTCATTTGAAAACCATTTTTTCCAAAGTCTAACAGTATAGGCTGAAATATGACTGAAGGCAAACAAGCAGGAAAACAAGTGCATGTAAAGGTAAACAGGCAAGGAAAAACCAAGTGCAAGTAAAAATAAACCAGAAGTTATCAGCAATAACCATGGGCACACACACACACTCACACACTCACACACACACACACACATACTCACACACGCACACACTCACACCCAAGTGGTCCCCCGTATGCCGACGGAAGGCACCACGCCAGAGATGGTAGAGCACTATGGGTAAATCCCCTAAGGTTCATCTAGCTCGCGTGGGACCCTAGAACCTCGTGTCTCGGTGAAACGTGGTTTAGAAGGCCACGACCCTCAGAAAACGTGGCTTAGAAGGCCACGACCCTCAGAACACGTGGCTTAGAAGGCCACGACCCTCAGATATCATATGTTTAGTTAGTGTTGCAAACGTCAATCCAGCTAAGTGAAACAGGGACGACACCCATCCGGCTCACTAGCACACTAGTTCTAGTCCGCCCACCTAGATACCCAGGGTTTCCCCGTGTGCTCAAACAAGCTTCACATTCACATAGTATATTTCTTCCTCATATCGCAGGCAAAACAAGATATCGCACACAAAAGTCACCATTTCCACACCCAACCAATATTTCAAAACTCACGCGCGTCAAAATACCTTTCTGAAAATATAAATGTCATTACCAAATCATTTCGCAAAAACCCCTTTTTGGAAACACTCAAACAAGAACATAAACAACTTTCACAACCCAGAAAGCATTATTTTTAATAAAACAACAAGGGAAAACATCTTTCGTCAACCAAGAACCACACGTAAAGTTTCCAAAACAATTTCAAAAGGTCACACGACGTTTTCTCTAATCAAGGTTATAAGAAAACACCATTTTCCATAAACAGTACATTTACTAATTTAGACATGCCAAAAACATTTCAAAACCCAATTCAACATGTCTTTCGTTACTCAGGAAGAACCATTTAGCGACATTACTATGAAATCCCACAATTGAAACCAAGAAAACACTTTTAATGAAATGCTAGAATTAAATAGTTTGCACTATCAGCAAATCACCACACTATAAAAACTACTTAATATTATTTTTCTTAAATTTACTGAAATTCAATAAAAGGACAAGGAATAAATAAATTCTTAATTTAGAGGCAAGTGCATAGGGAGACCTACCTCGGATCGGAACGAAGAATGACACGCTGCAAAACTCCCGTTGCGAAGAAGGGCGCACCGAATTGCGCCGTCAAACGGGTCCTAAAACAGTAGGCCGTTAAGCAGGCTCATTAATGACAACATACTAATAATAATAATAATTATAATAACGTAATAATAACCAAAATGTAGTAATAATAATGTCATAATAATAATAATTATTATTATTATTATGACATAATAATAATATAATAATAATAAGAGTAACAATAATATTAACATAATAATAAGAATAATTATAATGACATAATACTAACAAGAACAATAATAAATATAATAGCGCAATGATAATTATAATAATAATAATATTAATATTAATAACATGATAGTAATAATAATAATAATAATAATAATAATAATAACAATAACGATAATAATATAACAATAATAATAATATAATAATAATATAATAATAATATAACAACAACAACAACAACAACAATAATAATAATAATATGATAATTGAATAATAATAATTATTATAACAATAATGATAATAATAATAATAATATTTATATTAATGTGATAATAATTATAATAACAATAGTAACAATAATAATATAATAATAATTATAATAAGATACATTAATTATAATAGTGACATAATAAAATAATATTAATAATATGTTAGTAATCATGATAATAATAATAATAATAACAACAATATTATTGCACAATTATAATATAATAATATAATAATAATAATAATAATAATAATAATAATATAGTAATACAATAATAATGTTAATAGAATAATATTAACATAATAATAATGAAATAATTATAATATTATTAATATGATAAAAGTAATAAATTTTCTATAAGATTAACTTAAAAATAAAATAAAAAAAAATAAAAAAATACTTACAGGGTGGTTCGCGCGGGGGAGCCGGGGCGGTGACGGTATGAGGCCGGAGCGGCCGCTGGGTGTGGCTGAGGGGAAGGAAGAGGCGCGGTACGGGGAAACCGGGACAGCGGCGCAAGGCGGAGGAAGGGGGAGGCTGGGAGCAACAGAGGGGGGCTGGAAACCGGGAGAAGGAGGCGGCGGTGCGCAAGGGGAAGCCGGGCCGGGACGACGACGAGGGTGCAGGGGAGAGGGCGCACAGCCGAGGTGCTAAGGCGGAGCGAGGGCGGAGGGGAGGGGAGATCCGCCGTACATGAGGAGACGGGGCTGCCGTCTGGACCGCCGGAAAACCGGAGGGAGACGGTGCGGCGGTCGGGCGCGGGCACGGCGGAGAGGCGACGGATCGGGATGGAGAGCGGCGTGCGGCGCTGCGTGCAGGAGAGGGAAAGGGGAGGGAGAGGCCGGCGGAGCGCCGGTGACGAGGTCGAAGGGAGGCCGGGATGCCGGACTTCGGCGGCTGGACGGGAGCAGGGCCGCCGGGGGTCGGTGAAGGGAACTGGCGGAGAAGGCCGGGACCAGGAGGCTGGAGGGAGAAGAAGAAAAAGAAAAAAAAAGAAACGGGGAGACGGCTACGGGGAGGTAGGCTAGGGTTAGAGTAGGTTTATATATATATATATATATGATAAAAATAATAATATTAATAATCATAATAAAACCTTTTATTAATAATAAAATTTATCATAATAATAATAATAGAACTTATAATAATAATAATAAAACTTATAATATTAATAATAATAATAAAACATAGATATTAATAACAAAACTTACAATAATAATAAATAATAAATTAGTTAATTCAAATAATAATTATTTTGATCACGTATTTACAATAATAATTATAAAATAATTTAAAGATGTTACAAAAATATATATTTATACATATATAAATCTATATATATATATACATACATCATTATATATATATATATAAACATATATAAACATATATATACAATAATAATAAAAGGAATACCAACATAAAAAATTTTAATATTTAAAACACCGGGTGAACACACTGTTACCCGGGCTGAATGCACGGTCACCGCCAACGATGCGGTGACCGCGCACCGGCGCGAAACTGCCAATGCAATCAATCTCCGAAAAATTTAAACCGGGTCCAAGAAAGGAGAACAATTACAGACATCCGCGGTCGGGGTGTGACAATTCTCCCCACCACAGACACTTTCTGCCCCCAGAAAGTCACCAGGTCAAAAGTCGATCAAGATTTAAGTCCATGCCCCAAAGGAACTAAAGGAACCAGAGAGAAAAGAGAATCTCGGGGATGACCTTACTCAGCACAGGTCACACCCGACCGATTCCAGAGAAAACTGGGGTCCGAGATTGAGGGGAGAACACGAAGGGGTTCTCCCCACCACAAGAGCTTAACTAGTGCAGAAAAGATGACCATTTAAATAGAAACCCCCGGGAAGGGGGGGGGGGGTCGACGCGGGAACTCCCAACCAATTCAAACCAACTCTTATAACACGATTACTACAACACCTCTGTCGAAACCTTGAGCCCACGACTGGAGTCAACAACTTCAACACCAGGGAAAACCCATAGAAAAACAGTTAATCAATATCAAATTGGAGACATAATCCACCGAAGTCCACGAAACATAACCACATTTTAAACATAACTAAAACGAGGTCAACCCACACGAGAGTCAAACACACTTTTAAGAAGGACACACGATTTAGAATATCACCTCCACACGACAAGTCTGCTTAGATTATCATAGAACCAGTCCATCATCACTTTATAGAAAAACTACGCATTTACAACGTTGTTGGGACCTCAATAGCAGGGAAACAAACATGAAAAGGTTTTTAATTGCTCCACCGTCCACACGGAATACAGAGCTTGGACCAAGGCTTCACAACCCTGGGAAACTCCTGACTGTGCGCGAGCTTCACCCCGAGACTTGTGGCTGGGGCTCTGATGGCTAAAGCATCTTCTGCCTCACAGTCAGGTACTGACATTCTCCCATAACAGCGTCCTCTTCAAGCGACGCTTCATGCAAAACTCCTCCAGATGACCCAGACAACCACAACGATGACACGTCTTCAGAGGGTTGCGACAAGACGACGTTAAATGCCCGAAACGACCACACTGGAAGCATACTATCAAACGATCTGATGAACTGGAAGCTGGGACCAAAGGGGATAACTCATTAGGAAAAGGTATCTCTGGCATATTTTCCACACCATAGGAGGAACTCTTACGAACAACTGGGGATGCTAAAGTACTAACCACCCGCACACCAGAAACTAACTCAGCCAAGAAAGCTTCCTCCACCAGTTTCTCGAAACAAAAGTCTTTATAAGGGAGGACTCGCTCCTTGATCTCTGGACGAAGACCCCCAGTGAAAAGAGAGACCTTCATGAGCTCATGCGATGCTACATCTGGAGAAAAGGGAATTAGTTCCTTAAAATGGTCAACATATGCCTTCACCGTCCGTCGACCTTGTTGAATATGCACAAACTCCCTCTTTTTCTCCAGCTTCACTTCCTCGGGTACAAACCATTGGATGAAAACGGTTCTGAAGACATCCCACGTCACTTGACCTTGCGTTGACGGTGGGGTAACCATCTTCCACTGGTACAGAGCTGGACCCTCAAACAACTCCATAATTGCACGGACCTTAACACTACCGGGAGTTCCCAATATTCTAAAGACACGTTCCACTTCCTCGAGCCATTTCACTGCTTCTAACGGACCCTGATCACCATGGAGAATAGGCAGAGTCTGAGGAGGACTAAAAATTGGGCATGACATATCCGAATCCTTAGAGACCTTTCTGGGCGGCATTTCCTGAGCGATATATAAAACTCAATGCCAAAACCAACATCAAATCGAAGCAACATCAATATAAGCATCTTCATCAAAAACAGTCAGCACAAGGACCAAACAGATACAACACAACCCAAAATAAAATCTCCTCTTTAAAATTCTTTTTTTCATTTTTGATTTCAAAACCACCCTTTCCCAAGATCACTTTCCAAAAACCAATCCATTTTCAAACCAAAAACTTGCCAAAACTATTTCCCATTTAAAACCAATTTAGAAAACAAAGTCAAGCCTTTAACTTCAAATACACACCCAGGTACTCCCATGACCCGTTGCACATGTCTTTATTCACATTCCATTCATACGTGCATCAACACACACTTTCCATGCATTCTCACACATGTGAAAACGTTCATAAAGAGGAACCGAGGTTTCAACCCAAATCATTCTTATCCAATTCCAAGCAAACAACAGATTTTCAAATCAAGAGATTTCAGTTTCAAAACCCATTTTATACATTTAAAGTCCTTTAAAAGAAACCAGTCAAATTTTCAAAAACCTTTTTCATTTCCAACTACGCACTCACACAGACCAAAACGAAAACAACATCCAAATTTGCATCAATCGCTGAAATGAGGGACCAGTAGTCACGTTCAACCTAGCGACATGGTAGTGGGCCATGTCCCAAGTCAGCGTCGACCACTAGGAGGAATTCAAACCATGTACTCGGACTCCACATGGGTCACTACTCCATGTGAAATCACGACGTAACGTCGGCTTGCCTCCATTGTCATCTCTCAATCCAAGACAAACCAGAAAAGACAAGGACACAATTCCCGAACTACCCCTGGTAACTCGAGGATCAGTGCGAGCAAGAGTTCGCGACGCTCTTCCCGTACCTACCCCTCGAGTTCCGACAGTCCTAATCTCCTTCTACCGGACAACCCAAATAACAAGAACCACCTCTGATACCATTTTGTCACGAACCAGCCCGGGTCGAACCTGAACCGGTCACCCGATCCGGCCCGCGGCATGGCCCGAGGGGCGTTCCCGATCCCCACGGGCTGGCAACAAGTTCCGGGCATTGAAACTTTAATCGTTGGGAACGATTTCAGCCCAAACAAAAGAAAAAAAACAGAACGAATAAACACTAACAGCGGAAAAGAAATAAAAGCCACATGACCACGCACCTCTGTGTGACCTCTCAGGTCACCACCCAAGCAGAGAGCAACCTCGCTCCAACACTGAGCGACTCAAAACAGAAGACCTGAGCAAGAAAAGACCTGCAACTGAAATGGTAAAAGATAGGCGTGAGCACAAAAGTACTCAGTAGGTGAGCCCCACAACAAATCCCAATGCACTGCCAGTAAATAAAGAATCCACATAATCCAGGTTTGAACTTTAATATATAAAAGTAAGTTTTCACAATGCTTTACTTGAAAATCAAACACGAGACATTTCCCTTATTCCTTTTCGAAAGTTAGTTCCATTCCATTAGTTTTAAACTCATTCTGATAAGCAAAGTGTTACATTTTCAAATCTAACCCAAAGAGAATAAAACATTTTCATTTGAAAACCATTTTTCCCAAAGTCTAACAGTATAGGCTGAAATATGACTGAAGGCAAACAAGCAGGAAAACAAGTGCATGTAAAGGTAAACAGGCAAGGAAAAACCAAGTGCAAGTAAAAATAAACCAGAAGTTATCAGCAATAACCATGGGCACACACACACACTCACACACTCACACACACACACACATACTCACACACGCACACACTCACACCCAAGTGGTCCCCCGTATGCCGACGGAAGGCACCACGCCAGAGATGGTAGAGTACTATGGGTAAATCCCCTAAGGTTCATCTAGCTCGCGTGGGACCCTAGAACCTCGTGTCTCGGTGAAACGTGGCTTAGAAGGCCACGACCCTCAGAAAACGTGGCTTAGAAGGCCACGACCCTCAGAACACGTGGATTAGAAGGCCACGACCCTCAGATATCATATGTTTAGTTAGTGTTGCAAACGTCAATCCAGCTAAGTGAAACAGGGACGACACCCATCCGGCTCACTAGCACACTAGTTCTAGTCCGCCCACCTAGATACCCAGGGTTTCCCCGTGTGCTCAAACAAGCTTCACATTCACATAGTATATTTCTTCCTCATATCGCAGGCCAAACAAGATACCGCACACAAAAGTCACCATTTCCACACCCAACCAATATTTCAAAACTCACGCACGTCAAAATACCGTTCTGAAAATATAAATGTCATTACCAAATCATTTCGCAAAAACCCCTTTTTAGGAACACTCAAACAAGAACATAAACAACTTTCACAACCCAGAAAGCATTATTTTTAATAACACAACAAGGGAAAACATCTTTCGCCAACCAAGAACCACACGTAAAGTTTCCAAAACAATTTCAAAAGGTCACACGACGTTTTCTCTAATCAAGGTTATAAGAAAACACCATTTTCCATAAACAGTACATTTACTAATTTACACATGCCAAAAACATTTCAAAACCCAATTCAACATGTCTTTCGTTGCTCAGGAAGAACCATTTAGCGACATTACTATGAAATCCCACAATTGAAACCAAGAAAACACTTTTAATGAAATGCTAGAATTAAACAGTTTGCACTATCAGCAAATCACCACACTATAAAAACTACTTAATATTATTTTTCTTAAATTTACTGAAATTCAATAAAAGGACAAGGAATAAATAAATTCTTAATTTAGAGGCAAGTGCATAGGGAGACCTACCTCGGATCGGAACGAAGAATGACACGCTGCAAAACTCCCGTTGCGAAGAAGGGCGCACCGAATTGCGCCGTCAAACGGGTCCTAAAACAGTAGGTCGTTAAGCAGGCTCATTAATGACAACATACTAATAATAATAATAATTATAATAATGTAATAATAACCAAAATGTAGTAATAATAATGTCATAATAATAATAATAATTATTATTATTATGACATAATAATAATATAATAATAATAAGAGTAACAATAATATTAACATAATAATAAGAATAATTATAATGACATAATACTAACAAGAACAATAATAAATATAATAGCGCAATGATAATTATAATAATAATAATATTAATATTAACAACATGATAGTAATAATAATAATAATAATAATAATAATAATAATAATAATAACGATAACGATAATAATATAACAATAATAATAATATAATAATAATATAATAATAACATAACAACAACAACAACAACAATAATAATAATAATAATATGATAATTGAATAATAATAATAATTATAACAATAATGATAATAATAATAATAATATTAATATTAATGTGATAATAATTATAATAACAATAGTAACAATAATAATATAATAATAATTATAATAAGATACATTAATTATAATAGTGACATAATAAAATAATATTAATAATATGTTAGTAATCATGATAATAATAATAATAATAACAACAATATTATTGCACAATTATAATATAATAATAATATAATAATGATAATAATAATAATAATATAGTAATACAATAATAATGTTAATAGAATAATATTAACATAATAATAATGAAATAATTATAATATTATTAATATGATAAAAGTAATAAATTTTCTATAAGATTAACTTAAAAATAAAATAAAAAAAATAAAAATATACTTACAGGGTGGTTCGCGCGGGGGAGCCGGGGCGGTGACGGTATGAGGCCGGAGCGGCCGCTGGGTGTGGCTGAGGGGAAGGAAGAGGCACGGTACGGGGAAACCAGGACGGCGGCGCAAGGTGGAGGAAGGGGGAGGCTGGGAGCAACAGAGGGGGGCTGGAAACCGGGAGGCGGAGGCGGCGGTGCGCAAGGGGAAGCCGGGCCGGGACGACGACGAGGGTGCAGGGGAGAGGGCGCGCAGCCGAGGTGCTAAGGCGGAGCGAGGGCGGAGGGGAGGGGAGATCCGCCGTACAGGAGGAGACGGGGCTACCGTCTGGACCGCCGGAAAACCGGAGGGAGACGGTGCGGCGGTCGGGCGCGGGCACGGCGGAGAGGCGACGGATCGGGATGGAGAGCGACGTGCGGCGCTGCTTGCAGGAGAGGGAAAGGGGAGGGAGAGGCCGGCGGAGCGCCGGTGACGGGGTCGAAGGGAGGCCGGGATGCCGGACTTCGGCGGCTGGACGGGAGCAGGGCCGCCGGGGGTCAGTGAAGGGAACTGGCGGAGAAGGCCGGGACCAGGAGGCTGGAGGGAGAAGAAGAAAACGAAAAAAAAAGAAACGGGGAGACGGCTACGGGGAGGTAGGCTAGGGTTAGAGTAGGTTTATATATATATATATATATATATATGATAAAAATAATAATATTAATAATCATAATAAAACCTTTTATTAATAATAAAATTTATCTTAATAATAATAATAGAACTTATAATAATAATAATAAAACTTATAATATTAATAATAATAATAAAACATAGATATTAATAACAAAACTTACAATAATAATAAATAATAAATTAGTTAATTCAAATAATAATTATTTTGATCACGTATTTACAATAATAATTATAAAATAATTTAAAGATGTTACACAAATATATATTTATACATATATAAATCTATATATATATATATACATACATCATTATATATATATATATATAAACATATATAAACATATATATACAATAATAATAAAAGGAATACCAACATAAAAAATTTTAATATTTAAAACACCGGGTGAACACACTGTTACCCGGGCTGAACGCACGGTCACCGCCAACGATGCGGTGACTGCGCACCGGCGCGAAACTGCCAATGCAATCAATCTCCGAAAAATTTAAATCGGGTCCAAGAAAGGAGAACAATTACAGACATCCGCGGTCGGGGTGTGACAGGAATTGAAGCGGCGATTGACCACCGCACCTGTGTTGACCTTACCAGAGTCAGGAAAGGGCTACGTGGTGTACTGTGATGCTTCAGGTACGGGCCTTGGATGTGTGCTCATGCAGGATGACCATGTTGTGGCTTATGGTTCTTGCCAACTCCGGCCGCATGAGAAGAACTATCCGAATCATGACTTAGAGTTGGCGGCGGTGATGCATGCCTTGAAGACGTGGAACCACTATCTTTTTGGGGAGAAGTTTGTGGTCTATTCTGACCACATAAGCCTAGCCTAAATCTTCTCTCAGGAGGATCTCAATTTGAGGCAGCGCCGTTGGGTCGAGTACCTGCAGGGTTTCGATTTCGATATTTTATATTCCCCTGGAAAGGGTAATGTGGTAGCTGACACTTTGAGCAGAAAAGTACCAGTGCAAGCGTTGAGGAAGTCCAGTGATGAGTGGACTTTGATGGGGCTCTTCGCCCAGATGCATTTGGAAAGCAGGGAGCACAGTGGAGGTACTTTCTTGGCTAGCATCCAATTGACTCCTACTCTTCTGGAGTTGATTCAGCGGGAGCAGCCTGGTGATGAGCTGTGTCAGCGATCTATGCAGTTTCATCATGGTGGGGAGACTCCTTATGATTGTTCCTTGTCTTCCCAGAGGGTCTTGTGCTTCAAAGGCCGTGCTTTAGTGCTGTTGTCTCTATGGAAGGTGGTGATGCAAGATAGCCACCAATCTCAGTGGGTCGTCCATCTTGGTACCACCAAGATGTATTACGATGTTCACCGTCAGTTCTGGTGGCCAGGTATGAGACGGGACATAGCCGACTTCGTATCCAGATGTTACACCTACCAGCAAGTGAAAGCAGAGCATCAGAGACCATCTGGCCTACTCCATCCATTACTCATTCCTACTTAGAAGTGGGACGAGGTCTCCATGGACTTCATCATTGGCTTGCCTCATAAACCTCAAGGAAGGGATGCTATCTGGGTGGTGATTGACCGGTTGACCAAGTCATCTCACTTTATTCCGATCAGAGATACATCGAAGGTAGAGGAACTGGGATGCTTGTATGTTCAGGAGGTGGTCAGACTTCATGGTGTGCCGTCGGCAGTTGTTTCTAACAGGGACCCCTGCTTTACATCTCGATTTTGGGGAGGCCTCCAGAAAAATTTGGGGTCGTAGATTAAGATGAGCATGGCATACCATCCTCAGACCGATGGCCAGACGGAGCGGGTGAATCAGATTCTGGAGGACATGCTCTGAGCTTGTGTGTTAGATTTTGGAGGCTCATGGGATAGCCATTTGGGACTGGTCGAGTTTGCTTATAATAACAGTTACCAGTCTTCCATCAGAATGGCACCCTTTGAGGCGCTCTATGGCCAGCCTCGTCGGTCTCCTCTGTGTTGGGCTGAGGTAGGAGAGGCCTCGCTCTTGGGACCAAGCCTTGTTCAGGAGACGTCTGAGAAGGTCAAGCTGATTAGGCAGCGGTTGTTGACAGCTCAGAGTCTCCACAAGTCTTATGCAGATCAGAGGCGGCGGGATCTCGAATTTTCAGTGGGGGACAAAGTGTTTCTGAAAGTGGCCCCTTGCTTGGGTCACCGTCGTTTGGGGAAGCAGGGGAAGCTGACACCGATATATGTCGGACCTTTTGAGATTCTTGAACGGATTGGCAAGGTGGCATACAGGTTAGCTTTGCCCTCGCAGTTGAAGATGATTCACGATGTATTTCATGTCTCCCAACTAAAGAAGTATAACCCCGACCCGTCGCATGTGCTGAATTGGGAGGAGCTGGAGATAGAGCCTGACTTGTCTGTGTTTGAGCGACCAGTGCGTATAGTGGATTCTCGGGAAAAGGTGCTGCGTGGAAAGTCCATTCCCCTGGTCCGTGTTCTTTGGCATCACGAGAATGATGAACACGAGACTTGGGAGGCTTTGAAGTCATGGGTTGAGCAGGAGTACCCATTTCTATTCTCAGATCAGGCTTTAATTTTTAGATTTTTATTTCATGAGTTAAAATTGCCGATTTATTTAATTGCATGGTTGAAGTGTGGGTTGAATCGATAAGGGGCTTCCGCAATGGCGCTGATAAATGTGTGTCGGCCTTACATCGCTTGGCGCGCGGGCAAGGCATGAGCAAGCCGGATAAAATTTATTTTAATTACGCTGATAAGTGCGCGTTGATAAGTGCGTGTTGGCTTTACATCGCTCAGCACGTGGTGCCGATGCACGAACGTTAAATGACCAGATAAAATTTATTATGGTTTTATTGGTTATTATTTTATTATGATTATTATATTATCGTTATCATTATATTATTATTATTATTATTGTTACATTATTAATATTATTATTATTATTATTATTATTGTTACGCTATTAATATTATTATTTTTATTATTACTTCTATTGTTGTTATGCTATTATTATTAGTATTATTATTAATATGTTATTAATATCATTTTATTTAGTTGTTTAATCTTCCCTTCCCCCATCCAAAACCCTAGCCGCTGCCACCCCCCATTCCTCCTATATATTTTTTTCTTTCTTCTTTCTTTTATTTTCTTTCATCCCTTCCACCCTCCCCACGTCTCTCTCTCTCCCCTATTTCCTCTTCCCCAGCCGGCAGCGCCCTCCCCTTTCCCTCGGCCTCCACCTCTGCGGGCCGCACCCCCCTTTTTATCATGTTCCACGGCGCGTCCCACACCCATTCTTCCTCCCTTGCGGGAACCAGCCCTTTTCCCCCTGACGCTCCCTTCGCCCGTCCTGCGCGACGCCTCGCCGGACCTCCCTCATCGCTGCCACGCTCCCAAGCACTAGGCCTTGTATCGCCGACCCTTGCACCCAGCAACGCTCCCCTCTTCCTACCTGTTCGGTCGTCGTCGAACCAGCCCAACGGCCACCACTGCCTCGCCCGTCCCCCCCCCCCCCTCCCTGCTGCCGACCCCACTCTCTCAGGCCCTCGGCCTCAGCCCCTCCTGCTTGCCCAGTTTGCCACGCCCTCCTAGCAGACCACCGCACCCCCTTCACCAGCAGACCGCCGCACTCCCTTCTCCCCTGCTCCGCTGGACGGCACCACCGCACCACCCTGCTCGGCAGCTCTCCGCCACACCTCCCTGCTCGGTCGGCCTCCCCTTCTCCTCTGCCGGCAAGGTTACAATTTTCTTTTTTGTTTATTTATTTTATTTTGTTCTATTCTATCTAATAAGATATTAACATTTTATTTTGTTATTATTATTATGTTTATAATATTATTATTATTATGATTATGTTATTATTATTATTATTATTATTATGTTAATGTTATAATATTATTATTGCTATCATTATCTTATTATTATTATGTTATGCAATTATTGTTTTGATATTATTATTATTATTATTATTATGTTATTATTGAGATTTTTATGATGTTATTATCATTATTATTATGTTATTGATATTACTATTATTATTTTTACATTTTTTTTATTATTTTTATTATTATTATTATTATGTTAACATTATTATTGAACCTATTTAATGATCTGTTGTTTAGGACCTGTTTGACGGCTCAGTACGGTGCGACCGTGGCGCAACGGGAGTTTTGCGTCGTGTCTTTTTATGTTCCTATTTGAGGTAGGTGATTCCACACTCAATTATCATCTGGCGATCTTTTGCGTGTTGGTTTAATTTTTCATAACCCTGCTAATTAGTTTCCATGCTGAAAAATTAGTTCTGATTACTTTTTAAATGTGCATATAATTTTCCCGTAGTATATTTATGTGATGCAAGTCCTTTTTTTATTGTGAAAACTTTGGCTGTTTATTATTACTATTCATAAACTGTGCAGTGTGTGAGTTAGAAAGTGTGGATGACGCAGTTTGTGTTTTGGCGTGTCAGAATGTGTTTTATTATATAAAGGGGGTTTGAGTGACTTTTTAACCTTTAAAAATTTTTGCGACATGTTTGAAAACTATTCAATAATTTTTCTTAGTGGTTTTCTCAATTAACAAAGTGATTTCGTTAAGTTATGCATCTAGTTTAATTTAAAGTGTAAGCAGTGTGGTTTAAGTTTTTTTTTTTTTAAACGTTTTGGTTTGTGTGTGGTTTTCAAAGAGGGTATATGTGTGTAGGTGACACGTTTGGCTCTAAGTTCTAATGAGACATGTTTTGTGAACTTTGATCTTTGGGTGAGCATAAGGAGGGAAGCCGGGGTATTAGATGGGGAGACTAGGACTAGTGAGCTAGTGTTCTGGAGATGACCCGACCCGATTTCACTGGCAGGTTTGACGATTGCAACACTAACTAAACATATGATATCTGAGGGTTGTGGCCTTCTAATCCACGTGTTCTGAGGTTCGTGGCCTTCTAAGCCACGTTATCTGAGGTTCATGGCCACCTAATCCACATTTCACCGAGACACGACATTCTAGGGTCCCACATGCTCTAGTAACCTTTTGGGGCTTTCCCATCCATTGGTGATACCGGTTACATTGTGTGCACAATGATTCGTGATATGTCACTTGAATTATTACCCTAATGTGTTTATCTAGAACTATCTTTCCTTTAAATCGTTTTATGAAAACCATTTCTTTTGCACTTCTTTCTTTCTTTATTTAGCATTGCAAATGGTTTGCCTTTTGATAGTTGTGTGTGGAATCTTTTCTTGCTGATATCCTGCTGGGCGATTGCTCACACTCTACTTACACCTTTGGGTGTAAGTAGATTTGTTTACTTCTGATACAGGTAAGGGTCCAGCTTTTGGGAGCAGTGGTTCAGGTTGTTAGCAGGCCTATCTATGTGGCGTTTTGGTGGTGGCTTAGGGGCGGTGTCCTCACACCGGGCGACAGTTATTAGGTTGGTTTTTGGTCATCTTGTTTTAGTGTTATTTGGGTTTTGAATACTTGTGAACCAAAAACCTGTTTGGTTAAGTGCACGTTTGACTGTCACCTTTACTTTTGTTTGGTTTGGTTTACTTTGGTTGGTTTCTTTATATTTTTTCACTCGGGTAAATCGTTCCCAAAGTTTATTTTGATACCCGGGCACTTGTGCCAGCCTGTGGGGATCAGGAACGCCCTTCAGGCCTTGCCGCGGGCTGGGTCGGGCGTCGGTTTGGATGGCGACCCGATTCGGTTCGTGACAAAATGAGTGGTATTCAATAGACATAATGTAGATTTTTTCTCTCATTTATCACAATATCATGATTTTAAAATATTTATTATTGGTTTTGTCAATATAGTTTTCCCATGATTGACATTTTTCAAATAAATATTTTGATATAGGTTTTCTATGTTAAATGTCAGTTGGATCATGATGTGAATTTCATAAATGAGAATCAAAAGCTAATACCATAGATAATAGTTATGGTCATTGAATTTTATATATTATGTAATTATTTTCTATGGATATGGAAATGGAATATATTAAATGGACACTTATTTTTTAATTTGTTAAAAGGGAATTAATGGATTAATTATATGGTTGTTAAGTGAGTTTTAATATAATTTATGATGCAAAGGGAATTAAAATCTTCATTAGGATTAATAGGTGGTAAGATTTATTAGACATTAATTTAATGGTAATATGGTTTAAAAGTGTATTGGTATATGAAATTAAATATTAAAAATTTAAATATTAGTAAGTGATAATTATTTTATTATATGAAATGAATTATTGAATGATATTTTTATTTATGATATCTGATATAGATGTATTATGAATATGACCCCATGGGTAATTATATTAATTGAAATTATTTTACTTATTTATGATGATTTAGCAGTAAAAAATATAGTTTTAAATTTTTCATGATATGAAGATGTGTTGTAGTGCATCGGGTGTCATATATTAGATTGAAATTTGGAAATAAAATAGGTCTAAATCCATTAGGGAATGTTGTTTTAGTGATGGATATCCCTAGAATTCCATGATAGTATGCCTCATTAGATTCATGCATTTACAATACTATTGTATTTTGTGAGATATCATGGATTCCTCAATGACACATTACTAATTAATCAATTGGGAGGAACCCCCTTCATTTTAGTGGATATTATATATGTTTACTTAAATTGATTAATTTCCTATATTACTTTTGGGTTCCTTGAAACTGTTCTAAGTGGAGCACCCTAAATTAAATTGATTATAATATATTGAATTCCAAGGGTGTGGATATGTATTTCAGTTCAGATAATTACTCTAAATTCTATATAATCCTGGTTTGCCATTTATTTTTTGAAATCTAGGATCAAATTCCATGGATTCTCATGATATATGAATAGAATAATTCCATATATTAATTTCATGGATTATTATTTATTATTAATAAGGTATTGAATGGTTTCTCCCAATTGATTCAATTTTTTTCATCAGAGTAGTTTCCTAAGTTATGAACCATCAATCCAACCTGATTTATGAGGTATTTATCAGATATTAGATACACTCGAGTATTTATTGAATTACTTATAGATAGGTGTGGGGTGTCACCACATAGCCATATAATTTTTGGTTAATTTAATATGTTTTATTTAAATTAATAATTTATGTACAATTATACATTAAATTGGATAAAAAATATATGTATCTTTATTGAACTTCTACTAGTACACTCTTATGAAATATTATTTTAGGGAACCCATAGGTGGTTTCCCACTAAAATTTACTCACACCCATCATGGGCCTCTATGATACATGGGAACCATAGTAGACGAATAACTAGTTTCATGTTTTTGTTTTGGGAAAACACCAATCATGGATTATTCCTTAAATTTTTAATGTCTTGCATGTAGAGTGGATGGCAGTATGTGGCGGGACATTGGACCTATTTTTGGATGAATTTAGTTTTTTATTTTCATTATAGTTTAAATTTGTATATGATCGACCGATGGGTGGTGTTTTAGGAAGCATATGTAATTATTCAAATATTTATAATATTTATATTTTATTTACATGTGAATCATTCCTTGATTTTATGTGTTGTTATATTTCCTAGTTTATTTATTTTTTGTTATTTATAGTAATGTTTTTATTATTATGAATGGGTATTGTATGATCCAGAACTATTTTAAATAGAATTCCCCCTTTTATTTTAATTAAATGTCATATTTTGTAATATGGATATAGAAATACGATAAATTATTTGGATTATTTTATCATATATAATATAAACGACCATAAGGAATCATTACCATTGATAATATTGTAGTTTAATAGTGATCTTCCGTTTAGTATAAGTATATAGTTTTAAAAAATCAAATTGACATAGAAAAATTGAAGTAATGGTGTCAACTCGTATGATCATACACTATGATGTGAATTTATTGGAGATTCCAAGGGAGATAAAATCTCTAAAATTTTCACTTTACCAAGCCCAATATTAGATCAAAAAACATAAGTAAAAGTGAATGCATTTATAGAAGAAGTTCATGCTCATTGAGATCACAATCGAATCATTGAAAGTCAAACAACCCCTGAAGGTATCTCCATCATGCACCATACTCATAGAGTTGTTTCTGTTGTATTAACAGTTTATGTATCAACTCCATAAAAATATTAATATTTAAATTATTTTATATTGAATAATGAAAAAAATTTCATCATATTATTGTTACATTATCAATGATTTTATTATGAAATAATAAAAAACTAATAGTATTTCTATGTAATATTAAAATTTAAATATAGAATTTATTTTGATTAATTAATGTATATTTGATGTAATTAATATTTCAATAAAATATTATTAAAAAATAATATTTATCAAAAATAAATGATCATTTAAATTTTATAAATTCAATTTTTTTCATACGGATTTGAAAAATAATATTATCAAAAACCCCAGTTTCTCTTAGTGAAAATCAAATATGATTTTAAAAAGTAATGAAAAAAATATATAGAATACATTTATAATAAAATAAATATTATTTTAAGAATCATAATTTTTGATGATATCAGATGATGAATTTTTGAAAATTTCCTAATATATTCAAATTTTTAGGTAAAAAGTAATTAAGGTGTAAGTATATGATGTGTATTATGACATCATAATAATCCTAAAGTGGGGAAACAAATAATATAAATATTATAAGAGAAAAAATAAATGTTCTCCATTAAAATAATTTTGATTTATTTTTAATAAATTAATTTTATGAATCCTTTTTCAATCCACCAAATCCTTTAATATATTTAAAGGACTTAAAATCATTTCCTTAATATTGTGACACACTTCCACATATAATATGGTATTATTTTATTTCTTTCGGCACATTGAATAATAAAATAATTAAAACCACCCGCATAAGATATAAAACAGGGGGAAAATATTTGTATGGATTTTTGTTTCATTTATTCTATTATATATAGTCTGAAACCTATGTTTGAGAAATAATAACGAAGTACACACTCATTTCCGATATAAACCCACCCAATATCCATTTTATTGTCACTCAAAAATCTTTTCATCATGTACGTACTCATTCCTATATACTCTATATTCCTCTAATTGTGTTCCCATGATCTCAAGTAGCTCTTACCAATAATTTTTAGGTGCACACTCAAGTTAGGGATTTATCTTTCTCCTCTTTATTCATGTTTCTTCGTTCTCTTATGACTTATACTTCTAATTCCCATTATAGGGATATCGTTTTACATGTACCAATTTAGTTAAATTTTATTTCTTAGTTACGATAGAATCATTTCAATCCATTGAATCCATTTTATGAATTATTAATTGACGTCGTTGTACTGCTGAAATATCACCGTGATTTTCGATGCCCAAATAATTGTGTAGTGTTAACCATACCGATTTCCTATCAATGGTGTAAACATTTATACCCTTATATATTTTTATTATGAAATTAAATATTTCTATTCCAAAATCCTTGATTTTTTAGAAAAATATGAACATGAATTAATACATATTGTATGATATATATGGAACACTGAAGCATTAGAATGAAATAAATGTTACGGGCGCGCCCAAAATTATATATCCCTCCAATGAATTGGGGAATATTTAGTTTAATTAGACATAATTTTGGGATATATTGTGATCCTAACAATGTTATGGGACATTTCCATCATGATTTATTTGTATTTATTCTGTATTTATGTATGTGATGTTGTGTTTTATGTTTCTTCAACATTTCACATTTTTTATTTTTTTTATTCTATAACTTGTCTTATTTTACATTATTAAGATACCTTTAGTTTTATTCCCCATTGATATGACTTATGACTGAAATTTATTATTATGTTCATGAAATTAAATTTTTCCCTTATTATACTTTATAGATGACACGATTTTTTTATTTGTTCCCTGGTCATCTCATTCACTTTTATGTGTGAGCATGTTAACGATTATTTCAATAAGGATGGTTGTTTTCCTTCTTAAAAATGACATGTAATGTTCTTAATTCCAAATAAACTTTATTTATTGATATTTTGGATTATATTATTATAGAATTATGTAAAAAATCATATATTTATGTTAAATAAATAATAGGGTTGTTATATATGTCTTTATACAAAAATTTTGGTTATTTTTTATTTTAAGAATAGAAAACTCCAGAAAAATCCTTATAGATAATACTATCTATAGGAAGAAATTCATCTATTATAGTATGTATAGTTTAAGTGTTTTATCAATATAGTACATCCCTTATCGAAACTATAAGTGTATCTTACTCTTTCACATATGTACATAAGTGTAAACCCAAAAACACCACATTGATCTACACTTAACCAGGAACTACAGCACGACAACAAGAACTACTGCACACATAGATTGACACACTCAAAGGATATGAATTTTTAAATTCATGAGCTCATTGTTAACAATTAATAAGATAAAAATAATTTTCATAAGAATATATGTTTTTAAATAAATTATTGATAACATATTTTAAATCTTGGAAATTCATAAGTTAATATATAAATCTATTCTGTTTTTATCTCTTTAATTTCATTGTATTAATTTTAATTTGTTTAATATTTAAATAATATTCAACCCTAATTTTATCTTTATTCTATCTAATGGATAGAAACACAAGTAACTGGTTAAATAATCAATGCAATATAAAATGTCATGAATTCCCTAAAGAGATGACCAACCTAATAGAAGTGACAATTGAAAAATTTGTAATGATACACTCTTAGTTTATCCATGTTATGAATATAGAAAAACATCAGAAAGAGAACTGAAATCCGTATAAGAAATAAGAACATGCAACTGGGGTATTTATGTGAAAAATGGACTTTGACTTTAGATAGATCATCTCATCACTTATTCGTGGAAAATAGATCAACTCCATTGAGAATATCTTCTCCATCCTTCACTATTCTATGAATTATAATGTTATTTTTAATATTTAACTTTTGATGGGTTAAGCTGATTATTGAAAAAAAATTCACATTATTATGAAACCTAAGGAATTTATTCAAGTGACTGGGTGGATGGAATTTTAGTGAAACATGTTTGATAAATATGTTTATGACACTCTACGTCTTAAAATTGAATGGGTTTCATTTCAATCAAGACTGAAGGTGATGAATGTATTGGTTCATATGAGGAAAAATCACAAGAAATATATAGTATTTCTATTTATTTTTCATTACCCTTAATCCAAGGTTGACCGCTTCTTTGGGGGGATAAAACCTAGTTTATGAAAATGTATGGTGATCTTGGACTTTGATAACAATAAAAAACTCGTCTGATTTTGCCACAATTACAACATTAAGATTAATAAATCTAGATAAAATCATTGGGTTAGGAAATGGAAAGTGAAGTTTAATTCTTTTGGTCCACTTGATAAAAATAATTTTTTAATGATATTTTGGCATCCCACTTGTCAATGGTGGATATTAAAGAACCATATAAATGGCCAAAGAGGGACGAGTAAGTACTTTAGGTGCTTGAAGTAAGGGGAACAAACTACTGATTTCTGATAGGATAATCCCATTATTGTGTAGGAGGAAAGGAATTATATAATCAACACCTCAAAACATTTTTCATTTCAGTAATAGCAAGGAACAATGACACTTTATAAAAAAATTCACTAAGCTAAGGGTTTTCAGAGACAACCAACAACCTCTATGGAAACAAGGGAGATCATTTTCCATCATAACATCAAAGGTGGATCTTGAAAAAAAATGTGGTGACATTAACACTAGTTATTCATTCCAGAATATATATCATAGTTTTTTAATACTATTCTCTAGATTTACTCATATCGTAATTTTTTATTAGAAGTGTTCAATACAACCACAAATCATGGAAGTATATCCTTTATCTAAAATGGAAAATGGAACAAATATTTCATCCCATGTATATGTTTCCTCTCATGTCATCATTTACGAGATTAAATCCCCAAAAATCTTTTTCATACTCCATTTAGTATAATTCCAGTAAATTTTTGTTATGGATTGTCTATCCTCATATATATCAAAGATAAATTTCCATGAGAAGTAATTCACTCTCAGTATTTCATATCGATCCTCGATTCGATACATGTTCTATGAAGAGGATGAATCATATTTAACACAAATAGATCAAGAATGGAAATTATTTCTATAGAGACCCAAAGCTTGACGTACATTGACATTACATTACTTTTACGGAATACTTAGTACATAAAAAAACACACACACAAGGACCGTAATAGTTTAGTGTCTTTGGGAACTCGGAATATAATCTTCAAATCATGGTGAAAGATCCTCAACATCTCCCATAAAGATATTCCCTTTTTTTCTTACCTAAAAACATTCTTTATATCCTAGAGAAAAAAAACATAAAATGGTGAGCTCAAATGATCAGTAAGGGTAAACAAAAGAAAAATCAATCACATCATTTTCATAAGAACATAAAATTTGGGAAATATTAACCTGAAAAAGAGATCATAATATCATAACATGGGATAAATCATAGTAGTGAAATGTAATCCCAAAAATCAAAACATAAAACAAGAAACTTTGTGGCATACACACATAATCATAGAGAATCATTTCTTATTAGTCAAGACTCATTTCCAAGACTATCTTAGTGGAAAAAGTCCATTTCTGAACCAAGTTCACTCCTCGTTTCAGTCCTGTTTCACTAAACTGGTATAACCTACCATTCCAGCCATGTCTATCTCATGAGATATAAAATCTTTACCCAATGCATTGGAGGGATATATAGGTCCCACCCATCTCATAATTATACCATTCTTATGTGTGCCACAAAATCATAAACCATACATCATAGCATAACCCATGTAATAAAAATGGGATTCTTAAACATCGTGACATCATAAAACAATTCATATAAGATAAAGGAATTCATAAAAATAATTTCATCACAACATAATCAAATCAATGTAATAATAGGTATAGAAACAGAACCCTTTATTATCTTAGATGGAAAATAATTTTGATAAAACACTTGAACTCCATTCTTGAGGAAAATATCATTTCTACTTCAAAAACAATTTTCCTTTCTTAACATGTCATAAAATTCTAAACTAAAAGAAGTTGATTAAAAATAAACTTGAAAACTTGTAAAGGAAGAATCTTGGAAATAATGTTTTAAAAATCCATTCATTTCGTATAAGTTAAAAAAACATTCTTCTCGTACTTTTGTCGGAAAAGTCAAAAAGTACCTCGTACGAAAAACGACAAAAGATTCCTTTCATATCTTTTACTAAAAACTCACCGAAGGTTAAAATTGGATATAAACTATTGTATAAGGATATAAATATTACATATTGAGGAAACATGGATGTGGATGATAAATATTCCCCAGTAAATTATGAAGTATAAACAATCTCGGATAAAAATTGAGATTGCGAGATTTTCCCTTACCTTAGGTTTGATTTGCTTCGTAAGTGTCCGAACCTCTGGTATAATGATTTAAATAATGTTATTGACTTATTCCAGAATCATAATTATTTTTATGATATCATATATGGTCATATTATTATATTCTTATTAGTAATATTTCATTACTACTTGTTATTCGGGTGTTTATTACTTTTTGTTCTTAAGCGTGTTTTGTCGAATAAATTCTTATTATTCTCTTTAGGTTATAGATACCTCATTTCCAGAATGGTATTAGTGTAATATATATCATATTAATTCATTCAATTCATTTATATAATCATTATGAAATTAAGATCATGTAGAACGAGTCGCATCACATCGTGGAGACGGTATTCCGTACGTACGCACGAGTGATGATATCGTTCCTATGATCATGGAATTATATTGGAGTGTATGTATACTATTTCAGAATCAATATCACTTTATAATAGTCATATATAGTCATTATTTACACCAGTATACCCATCCAAGTAAGGTGGTGGTGGAAAATAGATTACACCACGGCGTGGAGACGGTATTCCGTACGTACGCACGCGTGGTGATTTCTTTTTCCATAGGATGGATAGATGGTGAAATAGGGTTTATTCATACTTATAATAACATATCAGTATATGAGTGATACTGATGTTATTACTTCATAATGAAACAACTAAATAAGAAGAAGTGGAAGAAGAAATAAAGATGAAAGAATCGGTAACGGACATTACCTCTTCTTTGAAGTGCTTCTTTGAGACCTCCTTTTAGGGCACTAAAATAGGTCTTTGAAGAAGACCAGAACCTCTAGGATGTTTCTAGGGAAGTGTAGAGGAGAAATTTTCAGGGGTTTTCCGAGATTGAAGGCTCAAAGTGGTGTGAGGAAGAGAGGGAGGAGGTGCCCTTTTATAAGGGAGGAGAGGGGCACCTTTGGAATAACTAAAACTATTATTTTATTATAAAGTCAAATTCGGTTTTTAATAGCTCCAAATTGATATATTTAGAGAATAAGGTGGGTAGGGGTCGAAATCCTCTCATCCAATAAAATTTAGACAAGTTTAGGTATCAATTTTAACCTTATCATTTAGATTTAACTTTAAGTTAGATAATTTAACTTTTACTGTGACTTCTTGTTTTCTTACACTATAAGGTTAATAAGCTTACAATATCAAGTCAAACGAACCACAAGTTGTATATTATTAATATATATAACCTTATATAAGTCATTTGGCCGAACCTTAGATTTTTAGGAATAAAATAACAATTAATAATATAATATTTGTTTTAAAAACTATTTTATGTCAATTTTGACACTATTTAGTAATTTATTTTTATGAAAATCATAACATAATGATTAGTTCGAAACAAGTTACGTAAATCAATACTAACATGTCATATTAACCTATAAAATTAGTTTAGTTCATAAAAAGTCTCAAATTATATTTATTTGGGTATTTATAACATCAATTATGTCAATATTTCATTAATAAGATAATTACTACATCATCATTTTGTCATAAATAAATTAAATTATTTAATGTCTAAAAATTACAAATAAAATACCATTATGTAGGAAATATTTTTAGATTTCTAATTAATATTAATATTCGAATTTATCTTATGTATAACCCCATATTAAAAATGATTTACTTATTAAACTTTGATTTTAACTATTTTAACCCTTCTTTAAATAAATTAATAATAAATGTCCTAATCTAATCCAAGTGGGCCTAAATGGTCATATTTTATTCCTAAGAATGTTTTTGGTCGAATTACACTTGTCCAATAGAATTAGGACATGTGTTAGGGTAATAATAATATCATTTTTACAATTTATTACCCTATTTACTTTTAACTGTGGTAAAAAAAGTAAAAAGTTACTATTCGCCAAAAATTATTTTCATCTCATTGAACCAAATTTTACTTACTGAAATCAACCGTGTCTCTCAGATTTTTGAAATTCCACTCACAGAAGCGGTAAAATTAAGTTTTATGAAAAATTCATTTTTTTTACTACCACTTAGTGGTTTCACTATTCATCAAAAAATGAAAGTTTCCAGAAAAATACAAAAAATTAGGCCTAAGATATATTTGATATTATGAACTCAAAAATGATGTCTATTTTACTGAATTCAAAACATATCAGTTACATTAACTAATTTAAAAATTAATTCCCATTGTCAAAACAAATAGCGTGTTTTTAAGAGATAATAACTATCAAAAGATTGACACTTGTTTATAACTGATTTAAATGTGAAATTACATCCAATGACCAATATTGTATTAAATTGTAAAAATATATTCTAAATATACTTTAAAGCCACTCAAATTAATAATTTATCACTATTAATTATTTCAATTAAAAAGTTGTTTTTAATTAAAATTTAGTAATTTTCACTATTCATCAGAATATGAAAGATATTCGAAAAGTACAAAAAATTCACGCTAATCTAATTTCGATTTTCCGAATCCAAAAATAAAGTCCATTTTGAAAAATAAAATTTACAAAATTTCAAAAAGTGGTTATTACAATTCATAACGGCTAGTTTTAATAATAGCATATTGTTGTTTAGTGAAACTCGGTATTGCGTACTACACACGCTATCGAGGAAGGTCACGATTGCGTGTAATTCAAGGCAAGTCAAGGATGCATGTTGTGCAAGATCCTTTTGGTGTAGCGTACAACATAAGACATTAATGAAATTAAAAAGAATATTTTTCATAAAATCTCGGGGTGTTACATTCTTCCCCCCTTAAAATGAATTTCGCCCTCGAAATTCATCGGGGTTATAAATGGTTTACTATTTAAATGTTTCTTTGATAGAAACCCATATCGTAAAAAGGAATACCAAAACCAATCTTTAAAAACAAAAGTATGAAACGTAACGGTTACCCAAATAAACTAATCACTGGGTTTCCACATAGGTGAAAATATGGATATGGAAGAGAAATCTAACCATCATGTTCTGATGGAGAGTTGTAGAGAACATAGCTATGGAAAAGCCAGAAATCACAAAGCCATAAATTTGTGACGATCTAAGGTACCATCCTGATTCATCAGATATAAGATCACTAGGACAACATTTTTGGTTTTCAAGATCATTTCCATAAATTTGTTGAGATTGGAATAAGAAGAAATACTTTCGTGATTTTGGTATAGTCTCACTGTTGGTCGTTCTTTGGATAATTTCCACTTCATCTCTTAAATAAATGAAGTTGAAGTTGTCATTCATGATGTTTTAGCAGATCATGTGATAGAATGATGGGTCATTCCATCTGTCTCAAACAAAAGGTTGGAAAAGTTATAAATAAATACATAAGTCCATCTATAGTGAGATTAATCATATATGGTTCCTAAAATGGACTTATACTTCATATATCATACTTCTTAATATAATAAAACTAGTTTCTACTAAATTGGGACTTCTTGTAGGCCAGTGGTAGGCGATAAAGGCCAGTCGCACTTCGGTTGTGGGTTCGATTCCCACAGCCTTGTCTGACGTGATGGGTTGTCGCCCGTCCTGCAGGTTTTCCTTTTTCTAAAGCTATATTACTATAACATCCCATCAATAATATCGAAAAAACTTCTTTCCTTAAACAGTACTAATTTATTTCCAACATCTTCCATTCCAATATTTAGGCTTATCCATAATACTGCAGTCCACTCTCATAATATAGTGAAAACGATTACCAGAGTTTTAATACCATCGTTGATCCCCATATATCATAAGATATGTCTTGTTGGTCACATTCCAAACATTCAAAGGCCTTAATCATGTATTCTCTTGAAAAATGAATACCCATTGAACCTTAGTGAAAACATGTATGCAATTAAAAGTAAACACTTTCCAAATACCAAAATCCTCAAAATTCTATATACTCAAACCATGATATCACTTAGTCCTTATATCAATCATGAGCTCATGAATACTGTCAAACATTTAATTTTTTCCTTATCCCTTCATTATGCACATATCATCTTTTTTCTAAAAATATCTCAATCACTTTCCATGGTTACCGGTACCATAAAATTATTGAAAACCACAATAGACCAATACATAAATATTCCAATATTCCACGATACTATATGCAACATTATTTTGGAATCCCATTACAAAAACACTTAATCATTCCACCACGTCGTTGTCATATTCAACATCGCCAATGGTGATCGCATGTGACTTCCCTTTGTCCTTCGCCTTAAGTGGTTTCTCATGTCGATCATCCCTAACCCTTGGATTAGGGCATTTAGTAGTATAATGCCCCATTTCTTTGCACTTGAAGCATTGAAGTGTAGTAGGTTCATTCTGTGTATCCCTTCCTTCTTTTGCATCATTAGACATCTTCTTTCCATCATTGCAGCATTCAAATGCCCGATGACCTTCCTTTCCACATTTGAAACATTTACTTGTCCCTTTAAGACAATCTTCATTGTGCTTCTTTCCACACTTTGAGCATAAGGAAACATTCATCTTCTTTTCACCATTATTCTGAGATTTCTCCTTGAACTCCATCTTTCATTTCTTGTCAAAACTATGAGATGGATAAGTAACACCAACTTCCATTTCTACCTTGATAGCACAACGCACAATTTATTCATAGCTACTAAAGTCTCTTATAGCTAATGCCCTTCGAAGATTTGGTTTTAAGCCACTAAAGAATCGATCAACTTTACTTTCAGGTTGGATGATAAATCCAGATGCATACCTTGAAATCCTTGTAAAATTCGCTTCATATATACCAACAGATTCATCATCCTTTTGATTTAGTTCAAGAAACTCCTTCTCCATCTTTGTTCGAAGAATACGAGGGAAGTACTTATTGAAAAATAAGTTCTTGAACCCATCCCATTCCATGGACTCAATTTCATCTCTTGGCCTCGTATTCTTGATAAGATTCCACCATTGATCAGCATCACCTTCCAAACGATACACTGCAAAGATGAATTTATCATGTTCAGAACATTGAAGAACTGAAAATATCTTTTCAGTAGTACTGATCCATTGTTCAGAAACAAGTGGATCAGAAGACCCACTAAAAGAAGGTGGACATTGCCTCATGAAGGGCTCAATATAATATTGTTCCCTTCTCTGTTCATTTGGAAGTCCAGAATGATTCAGAGTTTGTGTAAGTATAGCAATAAGATTTTTCACTCCATCTCCCAAACCTTTGTTTGTTCAGGAGGACAATCATTGCATTTTCCATTGCATTGATCAACACGGTTCCTTCGGGTTCCAGCCATCGTCTAAAAACCAAAAAGAATAGTGTGAGAGGAAAAAATAATGCTAGGGAAAACAACATAATAAAGGGGGAGTAACTTCAATATCTAACATCTTAGTTTTAATTCTAAGATCATTAGCGCAATTCTAGGACTATAACCAATACTTATACTTAACCTTAGGGACATCCCTAGACATACCTTAGAAATATCTCTAGGGATCTCACTAAAGTTCTCGCATCCTAGTTTCCAAAGGTTGACTAAACCTTTCCTCTGATACCAACTCTAGAGACCCAAATCTTGACATACATTGACATTACATTACTTTTGCGGAATACTTAGTACATAACAAAAACACACACACAAGGATAGTAATAGTTTAGTGTCTTTGGAAACTCAGAATATAATCTTCTACTCATGGTGAAAGATCTTCAACGTCTCCCATAAAATATTCCCTTTTTTTTCTTACCTAAAACCTTTCTTTATATCCTGGGTAAAGGAAAACATAAAATGGTGAGCTCAAATGCACAGTAAGGGTAAACCAAAGAAAAATCAATCACATCATTTTCATAAGAACATAACATTTTGGAAATCTTAACCTGCAAAAGAGATCATAATATCATAACATGGGATAAATCATAGTAGTGAAATTTAATCACAAAAATCATAAAATAAAACATGAAACTTTTTGGCATACACACATAATCATAGAGAATCATTTCTTATTAGTCAAGACTCATTTCCAAGACTATCTTAGTGGACAAAGTCCATTTCTGAACCGAGTTCACTCCTCGTTTCAGTCCTGTTTCACTGAACCGGTATAACCTACCGTTCCAGCCATGTCTATCTCATGAGATATAAAATCTTTACCCAATGCATTGGAGGGAGATATAGGTCCCACCCATCTCATAATGATACCATTCTTATGTGTGCCACAAAATCATAAACCATACATCATAGCATAACCCATGTAATAAAAATGGGATTCTTAAACATTGTGAAATCATAAAACAATTCATATAAGATAAAGGAATTCATAAAAATAATTTCATAACAACATAATCAAATAAATGTAATTATAGTTATAGAAATAGAACCCTTTATTATCTTAGATGGAAAATAATTTTGGTAAAACACTTGAACTCCATTCTTGAGGAAAATATCCTTTCTACTTCAAAAACACTTTTCCTTTCTTAACATGTCATACAATTCTAAACTAAAAGAATTTGATTAAAAATAAACTTGAAAACTTGTAAAGGAATCTTCTTGGAAGTAATGTTTTAAAAATCCCTTCATTCCGTATAAGTTAAAAAAACATTCTTCTCGTACTTTTGTCGAAAAAGTCAAAAAGTACCTCGTACAAAAAACGACAAAAGATTCCTTTCATATCTTTTACTAAAAACTCACCGAAGGGTAAAATTGGATATAAACTATTGTATAAGGATATAAATATTACATATTGAGGAAACATGGATGTGGATTATAAATATTCCCCAGTAAATTATGAAGTATAAACAATCTTGGATAAAAATTGAGATTGCGAGATTTTCCCTTACCTTAGGTCCGATTTGCTTCGTAAGTGTCAGAACCTCCTGTATAATGATTTAAATAATGTTATTGACTTATTCCAGAATCATACTTATTGTTATGATATCATATATGGTCATATTCGTAGCTTCTTATTAGTAATATTTCATTACTACTTGTTATTCGGGTGTTTATTACTTTTTGTTCTTATGCGTGTTTTGTCGAATAAATTCTTATTATTCTCTTTAGGTTATAGATACCTCATTTCCAGAATGTTATTAGTGTAATATATATAATATTCATTCATTAAATTCATTTATATAATCATTATGAAATGAAGATCATGTAGAACGAGTCGCATCACATCGTGGAGACAGTATTCCGTACGTACGCACGAGTGATGATATCGTTCATATGATCGTGGAATTTTATTGGAGTGTATGTATACTATTTAAGAATCAATATCACTTTATAATAGTCATATATAGTCTTTATTTACACCATTATACCCATCCAAGTAAGGTGGTGGTGGAAAATAGATTACACCACGGCGTGGAGACGGTATTCCGTACGTACGCACGCGTGGTGATTTCTTTTTCCATAGGATGGATAGATGGTGAAATAGGGTTGTTTCATACTTATAATAACATATCAGTATATGAGTGATACTGATGTTATTACTTCATAATGAAACAACTAAATAAGAAGAAGTGGAAGAAGAAATAAAGATGAAAGAATCGGTAACGGACATTACCTCTTCTTTGAAGTGATTCTCTGAGACCTCCTTTTAGGGTACTAAAATAGGTCTTTGAAGAAGACCAGAACCTCTAGGATGTTTCTAGGGAAGTGGAGAGGAGAAATTGGCAGGGGTTGGCCGAGCTTGAAGGCTCAAAGTTGTGTTAGGAAGAGGGGGATGAGGTGCCCTTTTATAAGGGAGGAGAGGGGAACCTTTGGAATAACTAAAACTATTATTTTATTATAAAGTCAAATTCGGTTTTTAATAGCTCCAAATTGATATATTTAGAAGCTAAGGTGGGTAGGGGTCGAAATCCTCTCATCCAATATAATTTAGACAAGTTTAGGTATCAAATTTAACCTTATCATTTAGATTTAACTTTAAGTTAGATAATTTAACTTTTACCGTGTCTTCTTGTTTTATTACACTATAAGGTTAATAAACTTACTATATCAAGTCAAAAGAACCCCAAGTTGTTTATTATTAATATATATAACCTTATCTAAGTCATTTGGCCGAACCTTATATTTTTAGGAATAAAATAACAATTAATAATATAATATTTGTTTTAAAAACTATTTTATGTCAATTTTGACACTATTTAGTAATTGATTTTTGTGAAAATCATAACAGAATTATTAGTTCGAACCAAGTTACTTAAATCAATACTAACATGTCATATTAACCTATAAAATTATTTTAATTCTTAAAAAGTCTCAAATTACATTTATTTGGGTATTTATGACATCAATTATGTCAATATTTCATTAATAAGATAATTACTGCATCATCATTGTGTCATAAATAAATTAACTTATTTAATGTCAAAAAATTACAAATAAAATACCATTATGTAGTAAATCTATTTACCTTTCTAATTAATATTTATAGTTGAATTTATCTTATGTATAACCCTATATTAAAAATTATTTACTTATTAAACTTTGATATTAACTATTTTAACCCTTCTTTAAATAAATTAATAATAAATGTCATAATCTAATCTAAGTGGGCCTAAATGGTCATATTTTATTCCTAAGATTTTTTTTGGTCGAATTACACTTGTCCAATAGAATTAGGACATGTGTTAGGGTAATAATAATATCATTTTTACCCTTAATTACCCTATTTACTTTTAACCGTGGTAAAAAAAAGTAAAAAGTTACTATTCACCAAAAATTATCTTCATCTCATTGAACCACATTTTACTTACTGACATCAACCGTGTCTCTCGGATTTTTTAAATTCCACTCACAGAAGCGGTAAAATTAAGTTTTATGAAAAATTCATTTTTTTACTACCACTTAGTGGTTTCACTATTCATCAAAAAATGAAAGTTTCCAGAAAAATATGAAAAATTAGGCCTAAGCTATATTTGATATTATGAACTCAAAAATGATGTCTATTTTACCAAATTCAAAACATATCAGTTACATTAACTAATTTAAAAATTAATTCTTGTCATCAAAACAAATAGCGTGTTTTTAAGAGATAATAACTATCAAAAGATTGACACTTGTTTATAACTGATTTAAATGTGAAATTACATCCAATGACCAAAATTGTATTAAATTGTAAAAATATATTCTAAATATACTTTAAAACCACTCAAATTAATAATTTATCACTATTAATTATTTTAATTAAAAAAGTTGGTTTTAATTAAAATTTAGTAATTTTCACTATTCATCAGAATATGAAAGTTATTCGAAAAGTACCAAAATTTCACCCTAAACTAATTTCGATATTCCGAATCCAAAAATGAAGTCCATTTTGAAAAATAAAATTTAAAAAATTTCAAAAAGTGGTTATTACTATTCATAACGGCTAGTTTTAATAATATCATATCGTTGTTTAGTGAAACTCGGTATTGTATACTACACACGCTATCGAGGAAGGTCGTGATTGCGTGTAATGCAAGGCAAGTCAAGGATGTGTGTTGTGCAAGCTCCTTTTGGTGTAGCGTACAACACAAGACATTAATGAAATTAAAAAGAATATTTTTCATAAAATCTCGGGGTGTTACAATTTCTCAATAAGAATTAGCATTTAGCACAAATAATTGATTATAAGGAAAGAGTCATTCTTGATGACATGACCTTTGAGAAGAAAACATTGCTCTAATTCACAATGAAATTCAAGATAATATTCCTAGATGATATTTTGAGTTTTAAAATGATCTTATAAAAGGATTTTTACCATTATCAAAGACAAAATATATAATATTTGTTGTTTAACTTTGGGAGTTTAAGAAATAACTATAAGAGATTCTGGTAAAAGGGTTCATACACCCATGTGCTTCACCATGGGTTGGAACAATCATCTTCATCATTATGGATGGTTCAATGAAGCTTTTCATTCATTTTTGTGAGATCAAAAAAATCATGATAAAGATAATGTATACTCATTCATGGAATGGATAATTTCTTGATCATCTATGTGGATCACACTAAATCCCCATGGTGTATTATTAAAATTGATTGTACCGTGTTAGGGTTAAGACTGGTGATGTCCCTAAGAAAAATTTTTGTACAAGTTATGGGAATTATGATTTCATTGTAATTCCATTCATACTCACTAATGATCTAGAAATATTTATGTACTGTATGAATATTTTTTGTAGGGAGTGACTAATATAATTTATAAAAGTCTTTATTAATTATATTATAGTATTCAACAATACCAAGGAGGATCATAAGGAGCAGATGAGTACAATGTTAAAGAACCTTTGAAATGAAAATCATTATGACATATACAAAAAATGTGTGTTTTGGATGAATTAATCATCATTATTGAGGAATATCACCATAAAAAATGGAAACTTTTGGGACACTTCAATGAAATTTGTAATATGTGGATGTAAAAGGCCATCATTTGGGATATATATTAGTATCTCCCTTAGATTAATTGCTTACTATAATAGACTTGTGAGAAAATTATCATTATTTTTAAACCCTCTAACCAAGATAACATAAATGTGTTCATGGAATTCATGTAATGATAAATGTTAAGAGAGATTCAAAGAGTTGAAAAAGAGGCTTATCTCTACGCTTGTTCTTATAATACCCACAAGGGGAGAACTATTATTAGTATTAAACAATGCTTCAAATAATGGATTAGGATATGTGTTATTGAAGAATGAAGAAAGTTGTATACTATGCTTCAACAAAATTTAATGTTCCAGAAAAAAATACCCAATACGTTCTATTGAGATGGTTGTAGTGATCTTCAATTTGAAAATATAGAGACATTATCTATTTTGGGTGAAGAGTGAAATATATATAGATCACAAAAGCTAGAAGTATATATTCACATAGAAATATATGAATATGTTCCAATGAAGATGCTCAGAGGTTATCCAGGAATATGACATCTAAATTAACTACCATCATGGGAAATCGAATAATGTGGTATATGCTAGAAGTAGAAAGGATCATCAAATCTTATCATTGATGATAATTGACAAGGATCTGATCATCATATAAATTTAGGGTATGGACATATGAATCATATAATTATTAACATCATTCATACTTTCACAAATGATTACCCAACCTTCTCTTTTGGAAAAGATAAATGGTGATTAAATAGTTTATGTATCAATTCAAATAAAAGTTTTAGCTATATGAAAAGGAAAATCCCTATAGTTAAATGTTAATGAATATGGTTTTGTATGATTTTTTTCAATACTATGTGTGACATCAAATCTTATGTTAATGAAGGAGTTGTTGGATTATTCACATAACTTAACATTCTCTATCCATCCTAGAAGAACAATGTTGTATCTAGATCACTGATAAAACAATTGGTTGGACAATATGAAGAAAGAGATCATGTATTATACATCATGATTTATTTTATTTCATCACGTGAAGTAGGAATGAAAAAAAATATAAGGGGATGACGTAACCATTACCCATAATGATATGTAAATGGGAAAAAATAATTGTGGAAATTATAACTGATCATTTGAAGACATCCACATAAAAAAATGATATTAATGTTTTCATAGATCATCATAAATGGACTTCACACATTATTTTGGTTCTTGAGGAATTATCACTAGATCAACTTGTATGGATATACATCAAATATGTGGTAATGATTCATGTAGTAACACTATAAATTTTTTTTGCATCGAGATCTGAGACTCACCTCCATGTTATAGAAATGTATACAACGTGATCTATGAATTGAGATGAACATTTGAATAGTGATTAATTAAATAACTAATATTAAATATGACTAAACAATTTGGACATTCGAAGAAAAGTTTAAAGAATCATATATATACATAAAAGGATGATGTTTTCAAAAACTTCCTCTGGTTGAGTTCTCATGCAAGAACAGTTTCCACTCGAACATCCAAATGGCTCCCTTTGAATACATTTAGGGGAAGAGGGGAAGAACACCTACATGTTGGGATAAAGTTGGGGAATGAAAATTGTAGTGTCCTATAATTTTTGAGGAAACAGTGGAAAATTTATTGAACATTCAACAATATAACAAGGATTATCATATTTAATAGAAGAGTTGTGATGAAAAGCATCGAATAGACCAAGATATATATGTTAAAGAAAAATTATTCCTATGAATATCTCGATGGAAAAATATCTCGATATTTGGGAAGAAGGGAAATATTAAACCAAGATACATCACCCCCTTTAGGATCCTTTATCACATAAAAGTTGTGTCCTATAGACTGACACTCTGACTTAACCAGTCTCAATTACATTATATATTCCTTGTATCCCTCTTGAGGATATACATAAAAAACCCTCATATGTACTCAATCTGGAGGTGGTTCCATTGGACTATGACATTTCCTATGATGAGTTTTCATTGAATATATTATATCATAGAGTCAATGTTCTTCAAAATAAGACAATGCACCTTATTGAAGTGTTATGGAGAACCCATAATTTTGATGAAGATATTTTGGAATCAGAGGAGATAGAATCTATAGTATTTTACCTTGACCAATACCTATCTAAGATTAAATAATTTAATAATTATTGAAACTGTTCACAGGAAATGTTGATTTTCTTTGAGATCATTCCCACACTATGAATTTCTATCCACCCAATGAATGACTAACCATCATGCACCTTACACATATAGAATTATATTGTGTATTAATTGGATACGTATCAATTCCCTTTATATATGATTATGTCAATTATTTTTAACAGAATAATGAATATATTTCATCTTGTTATTGTAAAATGTAATTGATTCTTTTTTATAAAATAAAACAGAAATCATATATTTGGGTAATATTCAAATTAAAATGTGGAATTTACATTATTGAATTAATGAATTTTTGAAATAAAATATATTTTAATAAAATATTATCATTAAATATGGTTTATCTTATATAAATGGTCATATTATTTTTATGAATTCAAATGTAATGTTGATTGCGGTTTGAAATAATTTATTGTCAAAAAACACATCTTGTATAAATAAATGTATATTCGGAAATTAAAAGTTAAATTAAACATATTTTGAAAAATAATTTAATAAAATTAATATTATTTTTGGAATCATAATTTTCAAATTATGGAATTATTCATTTTTCATAATTTTCTAGGTCATTCGAAAAATTGGGTAAAAAAATATGGTATAAATATACAATGCGTATAATGACATAAAAATAACTAAAAATTGTTTTAATAAATACTATATATGGTATCAATGACCAAATATTAATTTTATATTTAATATAATTTGATTTAATGATTATTTTATTAATTTATAAATCTTTTTTGAATCATCGAAAAACATTAATATATTTTATTGTTTTAAAATCATTTAATTATGAGTATCGATCACTTCCAAAAAATCAATGTATTGTTTTATAATTCTCTGACCATTCCCAAAAAAATAATTTGAACAAATCCCATTTGACCTAAACCATGTGAAAACCAATGGGAAGGACTATTGTTTTGGTTATTTTATTTTATGTAGTCCCAAACCTATGTTTGATAAATTATAAAGAAAAGTCCACTCATTTACTATATAATAACAACTTATTCACTAATTTATTTGGGAGAACTTCCCCACTATAATCTACAATATGTATAGATCTACAATGTTTCCCCATGAAATTTAGTATCTCCTCCCAAGCCATTCGAGTCAAACCCTCTTATAAGGGATCTCTTACTTCTCCACTTTATTCATATTTCTTCAACTATCTTATGTATTCTATTACCGAATCCTTTTGTTAGGATTTGTTTTTCCATTTCCATTGACAATAATATTTATTTAAAAATGATGAGAGGAACATTTAACGCTTGTAATATAGTTTTATGTCTTTCTATTTGACATCTTTATGTGGCCGAATTTCCAGCATGATTTTCCCGGAAAAAAATAGTGTTGTGAATACCATACACCATTCCAAACAAGGCTGTTCACCTTTATATACATATAATTCATTAAATTTGGACATAAATTTATATATTTCACATTCCATTAACATATAATAATATATAAATATAAATTAATCCATTGTTTATGATCTATATAGTAAACTTAATATTGAAAATAAAATTAAAGTGATCATTGCTCCCAAAATTTTATTGTGCTCTAATGCATTGGGTAATGTTTAGTCTCATGAGATGTCATGGAGGGGTAGATAGTGATCCAGATTCCTTTATGGGACACTAATTATCATGCGTTATTATCAGTTATCCTTCACCTATATTTATGATCTTTTTTAAAAAATTGTTTCCACGTTTCTTATGTTTCCTTTATGCTTATCATTATATATCATGACTTGTTGTTCATGTTTTGGATTCATAGTATATTTATTACACACTGATATTCCTATATTCTAAAAAACTATTAACCTCATGATATTCCATTTTTATTTCCTTTCATGGATTTAAATCTATCGCATTTATTTTGTATGTCCCCATGTCATCCAATGTAGTTTTTTATGCGATCATGTGAAGGATGATTTAAAAAATATGATGTTTTCCTTGTATGAAATTGATATTTATTGTGTATAATTCTAAAATAAACTATAATTCGGGTTATTTTTTGTTGTATTAAGTATAAAATTATTTCAGAATGTGTATATTAATGTGAAATAATGAGTGGGTATGTTCTAGGTATAGTAATTCCACTATACAACCCATAAACACTCACTACTAGTCAGATGCCTCTGTCATTTGGGGAGGTGCGCTAGAGATATTTTGGGCTCCATCTTGAATAACCAGTTTTGTGGGTCATGTGAGATGACATTTTAATTGAAAATATATCAATGATACTATGAAAAGTTTAATTTGGAACATTTTAAATTGGATTCATTATATGAAATAAATGATTTTTCAATATACAAAATAGATAGATAATAGTTGAGAATACAATGGAGATACAAACTTTATATTTAGATTGATAACGAGTGACTTGGAATTCCATGGGGATCCTATCCCAATTTAAAATGGAGGGTCTCACTCTAATAATCATCGATGAAATACACTTCTTAGACCTACTGTATGATACATCTTGATAATATCTATAGAGGATGAATTCCCATTTTGATGGGGGATCCCACTCCTTTATGCATTGAGGACTGCACTTCCTATATATACGGGTGGGTACACTCTGTAATAATTTAGGAACTCAACTATAAATCCCTACATGATATTATATCATGGAAATCTCGTCAAGGAACTCCCCTACCCATTCCAACTAGAGGGTAACTCTCAAAAATGATATTGAAAAACCCCACTTCCAAACCTTAGTGGAGGGTACTGCATGGAATAGTCATTGAGGAACTAAAATTCCCATCCATATGGAAGGGTACTTTTTGGAATGTACCTAGAGATACTATGAAATAACTACCTTTATCAGGCATTTCCTAACCAGGCATCATGATCAAATCATTCCAAGTCATATCTCAAAAGCCACAGAAGTGGGCACCATAACATTTTACATGGAAACACACTTAGGATGAGATAATCATGTGATACAATAAATGTTTAACCGAAGTTGATTCTTATTATTGATGTTTCCCTAAAAGAGGACAAGGGGTACACTATGTGTGAGGGAAAAAACATGGAATGTATTCCCACCTCACAACCTAACCATGTCCTTATGGGTACCCCAATTACGAGATATGTAATAGTACACCCTGCACCAGTGGAATATAATGGGTGTCTAAGTCAATCATGACCGGGTTGTGTCCTTATGGATGTTTTTGTTTTGTTTTCCCCATGTCTATGTATTTAGTTACACGATCATGTAGTCCTGCATGGGATCCCACCCATTTGATCTGCCATACTAGTTCTACTTCTAGCGAAGTGGTATAAAGACTATTTGATAACTACATGATGTGTCATCCTAAATTTTCCCCAATCCCTATATATCACCGCAGAAAGGTTACACAGTGTGTTTTCATCCCTGTATATATTGTGTAGTAGGGTTTTTTCAAGATTTTCCATATATGATACCCACACAAAAAATATGGTCTTACTTTTTTAGATATGGTCCCATATCTTCCAAAGAAATTTGTTATGGATATGGATCATGTTTTTCGATTGTCTCTTGCTCGATATCATATTAGTTTTTTCTTAAAAGGTGTCTTTGTATGTTTTTAATGACACCATGACTCCCACACATAGGGATATTTACTCTATTCATCCAAATGATCTATCATGGCTTTCCAACATCCATTATCAGTCCATAATTAATCAATCATTTTTTATCATTTATTTTTGGATGTTATGGGGGTCCGATCTGGCTTGGTACCACCTGACAATGTCAAACCAAGACCCCAGGGTAATGACGATGATGAACACTAATAATATTTTCGAGAAAAGAACCATAACAATGGATTAAATGATCATTATCCATGTGTTCAAGGTTAAAAAAATAGAGATCTGATGTGAGAATCCAATTAAATAAATTAATATTTCAACACTTGAGGACATGAAATTGGATACAAGTATTAGAGATCAAAAAACTATGATGGATCCATTAAATCAATTTATTCAAATGTCGTAAATCACAAATTGGAAAGACCTAAATATATTTTGGACCATTAAACGATGAAGAACGCAGTTATCAACCACCCCAAGTTCCTTAGTAACCTGATAATTATGTTGTCCCTAACATATCTCAAAAGGAGTTCTTGATCTTCACAGTTCAAAGACTCGAAATGAATATCATAAAAATAAAACATGGTAATTATTCTGTCACTAGTAATAAAGAAGGAAGATAAAAATAGTATACATACAGATGAAACTGTATTAGAAGATGTACCCTTAGTTAAATAGGTATAACAACCAAATGTACTATAACAATTTACTAGAAAACAAAATATCCCATTTCCTAACTCAGATATAACTCACCAAGTCCACCATCAAATATCATGAACCACCACCAAATATCATGTTCCATTTATTATACTTGGAAGGAGATAATCTATAAACACTCAAAGGAACAAGTATGGTGTCAGCCAAATCAAAAAATTATTTCACCCAATGACTCCATAAGAAGATTACAATATGAAATTAACCAAAAAAAGATCATTCAATTCATAAATAAATATGTTTTTCACATCAATTACATATATATAAAAAAACATGATTCACATTTAGAATTATGGAATAAATTTAAAATGTTGTAATTACCTTTAAACAATGGGGTTCTTTAAAAAAATATATCATTTCAATGATATAATTAATAATCACTTTTATATAAAATAATTTATATAAATTCTCAAGGAATGTTAAATGGTTTAAAACAATTTTATTTATTCACTTGAAATAAAAAATGTATGAAACAAGGTCTTGTGACTAAGTAGGTCTGATAGTTCAGGGATATAGTGACTCCACACTAATAGTGATACATAACTTATATACATACGCCCCTATGAATTCAGACTGAAGAGGACTCATCACCATCACCTAAGAGATTTTTTTGTGATGATTAGATGTTATATAATATTGTAAACCATATTGATCCATCCAAATAACTCACTAATTATCTAATGGGTCCATGTTCACTATTAACAAAATAATATTGTTAGGTCATTTTATCACCATTTAAAATAATATTAATCCCATTCCCAATTTCAAATATCCCAATTTTCTTTCAAAAACCAAAATGGAGTTTTTTTAATAAACATTCTTTTTCAACATGATAAAAACCTAAGGATTCAATAAAAAAAATTAAACCATTTCCAAAATTTGGGATTTGAATTCAATTAAAAATACATTTTCATTATTATATTCTTCAAATTTAATTGAAACAGTTCCCATAAAATCAAAAATTTAAAAGAAACAATTTAAATTTCCATTATTTTCTATAAATAGAACTAAATTTAATGGAACATGGGGTTTTCCAAATTCTTTCCAAAAACCCATTTTTAGAACAAAAATAAATGGTATTTGTTTATTTTATCAAAAAATAAAACACATTTAATTAAATTCATGATATTTAAATTAATTACAAAGAACATAAATTAAATAATTCATTTTAGGTTAATATAAATCGAGATTCATAAAAAATAAACCTACCAAACTCATGGAAATAGAAGGTGTACATTGGAGTCTTCTAATACAAACTACATTGTAGGAGACCCATGTACAAAATATTAGAAACATGTTTTATCCACACATAGTTTATATTCATTAATAACAAGATGATCCAAAACCTACTAGAACTACGAGACGATGACATAAGGAAGACGCTTAACGAGAATATCATACCACGATCATAATAATGATAAATCATTGTACAAAAAGACATAGAGGGTGTGGAGGATCAAAAATATTTCTAGGGAAGGCCTCAATGTTGATATCAAGGATTTTTGGAGGAACAAAAAATGAATTATTCAACTTTAATTCTTGTTTAAGAACATTGTTTAGTGATTTACACATAGTATAACCAAATTAAATGTTTTGTAATTGAAAATTCTCATATTATCTAAAAAACACATCCCATCATGATAAAAATGAATTATTATCTTTTTATTATCTGCACATAATGTAACCATATTACTGAACATTTAAATTTCCATCAGGTTTTAGAAATGATAGGTCTTTCTGAGAATCCAAAAAATCCTTGAATTCTCCATTATATGTATCCTCACTACTCATTTTTGACCCTACAGTTATATAGAAATAGGAAAAACATGACTCATTTTGAAACATTCCAATCTGAAGACTATCATAATGTTACATCCTCCCCATCATAAGAACATTATATCTCCATAAATCCTACTAAGAATCTTTTATATCTAGAATGTGAGGCCACTTCTCTCTCATCAGTTCCTCACACTCACATGTCTCATGAGAATCAAAACCATCCCGCCATATCATTAGAATGAATGGTATTTCACTCCCATGAAGAAATATTATTTCAAAATCAACTATATTTAATAGTCATTCATTGATATATAAATCAAACTCATCATCAAGTTCAATAAAGCTCAGAACATTATGTGGAATATATAGATACATACATAGATTAGAAACATGGAACATGATGCAACACATCATGTATTGATGTCAGATATACTTGTAGAGCTAAATGGTATGTGACTTTCCCCACCTTCTCATCAACCTCGAAAGGACCCACCAGATTAGGAGATAGTTTCCCATTCATCCCAAGACATCATTGTCCCAACTGAGGTGTAACCTTCATGAAAACATGATCACTAACTGAGAATTCCAATGGTCTACGATGATGATCAGCATAAGACATATACCATCTCTCTATCATCAACATCCTTTGTTCAATATACTGACTCTTTGATGTAAAATATGGGACAAATCTTGGACAAACCAAGGAAAGATCACCTATCCCAAACCAACATAATGGAGACCTAAAAGGTTGTCCATACAAGGCCTCAAATATAGTCATCCTAGTCACAAATTGGTACCTATTGTTATATGAAAACTAAAAAATACCCATGTGATCATTCAATTTCCCACCAATTTGAAGAACACAAGAACAAATAATATACTCAAAAATAATTATATCTATTTCAGTATGTCCATCCAAATATATATTTTATGTTGTACTCAAATAGACATGAGATCCTAGTTCCTCCAAAAGGCCTTTCCCAAAGTGATAAGTGAAATGAGGTTTTAAAATTAAGAGAAATTTTATAAGTAACACCATTAAAATGAATGATCTATTTCACTTAGATATTTCCCAACTCCTCAAATTTGGATCTATCAAAAATATGAATAAAATTTTCCAACAATTTTATCATATCAATCACAAACCATATTGAATTCTTCTATCTCTGGGTATGAGAAAAACCAAACAATATATTCTAGAGAGATATCATCCCACTTCATAGTAGGTACTCGAAGTTAATGAAACGAACTCAATGATATCTTGGGGTTTTTCCATGACATGATGTATTGTATACAAATGGGAAAAAATAGACATTCCCTGCCTCATACTTAGCTACCATAATTATCACTACATGTCATAGAACATCTTCAAGGATCTAGGGTTCACTTACCACAGTGAATTATGGAATCCCATACCACATCGTTCTTCATAGAAGATTGTAATAGAAAGAGGTTCCTAAATAATAGAATAACCTATTTTGAGAAATAACAATCATGCATGTTCACCCAATTATTTATAGATTATATAATTATATAAAATTCATCATCATACCATTGTTCTTGATGAATCCACTACTATAAAAATGGGTTATAACCATGGACTTATAGACACAGGTTTCCAAAACCATGTCTATATGTTATATTGTTGAATGTTATAACCATTAATTAGTTAAACTATGGGAATAGATTTGATTCGATAGTTATAGACATGGTTTTGTAAAAATGGGGCAACATAGTGTTCAATCAATGTCTATATACAGTTATTGTGTAAAACCATGGATAAAAATGATTTTCCTAGGGCTATATCAATGTTTTCTATAAAACCATGGCATACTGTTTTTTCCATCAGCTATACCCACTGTATGTGTAAAACTGTTTATATAGAGTTTTTTTCCATTTTCTATAGCCATGGTTTGTGTAAAATCATGTATATATATATTATTTTTTGAGTGGTATAGAAACATTTTTCCTAAACCATGACTATATATTATTATTTCCATTTTCTATATCCATGGTTTCGCAAAAGAGTAGAAATAGGTCTCCCCCTTGTGTGCGAAAAAATAACCCCTGAAAAAATAGAGTGACAGTATATAGACATGGGTTACATTATATGGACAATGGTTTTAATAATATGTATAAAAATATATAAATATATATGACTAATGTCATTTGGGTGTAGTTTTTAGGTGGATGGTGCACATTGTGGACGTAAAAATATCTATTTAGGTTGGATGAATATTATATTACATTTAATTCCATGGTTTACATGGGTTATAGCCCCGATGGATGTATATGGGAGCGATTTCCATGGTTTGGTAAACATGGAAATACCTTTTTTCAAAAGTTTACAACCGGGGAAATATCATATAGAACATTGGATATATATTTTAGATTTTTCCATGATAATATGTGCCAAAAACAGTTAGAACCATTGAAACAGCTTACTACCACGATTTTGGATTTTGGCTATGCCAAAAAATATACTTTTGATCAAATCAAGAAGAGGGTATGTCAACTGACCACTAGAAAAAGAATCCCCATCATCTAATTCACATACTCCAATATGTAAAATTAAAATAATTCCTTTCAATTCCTACTCTTCAAATGATTCCTTCACTGCCTGGGTTTGTATAATCATACTCATTGAATCTTCAATGATAGTCCATATCCCTAGGGTATAGGGGATTTCAAATTTTAAATATAAATGGTACACCACCCAACGCCTCAGGTGGATATAAAAACATTTTTTAAAGAAGGTATTACTAAATTACTTTTGGTATAAATACATATTAAGCCCTTCTCCACAAAGTTAATGATGCCAACACTTAATTGTGTTCATGGAAACTACATCTTCATGGTAATTTGTCTGATAATTATTCATTTATGTGATTAGGTGAAAATATCCAAAAGAAATAACATGTTCACCATGCATATGAATACTGCATAAAACTAAACACGATGCATCACCAAAAAAACATAGTCCTACCCACCCTCAAAAAATGTCAATACTTCCATAGTAGTCAAAAGATATTTTAGTTCATCAAAAGAATTGATAAATAATTCATACAAAGTAATCGTTACTCCCTTTTGACATAGCTAATTTAATAGAAAAAACAATATTTGAGATATCCTTTGTGAACCGATGATAATATCCAACTATACCCATGAAACTCTGAATCTCAAAGAAATTTTTTTGTTTCTCTGAACTCATAGAAACAATCACCTTATCAAGATATACTAATTTTACTTCTTATAATACCATTTGTACTAGGAACATCACTTCCCAAATCAAGAAATCACATTTTGAAAACGTTGGATAATGTATTTGAGTTCTCAATAAACTCAGAACTATTCGCATATGATGAATATTATTATCCTCGAACATAGATTAAAAAGGATATCACCCATAAATACTACCATGAATGAATCAAGATACTTTTGAGAGATCATGTGAAACAAATCAATAATTATTGCAGGAAAATTAGTAAGACCTAAGGCATAACATGGTACTCATAGTGGGAACACATTCTCTTAATAGTGGTTTTAAAAATATCAGATTATAATATCTTTAATTTAGGATAAATAGACTGACATTCAATCATTAAGAAGCACATTTTCCCCTATATATAATGAAAAATGTTATCAACATGGGGCACCGAATTCTTTTTCTTATTCATAAATCGATTTTTATTTCAATAATCAAAGAATAGGTTACATGAACAATCATTCTTCTTAGAAAAGAGAATATGTATTTCTAGTGAGACACACATAGGTATATAAATCATTTCTCAAGAAGGTCATCCAATTGAGACTTCAACACATTCATTTTAGATGATTCCTTGATGTAAGAGGGGATATAAAGTTTTTCAATACTATGAATTATGTAAATAGAAAAGTCAACATCCCTTATCAGGGGAAAATTTTATATTAATGAAGGAATGAAGTTAGGAAATTAGATGACCAGGAGAGGGAATCACAACTCAATGATATCTTCTCCATATATATTTCAAACTCATATATCACTTTCATCGACTATGTAGAAGATGTTTTTTTTTTGACCTTGGGTGTTATTATCCTCGAAATATATGAGACACACAATTTGATGTATTTATAGAGACCTGTAAAATTTAAATATTAATTTATTCTTTCAAATAAATGACCAAATCCATCAAAAATATTGCGTTAAAAGGGTTCATGTCAATAATATGTAAAATCTATGAAACATCAACATTTAATCCAGGGAATAATAAGAGATCCTATGGGGATCTTTCTTTCTATACGTACAAAGGGGTGGAATAATATCCATTTCACCAGATAACTTCTCCATAGGAATATTAAAGAGACTAATAAAATCAGTTGAAATAAATGAATGAGTTACACCATTTTTAAATAGTTCAGTCACTAATGAGGATGTTGGAGAAATTTTTCCTCTTAAATTCACTGGACTTGAATCTATTTCATCTGGGACTCTTCCACTCAATTAAGAAGCTTGGTTCGTAATTCATATGGATAGAACCATTTCGAACATGAAGAATCTAATTATTCCAAAGTTATAGAGTGTGTTGATAATCCCATGACTATATGTGTAATGGTGTAAACATATAAAAATATCAGTAAGTAACATGAATGTATATGGGAGAAATAGTTTTTGTGTGCCTCTGTATTATCCCTCTTAGAATATCCCAGCATACCACGCTATTATAAAACTAAAGGACATCTTATATAACCACCGAAGATCTAGAATGACCCTACTATCGAGATATACAATGAGAAACATCGTGATTCCTTTTTCCCTTTGAGTTTTTAACACTTCCACTAGAGGAGAAGGAAACTCTTGATAACCCTAACTTTCCAGCCAGATCCATCTTAACCATCAGTACTTTATCCATTATATAGCATAATTTCAAACCATCAATATGAAACCATGAGATAAAATATCCCAATGAATTCCCATATCAATCTTTCGATGCTTTATTTTGTTATTTGATACTATATCTGGTGAAAAATTATTGATCTCAGCAGAATGCATTTCATACTCTATCACGGTCCTTTTAGCCTGATCATGTTCAAGTAATTATTTTTCCCTTGGAAAAAAATATTTATTATGAAATGGCCAGTTATATGATCCTTGATATCATTACACTCTATGCCTAAATGATTCTTCACCACCACTATAGTGTTCCGCCATCTCCAATATGGCCTTACATGCAAGAAAGTGGAAAACATCACATTGATTTCTTTAGGTGTGTCCAATAACCAAAAAAATTTAATTCCATCATTATCAATAATTATATATCCTCTTTAGGATCATTTGATACTTTTTATGGTGCTGGACTCGGGAGAAAAAAACTCTTCATAAAAACCCATTAAAATTTCCCCATGAGGTTCCATTCCTAGAATATATATGGTAGCTGGAGGAGGTTCATGTCACAAAGCATGGAATTTTTTAAAAATAACCTCTACTATATTCTTATAAAAAAAGGGTTCCCTAGTTGATGTTTAGAAACATCATCATCTGATATCCTATTTTAATGTCTTTATAAAGGAATGATGCTACAAAAAAACAGAAAATAACATGTAAGATATCAAATTTATACTCGAACAAAGACACATTGAATATAACATCAATGGATTGAACAAAAAAAACATTAGGATTTCACTTTATCCAATGCACAATTGGGGAATTTATAGAACTAATCCCCCATAAATCATTCCCTAAGCACCCTTGAAGAATTATGGTTCTTTAGAGTGAAAGATGGACATTCACTCAACCACAAGTACCTTCTACGTCCCGACAATATTACACGATTTCATACAAACATAAAGACGAAAGTTGAGCATCCTCTGATACTAGTTTTTCATGAACCATCTGGGGTACCAATGTAACCATAAAACATAACCATTCCTAATATAGCCTGATGGGTTTTCCAAACCTCCATGGGACAATGACTAACAAATGACATCAATCAAAAATAAGGTGGGAAAAAATTTCCACTAGCATTGTAGAGGAAAAATAAAAAATTAGTATTCATATAGAAGAAAATACACTATGATATGTTCCATAATTCAAACATTTTTAACAACCCAATATACTATAGAAATTTACTACATAATTGAAAAAAAATCAAAGTTCCAACTTGGACATAACTGTCCTTGTCTATGGTCAAACATCTAGATCCCCCTTCAAGTAATCCATTTGCATTTCACTAAACTATGAGGATATAATCTAAAAACTCATGGTGGAGCAATTAGGGTGCAAGCCAATTATAAGTTGGATTTCACCTAATGATTACAAAACATGATTGTAATATCAAATTAATAATAATAGTCCATTCAATTTTCTAATAAACAAGTTTGTAATTTAATGAAAATATTTAAAAAAATCATGCTTCACATTTCACATGAATGAAATAAATTTTGAATGATAGAATTACCTTTAAACAAAATGTTTCCTTAAAAAAATTGAACATTTGAAAAATAGATTAAATATAATATTCATTGTGAAATAATATATATAAATTCTGAAGGAATTTATTACAGTTTACAATAATGGAATATATTCATTTGAAAAACAAACAATTGAGCAACAAGGTCATATTCCAATTAATGTATGATAGTTCTAGGCTATATGGATCCCCACTCAATGTTATAGGGAAAGTATGTATATATGAACCTTTAAAATATGTTTAAATAGAATATATCACCATCTCATAATAAATATGATGTATTGATATGATGTGTTAGAAAGTTTTAAATCATAATGTGTCATCCAAAAAACTCACAAACAAACTATGGATTGAATTTTCTCTAATAACAAATCAATGAAAGGGAAAATTATTTAAAGACATCGTAAAATACATTAATCCCATTATCCATTTCTAATATTCCACATTACATTTAAAAACAAATCATGTTTTTATTCAAAAGCCATCCTTTTCTCAGTGATAAAACCCTATGGTTTATATCAAAAAAATTCATTGCATTTTCACATAACAAGAATTGAAATATATTCACAATCCATTTTCATAATTACCTTCAACAAATAAATTTAAACACTTTAAAATTATAGAAAATTTAAATTCTACAATCTAAATTATATGAAATTTTCATATAAACACCCCAATTCAGTAGAATTAGGGGGTTTCTAATTCCCTTCCAAAAAACTAATTTTTAAATCCCCAATAAATGATATATTTTTATTTTAAAAAAAATAAATTGAAAAATACATAATTAAAACAATGTTTTTTCATTTTATTCAACATATTTTAAATTAAATATAGTTTTTTTGGGTTGACATAAATTGGTTGTCATAACAGAACCACCTACCTTTTTCATAGAAGCACAAGCCCTGCAATGGAACCCACCAACAAGAACAAAGGCAAAGAATATCATGGAACACAAAACTAAAAACAATATTTATCAACATAGATTTTATATTCATCAATACCAAGAATATTTAACAACTTCATGGAGGAAATGAGGAAGAGACAGAGATATATGGAGTATGCTTACCCAGAAGGTGACACAATGATTGCAACAGTTTTTAATCAGTGGAAAAAACACGTAGGGGTTGGACGATCTCAAAATCAATTGGATTAGGGTTCTAGGTTGATAAAAAGGTTTCAAGAGGAAAAAATTGATTCCTCTTCTTGTCTCCTTTTTTAAAAATAATTCTTTGGGTTTTACATGAAACATAACCCAATTACGCATTGTGTAATTGAAAATTATCACAATCACCAAAAAACTTATCGTCTCATGATAAAAATAAATTATTATCACTTTATAATTTACATGGAGTATAACCATATTACATAGTGTTTAAATATCTACCATGTTGAATAAATGAACATTTTTTGCTGAGAATACATAAATTATTTGACATCACATTTATAAGTATCAAGTAATGAAAAATTAATACCATGGATTTGTTAAAAACATACATATCTAAATAGTAAAGTAATTTTATAAACAAGTTCAATAATGAGGAAGAGGGGTTTTTTGTTCCCATCATCATGATCTACTCTAATCGAACATTTTTGTGTCATTGGATGTGATTTGTTAGTGAAGGGGGAAGAAGAGAATTGTTTGTTGATTCATGTATTAAAGGAAATCACTGATTAATTTACCCTAGAAGTGTTCTTATATAATAATACACTTTGAAAAAATGAAACAATTATTTATTTATTTACTTCAATGAACGTACCTCCAATGAGTGAGGATTCTTGAGGCCCTACGCAAACCCATTTTATGCCATGAATAGAGAAAAAATAGAGTTCTATTGTCAAAAATCATCTCATGTTTCTTATAATATATTCAGTTTAATAGTTATACAATTTTCACTGGAATGTTCGTGAACACAGGTTAAAATATATTTAATTGTTTTAAAAAATAAATTCTAGCCCCACTAGGCCCCGGAATCCCAGGTCGTCTCAGTACCTAACTATGGAAGTATAGATAAGAATATTTCAAAGTATTAATGGAAAAAATGGGATCCTTATAGTTTCAAAATCCAATGTACTGAAATATTTCATATGGTGTCGCTAAAAAAAGTTACAGTACAGTTTTCCAATTAAAAAGTTAAATTTTTTCCCAAAACATCATTTAGTTAATGAAAAATGAGCAAATACATAAGAATTTTAATGACACATTGACAAAATGATCTTGAATTTGTATTTTACATGTATGAATTGATTAGATAATAATATAACACTATTTTTTCGTAATATGATTTAATGTTCATGTTTTTATTTTAAAAAATTGATTTTAGTTGAAAATATTTTTCAATTACTAATTAATGAGAATAGTTTCCGGGATTGTCTAAATAGAACAGTAAATAGATTCATAAATATTTTATTTTTTTATTAATAAAATTCAAATAAATCTATCACACAGTGTACCTAGAATAACACAAAGGCCATATTTTAGTTTAAAATGAAAAATATACTTCAAAACAAGCATCCATTTTTGAAAGCATTGGAAAATCACATGGTTTAACATGATAAATTTGAAAAAAATATATTTATAATCAATTTTTAGGTATTAAATCAACCAAATATCAATTAGTGACATGGTTTAACTATTATTACTAAAATTTTGTTTTAAATAAAAAATAAATTTTAGTTCATAACACACATCACAAACTAAAAAATTGTGGGAACTCCCATATTATATTGATGTATTAGGACACATTCTATAAAAAAATTGAGATATGTATGAATCAGGCCCATGTTTATCTAACACATGGTGTGAACAAAATTACTGGATAGGTCTATTTTGATTTTATAATTTCAATTTTATTAGTACATTGTATTACATTTATGTTTCCATTATTTCATTATAATATTTCTAATATAATGATTGTTTATATAACAATTAAAATTTACATTTTTTAGAGTATGGGTGGTTTGATTGAGAACAATATTTGAATTTGGGCTATTCTAAATGTGATGTAAAAATTACTTGAATATACAGATGAACACGTTTTGAAATTTGATAAAAAACTAACTTTACTAATAAAATGTAAATACCAATGTTATTGTATTCTATTTCAATTTACCTAATATAGATGTGTCTATTTGTAAATTTAAATAAATTTAAAATAAATTAACTTTTTTTAATGTGTTCATAATTAAGTCTCAATTATATCATGAGGATATCGAGTGATAAATTTTAAACACAAAAATTAAATCAAAACAACTCCACTTGAGATTTTAATCATAAAAACACCATGATCATCATAAGATATAATCACATAATTAAATTGATCTCAGAACACTCTAAATCATCCACATACAATATAATATATTTTGCGATCATTAAATTTGGATATCTCAGTTCTAAATGTGATAATCTAATGTTCCATAAATGTTTAATGTTTCACAATATGATTAACAATTCGATAAAGGAGGGAGAATGTGGATTAGAATTCCCCAAAACCACCATATCTACAGATAGTCCATGCGAGGGAGGTGAGAGAACCATCCTAATTCTTAAGACTAATTTTACCCATGATTTTGTGATTATTTGGGAAATCATATTTCTGTTTATAATTATTGAAATTTCACTTAATAACATTAATAAGATAATGGTTAATTTAAGGACCAAAATAAAACTTATAACATTGCAATCATATAATAAATATCATATATAATTTATCACAAACATGTAATAGTAAAATTAGTTTATGTTAAGAAATAGGATTTAATATCTCGAATAATATCATATATAATATTCACCAATGAAATAATGAATATAATAAGTAAAGAATCAATATATTTTTTTCAGACATGAATAATATTTACTTTAATTTTTTTCCAATCATTTATTTAACTTTATTCATAACGCAACCCCCACAGTACTACCTTAAAATTATAAAATTCTTATTCAATATAACGGGATATATTTTTCAATAAACTGCCTCTGTAACTTCCTAGGTGCAATTCTCAATACTAGTATATTGTACTCAAACACTTTTTTTGGGGACTTCAAACCCATCGACTTCCCAATGTTGGTAAGGCATTTTCTTAAATATGATAAAATCACGATAACACATTTCATGTAATATAATATCATTTTGTTGGGATATCTCATTATGCAAGACACAAACCATGTGTCATCATCTTAAATTATTTATTATTAATTTAGCATACTATATGGAGAGACCTTCTTTTACTATGGCCATGGATTTTTTAAAGGTACAAACATCCTTATCAACTAGACCTATGATTTCACTTCATTTTATATGAGAAAAATTCTATCACTACCATTCGTCCTAATTTGTAAAACAAATGATTCACTTGATACAATAATCCTCCCCACGAAATAGATGTTATGGGTTTTTTATTGAATCATTGTACATGAAAAAATGGTATACAATAAAAATGATCATCTGTCTGGATAAAAATACACATAATTATATATAGGAAAAACCATTGACACAAGAATCATGTTGTGTTCCATATATTATTCCACAACTAATGAACTCATATACATGAGATCACCATGTTCAATCTTCTAGAGAACATTTATAAATTATTTTTATCCCCCAACATCTGATAGTAACTCGCCATTTAATTCCAAGAAGCATGACATATATGGACCATAAAAAACATCTTTAAAATTATTTTCTATGTATCTCAACAAATTCATTATATTGGGAAACTATTTTAACCAACTGATAAGAAGAAAAAAATCTAATAGCATTACCATGTAAATAGTGGTCATATAATTATCAATAACAATATTATAAGATTAAATCATGCATAACACTCAGAATACATGCCTTGGTAATTGAAAAGTATAATTCATGTTGGGTCTAGGGAACCAACATTGACAACACATACAACCTAAACATATACCTACCCACATACACACATGTAAAGTAATACACATACAAACATAAAAATACATAGACACATCAATGAATACATATATAAATATGCACACAAACCTACACGTAAATCGACATACATTCAAATACACATACTAATACACATAAAGACAGACATACTCATACACATACATACTTACAAAGAAACAAATATGAACAAAAAAACCACATATATACATACATGGTTACATTAACATAAATAGAAAAAAAAATATGTCAGCAAACATTCACACAAATACACACACGCAGAACACACATATATATAATACATATAATAAAAATGATACGCATACTTAAAAAATTACAAACATATACATATATACAGATTCCCACACATGTATACCTACACACACATACACATACACGTACACATACACACACACACATACACAAATGTGACATCACAACCTAAATCAGTGGGTTTGATTTGGTTGTCCACATGACGTCATGTAACCTACCATGTGATATATAGGTTTTCTTTATAGTATTGAGGGCCTAATAAAAAATTATTTGGATAAAATACCCATTATAATAGTGAAAAATGATCATGAACCTACCTAGGAACCCTTGTACTCTGACACCCTAGATGACTAGTTAAACTCAACACCCAAATTAACACTTATCTCCAACACCAATTGATCGAGAGAAACCAATGCCTATATGATGTTCTTTCACATTTCATGGTCTTGGACAAAGGAAATCTATAAATTCATTAAGTGAAGGGTGGAGTGTGAGATATAATCCCCAATAAGGTATATCCTTGTGTTACATAAAAATATTCTATAATAATAATCTGAATCATGATTTATATTTAAATAAATTAGAAATTTAAGTACATTTTTTATTTAAAACAATACATGAAATATTTTATAAATGATGTTAATCATTCCAAACCGGAAATAGAAAACACATTATATAAAACAGATTATGTAAATCATCAAGAATGAACATAGTAGATTCATATTAAATAAAATATATATAAATAAAAATAATTACAATAAGTACAATGGTCATATAAACAATGGTACGATAGTTTCGAGTTATAATATTTTCATTATCTCATATCAATGATAATGGAAATATGTTTACACACATCCCATGGGAACAACTCAAATATGAATTATCAACATCTCATCAAGGATAAGATATTCTTATATATATTTGTCTTATTGTTTTAATTATGAATGCATTTGTGGGGAATAATAATCCGAGGTTTCCTGTCAAAAGTATCCAAAGAACAACCCATGATTTCTTGTTCTCAATAAATAAGTTGAAAAATGAAAGTCATTTTATTTAAAATAAATTGTCATTCTAAATTAATCTTCCCTTTTTTATATTACAAAATTCAAATTCACATTCAAAACCAAAAAAATTGGATTTCTATGATAAATTAATTAGAATTCAATAAAATACAAACATATTATTTTATCATTAAAATTTTTAAAAATATAAAATCAATTCTCTAAAATTTTCACAAATTCCATCAACATCAAAATACCGCCCAGATTCTAATTGCAATGGATTATGAGGTTTTTTTTAAAATTTCATACCAATTGAAGAAATTGTTACAATTCATCTATAATTTTGTATCTAAAATAAATTGAATGATATTTATATTCAGTCATGGTAATGAAGTTTTAATTACATGGTGACACTCAAATGGAAACACCTATCTTTAGTCGTGGAATATCAATGAACACCACCCACAATAAAATTTATCAGTGAAGAACAATGGGAACCGAGATCTAAAATTCCTACCTTGAATAAATATTCAAATATATATATATATATATATTCATAAATAAAAATATTTTCTAAAATTCTCTATAGAGAATAGAGGGATAGATCGAGAGAAGACACAAGAGAGGAAAATCACTTACAAGAGAGGGATCAAACAAAATATTTCATGATTAGATCCATCAAGGATGGGGTTTAGAGGATCCATATAGGGTTCTTGGGAGCCTCTATTACCTAAAAATCAACATTGGTCATGTAAGGATTAATCAGGGCACAAAAAGGGGTTCAGTATTTTTTTAAATAATAATTTTTGAATAAAAAACACCACATGAATGGTTAATTGGGATGGGATGCATGTTTAGAAAAAATATGGTCCCCTACACAAGGATTTATGGGTTCTATTTGAAATTAATATGTGTTTTCAAACCATGAACCATCAATTATATTCCTCACTCTCCATGGTTACACGATATGCACTGGGTGTATATGGTTTGAGAAAAACATGTGCCAACAATAGATAACTCTAAACCCTTCAAAAGATTTCCAAATTCCACCCAAATCACCCTTAAACAATATCTGAACAAATAAAGATCAAAATAAATTACTAAGAGTACCTAAAATACCATAATATGATGTTATAACCTCCATATAATTGAGACATTTTGTCAAAATGAATCATGTTGAGAAGTTACAATATCAAATAGATGAATAAAATGCACTCTCCTCAGTACCTAAATCTCTTTGGTTTAATGTGAATTAAAACCATTATACTATATAAATTTGAACAATAAGTATCAAAATCAAATGGTGTTCATTTCTACGAAAATAAAATCTCCTGGATGGTTTCTCAGTAAAAGAAAAATTAGGCTTACCATCAAGAACATTATAGATAAAAACATGAGATGGATCTAAAAAATAATTTCCTCATTATGATATATTGAACATGTTATTTATTAATGCCAACTATGGTGGAAGTTCTAAATTTTATTACACTTTCCCCATGTACTCAAACACCTGAAAACTAAAAAATGTGGAGAATGTTTTTGATGCCTCTCAAGACATCAATGTCTAAAATGACATGAAACCTTCAAGAACAAATTTTCAGAAAATGAAACTAAAATCGTTTATGAAGATGATCTCTATAAGATTTATATCATTCTTATATAATCAGAATACCTAGATGAATAAAAATAATCATTTCTATCATGTATGGGAACCATCTTGGTATATCCAAGGAAATATCACTGATATCAGACCAATAACATAGAGATTCAAAAGGATGACCATACAATGACACAAAATGAGTCATTATAATCATAGACTTGTAGCTATTATTATAAGAAAATGCAAAATATCCAAAATGGTAAAAACACAATCCATAATAATAAGAATGAAATAATAAATGATAACATCAAATCTCTTAATATCCCTCACTCTTGTTCTATCTGTTTTCAGATAATATGTTACAATCAAACAAACCTGATATCCAAGTTTTTTCAGAAGGACTATTCCAAATTGATAAGTAGAATGGTGATCCCTATTAGATACAATAGATAATTGGAATCCATGAAAACTAGTATTTCATGTCAAAATATATAAATAATGATCCTTTATATTGGTTATATCATAAATATGTATAATGTGACATGATTTTTAATGATATTTATTACATTCCATATCACAATATTCATTCCCTATATATGTCAAATCCCAAAAAACATCCATATATTTCTCATCTGACTTCCTAGTCATCATTGGTTGTCGATGATGAAACCTAGAAGATTTCTAATGATCGTCCTTGATCACATTTCTAAAATGACTAGGAATAACAATTTCAAGGATGTATCATCTCATTCTTGTCAAAACAATTTGATGCCACATACCATAAAAAATCATTGGGATTCCAAGGTGATCTACCCACTTGGAATTATTGAAATCCTATATCATAAATTTACACATAGAATATAGGATAATAAAATGAATTGAATACATTTAATTCCTTCAATGGAGAATGACCACATGGAACCGGTCTCCCAGACACAACGTCTGTCTATAATTTTATAGAATTAATCACCAAGATGTTGTTCCTAAAGAATAATCATGAGGACATATGATTTCAACTACACACTTTCCAAGAAAACCACATCCCTAATTTCTTGGATGCATATATGCAACTATTAAACGAAATAAAACGTGTTCCATTCATTCAATGATTCTTTCAAAACATGGGTAAAATATTTTTAACTCAAAGAATCAGTGATGACATTCTCCTTCCATAGGGTATAAGATATGTCGAAATAAAAATATTGTATGTACACAATCGAACTCCAATATCATATATTCAAATAATTCGGTAGATGATATAACTTAGTATTTTGTGGTTATAATACAAGGTTATCCTTTATCTAAATGGGTAATGTCTCCAAACATTAGCTTCCTACATCACAACTGAATGTTCATGGTCATGGGTTGGAAAAAAATTTCTCATGTAGGATATGATTTTGAGAGCCATATGATAACAAAAGATAACCCTTTAAAAGAAAACATCTACAACCAAAACTGCTACATCACATAACACTACATATCCCTTCAGGTTTTCTATAGGATTCAACATAGAAATTGATGTCAAAAGATCTTTTAGCAGACTAAAAGAACCTTGACACATCTCATCCTAAGAATAAATCACTCTTGTTGAGTAAGAATAGTATTTAGATAATCCATATTCGAGAAATATATTAAGAACATTAAATAATACCCAATCACACTAAATAATATATTATTATCGAAAATAATTCCCAATTTAACTCATGTCATTACATCTTTAACCTTTTTAGGGACTACTAAAATACTATGTTTTGAGACAACCGTTCCATGAAAATCACAACATGAATCCATAAATCACATTTTTATAAATTTTAATAAATATATTTATTTATAAAACATTCTGTAATAACTCTCAGATGATTCACATAGTCATCCTCACACCATTTGTAAACTTTGTATTTGACCACAAATACAACTATGAAAGAATTAGGATACTCCTGGAAGAACCTTTTTATCGAATCCTTAATGAATTTAAGAGTATTGGTCATAAATAATTATCATAATGTGACACTCATAGTAGTCATACCTTCTAAGAATGGTGTTTTTTAGTGTTTCTAATTAACTTATTCTCAATTAGTGAAAATCATAGTGATGATTAATCTTTAAAAACCACTTCAATCCTTCAACTAGTGAAACAAATCACATTTTTTTAAATAGATATTTTTTATTCAATGAATCTAAAATGATTTTTTCATAGTCAAAACAATTGAAAACTTTATTGTCGGCCTTATTACCATAGAGAATGGTAATTTTCCATTGTGACACACATAAGTATAGATGTCCTTTCTCTAATAGATCATCTAACTGAATCATTAAATCTTTCATTTTACTGTGTTCCAAGTGTTATGAACGAATATATACTGCTTATGTATCACATAAATAATCAATATATATGACTACCTCACATACAAATATATATCAGTAGAGTTAATAAGGTTAAATTTCAAAAACATATCACCTACAAATGGAGGAAGATCACTGTTTATACATTCCCACTCCATATCAAAATATAAAATGGTTATTACATTACCTAAATAAAGATAATAAGGTTTTCCCCTTCTCATCATTGGTTCCCCTTATCATTAAATTATAAATCACACCCTATCTAAAAATTTTAAGGGGACTATTCAGTGATATTAATCAATTTGCGAATTATTGGATGTAAGCTGATCCATACTAAAAATAACATCATGTTGATTCATGTCATGAACTACAAAATCCCACCTAGGATCAATCTTTGGTAATGTGAATTAAAAAATTAAAATAGATAAACTTCTCTCTCCATGTTCATAGGGGTGTCATATTCCCATTACATAAGATAGAATATCCATAATAAGATTAAAAAGATCACAATACAAGTTGATATGAACCAACGAGATGAAAAATTATCCAAAAAAAGTTGTCTCTAATGATGAATAAATAGTGATGATACCTATCATTTTCAATAGAAATTTATCATCATCCTATGGAGACGCTTAAACTATGTGAATAATAATTCATAAAAATTTATTTGTCTGTAAGCCCTTATAGATTGAAGCATATAATTGAACCACAATACCATTAGGTATTAATGAGTCCATTCCACTACATGGGATAGAAGAGATATAAAATAAATAATAAAATGCCGTAAATTTCCATTGGATCTGTAGATGTTGGGTTCTCCAGTACAAGCCCATTTTGAATGTCAATGCTTTCACTAGTAGAATATATTAATTGGGCCAGAACAAATAGTAACAGGAACTCTGGAGGCCTCCTACTGTCGAGATACACTATTAGACTCATCATGATTTCTCTTTCCTATATGGGTACTCAATGATCACCCACTATGGGAAAATTGAAATCCCAAAAAACCATGGGGAAATAGTAGTCTACCTCAACCATAAAATCTATATCCATCACATTCGAATAGGAAGTAAGGATCAATAAGAATACCTATGAATGAATATTAGATCGATGTACCAAAAAAATCAATTATTCATCTTCTCATTTGTTACACTATCATGTGAAAACATCACATTCTTGAAAAGGAGATTATCCTAATTCTTCATGGTCCTTATGGCCATATTATGATTAAAAAATTCTATATCCTAAGATAACAACTTAAACAGTTGATAGAAATGTGAGGTTCAATAATTTTAGTGTACCTCCAATATAAATACGCTTTCTTATTCATTTTAACCATAGAGTGCCACTATATCTTTATAGGTCCTTCCATCTTGAAGGGGGGACACTTTTGTTGGATAAAACATGCCTTTCCAACATATCAAACAGATTATATATCATCTTCAACGAAACCTCTACTTCTTAAGGATCACATTATCATTAGAATGCTAGTAGATTGTGGAGAATGAAATCTTCAGTGTGATTAAAGGAATCATCACATTAGGGTTACACTAATGGATCCTGAATGGGAATGAGAACCGATAACTATCCCAAATCATTGACAACACAAAAACTAATCTTTGTGATATTCTAGTCAGGGGAAGATTTTTTCATAGCGGTTCCCCTATAAAATCCTCATAGAGGATATTCACATGTATTCATGGAGGAATAAGTCAACACACCATCATCAAAAAACATTGAAGACATCATAACATCACACATATCAACATATCAACTAATTTTAAAAGGATATTAATCGCATCAGATATGATATAAATGTTTGAATTTTTACCTATTTAAATTTTATATAGGTAAATGTCTAGAATAATTCCTCATGATTTCATTATCAATCCCACCATTTTGAAATATGAATTATTACAATTAGAAGTGGATTGAAACTCACTCTTTACTACCTCCTAAATCTTCACAATGATACAAAAAATTGTATACTGACATCATCAAAAGGTAATAAAATTATACCTTAGATAACACTTGGACAAGAAAAATCCTACATATCTTAGTACTCCGATACCCATGCTAGAATTGATATATCTTGAAGGGAGTTTTGGGTCCCCTTTTATTTGTCACTATATTCGTGAATGAATAAACATTATGGTGGTTGTGAATGTTCTAAAAAATAGAAAATGTTAAATGTTAAAAGTCAGCATTATCAAATAATGATGGAGAGAAAGTACAAGAAACAAAAAAGATATATCAAAACCAAGAATTTTAAATCATCAATATATTCGAAAACAGACAAGATAAACTCAACATACCAAAGAACACATCACACAAAGCCAAAATGTTCAAGAAAATGCACCTCCACAAAGAGGAACTTTCTCTTTCCTTGGACATTGTATAATTAAATCTAATAAAGACAATTTAAAATGTAGTGTGCTACGTAAAAATACCACTGGGATCTAACAATTTTAGCCATAAAATAATTCCATAATAATAAACTAAATAATTATTTCAATTTAAATATAAAGAGCTTGAAAATACATTTTCATATTTAATAAAAAATTATTTTACTTCCAAATGATGGAAAAAAATTGAATAATGTCTTAATAAAAAAAATTATGTTATACAATTTATAAAAAACAACTACGATGACTACAAAAGTTTCATAATCAATGAAATATATATACATAAAAAATAATAATAACTATATTTATCTTTCCAATAGTACGAAAACATCTAGTTATATGATCCTCACACTCTTAGGTCATTGATCCTAGTAATATATATAAGCACGCCCCTCATGATCAGGCTAAATATGATTTATCAACATCTAATTGGTGACCTTATATTTTTAACTAGTTTTTTGTAACATGTTTTATATCAATCCTTTTTCATAGTAACAAAATAATTCTGTTCTTATCAAAAATAAAACACTAACTACATATGTTCTCATGTTCACAATAAATAAATTTAAATAGGGAAAATAATTTCATGTCAAATCATTAATCGTTCTCAATTAAACTACCCACTATAACAACTAAAGAATCTAAATCACGGTCTTAATTGAAACATGGAGATTTTTTTGATTTCATTCATTTTCTACAAAAACCCAATTATAGTTTTTTAAAAAATTAAATTTAAACATTTTTTAAATCAATTCCCAAATCATTTCTCAATTTTCATCAATTTTAAAATACACCATAGATTAAAATTCTAATGGAATTGCTGGGTTTTCCAAAAATTCCTTGGAAATTCAAATCATAATTCTAATTCAACTCAAATTAGTTTTTTAGAAATAAATTTAATTAGTTTAAATGATGTCAATAAATTATAAGACTAATTATTTATAGAAACTCAAATATAACCACCTATATTCTTTCATAGAATCCCCACACATACCATCCTCATTGGATTTTTCCAATGAAGAACGATCGTTATTGAGGTCTAAAAATTGAACATATAAATAATATTAAAAAAATGTATTTTAGATCCAACAACTATATAAGTGTTTGAAACAATATATATATGTTATTTAGAGAGCATGGGAGAATAAACATGAGATAAGAATTACTTACTTAGGAGGGATCGAATAAGATCCACTACACTTCGAACCATAAAAGATAATGTTTGAAAGATACCAAAAAGGTACATTAGATCCTCAAAGTCCCATGAAATCAGATTATGTCTTGTTGGGATAGAGCAAGAGATTAATGACTGGTTCAAAAAAATTATAAAATTTTTTTGTTTTCAAAAATTACCACATGCATGGTAAACTGGATAGGGTAGCGAGGTTAGAAAAAATGTGTTCCCCTCTACAATGGTGCATGGTTTCTACAATGTCTATGAAATGATTATCAAGTCATGTTCCTATTGTGAAATCCCCCACATTCCAAGATTGAAATATATTATTGGGTGGGAACATAATTTTGGAACACTATGTTCCTTGTATTCATAATATATATATATAATAAAATAAAATTTCAACTTTTTCCTATAGCACACCTAAATAAGATCAAACCAAATCACGATCAAATGAATGGTCGAGGAGTACAATAATGAGTAAAATAATGATAAAAATGATTGATAAGTTATAAAATATGTCACAATATACTATCCGAGTATACATACTTATATATATTCCATTTGAAAAAAATGAATATTGAATCTAAAGACCAAATCGGTAACATCAGAATATAGGACATAGAAAAAATAAGAAATCTACACGATGTTCTAAAAAAACACAAAGTCACACCATAAATATCTCTCAAGATTCTGATATTGTTATCCCTATATAAAATCCAGCTCCAACCTCACAAAACCTATACCTACAACATGTGATGAATACTTAGGTGCACCAGTTCTAGGGACACCAAATTAGGGTGTGTGTAAACCTTTATAATGGACCATCAATAATGTTAAATTCATAACAGGTAAAATAATGTGTCCCTTCATGGGATAAAACTATCATAAATTATACAATAAATACATAAAATACAAAATCAAACACATAATCACTTAGAATAACTATGATGAAAAACCCATATATTTGGAATTTGTGTGGTAACTGAGTTTCCATAGATCCATAAAATGCATATATTAGCTCATTTCCACTAAAGATAATTAAAAAATTCCAAAAATGGTTTATCTACAATTCCAAAAGATCTATTTGAGTGGCCATAAGGAATATCAGTTGGATAATTATACAAAACCCTCATACCCCATCTCCCTAAAGAACCATGAAAAAAATGTTATAATTAATGGAATACAAAGGTCATACATCAAGGGATTAATACCCCATCTCCATCACTAAATTTGATAAAAATCCATGTGATTCTTAGTATTTATAGTTCAATCCATATGAATTTAAACTAATATGTAAATAGTCACAAGATATCAAGTTGGATAGAGCCATTGGGATAATATAACCTGCATCTGTCATAGGTCAGGCCTAAGGTCTCCACACCTTATACATGCCTGAGTTAGAGCTAAATGGCAATATGTGACCAAATTCACAACCATGGGGATGTCATCAAGGCATTATTTACCCTATAATTTCCTATGGTCCATAATAACGATCATCGTAATCCATGTGCACTCCACCTATTAAGGATGAACATGTTATGAAGGTCCACCTATCAAGACATCCATATAATTTTTTCCAATGTAATGATAATAACACAAGATAAGGTATACAATAAAAGGTAATATGATAGATTATTTTCATTATAATTTTTTATTCAAATTAATATATATATGTTCTAATTATCACACATGGAATAACAAGATATATATATATAATTAAAGAATCTCACATCTTAAATGGGTATTGCAGACTACACATTAACACACATGTGATCAAAACATCATAGATTGTTTCACATGTACAAACACAAATGGGTACTTGTAGTCTACGACACTCATTTTTTTTCATGTCATCACATTTAGTTATCTATATCATTCCATGAAAACGATTCCTTCATAGCCCATGTAAATTTTTTGTTTAAATTAGGCATGTTTTGATTAATTAATTAAGAACTTTGGATCATTAACTAATTAATAATTATCTTTTATTCATACCAACATATGAAGTATAGTTCGTTCAACCAATTTGGAAAACCTCATATAAAACCAAAATATGGGTTGAATAATAAAATGGAGTATCAAACATTGGACCACCTACTTCAATATAGTGCTACCTCCCATCTTGGAAACTATCCTTTTCCTTTTTCGAGTTGTCCTAGTTCATTAGGCTTCTATAGGTCTCTACATGGCTGTGAACATGCTTGAAAATTCAAAATTATTTAATTATACCATAATTATAATTAATTAATTGATTAATGTCAATATATAATCATTACTAAATGTAATTCATTCAGAATGACTAAATATATTGAATCACCAAACTGAATCCTCGACCAAGATCACTTGAATGGTCTGTACCATTAGAATGAAATCATAATGGTAAACACACCTATCAAGTGATAAAAATGTAAAAAATAATTTGTGAAATTATATTTTATCATATAGAATAATTAATCTATGTGATGTTCCTTAGCCACAAGGTCATATAACTGAGTTCAGGAACTCCAAACTCACTCTTGAGCCAAATGAATACAAATTTACCAATTCAATTCAATAATATAATGGATGATTAAACTAAAATATATTAATAAATAATGATAAAATCCCAATGTTACCTACCTTATATGACACACCCAAAAATATATTATGTTAATCTTCATGGGACATCCTCTAGCCAACCTGATCAAAAGTTCAATAATTGTAAGACAATTACACAAAGAAATAGCGTAATTGTCAATAAATTATTTAATTGAAATCCTTATAAGAATAAATTGATGATCTGTATTATAAAATAAAATTGGATTCAATGATAATATATATACTAATAATAACATGGGATATGAATTACCTATACAAATAATCCATGATAGACAATGCAGTGGTCCACCACTATGTCATAAAGATGTGTTCTATATTCAATGAAAAATGAAGGATCTCACCTAGATTCACCAACAGATATCACCTAGATCCATTCCATGTAATGGTGATACAATTTATTAAGGGAAATAATATATATTGGATAATGGGAAAGAAATCCAATGAAGGGAGATAAATCATGGTGGGATTAATAGTCCCAAATTTCAAAAACACCCACATCTAAAAACAAATCAGCACAACCCATCGGTTTTACAGGTATTCCATATGGGAAGTAGGAATTATAATATTCTCACCAACCATGAAATGTGTTTTTTGGGAAACATGTAATATTTTAACCACACTGGCTAGCCTATAAGGGGTAATAACTATCTAAGGGCTACACAGATAGCCCCATCTTCTATGTCCTTCATTTATTGTATACCTGAGATATGAGTCACCATGTGTGTTTATATTTTTGTCCAAAAATATATATCAATGATGTTCATATAGGTCCCCAGCCTTAAAACTTTACTTAATCTCGACTTAAGTCATGAATTAACATAAATGATCTTTTTAGGTTTAGACTTTTAGAGAATTAGGCCCTAACTATAAAATTACATCTCAAAATATTACAATGTATACACTTTTACTCAGTATCCTTTTTTTATAAAATAAAAACTCTTAAATGAAAACAATATTTCTTTTCTAGATATAAATCTTCTTGAATTATTCATTTCTCTTTCCCTACATTATACCCTTTTAAAAAAAATTAAAAAGCATGGGATGAGCATAAAAATCTCAGTAAGGGTTATAAAATAAAGAAATAAATCATTAGTCCATAAATACACACAAAACATAATCTCTATAACATACCTCATGAAATCATAATATTTATGAATAACACATAGAAATCATAAAGCATATAGTAATCTTGTGAAATCCATATCATACATACGTTGTAGCTTTTACATCTATGTAGGGAGTTACATTTGGAATACCCACCATAGTATATTTCCTAAATCTCATAGGAGAAACAATAAAATTTACCTCTATCACTTTACCCAATGTGTTGGAAAGCTATCTTGAGCTCACCTACCCTTGGTTTATCACTAAACCACCATATACATAAACAATTCCCAAGAACCGTAGCATAATAATAACACATAACACAATAATAAAATAAAGATAAAATTTCCTCATTGCAATCACAATATATCATTTCAATATGTTTTCATAATCAATCCATTGTGAAAACAATATAAAACATTTAATAAATTGATTTATGAATCAAAGTGTCCCATACCACTTTAAAATCTTTGAAAATAATTTACACATTAAAACACTCATGACCATATAAATAAATACCTTAAATCATTTTTAGAAGATGGAAATGAAAGTAAAGGATTTAGAAGATTAAATCATTAATAAAATTTAAAATCATGTTCTAGTTAATAATTCTATTACAACTTGAGAAATTATTCAATAAAATCATTAAAGAATAACTTCCAATAAAAATATAAATATCATGAGAATATATAAATTCATAATATAAAATGTAAAAATTGTTTTATATACACCTTATATGATAATAAAGGTGCACAACATTATGATTTTCCTCAATGAAAGAATATTGATATGTTGTCTCTTACAAATATTAATCTATTATATTAAGGATAAATCCATGAAATAATTATATGTGAAATATATAAATACACCAAATATATGTTGATATTAGGGGGGGTCAAAAAATCATATTTCATTCACACATATTCATAGAATGACATAATCAAGAAGTATAATTTTAAACCAAATAATTGAAATTGGGTTAAGAGGTTCCCTTATAAAAATTCAGCAGCCTAACAATGCCACTAAAAAATTCAGAAAATGAGTTGATGAGTGAGAAAATGGGTCTCTCATCACATGGACATAAATTTACAGAAATAATTATATATAATAACATATCAAAACTTTTTAAAATTTTAATTTAATGAAATAACATAAAAGAAGTCTTTGACAAAAAGAGGACAGTAAAAGCTTCTATTATAAAGATCATTTTGTAAATATAATAGAACAATGTGTATTCAAAATAAGTACACATATATAATTTATAAATATAATATACAACCTCAAAAGTTATTTCATATATAGTTATATAACAAAATAAATAATTAGTATAATATCAACCCAATGAATGAAAATTGGGTTAAGAAGTTTCCTTACCGATTGGGTAACTTATGAAACATACCCCCCACGAAATAATGATCATTAAATAATGATGTAAATACCTATAAATTAATTTATATTAAACAAAGAATACAATCATGGGAAGTACATAAACTACATAAAATGAGATAGTGGAAAATATAACCTGAATATCACGGAGAAAAAATTAAGATGAAAACCTCATACCTTGAGTCCGCCACACAAGTATGTTTCTTGATATTCCATTAAATCGGGTATCTCCCTTTCGTCTGACCCAAAAGGTAATATTTAATTGACTTATTCCCAATTTACAGATTCTAGGGGGAAGATAGGGATGTTGGGATCTTATTAGAGCAGAGGTTGGATGAGCCATAGGGATTGATGGGTGTGAGTAATGGGTTAGAGGAGGTGGCCTTTTATAAGAGGGAGGAGGGTCTCTAATGGAAAGACTGATAGTATTATTTTATTATAAAATTATTTTCAGTTTTAAAAGTTCTCAAAATCATAAAATTCTAATATAATATGCATATAAGTTGAAATAAAATCATCCAATAATAATTGGATAGGTTTTGTATATTCTTTAGTCGTTATCTTTTTAATTTATCCCTTTGTTAACTTACTTAACTTTTACCATGTCTTCTTGTATATTCATACTATATGGTTAATATATTCACAATATTATTAAAAGAGACCCATAATGGATCCTTAATGATATTTTTAACATCGTATATGTCATTTGGTATAACATTAGAATTTTAGGACTATATTATAATTTAATAAAATATTTATTGATTTAAAAACTCATTTAAGTCAATTTATATACAATTCATATCATGAATTTTTTTAAAATAAAAAACAAATAGATTCATTGAAAAAACATTCATTTATTTAAATATAATAAGTCATAATTATCTCTAAAATTCGTGGATTCCATAAAATGATTCAAAATAAATTTATTTTAATATTTATAATCTCATTTATTTAAAATATTCATTAATGAGGTATTCATTACAACAACATTGGATCCTAAATAAATTTATTTATTTGATGTCTAAAAATTAAAAATAAAATATAATGATGTAGTAAATCTTTTAGTCTTTCTAATTACAATTTATACGTGAAAATATCACTTATATAACCAAATTTAAAAATTATTTTTCTAAAAGATATATTATCTCGACCTGCCTTCACCCTGATGAGGGAAGGGATATAAAATTGTTAGACCCTTCCTTCCTCATGTTGAAGGATATATAACGGCCCCTAAGACCCACCTTCAATAGGCCCCAAAGTGGGAAATTTCACCATGGGTATATAATCTCACATAATATGGAAGTCATTAAATTTTTTTTATTTTGTTGGATTGGGAGATACGATGCTAAAAACCCAAAAAACTCAAAAACTCAAGGTAAAAGTTAATCCAAAACCCATTCCCATATACATGTTCAATGATAAACCAAAACATGTAGAATTAAACTACAAAGGTAATGTCCCAAAATAACAAAAACAGCAACAACAATTGTCCCAATGTCTGTGCTAGTATGGTCTCGCACGGTCCATGAATTCCTCCAAGAAACCTAAAAGTAGTTTTAAATACATGGGGTGAGTATAATGGTATACACAGTAGGGAAAACCTAAAGCTATCATGCACTAGTGGGGATACAATCTAATACATTTTTAGAAAATAGAGATAACAAAAACACCTAGAAATGAAACTATCCACCTAGCCACACCAAGACACACTCCCCAAATAATGTAATTCAAGTAAAGTAATAGTAATAGCACGTTGATATTTCGGTACCCCACAACACTTTACCACTGGTTATTTAATACATTCTATGCATCAGACCCCCCCCCCCCCGCAATTTTCACATAAGTCCCACTTCTACCCCAAAAAATATCTTTATCGGCCACCATAACCACAGCTATGCTCGCAAACATGTGGGCCACCACAACCACAGATAACCACAGTCATATACACCTTTGGCCAGAACAACTAATGCCACACCAAGAGACACTTTGGCATGAAAAACTACTGCCACGCTTGAATACTACTAGGCCTCATCCCAATGACAGTTGGGAAATAACTTTCCCACACACACTTGGTACAACCACCACAACATACCCTACCCGATGAATCTTGGGATATAATGGACCTCAGGCCACCACAACCTGCCTGAAGAGTTATGGGTTACTCAGTAATGGGATCCGAAAAAGATTTAATAACCATCCACTCATAAGAGTGTTTGGAAGACACCCTCCACCATGAAATGGGGGGGTGTTTTACATGAAATACATGACATGGGAGCGGTGAAATTAAGAAACATAAGAACTAAATTATACATATAGGTAATCGAGCACTCATCCCAACATAGGGGTTCACAATTATCCCATACACAAACACCATCATTACTATTCATTCATAAAAAGCATAGTAGCCACAACTAAGGCACAACTCATTCTCGGAAAACAACTCCCCATTGAACCGATTATTGTTCTCATATTCAAGTGAATCCATTTAAATAATTCTTCACTACTATGAAACTAACATACATAGCCAAAAGCCATAGAAGGAAAAATAGTCAACCTGCAATTTAAGCATCCACACCCGATTCTCTTATAAATGCACAACAACAAAAGAGATATGTGGGATCCCTTGATGTTCTGGAACAAAACTGAGCCCCAACATACTACGCCATGGCCTAGGATCCCCAAACCAACAAATTCACAATAAGGGATTGCATCACTCTCCATGTCACACCATAGGAATCAAGTAGAACAAACACACATATTACCAAGACAAAGCAAGGGTGTTTTTAGATTCAAAGACACCATTAATTAAGTTCATTCATTCTGTTTGATTACTCAGGGTGATCACATAGGGATTTTTGTTCACTAGACATCCATTTAATCAACTAAGTTTACATGATTAATATATTTCCATGTCATATCAATTCATTCATTGGATTAACAAGAAAAAAAGAGCATCATTAGTGCACAATGATGTACCATCAACTACCATGATTTTCAGTGGAAAAAATACCATAAAATTCATAATATAACAACAATGGTATAACACAGAAACAAAAACATCATTCCCACCCACTTCACTCTTAATACTTCATTCATTAACTTGTTAAAAAATTTGTTTTCATATACATCATATGGGATCATCATCAAACCCACCCCACATGATGCGCAATAAAGATATTTGGAGGAATAATCCCTACCTGGTTGATAAAAGATCTACATTTCCTCCTCCTACCAAAAATGGTGGTTGTGCGAGAAGTATGAAAACACAACGAAGGCTATGTAGGAAGGGCTCGAGTATGGGCTCAATTTTATCCTCAGGCATAGGAACTCCAAACTCACCATGGAAAGGAAAAGAGACTAGTCCAGAAGAAGACAGAAACATTGTGTGATAAAAGGAGAGATCCTGGAGTTACAAGATACGAAATCATGACCTCCTTTAAAGGTGGATTGTGGGTTCTACACACGGTTTGATGGTTACACATGATCTAATTAATTTTTATTTACTAATTGTCATACGATAGGTGGCCATAACTGCTATGAGTTAAAAGATTTAATATAAATAGAGACAAACGTGTAACAACGACACAACATTTGGGTGAGTCAAGGGTCACCCCCCCCCCCCACCCCATGGAGATCTAGAACATTATTTATGGTCATTAAAAGTGGCCTCATTCCATGTATAAGAGGCACTAAACATTAAATGATGGGTTATGAGAAATTGGGGAGAGAAACCCCTCGACAACCCCGGTTGTGGCACCGATTGGGTGACCCACCGGTTGGTGAGACTGATCAGTGACACACCGATCAGTGTAACACCTCTCAGGACACACCAATCGATGACACACCAATTATGATGCAGTGATTAATGACACACCGATCGGGATGCACCGACTGGGACATACCGATCGGGGACACACCCATCGTGATGCATCGATCGGGGACACACTGATCGGAAGCACCGATTGGTGACACGCCGATTGGTGACCCACCGATCATGACGCACTGATCGGGGGAACACCCATTGGGACGCAGTGATGGGGACCCACCGATCGGTGACACACTGATCAGGACCCACCAATCGGTGTCACCAACGGGTGACACCACAGTGATGCCCTTACAACAACACTAACACCCTCCTCAGTCACCCATGGCATATAGCCCACCCCAAGAATTGTATTTTGAAAATGTTATGGACCATGAGGGTTTGGGCCATTACATTAGATACCTCTCACACTAATATCATCCTCGAAAATCAAAACCACATCCGAATAAAAGTGAGTGGTTCGAAAAACCACTTCACAAGATACCTCTCAAGAGTAAGCCTCCTTGACATATAGGAACACCTCTCCCTCATACTGATCAACTATAGATGCACTAATGCTCCCCTCTCTTTTGTATCCACCCAAACATGTAATGGTCATACCATCCAGTCATATTGATTTGGGAGTCCCTTTCTCCATGTCAATATACTTTCAACTTTAGGCAACACTGAATCTCTCGCATGGGTTTAATCACATCCACCAAAATGTGTATCGATTAGGGATCAGGTCCTCCCCACCACATAGTTAGGACTCTTCAATATCATTCATAGAACAAGGGAGACAACCCATCTCATAGTTAACATGGTCAAGCACTACATCACTTTCAATTATGAAACAAAATAGAACAAATCTCAAAACATCTCGGGGTACTATGAACACATTTTATATTCTCTCCCCCTAGTACAATCCTCAAGGCCACCATGCCTCAAGAACACATGAAACCAAGGGATGGTTCCTCCTGAAAATGCTTTCTCCTTTCGATCTTCGATCCCTACTAGTCGATTCATGAATGTAGGGTTGACCCCTATATCCAAATCTCCTCAATCAATGACATGGGAATCATCGTGTAGATATCAAAGAAGCTGGGAGATGAGGAAAATGTCTTGGATCCTTTCCAACTAAGGGTAAATCCAGCTAATATTCCACCTCACTGACTCTACCAAAAACATAGAAAGGCCTGATTAATGTAGGAGAGAGCTTCCCCCATTGACAAAAAATTGCTGCCCATGTATTGGGAGACCATAATAAACATATTGTACCCAACCTCAATCTCTAAGGGTATCCTCCTATGATTGGAATATGACATCTACTGGTCCTGAGCCACCTTCATCTACTCTCATATGACCTTATCATTCTTTGTGGAGCTATGTCCCATCATTAAGAGAATAACACATGCTTCCTCGACCTCTGTCTGACACATGGGTGAGTGACACTGTCTCCCGTACAAGGCTTTGAATGAAGCCATGCCAATGGTTGAGTGATATCTATTGATGTAGGAAAACTCTACCAAAGGAAATTGTCATAACCACAATCCCCCGAAGTCCAAAACAAAATCTCATAGCATATCCGCCAACATCTGGATGGTCCTCTCTATCTGAACATCTATCTAGGGGTGGAAAGCAGTGCTAAGGCATAGTTGGGTGCCAAAAGCTTACTGCAATCCCATCCAGACACATGAGGTAAACTGTGCATCCCTATCCAAAATTATAGACCACAGAACTCCATACAATGACACCACCTCATCCATATATCTCTGTGCTGTGGAATCCATAACACTCGACTCCTTGATCACCAGGAAGTGAGCTGATTTCGTCAACCAGTCTACCACAACCCAAATAACAACATAGACTACATGAACCCTAGGTAGTCCTGTGAAGAAATCCATCGAGATAACTTCCCACTTCCACATGGGGACATCTAAAGGCTGGAACCAACCTCCTAGGACGTGGTGTTTAGCCTTCACCAGCTAATATACAAGGACCCTTTACACAAACTCTACCACTGTCTTCTTCACCTTGAGCCCCCAAAACGAACCTCTCAAGCCCCGATACATCTTGTAAACTACTAGGTGTACTGTCAGGGGTGAGTTTTGGAACTCATAATGAACTCTTCCACACATTCCCACTAGTAAAAACCACTTTCCTCAAATAAGCATCTGATTTTGACCATCCTCTGACCACCCTTCTGGAGCATTGCCTTGGCCAACCAGATTGGGCATCACATTAATCTCTATTTATCCTCACTGAGACTCCTCCAACTGTCGCAATAGAGAGGAATTCATTTTCATCTAAAATATACAACCTCTAACACCATCCACCCTTGCATCCAGGTGTAAGGAATCCAACTCCTCCATTACCTTCCTAGCACCCACAGATTCCTCAACAACTTCCCATTACGACTTCTTACTTAAGGCATTAGCCAAAAAGATTCCATTACATTCAGTATATGAGAACTCAATGTTGTAGTCTTGAAGAAACATCACCCACCTTCTCTATCACACGTTAAGGTTCTTCTAGGTAACAATATGCCTCAAACTCTTGTGATTTGTGAAGACCACAAAGTTCTCCCCGATGATGTAATACAGCCACAACATTAACACGAACACTACTATTGAAAGATCTAGGTCATGCATTCAATAGTAACATTCATGAGGACATAACATCATTGAACCATAAGAGATAACTCCCCACTACTACATCAACACACACCAAAAAAGAAGTATAGAGGCATCACAAAACACAGAATACAACACCCCTTCCTCTAGAAACCTGAGCACTGGAGCACTGACCAACCTTTCCATCGGGTAGCTGAATGATTCATGACACTGCTCACTCCACCCAATGGTTTGGTACTTTCTGGTCAAAGCTGTCAAAGGAGCTGCAACTCGAGAGAAGTCAGGTATGAACCTCCAATAATAGCCTACCAGACAAAGGAATCTTTGAAACTCTATCGAATTCTTTGGTGCTTCCCAAAAAACAACTCCTTCAACCTTTGATGGATCAACTTCTACACCTTGCTAAAACACCAGATGTTGATGAAAATGTTCTTCTTGTGTCAAGAATATTCACTTGGACCACTTCCCATAGATCTGGTGATGTTGAAGGATCTCTTAGACCATCCTAAGGTGCTTAGTATCTTCCTCCTATGATCTTGAGTAGATTAATATGTCATCGCATAATGAAATGATGAAATTGTCCAGAAACTCATGAAAAACAGAGTTCATGAGACCCATCAACACAACAAGTGCATTTGTAACACCGAATGGCATGGCTAAGAACTCAAAGTGCCCATACCTTTTCCTGAGAGAAGTCTTCGGGATATCATTGTCTTTCACCCTTAATTGGTGTTACCCAAACCGTAGATCGATCTTAGAGAAACAACATTCTCCCCTCATTTGGTCAAAAAGAGATCATATATCCTCAGGAGAGGGTAAAGGATCATGAGTGTTACCTGATTCAGTTTTTGGTATTCTATGCACAGACTGAGACCACCATCTACCTTCTTTGAGAACAAGACTAGAGCACACCATGAAGATATGCTGGGTAAGACAAAACCCTTCTTCATCATAATGTCAATCAGAGTCCCCAACCCCCTCTACTCAGAAGATGTTGTCAGATAAGGATACATCAAACTTGGACAGACACCGGGTTGTAAGTCTTCCTGAACTCAACGTCACGTCAAGGTGGTAGAGTCACGTCCACCTTGTAAAAAACGTCCATAAACACTCTAATCACCCTCGTAACATCCATAATATCATCATCCACTGATTCTATTGAAATATCAGCCAACATAGACTGAAGTGGCACCACACACCATCTCCCAACCTGAAAGCCTCGCTCTCCAACAAAATCCATATGTTGGCCATCCTCATTGGAGAACATGACTCTTCTCCAGAAGCAGTTGATAACATCATGCATAGAAAACAACTAGTCGATTCCTAGGATGACATCGTATGGATGCATTTTCAGTAGAAATAGATCCCAACTAGACTGTTGTGGCCCCATCATCAGTCTGTATCTTCGACAAACATCAAACAGGTAGGTATGAACCCCAACTAGCATACTTAGCAGAAGGGGATTAGAGGGTCTCTCTAAAACTAGGCACAAGTCATGGTTTAGACTTGGTGTAACAAAGGAGTGAAATTATATTGAATCAAAAAAGGTGAAAGAAAGGGTTCTAAAACAGATAATCGTACCTCGAATGACTTTCGGCCCTGCTGGAACTGCTACCTATGTGGTGTGAAACTTCCCACGCCTAGCCCCTATTCCCCTCAGATATCATCCACCCCCCCCCCCCCCCCCGACCATGTCTTCATAGAGGTCCCTAAGGAGCGCCTTGAGGTCGGCCTCATCCTGAAACATCTTCTCTTAAAGGAGAGGGAGCTCGATGCCCCTGCTGCTACTGCTGAAATGGGATGGATAGAAATTGTTGCTGCTGAGGTGGGTGTTGAACCAGCCCACTCCCACTATACTACACTTGGTCCAGGCTCTAATTATGAAGGTGCCCACGGCTACCAAAGATGAATTACCTCTGTCCTAGGACCGCTAGTAATGGTTGAGGACCAAGATATTGAAATTAGAACTGATGGGGCCTTCTCCCCATTGGCTGAAACCTATAAGTCCCTGATGTTGGAGGCATGCTGCTGAAGACCTTACCATTTGACAAGCCCTACTGGCTCCACTCTCATGGAACACCTCCTAACAAGTGCATCCTCTCCACCACTTCAGCCTTCTTCTGTACCTCCAATTACGTCGGTAGGGTGATGGTATTAACAACATTCAGAATAGAAAGTCAGAGTGCCTCTCCTAAATGGATCGCCCGAGACTCCCCTTTAAGAAAATGGTCCGGATAAAAATGAAGGACATCCTTGAACTTGATCCCATTATCCCACAATGACATACTCCCATGATGAAGGGAGGGTAGCTCCGGTCACTTATCATCCTTCATCAAAGAAGAAATGAATTCTTCCCGGAATTTATTCTCAAAGTCATCCCCCAATATCTCACTCTCCATCCTATCTCTGAGGTAGAGCGTCCACCACTAAAACACTTCTCCTCTCATCTGACTGACTACCAATGGAAGACAATACTTAACCGGAGCCTGGATGATGCTAAAATCTATCACCAACTCCTCCATCCAGATTTCTGTCTACATGTCTCACACGCTGCCCTCATACATCCCAAGGTTCTGCTGCCAAAGGGAATAAAGCATCTCCTTCCACTGGTCATCCTCTTCCTCTTGACCAGTCCTCCACTGATCATCTAGATCAGCCTCATGTGCCTCAATCACCCACACTACTTTTGGTCGTTGTCCGGATTCCATAGCTGCAAGGTAAATGAGGAATGCTTAATCACGAATTGTGTAGAATATTTCTTTTAAATTTAGCTTAAACTTGTTATTTATTTAAATTCTCAGAACATTCATAACACAAAAGAACACAGGTCATTATTATGGATGTACCTTTCCTAGGGTATCTACCCTACAATTAGTGTAGATTCACTTGGTCGTTCAGTAGGTCCAGAGTCCTTTCAACGGATCAGGGTGGTCCCTAAAATTCAATGTCCTAGCCGTTATTCCTTAGCCTATTTAATGCACCAAGATTTCCTAACACTGTTACCCTACCATCCCATGCAATCCTCATTGTGCGTAACCCCGATCTCGATCGTATCTCTCAACCATAACTCCTTTAATACTATTATAGAATGAAAATCCTTCACCGCAATGTGAAGAGGGATTGAAACTTCCAAGACCCTTTGTTCTTCATGTTGATGGACATATAATGACCCCCGAATCCAACCTTCAATAGGATCCAGTGTGGTGACTACACCAATGGTATTGAATCACACGAAATATGTATGGCATTACCCTTTTTAATTAGTACGATCAGGAGATACATTGGTAAAAACCAAAAAAAACTCCAAAAATGAAGGTAAAAGTAAAGCCAATACCAATTCCCATATGCATGTTCAATGATAAACACATTCATGTACAAGAAAAACTTCATATTGGATGTACCAAAATAACGAATACAGCAATGAAAACTATCCTGAAGTTCGAGAAAGTAAAACCCGACATGGTCCCTGAAGTCTTCCTTGAAACCTGAAAGTAGTTTTATATACATAGGGAGAGTATATAGGTATACGTAATAGAGAAAACCAAAAGCTCTCATGTACAAGTGGTGAGACAGTCTAATTCCCCGTGATAAAAAATAGAGATAACCAAAACACATAGAAAAGAATCTATCCACCTTGCATCACCAAGGATCACTCCCCAAATAATGCAAGTCATGTAAAGTAATAGTAATAGAACATCAATCTTTGGGTACCCAACACCGCTTTCCCACTAGTTATTTTAGACATCCTATGCATCAGACCTCCCCCGCCATTTACACTAGAGGCCCACTGCCACCCCAAAAAAACCTCATGGGACACCGCAACCATGGATATGCCCGCAAACACCTAGACCACCACTACCACATGTAACCATGCACAAAGAAACCTGGTCTAGAACAACTACTGCTAGGCCCGAAGACACTTGGGCCCGAAAAACTAATGCCATGCCCGAAGAAACCTGGGCCTCATCCCAAAGACACTTGGTAAATAACCTACCCGCACACACCTGGGCCAACCACCACAACATAACATGCATGAAGAATCATGGGCTATAATAATCCTAAGGTCATCACAGCCTACCCAAAGAGTCTGGTGATACTCGGGAAATGGAGAAGAAAAAGAGATAATAACTAGCCACTCATAGGAGTGTTGGGAAAACACCCCCCCCCCCTAAAATGGGGGTGTTCGGAATGAAGTGCTCGACTTGGTTGAGGCATGAATTAGAAACATAAAAACTAAATTATATATCTAGGTAAACAAGAACACATCCTAATCAAGGGGCTCCATAATAATCCCTTACACAAACACCCAAGTTACTTTTCATTCATAAATAAACAACATCCATGACTAGGTCACAAATCATTCCCGAAAAACTATCCCCAATCAGACCCATTCTTGTTATTATATTCATATGATTCCATTTAAATAATTCTCGAATACCGGGCCACTAAAAGACATAGCCAAAATCCAAGGATTTAAAAATAGTCAAGAATCAATTTATGAATCCACACCCATTTATCTTGTAAAGTCACAAAAAAATAATGGATATGTGAGATCTATCGATGTACTAGAACCAAAAAAACAACAACATATGACCCCACACGGCCTCTGATCCACAAACCTACAACTGTACAATAGGGGAACTCATCCCCATCCACGTCACAACACAAGAATCAAGAAGAACAACCACACATATTACAAAGACAGAGAAAGGGAGATTTCATATTCAAAAACACCATTCATTATGTTTCTTCTCTCCATTTGGTTAACAGGGTGACCACATAAGGATTTTAGTTCACTGGAGATACATTTAATCAATTGAGTTATTGTGATTAACAAATTTCCATGTCACAACCATTCAATCATAGGATTAACTAGAAAAATAGAGGATCATTAGTGTACAAGGAAGGGCCACCAATGGACATGATTTTCTGTGGAAAAAATCCAGTATAATTCATAATATAACTAAAAATGCATTAAGTAGAAACAAAATCATTAGTCTCACACCCTTAATTCTTTAAAGGATAATTTATTATCTTGGTAAAAAAATTGTTTTATCTACGTTCTGAGGGAACATCATCATATCCACCTCGAATTATGCACAGTAAAGAGATATGGTTAAAAAAATCCCTACCTGGTTGATCATAGATCGACGTTTCCTCCTCGCGGCAAAAACTGTGGTTGTGCGAGCTGTGGGAAAACTCCACAAAGGATGAGCAGGAAGGGCCTGAGCACGTGGGCATGACTAGCTTCAGCTAGATGGAATCAAAAAGCACCCAGGAAATGAAAAGAGACTAGCCTAGAAGAAAAAAGAAACTCTGTTATATAAATGGTGAGGTTATGGAGTAACGTGATATGAAATCTAGACCGCCTTTATAGTCGGATTGTGGTTTCTCCAAATGGTTGGATGGTTACACCTTGTCGAATTAATTTTTATTTAATAATTCTCTTCAGAGAGGTGGCCATAACTGTTGTGAGAGAAATTATTTTATTTGAATAGAGGAAAACATGTAACAACAACACATAGTTTTTGTGAGTCGAGGGTCTCCCCACTGTAGACGATCAAGAACATCATTTATGGTCTTAAAAAACAGCCTCAACCAACTTTATAGAGGAATTAATCCTTAAAGTACATGTCATGAGAAACTGAGGAATGAAACTCTCGACAATCCCAGTTGTGGCACCGATCGGGTGACCCACCGGTTTGGGAGACTGATCGGTGACACACTGATCAACGACTTCCCTATCGAGATGTACCGATTGGGATTCTGTGATTAGGATGCACCGATCAATGAAGCACTGATCGGGGCCCACCCATCAGCGAAGCACTAATCGGGCCGCACCGATGGGTGACACACTGATCAGGCCGCACCGATCGGGACACACCGATCAGGATGCACCGATCAGGGCACACCGATTGGGGTGCACTGATCAGTGACGCACAGATCGAGAGGCATCGATTGGGAGGCACCGATCAGGAGAGACCGATCAGGAGGCACCGATCAGGACTCAACGATCAGGACACATCGATCAGAGACACACCGATCAGATACACACTAACATGTGACACCATGGTATGCCCTTCCACCAACATTGATTCCCTCATCGCTCACCCATGGCATATAGACCACCCCAAGCACTAGATTTTGACAAAGTAATAGACAACGAGGGTTTGGGTCATTACATATAAGTTTATGTTAAATTTTCCTTATCTTTATATTCATTACTATAAAGTGTCATTTTTACTTACAAGTGGCTCCATGGGGTCTCAAAATCGAGCCAAGGATGCCCATGGTCAGGCAGGTATAAGCCAATAGGGATAGTAAATGTGTTCAGGTAATTTAATAATATTATAATATATTTTTTTACCCTTATTGATAAGATTTTCCCTTTAACAATTGTAAACAAAATACTGAATGTTGTTACTATTCATAATGTCTAAAAATAAAAGCTACATATTTACACTATTTACACCTCCTTATTCCAAATATGCAATCAAATATTCTGAATTCAAAAAACAGATATTTTAGAAATTACATTAAAATTAATTCTTATTTTCAAAACCATACATTGTGTTTTAAAGATATAATAACTATCAAAATATTGAAAATTGTTTATGTCCAATTTCAAAGTGAAATTTCTTCCAATTAATAAAATTGTATTAAATGGTGAAAATATAATCCAATTACCAATTAAAACCAATTAACTGTACAATATAAAAATATAGATAAATTATATTAAATTGATGTTTTGAATTAAAATGATGTATTTTTCACTATTCATCAAAAAAAGAACTTTATGAGAAAAATACCAAAAAATTACCCAAATTAAATTGTGATTTCCCTCTTCGAAAAAAGAAGTTTGTTTTGTCAAATATAACATATAATGGTGAAAAAAAATAGATTTAAAATGGGTTTTCCATGAAAATGTGGTAAGTAGGCTTTTTAATGAATATTAAATTATTTCATGCTTAAAAATAATTAATTATCATTTTATGCCTATAAAACATAATGGATAAAAGTAAAAACATTTATCAAAGATGTGTAATAATATTTTCTTTAGTTATATTCATTTCTTCCAATAAAATGGTTATGCATTTACTAACATTTAAAATAATAATATTACTATATTATTTTTCAGTGTAACTCAAAGTTATGTAAAATGTACGATTTCAAATAAAAATGCTTTCACGTGTTGAGTACTCTATCGGACATAATATCTCCTTAAAAGTAAAATTAATATTTAATTCACAAATATTAATAAATTTGAAAATTTCATATTTATTATTTACCTGGAATGTTTTATCATTCCCCCCTTTTGAGAATTGAATCCTCACAATTTTAAAATTATGCTCAGAAACATCATTAAATTTCCCTCATCGGAAAAAAGAGTCAATAATAATATCACATTAAAATAAATAAAGTGAAGTAGAAAGGTCACCCAAGATATCCTATATGAGTATTCCATGTAGGAAAACATATATATGGATGACAAATGAAGTATCAAGAAATGATGGAGAGTGATATAAAACATGATTAAAGGAAAGTAAACCACCAGAAAATCACATACGTGTGATGGTTAAATGGTCTTTTATTCCCTAGAAGTAAAAGTAAACACAAAATGTTTTTTTAGGATACAATTCATAATGTTGAGGAATTATTTTATCATATTTACTAAGAACGTAAGGAAATATACTTAATTTTCATGTAAAGATTCTTCCTTTACAAATTTCTACCACAAACTCATCTTTTCGCCAAATGATGAGTATTCAAGATGACTTTGTCACACCGAAAGTTCTATATTAAACTTCTAGAGAATCGCATAATCAAAAAAATATGAACAACATATTTCCCTTTTCTTTATACATTATGAAAAACCAAATGGTTAGTACTACATCAGATAATCCCCAAAAGGATAATCTTTTATAAAAAGAAATACTACTCTAATCTCCAAAAATTTAAAAAACATTACCTGAAGTTCAACAATGACCATTCAATAAACAATTGTCCTTAATATTATTCAAAGTAATCCAAAAAAAAATTGATACACAAAATTTGAATGGTTTTGATAACACAGTATTCCATAGAAATCTTAACATTTATCTCCAAATAACATTAGATACTCTTAAAGTCTCATACTGTAAAGAAATTAACACAATCACATATTCTCCAAAATAGTTTAATCATTTCTATTTTCTACCCTAAACACTTTATGTCCAAAATAAAAACAGATCTTTTTCTATAAAAAATTTCAACCATTACTCCACAAATGAAATCCAATTGTATTCTATTTTCCTCTGGCATATATTGTTTCCCCAAAAGAGATGATGTCTTTCAAAATAACCATTATCACATAATTACCAAATAATTTTTCTATACTAATAATATATATTTGATAAAACATACATTCCCAAAATCAACTTATTCTTGATCCATAAAATCATTTAAGTAAAAAAGATTTATTCATACTATCTAGGGACTTCAAGTAGTCCAATGGTATGTGATTCACCCTTCACTTTTGGGATTGATTCCTACGGACTTGTCAGGCGTGATGGTTGTCACAGATCTTGCGTATTGTGCCTTTTTAAAAAAATAAAAAATACCCAGCCATTATTAGACCCCAATGGTTTTCTTATATATATCATTTTCATCCCAACTCATAATGACCTCAATATCTTAATTCTTTGAGACTTATATATATTGGCATTTTATACCACTATAAAATAACACTATTGAAAAATAAAGAACATTGTACCTTGATAATGGTGTCCACCTGGTTTCATCATTATATTGTTCATGTAGATAGATGGTACATGAATTGCAACAATGATTTAGATATCCTTCAAAATCATATGCTTCCTTCATCCAAATATTCCTTGTACAACTTGGTTTATGTGGGTGTTCACAAAAAAAATAGTTTCAAAAAATAATCATTTATAACATAAAATTTCAAATAATATGATAAAACATTCTTCTTATAAAATAGTCAGACCAAGATTGTGTTAAAAATTCAATAAACGTTCCTTTAATAATAAAAAAAGTTTGTACTGAAAGACTATAATTTAGAAGAAAATATAATTAGGTTGCGCAAGTTTCTCCTTCTATAGTACCTTTTTCAAAATCATAACATGCTTAAAAATATCGTGATATTGTAAAATATTTGAAATTGACATGATAATATTTACCTTTCATGAAAATATGTGAATATTGAGAAAATAGGAATTGATTAAATATAGCCAAATGATCCAAGATGGTATCAAAGTACAACGGAGGTGTTTGATATCCCAAACCTTTTCATTCTAGTGAGTTATATGTTATAAAATGTTTTAGAATTGTTTGGAGATGACTTTTCAATAATTATTGTAAGCAATACATTAATACGAGATAGTAATGTAGATTGAGATCTTCTACCTTTCATTTGTAACATACTTTCCTTGATCTGAAAAAAGTCACACAAATAAGGATTTTACATAAGGTGAAGACATAGAGGATAACCATGTGTCTAAAAAAATAATCTCTAAAGTTGTCTAAACTGACCTCTGATACCAACTGTTAGGCCCCTGCCAAAAAACATTACTAAATCTTGAGTTATGTCAAGGATTCACCTTGAGGTTCCTTTCACATTTAAGTGTTCAGATAATTAGGCTACAACAAAAAAATTACATCTCAAATATTTTAATTTAGACACTTATACATGGTATCCATTTTTTCATAAAAAACTCTTAAAAGAAAACACAAATTCTTTTCTTGATATAAATCTTCATGAATTTTTCATTTCTCTTACCCAGCCATATACCCTATGAAAAACATTTTTAAACATGGGATGATCATAACAAGCTCATTAGGGGTTATAAAATTATGAAATAATTCATTATTCCATCAAAACACACAAAACATATGCTCTTTAACATACCTCATGAAATCATAATATTTATGATTAACACATAGAAATCATAAATCATAAAGAAATCTTGTGGAATTCATATCATACGATCATTGTAGCTTTCACATTTATGTATCGAGTTACATTTGGAATACATATCCCATTATATTCCCTAAATCTCTTAGGAGAAACAATAACTTTTACCTCTGTCGCGTTACCCAATGCAATAGAGAGCTATCATGGGATCACCCTCCCTAGGTTTGTTATGGTACCACCTATATACATAAACAATAACTATGAACCATAACATAATAATAACACATAAAACAATCATAAATAATGATAACATTTCCACATTGTAATCACAATATATCTTTTCAATATGTTAACATAATCAATCCCTTCTCAAAACCATTTAAAATAATTAATAAAGAGATTCTTAAATCTAAGTATCCCATACCAATTTGAAACTGTTGTAAATAATTTACTCTTTAAAAAACTCATGTCCATATAAATAGATAAATAAAATCATTTATAAAACATTGACATGAAATAGAAGTATTTATATTTTTAAATCTTTAAAACATTTAAAATTATGTTTTAGTTAAAGAATCGTTTACTATTTAAGAAACTCTTGAATAAAAATAATTAAGTAATAAAATCAATAAAAACCATAAATATTAGAAGATTATATGAATTCATAATATAAAATGTCAAAATGGTTGTATATACACCTTATATGATAATAAAGTTGCACAATATTATGATATTTTTCAATGAAAAGAGATTGATATGTAGTCCCTTATAAATATTGTACCATTAGATTAAGGATAAATTTATGACATAATTATTTGGGAAAAATATTAATAAACACAATATATGTGTATATAAATTTTTAAATAATTATATTCCACTCACATATATTCATATCAAGACATAATTAATAAGTTTAAGTTCACACGGAAGAATTAAAATTGGGTTAAGAAGTTACCTTACAAATTTACGCAGCCTAACAGTGCCACTAAAAAGGAAATAAAATGTACAAAAATAAGGATATATAAGAACATATTAAATAATTTTAAAATTTAAATTTAAATACATAACAGAAATGAAGTCTTTGAAAAAAAAGATGGCTGTGAAAGGTTCCATTACAAAGATCATTTTTTAAATAAAATAGATCAATTATGTGTATTCACTTCAAGTACACATACGTAATGTATAAATACATATAGGAAATAAAAATTTATTTCTTACCTAATCATAGAATGACAATAACATGTTGTATAACATCAACACATAGAATGGAAATTGGGTTATGATGTTCCCTTACCGATTTTGGTAACTTACAAAACATACACCCCACAAAAAAAGGATACTAAAATAAAGATTTCAATAGCCATAAATTCTTGTATATTAAACAAAGAAGACAATCATGGGAAGTAAATACACCAAAAAAAAGAAAATAGTGGAGAATATATCATTAATCTCATGAGAATGAAAAATTATATGAAAACCACTTACCTTGAGTCAGACTCATCAAGTATGTTCCATGTTCTCCCTTTAAATCGGGTAACTCCCTTTGGTTTGAAGTATAAGGATTTATTGAATTAGTTTCTGCCCAAATTAAGGCTTCTAGGAAGAATATAGGGAATTTGAGAGCTTATTGGTGTAAAGGTTGGATGATCCATGTGGCTTGAGATTTTTGAGTAATGGGATAGTGGTGGTGGCCTTTTATAAGAGGGGGAGGGGTCTCTTTATGAATGTTTGAATTTATTATTTTATTATAAAATGAAATTCAGTTTCAAAATGTCCCAAAGACATTAAATTGTAATTTAAGATGAATATATGTTGAATTTAAATCATTCAATAAGAATTAGACATGTTATCTATATTTTTTCATACTAATCTTTTTTATCTATCCCTTTGTTATCTTATTTATCTTTTACCATGTCTTCTTTTATATTTATAGTATATGGTTAATATATATAATATAAAATTCCATGAAACCCAAAATAGATCAATAATGAATATTTTTAAATCATATAGGTCATTTGGTCAAATATTATATTTTTATGACAATTATATCATTAATGAAATATTAATTGATTTTAAAACTCATTAATGTCAATTTATATACTATTCATATCATGACTTTTTAAAAAATCCAAAACAAACCGATTCTTTCAAACAACCATCCTTTATTTGAAGAAAACCTATCATAATTATTTATAAAATATGTGGATTTCATTAAAAGTTCCAAATATATTTATTTTAATATTTATAATCTCATTTATTAAAAAATTTCATTGATGAGGTAATCATTATATCATCATTGTGTCATAAATAAATTTTATTTTTTCATATATAAAAATTATAAATAAAATATATTTATGTAAGAAATATTTTTATATATCTAATGATTATTTATATTCGACCATATAACCTATATAACCCCCTTTAGAAATTTTTTTACTAAAATTTACTTGTTTATGTTACAGTTTCCTTATCTATCAATTAATTATTTTAAAGTTCCATTTTCTCTTACCAGTGGATGCATGGGGTCTCAAAATTGAACCAAGTATGTCCATGGTCAGACATGTATCATAAAATATGTTTTGGACACGTGTTACAATGATTTCATATTATTATAATATTTTTTTATCCTTATTTACTAGATTTATCTTTTAACCATGGTAAATAAAATATTTACTGCAGTTCCTATTCACAATGCCTAAAATTAAAAGTTACTTATTTACACATCCTTGACCTCTTTCTTCCAAATATGGAATCCATTTTTACAAATTCAAAACATAGAATATTCAGAAAATAATTTAAAATTAATTCCCTTTTTAAAAACCAAAGAGTGTGTTTTTAAGAAATAATAACTATAAAAAGATTGATATTTGTTTATATACAATTTCAAAGTGAAATTATTCCAATGAACAATATTGAATTAAATGGTAAAAATATAATCCAATTAAACATCAAAACCTATTAAAATAACAATCTAACTATATATATATGTTAGATTAAAAAGAATATATGAATTAAAATGCAGTATTTTTCACTATTCATCAAAAACAAACTTTATCAGAAAAATACCAAAATTTTACCCATAGTAAATATTGATGTTCGGATTCTAAATTGGAAATTTATTCTATCAAATGTAACATATAAATGTGAAAAAAATATTTAAAAATAGTTCGCCATCAAAAGGTGGTAAATTAAACTTTTAAAGAATATAAAAGAATTACATGCTTAAAATGCATTCATTCTTATTTTAAGACTCTAAAACTTATTGGATAAAAGTAAATTCATTTAACAGACATTTTTAATATTATTTTAGACAGTTCTAATCATTCTCACCAATACAATGGCTAGGCTTTAACTTCCATTTAAAATAATAATATTATTATATTATTTTTAGGTATAACTAAATGTTGTGTGCGACGTAATATTTCAAAGAAACACGGTGTTGCGTGTTGAGTATGTTATCAGATATAGAATCCCCATAAAATTAAAATTAATATTTAATTAAAAAATATTAATAAATGTGAAAATTTCATATTCTTTATTTACTTGTGATGTTACATCCTTCCCACTTTAGAGAATTGCATCATTGAAATTTTAAAATTGGGCTCGAAAACTTCATTAAAATTCCCACATAAGAGAAATAGTCAATAAAACTATCACTTTAAAAGAAATAAAGATAAGTAAAAATGTCACCCAAGATAAGCCATACTAGGATTCCATATAGAAAAAATGTATATGGAGAAGAAACTAACTGTCCCATTCTGATGGAGTGTGATAGAAAATATTATTAGGATAAAGTTAACCACTAGAAAATCACATACTTGTGATGGTTAAATGTTATTTGATTCTCCTATATGAAAAGTAAACAGGAAATATTTATTGTTTTAGAATTCCTTTCTTAAATATGAGGAATTATATTATGATAATGACTAATAACATAAGGGAATATACTTATTTTAAAGTAGATATTTATCCATTAATAATTTTATACCACAAACACATCTTTTCTCCAAACGATGAGTATTCAAAATGATGTGGTCACACCTAAAGTTCTAGATTTAACTTTTAGAGAATCACAAATCCTCAAAATATGATCAATATATTTCCCTTGTATTCAGATATTATCAAAAACCAAAATGGTTAGTACTAGATTAGATAATCCCAAAATTGATAATCTTTTATAAAGAGAAATACTACTCTTAATCTCCAATATTAAACAAACAATAGCCTAATTTAAAAAATGACTATTTAAAAATCATTATCCTTAAAATTCATTAAGGTAATCCAATCTAATTTTGAAACACAAAATTCATAATGATTCAGTCACATATTCTTCCAAAAAAATTAACACTTATCTCAAAATAACATCATCTACTCTAGAAGTCTCATACTGAAAAGTAATTAACCTAATCACATATTATCCTAGATAGGTTATTCATTCTCATTAATATCCTAAATCTATATATGTCCACAATAATAACATAGATTTATCCAATATAAAGTTTCAACCTTTACTCCAAAAATTAAATCCCATAGTATTCAATTTGACTTAGCCATATAGTTTTTCCCCAAAAGATAGAACATATTCCAAAATATCATTTATCAATTAATCACCAAACCATTTTCATATACCAAGGATATTCTTTTGATAAAACATAAATTACCAAAATCAGCATATTCTTGATCCATAAAATCATTTAACTATGAAAATTAGTTATTAAAATCTGGTACTTCACATAGTCCAGTGGTATTCGATGTGCCCATGTCGCCCTTTGGTTGTGAGTTCGATTCTGGCAGCCTTTCCATGAGCGATGGTTTGTCATACATCTTGCGTGTTGTCCCATTTTAAAAAACTAGAAAATAAACTTAACATTATTTAACATAAATGGTTGTATTATACATCACATTTGTATCCCAAGTCATAATGACCTCAATATCTTAATTCATGAAGACTTATATGTATTGACATTTTTTACCTCCATAAAATAACACTATTCCCAAAGAAAGTACAGTTCACATTGATCATGGTGTCCACCTAGTTTAATCATCATCTTTTTCATGTAGATATATTGTACATGCATTGAAACAATGATTTCTAGAGTCCTCAAAATCATATAATTCTTTTATCCATAAACACATTTCACAACATGGTTCATATGGTTGTTCAAAAAAAATATTTTTTGAAAATATTCATTTATGAAATATAATTTGAAATCATCTGATAAAATATTCCTTTTATAAAATAGTTAGGATGAGTTTGAGTTGAAACATTCAATCAATGGTCCTTTTAAAATATCATAAGTATGTGCTAAAAATATAATTTAAAAGAAAATATAAATATGTTGGGAAAGGTTCTCCTAATTTAGATCCTTTTTAAAAATCATAATATGCTTCAAAATCTTGTGATAAGGTAAAATATTTTAAAATTCAGTGATAATATTTACCTTTTTTGAAAATATGTGTGTATTAAGAAAATAGGATTTGATTAAATACAACCAATGATCTAAAATGGTATTGAGGTAAAATAGATGTGTTTGATATCTAAAACAATTTCTTGCATGTGAGATGTATGTTTGAAAATGATTCAGAATCATTTAGACATGACTTTGCAATCATTATTGCAAGAAAGTCATAAAAAATAGATAGGAATTTCATTTGAGTTCCTCATCCTTCCATTTATAATAGAGTTTCCTTCATCTAAAAAATTTACAAAGATAAGGATTTAACATAAGGAGTAGAAATAGAGACTAACAATTTGTCTAAAAAACTACTAATCCCTAATGTTGTCTAAACTGACTTCTGATTCCAATTGTAAGGCCCCAGCCTTAAAACATTACTTATTCTTGAGATATATAATAATTCTAATTATGGATATTTTCAGGTTTTGTTTTTTAGAGAATTATTCCATAACTATTACATTACATCTCAAATATTACGAAGTAGACACTTCTTCTCATTTTCCATTTTTTCATTAAATAGAAACTCTTAAAAGAAAACATGATTTATTTTTATGATATAAATCATCTTGAATTCTTCCTTTCTCTAAACCTGCCTTATACCCTGGGAAAAACATTTCAAAAACATGTGATGAGCATAAAAATCATAGTAAGGTTCATTAAATAAATAAATATATCATTAGGGCACCAATACATGGAAAACATAATCTATTTAACATACCTCATGAAATCTTATGATTTAAGAATAACACATAGATATCATAAATCATAAATGCAGCCTTTGGAATCCATATCATACATAAGTTTTATCACTCAAAATTATTTAGGGATTTACATTTGGAAGACCCATTAAAGTATATTCCATAAATCTCTTAGGAGTAACAATAACATTTACCTCCATCACGTTACCCAATGAATTATAGAGCTATCACGAGCTCACTCTCCCTAGGTTAATCAGGGAACCACCCGTATACATAAAAAATGACCAAGAACCATAACATAATAAAAACATATAACACTTGAATAAATGAAATATAACAATTAAATATTGAAATCACAATATATCATTTCAATATGTTGACTTAAGCAATCCATTCTCAAAACCAGAAAAACATTTAATAAATAGAATTTTGAATCAATGTGTCCCATACATCTTTGAAAATTTTGAAAATAATTTAAATATTAAAACACTAATGTCCCTATAAATAAATAAATAAAATAATTTCTAAAACATGGACATGAAAGATAAGTATTTATACAAATAAATCTTTAAAACATTTAAAACTATGTTTTAGTTAAAGAATACTTTACCACTTGAGAAGATCTTGAATAAAAATCATAAAAAAATAACATCAATGAAAACTATAAATATCATTAGAATATTGAAATTAATAATATAAAAGTTCAAAATGGATGTATATACACCTTATAGGATAATAGAGGTGCACAATATTTTGATATGCCTCAATGAAATAATATTGATACATAGTCCCTTACAAATATTGTATCGTTGGATTAAGGAAAAATCCATGAAATAATTATGAGTAAAAAATTTAAAAGCACCAAATATAAGTTTATATTAAGTGTAAAACAATCATAGTTCCTTCAAAAATATTCATATCACGACATAATCAAAAAGTAGAAGTTTAACCCAATGAATTGAAATTTGGTCAAGAAGTTTCCTTACAAAAATTTTGTAGTCTAACGGCATCACTTAAAAATTTAGAAAATGAGTTGAAGAGTTAGAAAAATGGTCTCTCATAACATGGATATAAAATTTACAGCAATAAGGATACATAAGAACATATCCCAACATTTGAAAATTGAAATTTAAGGATATAACATAAAATAAGACTTTGAAAAAAAGAAGGATCATACAAGTACACATATGTAATGTATAAATACAATATTGTACATCAAAATTTATTTCATACATAATCATAGCACAATATAAACAAGGAGTATAGTATCAAAAAAAATTGAAATTATTTTAGAAGTTCCTTTACTAATTTGGTAACTTACGAAACATGCACCCCACGAAAGAAGGATCATACAATGAAGATGTAAATACCAATTAAATAAAGTATATTACACAAAAAATAAAATCATGTGTAGTACATAAACCAAATTAAATAAAATAGTGTCATATTTATCATTAATCTCACTAGAACAAAAAGTTAGATGAAAACCCCTTAACCTGAGTCTGACTCATCACGTGTGTTCCATGTTCTTCAATTAAATCAGGTAACTCCATTTGGTTTGAACCAAAAGGCTTTATCAAATTTTCTTCATGAAAAAATACACATTATTGTTGGAAGATAGGGATGTTGGGAGCTTATTGGAGCAGTGGATGGATGAGCCATGGGGCTTGAGAGCTGTGAATAATGGGTTAGAGGTGGTGGATTTTTATAAGAGGGAGGACGTTCTCTTTAGGAAAGATTGAATGAATTATTTTATTATAAAATGTATTTTGATTTCAAAAGGTCCCAAAATCATTACGTTCAAAGATAAAATGAATAAAATTAGAAATAATATCATTTATTATGAAATGGGTAGGTCTAGGATATTATTTAATACTTATATTTTTTATTTTACCCTTTTTAAATATATTTAACTTTTACCATGTCTTCTTGAATATTCATAATATATGCATAATATATTTACAGTAAAATTCAAGAGACCCAAAATGGATCATTAATGATATTTGAAACATCATATAATTCATTTGGTTGAATATTAGATTTTCAGGTCTATTTTATCATTTAATAAAATATCAATCGATTTAAAAACTCATTTATGTCAATTTATATACTATTCATATCATGACTTTTTTAAAAATACCAAACAACTAGATTCATTCAAACAAACTTTATTTATTCAAATAAAACATTTCATAACTATCTCTAAAATTCATGTATGACATAAAGAGTTTCTAAAAAAATTATTTTAATATTTATAATCTCGTTTAATTAAAACATTCACTAATGAGGTAATCATTACATCATCATTGTGATAAAGATAATTTATATATATTATTTCCAAAAAATATCAATAAAATATCATGATATAGGAAATCATTTTATCTTTATAATGATGATTTATACTCGAAAATACCACTTATATAACCCCATATAAAAATTATTTTACTAAAAGATATATGTTTATGTTACATTTTCTATAACATTAAATTAAATTTTATGAAGTGTCATTTTCACTTACAAGTGGCTCCATGGGGTCCCAAAATTAACCAAGTATTCCCATGGTTGGACAGGTATCATCATTGTTAGGGTAATTTAATATATATATAAAATTATTATTTACCCATATTTAACAAATTTACCTCTCAACCATGGTAAATAAAATATTTATTAAAGTTACTATTCATAATCGTTAAAAATAAAGGTTTCTTATTTAAAAAATTTGGACCTCAAGATTCTAAATATAGAATCCATTTTTCCAAATTCAAAACACTGATGTTTCAGAAGTTAATTTAAAATTAATTCTTGTTTTCAAAACCAAGCATCATGTTTTTTAGAAATAATAACTAACAAAAGATTGACATTTGTTTATGTCTAATTTAAAATTGAAATTACATCCAATGAAAAAATTTGATTAAATTGTAAAAATATAATCCAATTACACTCTTAAACCAATTAAATGTACAATTTATCTATATAAATAAATTATATTCAAAGGTAGTTATGAGTCTAAAAGTAGTATTTTCATTATTCATTAAAAATTGAACTTTATCATAAAAATACTAAAATTTTACCCAAATTAAATTTTGATGTCCTGATTATAAATAAGTATTTTATTCCTTCAAAAGGAACATATAAAAGTTTCAAAAACTATATTTAAAAAGTTTTTTCCATGAAAATGCTGTAAATCGACCTTTTAAAGAATATTACACTATTACATGCTTAAAAATGGATTCATTATTGTTTTAAGCCTCTAAAAATTATTGGATAAAAGTAAACACATTTAACAAACATGTGTGATCATAGTGTAGTTAGTTCTATTCATTCCCACCAATACAACGTCTAGGCATTAACAACCATTTAAAATAATATTATTATTATATTATATTTTGGTGTAATTCTTAGTAGTGTGAAACATATGATGTCAAAGAAACCTATTGTTTCTTATTGAGTACGCTATCATACATAACATCCCCTAAAAAATAAAAATACTATTTAATTCACAAATATTAATAAATATAAATATTTCATATTCATCTTTTTCCTGGTATGTTAGAGATCATATTTGAAACATAAAAAATTCAATATCGTATAAATTTCACAACACATGACAATTTGTATGTCACAATTTCATCACCATTCTTCTTCTCATCCTCGATATTTTTTGATTTTAAAAAAAATCTCATCTCCCAATAACCCATGCTCATCTTCAAATGGGATATTTCGAAGTTCCATCATAGAATGACAATGCACCAACTCAATTTTTCCCTCCTTGTTAAATTCTGATCACATTTATGATAAAACAATCCATGGATGAACACTAGAAGCTAAACCAAAATCTCACTTTTAACCCCCATTTATAACACAATCATGGTATCCATCAAACATTACACACTAATACAAAAAATAGGAAAGGGAATCACCCCCTTATATCAGTGCTAAGCAAAACCATTGATAAAGAATACCTGTATCAACACTAAAATTTTAGCGCTGATACAGGGTAACCTTTATCAGTTCTAATGAAGCACTGATAAAATGCCCCTTTATCAGCACTAGAAAAGCGCTGATAAAGACTCTTTATATCAGTGCTAAAATTTGAGCACTGATACAAGAATGATTTATCAGCGCTTTTTTAGCGTTGATAAAGACTACCATTATTAGCGCTAAAAAAGCGTTGATAAAGGGTACCTTTATTAGTGCTAAAATGTTAGCACTGATAAAGGTTTTCTTTTTCATTGCTTTGTTAGCACTGATAAAACCTTAGTCCGTTTTTTTATAAAGTCCGTCTCAAAGTTCCCTCGTTTTATCATGAACTAAAGCGCTCGTGGTAATGAAACCCTGCGACTCCCCTCTGCCACCCGCTAAGCTCTCGTTGTCGGACCTCCTCCACCCTCACTTCTATTTTCCGGAACTCCACCGCCCTCGCTTCTCATTTCTAGACCTCCATCGCCAGTAACTTCCTCTTCGTTTTGTCGGACCTCCGCCCCCCGCAACGCCCGGCTTCTCGTTGTCGGACCTCTGCCGCCCGCAACGCCCTCTTCGGTTTGCTGGACCTCCTCCGCTCACAACGCCCTCTTTGGTTTTCCGGACCTCCCTTTAAGTCATTTTTTTCAAATATTTTTTTCATATTGTTCTTGTTGTTGGTTGAATCATTGATGATATTTATTGTGTTATTTCATTTAGATCCATTGGTATTTTTTGGGTGTACCTTTCCTTAGGTTTCGAATTATGCTCTTAGTGGTTCTTCATGGTTAGTGGTTTTAGTCTCTTATTTGGGTGAAATGATGTGTTCTTAGTATATTTCTATCTTATGTCCCACCATTTTAGTGAAAATTTAAATGGTTGGGTGACCTATGATAGGTCATGGACATTATTGGGATTTTCTCTCTTCTTAGTGATGTAGACGTGTCATTTGGAGATGTATGATGTTCTTGGAGGATATACATTAAGGGTTCTTGGGAATATTGGTTATCTGTTCATTTTAATTTTTTCATAGTGGTCCTCTATTCGGTGAATCTTCCCATTTGACCCTCTATCCCAAGGTGAAACTCCCTCCCTTTCTCTCTTCCCTTGGGATCTATTTTTAGGGTGATTTGGCCTTTTATCAACAAGGAATCTCTATATAAGAATCTCATATTCTCTTTTATTCTCTTTTTTTGGTCACTAATATTTTCTCTCTTGGGTTATTTTTCTATAGAAATGGTTTTAACCTAGGTTGGATTTAATCTCATTTATTTGGGTTAAATCTTTATGGTTATGATGTTTAATTGCATCCCTAGGGCCTTTCCTTAGTTCAGTTGGTGGTTTCATTCTGGTTTTATGAAGATATCAAGAAATAGGTAGGTTGTTCCATTATTTGACATTGTTTTAGGTGTTTAATATGATTTATTTGGTTCTAAAATAGTTTTATAAATTGTCTGGGTAGTGGGAAACATGTTTTCCAATTTTTTTGTTGTGTGTAGGGGTTTGATAATGATTTGACTATTATAAATGGTTGTTTTTCATGTGTGTTTCAATTATTGTAAGTGTGATTGTATAAAATAGATATAATTTTATATAGGGGTGGAATTGAGCACAATGGAATCCTAGTTATCCAGTTGGGTAGACTAGGTCTAGTATATTAGGTGAATTAGTCAGGCCGATGATTGGTCTCTTTAATAAGGATATACATAATAACACTAACTAAACATTCATGTGCTAGGGATTGGAGGCTCAAATAGGACCTTCGTGTCTAAGAGATGTGATCACCAAGAGTACGAGGATCCTAGGACCCTAGTAACCCTAATACCTTAGAGATTTTCTATAGTGCTTATACTATTCTTACCATTATCTTGTCACATTTACTATCTCTTTTATTTCGAAGAATGTTTTATTTAAATTGTATCTTCTTTTTTCTTAAAAAATAACATGTTAATGATTATCATAATTTCATTGAATGGAATCTAGTTTTGTTGTGTTCTACTAGGTATGTTGTCTCACACCTTATATACACCCTCAGGTCTATGTAGTCCTTATTATGTTTTAACCAGTTAAAGGCAAGGTTCCCTTGGTGGTGATGGTGGATATATGTGCTAGAAGTTCCCCTTTTGGTGACTGTTATTAGTTGTGTAATGGAGATGTTGACCCTCATGTTTCAAGGAGGCTTGGTTGTATTGTTGGTTCCCTTATCTTTTTTTTTGTTATTTTGGTTTTGGATGAAATTGTTAAATGCTTATCCCCTATTGCAGTGTCATTTTTGGTCTATTATATTGTGAAATTTGGTTATGATATGTTGTTTGATTATTATGTACTATTTATGGTTTTTTACATGAAAAAAACCATTCCCAAAGGTGTTACTTAATGCTTGGGCACTAGTTACAACCCATGGGGATTGGTAATTCCATTTGGAACTTCCCACGAGTTGGGTCAGGTGTCAAGTGGGATGGAAACCTGGCCTAGTTCATGACAAGAATTCTACACCATAGTATGGTTGTCTAAATCCTTTCTGTACCATGTCCATGGGAGGTTGCAACGTGGTATCTTTTTTTATTGTCTTAAATTCTATGAGCCCCATTTTATATTCTTTTTTCTCCTACATAACTCTCATTTCAAATCTTGATTCTTTAAGGCTTACAATAGTCATTTTAACTCCTCCAAACTCCCTTCTTCTCAGATAGAATCTCCAGTGGATGTGTATGGTTTCTATATGATAAGGGGGTCTCTCATCGATTGAAAATCATCTATATCCTCTTATATCCTCCTTATAGAGTGATAGATCATCATCTTTTTAGTGAATCTAATATTATTTTTTATTAATCTTGATTATAGGTTAGACTACTTGATCTCCTTATAAGGAAGTGGTTCTCTTCTACTGTATTTGGAAGTCTTGTTTTGTGTAAATGAACCACAAAAACTAATATTTGAGATTCAAATAGGATGAATATGAATAAATATTGGATGGATGCAAATCGTTTAACAATAGAGTACGAGAACGGAGTGAAAGAGTTCATCAAGTTTGCAAAGGATCACACAAAGGATCCTTCTCAAATCCTTTGTCTGTGTTTACGTTGTTGTTATTCTAGACTACTTACTCAAGAGGAGTTGGAAGAACATTTCATATGTCATGGAATAGATCGTAGTTATAAATGATGGAATAAACATGGAGAAAAAGTTAATGTAGCTACTGGATGGGATAAAACTGTGTTTTATGGATTGTCATATATGAATAAAAATATGGATAATGAAGAAGACCATATGGAGGATGTGATTACAGATGTAAATGATGATGAAGATCATATTAAAAACATGACAAAGACAATTCAAGATGAACTCCGTGATTTCCAAAAATTTATTGAGAAGTTAAAGAGTTGTGAAAAGACACAATTGTATGCTACTTTCACTAAGTATACAACATTTCTAGTTGTACCGAAGTTGTATAAATTGAAAGCAGGCAACAGATGGAGTGATGTCAGTTTTACGAAACTACTTGCTCTCTTGAATGATACGCTTTTGGAAGATAATGAGCTCCCAAGCCGGACATATGAAGCTAGACGAATGCTACGCTCGATGGGTATGATTTTTGAAAGAATAAATGCCTACCCGAAAGACTTTATATTGTTTCACAAGGAGAACAAATCACTTACAGAATGCCCAAAGTGTGGTGCTTCTCGATACAAGAAAGATAAATCCAATCCTACAAAAGTTTTATGGTACTTTACAATCATTCCAAGGTTTAGGCGTCTATATGGAAGTGAAGAAACTGCAAGACAATTGTCATGGCATGCAGATAAATGAAATAATGATTGGTTATTACGTCATCCAGCCGACTCTCCTCAATAGAATAAAATTGATCATGAGTATCCTGAATTTGGAAAAGAGCTGAGAAACCTTCGTCTTGCGTTATCTACCGATGGAGTGAATTCTTTTGGTTTTCAAACCAGCACTCATAGTATATGGCCTGTTATGTTGGTAAATTATAACTTTCCACCCTGGTTATGCATGAAGCGGAAATCCATCAGGTTATCTATACTTATATCAGGACCAAAACAACCAGGTAACGATATTGATGTTTATCTAGCTTCTTTGATCGAGGATTTGATGTTATTGTGGGACTCAGGTGTAATGTTGTATGATGCTTATAAAATAGAATACTTCATGTTGAGAGAGATGTTGTATGGGACAATAAATTATTTCCCTGCTTATGGAAATTTGTCAGGATCTAGCATTAAAGGAACTCAAGGGTGTCCCGTGTGTGAAGAAGATATAGAATCAATTAGGTTGAAACATTCATCGACATCTGTGTTTCTAGGACATCGTAGATTTCTACCACATCGGCATAAGTACTGATCTTGGACGACATAATTCAATGGATGTTCATAAAAACATGCAACACCGTCTCCACTAAGAGGTGATCAGCTGTTTGAGAACGTAAAAGATCTAAACACTATTTTTGGTAAACCATTTTTGAAAAACCTTATGAAAATCGGTTGGAAAAAGAGATCAGTTTTTTTTGAATTACCATACTAGAATTGTTTGTACGTCATACATTTTCATGATTAGATGCATGTGAAAAAAAATGTATGTGACAGTGTTATCGGAACATTTCTAAATTCCCCTGGCAAAACAAAAGCTAGAATTAAGGAAAGGTTGTACATGATTGACATGGGAATATGAGAAGAGTTTTCTCTCATGAAGGGTGAAAATTGAATGTTTTTTCCTCCTTCTTCTTATACTCTTTCTAGGGCAGAGAGATATCAGTTTTGCAACTTCTTCAATGATGTAAAGGTTCCAGAGGGGTACTCATCAAATATCAAGAACATTGTGTCAATGAATGATTCGAAGTTAAAAGGTTTGAAATCACATGATTTCCATGTTTTGATACAAGATCTAATTCCAATAGCTTTACGTTGCATTTTGCCCAAGAATGTTTGTCATATGTTAACCAAACTTTGTTTCTTTGTCAATGCTATATGTAGAAAAGTTTTAGACCCTGGGAAATTCCCAGCTATGGAAATAGAAATTTTCATCATATTATGTGAATTAGAAATATTCTTCCCACCAACATTCTTTGATATGATGGTTCATTTAATGATTCACTTGGTGAGAGTGATTCGACTTTGTGGTCCTGTGCACTATAGATGGATGTATCATGTTGAACGGAGTATGAAGATTTTGAAAGGGTATGTCAAAAATCGAAGTCAGCCAGAGGGTTGTATAGTGGAGCGATATATTTTTGACAAAGCCATTGAATTTTGTATAGAATACCTATCTTATGTGGAAATCATTGGTCTCTCGAAATCTCATCACACTGGACGCATTGAGGGTGAGTGAATTTCTGGAAGAGAAGTTGTGAGAATCAGTATTATAGATCGGGAGCAGACACATCTTTAGGTTTTGTATAACAGTTGGGCGGTTGCTCCATATATTGAAACTCACAAAGAAATTCTTAGGCAGTTGAATCCATCGAGGGATGAGAAATGGTTATCAGATACACATAATCACCAGTTTTTAGGATGGTTTTAGGACCATATTTTTAAGCAGTTGGATGAAAATCCGAATTCAATTTCATAACGACTTCGATGGCTAGCTGCTGAACTAAGTGTGCATGTATTATCTTTCAGTGGTTATGTAATTAATGTTTATACATTCTATACATATGAATATGATGAAGATAGTACCATGCACTATAGTGGAGTTACACTAGTGGCTGAAGCGATTCATGTTTCTGGTAGTAAGGACAGAAATCCAATTTATGCAAATATGTCATATTTGGCATTATCAAACTAATATGGGAGTTTTATTATAAAACATTCTAATTGCAACTTTTTCAATGAAAATTGATTGATAATAACAGTGGTGTTAAAATAGATGAATGGGGATTTGTGAAAGTTTATTTTAGTAAAGAAGGGTAGAAAGACGAATAGTTTATAATAGCATCACAAGCATTACAAGTTTTTTATGTTCTAGATCACGCAAACCAAAAGTGGTCGATTGTTCAGTTATCGTCTAAAACTACTGAAGGTTCTGATGAAAATTCAGTTGAGGACGATCCTTTTAGTGGTATGTCACAATCATTTTGGAGAGGTCCCAATGAAGATGATGTTTTGTATGTTATAGGAGACCACAATGAAGGGATTTGGATAGTCGATAGAGGTGTCAAATCCCTTCAACCTTGGAAAAAAAGAAAGAGAGTTCAGTAAACATGTTATATTTTGTTTGTAATATAGATCTTGTTATCTCATGGTATTATCTTATCATTATTGAACAAGTCTTTCAAGCTATTGTTGCTACTCCTGCTACTATTGCAGCTCATGCTGCTGCAGCTGTTGTTCCTGCTACGGCTCCTATTGCTCCTGTTGCTCCTCCTACTGCGGTTCCTGCTGCTCTTGCTGCTCCTGCTATGGCTCCTGTTTCTCATGATGCTCCTCCTGCTACGTCTCCTACTGATCTTTCTGCTCCTATTGCTCTTGCTGCTCCGGCTGCTCCTGGTGCTGCTCCTACTATTGTGGCTCCTACTGCTCTTAGTGTTGAGGTTCAACAATCATCAGCACATGTCGTTGATACCATTCCATATGAACATATAGATGATGTTGATATCGATTAAATGCTCGGGAATGAAGGACTAACATCACAGAAAACACAGGTATGTCATAGTTCGACGGTGTTAGACAAAATTCTTAAGGCGAAAAGCAAAGGCATCAAATTTGAAGTAGGATGGAATGCACGAGGCCAACATGTAAATCCCAACAAGGCTAGGTTTAGCAGCTACATTGGAGTTGTCACTCGGCAACGCGTGCTGATTGACATAGATTCGTGGCACCATGTTGTGTTTGGGTTGAAGGGTGTGATCTGGGATGAAATTACGATTACATTATATATTTATTTCATCAATTTACTAGTATATAAGTTTATAAAACAATGTCTTACTCTTCTCAATCTATTGCATAGTACATTTATAGTAGACGATTCACACAAGGATTATGTACTAAGGATTGCAGGAAATATTCATCGAGGTTTTCGCACTATTTTAACAAGATGTCACCTGAAAGATTCTAAAGCTAAAATAAACCCACACCCACCCATTTTCTACGCTCACCTGATATCCCAAGAAGCATGGGATGCATTTATTGGCCATCGTGGGGATGAGAAGTTTCAGTTACATTGTGGGTGATAATACATTGTTTGAGGATACCTGTATTCATCACTTTGATTTTCAATATTTCATTTATGAAATAGAAACTCTGTACTAAAAATAAGGAATGTGCAGCGAAACCAACATACCCCTATCGTAATGCAAGGATGGGGTATGATTCATTAGAAAATAAAATGCTATGTATTTTAAATTTACAGTAATATTGTTAGGTACCAATAAAAAACATCATAATTATCTTTCTATGTTTATATGTAGATTGATGAGTCTAAAACCAAATGCACTTCCACCCCACTTCATGTTCTATGGAAGGAGACGCATGTGAACAAAGAAGGGAAGTTAGTAGATGAGAACACACAGAAAGTGTGGGAAATATGTGTAAGTATGACACGACGATAAAAATATTTGTTTAAAATTGCTATTACTTAAAAATAATTAGTTATTTTCCTATATCTGACAGTCACAGGAATCAGCTACTCCTGTAGCTGATACAGACCTATTATCGACGAGTTTGAAGCAGCCAGAAAAATACGGTCGTGTTAGAGGCGCAGGGTTTGGGGTGACACCCCGAGTATATTTTGAGAAGAAGAAAAAAATGGACGATACAGATGAAAAATGGGAACAAATGAGCGAAAAAATAGCAACCCTTGAAGAATGATTGCAATGGAAGGGATATTTTCTAGCAACTTTTATGGGTGGGAAGCAATAGGAAGACACAACTCAGGAACAACCAGCGCTTGAACATCCCGCCCCACCCCCACTAGCTTTGAGGTGAGACATTCACCTCCAAGTATTGTCTTAGCCGTGGTAATCAATATTCTAATAATTGTTCCCATGAAATATGAATCAGAAATACACTGATATGTTTTCTGTACTGATCTACTATAGGGGGATAATGATTGTGATTTATATCTGTTAACACCCACCTATCAACTTGTAGCGAGGGCTACAATGTTCAATATCCCAGATGCCACACTGCATAATAGACCACTTCTGAAAGATCATCTGAAAGTGAAGATTACTGTAGCTCATGATCCAAATGCAGAGGTACCTATTCCACTTGATGATGATGATATTCATATGGTCGGAAAGGCTATTAGGACATTCATTGCATAGCTGTCACAACTTGTAAGAGTACATGCAGACAAAGAGGTATTTATTTTCTTTTTTTTTCAAGCAAAACCCTTAACAATTAATGAAAAAAGTGTCTGAACCAATGATTGTTGTTATAGATGGAAAAAAGGAAGGGGGTGACAATCGTCGGCTCAAAACCATCTAAAGGATCAGCCAAAAGATCCCAAGGAGCTACTGAAAGCACAATAACACCACATGTTCTCTATCCGCATTTACTAGAATTGAAGACTCGTGTGGATACGAAGCTAAAAGATGGTAATAGTCATATAGTGGTTTTCGATGAGAATATATACGGAGAGAAAAGTCAAGATTTTGTTGTTGTTTAAAATATAAATAAAATACTTGAAAATGGTTGGCTAGGTGTCACCATTGTAAATGTGTATATGAGGTTTGTTTCCATGAATTGGTTTTCTAAAAGCTGATCTAATGTGTAAATTATGACTACATACATTTTATATTGTTGACAGAAGCATTTATGAAAAACAGTTAAAGGAATTTCTCCATGAGAAAACATTTTGACTCGTTAGTCCTCATATCACATCAACACACCTAACAAAAATAGAGCCATTAAAAAGGGATGCAATAGTGAACAGCTTGCTGAAAACATTTGAAAGCAAGATTACAGATGACAAACTTTTCCTAATACCAACCATGCAGGAGTAATACTCTACGATTACAGCATATCAATTATATTTTTACTTCTTTTATTACTTATTCCTTTTTGTGTTTTTAGGAAACATTGGTTTATAATTGCGCTGAACTTGGATACTCTGAAGATTTATTTTCTGGATTCAAAGCAAGGATATCTATCAAACTGACCACACATGATGGAGTGTGTGAATCTGTAAGACACTACATCTTATGTTTTAGGTATAAACATCAAGTAATATAATTTATATTATCTTTTACTGAATATTCTGTTATGATAGTGCGGTGTATCATTTTTGTCTAAAAAAATGAATGAGGACAGGGGCTAAGCATAGGGAGGCGATCAAGTACTACGTCTGGACAAATATCAGGGTATATATAATAAAATTTCACTATCCAAACACATCTCAACACATGTTACTTATTCTCTTAATGATCAACTTTTTTTAGTGTCCAAAACAAACAAACGATAATGATTGTGGTTATTATGTTTGTAAATTTATGAAAGAGATCATTTTTCATCAGTAATCTAGAATCCCTAAAGTGGTATTTTCAAAAACAACTACTAGTTCGTTTAAGTTATTTATTAATTGTTTATTTTTATATTTTGCAGTGCTACTCTGACTGCCAAAAAGACTCATACTCACAAGATGATATAGATGTGTTCAGAAATGAGTGGGCCGCATACATGATGGCAGATTGTCCACAAATACAATGAAGATATGACTTGGGGACATGTACAATTGGTGGTCATTTTTTAGAGGAGTTAAGGGGATCAAAAGATGAAACATTGTTGTATGTAAATGTTCGTAAGAAAATTTTAATTGTTATTAAATAAAACATACTTTCTCCAATGATTCATTTTCCCATTTTAACAGATGATATACACCATCAACATGCAAGAATGTTGAACCACTTTAAGGGTCTCTCTTTTGTTTAAACTGGACACCATTTAAATTGAAAACAACAATTGACCTATGGAAATCCGACCAAAAACATTAGGATTGTGTTTATCCTTTAGGAGAACGATCCACTAGTCCTTTTTGACATGTAAGATTCAACCCCGCCTCATTCTGAGGCACGGTGTGGCCGGTACACCTCAAAGGGTCTCTATTTTGTTTAAAATGGACACGATTTTAAGTGAAAACAACAACTAACCTACGAAAATCTGACGAAACGCATTCGGATTGTGTTGATCTTTTAGGAGAACGATCCATGGGTCCTTTGTGATGTGTACGAGTCATCTCCGCCTCAATCTGAGGCACAGTGTGACAGCTATCATTCAAAGGGTCTCTCTTTTGTTAAAAATGGACACAATTATAAGTGAAAACAATAACTGACCTTTGAAATTCTGACCAAACGCATTCGGAATGCCATGATATTTTATAAGAATGATCCATGAGTCCTTGGTGATGTGTACAAGTAAACCCTACCCCAACACTAAATCTTGTAGTCCTAGAAAAAAAGGATCTACATTCCTAATAAAATGTGACTTTCAATCTCCACTACATACCTGGGAAAACCCATGTCCAATCTCTGACACCATAAGAAACCTTGTGCTCCAAATTCCCTATCCTTTTATCATTATTATATATTTCATGGTGCTCTATAATCTATATATACAAGGAAAAAACATAATATATTCTGTTGTTATATCTCGACGTTATTCACAAGAATAAGGAAACATCATCAATTAATTATATCCATAAGGAAATAACCATGTATATCCCTTAACATAGACCCATTTTTGGTTCTGTAAATATAAATAATCAAGAGGTTCCAACTTACTAGTTACTTGATTATCACAACTAATCACATAATTCATTACACTAAACATGCATAAGGTTTACACTTAGGGTAATAACAGGTAGAACATTATCAAATAAAATATCTATATTATCTAAATTAAAACATATCCCTTATAAAATCCATATCAAGGGATTATATTCATCAAGATTGATTTAAAAAAACGAAACTGTGTGTTATATGGATAACTCCACATTGGATACAGTTAGAATATTAATTAAGAAGAACTATTTAATGGATTCTCACACATGGTTAATTACTAAATCAATTATAAAACACCAATTTCCTATTAAGGTACATTTCCCCACTAATTCATATAGGGACTACACCATCATCACAATCATCCATTTTCATCACACTATAGTATCACATGACCTATTATCATATTTACACAAAAATATGAGTACATTAATGATAATTTCATTACGAACTGATATTTGAAAACATAGTACCTAATCTTTACTGTGTGAAAACGAATTACCTGTTATCAATAATGTAACAAACAAGAATTATACTTGTTATAAGAAACCTAGGTGTAAAAAATGATGAATTAAATATATATTAATGATATATTAATGAATAGAAGATATATGAAATCCCGGAACTCAAAATCTAGGTGCATCATATAAGGTGAAATTCTATAACTATAATAGAAAAACCTAAAACAAAATTATAACATTCACTCGTATGTTAAAAATATCTCAAGAATGGAATCCATGATGAAATATCCTGAGTTTCCACATAATATGCAACACATTTATATTTCACCCATTTACTGATAGTTCAAAAGTGAAAAATATGATGTGATCTGATACTATTTTGTAAAATCTGGACATGATTCACCGGGTTCAATCCAGAATTACCCATAATAACATGGAAGCATATCTGTACACCTGAGGATTCCAACTAGTACTGAGGATCTAAAGTAATTTAATATGGATGAAATAAACTCAATTAGAGTATATAAACAAATAAATCACTAAATATATACCAATATAAAATTATATTATGACGACCAATAAATCTACCATCTATAATTTTTGAAAGTAAAAACAAAATACATGAATGGTCATTCCAGAATATAGGACACACATTTAGTAACATTCCAATCACATATAAAAATAATTCAAAAAAATTAGAGGATCATATGATCTTAATTAAAAAACCAAATGCCTCATAGTCATTAGAATAGTAGTGATAAATCCCCCTAGTTGACAAAACACATTCCTTATCCCAAAATGTACCAACAATAAGTGTGTTAATATTGGGTTACCATATGCTATGGACTCTAAATCAGGGAAGAGTTGTAGCTTTGTATAGAACCACTTTTATTTTTAAGTACCCAACTTGATAAATGTATGGTATATGATAGTAATATTAATAGAAAAATTTAAAATAGAAATATTTAAAATACCCCATCATAAACCATAATCACTAATAAAATGTCTCAAATAACACCCAAAGGTCGTGAATTTATGCACAAACTAAATTATGAAGAACCCATACCATACCTACTTCTGAGTAGTTCTAGTTAGAACACTCATAAGGATGTCGAATCAGGGGTAAGGAGCATGGCCAATGAAAATCATTGAATAGTCATCAGACACATCCTCTAGGATAGTCTATAAAGCTATCATACGATGCCCCCATCATGAACCAAGCTAAAATTTATTATAAACGGTGGAATATACAGTTCAATCCCAAAGGTTACCCAACTGGTATCAATAATTAATAATTCCATAATTCCATTTAATCCATAACATTTAAGTGACAAGACTCAATGCTATGAACATGTCTCTCATTTTCCATAAGGAAATGGGTTCGATTGGGCCACATGGGAACTGTATTCTTCCTCCATCATAGGTTGGGGATCATGTAATTTATATATTTTCTATGAATTATGCCAATCCACAAGTATTTCATGGCCAAATAAATTTTTCCTGAGTGTATATCAAGGATATTATGCCCCTACCCTATGATCGGGTCCATCATCATCATCTTCAAAGTCCATAAAACTCCCCCTCAATATTAAAATTATGTCATGGTAGTCCACCTATCCTAAATACCAATTAATTTACTCCGAACATAGAAAAATAATGCAAAACGTGGTATAGAATAAAATAACATATAATATATTATTGTCCTAAATTTTTTTAGCATCACTCTAATAGATGTAATCATCAAAAAACATTGTCTAACAAGAAAAATATAAATGAACCCTGAATCAAGAATCATATGTCAGACTCATGGCCTACACATGCATTCAAATGTGATCAAAACATGAAACTTGGTCTCATAGGTACACACTAAATGGGGTTAAACATTTTTAATATAGTCATTTGTGATCATTCCTGACCATCAGTGGTTTTCATCAAGCCAATACACAGGAGGCTATAATTACACGTTCTCTTTGTTCAGTTACATTATAAATTTTTCCTTATATTAATTAATACCTTTGGACCTATAAATGATTATTAAATAAAAAAATTATAATTTTTTTTGAATTATTAATCGTTAATCCATAGTGGGTAACCTATTATAACATGCCAATATAGAACACATAATACCATGAGGTAGAGTACATTGGACAACCTACATTTACATGTAGCCTACTCCCATCCATGTAACACCCATCAGCATTGTGTTAGTTTTCCAAGTACACTCTTCATTTTTTTATCTCAATATTATTCTACTCATTCCCAATCATTCAAAATAAATTAATTGTAACTTTACTAAAATATTATAAATGTTTCTAAGAACACTTAAATCCAAGGGTGAAATTCATTATTCCCTACAGAATTACAGATATTACTATCTAGTAGGAACCATGACCAACTATTCAAGGAAAATATATATTATTCATCAATCATTATTCAAAGAATATAAAAAATAAATAAAAACAAAACATATTATAATTTAATATTATTATATTGGAACCTCTAAATAAATTCTACTGTGTTCCATACCACAAATGGATGATCTTATTGTGGTGTTCGACTATTCCCAACACACACCCAATTCTATGGTAATCACTATTCCATATTCAATACAATTATATAATGAAAAATTCAACTCAATTAGATAAAACCCAATAAATAACTACCAAAGGATAAATCGTCAATGACTATCAAATCAATTAATAATTCTCATCATCAGGAACCTATAGATAACTACACAAATCCAAATATCAGTCATTTTATATCGAATCATCTAATATGTTGTGAGATTTTCATTCATATATGTCATAGTTATTTTCATAAAATTCATTAATGATCTTGTGGAATAATGATAAAATGATTCAATTCGAAATGGGTCACAATGACTGTAATGTGTAAGACATACTATGATCAGTCATTCATACTGAATTACCCAATGATCTGCCCTTAAGAGTGGAGGAAATGAGCCAAGATAGATGGTGAAAATATGATTTATCAAGGATTTTACAATGCATCTCAACTATATCCATCCTACATAGAAGGGATAAAAAACAGGGATAATGAAAATAGGGTTTACTAAACTTTATCATAATCATATGAGAATGAGAGACAAATACAGATGAGGTTTGGTGGATAAAATGAGCCCAAAATTAAGACTACCCAGTACCACCAACCAACCACATAGTCTAAGAAAACTATCTAGATAGTGAGGGTTCCTGTGAACTATGGATACTATCTGTCTCATTAACTGGCTAGTATATACTCATCATTTCATTGGTGATTGCTTTAAGATTAAGGGAAAAAGTTCCCAGTCAAGATAGTTGTATCACTAATATGGGTATGGGTGAATTATTCATTCATTTTCTTTTATATTTTTCATGAAAAAACCTTCTCCTCTTATTAAAGATTCAGTTCTTTTCAATTATCAATTCAACCACACATACAATGTAACATAATTATTTACAAGGTTAATTATTCAATAAGAATAACTATGTCTTAGGTATGGTTTAGAAAATATCCAATACCACACAATCAACTATAAATCAATCCATGGAATACAATGAGTAGGATATAAACATTCACATTAGTATCACTATGTAAATAATTCCAATAGTGTGTGTGCACCATCTCAACAAAAATATGGTTATACAATGTTTCTGTAAAAATCAGGTTACCTATGGTTCTTTTTCAATTCTAAAAATTTATTCAATTGAAAATAATTATTCATATTCATACATAGATGATGGTATAAACATCCTAAAATATTTTATAAAAAACACAGTTTGATACTCCGAGTACGTTTTTCATTGTCTGATTTTTGAGAGTCAAATTCTCCTCAGTATGATTCTTCTCAGTACGATTCCCTCTTCCAAATTTATCCAAGTATGATTATTCCTTGTTGGATATCTCAATATGAAAATATATAACACTAGATGATTACGATTAATACAATTGATAACTTCGTCTTCCTTATTACATTAATTCCAATAAGGAAATCCCTGATCTGAGTAATCTATCCTTATTTGATAATTATTTGTATACAATTTTCAAAATGAATGTGGAAGTTAGTTGAGTATAATAATTATAATGTATGATGGCCTCCTGAATACATAATTTCCTACATGTTTCTTCTATTTAACTTCAATACATTAAAAATTTATCAACATTAGTTAATACATTAACATATTATTCCCACTAAAACTCATAGCTTCTCTATTTATTGTGATGAATAATACATAGATCATCAAAAAGGGTACACTGTACATTAGTCCTTTTACTAGTGACCCATGGATGATTTTGGCTGGAATCTAAAACCCATTCTGGCTCAGTCAAATTCACCCAAATATAAATTTTTCATAACTATCTAGTGCATCTATTAAATAGTTAATTCTTATGAATTCATCTCAATTCTTGTTCAATCATCGATTTTTCTGCAGACATTCATTTTTAAATTTTAGTCCAATTACAATTCAGGAGTCCGTTTTTTTTGTACCTAATTTCTTCGAAGAAAATATTTTTATTAACTGAATGCATGTGTATGATGAAATAGACACCATTCTAATTTTTTCAATATAACACTCTATATCGATTTAATAAAATCATTCTTCTAAATGAAAAGAACACCCTTTATTTATTATTTATAAAAATAATTCATTTTTGTGCTCAATCTATTTTTCACAACTTCACCTTTTCCCTTGATCCACATGAAAATCTTATTTTGAAAAAAAATGTAAAATATCTTTTTACATATTTGATGAAGACATTTGGAAATGAGACTAGGTTCATCTATCAATTTATTCAATAAAAAATTCAACTATTTCAAATGGTTGACTACATTGTAGATCAGTCTTTGTAATTACTATTTTAATTGGCTTCAGTTAAATTCTATTTCCATCAGTCATTTTTTGAAAACCAATTAATCATGAGTGAGCTATAATGTTGAATATTATGAACTCATTCCTACAGCATTCACTTCACCATCCATCTTTATTTAAGGCATAACCTAGGTACTGTTTTCCAGTGTATGTTCATCCATGGGTATAATCATCCTAAATATGGTCATTCTGACTATGAGATTTTTATTTCGAAGCCTGAGTATAATTTCATGGGAACTATCATTCTGAGTTTGATATTCATCACCTTTTTTATTTACATCTTGATATTATTAATATAAATACAGTCAATAACAGCTTTATCTTCTCCCTCACAAAAATAAAATTAATCTAGGTATGATTGACCTCATCACTTTCACTCCCCCTTTCTTCCATCAAGGATTAATCATATGTTTCACACCATACAAATTATTTAAGATAATTAAAATTAAGAAAAGAATTATGAACATAATTTTATCACATTCATATAGAACTTGATTCTCTATAAAAGAATATTTTATTTCACACTGTATTCATAGGGAATTTGATGACCATTAACATTCAACACGATATTTTTTCTTTAATTTTGGACCCAAGGTGAGTTTGATCAAAACCATTTCTTTATAAAATCATTAACACTTTATGATGAAAAAAATACTCTAATTAATTTGAAAATAGATATCAATACGATTTTCACCCAAAAAAATTGTGATGGTTTTATTTACTCAAAATATTTTCATGAAAAAAATGAAAACCCATGAAAACAAACACCTTCCACTTCAGCATAGTCCTAACGATCCCCCATCATTTGGATTTTATTGTCAAACATGTTTCATAAATCACTAAACATTATATATTCATTAAATGGATTACTAATTAGTAATTATTATCCTATGTGAGCAAACTCTTGGTCAGGAATAAGAATCATTGTCAAAATAATGTTGTTAAAAGTTATTGTTTATGAATACCTTTTTATTCATTTTTCCATAACTCATCATTAACCTCATCTTTTCTTAATCCATCTAATAAATCAAAAATATTTCTCATTCTACAACCACTCCAACAAATAGTTATAATAATTCACTAATAGAACAATTCCAAATTCGATGCTTACCCACAACACCATCTTTTTACAAGCATACATTCGATAGATTTATGAAACAATTAATTATCCCAAATCAGAACACAATCCCAAGGTATGATGAGATATTAAATAGAAACACAAACCAAAACCATGATGAGAATGAGTTTTGACACTCATGTTATACATACATCTAGAAAATTATTCATTCAGTAAATGTTTGGTGGATATATATGCAACTTGTTCTGTAATTGGAACATACCCCAACTTCAATTCATTATTATTTACATTCTCTTCTATAAACTGATATTTGATTTAAATATGTTTTTAACGATAATTATTGAACCATATTCCTAGGGAGATTGATTTTACGTCGATTTTCACAACCCAATAGAAAGTGTAAATTCACATAAATAAGATAATCTACAATTTGGGTAATCATATCTAATAGTTGAGTAGTTGATTGAGTGGGAGAAACATACACCATGTCATCCATATGGGGAGTTACTGGATTCTATTTCACTGAATTCCAACAAACATAATTCATTCCAAAAAAGAATAATCCACTAGATGTAGATGTTATGTCAACAAAATGTCATGTTGAATCGAAAAAAAATACCTAAACCATTCATTACTATCTAGACATTCATACAAGATTCTGAATTCTGTTATGCCATTTATTTATCTGAGAATTCATTTTCCAACAAGTTAATGTTATTATTTTGGATAACTTTTAGATATTTCACATATGGTAACAACATAAAAAATGTAAGGACATGAGCTAGTAAAATAAAACAATAATCCAATCAACATTCAAAATTATTTATGATCAACATATTTTCATTATATATTTAAAAATAATTGTTCCAATGGTAATTGATATGGATACATGTTATGAGTTTTCCGTACTGAATCTATTGTGAAGTTCCATATCATACTTATCTTGATAAATAAAAAATATATTCATTCAATTGAAAAATTTGAAACCCAATGATGTATTTCATTTCCAGCATCATAGAAATTTAAAATACATTTTTCAAATCTTCAACAAATCTTTTACAACATATTTCATCATTCCCAACAATGATAATTTCATCAACATATAAAATTACAATGGGGGAATTCTATTGTATTTCTTTTATGAAGATATTTTTATCCACTCTTCCATTTTAGAAATTTATCTTCCTTAATCATGTATCAAATTTGGAATACCATTCACTCAGATCATTTTTTATGACATACAAAGAATTTTTCAATATGTACACATAAATTTCATCTTATAAAATAACAAATCCACATTTTTGTTTAATATACACTTCCTCATAAATATAATAATCTAGGAATTAATATTTAACATCAATATGAATGATCTTGTAGACCCATTATGAAACAAAATCAACAAATATTATTATTTTTTCAATTCATACAACTTCAGAATTTTTTTTGTCAAAATCAATATCATAAATTTTTTATTAACCTTTTCACACCAATATTTCATATTTTTCATATCACTTTACCATATTCATTCATCTTGTTCTGGAAAACCCACATTGTGGACATAATGTTTTTGTTTTCTAGATTGGATATGAGTTTCAATGTATCATTCTTTTCAATTTGATCTAAATCATCATTCACATGTTGAACCCATTCTAAATATTCACATATTTCCTTCATATCATTCTTCTCCACTTTTGAATTCAAAATTTTTTGTGTAATAACATTTTTTGTAATTCATTTCTGATCCATATAATGTTGAGCAAAAATTATATTATAATCTTTCACTTTTATCCTCATCCTAGGATTAAATTTTTGAGTATATTCCTCATAATTGGAATTATTTAAGTTGTATTCTAATTTTATTTTATTTAGAATACTATTGCCTATATCTTTATAAAAAAATTCAAAATAATATTTCTCAACTTTCTCGTATTCTTAAGTGTGTTTATCATACATTCCATTTTTAATCACATTCACATCAACTGAATAAAAAAATATTCCAATTTAATTCTTGAAACATATATATCCTCTTCATTCCCTTGAATATTCAAGAATGGTTGCATCCCCACCATTCTTCTCAAGATTTACAAGGTCTCCAGATTTCTTTTTATGACACGAGGACGTTCAAACACTCTAATGTGTTTTAGACATAGATTTTTTCTATAAAAATATTCATATGGAGTCATACCCAATCTTGGACTCTAAAAACATTGGTTTTGAATATAGAAATCAGTACTAATGGATTGTCTCCAATTGTGTTGAGAAATACTAGGTTCAAGTATCATATTTCTTCCCATTTCAACCAATCTTCTATTATTTATTTCCAAAACTCCATTTTATTGAGGATATTATGGTGAACTATAACCATGATGAATATTATTCTCCACAATATAACTTTTTAATTCTTCACATTTGTATTCCCCATTATTGTAGGTTCTCTACTTCATTACTAAATACTCAAATTCTTTCTCACCCTTCCTTCTAAAACATTTGAACATATTCAAACAATCTAATTTATGTTTCATAGACATAACCCATTTAATGTGAGTAAAATTACTAATGAATTTTATGAAGTAGTTATCTACATTGGATGATTTGTTTCTCATCAGACTACAAATATTTGAATGAATCATATCTAGGGGTTTTTTCTAACAAATCTCAAATTTTGTATTCACAAAATTTTAATCCTTACATTCTAAAGAATTTTCCACCACCAATAACTTATTAATAGAAAATATATAATTAATTGGATACTATCTATCTTTGATAACTTGATCGCATTTCATTAACACATGTGTTCCAGCCTTTTATGCAACAATTGACTCACTTCCACCGTACTCATTTAACGAGAGTTTTGTATTTCACTACCTGGAATAAAGTTTCACTTTTTATATTAGACTCTAATAAGAGTAGATACAAAAGCATGACATACATGTAAATTACATTACTTTGGAAAAATTCTTAATACATGACACAAATAGACAACCAAAGATCATATTAGTTTGGTGTCCTTGGAACTCAGAACATAATATTCTAATCATTGTGAAAGATCTTTAATATCTCCCATAAAGATCATCCTCTTTTTTCCATCCTAAGACATTTTATTATATCCTAGGGAAATGAATACATAAAAAGGGTGAGTTAAAATTCTCATTACTATTAAACATGGAGAAAATAAAACAAACAATATACAATTCAACATAAAAACAAAAACATAATGTTAAAACATCAAAATCTTGAGTCATGGAATAATTATTCACATTACGTAAGGAATATATCATAAAGGATCATTAATACTGATAAAATATCTTGGGAATAAAACATGTAATTTTGGAAAAACATTAACCACATAATATGATTTCCATAGTAGCTAGGTCATTGCATCCAAGACCATCATAGTGGACGAAGTCCATTACTGAACCTAGATTACTTCTTGTTCCAGCCCTATATTTCGGAACCAGATTTACCTGTTGTTCCCCCCATGTTTAACTCAAGAAATATAAATATATAAGCTAAATAATTTGAGGTAGATATAGGTCTTATCCATCTCATAATGAAATCATTCTTACATGTGCTACAAAACATAAATCATTCATCATAGAATAACCCGCTAAATAAAATGGGTTTCTTAAATATCATTCAATCGTAAAAAAATCCATATAAAATAAAATTCCGACATTAATAAAATAAAATAATAGTAATAATAGGGATATAATCTTAACCTTATTTAGAAGATTAATATTATATATAAAATAATATAAAACACATGAACTGAGTTCTTGAAAAAAATTCCCTTTCTTCTAAAAAAATGTTTTCTTTTCTCAAAATGATGCACAATTTTAAAAGAAAATAATTTAGTGGAAAATAAAATTGAAATAATATAGAGGAAGATTTTTGAAAATAAGACATAATTGAACCATAAAAATCCATTCTCGTCGTATTATTTAAAAAAACATCCTCTTTGTACTTTTTTCAGAATAATAAAAATGTACCTCCTACGGTAAAAAAAAGAAAGATTTCTTCCATGCCATGTAGTAAAAGAAAAAAATGGTTAAATATGAATTTAAAAATACATATAAGAATAGAAACCATTTTAATGAATCATTTTATGAAAATATAGACATGTATGGAAAATATACCCCCAGTAAATACATAATAATAAATAATCTCAGATAAAATGAGATTAGAAAAGTTATCCCTTACATGAGATCTGATTTCATCCGTATGTGTCTGAAACTCTTGTATAGTTTATGTAAACATATTATTACAGGGTAAAATAATAATAATGATATTTATGATATAATATATGATTCACTTATGACCTTATATTCCCCATTCATTTTTTAATTCTATGTTAAAACAACATTTTGGGTAATAATCGTTTCTTTTATCGTACGTGTTTGGACTTGTTATTCTTCATATGATTACATAGATAATGATTTAAAAAAAATTATTTAAAACATGATATATATATATATATATTATTAATTATATATATTTATAATAGATAGATAAATTAAATGGAATAGACCGTTCATGGAAACGGTAGGCAGTACGTACGCATTACCATTGTTTTTTTTTCCTTATTGATTTGCATGGAAGTAAGTAAATGAAATATATATATAAATATAGTAGACTTATTATGTAATATATCTCAATATTATTTATTATTTATACTTTATAATCATTATTGAATGGTTAAAGAGTAAAATTAATCTCATTGCGTCATGAAGACTGTTAGCCATACATACACACGATTGATGACATTGTTCCCATAATTATTGAATGTTATTGAAGTGGATGGAGTATAATATCTCATAATTAATATAATTTAATAATAATCATATATATTTATTATTTACACCATTCTATGCATCCATGTAAGGTGGTGGTGAAAAACAGATTACACCACGGCGTGGAGACGATAATCTATATATACGCATGCACGGAGATCTCATTTTTTGTAGGATCGATAGCAGGTGAAATAGGGTTGTTTCATATTTATAATAACATATCATTATATCATTGATACTAATGTTATTACTTTATAATGAAACAACTAAATAATAGGAAGTTTAAGAAGGAAAAAATTTGAAATAATCGGTTAAAGAGATTAACTCTTCCTCGACGTGCCTCCTTTAAATTTCTATTATGGAAATAGAGCTGGTCTTTTTAGAAGACAATAAATCCTATAAAGTAACTAGGGAAGGTTAAATGTGAAATGGTATTGGGTTTTCCATGCATGAAGGCTCAAAATGGAGTGTATAAGAGAGGGAGGAGGTGCCCTTTTATATGAGAGGAGAGGGGCACTTTAATAATGTTCCAAAATAATAATTTATTATAAATTAAATATCGATTTTAAATGGTATAGAACTTATTTAATTATAAAAGAAGATGATTTTGGTTCGAATAAACATCATTCAATAATTTTTGACATGTTTGGAATATATATTTATACTTATCTTTTTAGTTTTACCCTCATTTCACACTTTTTAATCTTACTGTGATATCATGTTATTTACACATTTTTGGGTTAATTTAATTACCATATCATTTCAAAAGATGCACAATAAGGTATTTGGGACATATTTGGACTTAGATTAACCATATTTTAGAATCTTATATTCCTTTTGAATTTAATATTATTTAATAAACTATTTTATGTTTTAAGTTGTGAATTATGTCAATTTTGGATGCTAGTCATAATTTTATTTTTTAAAAATTTCACAAAAACCTTATTACTTAGAAAAATGCATTAAAGAATCCCTAATATGTCAATGTCTTCCTAAAAATTCCTAGACGACAGAAAAAGTTTATAATTAAATTTATTTTAATATTTCTAAACAAATTTATTTTAATCATTCATTAATGAGGTAATCATTACATAATAATTGTGTTATAAAAATATAATTTTATCTAAATTAGAAAAATTATAGATAAAATACCATGATATATGAATTTGTTTTATCATTCTAGTTACTATTTATATACATAGATGTAGAGACCGGATTTTTACATTTTTTTTTAATTATATAGAACTTTAACAAGTTCACGAAAATTGACGGCGCGTGATTCTGAGGCCCGGTGTGCCCAAAATGAATTTATGGACTTTATTTTTTGGTACGTTTAGTAAATGAAATAGATAAAAATTTTAACATTTGAACCGATGCTCCAAATTAAAATCCTAGGACACCATTGAACACGCATCACTGATATTAGCTTTGTGATACTTTCACCTCGGCCGCAGTCGGTCGACGGTGAAACATAGTTTTTGTGTTTTTCGTGGAAATAAAATAAAATAAAGACCAACTTTTTATTTTATTTTTAACCCCCCAATTGAATGTTTGGATGTGGGGGTCACCTGAACTAGAAAACCCCCATTTTGAAATAAATGGTGGGGATCACCCGAATCTTCTTTATTTTGGGAAAACCTTTCAACTCCCCATTTAATTATATGAGCCAAATAAAATTAATTAAATGTGTAAACATTTAATTATTCCAAGATAAATTAATTTTTTAAACATAATTTATTTTATATTTGCGCCCATCCATCCTTGATAGGATTTGTTAGGAAAGGGGAATTGGTTGGGAACATTGGAGGAACTCATCCTCCAACAAAGAACACACTCCAGAATTGAAGAATGAGGAAGATGCTTGATCCTGGATTAGAGACACTTTACCGAAGCGACCAACGCCAACATCACCATCCCCAATGACTTTGTCTTCTTCCTCATGACCTCCTCCAATGAACGATAAGGTAGGGTTTGTTTTTTTGAATACCCCCATACTTGTTCATGATTTTCTCTGTGATTGAAGAATTATAGAGCAGCTTGTTACGGCCCTAACGTGGAGGGTGCGGGCCAAATGGACATGGATAGAACTCCCAAAAGCCATTTGATATTTTTGATGTGTTTTTCAAGATGGAGGAGGACGACCACCAGTGTTGGTGATTGGAACCAGTGGGTCTCAGGAGCGGAGACCACAGAGGAGCAAGGGCGGAGGTCGGCACTCTGGTCGGCCGCACAAAGAGGACGATGATTCACATCCAAGCCACCCGGTATGCAAGAGTCACGTCCTTGTTCCGCGATGGAAAGAGAGGGTGGTTGGATCGCTAACAGCCGCTGACGAAGGTGCGGCGCGTGACAATGCCCCATGGAGGAGGGGGTTGGCCTTCCGGCTGGGCTGCGTCAACGGGCCAGGCCTGACCCAGCGGGCCGAGTATGACCCAGGGCCAGTCTCAGGTTGGACCAGGTTGACCCGAATAGGGTCAAGTCGGCCCAGGCCGGGTCGGGCTGAGTCGGTCCAACTGGGTCAGACAGGAACCCGGACCCACTTCGACCCTTTTCATTTTTCAAGCATATCTTGATCTTCGGGAATCCCTTTGATGAAACGTATAAGGCGTCAGAAACCTTGGATCGAGATGGTCCATTTGGTATACCACACATGAGTTTTGGGTAATGTTGTGGAATGGCCGGGTTGGATCGAACACGAATCCAACCGGTCCCTTGGGAATAAAATGCCAATAACTTACAGACCGGGCATCCGATTGACACGTTATCTATTGCGTTGTGGACCCGTTGATGTGGATATCCTTTGGGATATTTCTTCTTGGTACTTTGTTGAAGTTGGTGTATCGGCCATTGGATTGAGGAGTGGACCCTCCCGGAATCAAGGGAGCTTAGTGCAGGAACCATATAGCTGGTTGTAACATGAGAAAGGTATCTTATGTGGGTCTGTGCTTTGGAATCCTTCGTGGATATATGATTAAGGGTCCCACATAGATATGCTCTTGGAATCTATACTGGACTACTCTAGGATCCATTTTTGGTCTGTTGTACTAGGTTCTTTTGTGGTTATGATGATGTACTTGGATCTTATGTGGGTCTGATGATGTACTATAATCCTATCTAGGTCTGATGAAGTACTATAATCCTATGTGGGTCGAATGATTTAGGATCCTACGTGGGTATGTCTCTTAACTAAGTAAGATTATTCAGTAGTTACATCTAATCATCTTTACTACCATACCTATGTTATACATGGTGTGATCAGGGTCATTACCTTTATGTTAATCTTCTGTGTGGTTTACCATGGTGGTACTTACCTTCATGGTGATACCTTTGTGGTAATATTCTATCTGACATTCATTTGTGGTACTTATCTTCGTGATGATTCCTTTTTGGTATTTTTCTGTGTGGTGTACCTATGTGGTACATACCTTCGTGTTGATACCATTGTGGGATTCTTCTATGTGGAATTACCTTTGTGGTACTAACCATTTTGGTACTAACCATTGTGGTGTTACCTTCATGGTATTAATTCCTTCGTCGAACATTTGACTTTGGATAAGGATTTGGGCCTTGAGTTTTCTAATGAATGAGATTGGTATACTTGATAACTTAGGTATATGTATAGGAATATAACTAAGTAAGGTTTTCACCGGTTTGCATGCTTTTTGGTTTATAATTTATGGGTTTTGTGAGACCTTGAGGGTCTCTGGTTCCCTACGGAGTATAATTATACGCACTCCTACACATGCTATGCCTACACCTTATTGTGTATAGTGCAGACGACTAACAACACATGCTAAGGAAAAGGGTAACAGGACAGGAGGTAGCTCTGACGTGGACATTAGATTAGGCGTACTGTAGAGGTTACCATTCAGGAGTTGTACCTACCCTTCAGGTAGGATTCTTGGTAGGTGCGCACTTGATCAGTTAAGTTTACTTATACATTATAGTTTTCTTGTACTTTCCAGTTGTTCTTGAATTCTGGACCCTTTTACTTACTGTACACACTTCTTTTACTATACAGTTTATTGGTGTTCATATATTGTTTTATGCTTTGTTGCATGAGTTTACAGGTTATAAATGCATTGCCTTCCTAGTTTTAGGGAATACGCCTTTCAATTCTAGTCGCTAGCCCCTGTACTATGGAAGGTGGGCTTTTGGTAGTCAAAGCACGGACCCCAGGGGGGGATGTTTCATGACAAATTGGTATTAGAAGCATCAGTTAAACCATAAAACATTGGACTCTGATCTTTTTTAAAATTCACAAGTGTTATGTGTAGTGAGTGTGGTTATCAGTTTAGGGAATCCAATGTTGGTTCAGTAGTCGACGTATCCATACACCAAGACTCTGACTTCTGGTTTCTAACTCAGTGCACAAAAAAACTGATTGTTTGTGTATTTAAAATAGTTTTCATTGTGATCTATTTGAGTCAGCTCAAAACATATAACTTATTGACTTCGGAAGAATAGTTTATTTTCATGATGCCTCCACGCAAACATCCAGCAAGGGTTCCGGGTATAGTACGCACTGATAGCCCACCGAGTAACGAGACCTAGGTGCAGTTCCCTCTTCTAGTGCACACACTTGTGGAGGCACAAGAAGTGCCATTACCCATTGGGCTACCGATGCCACCAGCCCCAGCAGTAGAGGGTGCACGCCACTTGAGCTCGTTGCACAAGTTCCAGCACTAGAGGCCACCCAGGTTAAAGGGAGAGAGGTACCCATAGGCAGCTGAGGATTGGCTGGAGGTCTTGGTGAGAGTCTTCTGACTGGTAGGGACAATAGCTCATCTCATGGTGATCCATTCCACCAGTCTTCTAGAGGCATCATCAGGAAGATGGTGGATCATGATGCTCCAGGTTCATGACAAGGAGACACTTCTCTGGGAAGACTTTGAGAGCCTGTTTCAGGCAGAGTTTTTCCCAGAAACCCTTTACGCAGTGCACATTTAAAAGCTTCTTCATCTGAAGTAGGGAATCATGACTGTGGATTAGTACTCGGCGAGGATCTCTGAACCCTCATGCTACTTCAATTATATGGCGCGGGAGCCATTCTTTAGGGCTCAGACATTCAAGTATGGACATAGGCGGGAGATCAGGGCTTCGATGATATCTCTTAGCATCCCAATGCAGACAAGGGTGTTAGAGAAATCCCTCATAGTGTAGAGCATTCTTGCCGAGCAGTCGCTAGCTGCGAGACCCACCATCGGGTGTCACATAGGAGAGTCTTATGCAGTTGGCAGTAGACATATGACACAGAGGTCCAAGAGGACCAGAACTACCAGAGGATGACCGCATAATTCAGGGTCGTTTGTGCAGTGCACTGGAGAGTGAGTCCATCATGTGAGGAGCGGGCAGTGTTACACTGAGACATGCATGGTCACATGGCTCGTGACTGTCCGAACAACTATATAGTTGATTAGAAGATGATCAAAGGACCTCCCAGGCAAAGACGTAGGTTCAACCGAGGAATTGTGCAGGGAGGAGGAGGATGTGGCAGAGGAGCTGGTCGTGAAGTTAGTGGTGGGCGAAGATTTGAGGTGTTACCGCCACCACCACCAGGTGGTCCACCCCGACAACAAGGAGCCGGTGGATAGGGGAAAGATCAGCTTCAGGCAGCTGAGGCCTATGACCATAGTACTCATGAGATGATACGAGGTATGATCTGTGTCTATTACACCTTAGCTATAGTACTTATATGCATAATTTCTAGTCATTCTTTTGTTTCCACGACCCTTGTTCGGAGCTCATAGATTTTGACGGAGCCATTGTCTTGATCATTACAGCTAGAGAATTATATAGGAGAGGATTCAATGATTACACAGTAGTGCAGATAGTGTGAGCTTACTCTAGGAGGAGAGAGATTTGGCTGGGATCTCCTTGTAGCAGCGTCGGGGACTTCCAACGCCATCTTGGGAATGGACAGGTTTTCTACATTACATGCTCAGATTGACTGTATTAGGAGAAAAGATCATTGTGTCTTCACGGATGAGACCTGGTTTACCTTCACTAATGAGAAAGGAGCCTTTGCAGAATAGGATGGATGTACATGGAAGAGAGTGCAGTTGATCACTCATCAGTTGGCTAGCCTTACCCTCGGAGCAGTTTATGTGGAGAGTCTGATCTATCATATAGGGGTGGAACAGTATAAGAATGTCTCCCCTAATGATGTTTTGGGTATATGTCCACACAGAGAGGTGTACTTTTACATTAAATTGTATCATGGGATGGAACTGATATCTACACCAGCATATCAGATGGCTACCATGGAGCATGGTGAGCTACATGTACAATTAGAGGACTTGTAGGGGAAGGGATTCATCCGGTCCACTTTTTCTCCTTCGGCAGCCCCAACATTGTTCTCCAAGAAAGATAATGGGTGCTTAGGAATTTGTGTTGACTATCTGTGCCTGAACCATGTGACTGTGAAAAACAAGTACCCACTCCCGAGGATTGACGATAACTTTGGTCAGCTGAAGGTTGCGTGGTGATTCTCGAAGATAGATCTCATATTAGGCTATCACCAACTCGGTGTATGAGACGAGGATGTGTATAAGAAGGATTTCAGATGTCGGTATGGAAATTATGAGTTATTGGTTAAGCCATTCGGTGTGACCAACACCCAAACAGTGTTCATGGGACACATGAACATGATCCTTCATCCATATCTTGATCTCTTTGTGGTAGTTTTCATTAATGAAATTCTGATATACTCGAAAACTGAGGAAGAGCATGCCTATCATTGGCAGATTTGTCTAGACACACACCGAGATCACCAGCATTATGGTTAGCTCACTATGTTCTAGTTCTAGATCCGATAGGATCACTTTCTATTACATGTCATCTCAAAGGCTGGAGTTGCGGTGGATCCAGTGATGATTTTGGCAGTACTTTTTTGGGATCCACCTAGGAGTGTGATGGAGGTACGAAGTTTCCTGGGTTTGGCTGGATACTATCGGAGATTTGTTCCATATTTCTCCAGAGTTGCAGCACCTTTATCATCATTGACGAAGATGGGGAAACCCTTCATTTAGCTGGAGAGATTCTAGTGGAGTTTCCTGGAGATGAGGCAGAATATGACTAGTTCCCCCATATTGAGGCTTCTAGATGAGGGTTTTGGGCATGTAGTCTACTGCAACACATCAGGGACTGGGCTCCGATGTGTCTTGATGCAAGATCTAGCAGTTATCGCATATGGTTCTCGATAATTGAGACAACATGAGAAGAAATATTCTACCCATGACATGGTGTTTGAAGAAGTGGTCTTATCCTTTAATATATGACAACATTACTTGATGGGTGAATGTTTTACGGTCCACTCTGATCATAAGAGTCTCTGGAATATCTTATCTCACAAGGACTTGAACCTGAGACAACATCATTGGCTTCAATTTTTCGAGGACTATGACTTCGAGATGGTGTATACTCTTGGTAAGGGGAATTTTGTAGCAAATGGACTCAGTAGAAGATCTAGTATACATCTTCTTGATGAAGTGATGGAGTAGTTGGCCGCTTTGCAGATATCCTTTGTGGATCGAGACGAAGCAGTTTTTCTTCAGTCTCTTACAGTCACTCCCCCATTTCATCATCATGTCAGGGAGACGCAACACGTGGACACTGATTGCGAGGCTCTACCTACTCATATATCCACAGGACATGCACCTTATGGATTTTCTGAAGGTGTGAAGAATTTCATCCTCTTTAGGGGACGTACCATGGTACTAGTTTCTCTTTTAGAGGATGTGTTGAGGGAGTTTCACACATCCCCTCTAGCGGTACATCCAAGAGTGGCGAAGATGTACAAGGACCTCCGACGATAGCACTAGTGGCCGAGAATGAAGAATTTAGTAGAATAGTTTGTCTCTCGATGCCTCACCTGTCAGTAAGTGAAGGTAGAGAATCTGGTACCAGCAGGCTTAGTTCATCATTTAGAGGTCCCAGAGTGGAAGTGTGGTGGGATATATATGGACTTCATGATAGGACATCCACCTACATCTAGGGGTCATGATTCTCTCTGGGTGATCTTCGACTGACTCACCAAGTCAGCCCACTTCCTACCGATCAGAGTGTAGGGTTCAGTAGAAAGCATGGGGCTCATCTATGTGTAAGAGATTTTGTGTCTACATGAAGTACCCTTGATGTTTGTCTCAGATCATTATACACATTTCACTTTAAGACTATGGTTGGGATTACATGAGGCTTTCGAGATGCTGTTTTTTCTGAGCATCACCTTCCATCCTCAGATGGATGGCCAGACTGAGCAGACCATTCAGACCCTCAAGGACTTGTTTTGTTCTTGAATCTGTGATGTCGGTTTCAGCTGGGAGAATCACATTCCCTTGGTGGATTTCGCATACAAAAATAGCTATCACCCCACCATTGGGATGGAACCATTTGAGTCTATGTATGACCAACCTTACAGATCTCCTTTGTGCTGGACTGACCCAGGGGAGTCTGCACTCGTGGGACTGAATATTGTACGGGCTACCACAGAGATGGTGCTGATCATCCAGGAATGGATTAAGACTACACAGAGTAGGCAGAAATCTTATGCTAACCAAAGACTAAGACCTCTGGAGTTCAAGTACGGTGACCACGTCTTTCTTTGGGACTCAACTTCATGAGGTTTGCAGAGATTTGGCTAGGGTAGAAAGTTATCTACAAGATTCATCAGACCCTTTCATGTCCTTAGTAGAGTTGGTGAGGTGGATTACCGCATAGCTCTTCTACATCAGTTGCACCAGGTGCATGACGTCGTCCACGTATCCCAGCCGAGGAGATACTAGCATGACCCTATACACATCATCGACCATGGCGAGGTGGATATCGACGATGGGGTGATATTTACGGAGGTTCCAGTTGAGATTGAGGATCGAAAGGAGTGGGTCATTCATGGGTGGTCGATACCTCTAGTGCGCGTTCACTGGCAGCACGAGAACATCTTGGAAAGCAAATGAGAGTCGGAGGTTCATATTAATTCCCAGTATCCCCACTTGTTTTCCTTAGTTAATGTATTGGCTTATGGGGATGCAATGCACTGAGGTGAAGAGAATGTAATGACCCATATTTTTTAATGTAATTTTTTTTAATTATAAGGGAATTTTACGAGTCCACGAAAATTGAAGGCTCGTGATTCTGAGACATGGTGTGCCTGGAATAAATTTTGGAACATTATTTTTGTGTATGTTCAGTAAATTCAATAGAAAAATTTTATTACTTTTGAACCAGTTCTCGAAATTGAAACTTGAGAACAATGTTGAACTCATAGCACCGATATTCAGTTATGGATACTTTCACCGTGACTGCATTTGGTCGTGGTTAAAAGTTAGTTTTCATGTTTTTCGTGGAAATAATATAAAATAAAGACCAACATTTTATTTTATTTTTAACCTCCCAATTGAATGATTGGATGTTGGGAACACCTGAACTAGAAAACCCCCATTTTTAAATAAATGGTGGGAACCGCCTAAACCCTCTTTAATGGGGGAAAACCTTTCCACTCTCCAATTATTTATTTGATCCATCTAAAATTAATTAAATGTGTCAACATTAAATTGTGCCAACAAAAATTAATTTGTCAAACATAATTTATTTTATATAGGATCTCCTCCATACTTGAGTGAATTTGTTTGGAATGGGGAATTGGGGGAGAACATTAGAGTAACTCATCCTCCAATGAAGAAGGCACTCCAGAATTGAAGAACGAGGACGATGCTTGAGCCTAGATCGGAGGAACCTAGCGGAAGCAAAAAACGCTGACGTCACCATCCCCAACGACTTCTTCTTCTTCCTAGCAACCCACTACAATGAATGACAAGGTAGGGTTTGTTCTTTGGAATACCCCATTACCCATTCTTGATGTGCTTCATGATTCAAGAATTATTGAGCAGTTTTCTACCGCCTTAACACGGAGGGTGTGGGAAAAATGGACATGGCCCAACCTCTCTGCAATCCTTTGTGGTTTTTGATGTTTTATTTGCGATGGAGGAGGATGGTTACCGGGGATTTCGATTGGCACCGGTGGGACTCGAGAGCGGTGGTCAGCACCATGGCTGATCGTGAAGACGATGGCAGCATAACCGCGCTGCCGGAGAAGAGTTGCAACATGTTGGCCGCGGCGGAGCTAGGTTGGTAGTCGTCACTCTAGTCGACCGCACGAAGGGGATAGAGGCGTGCGTCCACACTTCCCGGCATGCAAGTGTCATGGACATCTACCACGGCGGTAGGAGGAGGGTGATCAACTCACTTTTGGCCACTGGCAAAGGCACCACACGCGACTGCACCGCGCGGAGGATGGGGCGGACCGACCCAGCAGGTCAGGCCGGACCCAGCGGGCCAGGACATACCTAGGGTTGGATCAAGATGGTTCTTTTTTATACCCCACTTTAGTTGTGGATAATTTTTGGATCTGGCGAGGTTGGATCTAACACGAATCCAACAGGTCCCTCAGGACTAAAAGGCCAATAACATACAGATCGGGCGTTCGATTGACGTGTCATCTATTGCGTTGAGACCCCTTTTACGTGGAGGTCCTTTGGGATACATATTCAAGGGACTTCGTGGATGTTGGAGTTTCGACTAGTGGTTTGAGGAGAAGACCCTCCCAGAATCATGTGAGCTTAGTGCGTGAACCATGTAGCTAGATGTAACATGCGATGGGATCCTATGTGTTCTATGCTTTGGGATCATTCATGGGTCTGTGATTGAGGGTACCAAATGGATCCTCTCTACGAATCTGTGTGGGACTATTCTCAAATCCTTCATGGGTATGCTATACTAGGATCATATGTGGGTCTAATGATGTACTAGGATTCTATGTAGGTCTGATGATGTTCTAGGATCCTTTGTGAGTTTGATGATTTACTAGGATCCTCTGTGGGTCTGATGATTTAGGATCTGACATGGGTCTGCCTCTTAACAGAGTGAGTTGATTCAGTAGTTACATATAACCATATTTACTACCATTCCTATGTTATACCTAATGTGATTTGAGTCTTTATCTTTGTGGTAATCGTCTGTGTGGCATACATTGGTGGTACTTACCATCGCGAGGATACCATTGTGGTAATCTTCTGTGTGATGTACCTTTGTGGTACTTACCTTCGCAGGGATACCATTGGGGTATTTTTGTATGTGGAGTACTTGTGTGGTGAATACCTTCAGTGGGATACCTCTATTTTATTCTTCTGTGTGGCAGTACCTTCGTGGTACTTACCTTTTTGGTGTTACCTTCGTGGTATTCTTTTCTACGTGGAATAGTTATACTTTTGCTAAGGAATTGGGTCTTCTGTTTTCTCATGAATGAGATAGGTATTATTGATAACTTAGGTATATGTATAGTCATATACCTAAGTAAGGTTGTCACTGGATTGAATGCTTTTTGGTTTATCCTTTGTGGATTTTGTGATGCCTTGAGGGTCTTGGGGTCCCTATTGAGTATCATTATACCCATCCCTGCATGGGCTATGCCCGCACCTTGTGGTGTTTTGTGCAGAAGATGGACATCGATGACTAAGGACGAGGGTACTAGGATAGAGGTATCTCGGAGGTGGACATTAGATGAGGCGTACTACAGAGACGACGGTTCGGGAGTTGTACCTACCCTTCAGGTAGGATCTTTGGCGGGTGTGCACAGGAGCTGTTCAGTTTACTTGTACTTTTTAGTTTTCTTGTACTTTACAGTTGGGCATGTATTATGGCCCATTTTACATATTATCCACATGTTTTTACTATGAAGTTTACCGGTGTTCGCATCTTGATGTGTGATTGGTTGCATGAGTTTACAAGTTTTAAAGGCAATGCCTTCCTGGTTTTAGGGAAAGCGCATTTCTATGCATGTTGCCAACCCCTGGCCTATAGATGGAAGGTTTGGGATAGTCACGGCACGGGCCCTGGGGGATGGGTCGTGAAAATAGAGATCAATTATATAACTCCCTATTAAAATCAGTTTAGAAAAAGATATATGTTTAGTTTATAATTATCAAAACATTAAATTAATTCTTATAAATTTTCAATTTCACATCCAAACGAATCCATGGGGTCCAAAAATCTACCCAAGGATGACCACGGTCTGAAATATCTCATCCAATAGGATTAGGATGTGTTCTAGGGTAATTTAATATTATTATAATATTATTGATTACCCTTATTTACCAGATTTACCCCTAAACCGTGGTAAACTAAATAATTACTGAAATTACTATTCATAATGTCCAAAAATGAGAGGTACCTATTTACAAAATTTGAAGCTTCTGATTGTAAATATTGAATCCATTTATCCAAATTCAAAATATAGAAGTTTCAGTAATTAATTTAAAATTAATTCATGTTTTCAAAACACTGATGAATGTTTTTAAAAAGTAATCACTACCAAAAGATTGACATGTGTTTATATCCAATTTAAAATTAAAATTACATCCAATGACATTCATTGGATTAAATGATAAAAATATAATCTAATAATACATTTAAACCAATTAAAACTACTATCTAACTATAAAAATAAATTCTATTAAAAGGTAGTTTTGAATTAAAATACTATATTTTTCACTATTCAAAAAAATATGATTTTTATCAGAAAAATACAAAAAATACATAGAATGTAAATTTTGATTTTCTGATTCTAGAAAAGAAATTTATTTGGACACATTTAATATATAAAATTATGAAATTCAAGATTTAAAATGGTTGTACCATCAAAAGGTGGTAAAACAACATTTTTTTAAAAATACTTTTTTTATTTTCTAAATATTAATTTTGTTCACATAGTATGTTTTATAAAATGAGTAAGATGAATGATAATAATAAAAAAATAAAAAATTTGGTTATTTATACTCCTAATGGAATGTTTATATCCCATTGAGTAAGAACATTTTAATAATATATCATTGTTTCTTGAAACTTGATATTGCGTACAACACAATCTATTGAAGAAGGACACTCTTGTATGCAATTCATGTCATGTTAGTGATGCATGAATTGAAATATTACATTGGTATTTTTTATAAAATAATCAAAATTTGTTCATTTATACATTGAACAAAATCTATACTCAGTGTTGCGTCAAAACAATTTTATAAAAACAAATCGAAATTCTGTGCAACACAAGAAATGTATATTGTTGCTTATACTGCAAGCTAAAGCAGTGTTGCGTATAACAGATGCTAATCATGGTGTATTTTACAAAAAAAAATATATATGAAACTAAAAAAATCTATCTCATAAAATCTCATGGTGTAACATTCTTCCCCCTTAAAACGAATCTCGCCCACGAAATTCGTCGGGGTTATAAATGGTTTTCTACATGACTGTTTCATCCATGGAAACCAAAATCGGTAAAAGGAATACTAAAAAATCATTAGAAAAAGTAAAGTTATAATCATAACTCCTATACAAGTGAAATCATTAATGGGTTTCTTTATAGGAGATCATCGGTGGGAGGTGAAAACATGGATATAGAAGAGAAATCTAACCAACATATTCTGATGGATAGTGATAGATTATAATGTATGGACAAATTTAACTACCAGAAATCTGTCACGACCCGTCCTCGGGGCCCGTGCCGTGACTACGCCAAGCCCGCCTTCCATAGGCCAGGGGCTGGCGACTAGCACCAAGGCGTAAATCCCAGTAAAAAGGGAAGGCATTGCCTTTGTAAAGTAAACTAACACCACAGAGTAAACAAGTGGTGGAAGTAATCACTAAGTAAAAGCTGGTACAACTGTAAGTGCGGAAAGTAAGTGGGCCAGTATACAAACCCAAACTGAAAGTAAAGTACAACTCGAAAGGGAAAACAGCAACTAAAAAGTAATCTGCAACGCCGAGCTGTCCACTGGAAATCCCACCAGAAGGGTGGGTACAGATAGCTCAACTGCTCCTCGGGTCCCGTCGTCCGCTCCGAGTATGTCCTGCCCAGTGGTCCACCTCCAGGTACCGTCCTGCTCTGCAAGCCTCCACCACGATCAACGCTGTCCGTCATCTGCATCCAACACAACGTAGTGCGGGCATAGCCCGTGCAGGGGTGAGTATAAGCTACTTAGTAGGGACCCCGAGACCCCCGAAGGTCTCCCAAAATCCACAAAGGGTAAATCACAAAGGAAAGATACAATCACGAAGTAACAACCAACATTACTTAGGTATATGCCCGTACATATACCTAAGTCATCAATTCCAAACGCTCCAACCTCCGAGCCCATGTACAACCCAGTCCACACAGGAAAGCATATGTATTCCACACAGGAAGGAAAAACGTAATCCACATAGGATAGCACAACACAATCCACATAGGAAAGCAAACATGATTCAGCTCACACAGGTATACTTCTTCAAAAGACGATAGAGATGATCACTGATCCATCTAAGTCGTCATACCCACATAGGATCGATAGGTACTAACCCCCGCAATGACCCACACAGGATCGGTAGGAAACTAACCCCCGCAATGACCCACACGGGATCTGTAGGCGCTGGCTCACACAGAACCGCTGAGCGCTGACCCACACAGGATCAGACCCACACAGGATCGATAGCACTGATCCAAATAGGATCGCTAAGTTCTGTAGTCATCTTCGTCGAATCCACTGAGGATCTCTGCACAGTTGTCGTCACAGTCACAGTAGCAGTCGCAACCAGCTCTAGGGTTACCGCACACAGCAAGCTCGTTTGGGAGGGTCCGCTCCACGAGCCGAGAGGCTGATACATCAACTGACACATAGTCCAGATTTGATGTATCCAAAAGTTCTGTATCGTCAACAGGAACTCAACGTCGCAGACGGCGCGTCAATCAGACGCCCGGTCTGAGAGTTATTGGTCTTTCGTCCCAGGGGCCCTGTTGGTTTTTAAGGCAAAAACAACCCGACCGTACTCCACCTGCGTCCAAACCTCAGGCGGAGTAAGCCAAAAGATCCGTCTCACTAAGAGGAATCCAACAAAGTCGACGGCATGTCAACTGGACGTCCGTAGCTCAAGATATGAGCGTTTCCGCTCCGAGGGCCCGGTTGGTTTCGTGTATGAACCAATCCGGCTGAACTCAAAGTAATCTGAAACCTTAAGTGCGATATACCAAAACAACCGTATAGATTCAAGGATCGCATCGCAACTGACGTTGCGTCGATCGGAGGTCTGTAGCCCAAGTTATGGACAAAAGACCGAAGACGGTCCGAAAACGGGGGTTTCGGGCCCGGACCGACCCGGCCCGAGACCCCCCCCCCCCCCCCCCCGGTCGGCCTGAACCGGGTCGGTCCGGCCCGGCCTGGCGGACCGACCAGGCGGTCGGCCCGGCTGGGCACAGCGCGCCCAGCGCGCTGGCCAGCTTGACCAGTGGTCGAGCCGTTTCGGCAAGGGGGGGGGGGCGCCTGCCCCCCTGGTGAAACCGTGGCCCCCCAATTAAGGGGGCCGTTTTGCATAGCCGGCCGGGGGAATTAATTCCCCCGGCTCCCCTTTGTCTGGACGGCCCGCACCGGCCGGCCGGTTCTGCCGACAAGGACCGGCGACGGCCGGTCCTTCCTCCATCGCCGACACCGGCGGCTTGGAACCGGCCGTCGGTCACCCTGCTCCGCCGCGGCCCGGAACCGGCCACGGCTTGATTCGTCCGGCGTGGTGCGACGGCACCGCACCCCTCCGCCGCGGCCCCGCTCCAGCCGCGGCGTCTTCGGTTTTCTTCGACGCGGCGCGACGACGTCGCGTCCTTGTTCAACTTCAAGGCGCGGCGCGACGGCGCTGCGAAGTACTTGTCGTGCGATTTCCGTGTGGTGCGACGGCACCACGCCATTCCGTCCAAACCACAAAGTATCAACAAGGATAAAGAGGAGGGTCAGCCGTGTTTGTGCGGTCCGGCCCCCTCTCGTTAAACGATAACATTTAGTCGAGTATCCACGAAGATCGACAAACTAGAATCATGAACGGAAATAATTAAATAAAATAAAATAAATCCCCTACCTTGATAAAAGAGATGACGAACGTCGGCGTCACGAAGCGAGGATTTGAAGACGTTGACGGAGATTTCGTCGCGGAAAACCGTCGCGGAAGAGATGTCGCGGAAGAAGAACGTCGTGGAAGAAGACGTCGCGTCGCGAGTCGGTGTCGCGGAAGACGGTCTCCGAGGGCTCGGCGTTCCACTTCGGAGATCGTTCGTTCTTCGTTTTCTTCGTCAAGAAGAAGATGTTCTTCCCAAAATCTCTCAACGACAAAACTCTGACAACAAAATAAAATAAGCTCCTTTCTTATTTTATTAACACAACAAGCCTTTTGAAATTCAAGGGTTTGAATTTCAAAAACTTACATTAAACACTCAACATTAAATCCATAAGTTCGATAAACTTAAGTTAACCACATTAATGGTGAGTTGAGGGGGGGGGGGTTAGAGGATATGAAGGGGTGGGGTTCGTGTGGGCCCCACCACCCTCATAACCTCCCATGGGAGGTTGGGTGGTTTCCCAACTTCCATCCAAAGGATTAAACACTTAGAGTAAAAATAAAAAATGTAGAATAATTATAAAATAAACTTCCACAATTTTTATCATCAACTCTCATGAAAATGCAACTCCGGAACAAGTGTTCCTAAGCAATTACCGGCGCTACGGTTCCATCGGTGCCCTCGTAATTCGATTCTGAGCACCGGTTCAAAAGTTAGAAATTCACGCTTGTTCGTTTACTGAACGTACCCGAGCTAAACTTCGGTTAGAAATTCCGGGCACACCGGGTCTCGGAATCAGGTGCCGTATGAAACTGCATTCTTGTAAAATCCCAAAGAAAATTAAGAAAATATTTCCCTTGAATTTTACGGGTCTTTACAAAATCCATAAATATACGATGATTTAAGAGCCCATATGATCAGATAGTAAGGTACTAAGATAATATTTTTTGTTTTCTGTATCCTTTCCCTAATGCTAAAGAATTTTTTATGAGAATAAATACTTACCTGATTTTAGTACAATCTCCCCGTTGTTTGTGCCTTGAACAATTTCTGGTACATCTCTTATTTAAAGAAATAAAGTCAAATTTGTAATTCATGAAGTGTTAGTAGATCATGTGATATAATTATAGATCATTCCCTATGTCTCTATGAAAAAAAGGATACCACAAGTTATTAAATATACATAAGTCTATATATGGTGAGATTAATCGTTTATGGTTCAAAAATGTTCTTATACATCATCTATCATACTATTTAATAAAATAATTCTAATTTCTATGAACCAGGGGCTTCTTATAGGCTACTGGTAGGTGATAATGCCATGTCTCACATCGGTCGTGGGTTCGATTCTCAAAGCCTTGTTCGACGCGATGGGTTGTCGCTCGTCCTACAGGTTGTGCTTTTCCTAAAACTATACTACTATAACATTCCATAAATAATAATAAACAATTATTGACATAAACAATACTATCTAATGTCCAACATAGTCCATTCCAATAATATAAAATTATCCAAAATATTTCCATCCAATCTCACAGTACAACGAAAACAATTACTTGAAATGTCATATATCCAAAATATGAATTCAATAATTTATCCCCCATATATCATAACATATATCTTTTTGACCACATTACAAAAAATTGAATGATATCATCATGAATTCTCTTGATTCATGGTAATTACTGTATATCCTTATTGAATAAATAAATGTTTACTTATTCCTAAACATATTGGATATATTCCTTAAGCCCAAGAAATTTGAATACTTCATCTGTGACAACATAACCCACATTTCAACAAATCCTTTACCAATTCCTAGGTATCTAATATTCTCCAACAAATCTTTATAAAAATATCATTATCTCAAGATCATGCTCATATTTAGGGTTATACATACATTAATCATGTATTTCTTATGAATAGCACATTTTCATTAAATAATGTATCATCTCCATTATAATTATTCAACATATTCATGAAAATCCTTAGCGAAAAAATAAACAGATAACCTTTATATAATTCACCATTAATCATTTGTGGATTCAAATACATAAATAATTCAATAATTTCACTTTAATGGTAGGGATAAAAAAAGCCCTTCCATGTCTTAGAAGTATAACCTTATGTATGGGAATTTAGTTGTCTAATGCCCATGTTTTCTACAGATGAGACATCGATCTCCATAACAATTTGTCACCCTATGACCTTTTTTCCCACAGAGATAACATGTTCACCTCCATTTTATGTATTCCTCATGGTTATTCTTCCCTTCTTATTGATACGTAAGAATTTTAATCTTCTTTCCTCTATGCCACTCACCATGGGGACATGTGTGAAAGTTCATCTTCCTCTTATTTGATGAAATGGTATTACAAATAAAGTTCACCATGTTAATCATATACAACGGTGACTTATTCGGCATAATCAAAATATCATTCACTCTAGTCATTACACAATTATGTTTCTCATAGTCACCAAATTTTTCATCAGATTCAATGTTTATAAAATTCCTTATAGTTCCCTCTAATTACTAAAACACCAAGATAATAGTGTAAAAGGAAAAAATGATTCAAAAAAATTTAATAAAGGGAGACTACATTCAATATCTGACATCATAGGTTTAATCTGAGCTTATTTATGATCATTACGATAATTCTCATACGGTAACCTATTTTCACACCCCGACCTATCTATTATTTTTATTTTATTATTATTTTTTATTTTAAATTTTTTTGTCATGGTTTGGGTTTAAACCCAAACAATATTTTTGAGTTTTTTCAAATAAAGTTCGTTTTTGAGTTGACGTCATTGAGTGCCCAGGCGGAGCGCGTTTTGGAAACCCAACTCGGCTTCACCCATGCAATGGCACCGTTCGCTTGTCTTCGGAAAATTAAAATGAATATATTTGGTAATTTATTGCATTATTTAAAATTTTCATGGATAATAATTTTAATTATTATTATTTAAATGAAATGGGTACTTTAATGTTTTTTTGTTTTTATTAATATGATTATTAATAATAAATTTATTATTACAATTATGTTAATTATTATTTTGTAATTTTTATTTTTACTTTTATTTAATTTTTATTTTTATTTTTTTCTTTCTTCGTTTCTTTTCTTTTTTTCTTGTGTTCCACGCGGTTGTCCACAACACGTCTGCCTTTTCCGCGTAGCACTAGCACACCACCTCCCTCCTTCTCCCTTGCAGCGTGCCTGCCTGGTCCGGTGCTCTCCTACAGGTTAGGCACCCTCGGCCACCACCCTCCATCTCCCTTGCAGCGCGCCAGCCCACGCCCCTCGAGCTTCGACTACCCTACCTGGCTCACCCGTGCGATGCCCCTTCCTATTCTTCATCTTGCCGCGTCTCCCTATTGCAGTTCACCAGTAGCAGATGCCCCTGCCCTCATTTTGCTTCGGCTGAACGACGCACACCGAATCTCCAGCGCTGAGCCGCAGTCCGCCATTGCTTCGGCTGCAACACCGCACAATGCCGACCCTCCGGCCTTGCAGCCTCACCGCTCCAGCAGCGTGGCAACACCCCCTCGGCTTTTGCACCTTGGTACTTCAGTGCTCCCCCTGATTCGATGCACACAACAGCCCCGCACCGAGGCCCCTAGCCTCGACCTCCATCCCTCCACTGTCTGGAGCCCCCCTGACCGAATCTTCTTCCGACCAGCCTCTCCGGCCAACCTGCATTCACCTTCCTTTGACCTATGTGACTTCTCTATAATCATGCAAACCCCTAGCGCGATACCCCTGCTGCATTGTTTTTTGATGCCCTTCAGCAGTCCCGGATGCAGTACCCTTGCTTGCTCCAGCTAGCCAGTAGTGGTGCAGCGCCCTAACGGCATCGCCCTTCACTGCTCCCGTTTCAAACTCCTCCCTCCGGCACCCACTAGCCATCTCGACCTCCCGCGGCACAGGTCAAGCCTCCTTCCGGCAACCGTGTAGCTCCGACTAGCTGGTGCCCTCCGATCATGTGCCTTCTGTCCTATCGTCGGTCCTCTGACTAGTTGTGCACCCTTCCCAGTCATGCTCCCCCTCTACCGATTACTTTTTCGGTGCCCTTCTGCCCCTAGTTGGCCTTCCGGGGTTGAACGACCAACTATGTCATCTCCCTTGTGAACTCTGTTTGCGTGACTAGTCGTGCTACTGGTTCGCAATTGGGCGTGCAACGAAATCCTCTATTGAAGGCGAGCAGTTTGAGTTCACCCCATTTCTCTTGCTCCGTTGTTGAGGTGAGTTTTTGAACTGTTTATTCATTTTGATCATTTTATGTCTATGCTTATGGGGTTTTTTATTTTTGTGATTGATGGAGCATGTTAGCAGGTATTTCCGTGAAATTGATGTCGCCATCTTGCACATTCCTGCGTGCCCTCTCGAGGCGTGTCGCATCATCATGCTTAGACAATGAGTCGAGGATGATCCCCCACTACACTAACCATTAAAATTAGAATTTACTAATTTCTTGATATATTATTAATTTTAATAAATGGTAAAGAGTATTAGATAATTAATTTTTAAATAATTAATCAATATAAAAAGATTTGTTTATTTTATACACGACACTTGAAATATTTTCTTGATTAACGAATGCAAAATAGTGAAAGAAATCATGTTTGGCCTTTGAACATAATTTATGGAATTTCAAGTGTTGTTTTGTCTTAATGAAAAATGATTTATTTTGAAGCATGAACAAGTGTTTTGGTTCTATTGTGAAATGATGTTTTTCTTTAATGATGGTGAAGGCCCGTTTGGAACTTTAATAAAATAAATTATTTTGGAAAAATCTCATTGGGTTAACTCATGGGTGATCTTTTATGTACGTTGATTGCATGAGTTGTGTGCGATGTTTGTGAAACATGATTGGTTACTTGATTGACATTATTGACTCATCCATATTTATTGCATGTGTTGACATTGGAACCTAGAATAGTAAGTGAATATTCTGAGAATGATTGATGCTCTAGTTTAGACTATGCTCTGGCTAGTGCCCTATAATTTAGAGGTGTTCTATTATTAGTGCTACGGTATTGGGCCCCTCGTTTAGGCCATGTAGGGAAACACCGAGAATTTGGGCGTTATGATGTCATTGAGTAGGGAATTCCTTCTAGATGAGTCACATGTATAGTATATTATAGATTGTTCCCGAGATCCTATGTTCAAACCATGTTTCTTTTAGTGTTTACTTGTATGTGGAAGATGAAAGAGTGGTCTAGTTTGGTTTTTGGCCACTCTGTGCCACTTTTTCTATTGCCCTTACTGTGTGTTGTGTGTTATGTGTGTTTTTCCCTTGGGCTAATAACTAAAATCGGGGTTTTTAAATTGTTTGTGAATATGATTTCAAAATGGAATGCACCTTCCACTTTCAAATATTAAACTTGTTTCTAAATTAAAAAGGGAAATAGACCATTACTTGTTTTAGAAATGAAAGTGTGTTTTTGATAACCCATATTTTTAATACTTTAGTTCAAACCTTAAATTGGTAAAGTATTTATTTACAGGTAGTTCTTGGGGGATTCGTTGTTTGGCATGCCTACTGAGTTTTAATACTCACGCCTATAGTGTTTTATTGTTTTTAGTATTGATGCGGGTTTTACTCGAGCTTGCTCGCCCTAGGAGAGAGTTGGGTGTGGACTGGTGAGTGACTCTCTGAGTCGCGAGGAGTGTTGGTCGTTCTCAGGTTAGTTTGTTGTTTTTGATCGTTCTTTCTTTTCGTGTTGTTTATTTACATTGTGTTATTCTAATTTTTCTGCTACATTATTTATTTTCACTAGGAGAAATCATACCCAATTGTCCTCTATTAAATCCATGACTCTTGCCTCCTGCTCGGGAGGATCGGGAACGCCTCTCAAGACATGTCGTGGACTGGCTCCAGTGACAAGTACAGGTTGGCCCGTGTTGGTTCATGACAAAATTTTATCAGAGGAGGTTGGCTCTCGAGAAGAATTTGTTTTTTAGAGATCCCATTGATATTTTGGGGTTTTCATGGTATAAAGAGTAAAATGGTTGGGACATGAGGTGTAGGAATGGGAAGGATTTCATGAACCCTTTCTCGTTCCGAACCTCTGGTTACCTAGGGATGTCCGAGCATGTTGGTGTCATTTGATTGTTGTGAATTGTTTTATGTTGGTAAATGAAATGGGAGTCAGGCATGTGGCCTTAGTGAGATAACTTTTTCTAGCAAACCATGTGGATCCAAGGACATTACCCTAGAGTGCTCCTTGTAATGGTGGTGTGACTGGCATAGGGCTTCCAACCAAAGGTTCGAGTCACCTATCAGAACTAGTTCTCCTTATGGATCGTTTGGGCCGTCTTTACTTCTAAGAATTGGGTTATAATGTTTTATTTTTGAAATTGTGAAAAGTTGAGTTCAAAAGGTAAATGACATTGTTTGACCTATGTTCTTGTTTTCTTGTTCCATAGTGTTTTCTCCCACAAAGTATCGGTGGATGCCCAAGGTGCAGCTTTGGGTGGTGCATCCTTATCAAATCCTCTAGTTGATCAGTCCATGGACTAAATCCTTGAGTTTCAGAAGTTGAACCCTCTGCTCTTTTATGGGAATGTTGATCATCTTGAGGTAGAGGAGTGGCTGTAGAAGATTGAGAGGAACTTCTATTCTCTCACACCACCAGAGTCCTTGATGGTGATGTTGGATAAGTTTACGCTTGAAGGTCCGACCTGAAAGTGGTGGAAGTCTGTCTCTCAATGAAAGACTCGAGAATATCTCTCTTGGGATTTATTCAAGTCTTTTTTCATCTAGAGAAATATATCTGAGTTGACGAATCTGAGGAAGAGGATGTAGTTGTGCGGTCTTTAGCAATGTGTTGGATCGGTGTTGGAATTCTTTTATCGTTTCCTAGGCTTGGCTCCATATGAACTGGGGTATGATTGAACTGATCCCATGAAAGCTCAAAATTTTGAGCATGGATTACCTCATGATCCGAATTACAAGGTTGAAGAGTTTAATGTAAACACATTACCTCACATGGTGAGACAAGATTTACTCACCGAAGCTGAGTTAGCAGAAGAACTTGAGGTGGCGAATCCTCCTCCAACCATGGTAAGTAGTGTAGTTGATAGTGATAAGAATAATGGGAAGCAGCCTGAAGCTGGTGGTATTGGTGGAGGAATCAAGTGGCCTTTAGAGCTTCAGTCTTCTTCCTCCCATTGCATTGCCTTGATCTATCCCCAATGCAGTAAGTGGGGGCACAGGAGGCCGATGTGCCTGAATTCTCAAAGACCCTACCACACCTATGGGTGCCTGGGTCACCTGCAGTTATTCTATCGAGGTGTTTCTAAGAAGTGCGTCGAATCAAGACCTAGCTCTTCAGTGGTCACCTAATCTTGTCAGCAGGAGTAGGATGATGGTTGGCTATCATTTTGAAGATTTTCTCATTGTTTTGTGCTTTGGATGTAGTAGACATCACCTGTTCCATTATTTGGTGTTCTGTTTCCTTCAGCTATAAGATGGGTTATTGTTGATTTTTTTTGAGAATTTAATTTTATTGGATGTGTGTGTGGTGAAATTCTTGTTCATGTGTTATGTTTGGGAATTTTTGAACCCTCACCACGATCCAAGAGATGCTTCAATCATCAGAGCTCCAGCCATAGGTCACGAAGTAATGATGGTGCATAGTCAGGTGAACCCCAATGGTGAAAATGGGCATTGGTTTAATTTTCATCCTTAGTGTTGTGGTGTGGTCAGTTTTCTTTCAAGGATGTGAAGTCGTTAATGTAGTGGTAACAGTAGTTTTGATGTTCTGTCAGTACGACCATTCCCTTCTCCCCTTCGTGGTGGGGGGTTTTGGTCTGTGTGAGATGTTTTCTAGTTCGGTTAATCTCGTCGATACTTATGGTGGGGAGACCCATCCTGGGTCTCATTGAATTCAGTTTGGCATGTTTCCTATGGTGGGGAGTCCATTCGGGCCTCCCGGTGTCAGCATCAATTTTTTTGTTTTGGGTTTCATTTTGGTGGTGTTTAGTGTGTTCATGTTTTGAGGATAAGTTGCATGTCATGGGAGTTCGATGCTTGTTTGGATCAATCAAATAGAGGGGCATAAACTTTTGGTGGTGATTGACACATAATGAATTTCATATGGGGTTTAGGTCTTCATTTAGCATCCTGTGGGTAGGAAGCATTATGGTGGGGAAATTTTCACACCTTGACCTATCTATTATTTTTGTTTTATTATTTTCGTTGGTTTTAATAATTTTTGTCGAGGTTTGGGTTGAAACCCGAACAAGATTTTTGAGTTTTTTAAAAAAATGTGCATTTTTTTGAGTTGACATCACTAAGAGCTCAGGGAGAGCTTGTTTTTGAAAACCCCATGTGGCTTCACCCATGAAATGGCACAATTTGCATGTCTTGAAAAAACTAAAATGAATAAATTTTGTAATTTATTGCATTATTTAAAATAATCATGGTTAATAATTTTGATTATTATTTTTAAAATAAAATGGCTACTTTTATTAATTTTATATCTATCAATATGATTATTATTATGATTATTATTTTTATTATTATTATTATTATTATTTACTTTTTATGTTATTTTATTTTCTATCTTATTCTTTCGCCTTTTTTATAATTTCTTTTTTTTATGTTCCATGTAGCTGCCCCACCTGTCTGCTTCTTCCCCACAACACCAGCACACTGCCTCCCTCTTTCTCCCTTGAAGTGTGCTAGCCAGGTCTAGCACCCTCCTGCTGGCCAGGCACCCTCGGCCGCCTTCCACCTTATACCTTACAGCGCACCAGCCCGCACCCCTCCTGCATCGCCTACCCTGCCCGGATCACCCCCGCAATTCCCATGCATATTCTTCCTCTTGTCATGTCTCCCTGTAGTAGTCCACCAATTGAAGATGTAGCTTCCCTTCTCCTGACTCAACTTCACAGCACACACCGGATCTCCAATGCTGCATCTCATGCCGCCCCTTCTTCAACTAGAACACCGCACAACACCGACCCTCCTACCCAGCACCCTCCGCAATCCAACAACACAACAACGACCAGTCGAACTTGGCACCTTGGTACTCCAGTGCTCCCCCCTAATTCACAGTGCAGAGCGTCCCTGCACCTAGGTCCATAGACTCATCATCTGTCCTTCCACAATTGGCCCCCCCAACCAGATCTTCTCTATACCGGCCAATCACGCCCCTGCCCTCTGACTATTCTGGTGCCCCCTTCACCCTCCTTCTCTTACACTTAGCGCACATCCCCTCATCACAGCCTCCTATTCCGTGTCCCTTCTCCTAGACCAGCTCCCTCTTAGGGGCTACCCCAGCCGTGCCCCACACTGGCTCTCTAGGTCATGCCCACGAAGGAGTTTGTCTGGCCGCCGTGATCTTCGGTCAGACATACTTCGATTGATGACCCCACTGGCCAGCCCCTCTCCGGCCGACCAACGCACACCTGCCTCTGACATGTGAGAATTCTCTCTAGTCGTGAAAACTCCCAACGCAAATACCAATGCTGTATTGTTTTCTGATGCCCTTCATCAGCCCCGGATGCGGTCCCCTTCCTTGCTCTGGACGGCTAGCAGCGGCGCAATGCCCCGACAACATCCCCATTCATTGTTCTGGTCACGGGATCCTTTAACCAGCACCCACCAGCCATCTCGACTGCCCTCAGCACTAGTCGAGCCTCGTTCCTACTACCACTTAGCTCTGACCAGCCGGTGCCCTCCATTCGCACGCCTTCCGACCTATCGCAGTTCCTACGACCGGCCGCACACCCTTCCCAATCATACGCCCCCTCTACCGGTGAATTTTTCGGCGCCCTTCAACCCCTATCTAGCCTTATGTGGTGGATCAACCTACTCTGTCGGCTCCTGTGTCACCTTAGTTCTCATGACTAGTTGTGTGGCTGGTTCGTAATTGGTAGCACGATGTACACTGCCACTGAAGGCGAGCGGTTTGGGTTCTCCCTGTTTCGCCTACTCCATTGTTGAGGTGAGTTTTTGTGCTATTTATTTATTCGGATCATTTTATGTCTGTGAATATGTGTTTTTTTTGTGATTGATGCGGCCTGTTGGCATGTATTTCCATAAAATTGCGGTCATCAGATTGCACGTGTTGGCACGCCCTTTCGAGGCGTGTCGTGTCTTCATGCTTGGAGTATGAGTCGTGGTAGGTCCCCCTCTTCACTCACCTTTAAATTTAGAATTTATTAATTTCTTGATATTTTATTTGATTAAATAAATGGGAAATAGTATTAGATAATTAATTTTTAAATAATTACATGATGTAAAAAGTGATGTTTATTTTATACACGACACTTGAAATATTTTCTTGATGAATACATGCACAATAGTGAAAGTACTCCAGTTAGGACATTCAAAATAATTCACATAATTTCAAGTGTTATTCTTGCTTAGTGATAAATGATTTCTTCTAAGGCATGAACAAGTGTTTTGGTTCTATTGAGAAATTAGGATTTTCTTTAACGTTGATGATGTCCCGTTTGGCACATTAAACAAAAATAAATTATTTTGGAAAACTCTATTTGGGGTAACACAGGGGTGATCTTTTGTGTACGTTGATTGTGTGAGTTGTGTGTGATGTGTGTGCAACCTGATTGGTTACTTGATTGACATTATTGATTTATCCCTTTTTATTTCATGTGTTGACATCAGAACCTGTCATAGTAAGTGAATCTTTTGAGAATGATTGCTACACTAGTTTAGACTATGCAGTGGATAGTGTCCAATAGCTGAGTTGTGTTCTGTTATTAGTGCTATGAGATTGGGCCCCTCAATTAGGCCATGTAGTGAAACACCAAGAGTTTGGGCATTATGATGTCATTGATTAGGGCATTCCTTCAGAATGAGTCGTGTGAATAGTACTCTTTGGATTGTTTACGAGCTCCTATGTTCTACCCATGTTTCTTTTATTGTTTATTTGTATGTGGAGGATGATTAAGAGGACTAGTTCGGTTGCTAGACCATGTGGGACACTTTTACATTGCCCTTAGTGTGTGTCTTGTGTTATGTGTAGATCTCCTTTTGGATAATAACTAAAATTTGGGGTTTTAAATTGTTCACGATGATGTTTTCAAAATGTAATGCACCTTCCCCTTTCAAACAATAAACTTGTTTTTAAATTAAAAAGGGAAATGGAATGTTACTTGTTTTAAAAATGAAAGTGTGTGTGTGGAAACCCATATTTTATATACTTTAGTACAAACATGAAATTGGTAAATTCATTATTTAAAGGTAGTGCTTTGGGGATAGATTCTTGGGCATGCCTATTGTGTTTTAATAATCACGCCTATATTGTTTTCCAATTATTAGTTTTGTTGCATATTTGGATCGAGATTGCTAACCATTGGTGAGAGTTGGTTGTGGACTGGTGAGTGACTCTTGGAGTCACGAGGAGTTTTTGTCATGGTCAGGTTAGTTGGTTCTATTTGGATGTCCTTTATTTTTTTGTTGTTTAATTACATTGTGTTATTATTCTTTTCAGGCTGGTTTATTTAATTTCACTAGGTGAAATTATTCCCAATTGTCCTCTATTGGTGCCCTGGGGCTTGTCACAAGCCATGGAGGATCAGGAATGCCTCTCATGCTTTTTTGTGGAATGGATCTAGTGTCTAGTTCAGGGTCAACCCAGGTTTGTTCGTGACACCTATATTTATACTTATCCTTTATTATATCCCTAGACATGCCTTAAAAATACCATCAGGGATCTCACTAATGTTTTCACATCCTAGTTTCCAAAGGTTGAATAAACCGTCGCTATGATACAAAAACTAGAGTCCCAATATTAATGTACATGAACATTACATTACTTTTATGGATTACTTAATAAATGACACAAACAGACGCCCAATGATCATATTAGTTTAGTGTCTATGGAAACTCAGAACATAATCTTCTTATCATGGTGAAAGATCTTCAACATCTCCCATAAAGATCATCCCATTTTTCCCTACCTAAAACAATTCTTTATAACCTGGGGAAAAGAAACCATAAAAAGGGCGACCTCAAATGATCTTTATGGGTAAAAATGGGGAATATAAAACAAACCATATACATTTGAACGTAAAAACATTAACATACAATTTAAACATCAAAATATTGAGTAATGAAATAAATCTTGGCATTACGTAGGGCACATATCATAAAGGAACATTAATCATTATAAAATAGAATGGGAATAAAACATGTAATTGTGGAAAACCATTAATCACATAATATTAATTTTATAGTAGCAAGGGAATTTCTTCCAAGACCATTATAATAGTCAAAGTCCATTATTGAATTAGGATTACTTTTATGTTCCATCCCTATATTACTGAACATGATTTACCTACCATTATAGCCATGTCTATCTCATTAAATATAAATATTTACCCAATTCATTGGATGGAGATATAGGTATCATCTATCTCATAATGAAATAATTCATACATGTTCCTCAAATAATAAATCAATTATCATAGCATAACTCTAGAAATAAAACGGGTTTCTTTAATATCATCTCATCACAACACAATCAATATAAAAGATCATTCCATAATTTACATAATCTTGTCCTAGTAATAACAGGGATAGAATCATAACCCAATTTAAACTCATCATCTAAGAAGGAAAATAATATAAAACGCTTGAAATTAGATCTTCTGTAAAATAACCTTTCTTTATTAAAAATGATTTCTTTTCTCAAAATGCAACCCAATTTAAAATTAAATGAATTTAGTTAAAAATAAACCTGAAATAGTTTAGAGGAATATTTTTGGACATAAAGAATCATGAATCCGTAAAAATATATTCATTCCATATAAGTTAAACAAAAACATCATCTCGAAAATTTTCTGGAGAAATCAAATTACCTGGAATTGTAAACAAAAGAATGATTCCTTCCATGCAATGTAGTGAAAGTATGAAATGAGTGAAAATGAATTTAAACATTCAAAGAAGAATATAAAACATTTTATGATTTTTTTTGGAAAATATGCATAGGGATGATAAATATATCCTCTGTAAATATATACGAATTAATAGTCTCGGATAAAACGAGATTGGAAAAGTTATCCCTTACCATATGTTTAATTTCTTCTATTTGTCACTAAAACTCTTATATATTGGGATTAAAATTATTATTAACTTTTAAAATAACCTTTATAATTGATATTATATACTATATGATTCACTTAAGACTTTATATTACCAGTTTATATGTCAATTCCATGTTAAAGCATCATTTTGGGTAATAGTCATTTCATTTATCGTACCTATTTGGACTTGTTATTCCACATATGATTACATATATCATGATTTAAATACTTCCAAAATGAAAAAATATATATTTATATATATCTTATATATTAATTATATAAATATATATAATATATAGATAAATGGAATGAAATATGCTATTCATGGAGACTGTAGGTTGTACATACGTGTGAACGCTGTTTTCGTTTCCATATTGAATTGAATGGTAGTAAGTAGTTGAAATATATATATACATAAATATATTATCATTATTATTACATATATTTAATGATTATTTATTATATATACTTTATAATCATTCTTGAATTATTAACATGGAGAATGAATCTTATCGCGTCATGGGGACGGTAAGCCGTAAGTACGCACTAGCGATGATATCGTTCCCATAATTGTTGAATGGTGAAAAAATATCTTCTTAGTATCATGTTATAATAATAATACTTAGTTATTATTTCAAAAATTATACCCATCCTTGTAAGGTGGTGCTGAAAAATTGATTACACCATGACGTGGAGACGATAATCCGTACGTACGAACGCACGGTGATTTTGTATTTCGTATGATGGATATAAGGTGAAATTGGGTTTTTTATTATTTATAAAAGATTATCATTATATGAGTGAAAATGATGTTATTAAATTATAATGAAATAACTAAAGAACTAAAAGTATAAGAAGAAATAAATTTGAAATAATCTGTATAAGAGATTACCTATTCTTCGACTTTCCTCCTTTAAATTTCCTATTAGAGAACTAGATATGGCCTTTATAGAATAAAATAACCCCTAGAATATTACTAGGAATGATGATAAAAGAAATTGGTAGGGTTTGACCTATCTGGAAGGCTCAAAATTGAGTGAAGATTAAAGGGAGGAGGTTCCCTTTTTTAAGAGATTAATTGGGAACCTTAAGAAAGTTCAAATATAGTAATTTATTATAAATTCAATTTCAATTTAAAAAGGACCAAAAACTATTTATTTCTTATATAAGATGATATTTGATAGAATAAACATAATCAAATAATTTTTTTACGATTTTTTTATTTTTTTATCTTTATCTTTTTGGTTTTACCTTATTTTACCCTTTTTAATCTTATTGTAATATCATGATATTTACACATTTGTGGGTTAATGTAATTATTATATCATGTAAAACGAACAAAAAAAATATTTATAACATATTTGGGATAATATTAACCATTTTTTAGAATATTATAAATATTTTGATTTTAATATAATTAAATATATTATTTTATGTTCTACGATTTGATTTATGTCAATTTTGGATACTATTAATACTACACTTTTAAAAAAAATCATAACAACTTTATTAATTAGAAAAAAAGAAATTAAGGCAACTATAATATGTCAATGAAATAAAAAAATGTGGATGACAACAAAATATTCAAATTAAATTTATTTTATTATTTATAAATTCATTTATTTGAATCTTTCATTTATGAGGTAATCAGAACATCATAATTGTGTCATAAATAAATATATTTCACTAATGTATAAAAATTATAAAAAAATACAATTATGTATGAAATATTTTTATCACTATAATTATAATTTATATACATAGTTATCAGATATATAACCCTCTATTAAAATAGATTTAGTAAAAGATATATGTTTAGGTTATAATTATCATTACATTAAATTAATTATAATAAATTGTCGTTCTCACACCCAATTGAATCCATGATGTCCCAAAATCGACCCAAGGATGACTGTGGTCGAAAATATTTCATAAAATAGGATTAGGACTTGTTTTAGGTAAATTTGTTATTATTCTAATATTATATTTTACCCTTATTTAACAGATTTACCCTTTAACCATGCTAAATAAAATAATTACTGAAGTTACTATTCATAAAGTCCAAAAATAAAAGGTACCAATTTAAACAATTTCAATCCTCTAATTCCAAATAAGGAATCCATTTTTTGAAATTCAAAAAACATATGTTGCAGTAATTAATATATAATTAATTCTTTTTTTTCAAAACCAAAAAGGGTGTTTTTAAGAAGTAATAACTATCAAAATATTGACATGTGTTTATGTCCAATTTAAAAGTGAAATTACATCAAATGAGCATCATTGGATAAAATGATAAAAATATAACAAAATTATACATAAAATCCAGTTAAATGAACAATATAACTATATAATTAGATTAGATTAAAATATTGTTTTGAATTGAAATACATTAATTTTCACAATTCATAAAAATATATATTCTATCAGAAAAATATAAAAAATTTCATCTAAAGTAAATTTCAATGTTCTTGTTCTAATGAAAAAATTTATTTTTTCAAATTGAACATATATAAAGGACAAAAGATATTTTTAAAATGGGTTCTGTATCAAAAGACAGTAAAACTTCATTTTTTGAAAAATACTTTATTTATCTGAAAAATTCATTTTGTTTTCATACAATATCTATAAAATGTGTGATAAGAATGATAATGTTATAAAATTAAAAATTCTGTAAATAATCCTCATAAAGACTAGTTTATATCCCATTAAATAATACTATTTTTATAATATGTCATTGTTTAGTGAAACTCAGAATTGCGTACAACGAAAGATATCGAGGAAGGTCACTCTATCATGTTACTAATGAAAACTCAGTGTTGCGTGTAGCTAAATATTCCTATTTTTTTTTTGTATAACATAATCAAAACATAGTTCATTTCTAAATTGAACAAAAATCAATACTCAGTGATCCGTGAAATCAATTTTATCAAAAGAACTTGAAATTCTGTTCAACATAAGCCAAGAATATTGTTGCGTATACTGCAAGCTAATACGGTGTTGCATATAACACAATATAATATTGGTGTATCATACAACAAAATACATAAATGAAATAAAAAAATCGTTCTTATAAAATATCGGGGTGTTATAGAAACAATCATCTCATATTATTCAATTTCCAAAATAAACCCATCTTTTCTGAAGATTGAATTTTTAACCTCATCAAACAGTTGTGAAACAGTTAGAAAATTATATTTTTGCCAATAATTATACAATGTTTTATTTGATTACATCTTCCATTTTACAATGATTTATAATCCAAAACTATTTATTTTAAAAGGTTAATCATTTCCTAATTTCATAGTTCATTATTTAAAATCATCCACATTATTTAATATTTTTATGTTTCCTTTTATTTGAGAGGAGAGACCAATATCATGATTTCACAACCATTATCCTTTTTTATATTTTATTGTGGTATCAATAACAAGAGACATTTATTCTTCCATTTATATCTTTAACTTTGGATTCAGAGAAATTTTATGAATATTTTATTGTGATGGTAAAAAAATTCATCCCTTTGTAAGGTTTCTAGGTTGTTCACATGTTTCAAAAATAGCTTCCAAAGGTTGTAAACAATTTTTAATTTTTACGTCACCTTTCTCAGTGTTCTGATATTGATGGAATTGACTACCCATCAACTCTTTCCTTTCATAACCTTTTAAATAACATTAATGATTGTTGGTAAAACCATCACATATTTTCCATATGTATGAATCCACCACAATACCAACAATTTCCATAGAAATAGTATTTTTATCTTAAACTATTATACTAGCTAGAATGTTGAAAAAATTTCTCAAACACAATGTTCTCTTTGTTTTCTCAGCCACCAACCATTATATTATCAATAAGATTTCTCTTATTCTTTTAGACATTATTAGAACCATAAGTACTTGAAATTATTCCAAATTCAAAAAATTTAAAAATTTTAGACTCAATTTTTATTGGGACTTCTGTATTTACAACATTGTTGGTTATAGAATCATACATGAACTTCCCTATTTTCTTCTTTTTAGAAACAATAAATATTTATTTTGTCCAATTGAATGTAAATTTTTCTAAACCGTATAATGTTTTCAATATGAGAACTTTCACCAACATCAATGATAGAGTTTTTGAAACTCGTACCTTTCTCCTCAGCTTTAGAGATATTTTTTCAGACAATTTGCAAATCTCGTATTTTTCATTCAACTACACATCCAGATGATCATTACAATTGTTTTCAACCTCATAATATTTCCTCTAATCATCAATATATTTCCATAGCTTTACCTTTTAATTTCAAAAACATTCTTGATTGATTATTTGAGAAACATTCATATTCCAAATTTTTATTTTCATTTTCAAGACTTCTAATAATTCTTGGTCACTCTTCCAATTCTTCTTTCAAATGTATTTCATATTGATATTGTTCTTCTTTAGAAAAACTGATTTTGAATTATTAATCATTAAATATTAAAATAAAAATATTCTCAATATACACAATATATTGTTTGGATTATGCCACCCTATATTATTATCCTTCATCATTAGATAATAAGTTTCTTCATTTGGAGTTGAAGAATTTATAATCATTCCCAATGAAATATTGTTTTCATTTTATACATAGTATAATCCATGATATTATTGCCTTTCATTCTTCATATTCACTTTTCTGTTCTTTATTTCATCAAGGAAAATTGGAAGAAATGTTCATAATAGATCCACATTCAAAAAAAATCAATGGATTTTCCGTTTCTATTTCTATATACCTCTATTACACATTTTAAGAAAAAAGAGATAAAATATTATCAAGTTTTAATATACCTCTTCTTCAGAATAAGATTCAAAATCTTTATATAAAATATGATTATTCTTTTACATTGCCTTCATTATAGTCTTGACAGACATTTATCTTTCATCTTTTGTTTTTTATCATAGAATTCTCTCTTCTTATTTCATAAGTGATGAGACTATTATGAAAATCATCAAGAGACAATGTTTCTGGATCATTAACATCCCATGAAGAAGAATTTACATCAAAATTTTTGGGAAGTATTCTTAATATCTTTTCCACAACTGTAGAATCATATAACTGTTCACTAAGAGATTAGACAGTTCTAAAAAATTCATTTTCCCTCATAATGAATTTCCCAACATATTCATGGTCACCCATCTATAAATCTTCATATTATAATCTATATATTTTTATATTTTCCTTTTTTGCTTATTAATTTCATCATATAAATTTTTCAATTAATCCCATATACCATTAGATGCGTAAATACCCTTCACTCTTAAAAATAAAAATTTAGAAAGAGATGATAATATAGACTTCTTTTCCCTTCTATCATTATATGGGTTCAGCTTATCAGCATATGTGGGCGGAGATTTAACAATAATGGGATGAAACCTAATTTATGAAACATCAATAACATGATAATTGATATACATTAGATAAGAACCATTATAAAATTATAGATATGATAATTCTTTCCATCGAAGACTACAATTACATTACTATTCACACAATTGAAATTCTCTATGAGTAATGAATAAGCGAATGGAACATATTCTATGATACCTATTGAATTTTCTATGTTTATATTACTGTATCAATGAGAGAGGGAGAGGGTGAATTAGTGATACTTTTTATTTTACGATTCCCTAAAACAACTTTCACCAGTTACTAAAGTTTCAATTCCCTGGTGAAACCAATCTAACCACACATCCAAAAGAACAGAAGTATTAAGAAGGTTCACTATTAAATTACAATAGCTATGTCCGTCATATGGTTTGGAAATGATCCAAACCATAAAAAAATAAAATATAAAGAAATACTTCTTTTATAATGAGTATTATATACACTTTTTCTCAAGTATCACATTGGTTACAATTCCAATAGTGTGTGTGCACCATCCTAGAACAAATAGGCTAATACAATGTTTTTAAAAAACTCATGTTCATGTGCTTGTTTTTCAATTCCAAAAATTTATTTAATTGATAACACTTATTCTATTTCGTACCTAGAAAAATTAATAACATCACTGATTTTATTATGAAAAACATAGTATCGCTTCGTAGTATATTTTTATTATACTATTCTTATGAGTCTGATTATCCTTAGTATGATTCTTCTCCTTACAATTCTCTTAGCCCGATCCTTCTAAATCATATTCTTTCGGGTATATTATCTCAATATGAAAATACATATCATTGGCTGCATATGATTGAGATTAATAAAAAATACTTCTTCCTTAGATCATAAATCCCAATATGGATATACCAGATTTGATTAATCGAGACTGATACAATAATATTCTGAATACAATGGAAAATACAATTACGGTAATCGGATTGGAACTATAATTACATAGTACGATGGGTAGCTAAATAAAACCATGTGACCTTTTATCTTATATTTCACTTCAATCCATTAAAAAATAATCAACATAAGTGAATAAGGTAACATATTATTCTATTTAAAACTCAATGATTCTCTCTCTTCTGCGATGAATAATACATCATTCATCCAAAAAGTACGATGCAATTTTTTCCTTTTATGGGTTATCCATATATGATTTCGGCGGGAATCCCAAAACCATTCATGCATAACCAATATCACCAAAATCACAATTTCCCATGAATCTATAGAACATCTATTACTTCTTCAATGTTTCTCAATTCTTCTCGAATCTTCTACAATCTTCACTTCTTCATCAGAAATTTATTTTCAAATTCTCGTCCAATTTCGATTTATGAGTCCAATTTTATCCATTAATTTTCTTCAAAAAAATTATATATATCAATTTACTACTTTTTTCTGATCAAATTAAAACAACTTTTATTTTCTTGAATATAACTCTCCATATAAATTAAATACAATCATTATTCTGAATATAAAGAACCCATTGGATAATATATTCCACAAAATCCTTCATTTCTACTCTCTATCCACTTCTCACTATTTCAAATTTTCTCTTGATCCATGTGAAGAAATTCATTTGAAAAGATAAAAATTTAAAATAACTCTTGACCCAACCGATTAAGAAATTTGGAAACAAATCAGTTATCATATATCTCTATATTTATCATATCATTCAACCATTTCAAATGGTTGACTATATTCTTGATCAGTCACTATCATTATGATTTTTATCAGATTCATCTGATTTTTTTCCATCCATCTTTTTTTGAAAGAAAATTGTTCATGAGTATGATATAATGATGAATATTATGATCTTATGCTTATAATTTTCATCTTCATAAACAAACATTATTTTTAACGTAGTCTGACTAAGACTGTCTAGAGTACGATCTTTACTAGGTATGATCATTATGGATATTATCATTCTGCATATGATCTTTTTCTTCCTTATCCTGACTACGATTTATTTGCTACAATCATTCTGAGTATGATATTCAACACCATCTTTCTTTCCTCCCAAATCCAATTAACATAAATAAAATCACCATTATATCTATCTTCTATTCCAAATAGATATGCCTAATCTGGGTATGATCGAACTCGTATCTATCACTCCACATTACATCAATATATCACTTATCATATGTTTCAAAACATACATAAGATTTATGATAATTAATAAAAAGTAATGCATCATTAAATTCATTTTATCATAGTCATAGAGAATCTGATTCTCCATGAAAAAACCACTTCTTTTACTCTAAATTCAATGTAAATGTGATTTGTATTTACTTCTGAAAATATATATCCTTTTTCCTTACATACCTTAGGGGAGTAAAATCATAAACATTTCATCAAAACATGTTATTCTAATTACGATATATAATGTGAGAATGATTCTTTTGAAAACAAAAATCAATATGATTTTTTCCAAATAAAAAGTAAGTAGATTTTTGTTCTTCAAAAATATTTATTAATAAAAATTTAAAACACCTGAAAACAAACACCTTTGACTTTAGCGTTGTCATAAGTTAGGGATTCCATCTACCCCAACAGCTAGATATTGTTTATTATCTCATTTACGACTACTTTGACCATCCATAATCGATTTCTTGATCTCTAAGACACCCAAAGAAGACACATTAATGTCTAAAGATGTATATCGAGGTTGTTCATATGTGAGTCATCTCAGTTCCACACCTTTTTCACCAAACCAACCATATACTATAAGTAATATTCAAATTCAATCAAAACTCCAACACAGATAAAAATAGTAGTTCTTGAAAAATTCATATGGATATACCCATACATGCACATACCCATACATACACATACTCAAATAAAAAAACACCATCAAAATGTTTTTATATGTACATACATTAACCTACACATTCATATTCATAGGTAAACATAATACATAAAAAGACATATACAATGTAATTGTACAAATACTACATGAAAATTCAACTACATATCCATTCATAGATATACACATATTCATACAAACACATACACATATACATATACATTCAATAAAAAACACATACATAGACATTCATCACTATACATACAGATACACATACATAAAAATATGTAAATATGGACATATATACCAATCATACATATATATATGTACACATAAACATTCTTATAAAGTTAACATACATCTATTAGAATAGACATAGTGTGGTTGATGATTTTTCAGAAATGCCATCTGTTTTTACAAACTGGCCTTCTATGAAATGTTTTTAGGGAGACTCAATTTTTATTGAGGTACCTACTCTATTTTAATGTCCCAATATCTACTTCACATGTTATATATCCATATGTAATGTTGATTATGACTCTAACCTCATATTAAATGCTTTAAAGGTCCATTATGATTGTCTAAAAAATATAACTATTCATTTCTTAACCTAAAAATGAATTTATTATTAGATCATAAAATTTTGTATGTAACACCCTATGATTTTAGGATATTTTTTAAATTAATTTAGTCCCTTCAATAAAATGTGATACATAGAACCCCATTTCTAAATGAATCACAATATAACATACCAATATAACGAAGTAATTTATTTAGAGGGAATGGATAGAACTAAAAAATTTATGAATATTGTATTTCTTAACAATGTGTAATGATAACTAATTGGATATAAATTTATTTGAAATGAAAATAAACATAAATTAAAATTAAAATAAGTGTTTTATGAAAAATAATATTTATTCATGCGTTATATTTTTATCTTAAAAAATTAAATTATCCATTATCAATTGATTGATTTAAATTAATTTATATTTTATATGATAAATAAATTTTTTTAACATTTATATAATATATTTTATAGTAACTATTTTTGAGAGAAACTATTTTATGAATAAAATCTTTTTGATCTAAAATATGAATTCATCGACAATTAATTTTTTTTTTGAATTTGCTCTCAACATTTAATAAATATATCATAAAAAATAAAAATAATTTTTTAAATATTAATTACAGATTATCATAGAGATTATTTTTTTAGAAATTTATAAAAATATTAATCTCTGATTGAATAGTGATAAATAATGACTTATATTAACATAATATTTTTATTTATATAATTTATAAGTTAATTTTTATTATAAAATTTCTTTCAAAGTAAATTTTGTTCAAATAAATTAATATTTATCTGATTTGGATCATTGCTATATATTTTTTTAATTTTTTTGATATATAACCCTTTTATACTTATGATATAATTTCCTAGGGAAGCACAATTTTTCATCAGGTATGTTGTTTTAGCTATTAGATATATTTTGAAACTTCTACGCATTTAATACTATAACATTTTTACAAAATTTTGATTAATAATAATAATAATAATTTAATTATTTCAACTGTGATTTTCACCCAAAAAAATATTAAAATTTTTAAAATTTTTATCCATGTTTATGGTTAAAACAAGATTACCATGGTGTTAAAATAATGGGTGAAGGTTGAAAACAACAAAAAAACAAGTATTGTTTCATGTTCAAGCATATATTTCTACATTATATAATATAATATTCTTAAATTTTCTACATTAAATAATTATTTCAAAGAAAATGACAAGAAAACATTTTAAATCATTGAATAACTACAAGTGTGGAAATCACATTAATTATAAAAGGCATAACCTCTTATCCATGTTTAAGGATAAAACAAGATTACTAGAGTGTTAAAATAAAGGGATAATGGTGATAACGATGTAAAAAACAAGTATAGTTTAATGTTCATGCATATATTTCTACATTATATAATAATTTTTCAGGAATTTTCCAAATTAATGAATTGTTTTGAAGAATCTTAGAAGAAAATATTTTAAAACATTGAATAACTACAAGTGTGGAAATCTCCATAATTATAAAAGAGAACCACATACTATCCTATTTTTAACATGTCTATCCCCTTTAAAATCCTAAAATATTTACATTAATAAATTCAATATATCCAAAACAATTACTTATATTCCCTAGATTTAATATTAAAATATCATTTCATGGATCTTTGTATAATTATAACAATGAATTATGAAGAATATGTGTCATTATTAACATAGTGAATTTATTTTATTTATTCTTCCACATATAACAATAATTATTAAACCGCTATTATTTAAAACTATTATAATGTACCACATACAATGATGTTATTTTTAAATGTATTTACCTATATCCATCTCCTACTCAATCAAATTGGAAATGAACCCATCGTTCATCGGTATGGTAAGCTACAACATTGAAAAATGAATGTAATTTGTTATCCATCTTCATCTACCATGGTTCATTGTGATTAGAGATTTAATATATTTATATTAAATTAATTAAATTATTATCATTATGTAAAACTAATATATCTAGTATTTTATACATTTTCATTTATTGAAAATTAATAATATCATAATTGTGTATTTGAGGATTCCCACCTTTAAAAAGAGACATGATTTATTTTTCATTACCGCATAACATAGAGAATATATATGTGAATTATTTTAGTAATATATGATATTTATGATATATTTACCTTTATATAATTATTATTTTATAATTATCATCTTTCAATCATGATTCTTGAAAAATGTAAACGCCACTCATTCGAACGTATAAAATATGCTGTCTATTATTATAATTGTGATCCTGGTTCAAATTTATATTTCAAATTATATTTTAATGGAATAATTGATGAATAAAAATAGATATTATTTCTTTTTTATAATTCTTTATATGATAAAATAATTACCTCATTGATCATTTTCAACCTACTAATGACATTTCACATATAAGAGCTGAATCAGGAATATATTTTATGTGTAGTTAATTTATTTTGTAATTTAATATACCATGGTAATAATTAAAATTTATTTAATTATAAACACCATAAATAATTTCACTAAATTAAATCGTTAACATAATATTTTTAATTTTGGAATATAAATTATATATGTGATGAGTAATATTTGATATTAGGGGGTTCCTATCTATTTGTTTTGATAAATATTCTCTATTCAACACTGGTTTGTTTTATCTATTGTATGCACAAACCATGAATATATTTTATGATTCCAATCATAAAAATTATGGTGATTTACATGCCCATTTATGGTTCTATCTTTCATGAAGTTTTTATTAAAAATTTTTCAAAGTGTTAAGGGTTTTATATAAAAATATCATTATGTATTCCAATTGTTAATGATTATGTTTTAGAAGATTAAATATTATAATTATCTATCATGGAAATTAAGAAATTACATATCTTATACTTACTTCATAATATTACATGTTTCCCATTAATTTTCATAACTACATATACTGAATACCAAAACAGATATATTTTAATAGAAAATAATAAATATATATCACATTGGATGAAAATCTATTGTCTTTCATTTCTAGGTTTTATACAATTTTATTATAGAATATTAATAGATCTATCATATTTTTAATTAGCACAATTTTGTACAAACAATTTTATCTTTTAAAAATTTATTAAAAGGATTCTTCTATCCAATTAAAAATTACATAACTATTGAATTTTTATCAAGAATTTAAATGAAATCAGTTATTTGTCAATGTTGAAAATGAAAATATTTTGCAGGAATCATAAAAATTAAATAAATTTAAACATTAATTATGTGCTTCCAAGGATTATGTACAATAAAATTACTTCTAAATATTTATGATCTCTTATTATTTTAAATAAGTTAATTCAATGCTGAATGTTTATTTTCATTGTTATATGTTCCATATGGGTTTTTGAATGAATTTTATATATATGAAGAAAATCATTTGATGTTTCTTAATATTTATTTATTATATGATCCAATGATACAAAAATTGATTATTATATATATGTTTTATGATTATAATTAAAATATTTCCATAAAATGAGTTTTTTTTGTAAGGATTATGCATTGATTAAATGATTATGAAATCCATCTTTTTTCAAAGGTTATGATATAATGATTGATTTGTTATAAAATTTCACACATCTATATGATTTTTTTATTTTATAGGTGGAAAGAGAATCAGGAAGCCATACAATTAAATGTACAAATACAAAAAACTCAATAGATAAAAAAAGACTAGAATGTTGGGTGAACTCTGTTCAATACGGGACACAATCCATGGTGATTGTTTTTTGGATTGGACATTGAATGTATCTATAGATTAGGGAGTGAACTCATTATACAATGATAGTCCTTCAAATGAGACTTGAATACTATGAAAGTTATTTTTATGATTATGTTTATGATTATATTATGTTATAATTTCCCACGATTATTTATTCCTTTATGTTTTTTTTCAATGAAATATAATAATTTATTTTCTGACTCAATATTATTATCATTTATAATTATGTTATGGTTATAAAATGATAAATCCATGTTCTTGTAGCCTTATTCTCATATTATAATTTTAATATCATTGATTTTCCCTTATCTTACCATACTGATAATATAATTTTAGCTTTATTATTTTCAATTTCATCATGTTATGAATAATGGTATTATTTATTATATGTCTAATAAGGGTGCTAAAAATGAAGGACATAGTGTGATATGTTGGTTATCATAGAGGAATTACTTGTATTGAATCAAATTTTTCAATGGTATTATATAAATATGACACCAATGTGGATTTTTATGTTATTTAATGAATATTAGTCAATTAGGATTTGAAATCAATATATGAAATTTGGGGGTCTCTATTATTAGTATCATAAAATTGTTTAGAAACCTTTGTGATCAATTTTTAGAAATGATCATTGATATAACATAACATAATTCTATTTATACATGAATAACCTATGTGATGGTGAATAATGAATGGTTGTTTTACTTTTTAAGATATCCATTAATGGACAATACAAGCATTTGTGGATTTGGTGTCAATGAGTCATATTGAAATAAACCTAAAAAAATTATGTCTTTTATATATCATCCATCATTATGGTTCAAAGTGTGTGTTCTATTACTGCTCAACTAGTATGTAAATCCCAAGGGATATGGTTATGTTATTTATCTTTTTTTAACCATTGATAATTAATTGAATAGATAATGATCATAAAGGACCTAGGTTAAAACTACGGCTTCATAGATCGAAACAATGGTTCCAGGATATATATATATATATACATATATATATCCTATATACTATTTTTCTTTTTTTATTATTATTAGTAATGAATAATAATGATCATGAGAATCTTTTTTATGATATCTGATTGATGATAAAATAATAATGTTTTAGTGGATAAATTTATGAAAAAATAATCATGTAATAAATTTTTTATTACTTATATGATTTAATTTATCTCATTTAATGTTTCTTAATATGTACATTTTCTTCCTAAATTATTAAATGTAAAATGATAATTGAAACCCCCTAATGGTACAAAAATATCATAATATAAATATATGATTCTTCATTAATTGCTGTTTTGGATAACATGAATCCTCTATGTCTTTTTATTCTCCCTTAGGTATAATTTAATGATATTAAAATATGGGATTATAATTCCCTATATAATGAACACATAAATTGTCTAGAATGGGAATTCATATTTGATATAATAATCCATGCTATGGTTTCCTATCAATGTGATGAAAAATATTATCATTCAATGGAAAAGAAATACATTATTTTGACAAGGATTATTATTGAAAATGGGTTTTAATCTATGATAATTGGGGATATTTTCAACATCATTGATACCCCTATTGTGGTGGAGTTTGTCAATATCTATGTAAATTAGTATCCTTGTATTTAATTAAATCATGTTTTTGAGTTATTAGTTGAAAAAATTAATTCTGATATACAAATTTCAACACCCCATATCAAATATCTCTAATTGAATTGACTGACATGACAAAGAAACTCTAGGATTTTCATTATAATTGACTCATTTAGTCATGTGTGTACACATGGGTGAACTAGTTATTTTTGTTAATGAAAAATATGGATCAATGTGAGTATTAAGTTATTTTCAATAATATAAAATGAAAAATATATTTAATATGTATTCTCTACCTCATATTTATGGGATCTTTTTCTCAACATATCAAACCTCAATAAATTTCCATGATTTAACTTCATTATAGATATCATTAATTATAGGTGAAGAAGGATAATATACATAGAACATAATTTTATTAAAGGTTTTTCCTATAAGAATAAATAATTATGTCATTTGGACCTACTGATTCGACTACTATAATCATCGATTTAATGAATAGTGTGTTTAAATATTAACATGATCAATTAATTTTAGTATTTTTGGAGGATATTATTTTATATTCAAAGGTAAATTAAGATAATGAAGATCACCCGATGATTTTACTAAGGACCCTAAGGATGGAGATATTTTTTGATAAATTTAAAACCTCTTAATTCAATCTAGAAAATGTTTCATTTTTGGGATATATAATCTCATATAATGGCATATCATTGGAACCCTCAAAGATGGGTCTTATTAAACATTATTAAAAAGCAAACGTGGTTACTGATATTTAAATTTAACTTGGATTTAATGGATATTATCAACACATTATGTTTAATTTCTCACAACCATCAATTTTAAAATGTAATACAACTTGTAAGCGAGTAATGTTCTATTAGAAATATGATTGTGTGTTAAATTTTTCTTAATTTAAGAATATAATAATCAGTGAAATTTTCTTATATTACCCTATAGTGGAGAATGTTTTTTAATACATAGTGATTCATCTGTGAATTTAATTGGTTTTTTTCTCACATTGAATGATATTGTGATTTCTTTATCCTTATGAATATTGTAGGTTGATGTGAAAAATTAACCAACATATGATTTTCAGTTACATGTGGTTATTGATTCAATGGATATTTTTGGAATTATATTTATATATAAATTTTTAAAATATTTTGTCATCATAAAATATTAAATGAACATTTCCAAAATAATATTTGAATATCCACCAAATTTATCCACAGGGCTGAAATATGACTTCAATTTATCAGAAAATTATCACTCAGAAAAAATATAACAAGGAAAGAGATTAAAGTGAAACATATATATGGTGTAGAGATTCAGAAAAAGTTGAGAAATGAACCTATTTTTGAAAATCATTTTTATAGAATGATAATGTCTGAAATCTTTTATGTTTTATATAATTAATACTTTGGAAGAGAATGATATTGGATGAGGCATTCAGTTTATCATTTTTTATTCATCTAGAAAGTAATTAGTTATATCAAGATATAAAATATAATTTTTTTGTGGGATGACATACATGGAGATATTTTTGAGTATGTATCATAGTTCATGTTATGTTTGAAAACAAAAAATGAGAGAAATGCGTAGAAGGAATTTTAATGATTATTACCTATAAAAAATTTTAATGGTAAAATATCATAATTTATTTTGTTTTCAGAATTCCAAAAACATTTATAGGTCAAATATACTTTTTTTATAGTTTAACACATAATAAATTAATTACACATTATTGATTTTAGATAAGTGTTTACTTTTGATAAAATTTATAGAATTAATATAAAGGATGTGTGAGAGAATGATGGATTTCCACATTCCATTTTATCAGATTGGGATTTTATGTTTTCCTCAAATATCTAGTGCTAACATCATCAGACATTTGATTTTGAGTTGAGCATCTATATAGATTATTATCTTAAAATAGATTGACAATGTAAAAGAATAATTCAAATACTAAAGTATGTTAAGTGATATTGTTCTCTAGATGTCCAATGTGGGTAGGATCAATATCTATTAGGGTTTATTGAAATAATAGAGTTCACTCAATAATTTAGATGGAAACTAATGAATCCATCAAAAAATGAATCTTAGAACTACAATGTGCTAGGAAAATGTCTGCTAATGTTTGTTTTTGCTAAATAATATCACCCACTCACTCAAAATTTAATTTTTCTTATCAAACAATATTAATGGAAATTTTTTAAATCAAAATTTTAAGCACATAAATTGAATACTTATAAATTAAAATAAAATTACAACATACCATATTTTTTCATCCTAAAAACATTCCATGAGATGATGTTTTTGTTTGTGTCTCTTTCCTCCATTATATGATCTTCTAACTTTAACGCCATCTTGTCCCCGGATAGGATATAATCCTCTATGCTATTATTAATTTTTTTGAAGCCCTGTATTAATATAAGGTCTTACGTATCAATCCATGTGTTATCCTTCTAATTGGGATGAACCATTAGATCCCTTTATACTATTCTTTCAGCCTCTATATGAGGATAATTAATATATTGGATAGTTTCTACAATTACGACTTCTGATCTCATAAGAAATCCAAATAGATGTTCGAGCATGGAATTAAATTCGTGTTATTCTATCTCATGATACTGGTTAGGGGGGATTTAATCCACCTTCCCTAGAACCACATCCCTATATTTCAGTAGTGTTTAACCTTCCAAATCCTTTAACATATTGTATGGATCCCCCTGGGTGGCCGCCAAACCTTTCAGGTTACCCTTTGTTGTTGTAAGAAACTTATCGAGCTCTGGTGACCCATTGTCAACTATATGCTGACCAACCCCACCGTCCACTATCTAAACCTTGACTTCCATTGATTAAACACATTTTATATTGATTGTGTCTCTATTATCCTTGGAATATATGAGCAGTCTTTGAAACCATTTTTTTCATAATACATTTTAATAATGAAACTCCCCAGATCTATGTTTTCTTTATATCCTTCATCATTGGACTATGTAGACCTTTACTGTATCCCCTATAATATTTTCTTCTGAGGGATCTCCTTCGCCATAAAACTTGACATTCGAGGGAAAGATGGTGTCGTATTCATTCACTCTACCATTAATCATGCAATCAAATCGATTTTTTATGTTTAGAAAATACATGTTACTCTTCATATTTTTTCGTAGTTTTGTATTTTGGTGCCTACTTTTACCAAATATATATGAGGAAATGGAAGATATTATCAAATCTATTCAACCAAACATCAAGGAAACTTCGGGAAAATAGATATGTTATGTCAAAAATTATTTGAATGATATGGATATTAAAGGCGGTGAGATGGATTCAATATGATGTTCTACAACGAAGAATATTATTATATTTTGAATGAAAATAATGATGTTCTATATGAATGTTTACCCATATTATATTCTTGATCGACTTGGGAAGGTATCATATATCATGGATTTTCCACGAAACCACTATTATGTATAATATGTATTCCTTGTATATCTTGTGAGGAAGTAAAAACATTATCTTTCTCATGTACTGAACTAAACTTTTATACAACTAGAACATGGTCATTCCAATAATGATAAACAAGATGAAATATTTTCTCACATATATAATGTTCTATGGAATAATACTACCCACATGGTAAAATTACATTGTAGGAATAAAGATATTTAAAGAAGATGTGTGGGAAGATATTGATTTAATGAGGAAAATATCTCCTCATTTTCTAAGAAAATAAATTTAATTTTTAATTTGAAATTTAAATTAATTTTTGAATAATATTACACCAAGATATTTTATGATATATTTAATTTTAAATAATCACAATCAACTAGATAGCTTGTGAAACCAGACACCACATGTATAAATGAAATATAATATAGTATACCATTAGAAACAATCCATCAATTTTGAGAGAATGAATATGATTAACTATTTTATGAACTATATATGGTTTATACATATTTAAAATATATTAATTTTTCATCTGTGAATTAAAATGGGATATGAAAAAAATATGAATGTAAAATTAACATTTATATGGGAAAAATATATGAACTCAATTTCTTCCATCATTACATATTTTATTAAATACTTTCATAGGATTATTTTACCAAAATTTCATGATTATATCATTGATAAGAATTATTATCATTTATATAATTTGTATTTTGAAATTTGATAGGAATATATCTAGTTTTATGTTTAATAAAAATATTATTTTAAAAAAAGTTTCATCAAAATTTTTAAAATTATTTCAATACTAATTTAACAAATTTAATAATGTATTTTACTAAAATTAAATATTTTTTGAAATCAAAAGATAAAAATTTATTATATATTTTCTTTGATAATTTTCTGCAAATAATACTTTTTCAATGAATAATTAAAGATATTTTTTCAAATGAAAGGGTTTTCATTAATTAATTAAATTAGAAGAATTTTATTTTAAAACTGTTTTATAAATAAAATAAGTTAAATTATATTATTTTAAATTAAATTTATTAAATAATAATATGTTTTATTTATAACATTTTACATTTTTTATATGTATAAAAACATTCTAATGGAAAAAGAAATTTTCATTATGTTCAAGAGTTTAACTTTATCATAATATAATCCACATTGTTTTAATTTTGTTTTCATAAAATTGATTCTATATGTGAATTAAAAATATTTAAATTTTTATAATAAGTATAAATTTAATTTTTCGGTAACGAATTGTAAAAATAGACAATATATGTTTCTTATTGTACTGTTAATGAAAATGTAAAAAGGGTTAAAATAATGAGATACAAGATATAATGAACTAAAAACATATCTAATTTATATTATATATAAATAATAAAAATTTATAACCATGAATCATTTGTAATCACCTTTTTTGGATACATTTTTCTGGATTGTGAGAACACATTATAGAAAAACATAAAAAATACAACAACACTTCCCACCTCTATATTAATAGAAATCATATGCTTTTTGTTTGTTAATATTTAATAATAATGTTCTTTTATAAAATATAATAAAAAATAACATCTTTATATTATTACCAACATCCTATATTAATTCTATTTATTATTATTATTCCTTTCTATGAATTTTTCTAGTGTATTTCAAAATTTGATTTCCAAAGAATATGTCTCATTATTAATTTAGTATTTTTGTTTCATTTCATCATCCACATCCTTAAAATCATATTGAAATTTTATTATATAATAAATTCAGTATTTATCATATGATAATATGTTATTAAGTATTTTTTGTGACAAACATCCACCTCCTCTTCCATCAAATGGAAAATAAAACCATCATTCGCGTGTACGTTAGACTAACACCTCACAAACTGATGTAATTCCAATTCTATCACCAGGTCACAAAGATGTTTATAATGAATAATTTAATATATATATATATGTATGTATCTGTATATATATTTTATATTAATGATGTTGTTATCATTATTTAAATGTTTTTCCTAATATTAGCATACATTTTCATCCATTGAAAAAGGATAATTTCATTCCTCTATACGTGTGGATTACTACCTCCACAATGAAATGTGGTACGATTTTTCAATTCCACATAAAACTGATGGAATATATGAGGGTATTTAATGAAACGATATTTTATTTATGATATAATTATCATTATTGAATAATAATAAAATAATAAAATCTTTCTCATCACAGTCACTGAATAATTTATACTATACTCATGAGTATGTATGACATACCATCTACAATATTGTAATGAAGTTTATTTTCCATATCCTAATTTTATTGATGGTTTTAAAATTATAAGTAATGTATAAATATTAATTTTATTTGTTTATTATTTTTTTTATGATGAATAAATGATGGTCTCATTGATCATAGACAACCTACAAGAGTCATTTTTTACTTATGATCTGAATATCATCTAAAATTTTGACGTTAAATTATTTTATTGAATAATCAAACAAAACAAGGTATTAAATATAATAAAAGTAATCAAAGTCACAATATCTTTTATTAATAATTTAAAGAATCTTCATGAGATTATTATTTATGAGGCTAAATTTTGTTTTTACAGAAATGAATACGAGGCTAGGGTTTTTTATCCCACTTTTATTCTTTACATGACTAATTCCATATTCGTAACATTCTTATGAAATATCTATTTTTACAATGACATTATATAAATTATATTCATTATAAAATTTTGTAGATATATATATCAATGTAATTTTCACTATTTCACGAGGTTTTCATTTTAATGTCTCTAAATTTTTAAGGGTTTTATTTTCCAATTTCATCATTAGTTGGGATTGTGTATGATTCTGATTATGAAGATGAAATGTTAATATCTCTAAAGAAAATAATTTAACATAATATCCAATTATCATTTCATAAGAATACAATTTTACCATATAATTTACTTTATTAATTAACTCAATAGATATGATGAATACATTCAAGAAAACAAAACATTACTTCTCTCTTAATTCACAAATACTTTAACATAAATGTCTACAAATTTTTACTCATATTTTAAATGATTCATTTCGTACTCTACATTATATTTTTTTAATGACATTTATTAAATTTGTTAAAAATTTGATTAAATGGAATATTCTTATCAGTTAACAATACATGAACTTCTGAATTTAATCCAAACATGTGAGATGAATCTTTTGCTAAACATATACAAGATGAATAGAATTTCTTACCACCAATAACACTCAATGACTCGAATCATTCATCATAAAATTAAAATGTTATTTTCAAATAAAATTATTCACTTATTTTCTTGGAATATTTTATATTTTAAATAAGTGATATCAATGTGGAAATATTGATTCCATCATGAAATGATACCACATGTCATTTAAATTAATTTTAAATCTATGTAGAAATCATTTTACATTGCCTAATATTTAGTCAGGTTATGATAATATTAAAATTTTATTATTCATTAATTTTATTTTTCATTATTCTAATAAATTTATATTGATGAAACCAATTTCATTTTATTGATTCATTGTATGATGAAATTATTATGAAATTTATTTTAACAGGTAATGATTTGATCTATTATTTTTGATCATGTGGCAGTCATCTGTGTTATTTTCATTAACTGATGTGTGGGATCATAATTATATATCCCTCCCATGAATTGGGTAAATCTTGATATCTCACCAGATAAATAGTCCTGGAATGGGGTGTTAACATAGTTCAGTACGAAACTATGACTAATCTGATAGTATTGGTAGTAAACCATGACTACTCTAATGGTTGGTGGAGTGAAAAAATTACACTATTGTAGTCTAATAAATGATTCATGATTAAAAAAGAATGAAATTTCTATTATTAGGTGTTTTTAAAAAATCATTTAATTATTCCATTGTTTTGATATCATGGATTATGTTATTTGATTCCAATATGATTAATGTCCTATGAAATATGATTCATTATTCCATAAATCAATATAATGATCTTTTATATATAAGATATAGTTTCCAAATTCTAAGGTCATGCTCTCAAAATCTCATGATAATTCCACATTTATTTGATCATTGATATTTTATTAATTTTCTCGTACTGATCATATGAGTTAACCCTTTTTTATATTTCTTTTCCATATGTTATAATGATATTTATTCAGTTTGATATGTATTATAAGGAATCTATATATGAAGAAGATACTAGGAGAACTTATTATTCACTTATAAATAATTTCATTATGTATCCATGTTTCTAATGGCACTATACCTATATGATTTCATAGTGGATAATTATGTTATGTTATGAATGTTAACCTATTAAGATATTATATATATTTATAAAATTTTGGGGACTCTGTATGTTCATAGTTTTATTGAGGGTTACTTGTCATCCAATCATCACACATCAAAAGGTGACATAAATGATGGTCTTATGTTGTTATTGTGTGTCGCCTCACATCAATCTAAATGTGACAATATTTTATAAGGGGATCCTGTATACATGCCTATATTCATCCCCTGTAACCCCCCAATATTTTATTGCATTGTTCTAGTATAATTTTTATCTTACAGTTTAATAAATTTTTTAAATTGTTTATGGTTTATATACATACAATAAAAACCAAACACATCCAATAAACACACATACTACTCATATAAACATATATATACACAAACATACATCCATATACATATACGTTCATATAAATCCATATGAATACATATATTCATAAACATACATAAAAATATATGTTTATATATATATTTAATTATTTTATGTTAATATAATTAAACAGACACAGATATGACCTATATTTATATATATTTATTTTTTTGATATATTTATATATTATCTAAAATAATATATTTTTTTTATTAATTTTAATTTAATTTATAGAAACGAATTAATAATAATTTATATAGATAAATTTATATTTGATAATATCATTTATTATTATTAATATATATTGATATTTTTATATAATATAGTTATATAAATAATATTTTAATTTTTTACTCTCATGTATATGAACATTTTTAGACATGTCATAGTAATATATATACAAGAATATATATGTATATTAAATTAGTCATTTTGAACTTTATCAGTGATTCATTATTGTTGTTGATGGGTATATTTTATAAGTTCTTGATAATGAACTGTTAAAGGGGAACCTTTATTTGTTCTATATAAACAATTGAAAAAGGGTACCTTAGTCAAGAGTTATATTTAGAAATAATAAAGATCACCTTTATCAATGCATTAAATTATCAATAATAACCACAAAAAATTAATAGATCATTTTGTTTAGTGACGATAATGTCAAACAATTATTAATAATAAATATAATATATCATTTGGTTGGTGCATGGTTGGGATAACAATGCATCCTAACAATTACATTTGTGTTGCATTGGATATATAGGGCCATATGATTACATCATATTTTATCCTAATGAGTGGAAATCCCACAAAAAATATTTATATTCATACATTTTTTTGGAATTTATAATAATACCCCAAAAATTTAAAAACAAGAAATCTGATACTCTCACTATCAGTCTGATTGTCCCTAGTTCCCATGAACCTTTATTCCTTCCCTCTTGGTAGTGGAATCTTAGTTAATTATTTTCAATTTTAGACACTTATGATACTTATGGAAATATCATCGAAACACCTACCAACCAATTGAATTATTTTTTATTTCATTTTTAAGTGATGTCATGTTAGTATATGATATTCCTTGATATTTAATCTACTTTTTTTATTTATGTTTATTTATTCTGAAACAGATGAAATTTTTTTGATTGGTAGTCTCCCAATATAGTCAGGTAGATTGTATTAAATTTATCCTAATAATTATAACTTTTTTTAAACGTGTATGATTTTCTATCATAAATACACACCATGAGCATGAATTTAATAATTATTTAAATATTTTGGGAATTAACTAAATTTTATTAGCCTTAATATATGTAATAAAAAATACATTGTTTAGTATACTTGTTTTTAGAAACCCCTTTGAGGTGTTCTTGACCACATAAGTGAATTGATATAATTAATAGGTTGAGCATAGAGGTGAACTAGAATAAATATTGGGCTATATGTGTGGTTGGGAATGATTACAAATTCCATTATGATTCATGGTAAATTATTTTTTATGACACATTTTCATATTGATTAAAGATAAATGATAAATGAGGTAATATTAAAATTAATTGATGATGACGAAAGTGTTTTCATTTTATTAAACATATCATGGATTAGTGAATGAGTATATTAACTTAAAATGATGTTTTCTATGGTATTTATATAATATAATCAAATTGATGTGTATATTATAAATGTTATAAATTATAAAGAAATATAACAATATATTAAATTAAATATCTACTTAGGGATATATAGAATAACGAATTATCGACATATATTTTTAAAATATATAAACCTTTTGTAACTGAACATAATATGGCTGAGTAGAGTGAATGATACTGATTAGGTATGAAGACAAATAAATCATGTAAATTCATAAAAAGAAATATATAAAAAATATACGATCTATTAAGATGAAGATTATGTTATATATAACTAATAATAAATTGTGAGGAATAATTTTTATAAAATTATTAGTGGTAAACAAGTATTTTTTATGTGACATGACTATTTAAGACCAACATGTGGTGATTATATATTTGAGATATTAGCATAAATGATGGTATTATAAGAATAATATTTTTGAATTCACGATAAATAGTATGTGAAATTCACCAAAAATAATTTTGTGAAAATATGATGAAAACAAATTATATTTTATAGATTTGAATCTATGGTGAATCCATGAGATTATTTCACAGATATAAAAAACCATTGGAATATATTATATGACAATTTGTTTAAATTATGCCTTAAGGTAAAACCACAAAAGAATATAGAATGATACAGAAGAAAGAAGAATAATTGTAAGTGAGAAAATTGATGAACAACTAAAAAATATGAAATATTTATTCATATTGAACATAAGGTGAACGTTAATACACCCAATTTATTTCTTGAAAAATTAATATAATGTCATCGATTGATCCCTCACCAAAGGATACAGTGAAAATAATGATTTCATAGAAAGGTGAAGCCTCTAAAATAAGAATACAAGTCCATACTATTATTTTATTGTAAGAATATATAAAGTGATTCATGTGATAATTGTAATTAATTATGAGAAGTCATATTAGTGGAAGATCACTTTTTCATAGATATTTAGATTGGATGAAAATGTTTATCATTTGAAAAAATGATGTCTAATGTTGTAGACTATGAATGATAATGAGAGAGTATGTATTGTAAGTTAAGTTATCAGATGCTGAATTTTGTTTAGAAAAATTTTATTTCATTTGGGAATAATTTTATGTTTTTAAAAAATACATCTATGAAAAAATATTAAATGGATTTGGAGTGGGACAGATTCTTAATGCACTGGAAATCATAATATTAAGTTTTACTAATAATCCATGATTGACACAAATCTCAAGTGTGTGATTTATTACATGTTCGAGTTAATGATATAATGTAAGTATATAAGGAATCCTGGATCTATATATGCTAAAATTGATTTATGAAAGTGGCTAATCCATGTGAAATTTAGTATTAAACATAGAATATTAATTTTTTCATTTTAAAATTGAAAAAATATTGATTAGAAGATATATCCTAACTATAGAGTAAATATTGAGTCATTGGAAGATTATTATTTGAAAGGTGAAATTTTTAGTTGAGGATATATCAATCAAAAAATATTATGATTAGGTGTTTATCTTATTTTCTGAAGAACTAAATTAATATTTTTAGTTAATAGTTAAAATTTTCATGTTTATAACATAGGAAGATAGAGGTTGATGTCAATTAGATTAAAAGATTAAAATACAAGATCAATAATAATTATATGTAGGTGTATCTGAAAGAGTACACCAATATATCATTTATCTTATTGGGTTGATTGATGTAATGAAGACTATCAATGATTGTTTAAAGTAAAAGAAAAATTTGATAATGTTTTGGGATATTCTTAAACTATAAATATTGATTTCATTTAATTATAATATACTAGAATATTCTAGATATAAATTAATTTTAAATAAATTCATGTATATTTATTATTATTAGTTATAAATTAATGATACTAAGATTATTCATAGTTATAAATTCCAGGAACATACGTCCTAAAACTCGATTTCTTGATTCAAGACATGTTTTTAGGTATAGTTGATGAACTATTTAAGTAATAATTTCTAAATATTATAGGGATTAATATTTAATTCCACACATTACAATCCTTTATTAGTGTAATATTGATTATATAATGTGGTATAATCATTTGAGAAAATTGATGAAATATATAAATAATATTTATGGGAGTTTCCCAAATTTAGAAAATAATTGAAAATAAGGGTTTATACCTTATTCTATCAAATGTTCAATATGGTCAATTTGTATAAAATAATGGAATATAATGATCTACTATATTGAGAAATCCTTATGAATTTGGAATAACAATGGGAGAATATAAACACTAGCATAACAAACCAATCCATGGATGTTCTATCTATCATATATTCTACGTAGTGAGGAAATCAAATGTTCAGTGTTCCAGAGGATAAACTTGTATCGTGTGTCTGTAATAAAATGTGATAAGAAGTTGAAGTCATCAAACTATTATATTTTAAGGAACATTCTATAGTAATTTGATGTATTATAATATGAATTTAGAAGATTTAGTATGTTAGTATCACACTATTGGTTAATGATAATATCATTCAACCAGAATGGTAATTGATAATATTTTTATTAGTGAAATAATGTCACCTAAATAGATTTTCCATTATTTATAGTAGGTTTTCACATAAAATTTAAATGTTAAAAAAATGGGTTTTCTATTTTTATTATATTATCTACTTATCAATAGTGAATTTTTAGGGAAAATAATTATAATCTATACATTCTAAAAAATTAAATAGGTTAAATATTTTTAAATAATATAATAATTTTTATTTAACATAATTTAAAATATTATCCCACCACTAATCCCCCCTCACGGTGACTGCATGATACACTTTGAATATAATTTTGATTCAAAAAATTAGACCCATCTATTTGTGTGTACCTTTTTTTAGTTATTTATAGGATAGATAGATTTTGGAGTCATCAGTTGATTTCTTATCTATACGATAAGGATGGTATGCATGAGTATGATGAAATAGAATATATACATTTTTTAGAAACATGGATGTTTCTTCAAAAATGAAAAGGATTTAGATGAACAATGAAACTCATATGTGTGATATTCGTTAATCATATAATAAAATAAAATAGGATACATATCGTACATAATTTACGATTTCTAGGATCTACATGTCAAATTAGATATAATAAATCCATTATAAGAAGAGTCATGTCATTATTGTGATGATTATGAATCCATTGAAGATGATAAATATATTTACAATGACATAAATAATCATTTATAAAAAATTTTAGGTAAATTTATAAAAAAAATACATTCTTTTATTTTAGGTCTATAGGATGAAAGAAAATTGTTTTCATTAATACTGGTTGAAATTGAATATACATTGGGATATATGATTTGAAAACTTAAAACTCATACAGAGCATGTTAGAATGTAAAAATAATTAGTTATCCAATGAATTTTAAGATGATTCATTATTAATGAGGATAGTCAAAGGATTTTTTATGAGACTGATATATGCTAGGTAAAATTTAAATACACTTTCTATTTATTAAATATGATAGTGAATATCACTAAATCGCATTCATAAATTAATTCTACAATAATAAATGACCAATAAAAAAGTTTACAAATTCAATGGATTATGAATGATTAAATTACCTAAAAATTGAAAAATCAATGTGACTGATATGAAAATTATCATTAATACTAGAATGACATTTCCAATCTAAAGTGACTAATTTTGGAACTTAAATCAAATAACATGGAAGCCTCTCAATTTGATTACTAAAATAATACCGAGAAAAGCGAAAATGTTCATGTATCTATGTAGAGTATTACACCATAATAGACTACATATAATTTTTAAAAAAATATTTATAGGGGATACATATTCTATTAAAATGATTAATAAGGTAATAAAATTTATAGAATAATCTATATGCCTTAATTTTCACACATTAAATAGTAAATGATCTAGGTATAGAAAAGAATAGTAAATAAAAAGTTAGAGAAGGACAAAGTTTATGTATTGTTTGATGTTTGGAATGAAAAATCAAATGATAATCCAAAAATATTCTAGATCGAACAAGCTATAGAAGAACCATCCTCCTAAAACAATACTCAAGAAAAAATAGCATAATATTTGTCTACTGGTGGTACTGTGGGATGTTTGAGCACCATTCCAATTATAGATTTTATAATATATATATTATCAATAAATTGTTTATAGTTATATTACAATAGATACATGAGCAAGTTAAGAGAAACACATAAATATTCTTCCAATATCTCAAATGAATAAAAATAAAGTGAGAAGACTCATGTTTGAAAATCTAAAAAAATTATAGATATTAGATAAGAGGATTCCATGTTGTTTAAATGTTTTTATTTATTTCCACAAAGAAAAATTCATCTACTTCAAATGGATAAAGTGAAAATAATGAAAAATGATATATATATATATATATTATAAATTTTACAAAAATATTATAAACATAGTTTTCATTAGAGTAGGATACACCCTTGGAAAATGAAATAGAAGATGAAAAACCATTTAAAATAGGTTTCTTGTATGAAAGAAAATCCAATTCATGGGAAAAAAATATAATGAATCTATACATATGATAAAATTTTGATCCAATGTATTTAAGACACATGTAGGATGAGATGATGGAATAAATCTATGATAATGACATTCATGTTCACTAGGTTTTACGTATAAAGAGTGATTTAACAAAAGATATTAAGTTATATAGAATGTGTAATTCAGTATACAACAATCAGGGAATTCATTAAAATATTATTAGGTATAAGTATTTCCAAATTGAAAAAGAAGAAACCAACAGAAGGAATAATTAACTAAAAAATTATCTATTAAAAGATATCATCATAAAAAGAATGATTAAAATCTTTGAATGTATTACACAAATATATGGATAAATAATTTCGACAATGAAAGAATGTTGAAAAAATTTAAAAAAAGATATGTTAAAATAAAATTCTAATATTAATTAAAAACAAAATATGAAATTTGTTAATGTGTGAATGGAATATATTGTTCATGTCATTTATGAAAATGGATCTGTGTAGAGTTAATGGTGAATGCATGATGATAAATGATGTAGAATGAGATTAATGGATGAAAAAATGATCAGATACATAATTATCTAATTGAATTGAAAATGAAAATCAATACTATTTTGAGAAATGTTTTGATGAAGATAAATGCTAAAGGGAATTAAGGGTGATTCAATTTCATAGAATTTGTGCCATTAAATAGAATATGTTGATTCAATGAAATTAATTAATTTGGAATAAAGATAGAATTATAAAAAACTAATATTAATAAAACCATAAATTTAATTATTATTAAAGTAAATATTTAACCACCTTGAGGTATAATATTAAAATTATATTAATTTTCAACAAATAGAAAATATATGGAATTTATGGTTCTATTGTTTATGCAGTACATTTTTGTAATCTATCATTCCTATAGGGACATAAATTATAAATGAATACATGGAAATCGATATATATACTATTTTTGTATAAAAATATAAAGAAACCTATTATTATTTTCATGAATGTTTAGAAGTAGATTATAGAGAATATTGTTGTGAGATAAATATTAAATTTTTATGTTAATTTAATAAAAGTAAATTATACACATAAGATTATTGATTTTATAACATTTAAATATTTGTGACTACGACTAATGTACAAATAATAATTATCAAAATCATTTTGATCTGAATAATTAAAGTATAGAATTTGGGGACATTAATGGAATTAATTAAGGTATTAGAGATATATATTATTTTTTTAATGTAGATTTAACAAGAAGTTGATTTTTTTAATTCACTAAAATCTATTTTATTAATGATACTAAAAATTATTTCTGAATAGTATACTAAAATCATAGAGAACTAATTGATGTAAATCATTAGATCATCTAAGATAATAGTAAACATACACATTAAGCATCGAATGTTAATTAACAAAATCATATAGTTAAGTTAATCCCTCATGTAAAACCTACATAAGATAATTATTGAAGAATGAAAAGTACAACATGAACATAAGAACAAAATTCACTAATGAATTAAAAAAATAAAAATTATTGATTATAGTGGAATATACAATGACCTAAAAATTAAAATGATATTTATTATCAACTTTATTGAAATAAATTGCGGATGAATCTCTGGATGATAAAACAGAATATACTATTTCCCTTGAAGATAAATATTCACATATAAATATGTGATGTTTTTACTATTTAAGTGTATGAGATTATATATCACACGATGAATGTGTATATATTCTCAATATAAATAAAAAACAATATTAATGGAAATATATTATCCTAGTTTAGACAATCAAATGATTATGTTATCTGTATGAGGAAATAATGAAAATAGATTCTAATGAATTCATAAGATGATAGTAATGAACATATCATATATAATTTCATTAGAAGCTGAATCAGCACTTATAGAACCCAAAGATAGAGCACCAAAAGTCATAGTACTTGATAAGAGTCCAATGTTAAGATATAAGTCTATCATTGAGTGGGGAATAAATTCAAATAAAAATATTTTAATTCAATATTTCATACTCATAATCATTGATAAATATAAATATAATGGTTTAGTGGTAATGTAATTAAAAGTGATTGATAGAATGTAATTTGGTAAGGAATCTCAAATGAAACTAATTAAAAGTCATCATTAATTGTAGAAAAATTATATTATAAATAAATATAAATTTTAAATTATTGATTATGTCCTATTATGAGAAAATATGTTTTATTAAAATATTAATCCATAAAAAAGACAAATACATAATCTCTTGAAGATATATATCTGGAGGTAGGAATTAGAGGCTAATTTTGGGTTAGTAAAAAATATTTGCAGAAAAGATATAAAATGTTAAGAATAATAATCCAATGAATGATAACGAGTTATCCATATAATTTTGGGTTAATAATATCAGATGATAGAGGATGAAGTTATGTTGATCATAAGAATAAACTATAAGATATTTTTGAACTATTTAAATGTGAGTTAAATGGATAACCCTACAGGGAAATGGATCATATAGAAGGGTGTTTTGTAACACCTCGATAATTTATGAATTATGTTTTATCGATTCAATTTATTATTTTTGATATTTTTTAAATCACACTACACTAAATATTTATAATAATTATTACATAAAACAACTATTTTTAACTTTTTTTTGTACCTAAAACAATGTTAAGCATTCACAACATGCAACACCGACTTGTATTGCATCACACGAGATACTGAGTTTTTGATAAACCAGACATTACTGTTATAATTATTTAAATGAGATAGTTATAACTAAGAAATTACATATTGTAACATGAATATCAATAGATAATTTAAACAATTTTCACATAAGTAAAACAGATTTATAATGAAATTTATAATTTATTGTAAATTATTCATATGTTTAAAAATATTATTTTAGTAAAGGAAATATAATCAATGTCCTTCCATGACTAAGAATCAAAATAATTCTAGAAACCATTATAAATTTAATTTGATAAAATAAAATTCATTTTTTTAATTTGGAATGTCAAAATTTATATAGGGTGACTTATAGTATTTTTCTAAGATGATCCATTTTTAAATTAGTAATGAAAATAATGTATTGTAGTTAAAAACATTAATTAAAAATTGAATAATTATTATATTTGAAAATATATTTTAATATAGAAATATATAAAATATACATATATTATTCGAATATGGGTAATTGAAATATTATATTATATTAAAATGGGATATAAAACTTATTAAAATTATGAATTTTTTTCTCATTATATATAAGAGTTAGCATTAATATTAATTTGGTTACTTTTGTAAAAAGAAATTAAAAAAATGGACTTACACAATTTTAATCAGTATTATATTTGTATTCTCATAGAATCTAATTAATTTTTGGTAAATAGTATCTTTAGTAAATTTTTAGTCATGGTTAATGGTAAATCACGTAATTAAAGGTAAAAATTATATTATAATATCATAAAATTATCATCACACTTGTCCTAAAACAATTGGATGAGTGGGTTTATTAAAAAAAATCATAGGCCCAAATTATTTTATTTTTAATCCACTTATTTAAAAATTTGACATTTATTATATTTTATTTATGGATATGATAAAAATGCCATACTAATAATTTTAAAATGTAAGTTATTTTTATATTAGGGATATAAAGTAGATAAATTAAACTATACATTCTCATTTTAAATATAATAGATTTATTTACATCATGATAATTTAATTTTTATTTTTAGTGATAAAATTATTTAAGTGAAGGCTTTCATATTGATGTTTCTATAATAGTTTAATTAATGGAAATATCAAATAACTGATATTAAAAATAATATATTAACTATAATTTAACATAATTAATGATGTACACTAATTTAATCTATAATTTGGGTATGTTTTAGAGATATAAGATGTGTTTCTATGATGTTATAATGTGAATATGACATTTTTAAGAAGAGAAATAAAGAATAGTATTTAACTGTCAAAAATGATACATTAAAATAAATAATAATTTATTAAATGTTATAAACAAACACAAACACACATATATATTAAGGTAACTAAAATACTGTTACAAATTTCATAAATTATTCATTTTGGGTTCGTTTTAAATTTTATAGTAATTATGTTAACCTTAAAGACTAAAAATCAATGTTGTCACGGTAATAGATAAAGGGATTAACCAAGGGATTAATCTAAAGGGAAAGGGTTATATTGGGACCTAATAATACATATAAATATTATTTTTTGAGTATTTAGACACATAAAAATTTTATGTTTTAAATAAATCACTTTTTAGCTGTTTGAAATCAAAATTAAATTTATATTATTTTAATATTTTAAGAGATTCCAAAAGTGTATCTCACCTCAACATTAAAAGGGAACCCCATACATCACTTCCTCAATCCTAATGGATCCATGAAGTTTGAAAAATACCTTCCAATTTACTTTATTTACATCGATACATATCTTCTAGAGGTGATGGTCTTCTCAAATGACCGACTCTTGTGTCCCTAAGAGGAGACTAGAGGGCGATTTTCAATAAAAAAGGTAATATCATAACTGACTGTTTCAAAATTGATTCTTCTTCTACATACTCTCTATATTTTGAATAAATTTTAATTTAAAAACTATAGTATCAACTAAATAATAATATTTTATTATGTTTTTGGAACAACCATATTCCATATTTTATTCATTCTATAAAAAATTAAATCACGACGTGTGCGTACGCATGGACTATCATATCCACATTGTGGGGTAATCAATTTTCATCACTAATTAATTTGCATGGTTATAATGATAGATATAAAAGATATAAATAATAAATATGACATTATATTGATTCTTTATTATTAATATACCATTTTATATTTCACCCTCTTATCATTAGTTGAATAATATTGTCGCTCATTTTTACATACGACCTACTATCTCCACAACGTGTTTCGATTCATCTTCCACACTAACCATGTTTAGAACTATTTTAAAATTTATATACTTAAAAAATATAAAATTTAGGAAATAATAATTCTAATATAATAATACATATTTTAATATTTCATTTACCTTCTTCTGTTTAGTACGATATGTAAATGGAAAAAGCATTCATGCGTTTGTATGCTTTATCATCTCCATGAATGGTGTACTCAACTTATTTTATCCATATTATATATATAATTATATACTAAATATATAGGATATATAAGTCATTTTTTACATTTTATATGTAATAAAATCATGATCTATGTAAGAGGATCAAGAATAACATGCCTAAACAGGTATGATAAACAAAAGGGTTATTACCCGAAATGTTTCTTTAACTTGGAGTTATTAATAATAATGTAATATAAAGTCATAAATGAATCATATATGATATAATAAATATTATTATGATTCTTTTAAATGTTAATAATATGTTTTAAAAAACTATATAGAAGTTTCATAGATGTTCAATGGAAATAAGGCCCATCGTAATAGATTTTTTTCTCACCTATAATTCAATGTGACACATGACTCACACACTAATGTTTTCATCTATGTAGTGTATATACATCCCATGAATGAATTTAATGAGGCATAACCATAATATTATGGTATTTTCATAACCATATAATTTAAATTATTTCCCAAGGTATATGATTCTATTGATTATAATGTTGTATGTGTTAATACCACAATCACATTATTATAATAATGGTTTATACGTAATTATATACAGGTAAAAATTTTTCACCCATGTACATGTTTCGTAAAAAGGTATTATAAATTATTATTAATATTATTTTACACTTTTTAATGTTACTTTTATCCATATATGACTTTTTATAAAACTGTTTTAGAGGGATCATTTGTAATTTTCCAAAAGAGATACTTTTTTAGATTTTTGACATAAGTATGAGAATAATTATATTCTATTATACAAATTTATATATTTTTTCATATTAATGATGCCTAATTTCCTTTAAGCATCTAATTAAATCATACAAGGTAATTTTCAAATATATGTTTTTCTCATAAAATTGTTTTTCCATTTTATGAAATGAAATCAATTTTACATAAGAAATGATATTTTACTTCGGAAATATTTTTAATTATTTTTCATGATCCCATTATATGTTTTCAAATCCATATTAGTGAAAATGAATTTACAATGTTTTTATTCATTAAAAAATAATTTGTAAGGAAGGTATAGGTTCCAAGTGCTCTTTCAAAATCATTCCAAATATGAGATGACATACATTGCTATAGTTCAAGAATACCATTCATATAATTTATCATAATGTTTTTTTTCTAGAATGGTGTCTAGGAAAACCATTTTATTCATTCGGTTAAGATATTATGAATCAATTCTATTCTTCAGGAAAAAATATGTATGGTTTTCATTATTTTATACGTGGAACCTGATGTATATAATTGGGTGTTTACTTTATTAATTATCTCATAGTTTCAAAAAATCAAAACTACATAAAATATAATTTAATTAAATAATCATTATAACATTAATCTCTTATTAATTTTTTATCTTGATATAAAATTGTTTTTAATTTATATTCTTTATTTTCCTATTTCAAATTGTTGAAATTTGTGAAAAACATCTAATGACAGACCTTATCTCACCTTTAAGGGGGACCAGGTGGTCAACACCATAAGCAGTCCAACATTTAATGCCTCACTGGAAAATTTTTTCGTAACTAGTTTGAACCTAACTAATATCATCCTCAAGAATAAGGACCATCGAAATATCCCTTAAAGTTTGGAAATTGGTTGCTTGTGCTGCCTATAGATCTTCTTTATGTTATATATATTCTCATTGTTTTGTAATGGTCAATCTCCACCAAGATCTAGATTATATAACACTAGATGCTGGAATTTTGGATTTGATGTGGGAATTAGTATTTTTTTTAAACAAAATCATGGATATGGATGCCTCCTTTAGTTCAACCCTCTCACTGTTCTCTCATCCACACATTACCCATTCCCACTATCTCTCCTACGAGAATGGTATATCATCTATATTTTCTAATCATCACCAATTTTTCTCATCTGTTTGATCATTCCTCTCATCTCACGTTATTATTTTGAACTCAAACTTATTTTTTTTTCTCCCTTTATCAATTCATTCAAACGATATTGTTTTCATCTTAGACTGATGAATTTTGAACACAAATCAGAAATGTAGTTTCTTTTTTTTCTATTAACCTAACGTTCCTCATTGTATTTATTTAATCATGTCTCACCAGATTAAATATTCTTTATCTCTAATATGAAACTTTCTTCAACCCTCATTACAATATGTTATAAATTTCATTTTATCTTCTAGTTTCATTTTTTTCGTTTTGCTCTCCCTTTCCATGTTGAGTCACCACTGGATTTTTACCAAATGGTGATAGAATTATAAAAACAATGGTATGTCAAATTGACCCCATTTTGAAAAAACATGTGTATTTTTTAGACACTTTTGATTTATATAAACTAATGATGTGTAAGACAACAATGGTTTTCAACCAATGGTGCTTGTTATTTCATAGTTATAATCCAATAGTGTGTTGATCATACTATAATTCTTCTTTATTTGTGTCGTTTTGTTTTAATGTTACCATTATATTACATGAAAATATTCATGATGTGTTTGTAACGTGTTTTAGTATGTATATTTATGTATGTCACTTCATTTTTTTTCATTTAATCATAAACATGGAAGTAGATGTGTTTAAAAATGTTATTGTTTGATCATATTATTTTAATATTCTTTAAGTAATAATTGTGTTGTTATATTATTTTTTTAATATCAATGTGGTGTTTCATCATGTTTTATTTTGTTTTAATTCACCCACCATTGAAACTCAACTGTGTGTCATGAGATTCCATTGGACATACAACATATAAGGACCCATTATTAAAAAAAACAAAATCATGAGTTATGTTTTGAATTTAACTTTATTTCACAATGAAGATCGTTTTATGTTTAAAGGATTTGGGAAGTAGACTATAACTAATACCTAATAAAACCCTAGAAATAAAAATTGGTCACTTCAATCAATATCCATTTATTTCATAACACATAAACATTAAAAAGGAAACATGGTGTCTCTTCATGTTTAATCATCATTACACTTACATCATTCCATCGTTGAATATAATCTTTATAAAATAATGTGGGAAACCTTTAATAACATGGGATGGACACAAAAATCACAGTAAGGGACATAAAAATAAAGAATACCATTAATCATGTAAAAGACATAGTAACCCATTTAATGCTATTTGTTGGAATGAAACAATACATTTTTACAAGAATAACACACATAATTTTTGCTCAATGAAAAACATTAAAGTAAATTGCAATAAATTAAACTCTTTTTTGTGATAAAGAGCATGATATACATAAATCCCTATCAAGCCCCTTCTAATTAGAATAAATATATTGCTGACATCCAATATTATTATTACCCAATGAATTTTTTATCTAATATTACCTAATGAATTGAAAGTATACAATGGGAATCACCATTCTTATATGTTATATCGCGCTCACCTGTGAGATATAATGTGGATCATCCCTTCATAAATGCAATAACATTCTCACCCGTGAGCCATAATGCAGCTCAACCCTTCTTATAAGCTGTGTTTGGCTCACCCATGAGTTATAACAGGAATCAACCCTTTTCATTAGGTATATCAGGCTAACTTGTTTCATATATATCACATGTACCATTTCATAATTAAAACACATTCATCACAAAACCCTTTCAAAAACGTATTCTAATCCCCTATGATAAAATTCACATAAAAAATAGAATTTTCATTTAAGAACCCATTTTCAATACCAATATACCAAAAGAAGTTTATGTTTTTTATTTTCCATGAACAATAATGCAGGCTTATAGGGTATCCCATTTAACAAATATTAGTTACGACTATGAAGAAATCCTTGTCACCGTATAAGTAAAAAAACATTCCTTTTGTATTTTGTAAAGAATGTAAAATGATCCATATAAGAAGGTTACAATTGAAATAAACTTACAAAATTAGAAATAGATATAAAATGACTTGTATAAACCTATTACATCCATATGAATAATACTGTCAATTATTATCATCAAGAAAAATATTTGATAATTAAATATTTTAATGCTCATGACTTCCCATACAACATTGAATTTATAAATCCTAATATCAATGAATTAATACTTTTAAAAACATTAAATTAAATTAGTGTTTAAATGAAAATGGATATTAAATAACTTATTGGATAAATATATACCTTATTAAAGAATAAATGTTCTTATTATAATGAAATTCATCAATGAAAGGAGACTGAGATGAAATACCTTACATCAAGTATGAATGACATCATACATTATTTATCATCTGAAATATTAAAAATTGTTTAATTTATACTTTTTTAAAATCCTCTTCATGTTAATTATTACTTTTATATCACTTTTTATCATGTTATAACAATTACATAATTATTTATTTTCATATTTGGTGTTTTCTCGATGTTCAGTACAAAGTCAAAAATGAACATGGTATGATGTCAATAGTCCATGTGGTCATAAGTACATCATCTCTACAATATTATTAATCACATTAGTATAAATTTTATACATCCATTTTAATTTTAAATCAAACCATTTTTTATGATAATGAAAAATGAACAATGTTATAATCATGTAGACGGTAGGTTATACGTATGCACGAGTAACGATTCCATTTTTTCATTGATCATTATTGAAATAAACATATTATTAAATTATATTTTAATAATTATTAAAATATTATTATTATCTTAATATTAATTCAAATATAATTATCTATATCATAAAAGTGATGATTTGAATAAAAATGATTCACATCGCATCATAGAGGTGATAGTTCACACAAATGCATGAACAACGTTATCATTTTTATGTATATGAAAAGTAAAAATCTAATTGATATATTAATTTATTATAATGATAAATATGTAATTAATACCACATATGAACATTAATTTCATAATTATAACAACACAATAATGATGATGATTAGAATAGAACGATATCAGTTCACGAGGTGGTAGTCCACCGTATACACGAACGAAAAATTCATTTCCCATTTAATGATATTAGCAATGGGTTAAGGTGATAATAATAATATAATAACATATAAGTATATTGAGGATACATTAGTTATTATTTCATCATGGTTTGTGTATATTTGAAGAAGTGGAATAAGAAATAAAATAAAAATACATAAATTAAAATGATACATATTCTTCAGTTAATCATCTTTGAAGATCACCTTAACACCTATAAGGAGTGTGTTCTGCCTACAAAAGGCCTCAATAATGTAGGGATATATTCGAAGAACAGAATATGGTAGATATTGGCCAAAAAATGGCTTCTGATGTCTAACTAATAAGAGGATAGGGTTTATTTTTATAGGATAAGGGAGGGGTACCCTTGGAATTATCATAATTATTAAATTAATATAAATTATATTGTGATTAAAAATTGGTTCAAAAATAATTTGTTCCCTGATAGCCCAATAATGTGTCAAAATCCAATAATCTAATAAAAATTATACATGTTTTGGATATTTTTAAATCAGTATATTTATGTATTAACCCTTTCAACTATAACAATTTTATAAAATAATTTATATATTGGGAGTTAAAATAATTACCATAAAATTACAAAATACAAATGAATGAGTGATTAATAACATATTTGGAATTATCTCATCTTTTTGGTCAAATATTGGTTTTTTAGAAATTTTATATCATTTATTTATCTATTATTCTTTTTACATTTTTAATTATGTAAATTTGGACACTTTTAAATATTTGACTTCTTAAAGAACTCCTAACACCTTTATTCCTTGGAAAAAATAGATTAAATTATATATAACATGTGAATATCCTCATGAATAAAATTTTAGTGCATAAATGTATCATACCAAGTCTGGAATCCACCCAAAGGTGCCCCGTACCCGGTTGGTCACATGACTCCAAGCGCCTTTCCCCGAATGCTAGAGGCTTCCGACTAGCAGTGAGGGACTTGGGTGTGATAGTGGGGAAACTATGACCCCATTGGAAGAGTAACACAGTGAAAACAAAATAGATATACAATATTGGAAGCTGTAAACATTCCATAAAACAGTAAACAAAGGAGGGATGAAAATTAGAAACAACTAGAGCACATATATAAATGAAGCATGATACATATATCTAGGAAAAAATCCAAACAAGTCACCATGAAGGAATAGAACTAATCCATGTACAATGATAAACAGATGAACAACTCCTCAGCATCGTAAGCCTCAGAATGGTCCCATGCTCTTCAGCTCCAAAGTTGTCTAGTACATGAAGTAGAAGGGTGCATGCCCTTATCTATACCTGTGACAATATAATCAGTTTGGTCCCAAAAGCATGAACCAAACAGGGTGTGAGACTACCCCATTAGGCAACCACTAAAAGATTGGTTCCTAACAGTCAGTGAGTATATATGGCAGGCAATAAGTAAAAAAAACAGTAAATAAGGAATTACTCTGTAGTAAACATTCCTACAGTTCAAAGCATTCAATTTCAAATATCAATTAAGAATATAATCAAAGTAGGAAACCCTCTGGGAAGTACTCTCAGCCTAACCCCTCTGGTTCAACCCAATCAACACAAGTAACCCTCGGAGATGTACACACAGTCTAACCCCTTTGGTTCAGCTTAAGTATAGACTGTCTAACAAAGCACTCGCCATCAATTCCCCCTATAGTCTCATATCAGTAACTAAAAGGTTCTATGGGGAAGCACATACATCACATTCCCCCGGTGTCCCACGTCATGGAACTATAGACACTATGAGGTAGAACTTACGTTAATTCCCCCTATGGTCTCGCATCATAACTGTAAAAACAGACACTCAAGAGAATCCCTTACATCCATTCTCTCTATGGTATACTAGACTAGGTACTCATGGCCCTGTGTAAGTCAAACGAGCACCATAATGAAATACATACAAAGTAAACATCATGCACTACTTGGATTACTATCTATAACATAACATCATGTCATAAAAAAACACTTCTTCATACAGTACTAGACATGGTAAAAAACATGGCAGCCTAACAGGCTAAGAAGAACCAAATGGTCATAAACAAACATTCATTGTCAAAAACATTCAAATCATAGTAATTTACCCTATTAAAATTCAATTAACCTCTATTATAGCATACAAGAATAGCAGAAAATTAACCTGGCTAAAACAATAAATACGCAATACCTCGTTCAAGGGTGTTGCATGATTTTGCACACATAACACAATGAAATTCAACAGAAAGGAACAAAAGACCTACCTCGGCATTAGGAGATCAATATACATGAGTCTCATTCCTTGAATCACCATAGAACGTCATAGATCTACAAAAACATCTAAAACAATTAACCCACTATATCTAATGAGAGAGAAGGAATCATAAGAATGTATTTAAGGAGAAGAGTGAACTCACCGATTCAATTCCAACACAACCGACAGATTCCGATTGGTAGAACATACTCTTGATCGGGGGATCATTTAAGATCTATTCCATACGGAAGCTCTCATTCGAGTTCGGCGGAAAGGAAGACATTTATTTAGATTAGACATGTCCCCTGTCCATTTAATGAAAAAAGTACATGGAATGTACTTTTGAGGTACACGATGTGTACATTCCCAAACTGATCCCTGCTTTAGGCAACCTCCATGTCACCACACATGGTGTGTACTCATAATATACACACCATATACATAAGAAATTTCATGAAATTCCCCCCTTTTTAAAAACATTAGAAAAAGGAAATCATACCTGAAAACAAGATCTGGGTTCATAAAAACGTTCCCACATAAAGAAATTTGTCTCAGAATTTCCCATGCAAAGATGTGTAGAAGAAAAATTTACAAATAGTTTCGGTCACTACAATGGTACATCGGCCTCTCTCTCCCATGTCTGTTCATGTACTCGCCCATGCTTCCATATCACTTGTACCAGAGGAATTGACTGGCCATGAAAAAACATTGCACTACAATAAAAAATCTGGATAAGATACACCTAAAAAGATTCATCCACCTCTAGCTCATCTTCCTCAGGTTGAGAAGCATGAGTTGGGTCTAAAAAGTAACATCGAAGTGGAGAAACATGGAAGATGTCATGCATATCCCAATACCTCTAAGGTAACTGCAACTGATTGGAAACCAGACCAAATCTTTCCAACACCACAGACAGCCTGAAATACCTCGGTGAAAGATTACCCTCCCTTCTAATCCTCATGTGTCCCATCCTCGGTGTGACACTCAGGGAACGCTGATCCCCGACATCGAACTCTATAGGATGTCTCCGTTGATCATCATAAGGCTTCTGTCGAGACTGTGTAGTATCCATCCTCTTCCGAATCAACTCTATCTTCTTTGTGGTCACTTGGACAAGATTAGGTCTCTCCTACCTCCAGCTATCATAAGGGTGATCAGCATGGCCTACCGTAGAAAGTCTCATAAGGTGCCATGTGAATAGTGTCATGAAAACTATTATTGTTGGAAAACTCCACAAAGGGTATATGTTTCTCCCAAGAACCTCCAAAATCCAGGATACATGCTCGAAGCATGTACTCCAACACATGAATCGTACGCTCGGACTACCATCTGTATGAGGGTGGTAAGTTGTACTCAAATGTACCTGTGTTCCCAACACCTTATGTAGCCCCTGTCAGACCCATGAAGTAAAACATGCATCTATGTCTAAAACATTTAAGTGTGGAGCCCCATGTAGATGTACAATATCTTAGATGTACAACCTTCCCAGCTCATCAACATAGAAGGTCACTTTGATCGACAAGAAGTGAGATGACTTTGTGATTCTGTCAATGACAACCCAAAATAAATCAATTCCTCAAGGAGACCTCGTTAAACTCGTCACGAAGTCCACCACGACATCATTCCATTTCCACTCGGGAATGGGTAACTGCTGCAAAATCCCTGATGGTCACTGATGCTCTTACTTTACCTACTGATTGGTGGAACACCTCATAACAAAACCAATGACATCTCTCTTCATACATTTCCACCAATACAGTAGTTGTAGATCATGATACCTCTTGGTGACACCAGGATGAACTTCTGCAACTGAGGAATGAAAGTCCCACATCACCTCCTCGCGTATGTCTGCTGATAACCATACACGCCCATGAAAACGTAAGATCTCATCCACGCCTATGGTCCATAAAGGAATATGGTAATCTCCTAACACACTCTCCCGTAGGACAATTCCTTAATTATATGATAGCTAACTCATTCACATTCGATCAAACATAGTAGTTGTAACAACTATAGAAGAAAGAAACGGTTACCCCTGTCTATCTTGCACTTCCAAATGCATTTCTGAGAATAGAGAAATAAGTTGCCACTCACTATTGGCCTCCTTAACTCCCGGTATTTGAGTCCTCCTTCTCAGCACATTAGTCACTGCATTGCCTTTACCAGGTGTATAGACATGTTCAATGTCAAAGGAATGAAGGTACTCAACCCACCTTTGCTATCTCAAATTTAGGTCATGCAGTGTGAAGATATACTTGAGATTTTTTTGGTCGGTGAAAACCAAAAAATGATCTCCCAAAATATAATGTCTCTAACACTTTAAATAATGAACAACTGCAGAAAACTCGAGATCGTGCGTCAGGTAATTCATCTCATGTGGCCTCAATTGCCGAGACCCATATGAAACAACTCTATCTACCTATAGATGCACTTCTCCCTGCCAGATACCAGATGCATCACAATACACAGTGTAGCTCTTTCCTGGACCTGGAAATACTAGGGTCGGTTCTGAATTCAATATCACTTTTTTCTCTTGAAAGGCTAACTCACAAGAATCTATCCACAAAAACATTACACCCTTCTTATTCAAGCTCGTCAGTGGCGCTACCAAGCATGAAATGTCCTGTGTGAAACGTCTATAGTATCCAATAAGCCCTAGAAAACTCCATACCTCAAAGACATTCTTCAACTGCACCTAGGAAAATTCTTCTCTCACTTTCTCGAGGACCACTGATACTCCTGTCTATGAGATAACATGACCCGGGAAGTGAATCCGATCAATCCAAAAGTGGCATTTTGAGGTCTTAGCATATAACTAATGCTCTCTCAGTGTACTCAAAATGATCTCAAGATGGGTCTAATTGTTGTGTTTAGTGTGAAAGTACACCAAATATCATCCACGAAGACTACCACGAAGGAATCCATGTATGGATGGAAGACTCAGTTCATCAGTACCATGAAGACTTTTGGCGTGTTGTCAGACCGAGTGGCATACCCATATACTCGTATAGACTATTCTTGCTCCAGAAGGCTGTAAGTGGTATATTAGATGTTCTAACGTGCAGTTGATTATAACTAGATCTCAAGTCTATCTTTGAGAACACTCTGGATCCTCAAAGCCGATCAAAGAGGTTGTCAATCCTTGGCAAGGTATATCAGTTCTTGACAGTCAACTGGTTCAACTTTCGATAATCCACACAATTTATGAGGGTACCATCCACCTTTTTCACAAAAAGGATAGGCGAACCCCAAGGAGAAGTACTTCTTTAGATGAATCCCTTTGTTGTCAACTACTCAAACTTCTTCTTAAACTCCTACAACACTAGATTAGACATCCTATATGGAGTAATGGACACTGGTTCCGCTCCTGGAATAATCTCAATAAGGATGTATACCTCACGCTCTGGAAGCAAACCAGAAATGTCCTATGGAAAACATCTCTGAAATGATCCACCACTGGAATAATGTTTATCTGTGGAGTCCACTAGTCATCCAGATATAGAATATAAATCTGAGCTATAAAGCCACCCAACCCATAATTCTCGGGACCTGCTCTGCTCACCTGGACATCCCATTCACCCTTATGATGAAACGATTCACCCTCTTGTGATGTGAAACTCACCCTACGATGATAGAAATTGACAACAGATTAGAAGGGAATTAAGAAGTCCATTCTGAGAGTGACAACATAACTTATCATACCTAGGACATAATGGTCCATTAAGAAGTGAAACCCTCCAGCCTCAATAAGGAACTCCTTGCACTATCGTACAATTTCCGTTATAGTCCCCAACAGAGTGTCTAGAATCAATATATCAGGAGAAGAAAATATACAGTGCCTGAGCCTTTCCAAAACAACAAAAAATATAAAGATATTTGAATCCCCTGTAGAGAAAATATAATAAGCTTAAACTAATGCAACTAGAATCGTACCTTGAACTTTAGAGGGTCTGGGATCATGCTTCGGCTGATTCTACTCCACTTCAAAAGTCTGGCATGTACTGCGAACATGTTACCCTGCCTGACCACTCTGAGCTAATCCACCCTACTATCGTTGATACCTTGGAAACTGACTACCACGACCCCAACCTCCACATTAGCCTGAACAGCCGGAAGAACTCCAGTTCCAATACTGATGAGAAACTGCTGGTGTTGTTTTTGAATGAGGAGTCATATAAGACCCCCTTTTACCAGCTGATAGTGAGAAGATCTGACAGAAGTGCTGAAGATTCCCCATCTTGCTGCAAGATCGACACTCGACTGGGTCTATCGGGTAATGTGTCCCTGTGTGCCCGCTCATCCCGCACAGGTAGCACACCACCTGTCTACTAGAATAATTATACTGCCTCTTTGGATCTCCATGTGAAGGCTCTCTACGACGCTTCTTTATTTAAATAGGATGAATAATAACTACAGATGTAGATCCTCCCTAGATCAAAACATCATAATCCATCAGATTGTGATCTGTGATCAGTGCTTGGTTGACTAGATAAGTGATTGAAGTCAGCCCAAAGATGTTCACCTTTGATCAGATGCCATGCATGAGACCATCCTCAAACATCCTTGCCAAGAATAACTCATCACCTCCTGGAATAGGTGTGAAGCACTACTTCTCTATGGAGAGAGCAGAATACTCCATGACAGAAAGTGTACCCTGATCTATAGTCATGAACTCTTGGGCTTGATTGGCCCTAGAAGTCTCATAGTAGAAGTTTTCATAGAAGGATTGCTGGAACTCATCCCAAGGCATAACCTACTGGCATCCCGCCTATGAGATCACATCCCACCATCTCCTGGTTCAGTCCCGATGTATATACGTAGCAAGCATCACCCTCCTCTCTGGAGGTGTCTCCAGATGCTCAAAGATAGAAATCATGCCTTCCAACCATGACTTTGATACCAGAGGTACTTCATCATTTGTGAAGGTGGGAGGATTTTGTTGCTGGAAAACCCGCGCTAATTATGCCATAGAAGTGGCAGGATGCAGTACTCCTCTGAAGGTCTGCATAAAGCTCATAAAGCCCTCTCAGAACTGTACGTCAACACCTATGTTCGGAATGACGGTTGGAGCCAATATTGGAAGAACAAGAGGATCTATTGGTAGTCCCAGATCAAGCTTGTCAGGTGTCTGATTACCACCTTGCAACTGGAATACAACTGGAGGACGTCTCAGTGGAATGACTATGCAAGGTCAAGCACACACCTTTGAACAAGATTAAAAGGAACTGAAAAATTGTAGTGTAAGAATGGAACATAATAAATAAAGAATTTGTGTTTTTAAAACATGGATACACGGCGTGTATAATGACTATATGGGGTGTTCCCTGAATCCATTCACATGGGCATGTACTCCTGCCAAAACTGGACGTGTAAAACCCCATTCATGGCGTGTAGTCTTAACACATGGCATGTACTTTAATTTTCTTTCCATACACGAGTTCTTCTACATGGCTAACCCACACGGTTCTAGTAGAACAATACTACATGGCGTGTTCGCACAAGAAACAGCGTGTACTAGGAATGCTTTACTGACCTGTGTTGTTAGTGACACAACCGGATAAACGGATCACACTACAAGGCGTGTTCCAAATGGAAACGTAGTGTGTTAGAAATGGCTCAATCGATCTGTTTTGTTAGTCACATGGCCAGTTATACGTCACTACAACACAGTGTGTACATCCTGTACATGAAATGTCCTACCAAATATTTCCAAACCCCGTGTCTCTGACCACACAGTATGAGACATAGTTATGGACTACATAGAGTGTAAAAACAATAGAAATCAATTTTTAAGAAAAACAGTTTATTCCCGAACAGAAGAACACATGGAATGTATTAGTCATCACACGCCATGTTTTATAGATATTTCCAGACAATAATCATCAGAAACGTCTCCAAAACCTAAGAAAACACTAAAATAAACATTAAAGTGCAAAATTCTGACCCTTGAGAGCCCATACGCCCCATGAATTCAAGCTTGGAATCTTATACAAGTCACACACAAGGAAAAAAAGGAAATGATTTACCAAATTCCGGTCCATGAGGTCCCATAAAATGTCAAGAACCAATGTTTGGCGTTGATTCAAGGAATTCCTTACGCAAAAAAATATCATATCACAAGAAGGTATTCTATCAATGCATCTATCACAATAGCATGCATATTTAGCACAACATCTATCACAACAACATGCAATGGAAAATGCATCCAAAATTGAAAGGAATGAATGCATGACATGTGTTCTCTAGAATGTGCCGATATGATGCATGAGATGGAATACCCTCATCTCATCGGATTTCAATAGAAATAGAACCTCAATAAAATCAAAAATAACATCAAAAAACATGTGAGTCACCCCATGGTGAAAATCAAATCAACTATAAAATTGAAAAACCAGAATCATTACAGTAAACAACGTGGATTGGATTTTCCATGTACATGGGTAAGATACCCCATATATAAAATATATTAGCAAGTACCAATTCCATCATATCCCTGATAATAGGCTCTAAAGAGAATGTCTAGAAGAATAGAAACCCTCTAATACAACTTTGTAACGTCCCAGTTTCAGATTCAACCCTAAGGTACCCTGTACCCGGTTGATCACATGGCCTCAAGCGCATTTCACTGAACTCCAGAGGCTACCGACTAACAGCGAGGGCATTGAGAGTGATAGTGGAAATGCTATGACCTCATTTGTAGAGTAACACAGTAGAAACAGAACAAATATACAATAACGGAAGCAGTAAACATTCCATACAATAATAAACAGCAGAAAACTGAAAATAGGAAACAACTGGAACACATTTATAAATGATGCATGATACATATGTCTAGGAAAATATCCCAACAATTCACCATGATGGAATACAATATAATCAAGTACAAAATTAAATAGATAAACAAATCATCCACATCACAAGCCTTAGCTTTGTCCCATGCTCTCCATCTCCAAAGCAGTCAAGTACCTGAAGTAGAAGGGTTCTTTACCATATCTATATCTGCAGCAATATAATATACATGGGCCCAAAATCATGACCCAAATAGGGTGTGAGACTAATCCCCATAGGAAACCACCAAAATATATGAGCCTAATATTCAGTGAGTATATATTTCATGAAATAAGTAAAAAGAAGCAGTAAATAAGGAAGTACTCAGTAGTATACATTACTATAGTTCAAAGAATTTGATTTCACATTTAATGTAAGAAAATAATCAATGTAGGAAACCCTCTGAAAAGTACTCTTAAGATAACCCCTCTCATTCAACCAAAACATCACAAGAAACCCTCTGGGAAGTACACATAGTCTAACCCCTCTGGTTCAGCTTAAGCATAGACTCTCTAAGGAATCACTTGCCATTAATTCCCCCTATATTCTCATATCGGTAACTAAAAGGCGCACTGGGGAAGAACATATTTCACATTCCCCCTATGTCCCACATTGAGGAACTATAGACACTATGAGGAATCACAAACTTTAATTCCCCCTATGGTCTCACATCATAATAGTAAAAATAGACACTCAGGAGAATCCCTTACGTCCATTCTCCCTATGGTCTACTACACCAGTTTCTCCGGGAAATTTGTAATTCAAACAAGTACATAAATTAAATATGTCCAAAGGAAAACTCAATAACTACTTAGCAAACAATCTGCAACATAAAAGCATGTTAGATAAACAAACACTCTAACCTACAGTACTAGGAAAGGTGAAAAACAATACAGCCTAACTGGATAAGCAGAACTAAATAGTCATAAAAAAAATTGAATGGGAAAACACTTGAAAATCATATAAATTTAACCTATTCACATTCAAATAACCTCTATTCTATTATCCAAGCATTGCAGGTAGATAATAGGGCTAAACTGTAAACGCACAATACCTTGTTCAATGGTATTGTGAAATTTTTCACATATAACTCAAAGAAAATTTACAAAAAGGGACAAACCACCTATCATGGAGTTAGGAGATCAATATACATGAGTCTTATGCCTTTAATCACCTTAAAACATGATTTATCTACCAAAAAGTCTAAATCATTCATCCCATGATATCTCACGAGAGAGAAGGAATCTGAAGAACGTGTTCAAGAAGAAGAGAGAACTCACCGATGTGATTCCTATGAAATAGATGGAGTACGATTCAGATAACAGATGCTCGATCGGGGGTTCAGTGAAGATCGACACTGTACAGATGCTCTTTGTCGAGTTCAGTGGAGAAAAAGACGTTTCTATCAATTAGAATCCACCCCGGTCCGTTTAATGAAAAAAAGTACACGGCGTGTACTTTTGAGGTACACAACGTGTAATTTCCCTTAATGTTCCCCGCATTAGGTGGCCTTTAGTTCACCACACACGGCCATGTGCACAACCGTTATGTGGCCAAAAATTATGTATCTATGGTAACCGATTACATGACGTGTACTCAAAAAGTACACAGCGTTTATTTAAGAAATTTCCAGAAATTCTTCTTTTTTATTAAAAACACTTGAAAAAGGAAAACATAACTGAAAAGAAGATCCAGTATCATATACTAAAATGTTTAAATTTATATTTATTTTAATATCATCAATATCATTAATTTCATTCATCCCTTAATAAATCAATTACTACACCATCATTATCTCAATATTTATTTTAAATATTTTTTTTCATTCAATTATAAATAAATTTCAATGATCTTGGTCACATTTGAAGACTAATAATAACTACTTATTTAATAATATATACTTATATAACCCCATTTTAAAATGTTTTTATTAATGAAAAAAATATTTATGATAACTTTGATTTTAGTTCAAATAAAATGTTATAAATGTCATAATAACCCCCAAATGGCTTCCAAAAGACCCAATTTCGAAAAATAACATGTATTGGTTGACAATAACTCATCAAATAAGAGTAAGATATGTTTTAGGGTAGTTTTATATTATTATAATCATTTTTAAATTTTTAATTATTTGATTTTTCATTAACTACAGTAAATAAATTACTAAACTTACTATTTAGAAAAAATAATATTGAACCTATAGGATAAAACTTTTTATACTTATTAATACCATTTATGTACTTTTTCGATATTTAATTCAAATATGTTCTAAAATTATTATAAATTTAGTCCTATTGATAGATCGAGAAAACATATTTTCTTGAAGTAAAAACCGTCAAAAGTTCACAATGTTTTTATATCCAATTTCAACTTGAAATAGATTTCAATGAACTAGATTGGTTTAAATAAAGAAAAATAAATTATCCAATTCAACTATTAAAAAAATTTAAATTATAATATAACTATATTAATAATATATATGAAAATGTAGTTTTTAATTAAAATTCAATGTTTTTCACTATTAATAAAAAATTTAATATTTTCATAAAAATACAAAAATTTATAAAATTTTAAATTTGATGTTCCAATTAAAAAGTAAGAAGTTTTTTTTTAAAATATTTCATTTAATTATTTCAAAATTGAATTTAAGAAATGTTCACCATCAATAGGTTGTATTACTACCTTTTAAAAATATTGGGGTTTTTATGCTTAATATCATATTTTCTCTTACTTAAAAACTTAATATTTATTCGAATAATGTAAAAATATTTAATAAAAATGTCAAAACATTATATAGTTTGTTATGTTCATTCCTTCCTATACAACATCTGGGACATAACTACTATTATGAATAATAATATTATACTCTATGTTTTTGGTATAACTCTGTAATTTGTGTGATGTATGGTTTCATAAAAAACCCATTGTTGCATGTCGAGTAATATATTGGAAATTGTTTCCCCATTAAGGTAACATTTCAATATAATTCATAAATATTAATAAATATGAAAATATATTATTGAGTAATTACCTAGGTTGTTACATCCCTCCCCCCTTTGGAAATTTCATCCTCCCAATTTTATATTTTGGCTCAGTAACTAAGGACTAATTTTTAATAATTACTTCATTAAAACACAAAATCAAAAAAACTGTCAATAAAAAATATAATGTAAATAAATAAACTATAGTACAATAGTAAAATGAGATAACACAATCTAGGATTCCATGTAGTAAAACATTGATATTGAAGAGAAAAAAATTCATCATGTTTTGATGGAAATTGATACATAACATTGTGAGAAGGAATTTTAACAATCACAATCCTATATATATGTGGTGATCAAATGGATGATTTGGTTCATCAGAAAAGATGGTCATATGGTAATTTTTTTTTGTTTTAAGATCATTTACCAAGAGTTGTGAAATTCATTTATATCAATGACTAAGAATAAAATAAAACATATTTACTTGTTATATTTAAATTTTATAAGAAAATTTTCTTCCACATAATATTCACATAATTATGATGTAAATAACTAAGAACATCATTAATCATCAAAGATCACACCAACCATAATGGTAATAGTTATCTTAAAACTGATTTCCAAAATTGATGGCATAAATCACATTAAAAAAACATTACAGAACTATTACCTGACAAAATATCTCCTTGAAGGGTCTTTAATAAATTATTATCAAGTCGCATAAAACATTATAAGGTGTTAGAAAAAGATTGAACTTATGGTTATAATTAAAAAAATGCCAAGCTCTTAGGAGGTTCCATCACTTCAGCTATTGTCTCAACGTCAACTGTAGTAATAGAAAAATATTTTTCACAAACTTTTTTGTTTATGATAATATTTATTTACCCCCTATATAAATAAATTTGGGAAATTATTTTCATAATTTCCCAAATCATTTAGATAAATCATATCACTATAGACTATATATATGTTATCTCATTACTGGACTTTTTATGGCCCATTTCAATCTAGTCACAAACCTTGTGGAAAACATACTACATTGGTAACAATTTAGAGATCTTGATGTATATTCCCTAAACCATATTTTACAACTCTTTTAACATGATTAAATATTAACTCTATATTTCATAGTGCATTGGTTCTCCATTTCCTAGCACTGTGACTATTTATTACTCTTATCAACTTTTGGCATATAAGTGTTGTAAAACTCCATTTTAAACCTTCTCACCACAACTAACAACTATTTCATATAATTTAATTTTTTTAGTGGAAAAATCACTTAATGGACATACTTTCAATCATGAGTAAAATCTAATATTTTTACTTCCAACGTCTCGAATAAATTCCGGAACATACTTGGCCAATAATATGACATTTTCTTCATATAGAGAAACATAATCACCATTGATTTTCCTTAATTACATAAATTGTTTCCGAATCCTAAACTAAAAAATCATAGAGAAATATTTATGAAGAAATATATAATTAAATGATTCTAATACCAAGGAATCGTGATCAGTTTTCTCTAATGTATTCTTATCCAATGAGAACTATAGGTCAGCTTCATCTTAAAAATTTTATAAATAAAGAGCTACCTGTAGACATTCTAAACATCCCAAGAATTTAAATATCAACTACTAGGTAATGATCAATCCTTCACCTTACCCTGGTTCAAATTATTCATTGAATGATGGGGTATGTTTGCCCATAAAATGTCCCACTACTGACATATTCCTATATTTTTGATATGGATGATCTTGTGCATTGATTCCCCCACAATTTATAGTTTGTGTCAACTGATTCATAACAACAAAAACAGTTCTTTTCAAATTCCCACAACCTCATGATATTGTTTTGAATGTTTGGTTTCGTCTCGATGCCTTCACATTACTTATTTCATATTTCAACCATGAAAAAACTTTTTGAATAGACATATTTTAGAAGAATCAATAAATTATTCATTAAATGTTTCATCATTTCAACATAACCATAATTAAAATCCTCTAAATAAAAGAAATTAACACTATCCTAACATATAAATTATTCTAAACAATCCATTGATACCAACTTTATGGACCCACCCTAAAAATTTACATAATATTAAATTTTTTCAATAATTTTACTTTCTTTTATAATTAGAATTATTTCAAGTATAGGTCTTTATAGAAGATTTATATAACTAATACATGAAAAAAATAAACGAAATAAAATGTGTAAAATTCCAACAATATCCATTTCTTTCATAAAATAAATACTTTTAAATATAAATATGACTTATTTTCATCTTTAATAAACATAAATTTTCCTCCATTCAATTATTGACTCTATTTTCCCATTAATTCTATAAAAAACATTTAAAAACATGGTATGATAATAGAATGTATAGTAAGGGACATAAAAAGATTTAAAACCATTAGTCTAGTGAAAAAAACATGGTAACCCCTTTAATTTGCATTGAGAGAACGAAAAAAAATCACATGAACATGAAGGGTTTCAATAGTTTCAAATGAAAAATTTGAAGACCTATTGATTCTAACAACGGATTGCAGAGTTCATTCAGACCTTCCATAATGAAAAAATTAAATCTCATAAAAATCGATTATAACTCTATTTAGTGATTAGTGAATCACATAAATAAAACCATTTCGAACCCATTTCAATTAGAATAACCATAGAGTCGACTTCAAATATTATTAATACCCAATGAATTATAGATCTATTATTACCAAATTAATTGTAAATTTATAATTTGTATGAACTTCTTATAAGCTATATCAGTAACACATGTGAGCTATAATATGGATAATCCCTTCACAGAAGCTAAAATTAGATCACCCATGAGCTATAATGTGGCCCAACTATTTTGTATAATCTATTTCAAGCTCACCAAAGTTAAATAATGTGTCTCCAACCATAATATAAGTTATACCGGTCTCACATGTTTCATATAATTCTCAACTACATTTTCTTAAATAAAACATGTTAATCAAAAACCCCTTTTAAAACTTCTTCTAATCTCTTTTAAATTACATTTCATATAAAAATACCATTTTAATTTTAGATCCCATTTTCAATACCAAGAAACCATGAAAGAGATTAATAGATTTATATTCCTTTTAATTTTTTTTGGCTTGGAGCGGAATCCTTTATCAAATTACAGTTATAGCGATAAAGAATTCACTGTCTCCGTATATGTTTAAACAAAACATTAATTTTGTCTTTTGTATTAAAATTAATATTCTCTATTAGAAATATTACTTCTGAAGGTCATGTTTTTAAAATAAATATATACATAAAATATCTTGAATAATCCTTTTATAACCACATAAATAACTATTTAAATTAACATGTTAAAAAAATATTTTATAATTTAATCATTATATGGTCAAGGTGTCTCCTACCTCTTTGAACATTTAAATATTAATAACCATTAAATAATAAATTTACCAAAACATTATATTATATTAGTGTAAATAAAACATGGATATGAAATTTCTTAGTGTTTTTATATAAATATTATAAAATAATAAAGGACCATATTATCAAGAAATTCCTCAATGAATGGAGATTAAGACGAAATACCTTTCCTAATGTTTTATTCGTCTTGTACATTATATACTTCCATAAATATTAAAATTAGTTACATTTGTAAATTATTAGGAGCAATTTTTACTTTAAATACTCCTTTTATATCACTTATTATCATTTTATAACAATTACAAAATTATTTATGTCTCTTTCAGACCTTTTTTCGATGTTTGGTACTGTTGTTGAAAAAGAACATGATATGATGTCAATAGTCAATGTTTTCACAATTCCATCATCTGAATTATGGTATTCATGAAATAATTAATAAATTTATAAATCAATTATATTCTAAGTAAAACTATTAATTATGGTAATGAACAATTATCAATTTTATAATCATTTATACAGTATGTCGTACATACGCTTAATTGAGGTGTCCATTTTTTCATTGATAATTTGTAAAATAAAGTAATAGTGATTTTATATTTATATAATTATCATAATATTATTATCATACTATTAGTCATATAAATATAAATATAAATATAAATATAAATAAATAAATAAATATATATATATATCATACAAGTGATGTGGTGAATAAAAACGATATGTATCACTTCGTGGTGGTGATAGTTGATACATATGCATGAATGACGTTGTCATTTTTATGTGAATGAAAAGAAAAAATGGTATATTATTTTCTTATAATGAAAATTTATTTATGATATCACATATGAACATTAATTCAATCATTATAACTACTAATTAAATAGAGTGATGAGAAATGAACTATTTTGGTTCGCAAGGCAGTAATCCGCCACACATCCGAATGAAAAGCTAATTTCTCAATTGATGACATTAGAGATGTATTTAGGTGATTATATTTACATAATAACATATCGACACATTTAGTATACTGGTGTTATTATTTAATCATTATTGAATTATATTTTAATATGTTATAGAATAAATAATATAGAAATACTTATATTAATATTATACATTTACTTCCATTGTTCTCCTTTAAAGAACTCTTTATCACCTCGAAGGAGGGTGTTATGACCAAAACATGGGATTCATAATTTGGGAAGGCATTATAGGAATAGTTATGAGTATATTTATTCTAATTTTTTTTAAAGTGTAATTATTAGATATGACGTTTTCCATTTATAGGAGAGGGGAGGGGCACCATTGGAAATATTGAATGTATTAAATTAATATAAATTCAATATCGACTCCAAAATGGGTGAACACATTTTGACATATATGATATGATGGGTATGGTTTGAAATACATTTATTCAATAAAAATTAGTCATGGTTTGTATATATTTCAATCCTTATATTTATGGTCTAACCCTTTTAACTCTTCATAGTTTATTATGTAATTTACATTTTGAGAGTTGCAATAATTACAAAATAATAACAAACGTCCAATGAATGAGTAATCAATGAAAATTTTAGAATTATCCCAAATTTATGGTTAAATATTTTAATTTTAAAACATTTTATCATTTAATTGTATTTTTTATATTTTAGGTTACAAATTCTATCAATTTTGACAACATTTATTACCTGATTTTTTTTAAAAAAATCAGAACAACTTGAATCCTTAAAAAAATAAAATAACACATCTATAATATGTATAATTCCACTAGGGAAATCATAGATGGCATCAGATATTAAAATAATATTTATTTTAATATAATTAATATCATTTATTTAATTATTCCTTAAATAAATCAAGTTTTACGTCATCATTGAATAATTATTTAATATAATTATTTTTTTCATTAAAATATAAATAAATGACCATGATGTAGCTAATATTTTTTTAAATTTTTAATTAATATTTGTTGTATAATATATATCTAATATAACCCCTTATTAAATTTTTTAGTAATGAGAAACATATTTATTAAATCATTCCCTTTAATTTAAATAAAATGTTATAAATGTCATAATCACTCTCGTGTTGCTGCTAAAGGCTACATTTTCATACCATGTATTTTTTCCCAAAAATAACTCATCCACTATGATTACTCCATGTTTTAGGGTAGTGTTTTATTATTATTATATTATATTTACCTTTAATTACCATATTTACATTTATCTGGGTTAAATATAATACTAAAGTTACTATTCACCAAAAATATTTTGAGCATATTTGATAACAATTTTCTCATTGATTACAACTTTGTATTTAAAAATTTTCTAAATTAAAATCCATGATATGGTGAAATTAATTTAAAAATAATCACATTTATGGATCGAGAGAACATGTTTTTTTAACTATAAACATTCAAAATTTCACCAAGTTTTTATACACAATTTCAGTGTGAAATTTACTTCGATGACTTGAATTGAATTAAATAATAAAAAATTAATCAAATTTTATTTCAAAAACAATTATAATGATAGTATTACCATAAATAAATTATAATAAAAATTAGTTTTGAATTGAAATGAAATTTTGGTCACTATTCATTAAAATTGAATTTTATTATAAAAATACCCAAATACATCCAAAGTTAATTTCGATGTACCACATCCAAATAAAATAATTTTTTTTTAAAAAATAGATCCTATAAAAGATTAAAAATTTTTATTTTAAAATGGATCACCATCAATTGGTGGTGAAACTACATTTTATAAAATTTAGAACTTTTTAGACTTAAAATAAAATTTATTCTTATTTTATGCCCCTAAAATTTATTAGAATAAATTAATAATATTTAATAAACAAGTGTAAACAAAATATAGTTAGTTATTGGTCATTCCCACTAATGTAATGGCTAGGTGATAAGTAACATTTTAAATTATAATATTATAATATATTATTTTTCGGTATAACTAAGTCTTGAGTGATACCTAAGATTTCATAAAAAACTCATTATTGTGTGTCGAGTAAACTATTCGGAATAGAATCCCCATTAAGTTAACATTACTATATATTTCATAAATATGAAGAAATATTAGAAAGTTGTATTCTGTAATTACCTAGTATGTTACAAAATAGTTTGTACTGAGACACCATTGGAAATCCAAAGGTGAGTAATTTTTCATTATTATCATCGAACCCTTTGATAATATTATTCATGAGATTTATTTTGTTTTATTTTATTAAAATATTGAAAAAGGTATCTAATATTTCTTGACACACTGTCATACATTTCCAATGGTTTTTCACTAACATACCTCATGAAATATAACGGTGTGTCACGACATACAAACAGTTTAAAACATTATTTCCGTAATTTTGTATTCTATTTTTCAGTTAGTGTCAAAAAATTTAGTTAAATATCCAAATTCATAATATTTCACGCTAAAATATTCATTCAAATTTGTTTAAAAATAATTATATCACTTTTAGTGACTTGGATTCTTTCATATTGTTATTTACAGTGCTCTATTTTTCACGTCATTATCTTGTATATCTTTTATATAGATTTTTAATATTATTTAATTTATTTTTAATTAGTGATATTTTGAATAAATATTACTTTTAATTTATTAATGAATATATTTAAAATATCATTAAAAATATTTTATCCGGTTATGTTTTAGATCCAGAAAATCATTAAAGAAATTATTATAATAGAGATATTAATTTTATTAATCTCTAACAAGTGTCTTGTAGAGATTTAATAATTGAATTATCTTGTAGATATATAGTTTAATGATTTGTGTTGATGATTCAATAATAAATACAAATGTACCAATATTGATCAAATTAGAACTTTCATATTCGAAAATCCATTCCATGATAATATGATCAGAAATTTTACCACTTTTTTCATTAATTTCAAAGAGAAACCTCTTAGATTGTTTAATAGGTTTCTAAAATCACAAAATATCATTATTTTATACATATTTTATACATTTTATCTCAGGAATGAAATGTCTTATATAACTTTTCCATCATATTCTAATGTTTTTTCAATTGATTTTTATTATTTTTCTCCATTTTAATTCATCCTATCTCATGTTGTATTCTATCATCTGGTTTAATCTTTTCAAATAAAAAAATATTGCAATGGGTTATTCCTCCCATACAAAAGGATGGTAGGCCTGTTCCTCATAGAAAAAGGGTATGAAGTCTCTAAATCGTTAGCATGGTAGGGGTTATACCTTTTGGTTAAAAACATATTTTGGGTTGTACTACAAAGTAAAAAATTTACATCTGTAACTCCTATAAATGGGTTATTACTCCTATTAAAAACCAAAGATATATGTTGTACCAATCTCCACATGGATTAAGGGATATTAAAGAGAATACTACGATCTTGTGATTAGATCCTCTATATAAACCACATTTGTTAAATTTTTTTTAACTTAGATTTTATCACTAATATTACTATTATATATTTTTATTTTCATCAATAAATAAAATGGGTTGATTCACCCAACCCCCCTAGTGACATCATCCATATCAAGATCACTAATAATTGTTTTCAGAGGGTTATTCCTATTTATGTATTTGGTTTTAACTTTATTCATTATATATTTTTAACTAACCATTATCCAAAACATTAAAGTCTGAGGAAAATATCCACTGATCCTTTATAGAAAATCGAGAATTCAAAATGCTAAATCACTTCAAACTACCTCACTTCAAAATAAGTGATTATCTTTGTAGTAAATATAGAACAAATTCATTAATTAAAAATATTTCACTACAATATTGGTGAACTATGTCTAATCCTTATAAATTACTATATTTTGAATTAGAAACTCTTACTAGTAATTATGCAACTAACTTGGTTTTTATCTACAATTTCATAAATTCCATTTATTGTTAATTAAATAGAAATTTGTATATCCATATTTAATCTTGCATGTGAGATTATAAAATTTAGATTAATTTCAATGTTACTCATCACGGTACTGACTAGTTATAGAGAACTATGTTAGGTATACCTAGGGATGAATTTCAAGTGTTGAGGATGAATGATCTTGAGGGAATAAATTTGTTTTACAATAGATTCATAAAGATTATCAACTACATGGTTTCCCTGGTAGAAACAATGAAGAATGAGTCCCTCATTCATATATTATTTTCAAATCTACACATAAAATTGAATTCAAATAAATTTTCTATGGAAGAAATAAAATACGCTAACTAATATTTCAAGAATGAGATGATATGATAATTAAATTAATCTGAGTAATAAATGAACAATGATGATAGTGATGATCAAAATAAGTGAAGATGTATAGAATTTAAATCAAATTTAAATTTAATTACTAATTCCTATAATTTTGGGTAGTAGAAAAATGATGGTGAAGAAATTTTCAAATTTACTAATGGAGTTTGAAATTACATGATGAGTAATATAGTATTTATGATGATTCGTAGAAGAGATTATCCAAAGGATTTATAAAGGGGTAGAAATAGAGGTATGAATAGTAAATATGATTCTTCAGAATTGATATGTTATGAGTGTAGTAAAAAGGGACACATGAAATCTGATTGTCTAAAGATAAAACAATAATGAAGGGATAAATAATACAAGATGGAATAATGAAAGGATAATCTTGTGAGATAAGGCTATACAAAAGAGTCATACTCGGGTGATGATTGTACTGAATATGAAAAGTAATCTAGTAATCTGTGTTAGATGGATTATACTATGAATGATATACATTCTGAAAATTATTGCAGTTATAAAAATGAAACAGGATTTGAAAATTATGTTAAATAATTAACTACTCAAAATGAATAATTTCAAATTGAGATATTAAGAATGAAAAAAATTTATTTGGAATTGAAAATAGAAAATAAGTAGATTATAGAAGAATAAAAAATTATTACTGAACTATTTTACATAATATAGACCAGATAAAGGTTGTAGATATTGAATTGATTAAATTCAATGATACGAGTATTAAAAATATATTTCCTATTGAAAAACTGATTAAGAACTGTGAATATGGTTTAAAATATTCTATAATGAGTTGATTAAAAGTTTAAATGAATGTAATAATCATAATAATGTAAACAATAAATTGAAAAATGTAGATCAAGTTCCAAAACAAATATTTGTGATGATCCTGATGTTATTTAGAATGAGAACGAAATCCATAAAAGTGAATTACTTGTTTGAAGGAAATATTATATGTCTTTGTTTGAGGCCAAGAAAATCATGATAAAATAATGTCTATGACCAATCCCAAGTATGATAAAAAGAGTTTTCTATTTAACATTAAGGTTCATAAAATGTTTATAACCTCTTTTATTAAATTTATCAATGAATGTTTTCTATATTTTACTATCAGTAAGTGTAACATGAAAGAGAATTATGAAAATGAATTTTATTAAATTTATACTCATTATTTAGGGAATAATATAGAATTAATTTCCAAACAATTTTCTTCTGGATTACCATTAAATAAATGATTAGCAACTGTATTGGTACCTATATCTCTTTGTACAAATACAGTAGTCCCAAACTAGTTTGGGTACGAATAAAACTATTTTAAAAATATATTTTCTAGGAATCATGTCTATATAGTTACAAATTTACATGTTACATAGATAGTGGGTTGTCATGGAATAAGACTAGTGAAGTTTATATTTTCATATCTTTTATCACTTGTGATGTAGGTACTAACACTTTTGGTGATAACTATAATGGTATGGTTAGGTGTTTTATAGAAGTATGTATATTAAACACTTATATAATTTATGAAGTACTCTTTATATATGGTTTAAAACATAAACTAATTATAATATAACATCTTTTTTCATAATATCATATATATTAAATTTTAAAATAATAATTAGTATTTTATTGAGTAGGGTGTTTTGTTTTATACTAATAGTTAATTGAGTATATAATCTATTTATTTTTTGAACGGATAGAGAAGACTGTAAGGTGAATAAATAGTGTAAATATATATCATATTTTATTGAATAGTAGTTTGGTACTTGTTCATCTTTGATAGCTGTACATGTTGTCCAAATATGAATCGACTTAGAAACATAAAAAGTTCAATTCATTTAAGTATTATATATGTGACTCTTGTTTGAATGCTAAGCATCAGAAATAATATTTTAGATCTGTGAATATGGTTATTACTGTAAAATGTTTATAATTTCTACACCTTGATCTTTCTAAATATATGAGAACTACTAGATTATGTTCAAAAAGATACCTTTTTTTAATTTTTTTAAATATTGAATATTTAATTGGAGTATCTACTTATCTCATAAATTAGAAACCATAAGAAAATATATTACATTCAATAAGAAAATTCAAAATCATAATTTTTATTTTATTTATTCTATTATATGTGATAAAAGTGGAGGATTTGGAAACATTGAGTTTAAAAAAAATGAATGTAATAGATATTTTCATAATTTTTTTACCCATAGAATACCACAATAGAATGTTCTTTTAAAGAGGAAAAATTAAATTATTCATGTAATGGAACCAACGATGATTTATGAATTCAATATTTAAAAATATTTACCAGATGATTATTTTAAGACTACTAGTTATATCAGAAATTGGATTTATATCAGACCCTTATTGAGGAAATATATATCTGATCCTTTTATGAATTAAATAAACTTTCTATTTATAATTTACATCACCCGCACTCAAAATATCCAAATATACCTAGATTTTTTAATTTTTTATCTCGAACCATATTCAATTAAAAAATTATTCATTTCAAATATTTTTGATGTAGTTCCTATATTTTAAATACTAAATATTATATAGAAAATTATGATTCATAATGTGATAAAGGTATATTCTTAGTATATTTCAATAATAATAATACTTATATGGTATATATTTATTAAAATATGAAAATAAAAGAATCTATTCATATTAAATTCATTGAATATAATGATAAATAGTGTTATGATATTGATGATAATGATGAAGAAATAAATGAATTCAAATTTGAGTAAGATCACCCTGAATATAATGATACATCATTTGAGAGGGAGAATGTCTAATATCAATATGATCCTATAGACTCTAATACTCATAAATAACATTCTATAGAAAATTTCTTATGGAATATTTAATATTGAATTACAACTAGGCATTATGTTTATTTTTTCTAATTCTACCTTTATACCAGACTTTCATCCTATTAATATTATTATTGCACTGAAATATACTAATTGTTATAATACTATTTATGAGGAACATGAATAGCTTGATAGAAACTATGTGTGAAATCCAGTTGAGTTACCTAAAGGTTCAATGTCTATAAGAAAAAAAGATGGATTTTTTTAAATAAATTGGATGAATCATGTAATATAGTTAGAAATAAGGAAATATTTGTTTCCCAAATATATATTCCTGAAGAAGTTATTGATTTGGGGGATAAATTTTCTCTTGAATATATATTATTTTTTATTCATATTTTATTATCTTTTATAACTTATAAAAAATTTAAACATTTCCAAATTAATGTAAAAAAATACATTTATAAAATGGTGTAATTTTAGAAGAGAATTGTGTTAAAAAAACCCTGGTTATAAAAAAATGAATTTACAAATAATATATTCCAAATTCCAAAAGCTCATTATAGTCTTAATAAATATCCTAAAACTTGGTTGGAAAGAATATTTTAGTTTTAATTAAAAATGATTTTATTAAATGTGTGGTTGACCCAACCATATTAATCAAAAGTGTTTCAAATGATATACTATTAGTATAGATTTATATCGATGACATCATTTTTTTTCTATAAATGATAAAACATGTAATGGATTTTAAATGATAATGACAAATTATTTAGTCATGAGATTAATGGGGTAATTAAAATTTTTCCTTGGTTTGAATATTAGTCAATTTGTTTTCTTAATTCTAGAAAAGAATGCCACATATCTGGTTTAAAATTTGTATATGGTTCATATAAAACTATAATAAAACTGATGATCATAGACTTTAAACTACATACAAATTAATATGGAATGTTTGTCTATGAAAACTGTTATAGTGAATTAGAGGAATTCTTTTGAATCTTACTACTTCAAAGAAAGATATTTTGTTAAATATCTTCATATGTGCTAGATATCATTCTAACCCCAAAGAATGTCATATTAAAGCTTTTAAAAGAGATATAAGGTATATCAAAGAGAATAATATAAATATATTGTTTAATTATATTGAAAACTAAAATGATTTAATGTCTTTATATGATTTTAACAATGGATATTATTGACTTTATCAAAGAGGCAATTCATGTGTGTGTTACTTTTTAGGAAACTATTTCATTTCCAAGAGTTATAAAAAATGGTCTTTATCAGAGGGTGAGTATGTTGCTACATTTATTTTATATTCTCAATGTATTTGGATAAATAAGTCATTATATGATTTCAATATTAATTTTGTTAAAATTCTAATTTTTTCTGATAATAGTAATTCTTTTTCTAATTCTACAAATCATCTTCAACACTAAAGAACTAAACACAAATATATTAGATTTAATTTTCTTTGGGATAATGTTAATAAAGGTGATAAATAATTTTATTTTATTCCTACCGATAATACATTAGATGATATTTTCACAAAACCATTTGATTCTGTTAAATTTTATAAAATGAATTTTGAATTAGGTATGTTTGATACATGGTTATTTATTTTCATGATTATTATTTTGATAAATAAATTAAATGTTTTCTCTATGTTTTTTTGATCTAAATGTTTTATATTATCTTTTATTACTATTTATTAATTTAAATTTTTTTCATTGACAATTCATTCTTATGTTCAAATTTAATATGTTTTGTTTGGCATAAATATTTTCTTATTTTCATAAATGAAAATTTGTTCAAGATGTTAGTTAAATTTATTTATTGAACAGTAACATTGTATTCCATTTTAATTAATAAAATTTTTGACAAATTTCATAACTGGGTAGATTGTTTTGGAATTTTTAATATTTTTTCTTTTATGTTGTTTGAAAATATAATAAATATTATGTTTTTAATTAAAAAAGCTGGAGACTATTTGTAATCTTGTATTTAATTTCAGTACTCTTATTCTATTTATTTCTATTAATTATAGTTGTATAATATTTAAATAAATTCATTTTTATTATAAAATTAATTCTTTTATTCATTTTTCATTTTGATATTTATTTTTTTTACTTTATATTTTTTAATTATTACTTCAAAATTTAGGAATTTGATTATGCATTCTGAAGCCAAACCTCATCACAGTGTTAACAGCAACATGGGGGTCTACCCTGTGAGAGGTCCAATCATCAAAGGCTAACATGAAGCATGGTTCATAGAGAGTGTAGGAGTAACTCATATTGAGCATGTTTGTACGGCCTAATAAAATCACTGAAAAAGTTTGGGATTTGGTAACCCGCTCTACCTGGAATACTTCAGTGTGTGTTGTGTATGCTTGTTATTTTTCTCTGGCTAGTCCACACTGCATTCATGCTAATATACCACACTCCAATCACAAATTTATTTTATGTTTGAAGTATAATCTATTTAAAACTCATTCCTTTCCTTTGAATCATCCTTTCATTTATCCCTTTAATCATTCTCTCATCGACAATTTATCCTTCCCACTATCTCTTAGACTAGAACAATATATCATATGGATAATAAGATCTTGTATATTTTTTCTCACCATTTTGGTCAATCCTCTCATCCTTTTCTCATGTTTTTAGCAACGACTTATTTTTTCATCTCCCACGCTCAATTCATTACAACAGTTTCTTCCTCATCATTGTCCAATGATTTTAGATCATCATCCATCAACTCATTTTCTCTAGTTTTTTTAATATCATTTTATCTATTATATTTATTTTTTATTTTTTCACAGGTTTCATGTTTCTCAATCTCCAGAAAACAGGTTTTGGTAATCCTTGTTACAATTTATTCTAAATTTTAGTTTATCTTCATGTTTCATTGATTCATAATGGTCGATCTTTCTATGATAATTCACTGTTGGTTTATAAAATAATTATGTGTCATTTTGACACCATTTTAAAAAATTGTATTTCAATTGAATTTTTTTTGAAAACCAACGGATCATTTTTAAAAAACCATTTATATTAAAAAAACTCGTGATATATAAAACATTGTTGGTGTCCTACCATTGGTGTGTCATTTAGAATACTATTGGTGTCCAACCAACAATTCTCCTTTTGTTACCATTATAACTCCAACAGCATGCTATTCTTCCTCTATATCTACATATTGTGTGTTATTGCATTTCCATATCACCATTAATTACCTAATGATGTTCATGAGATGTTTTCATTGTGATTTAGGTATCAAATTTCTTCATGTAACTTCTTTTATTTCATTTAATATTAAAAAAGGTAATAGATGCATTTAAACAACTTATTGTAGAATATTATTATTAAATTAAAATTCCTTAACTAGTATAAGTTTGTTTTAGTATTTTTTCATGTTAATATTATGTTCCAAAAAGTTTTCTTATATTTGGTGTTAGCCACCATTGGAACCTTTAGGTGTGTCATGAGGCACTATGGAGAACACAATAGTGTGTCTTGGGACACCGTTGGATATCCAACGATGAGTAATATTTTATTTTTCTCTTCAAAACCGTTGATGATAATATGCATGGAAATATTATTAGTTTATTAAAATGGTTGTATTTTTTCTTAATGTTACAAAGGTATGTAAAATGTTTTTGGAGAAACAGTTAGACATTACCAACGATGTCTCACTGACACAACGCAAGACATCTAATAGTGATTCATGAAAAACTCCTAGTTGAATACTTTATTTCCAAAATTTTATATCCCTTTTTTTAATTAAATGTGTTGCATTTTATTACATTGATAAACTCCTAATATAGAATTCTGAAATATCTAAAAATTTGTAAAATATTAATTATAACATTTCTCAATGACACGGACTAACGAAAATTATTATTTACAATGATCTATTTTTCACATCATTATGTTAAATGTATTATATATATATTTAATATTTATTATTATTTAATTTATTTTTTTGTTAAATTTTTTATAATAATTAATTTTAATATATTAAAAAATATTTTTAATATTTCATTAACAATCTATTTTCTGAATATGTTTTAAATCTAGGTAGACTTTAACAGAATTAATTTAATGGTTAATTTAATATTATTATTCACTAAAAGGTTTATTTATGATATTTTAGGATGAAACGATCTTGTAAATATCATATTTAGTTCATTGGTTAAAGGCTTTAAGAATAATAAAATTGTACCCATTCAGATAAAATGATATTTTTCACATTCGACAATTCATTCGTTGATAATACAATTAATTTTTTTCGTACGACTATCAATTAAAGTTGAGAGAAACATATTTCATTAATTGTTGTCCATGATCAAAGAATATTATCATATTTTATGACCTCTATACCTATGTGATTAGGAATTAGACTACATATCCAATTTCTTCTTCATTTACTGACGTTTTTTTTTTCATTTTTTGTGTTATTAATATCCGTTTCAACTCTTCCAAACCCCATTGTTATTTTTGAGACTTTTTTTGTGATATTCCCATCCATAATCTGTCTTTGTGTAATTCCACCAATCCAAATGGATGGTTGGGTTATTCCTCCAAGACATGTGGTGGGATTTTTTTCACAACTTACAATTTTAGGGGTTATTACTCTAGGTGAAAAACATGTGTAGTGTTATACCACAAGATTCTAATGGTACACATATAATTCTTGTAATCAAGTTATTACTCCCAATCATATGTAAGGATTTAAAAAATACCAGTATACAAGAGGAGTAGAGGATATTTAATAGAGGACTGCAATCATGAGATCTTGACCTCATTAAAAATATCTTCTGTTAATCGTTTTCTTTCTGCTTCATTTTTTATCAATAATGTTACTATCTAAAATTATATTTTTCAGTAATAAATAATAATGGACTATTGTGACCCACTTATCACCTCTTGTATATTAAGAGAACTAATTATTATATCTCCCACAAATACATTGGGTAATGATTTATATCTCATGGGATTGAAATTATGTACCTTGTGTGCTAATATGGGCATGAGAGTGATCCTTGACTACCAAAGATGGTTACGAGAGTGAACCATGACTACCAAGATGGTTATGTGAATGAATTGTGACAACTAAGATGGTATTAGATGTTATCCTATACTACCAAGATGGTAATTGAAATAATGCTAGGAATAATGTGGAAATAATTATTTTATGCTTATGTGTCTACCACAGTTACATATTTTATTCCCATATTATGTTTTCATGGATCATTTTCCTTATTTTCTTTCTTATTAATATCTCATGAAAAAGAAATTTTGATTCCTTGATCCATGATTACGATTTATGATATGGAAGGTAAGTTATTATATTTTCATGATAATGTTCTCATACCCTTGTGCTTATGAGATTGTTTATATGTCTCTTTTATTTCCCTTACTGAGCTTATAAGATCACCCTTTTTCATATGATTTCATTTTCCCATTTTATAATGAATGGTTTTAGTTAAGGTTACTATAGTTGAATATCATTACATGAGACGTTGAATGTCATTCAAAAAAAATAGAATTATTTGTTCCATGTTTCTAGAGACTCTAAATTAATATGGTCCTTGGGTGTGTTTTTTGTGGAATGCATTCAGTATTTTGAAAAAGTGATGTAATTTATATGTACAAAAATATAGGGTCACTGAAGTTTGTATCAGAGATTATCTTTAGTTAACCATTGGAAAAAAGGATGAGAAATCATATTGGGATTCACAGTGATATTTCTCGGGAAAATTCATATTATAATTCTATGGTATCAATGATTTAAATATAGGGTTCATGATTTAGGTATCATATAAATAAATTTTCATGATTATGAGTTTATCTACTATGATAATTTTTTATGAAAATTTTCTTTATGGTCTTGGTCATTAGAAGAAACCAGAAGGAACATGGATAACCTTAAATGTATCATATGTAGAATGTATGGGAATTATGAAACCCACCTTCCTAGCAAGAAATATCATGAGGATAGTTAAGATGGTGGTATGAGTATGCTAACACAACTAAGGATAAACAGACTAAAAATGAAATGTTAATGGTATATTATTTTGTGACTATATTATCTACATTAAACATAATATGAATGACATGAATTATGGTAATTAACATTAAGACAAGATTCATCTATCAAAATTCGAGGAATGATTTTGCAGTTGAAACCATAGTAATGGTTTAATATAAATGATGGATGATTGAAGTGTTTATGAAATGTTATTCAATAATAATGTTGAGGAATTAGACTTATGGTATTGTGGAATAATGGAACATCTAATGAATGGCAAAAATTAGTTTAAAAAATAGGATTTATGTGCATATGATGAATGGTACTGGTAACAATGAAATGATATTAAGGTAATAATGTGATATTTTTTTGAAACATGTGATTAAGGAATTGAGAACCCAAAATTTGTGCATGATGATGACATAATGATATTTCAATAATGATATATTGGATATGAAAAATAAAATAAGATTGTAATGTATTCCATGGAATTAATTATGGATTTCTTGAAAAGTGGTTTCTGCTATCATGGATGATGTTTTCATCTTTTCATATTTACGGAATGTGTCCAAAAAATCAGAATATGGAAACATTCATGGTATATATAAGGAAGCATGGAAATTTATGTTATTGAAATGTATCAAGATAATAAAATATCATGGTCTTCATAACTCTGGAATACAAAACCAAGAACTACCTTATTATATATAGGAGATAAATGTTATGATGATTTTTCTCACCTATTTATAATGTCTAGTTTTTTTAGATATCAGAAATATTTTAGACTTATCCATTTATGGAAATATTATATTAAAAATCTAATATGTTTTTCATTATAAAGTATTATCGCATCATATGTTGACTTATATATATTTTATATTGTGTGTTAACCTTTTGTTAAAGATAGATAAAATGAAATATCATTATTCTTTTGATTTGGCAATGCTTCAGGAATGAAAATTTCAACTTAATTTCCTAGAATATGTGATGATGTGGAAATTAATCAAGGATCACAAAAGGGTAATGTTATACTAAAATCATCTAATTATATCTTCTCTTGAAAATTCATCAACCTTAGGAAAAGAATTGTGATGTGAAATGTTGTCCAATTATCGTCATTGTAGATGATATAAATGATCTCTTTCAAGATTCTTTAGTTTTTCATTTTTTATTGTTAAAATTATCTATATAACCTACTTTTGGTTAAAAAATGATCATTATCAATCAATATTATTATTTATTCTATTCCTCTATGCCCAAATCATCACCTATGTTCTCCAGTGTAGATACCTAGTTAGATTTAATTTGGGTAACTATTCATTTCAAAATTTTACAATTTAAATGCATATTCTAGAATTAATTTTTATGATGTGGGTTTCTATGAAATAAACACTCAAGTATTAAAACATTGATAAACGAGGTGAATTTTGAGGGTGAAATTCATTTTAAGGGTGTAGACTCTAACACTCCTAGATTATTTGTATTGTTTTTTTCAAATTAATTATATATTTTTTATACTTTTCACTTCACATAACTCTGAATATAGCATTTTATCATTATATAAAATCATTAAGATTTAAGTACATTATAAGAAACACAATGTAATTATAGAACCATAAGAAACATCAACTTTGTTTGTGTTACACGCAACACCGAGTATATATATAAAACAATAACTCATTATTATTATTATTTAAATGAGATAGTTCTAAAACAGCCATTAAATTAATAAAATATGAATAGTAAGAACAAATTTAAACTGATTTCACATAATAAAATCATATTTTTAATGAAATGTATAATTTTTGGTAAAATCGTTGTATGTTTCGAAATACTATTTTCATAAAGGAATCATTTTTCATTTCCTTCCATGAATAACAATGAAATGAATATTAAGAACTTACAAAAATTTAATTTTATAAGGTAACATTAAATTTTTGAATTTTAATGTCAAAATTAATTTGTTGTTAAATTTAGGTCATTCTTTGTGACATTTCAAATTTTTATGAATAGTGATACTACTACATTGTAGTTACACACTACCATTTTTATTTAAATAATAATTTTTTTAATATGATTTCAAATTAATAATAGATCAATTATAAATAAATTAATAAAATATAGGTAATTGGATACTTTATTATATTGAAATTAGATATAACAAGTTATTTTAGTTTTGAATGTTTTTTTACTGCCTTCTCAATTCCTATGTGGGATTAGCATCAATCTTTTTTTCCACTTATGTGCATTGAATTTTGATAAATGAATAAACGTAGTTATAATCAGTATTATATTTATATTCTAATTTGATCAACATAATTTTTGGATAATAGTAACTTTAGTATTTTTTACCATGGCTATGGGTAAATCAAGTTATTAAAGGGAAACATAGTATTATTATATTATAAAACCTCTGAAATAAATATCCTACATTTATTGGTTTAACGTTTTTCGATCAACATGTATATTAGGCCTAAATTATAAACAATTTATTCTACTTTAGTATTAATATAAAATTTATTATATTTAATTTTCAGATAAGTTGAAAATGTCATACTCATACTATTAATAAGTAAATAATTTTTAATAGAGGGTTATACATAAGATAAATAATACTATAAATACTCATTATAAAGATAATAAATTTAACAAAATCAAGAAAATTTATTTATTATTTTAATATAAGGAATAATTTAATTAATGGATTGCATATTTATGAGGCATTTATTTATTAATTAACGAAAATATCTATTAAATTATATTAAAAATTTAAATAAAATATTATTTTACATAATTAGTGGAATATAATAATTTTAAAGATAAATTATATATTATATATAGATATTATATGGATTTTTGAGAAGTTATTTAGTTATTATGATATTTTTAAAATGTAAAATAATGATTATTATCAAAATAGGCATAAATGATAATTTAAAATAAATATGATGTTGTTCAATTATATTAAATTCATAAACATATACAATTAATCAAAATTATTATAATAATGTTTAAAATTTAATCAATGGACCATTTGGGGTTCTTTTGGAATTTTATTGTAACTATATTAACCCTTAATAATAAAAAATAAAGTTTTACTAGTAATTTTTAAATAGTCTAACAAAGGGTTAAATCCAAAAGATAAGGTTAATATTGTGACTTAAACATGTCTAAAAATAATTTTTTGGGATTATTTATACCAATAATCTAACTATCTTATAAATTTCACAATTTTGGTCTAGTTTAAATACAAAATAAATTTATAATAATTTAATATTTTAAGAGTTTCCTAAAGTGGTTCTTTCCTCAATTATATAAGGGATCCTCCACCCTCAATTCCACACACCAAATTTATCCATTATAATCTATCTATCCTTTCACATTTAACTTATAAAATTAACTAGTAACATTTTATAGGTTCTGATCATCTCAAAAGACCAACTGATGTGTCCCTAAGAGGATATCTAGAGGGACATTATTGAATAAGAGGTAACCTCCTTACTGACACATACAAAATTATTTCTTCTTCATCATACACAACATAGGACTATTTGAATATAATGTAAAAAATATTTTATCTCCTATATTTAAATATTTTATTATGATTTTGGAAAAATCATATTCAATGTATTATTCATCCTAATAAAAACAAATGTACCACCCATTTGTATATACCTCTTACCGTCTAAACACCGTGCTGTAATCAGTTTTTAATCACAAAATTATTTGGGTTGTTATAGTGATTGATTTAATAGATATTAATATAAAATATAAAATTATATTCAATCTATTTAATTAATTTTCCATCTAATTCATCTCTTTGTTACCATTAGGATAATGATTTCGTTGATTGTGCGTATGTAAGGCCAACCCTATCCACAATGCAATGAGACTCCTCTTCCACACTATCCATTTCAAGAATGATTGAAAAAATTCTATAATGAATAAATAATAAACAAAATTAATAATAATTACAATATATATAAATATGTATATTTCATTGGCCATCTTCCATTCAATAAGATAAGAAAACTAAAATGACATTGATGCATACGAACGTCTTAACTTCTTTATGGATGATGTATTCCATTTCATATATTTTTAATTAATGTATATTTATTTAATAAAAATATATAAAATTTAATAATTTTTTAAATTATGGAATAAATATAATCATTCTCTGTGTAATAGGATCTTGAATAACAAGTCGAAAGATGCACGATAATAAATGGTTTTTACCGATAACGTTTATTTAACATGTAATTATTAATAAATAAGAAATATAATGTTATAAATGAAAATTATATGGTATCATAAATATTATTATTATTATTTTATGTGTCAATAGTATGTTTAAAACTACTATATAGTAGTTTTATACATGTATGAAGGGAATCTGGCTTAAGGTAAGGGACTTTTTTCTCACCATTAATTCTTTGAGACCCATTCCACATATACTAATTTTTTTTCTATGTGGTGTATATAATAGCCATGAATATATTTTATTATTCATAAATATAAAATTATTGTATTTTTATATCCATATAATTTCATTTATTTTATGGTTCATATGATTCTACTGACTATAATGTTGTAAGCATTTCTTCCACAATCTCATTATTATTGGGATTTTTCATACGTATGTATCTTCTGGGAAATATTCTTTTTCCATGTCCTTGTTTCTTAAAAATTTATTCCAAAATATTTGTACCATTATTATACATGATTTTAATTTCACTTTCACCCATGTATGAATTTTCATTATATGGTTCAGATGTAATTTTTTTTCATTTTACTAACAATGTACTTTTTGACATTTTCCGAAAATTTACTAGAAGAATGTTATTTAACCTATACAACATGAATGTTGTTGTACACATTAATGAAACCTTATTTCAATTAATCTATTATTATAATATTAAAAAATTATTTTTTAAATAAATTAATTTATTTTCAAATTGAACATCCTTTTAAGAAAATAAAATGATTTTATTGAAGAATGTATATTTTGGTTAAGAAATATTTTTTGTTTTTTTTCATTATTCAATTATATATTTTAAGAGTGGATTAATATAAAAGGATATTGAAAAGGTTTTATATTTAAAAACAATATTTTAAGGAAGAGTCATGTTCGATGTGGTAATTCAATATCCATCATCATCAGAGATGACATTCTTTATTATAGATCAAGATTATCATTCTTATTATTTCCCTATGTGGTTAATGTTTTTGATGGGATGATGTTTACAAAAACTATTTAATTAATTATGTTTTGATATAAAGAAATATGTCTGTTGTTGTGGAATACATTGGTATATATATTGTTATTTTATGGGAGGGGCCTATTGATAGGGTTGTATGCTGTCACAACCTCCAAATAATATTTAGAGATCAACACTAGACAATAATGAAGGGTAGAACCCAAAAAGAGGAATTTGAGTGGTCTTCAGGTTTCCAAATTAGCCCACTATTGTAAGTAGTGGGGGAAAACTATTTTTTATTTTCTAAATTTTCATTTTTTTTATTTTGATGTAAATAAGAATGATAATATAGTAAATTTCATAAAAACAAAAATGTAATAAGAGATATGATAAACAAGAAGGGCAGACAAAGGGAGAGGAGTGTGATTCAAGACCAATGATCAGGGAAATAGTTCTACTAATTACGTGGAGATCAACTTCAGAAATTAAGTAATTGTATTCAAAACCTCAAAAGATCAATGGATTAGTCTCCCTCTCCAAATGATTAATCACTCAGAGTAGTGGTTCTATATTATTTCCATTACCAGAAACACCAAAATTAAAAAGTGTTGAAAATATTTATTATTGAAGTTAATCTTTTCAATATAATCCAATGGTTTATAATTTAATTTTTGAGAAATTAATCCATGTTCTTTCTCACCGAGAGATCATGGAATTAGGAAATAAAAGTGATGGAGGGGAAAAACAATTGATAATGTTTAGAAATTGATCTTTCTGAATAGTTTTAAATCATTAAAATGATATTTTTTTAAGTATATGTAAAATATTTACTAATATATGTAATCCTCCAAACATGAAAAATTACACAGAAATCAATTCAAAGTAAAATATTTCATAATTAGAATCACAGAGAATCAAATGAAAATGAATTGGAAAATAATTCTCCCTCACAAACATTTGATATGGTGTTATGTAATCCTCTTATGTTATCTCGTAGTCTCGTCCCTATTTATACTAGTCTTGAGGTCTGATGTTCTTGATGGATGATTGGGTGGAATGTAGAATGAGAGTCTTTTTTTATGTTCTTGTTGCTGTTCTATTTTTATACATCAGTCATCTTCTGAATGTCACTGCTTCCCTCCACCAACTCAGGTTGACCCATTACTTTCACACTACACATGTTTTTTTTGTATGCCTCACACATCATTTTATATTTTCCATTGTAACATACTCCATTCTAGGGGGTTGTGAAAACCTGGATAAAAAATTATGTAATGTTTGAATCTGTACAATAAAACAGAGAAATTTATTAGAATAAAAACATATAAAAACAAATTTATGGAAGACTTAATAAGGGAAAAAATGTGAAATTATTATTATTATTTACTTCTATTATTTATATATTTATATTTATATTATTTTGTTCATTTAATTTAAGAATTTTATTTAATTATTTAAGTATTTACAAACTTAACTAATATAATTAAAGTTATTAATTTAATAACATTACAAAAATTATTATTAAGGATATTATTTTAGGATATATGATTTATTGTTTAATTAAATATTTTTTTATTATTTATTTTATAATTATTTAATTTTAAATGAAAAACTATATTTTTAATGATAAAATTATTAATATTATTAAATTTCAAAAAAAAATTAATTAAACTATTTATTTTTATTTGAAAATTTATATTTTACTTTTACTACTTATATAAATAATATATGAGTTCTATTTTTTATTATTATTTTTTTAATTTATTTACTTTTTTTAATTATTAAAAAAAACAATATTTTTATTTATTTATTACTCCCCACGCCCCCTTTTTTCATCAACGTATAGAGGGTGCGTCTGTTCTGATTCTTCTCTAAGGAGGCAATAACGACTTAGAGCTCCTCCAAAGAAGTGGCATATGCAGATCTCATTCTCGTGGCGCAACTCTCTGGCATGGTGCGACATGATTCTTTCCAGCTGAAGTGCCTTGAGCTTTATTTAGTAGCCTCCTCCAAGAAATGGTAGCACGACATCAGATTCACCGTTATCTTGGCTCATATATGCAGATCCCTCTTTATAGTGGATTTCGTTAATTAGAAGCATGCAACTTCTCTCCAATAGTGGCATAGACATGCGATGGCTTGGATCTGGAACTGAATTCGGTTTGAGTCTAGACCTAGTATAAAATTGTAGGTGGTTTTTCTATGAACTGCTAGGTGGTAGCTAGTGTCAGTATCACAAATAGAGAAGGGCTAGGTGTCGTTGTAAGTGACATCGACAGGGAAGGGATTTTCATGGAAAATGGTTGGATAAATATCAGTAGGATAGTTTTATGACAGGCTGTCAGTCGGACACAGGACACCGAAAAATAAAAACTGAATCAATTGACATGAGGGGTTTATTGAGGGATCAGTAGGAGTATGGAGGGGTATTTGTGTTGGTGAGACATGCCTCACTGATATAATGAAAAGAAATATTGGGGTGGGTGCATGAAATATAGTTAGTGGAAAATTTAGGAGTCACACAGAGAGGAAGTGTGTTGTGTTGGCAGACGTCCTCATTTGCAAGATGGTGGCCACCCCCACCCCTTTTTCTAAGAGGGGGTGGTGGTGATGAGTGGTGGGTGGCCAAACCACACCAAATTCATCCAATGGTTGAAAAAAATGTAGGGGGATAGGTATCCTATATAAAGTACTCTCTCCCATCAGCTTTAGCATCACTTGCAGCTTCACCATCTCATTAACTGTGATCCATCTTCAAGTGTGGTATTTGTTATGTATTTTTCCCTCAATATTCGAAAAAGATTTTATGAGGGTTTTCTTTTTGTAATATTGAGGGTGTGTGTACCTACTTTTATCCATATATAGATCCTTCAATTTCCTGTGGATTTTTTCATTTTCTATTTGGGGGGTTTTCCACGTTACATATGTTGTTCTTTTTATTTCATCATTTTCCGATTATTTAATCAAGTGATTATCTCTTCACTGATGGTCCAATCATTCATGGTCCCAATAGGTTGTATCAGTGTAAGGTTCTGGCTTGGTGGTGTTCACATTTTCAAGTATTAATCATTCTTGTAAATTTTAGAATGCTCTCTGATTGAGACTCTTGTTGATCATTCAGATCAGAAAAATTTATTGAGATTATTAAATAATCCATTTTGAAACAAATGAGTTTTTGGAATGATGATGTGTCTAGATGGTGGCAAAATTTGAGATCGAATAATTCAATGGGAATAAATTTTCTTTCAAGAAAATTATAATGCAGGAAGTATTGAGGAAGGGTAATTTCCAAATAGAAATTTGTGAAAAGCTAGGGGGTGTGATGGAGGAGAAATGAAATGACATGGATGAGGATTCCATTGCTCACATCGATTTGGCACTATAAGACAAGGTCCTATATAGAATTTTAATGAAAAAGACAGCATAAAAAATAATGGATACTCTAAAGAAGTTATACGAGGCCAAGTCACTACACAACAAAATGTTCTTGAAATGAAAATTGTACACACTTAGGATGGAGGAGTCATCATCGGTGAGTGACTAAATCAACAACCTTTATACCATGTTCGATCATCTCACAATGTTGGGCTATAAAATTATAGAAACTAAACGTGCAAATATTCTACACTCAAGTATTCCAGATTCGTATGAACAACTCATTATCAACCTCACCAACAATATCCTGACGGATATGATACCCTTTTATGATGTTTCAGCAACGGTTTGTGAAGAAGAAAGTTGGCATAAGAACATGGAGGACAGACATACAACTTTTCCCCAAGAATATGCTCTGTCAATTGGGAGAGGAAGGATGATGGAGCGTGGATCCAATGGGATCCAAAATCATGGAAGGTCCAAATCAGGGAGTAAGAATAATAATGTTACATGTTTCAATTGTGGCACGAAGGGTCATTCCAAGTAGGATTGTCGGAACATGTAGAGTAGTCAAAAAAATATCAGGGGAATGTGGAAAGTACTTTTGGAAAAGAAGATATTCTAGTTAGTGTTGTGGCAATGACTACTAGAAGCAGACAACATCTCGATGATGCATGAATTATCGACACCAGAGCAACATGGAACATACCGTCTCGATGGGAATGAGTTGTCCAGTATGAAACCATCTTAGAAGGACTTGTATTCATGGGGAGTGATCACAATCTAAAAATCATTGGATTCAATAACATAAAATTGAAGATTCATGATGTCATAGTACGGACCATCCAAGGAGTACGTCAAGTGACAGGACTAAAGAAGAACATATTGTATTTGGGATAATTTGATGACATCAGATGAAAGACTCTCGGCGAGAATGGAGTGGTGAGAATTTTGAATGGTGCACTTGTTGTAATGAAAGTAGAGAAGATTTGGAAGAACCTATAAGTTCTAATGGGTGAAACATACATGTAGGTGGAGATAGTTGTTTCATTAACTACCTCTACAGAAGCGTTGCTGATGTTATGGAATCATAAGCATGGCCATATGTCCGAATGAGGCCTAAATATTCTTGTGGATCTAAAGTTGGTTCCTAGGATGAAAAAGGTATCCTTACCATTTTGTGATTGTTTTTTTGAGCAAGCAACACAGGTTGATGTTTGGGACATCAAAATTAATAAGTAAATAGATCATAGAGTTGATCCATTCTGATGTGTGTAAATCACCTGTTATATCCTTAATAGGGGAAAGGTAGTTTGTATCATTCATTGATGATTTTTCGAGGAGATGTTGCGTGTACCTAATGAAGAGGTAGGGAGATGTTTCTAAAATATTCAAAACATTCAAAACATGGAAGTATCGTGACTCTAGAAAGAAGATCAATTGTCTATGGAAAGGAAATTGTGGAGAATATACAAGAAAGGAATTTGATTTTTTGTCAATAAGAAGGAATCATGAAACAATTCACAGTGGCATACAATCCTTAGCAGAATGGAGTGGCAGAGCAGATGAATATAACCCGGTTGGATCGAACAAGGGAAATGTTGATTACTATAAGAATTAGAAAAACTTTTTAGATAGAAGTAGTGAATACTTCTTATTTTGTGATCAATTGGTCAACTTTAATGGTGATTGATCTGAATACAGCGATACATATGTGGATTGGTATACCCACTGACTATTCATGGATACATACTTTCTGATTTCCTGTATATGCATTTTTTAATGAACAAGAATGATCGAAGTTTGATATGAGATCCAAGAAATGTATCTTCTTGGGGTACACTAATGGTGTGGAGGGGTATCATTTGTGGGACCCCACTGCCCATAAATTTATCATCAGCAGAGCTGCCATTATTTCAGAAGACAAAGTGAAAATGACAATTGATCAAGACATGAAGAAGGACAATGCATAATCTACAATAGTATATGTAGAGGAAAAGACCAAGGAATAATTATTTAACTCCAAACATTACTAGAGCATGATGATCATGTACTGGTTGATTCTAGACCACGATGGTCTACTAGTGAGAAAATAGCTCTAGTATGACACTCAGACCATGTCAGTGAGTGAAATATTATGTACTAGTTATTTAAGGTTTATGTAGAGGCATCATATTTTTTGGAGGTGACCCAGAGTCCAGATGTATCCCCACGGATGGAGTCAATGCAGGAGGAACATGAAGCCCTACATCGGAACAAGACTTCGGATCTTGTTCCATTACAACATGGAAGGGTGGCTATCAGAAAGAAATGTGTCTTTAAGATCATGTGGGGTGGAAAAGACAAGGTGGAATGATATATTTAAAGACTGGTTGTCAAAGGAATTTATCAAAAGGAAGGAATTTATTTAAATGAAATATTTTCTTCTCTTGTTATACTGACAATTCATCGGATAATAATTGAGATGTGTGCTATATATAGATTACATCTATAGTATCTCTATGTGAGGACTGATTTTTCCATGGTGATCTTGATGTAGAAATATATATGCTTCAACCAGATGGTTTATAGTAGAAAGCAACGAGAACATGGTTTGTAGGTTAAACAAATCTCTCTACATTCTCAAACAGGCACTAAGGTGATGGTACAAGATATTTGATTCCAATATCGCGAGCCTTGGATACAACAAACATTATTAAGATCCTTGTGCATATTTCAAGGATTCGGATGGTAATGATTTCATCATTTTTCTGTTGTATGTGGATGGAATGTTGGTTTCAGGCCCCAAAAATGATTTGATCCAAGAGATGAAGGCACAATTGTCTAGAGAGTTTGATATGAAGGACTTGGGCCTAACAAAAAAGATTATTGGGATGCAGAATTACTGAGATAGAAATAATGGGAAGATTTGTCTGTCATAGAAGTCTTGTGTATAGAGAGTCATGAAACACTACAACATGAATGACTGTAAGACTATCTCTACCCATATTCCCATTAATTTCATTTTAACCTCCACGATGAGTCCTAGTAGTGAATCATAGTTGATGAAAATGCCTCAAGTACTATATGAATCACCTGGGGGTAGTCTAATGTTCTCTATGGTTTGTAATAGAATAGACATTGCACATGAAGTGGGGGAAATTAGTCGGTACATGGAGAATCCAGGACTGGAGCATTAGAGCACAGTGAATTGGATCCTGAGATACATCAAGGAGACCTCAAACGATGCATTATATAATTAAGGATCAAATTAAACTATTAGAGGATATATTGATTCAGATTTTTCAGGTGATTCTGAATGGAGGAAATACACTAATAGTTATGTGTTTACTCTTGTAGGAGGAGCTGTAAGCTAGATTTCAAAGTTACAGTCAGTTGCGGCTTTATCCACAACAGAGGTAGAGTACATGGCTGCTACAGAGGCTTACAAAGAGGTGATTTGGATGAGAAGGTTGTTGGAAGATATCGGGCAAAGACAGACACAAATTCCATTTTTTTGTGGTAGTCCTAGCACCCTGCACATTTAAAAGAATCCATATTTTCATTCCTGGATGAAGCACATTGGGGTACAATCCCACATTGCATGTGATGTGGTGGAAGAATGATGTGTGGACATGAAGAAGATTCACACTAAAGAAAATCTGGAAGATTTCCTAATGAAGGCAATTAACAATGATAAGTTTAAATGGTGTAGATCCTCAAGTAGCTTTGAAGATACTTGAGCAGAATGTTTTGCAGATAGAAGGATGTGTGGATATGTGATTGTTTCGCAATAAAATATCCAAGTGGGGGATGTGTTGGCAGATGTCCCCATTTTCAGGATGGTGGAAACTCCTCTCTTTTGTAAATGGGGAGCTGAAGGGGGAAGGTAGTGGGGGACAAACCCCACCAAATTCATCGAGCATGAAAAAATAAGGTAGGGGGAGAGGCAGCAGATATAAAGGGATCTCTCCCATCGGCTTCAACAACACTTGCAACATCACCCTCTCATCACATGCAATCCATATTTGAGTGTGGTATTTTTGTGTTTTCTTACCCCTATTATTCAAGAGTGATATTATGAGGATTTTATCTATGTAATAGAGAGGGAGTGTGTACCCACTTTTACCCATAGTGATATCCTTCTATTTACATGAGGTTATTTACCCCTTCCATTTGGGGTTTTTTACACGTTACATATGGAGTCCATTTTATTTCTGTATTTTGCACAATATTTTATCTCGTGATTATCACTGCCTCAGTTGGCCAATCATTTACATTCCCAACATGTTGCACGTTGGTAACTAGGGAGGTCTTAGGGGGAAGTCAACTATATAAAAACAATGTTAAAGATAAAGTCATTTTAATGTTAATAAAAATAAAATATTAAGAAAAAAACATAATTTTATTTGAATGAAAATCTTAATTAATAAAGTCTCAAAATATTTGAATTATATAAAAGTGAAGAGAAAATAAATATAAAAATGAAATAAATTTATTAACAAATAGAATGAATAAATAACATGAAATGGGATTTATATTTTAATTTTCAAAAATAAACATTGGAATTAGAGAATTAAATTATTATTAATCAAAATAATAAAATAAATAGATTTATATTAAGATAATTTTAAATGAATAAAATAAATGATTAAAGTTAATATTTGTTAAATAAATTCATTAATGGGAAAATAGTAAGAGAGATATACCTATGTTAGTGACTCATTGAGTCATCAACAATGGAAAAAGGAAATAGGGGTGTGTCAGTTTCTTGTTCTTCCACCAGTTGGTTTGTGTGCATCAGTTCGACCAATACAGAATGAAATTTTTTTATTGAATTAGTTATTTTAACTATATATATGAAAAAAATTATGAAATAAAAAAATTAAGGAAACTAAAAATGAAAAATAATTTATTAACTAAATGAAAAATAATAAAAACACATTATTTTATTAAGTTAAAACTTAAATTCATAATTTATTATAAAAACTGAAGGGGTTGTTAAACAGAATAATATAAAATGTTAATTTATTTTAAACAATGTAAATTAAAAATTATGTTAATTATTATGAAAAAAATTATTAAATAATAAAAATTTCATAAAAAGTTAAGAATAATAATATTACTAAATTAATAACTAAATTATTATAGTAGAAAAATAAGTATTTCTATAATTGAATTTAAAATAATTAAATTTTATAATTTGTTATAAAAATTGATTAATTACTAAATTTAATTATAAAAATATAAACGTGCATATATTTAGTAAAAAAAGTGTAGATTAATATAATAAATTATTTAAAATCAACAAAATGATTTGGAAAAATATGTAAAATTAATTCCACATCAAATTCTCTTACACTCAATCATTGTTTTTTGCCAAAAAATACATCAATTTATTAACATTGAGGCATATAAATCTGTTTTTATTCCTTAATTCAAAAATGTAACATGTTCATCACTTTAAAAATAGAGGACACGAAAAATGTAAATAGTCCTTTGAATTGATATTTTCATAAAAATATTGCCATATTTAAGATACTAAGTAGGTTACTAAGAATACAAAGAATCATTTACTTTTCAAGATGTCATGCCACATATATGAACCTACCCAATGATATATTTCTATTCAAGTATAAGATCAGAATTTGAGAGTGATATAAGTTTTAAATCCTATGGAATTAAAAACATAACCCGAGGAACTTTGTACTCTGACCTTCCCCATGGGTCTAAAAATAAGTTTTTATTGAAACACACAATTTTTACAGCCTATATGATTCCATACAAACCAATTGTCTCATTCGTCACCTGGTGTCCCTCATACCCCTGACCATAATGAACTCATTTGTGACCCTAGACACTATATATTATTTTTGATGATCTATGTAACATGTTCAATAAATTGTAAAAATTAACTTATTCAAAGTGTATTTATGTATTTTGGTATAAAGAAATACAATCAGTCCCTAGAGTCTCTTATATTTATTATTGGTTCCAAAATTACCAAATAAATTGATATTCCAATGATTTATAAGAAATCAATTTGAACTGGATCAATAAGGGGATTACATTATATAATTTAAAAATGACGAGTCCCCTACGATATAGTTCAATATTTTAGTTCCTAAGGTTATGAACAAATATCCACAAACAAGTATCCTATATCACTCTCAATCATAGTTCTGAATCAATATTTTCATAAAATCAATACACAAAATCACTCATCAATCATTCAACCTCATTAATTTAAAATTCAAAGATGTTGTAAACTGACAATAAAGTATTGTTGAATAAGAATGACTAATTTATGAACATAGTGATGCCTAAAATAGAATAAGGATTTTGAAAATATTTATCCATTTTTAAAATAATCTGGAAAGAGCAGTGGAAATTTAAGGGAAATAATTGAAGTACATTTTACCTAAAGGTAGGTTGACCCCCTCCCCACACATAAAATCCAACTTTGTCTCTAGAGTTGAATTCGAAGGTGGAGAATAAAAATTGTACTTTTAATGTTCAAATATTATTTTCATTTTAGTTGATTGTGTACATGTTTCAAAAGTCTCATTATAGTTCAAATAAAAAATCTATTTAGCACAAAAACTACATTACAACATGTTCACAATATATCATGCATTATAATTTAATTTAGTGAATATAGATTTCAATATAGTTCTAAAAATTTCATGTGTAAAATTAATGTGCACAGTGTATATGGGTTTAGAATAACCATAATTTTTGGGTTAAAAAGATGTTCAATAAAAGTAGAAAAAAATAAAAATCACCATATACAGAAGCTATAATTCATGGGTAAATCCCCCCATACATAATCTCATATAGTGAATATTTTTAAATAGTAAATTTCAATTTAATGCGTGAAAAATATGTAGAATTTTTTTTGAATCAATAATAATCTATGAAATTGAATTATCAGTAGCACAATACATGCAGAATTTTCCCAAACATGCAGTAGATTTTTATATCTTAGAGATAGATAAAGAAGAAATTTTCAAGCAGCATCAATTATTTGACTCGCTGAAATTACTTCTATTGAGTCACTGTTGAGATGACTCTTTGGAAAAAGTGTATTGGTGGCACAAATATACTATTAGTGAAATATTAGATAAATGTTTTAATTTAATTATGCGAGAAAATAAATGCAGAAAAAAATGGAATAACAACCCTAACTAATTTTTTCCGATAAAATCCATAATGGGATTTTCAAACATTTTTTGACACAAGAAACAACATATATGTATTCTATGAATCATATATAGAATGCCTGAGGAGATATCTATAAATTTATAGAATAAAAAGAACAAAAAATCACACCTTATTCAAACCATAAGAAGAAGGAGAAAAGGTAAAAAAGGAACAACAGTTTGACTCAAAAATAGCAGTGGGATTTCTTTCTTCGGTTATACATTATTTAATTTAAATTTTTTAAATAAGAAAAATCATGGGTTTCATTCCTTGTAGAGCAATTTCTAATGTCCCCAGCCAGACAAACCAAGAACTAACCATAGTAACTATGTCGATGTGGTTTCCTCAGAATGAAAAAAACATGTTCTTTGCCAATTTTTTTTTAATAAAGAATTTTGATTTGAGGGAACCAAAACATAAGAAAAAAGACCATGTTCTCATATCCTGATATAAACCTAATTTTTCACTGATTAATAGTAGTGGGAATGGTGTTGTCATCTTTGATAATTGTTTTAGATTTATCGAAGTTAAAAAAATTTATAAAGGGAAAACAATGTAGTATGATCAATGAGGGTTATGACATTATATTCATGGATATATCTCTAAACTTCTATATTAACACATTTAAATTAAATGGTGTTTCTGTGTTATATCTATCAAATAGATTCAGAATTGTGAGTTTTGTAGTCTGAGGAAAAGAATTATAAACTATTAAACTCAAGTGAAACACCCTATTATAAACTACTCTTAGCATCATAAAAATATTCATCACCAAACTTTGTTGAGGATGTCAGTGGAAAATATGGAAGAATAGATGTTTTTTCATCCAAAGATTCAGTATGGAAAATATTGTAAATCTATTCTAGAATATTTTCATCAGTAAACATACACTCACTTTCTACTACATTTAAAAAATCAATTCCTCCTATATCAATTATGTGTTTAACCTCTACTTCAAGTTCACATCCGAAAAGTTCAGTTTCAAAACCAAAGGCTGCTGACTGTTCTTGGAAGTTCAGTTTGGGGGTAGAGATGTTCAATCTGTATTTAATAAATTCAGTTTCCAAATTATTCAAATTCAATAGTTTCCCCCAACACATTGTTCTATCTCAGTACACATAGCTTTATAATAATGAATACTATGTAATGAAGGCAATGAAATCTCAATAGTCACTCTTTCTAAAAATAAACTTCCTCAAATTCTTCATCCAACAACATTTTAGAAAAATAAGGGTTAAAAATTCATATATATGAATAAAAAATTTAATTGTGGATGAAAAATTGTTCTAATTTATGGTTTCAGTTTGTTAGTTAACATCAATACTGTTAAAAATTTCAGTTTCAGATTCATTTTTCAATGTGTCAAAAAAAATTATGAAGGGGTTTTATCATCTAAGATCTCATTTTCCAAATAATACTCTACCTGAGTAATAATGTTTTCAATGATCCAAAAGTTGTGATTTTTCTCAATGGTTGGAATCATGAAGAGAAATGGGCATTCTTTTTCAATCATGATCAATTCTTTATGAAAATTATCCAACTCCACACCATTTAATTTCATTATTGGTTCTTCATAGTTGTGTTCATGATTTTGTGTATCAGATAATTCAATGTTTTATATCAACAGAATCATATTCTTTAGAGTATAAGGTTTGTTTCCTAGTTTGAGAGACAATATCATCTTCATTTCCATTTAAATATCATTTATAGACAATTTGTATTTCTACAATTAATTCTGCTTCATTTTTTTCATTAAACATTATTTATTATTCTAAGATCATTATTCCCCACCATTCATGCTTTTGATATTTCTATTGAGAATATATAACTTGTATGTCATGGTTCATGTTTAAAAAAATATTCCAAATATCATCCCTAGCATTCAATTTAGATTCAGTTTTGTCATGTTTAGATAAGAAGTCATGATTAGACTCAAATTGTTTGTTTTATTCAATGTAATAAATTTGATGTGGTTGGTTACAGACATACTACCCTGAAATGTTCCCATAACTCCCACAAAAGGCATAACAGAGGCAAGGTTAATGATATAATCCTCTTAATATTCCATTTTTTTCATTAATGAAATAGAATAAACAAACAATTTTTAATTCCAGCATAATTTCTATGTTCATCTCATTCAATAGTGAAGTTATTTTTAAGCAGCTTTGTTTTAATTTTTTTTATAATTTTTACTGTTTCTTTTAGACATTTCAAACCCTTGAACACTTAGTGTGTTCCTTCCACATCGACGACAACAAATATTTATAGGGTCAGAGTTCCTCACAACCCTAAAAATTATATTCTTAGAGAAACACTAGTACAACAGTGAAGAGTCATCCCCAAAGGAATGCATGATAATGGTTCTATAGTTTCTAAACTATCCCACTATTTTCAGTAGGTAAAGAAAATATTTTTTTAATTTTCTAGGTTTACTATTTATTTATTTTGATTTAAACATTAAATACAATATATTAAATTTTATAAGAATTAATACGAAATAAGAGCTGTGATAAACAATTATTGCATACAGAGGGAGAGGAAAATAATTCAAGAATAATTATTGAGGAAATAATTATACAAATTATTAGGATAAAATCATAAAAAATTAAGCAATTGCACTGAAGATATCAAACATAGAATGGATTAGTCTCCCTCTCAAGTAGATTAATCACTTAGAATAGTGGTTATAGAAGTTATCCACAACAACAAATACCAAACTACCAAAGTGCTAAAAAGATTTACTAATGGAGTTAATCTGGCCAATATAATCAACTGGTTCAGAATTTTAATTTTTTTAAACAAATCCATGATCATTGTCATCAATAGACTTTGTAATTTTGTATTAAACGTGATGAAGGTGCAAAAAACATCCTATTAAGATCTGAAATTTATATTGCTGAATATAATCAAATATTTGAAATGATATTTTACAAAAGAATTTTTTAAAATTGAACTATTATAATTAATCTCTAAAAAACAAACAAATACATAGAAATAAATGAAAAATAAAATATTTTACAATTCGAATCATAGAGAATAAAATGAAAATGGAAAGGATAATAATTAGGCTACATAAACGTCTGAGCGACTGCTCTATTTTGCTCCTTCTAGTGTATCGTGGTCTCGTACCTTTGAATACTAGTCTCCAGCTCTGTAGCTCTCAATAGATGATGCAATGGATAGCAGAATGAGATTAATTTTTTGTGTTCTTATTTTAATTTTGTTTTTAAACATCATTCATCTTTTGTGTATCATTGCTTCCCTCCACCGACTCAGTTTGATCCTATACATTTTCACTGCACACGTGATTTCTTTTACACATCACACGTCATTTTATTGATTCCCTTGTAACTAAATCTACTCAAAGAAGTTGAGTGAACTTGGAAGGAAAATGGAGTCCTATTTTAAATTCTACATGAAAATAGAGAATGTTAAAAAAAATAAAAAATTTTAAAACCAGTTTTCTTAAATACTTAAAAAGGAAAAAATATGAGCTTACTATTATTATTTTAAGATATATGAGTTATAATTTAATAAATTATTTTATTATTATTTATATTTTAAAAATTTTATTTTAAAAGTTAATTTATTATTATAATTATTAAATTATTAACGTTATTAGATTTATAAAAAATTATTATAATTATACAATTGAATTTTATTTTTAAAATAATACTTTATTATTATTATTTTTAATTTATTTAAATATTATATTAGGTCAATTTTAATTTATTTTTATAATATTTGTTAATTTATTAATTATTATTATATTATATTTATTTTATTTAGTTGTTTAATATAAAAAAATAATTTTGATTTTTTGTTCTCCCCCACCCTCTTTCTCCTACCCCATGAAATGGTGGGGGTGTTCCAGTTCTTCTCCAAGAAGGAAGCGATGACTAGGAGCTCCTCCATAATCACAGAATCTCTTGATCTCCTCGTCATGAAACATTCCTATGGGGAATATCAAGCTTAATTGTATCTACAACGGTGATAGATTTAACAGATCGACTCCTCGAGTAGATGCTGACGTGACATCATCTTCACCCTCTGTACAGTTCAGATCTACATATACCTTCACAGATGAAGACTTCCTTATAAATACAACATGCTAATTCTCCACAGTAGTGGCACAAACTTGTGGTGGCTTTGATGTGGAACATAATTTGGTTTGAATCTTGTCTTATTATGAAATTACATTTTGTTTATCAGTGAATTTCAGGGTGGTAGTTAGTGTTGGTAGAGAAAACAGGGAAAGAGGATGTATTGGTGTTAGTGATAATGATTATGAGGGGATGTAGTACGGATAAAGGTCGAATAAATGTTGGTATGATAGTGGTGCAGAATTTTGTCGCTAGGACACAAGACACCAACAGAGAAAAACCGAAGATACCGAGGGGGGAGGGTATTGGAGGCATCCGTAGGAGTATGGAGGGGAGTCAGTGTTGGTGAGACATGTCTCACTGATAGAAGGAAAATAAATGGGGGGGGGGTAGGTGCGTGGGAGACCAACAATGACATTGTAAAAAATACAGGAGTCGCCGACAAGGTAAGGGTGTTGGGCGTCGGTAAATCGTGAGGTATCTGTGAGACATCTAATGCATAAAAAACAGAGTGAATGATAAAGTGAATAAAATGTTAATAAAAAAATATAAAGAAAAAAATATACATAATTAAATTTTAATTAAAAACGAAATTAATAAAAGTCTGATTTTTTTAATTAAATAAATACTATGATAAAATAAATAAAAAACGAATTACAATTATTAAAAAACATATTGAATAAATAAATTGAAACAATATTTCTATTTTCATTTTTGAAATTAAACATTTGGATTATAGAATTAATTTATTATTAGAGTCATTAATTATGGAAATTTAATTATAGTAAAAAAAATTGACAAAATTAAAATAAAAGATAAAATTTAATGTCTGTAAAATAAAATTATTAATTTGAAACTGTTGAGTGATATAAACCTATGCAGGTGACTCAATGAGTAACCAACTGTGGTGAAGGAAAATAAGGGTGTGTCGGTATCATCTGCTACAGAATTTTGGATTGTGTGCATCTATATGACCGACACACTCGTAAAAATCTCAGGGAAATAAATTTTTAAACTTCATAAATTAATGAAATATAACGAAAAAAACATTAATCAAACTAAAAATAAAAATTAATCAATTAAATATTTATTTGAGTAATAAAAAAATAGAAAATTATATTAAGCTAAAAATTAAAATATTACCATATTTTAAAAACTGAATGAGTTTTAAAATAGAATCATTTGAATATATAATTTATTTGAAACAATCTAAATTTAATGCCATGTTATTATATTAAATACTGATTTAATTAATATGAAAAAATCTACAAATAATAACAATTCCATAAAAATTCAAGAAGAATAAGATTACTAAACTAATAATTAATTTATTATACTAGAAACATTATTTAGTATATATTAATAATTTTAAAGAATAAAATTACATAAGTTTCTCTAAATATTTATTAAATAATAAATATAATTATAAAAATAAAAAGGTCCACATATTTTGTAAAAAATATTAAATAAGATAATAAATTGTTAAAAAGTAAATAATAAGATGTTGAATGCTATGTCAAATTAATGCCACATCACCAATATATCCCTCTAATGTTTTGGTTTAAAATTTATATATTAGGAGATAGAAAACATTACCCTTTCCGCTAAAACAGTATGGGGAGGGAACAATGGCTACCAATATGTTAAGGGAAGTGAAACTACACTACCAAGTTATCATATAAAATGATACCTTCACTACCATAGGAATAATTACTAATGCTTATGTGTCTTCCATAAATTTTTTATTTTTTTCTATTTTACCCATTCATAGATCACGTTATTTATATCCTCATTATTCATGTCTTATAAACTGTCAATTTTTATGCCATGATTAATTTTTATGATCATTGGTATGTAGGGTATGATCATCTATTTTCATGATAATGTTTTCATTCCTAGATTCTCATGATTATGTTTACATGTCTCCCTTGATTTCCCATACTAAGTATCTGAGCTCACCCTTTTTCTTATGATTTCTTTTCTAAATTAAATAAACAATTCCTTTAGTTATTAGTACTAATGTGTATTATATTAATGGAATATTTTTATGTCCTTTTACAAAATTAGAATAATGTGTTTCATGTTTCAAAAGGAACTAATTTATTACAGTATTTGGGAATGTTTTTCTGTATTTGTTATGCATTCCAAAAAAGTTAGGTTATGTCTATGTTTGAAAAGTGGGGGTCTCAATATGTTTTATAAACTAAAATTGTTAAATATTGAGTGTATGAAAAAATAAATACTAGAAGATCAATTGAATAGATAAAAAACTATAATTATTTATATCAATATAAATATATATTCTTGAATATGCTATATTGAATTTAAATTATTTTAATATCAATTAATTATGATGACCCTATGGGGGAATTTTAATTTATACTATTCATGAATATTGAATATAAAATTCATTCAATAATTTGATGGAAATTAAAATATCATTTATTAAATTATTTACATGAGATTTGATGGAGTAGAATATAGATATATTCAAAATATATTGAATGATTCCAATTAAAGAGTTCAGAAGGAAGGAATTTCAAATTAAATCCCATTAATTCCCTTTCTTTATCGGAGTAATCATATATATATATAAGGGGACATAATTTTATTATATTTCTGAAAATAAGTTATTTAATTTGTTAGAGAAACTATAAATAAGGGATGGGTTGATATCTTGTGATATTATCACTATGTGTAATCATTTTTTTACTTTGGATGAACATTTGAGAAAAAAAACATGATTTTTTTATTTATTAACTATGTCCTTCAAATCTATAAGAATGAATGGGGGTGAGTCTGATATCTATCAATCTCCTATATATGGATTTTATAAATATTTTAATATCTCATTTGGGAGATACAAATATGTATAATATTAATTATACATAATGAGAATGTTTTTCTTGTACTATAGTTGAAGAAGATTTTATTTCAATGACCTATTCAAGTTGGAGGAATATTTTATTTGATAATGTTTAGAGATAGAGAAAATAATATAAATCAATTTTATTTTAATATCAATGTTTTTAAATCCCAAAATAGATTTATTTTAGTGTTAATTATAAAATTTTATGGTTTCAGAAGCATCTTGAGATTAATTATATAAAATGGAAAAATATTTGGATTATGAATATTTTAATTTATTTTATTATTTTGTCCATAAAAACGTATTAAATGATTTAATTTGTTTATTTAATTTTCTGTAGGATTAAAAATATATTGTTATTTATTTTATTCTTATGGACAAGGTGTTGATTCCAGTAGTTGGAAGACCAAAATATTCTCACCTATGAGGCCTCCAAATTTGTTCACAGATCTGGGTATTCTTAATGATGGGCTAACACCTCATAAATTGAAATCTAAATGGAGATTTAATTCAAATATTATAAACATAACATCCTAAAGAACAAAATTTATCATTACGAACTCAGTTGTATCAACATATTTCAATTCCATAAATGCATGAGAATTCAGATTTGTGATATTCAAAGATTATATATATCTAAAATAAATATAATTTGTAAATGGGTTATAATTTCGTTTACACACTTGGGGTGAAGCCGAATTCTTATGGTAAAACTCTAAATAAAATTTTTAATAACTATATATAAAATGAATTTCTAAATTCAACCACTAAATTACACTACCATGAAAAAAAATTCTCAGAAATCAATCTTAAGGAGATTATAAAGGGAGGTTTTTCATATCATGAATTTAAATTCCAAATGATGTAACCCCATTAGCTTGTATTGTAAGGAGTTTAGATACAATGATGGAGAGTTTTTAATTTTTAATGGATAGAGGCCATGGTAAATGATTCTTCACTAGGGATTATTTATTATTTTATTTATTATTTTCATTTCTTTTTCTAATATATCACATATTGATATTTTTTATTAAAATTTTCACATATTATAGCATCATTTTCATTATATTCTAGAAATAATATTATTCTACATCTCTTCCACATTTCATAAGAATCTATTTTCACATTCTAATGTAAAGTGACTAACATGATACATAGCCTTGGGGAGGATTCATAGGGTTCTTAATTATTGAACTATAATGAAGTCAATTTTTATTTTATTTTTTGTGGAGTAGTTATTATTGCCGGGGAGTAGCGGTCATCCACCAATTTTATTTTTCCAATTACCTTCATTTTCTTTGATTAATTACTTTTCCTTCCATTATCTCAAGAAAACGCATCAAACAGTTGAGTTTAGGATTCATTAAGGAATAAAACTACATATGGTGGATTTGATCCTTTTTACAAATTGAATTCTTGGTTGAGGTGTTTTTTAATTTTATTACTGGAGGAGGTGGGGATTGGTTTTATTGAGAGATAATTTAATTATAAACTAATGATATAAATTTATAGTAATTAATTTATAATATTTTATCAAAAACATTATCATAATAAATTTTTCATCAAAGTAATTAATGAAAGAAATCATGAAGCCAACCCTAGTACCAAGTCATTTCTTCCGTAATGTCATTTTATATGCATATACATTTATATTTAAATACACCGTTGCTAAATTTTAATTTCAATTTTTCCAAAAACCCAAAAAACATAATTTTCATAAATATTATAAATAACAAGATGGATTAGATTAGGTGAATTAGAAATTAGTGGTTGAACTGACTGTGGTGCTCCCCATGTGATATGAAAATGGTCATCCTCTATGTTTCATTTGGAAAATAAAATAACTTTTGACGTGACTTATGACAACCATGAATCCAAACTAATTCTGATTATACAGACCTAAATAGTTATTTTGGTCAAATTTATAAATTCAGATTTTTTTGTAAATATTTTAAAGAGTTTTATTTATTAAAAACGTATAAATTTCATTTATCCATGATGTATTAAAATTTATATTTTTAAGAATGGATAGATTACACATGGTTTTATCAAAAATAGGGACAATTTAATGAAGATACATATTATTATATAACTCAGATGCATGAACCTAGATAAAATATTGAACAATTAATGAGTAAATAAGAATTATTTTTGAATAAGTTTATGCATTAATGAAGCATAATGAAACTGAGCTAGACTAGAAACTGAGGAAATGATTGAAGAGATTTTACCACTCATCTTATAAAATTCATAAACTAAGGAGGCAATAATATATTTACCAAAACATTCATTAATCAATGCTCATCCAATTCGAGGAGATATAGATGAAAATGATTGGCTGGTGATTTTAAGAAGGGAGATAATTATAATATGTTTTTTTAGAAAATGGAAATAAAATGAAATGAAACATGTTATACTCATTAATTAAAAAGTATATGATATGTCACAATTTCATATATCCCTACATATGGAAGAAAAATATACAAATGTTGTGGAATTAGAAGAATGAATAGATAAGATTGAATACCATCCACCATTAAGAAGAAGTCAAATTAATTTTGTTCTTCTAACTGACGATGTTATTATACATAAACTCACATAGGGTGATGATACATTCAAGAACTCAAAAATAATTAATTTGATTGAACTAATTTGTGTATAACTCCTAATTATTTTTATTTTTCTGAATTGGTCGACTCATATAATTCCATGGAGGATGATGTGGAAATATAAATTTCAACTATTAAAGAACACGTAGAGATCTGTGATTTTATTGAACATTTAATAGTTGTAGTACAAGAATAGGTCCCAGTGGCTGTATTTGATGAACATTAGAAACAATATTACAACGCAAAGAAGGGTTAATTTTGTTATTACTTTATATTTTTCAAATTTATCACAAATACAATTACCTTATAACACTCTATTATATTAGTCTCTTATTGCAGGATACTAGTATCAGACAATAGATAGAGAAATAAATGTTACACAAGTAGAAACAAAGAATGAGGAAGATCCAAACAACATAATATACCCACCATTGAAATATACATAATTATAAATGGGGTGTATTTATTTTTCCCTATCCATGGATCATTCATCAACAAAAACAACCTAATAAATAAAAAATTGGAAGGACACATGTGGTGGTTCAAGCCTATGAAGCTTAATATACAATAAAACATTAGATAATAGCTGGTAAAACCCTATTGACTCATTAAAAATTTAGTTGCCATATTTTGGGATTAAACCAAGATTTATATATTAAATTTATTTCTTGTTATTTAGATATTAATTTCGTTATTATTATTAGTATATCCTGTATCCCACTTCCAATTATCTTTTAGACCTCAAATGACATGATCATTTTTGTTAACTGAGTAATAATATATTATGTGTTCATTAAGGAAGAATGATATTCCAATTGTTGAGATAAATTACTATATTTTTTTATTTCGGATGGGATTTTAGTTTTATATCTTATTTATTAAACCCACTAATTTTTTTCAAATTAAATTATTTGATCTATAAACAAGAAAATTACATGCCGAAATTTGGACTTAATATTATTGACTAATCTTGAAGGCACAAGTCTCTTTGGATACATGATTTATATATAAATTTTAATAAGATTTTATAATTAAAACAAATAATCAAAATATTAAATTAAATCTGTGATATTAAAATGAAAACTCATGATTTTATGGAATTATTTGATTCATTATAATAAAATTTCCCATTCATTTTTCATGCATTGAATCAATCAAATTCATGTGAATTTATTAGTTTATATTATTAATTAATTTATTGATGTTCACAAATTGAATATTCAATTCATGAGAGGATTTCAAGAGTATGATCTTTCTATTTAATACATGAATATATTTCTTTAGTAATCTTGAGACATGCCTCCTACTATACCTATCATTTGAACTTGTCAAATCAATGACATTGCAAAAAAACATTTAAAATTCATGTATAATATTTTTAAAACCCTTCTCCTTAAAATAAAAAATACTAAATAAATCCATTTTAAAACTATGGAAAACATGAATGACATTATTAGATATGTGCAACGTTTTAATAAATTTTTATCAATTCTAACCATCATCATTGTATTTTCTATGATATTTTATGGTTGAAGTGTATGGGTGAAGGGGATCATGGTAAAAGGGATGATATAAACATTATGGGGGAAGTGTTAGTGTGATACATATGGTGATTAATAAATGTTTTTTATTAATTAATTAAACATTATTTCATCCTTATCTAATAAAAATATGAAAACAAAACAGAAAAAAGAAAACAATAGCTTATGAATAACCAAAAGTAACCATTACTAGACCATGTATTTTTGTCATATGTGGTTATCTGGTTTATGTGATGTATATTTCATGAATAACATAAAAAAGAAAAAAATGATAAAAAGACTCAAAAAATTTCTAAATGTATCTAAAAACATCAATAGGGTGCATGATTCCTTCTTTATATAATAATTTGATCATGAACATACATTGAGTTTGGGGAAGTTGGAGTTATTACTTTGAATGAGGATATCTATTGAATATTAATCTTTATATAATTTAATTTAATTAAGATAGGAAACATCCTCTTGGAGGAATAATTTTTATGCACTAATTCTTACAACCATTAAGCCTCGACATCATTTCAAACTGGAAGTAATGTATGCAGAATTTTATATTTCATTAATCGTAGAAAGGGTTAGAAAATAGTTCATTAACATGCATAGAGATAAAGATAATGTTATATTGATATGTTAATAATTACACATGAATTTTATAATTATTTATCAATTAAATGAAGACACTATGAGGGAGTTTATGATTTTTCATGTTTAATAATAATAAATAGGTGGTTATGTATATTAATTTTTTAATGGGTAAACGTAATGTGTATGGATTGTTAATTTCATTAAAAATTAGAAATATAATTTCTATTTTATGTTTAATTTTAAAATTTCATTTGAAATTGATAACTCTTTGGTTTTATATATTTTTTAATTTTAATATTGGTTTATATCAGTGTACTCTGAATTCCTTGTTTGTATTTTATTGTTGAGGAAAATAATGGTTTTTGTTTTAGTAAATTTAGAGAGAAGATATTTCAATTGTATTGAATTTAATATCAAAATATTTAACCCAAATTATTTTTCCATATGGTAAATCTGATTATTTTAGGGTTTTATAATAATTTTGGGAATAATTCCAAAAATACTATAATTTTGGATTTTTACTAATGTAATGTATTTATGTATTTCAGCAATAAAATTTTATACACAAATTCAACTTATGAAATTAAAATATTTTGGCATAATTTTTTTCGATACAATTAATTTTTCTATACCATGATCTGAATCCATGATTTAGATTACAATATATACTCACATGTAAGGCCTCAAAATCTGCGCATAGATCTGGATATTTTCAGAATTTTAAACTATATATCATAAATGGAATAAAAAATTGAGCTTCCTTTTGATAATGAAAATACAAGATTATTTTGTTACAAATATCATAAATTTTTACCCAATTTATTCCAAATATATCAAGACCATAAATTAATGAGAATTCATATTTCTGATATTCATTGATTTATCATGACTAAAATAAATTTTCAGGTTATGTTGGAAATAATGTCTTCTATATGTGTAGGATGAATTGGAAAATATTTGGTGAAATATAAAATTAAATTTGGGACAACTATTCATATGAATACATTGTCAAATTCATTCCTTAAAATTATCAACAATGAGAAAACTTTTGGTACAAAAAATCATGAGGTTTTCTTAAAAGGGTATTTCTGAAATCATGAATTTTAATATAGAAGGAGTGAACCCAAATGGAATATATAAAAAGTCATCCCAAACTGATGGAGTATTATCAACCCCTAATAGAGAGGTACCCAAGATTTTTTATGCAACATTATGATATCATTATTCTTTTCATTTTACTTAGAATTCCTTTTTTCATGTAACACACATGAATATTTTTAATTCCATTGTTTGTTTCTCTTCCAACCCTAATATCATTCCATCTCTCTATAATATTTAAATTGAAAACTATTTTCATATTACAATGGAAGATGAATAACGTGATTCTAAGCCCAATGGGCGGATTTATGACGTTCTTAATTATTATTATTCAATGAAACAAGTTTTAATTATATTTAATGTGAATGTGAGAGTATTTTCCGGGTGTGGTGGTCATCCACCATGACATTTTTCTAATTTATTTACTTTTTTGGTTAATTACTATTCCCTACCCCCTTCACTAATGAAATTACTTCATATAGTGGATATGGGGTTTTCTTAAGGGATGAAACTACATGTGTTAGATTTTCAACGTTTTGGAATTTAATTCATAGTTGTGTTGTTATCCTATTTGATTTCTGGGGGATGTGGGATTTTGTTCACCGAAAGCATATTTTATTTACAAACAAAATAATTCAAATGAATGTAATTAGTTTTGGAGGTTTAATTAAAGGAATTATCCAATTTAATTTAATAATATAAATAGATAATTATTGAAACCTTTTATCCAACGCAAGAACCAAGACCATTCTTACCTAATATTATTCTATCTTAATCTATATTTAATATTATAATATTTGTTGTATTATTTTAATATTAAATTTTATAAAACCCCAATACCATCATTTTCATAAATAATATTAAAACAAAAAATAATTTGATTATGTCAATTTGAAAATAGTTATTAAATTGTCTGTGATTATCCTCATGTGAGACGACCATAGTTAGCCATTGTGATGTATTTGAAAATTATAATTTCTTTTTCTACACACTATGAAAGTCATGCATCAAATATAATTATGTAAATTGTATGGATTGTTTATTTTCATATAGAAACATTAGTTCCTACCAAAAAAGGTGTAATTTTTATTATGAATATAATTAAAAAAACTCTGAGGCAATGAGAGTCATCATTATAAGGAGTAATCTCTTATATTGATCCCAAACCATATAAAATTTATTGTATTCTATTTACTATAATTCAGTCGTATAGAGAATAAAGAAAACTTTTATGGGATAAAACCAAATATACATACATCATATTGTATAAAATATGTATCAATCAACATTATATAAGTAAAAAATATATATTGAACTAATCATTAAGAAGATTTCATCCATTATTCATCCTCCTCTAGGAGGGAATACATGATCCCATATGACTCTAAATATTTCCAATGTACATGATTAATAAAAACCTTTTTAGATTAATTTTGGGAGACAACCATTTTATTTTTATTGATAACTAAGCATTTAGAATACCTTGGGGGATACCCCATGGATTTTGATTAATAATAATTGGTTTAAAAAGTTATAGGGATTCACCCAATAAATTTGTATTGATTACTAATGGTTAAAAATTATTCAAATTGACATATAATAGATTCATATTGATAATAAATGGTTTGGAATTACCTAGGGATATTTCTTGGAATTATATTGATACGATATAGTATGAAAATACTTGAGTTAAAAAACCTTGGATTTAGATTGATGAATGTTAATTTTCAATTATTTTGGTAGAAAATAAAAAGATTCATTTATGATACTATGATATAATATGTAAATTGATATTTTTGTTTGGTATAAAAACATATTGATTATTATTTATGTCAATAAGAAACTGAACGATAAATAGTGGTGTTATTTATATAGTTATTTCCTTAACATTGTTATACAAATTTTCATGAAAACTATACACAGATTACATATTAATTTAATCTCTAGTGATGATGGACTACTAATTCATAATCAAACCATATATGGGTTGCCTGTGGGGATCTGAGATTACTTCATGGTTGTGGGATATGATATGGAATTTTTTCCAATGAGTATTTCATAATTTATATAGAAATTAATAATAATGGGAAATTTAGATCATTCATGGCTTTGAAAATAAATTAATTAGATATTTCACATTTTAAATTATTTAGTTTATGAATATATCTTTATGTGACATATTTTTAGGATGTGCGACTATTTTAAATATTTATAGTTAATTTTTATAAAACATGGCTTGTGATTATTTAGTAAAATTTTCAATGATATTTTATTCCTCATTATCAATATATATGTATATAATTATTATTATTTATACTATTATTTAACTCTTATATGAATTTATATTATCCTTACCTTACCAACATATAATTCCAATGATTGTCAATATACTCTAGTGTATAGATAGGTGTGCTTGAGTTCTAATGGATCTCACCAGTCACGATATTGACTAGAGGTCTTTTGATGGTGGGATGACATTATGTTATATTAAATCCCATTACTTTTATATGAAAATCAATGATAGGACATATCCTCATTTTTTCATAACCCTGGTCATAAAACACAATTGGTCTAATTTTAGGCATCAATTTACATCCCACAATTCCATAAGATATTACCCTTGGGGTTATTTTATCAGACACATGATTTTCCCCAAAGGCCAACACATCTTTTTAGATGATCATTTTCCACAATCACAAAACCCCAAAGAATATTTTAGCATAGACACCCATCTTGAGACTAATCTGGGATATTAAAACAAAATTGTGAAGTTCTAGTCAAGTAAGATCCCAAAAAATAATGGTTCAGCTTGTTGTTATTTTTAATTATATTTTTATTTTTAATTTTAACTTTAATTGGAGTGTTACACTACAACCAACCCCATAGAATAAAAAACTACTTCATTATTGACCCTATTCCACAATTATAGGTTTTAACTCATCACATAAGTTTCGTGATTTGATTATATTCCATTTTTCGCAACTCCATATCCTCAATCCATGAACATAGTGCTTGAACCCCTAGGGTCTCTTGAAATTCCATAGATTACTTCCTAGTACCCTATTGTTTATTAAAAACCCAACCTCCATGGGATATGAAACCAATCATATAACCATATTGGTCTACATCAATAAAAATTATTACTTCTAGGAACAACATTTTTTATTATCAACAAGGGTAAATTATTTGATTAATGACTACCCATGCATACCAATAGATTTTCATTCAATGTGATTCATACTAAGGAACCCAAAACATAGAAATATTCAAAGAATGTAAATCATATGGTAACTACTCCAGTATAATAAAGATTAACTATTTATTTCTAATCACGTATTCTAATGAAAATAAAGTATATATCTTTTGAATTGGGTAATAATATTTAGTATTTATTGTGTCACTTCTACATATAAGCAATAATTTTCGTAAGGTAGGTAAGAGATAGATAAATGTCATGAAATAGTAAGAACTCAGGCATGAAATTAAAAAATCAATTAATAAGGGAAATGATATTTTCTTCATTTATGGTACGGTGTTTTTTCTTTTTCTCTTTAATTTAGATATTTTACGAAGACTTCTACATGTGAATTTTGAAATTTATAAGTTTTTTTATTTTTTATCGCTTGGATGAAATGGAATTATGGAATATTTTCTTTCTTAATTAAAGGAATTTATCATTAAATTTTCATTTTTATGATTTCAATCATTGGATACATTAAATATAAAATAGTTGAGTCATTAATATTATCATCAAAAATATAAACGTTGTTTTTCCTTTTTAATTAATTGTTTTATCTTAATGAGCTGATCATCTTAATGTTCAAAATTATATATCAGTATCTATTATCATGATTATTATGTGTAAAAAACTAAATAAAATTCATATTTATATTTATTTGGTTTTTATCTAAAATATGTGTATAATAATTCATTTCATTAAGAGAAACTTATGAAAGTATTACATACGGTATATTATAGTGATATGGATCCAATATGTTTGTTTTCTATATCATGTTTATATGGATCAGTCTTTTTTATAGGTCAAAAGTGATATTGAAAGTGAAAATGTATTATGAATCCTATTGTACAAGATGTAGAGAGTTGTGATGGGTTATAACTAATATCTCAGTCCTTAAAATAATATATAATTTATTTTTCTAATAAACCATTTGGGGGTTATGTTTGGAATTATATAATGACTCTACCATGATAGAAATATATTGGTAATCAAGATGGTGGTGATGAGAATATATTGGGATTGTTTGGATATATCCTCATGAAGTTATTCTTTTATATATAGATGATCAGAACTATGGGAGATTCCATGATGTAGTGGGGGATGAAGAGAGAAACTCTACGAGATACACTGATGACACCACAGTTAACTTAATATTTACAACTACAAGACCAAATATTTTTCCTAGGGATCGTTTCCCTAATGAATATTTGTTCTATGAAACAAAAATATATATGATCTATAAAGGAAACTATTATAAATCTGATCTAAGAACATTTTAGTTCTATGAATCATGTTAAACATCGAGTTGAGAAATGGAGGAAACAACATTTTATTCTATCATTCAGGATGATATATCCACCTTATATTGGTGGTTCCACTAGTACTATAGTTATTGAACAATGGATTTATCCCAAATAAAAGTTATCTTCCATTCACCAATTCCATGATCATCCAAAATTCATAATGGATGCCTACCATTTGGAAGGTGAGGAAGACCAATAGTGGAAAATAATTAAGAACATTAGGGAATGAGAATAAATTAATTCTAAAGATAGGGATGAGTTTGAAAGTATATTTTTCAGTACATATGTCCCTCATAATATATAGAAAAGTATGTAAATGTATCTCTCAGAGCTAAATAAAAATAATGATGAATCTATTGGTGTTACTAAAGATAATTTTACATGAAATTTGATGTACTATTTTTGGAATAGTTATAATCCCTGAATGAAAACATGATTAATTATTTATTTAGCTAAATCCATGCCTTAAATAGGAAATATATATAAGAATATATTGTTATTATGAAGAATAAGAGTGATTTGAACTCTAGGTATAAATGGAAATTGGATATTCTAATCATTAATCTTGATTTGATTAGAAAAGGGAGATCTATATTCTTGAAAACTAAACTTGTGGAAGGAACTTTCAAATTTCCATGTTTTAGAAATGTGTGATGAATAATCAATGGTATTTATTAAATTGGACTATGATAAAAATTAAATTTGGATAGAAAGGTCATAAAATTAGCGACATTCAAAACACGATCAACAGTATGGATAATATAATGGAAGATAAGTTAACTCAACAAAATGCACATCCCACACACCAGTAATTCAAATTCATGGAATTTGGTCATTATGTGAATCAATTCCTTAATCCTATGGATAATATATAGATTATATGAAACATAATATAATAATAATAGACAATTAGATAGCTTATGGAATCCTAGTGGATGACTTGGGTCATGAAAATTAGGGCCCACTTATCCTCCAACCCGTAGTTTTTAATTTCATATTTTATTATTTGTGACTAAGCCCTATACAATTATTATTATCTGTCCTTTGGTGTACTTTATTGTGATTATCTCCATATACATGGATTTTTCAATAATAAATTCATTATTGATATTTATTAGGTAGATGGATGGATCCATGTTTCTAATGAAAATGTTTTTGGTTTATGATAAATGCTTATTTAAGGAATAAATATAAAATTATATATATTTTTGGTTTACATGGTCATCAATTTATGAAATAGTTTCAATTGAACGTTTGATGAGGTTATGTATATTAATATATTACCTCACTATATTAAGATTTATCAATATTTAAAAAATAGACCCAACCATTTTTTATTATATCAAAGGTAAAAATAATGATAAATAAATCAATATATTGGTCTTATGATACATTATTTCTTCAACAATTCCAAATGTACTCTTATTTATAGCAGTATGTGATGTTGTGGAAAGATGGAAAGGGAAAACGAAACGGTGAGAGTGGGTTTATTAAAAGTAATGAAATAATGTATGTATATTTCCTTATGTTCATAGATATTAAAATAATTCATAAAATATGGGAAAATTATATTGAAAATTTTTATTCCAAAAACAATCATTTCTGTTAAACCATCAGTCTTATAAATTATCATATATTTATGGTTTTTAGGCCCTTAACTTTAACTTGATCATTAACTTCCTTGTTATCAATGACTTCAATATTACTCTATGATTATTTATGATATTAATTTATTTATATTTTTTCACTTCCCACTTATGTTCTACAATTTAGGGAATAAGTTATGATTTAGAATGTGTAATAGGAATGTTTCCAGGTTTCATTTTTAAAGGAAGTTCTATTATTCATTTTCACAATCTGGGTTTCATTGAATGAATGTTCTATGTATTAAGATGTTGAAGACACAATAATATTTCAAAAAAAAAAAATATTTTATTGGGCTTATAATGTAGAACACTATCATTTTGTTATTTTTTTGGGCTTTACGTTAATAATTTTGATATTTTCCATTACACATAACATTGAATATAAATTTTTTAATTTTAATTAACAAGTTTTGTTTTATGATATATTAAACAAAAATTTTATATTTTTCTATATGAAACAAATAAATTTGTTTGATAAAAACTCATTACTATGTATGTCTTGTGTTAGAAACAATAAAATATCCCTTCGATAGCTTGTGTTACATGGAAGGATGCATTTTATCGAACAACAAAATATTGTCAATATTGATATTAAAATATTATTTTAGTTTCCAAATTGGTATTGGAATAGAATTAACAAATAGTTTTAAAAAATTTGGATTTAACATTTTTTATAAAATGAATCCTCTAATTATCAATAAGATAGAAATAAAATAAATAGTTTTTTGAAAATAATGAAATTCCATTTTTACGAAGAGAGTTATTTGTATATACAATATAAGGTATTTCAAAAATTTAATCAAACCACGTTTGATGATTTTTATTAATAGTATTTCTATATATTATATTCAACAAATTTCTCTATCACTCATTCATTATAATTTATTGGTATAATATTAGAATATATCCAATTTTTTGAATGATTGCATGTATTTTTCTAAAAGGAAATTTGACGTCCTTTTAATGGTGAACCTATTTAAAATATAAATATTAATGATTTCATAATTATTATTTTAAAAATTAAACTTCATATTTTAAATCATAATTAAATAATATACTTTGGGTAAAGTTTTTGTATATTTCGGAGAAGTATAATTTTTCAATGGATAAAGAAAATACTGAATTTTAACAGAACACTGTATTTTCGACTAACGTATTTATATTGTTAAGATAATATTTATATTTTTTAAATGGTATACATAGATAAATTTTAATCGAATTAATCCAATTTAGGTTATTTTGATTTAGTTCAAATTGATATTGGATTTAAAAGCATTTCAATATTTTGATTTGTTTAAATAAAAACTCATTGTTGTGTCCTGTCTATAGGGTTAATTTTTGTCACGAACCAGCCCGGGTCGACCCTGATCCGGTCACTCGAGCCGGTCTGCGGAAAGTCCTGAGGGGCGTTCCCGATCCCCCCAGGATGGCAACTAGTGCCTGACATCAAAGTTAAAATGTTGGGAATGATTTAGCCCGTAAAAGATAAACAGACAACTAAAAACTAACGATAAAAAAAAACCAGCAGCAGAAAGAAACAAAACGGCAGATACCTCCTTGTGACCCTTTGGTCACCTCCAAACTAAGGCCAACCTTGCTCTCATGATGAGCAACTCGTCCATGAAAACCTGATCAAGGGAAACCTGCAACTAAAATGATAAAATTGGTGCGAGAATTAAAAATGCTCAGTAGGGAAGCCAAAGTAACCACAGAATCCAACCATGTCCACTTTCTAGAAACAAACCAAAAAAAAACACCCAGTTTGCACATAAAATGATAGAAAATAGGTTTTTCACATCTTAAAGGAAAACAAAAAAAAATGATCCTAATTTACCATTTCAAAACCAACACACGCCACAACCAGTTTTTCCCAAAACAATGCATTTCTAAATGACTAGATTTCAAATATATGTTTATCACATTATGAAAAAGACGAACAGGTAATAAGTAAATGCTGGAAACCAAGTGCAAGTAAAAGTAAACAAGTATAAGTAAGCAATAACCATGGGCGATACTAAAAATCTATAGAAAACCGCTGGATGTACTCGTGTTCAGACTACCTGCCGGCGTGGTACTCCATAGTCAATAACCAACTGGCCGCCCTAATAGCCAACCAGTGGCACATCCCTCCTGGCCTGTCCACGACTCCAGGGGGGTACTAACCAGTCTAATCAGGGTTATCAAGAAACCGTCACTCGATAATCTATAAGACGCCTTGGAACCCATGGTGGTTTTAGTAATACTGTGTAAGTGGGAGGCCATCGCACGCATGAGTCATCTCACCGCACTTGCCAACCCCTTACACGGACACCGCTACATGACAACCCTCAAGGGAAGTCCCCCTGTAGAGGTTCCCCACAAGAATGATCACATCAAAAGTTCTTTCACATTCAGTAAGGTTCCAACTGGGCCTTCACAACATTAGAACCTTTAAACATTTCACAAATGGGTTGGGTTGCCAATCGGGCACAATCCACCTTTCTCAAAATCCAACGCAATCATCCCTTTACATTTTAAAATTTCAAACGGGCCTTTACAACAAACAACCATTCAACTCACACCAAAATCCAACCAGGCCAACCACGCTTCTGCTTTCTTTTTTTTAAACACCAAACCATTCATCAAAAACATAGTTTTAAGAAAATATAGTTTTAATGTGTCATTTTCATTTGGAGGCACATCCATGCGAGAACCTAGTGCTCCCATGGATGTGCCAACATCCAATGGCACATTTAGTTTTTAGAAGAATCGCCTAAAAATAAACTTCTTTCATAAAACACTTTATCATTGAAACCAAACTCAAATTCTTTCACAACACTTTATAAAAACAAATGCATCCTTCAAACCAACCACCATTTAAAAATCTTTTCTAAAACAACTACTGGTTCATCTTTTTGTTAAACAAACACACCATAGAAATTATTACATTTCCAAAACACAATCACTATCAACTGCAACCAAACACATAACAAAGAAATTGATTTAACTTTACTAAGAACCTATGCATTTCATATAAACAAACATCAAAAGCCACTTTCATAAATTTAAAACAGCAACATAACTAAGCCAGATTCTTTTCATAAATACAATAGATATGCAGACGATATAAAAGGATTAATTGAAAATATTAAAGTGCTCAAGGTTTGAATCTAAAAGGGACATGGTTGGAAACAACTACCTCGACACGTGCGAAAACGAAATAACCTCAATGGAAGGAGGAATGACACTCTGCAGACCAAATGCACAACCTCGGTTAACCCATGTCCAAAGCACACACGACCTTGAAGTGCATATATATATATATATACACACATATCTGCATATATATATATATATATAACTATATACCTATACACCATAGGTATATATATATATATATATATATATCCTACAATGCAAGCAGCAAAACATTGGTAAATTAACAACTCAGGTAAAGCCGACTTTGGAGCAGATAAAGACCTCAAGGGTCCGCAACTCAATCTAAAATCAAAATCCCATTAAAAGATTTAATGAACCACATAAAAATTTTATAAAAAAACTCCAAACAGTGCCACAAGATATTGAACACAAATCCCACCCAAAAACATCTTCCAAGGCTAAACGCACATCACACACTTGTCAAAATAGAATACGCAGCCCGTGCACAACATAATAAACCAACTGCACAGTCTATAGAATAATTATAAACAGCTCGACACTGATTTTTCACAAAAAGAATCAAACTCATTTTGCGTAAACATATCACTAATGAATCAAAGCATGCAGAACCTCAATTAGAGCAAGTTTTCACCATGAAAACCGATTAAATAACACACTAGAATTCTATTAAACACCCAAAATAAATTGATGATAACTAAAAATAATAATAAAACCCCTAAAATAAAATTCACCCACAAAGAAGAAACTGAAGAACTCATACCTGAAAACCATGGAGAACCCACTGCCCTTGCCGACAGTGGCTAGAAGCGATCTCGACGGAACCCGAAGAAACCAAAATAATAGTATTCAATCAAAAGGAAAACACCAAATACATTAGGGTTCGGCCAAAGGGGTCACGCGGTGGTCGGGGCTGCTGATCGGAGAGAGAGGAGGTCGGCCGAGGCGGCTGGATAGTGCACGAGAGGAGGGGGAGGACCAGAGCAGGTGGGGTCGGCCGGAGCAGGCCGGGTTGGCCGGAGCAAGCGGGTTCGACCAGATCAGGCGGGTTCGGCCGGAAGAGGGTTGCGGGTTAGAGACGAGGAGGCCGGTAGGGGGGCTGCGTGCGGCGGATAGCTAGAGGGAAAGGGGTAGGGTGGCGCGCGGCGGAGCTGCGGACAAGGGGAGGCGGCGGCGCCGGCGCCGTCGGGGTAGCCGGCGCAGACAGCAGCGGACGACGGCGGACGGCAGTGGACGGCGGTGGACGGCGGTGGACAGGAGGTGGATGGAGGCGGGGTCGCGTGGAGGGGGGGGGGGAGGTGGCGTGGGCCGGCCATGTAGAGACCCAAAGCCTGACGTACATGGACATTACATTACTTTTTCGGAATACTTAGTACATAACAAAAACACACACACAAGGATCGTAATAGTTTAGTGTCTTTGGAAACTCATAATATAATCTTCTAATCGTGGTGAAAGATCTTCAACATATCCCATAAAGATCTTCCCTTTTTTTTACCTAAAACCTTTCTTTATATCCTGGGGAAAATAAAACATAAAAGGGTGAGCTCAAATGCTTATTAAGGATAAACAAAAGAAATATCAATCACATCATATTCATAAGAACATAACATTTTCGAAATTTTAACCTGCAAAAGAGAGCATAATTTCATAACATGGGATAAATCATAGTAGTGAAATGAAATCCCAATAACCATAACTTAAAACATGAAACTTTTCGGCATACACACATAATCATAGAAAATCATTTCTTATTAGTCAAGACTCATTGCCAAGAATATCTTAGTGGGAAAAGTCCTTTTCTGAACCGAGTTCACTCCTCGTTTCAGTCCTGTTTCACTGAACCGGTATAACCTACCGTTCTAGCCATGTCTATCTCATGAGATATAAAATCTTTACCCAATGAATTGGAGGGAGATATAGGTCCCACCCATCTCATAATTATACCATTCTTATATGTGCCACAAAATTATAAACCATACATCATAGCATAACCCATGTAATAAAAATGGGAATCTTAAACATCGTGACATCATAAAACAATTCATATAAGATAAAGGAATTCATAAAAATAATTCCATCACAACATAATCAAATCTATGTAATAATAGAGATAAAAACATAACCCTTTATTATCTTAGATGGAAAATAATTTTGATAAAACACTTGAACTCCATTCTTGAGGAAAATATCCTTTCTACTACAAAAACACTTTTCCTTTCTTAACATGTCAAAAAATTTTAAAATAAAAGAAGTTTATTAAAAATAAACTTGAAAACTTTTAAATGAATCTTCTTGGAAATAATTTTTTAAAAATCCATTCATGCCGTATAAGTTAAAAGAAAACATTCTTCTCGTACTTTTGTCGGAAAAGTCAAAAAGTACCTCTTACGAAAAACGAAAAAAGATTCCTTTAATATCTTTTAATATAAACTCACCGAAGGGTAAAATTGGATTTAAACAATTTTAGGTGGATGGAAATAATATTAAAAATTGAGGAAACATGGATGGGGATGAAAAAATACACCCCAGTAATTACAAAAGTATAAACAATCTCGGATAAAAATGAGATTGTGATATTTCCCTAACCTTAGGTCCGATATGCTTTGTACGTGTCCGAAACTCCTGTATAATGATTTAAATAATGTTATTGATTTATTACAGAATCATACTTATTTTTATGATATCATATATGGTCATATTCTTAGCTTATAAGTAGTAATATTTCATTGCTACTTGTTATTCAGGTGTTTATAACTTTTTGTTCTTATGCGTGTTTTGTCGAATAAATTCTTATTCATCTCTTTAGGTTATAGATACCTCATTACCAGAATGGTATTAGTGTAATATATATCATATTCATTCATTCAATTCATTTATATAATCATTATGAAATGAAGATCATGTAGAACGAGTCGCATCACATCGTGGAGACGGTATTCTGTACGTACGCACGAGTGATGATATCGTTCCTATGATCGTGGAGTTGTATTGGAGTGTATGTATACTATTTCAGAATCATTATAACTTTATAATAGTCATATATAGTCATTATTTACACCATTATACCCATCCAGGTACGGTGGTGGTGGAAAATAGATTACACCACGGCGTGGAGACGGTATTCCGTACGTACGCACGCGCGGTGATTTCTTTTTCCGTAGGATGGATAGATGGTGAAATAGGGTTGTTTAATACTTATAATAACATATAAGTATATGAGTTATACTTATGTTATTACTTAATAATGAAACAACTAAAGAAGAATAAGTGGAAGAAGAAATAAAGATGAAAGAATCGGTAACGGAAATTACCTCTTCTTTGAAGCGCCTCTTTGAGACCTCCTCTTAGGGCACTAAAATTGGTCTTTGAGGAAGACCAGAACTTCTAGGATGTTTCTAGGGAAGTGGAGAGGAGAAATTGGAAGGGTTTGTCCGAGATTGAAGGCTCAAAGTGGTGTGAGTAAGAGGGGGAGGAGGTGCCCTTTTATAAGGGAGGAGAGGGGCTCCTTTGGAAAAACTAAAAATATTATTTTATTATAAAGTCATGTTCGGTTTTAAATAGATCTAAATTGATTTATTTCGAATCTAAAGTGGGGATGGATAGAAATCCTCTCATCCAATAGAATTTAGACAAGTTTAGGTTCCTATTTTAACCTTATCATTTAGATTTAACATTTAGTTAAATAATTTAACTTTTACCGTGTCTTCTTGTGTTCTTACACTATAAGGTTAATAAACATACTATAACAAGTCAAACGAACCCCAAGTTGTTTATTATTAATATATAAAACCTTATATAAGTCATTTTTCCAATCCTTAGTTTTTTAGGAATAAAATAACAATTAATAATATAATATTTGTTTTAAAAACTATTTTATGTCAATTTTGACACTATTTGGTAATTGATTTTTCGGAAAATCATAACAGAATTATTAGTTCTAAAAAAGTTAACTAAATCAATACTAAAATGTCATATTAACCTATAAAATTAGTGGAATTCATAATAAGTCTCAAATTATATTTATTTAGGTATTTATAATATCAATTATTCTAATTTTTCACTATTATGGTAATTACTACATCATCATTGTGTCATAAATAAATTAAATTATTTAATGTATAAAAATTATAAATAAAATATCATTATGTATGAAATATTATTATCTTTATAATTAATATTTACAATCTAATTTATCTTATGTATAACCCTATATTATAAATGTTTTAGTAAATAAACTTTGATTTTAACTCTTTTAACTCTTCTTTGAATTAAATAATAATAAATGTCCTAATCTAATCCAAGTGGGCCTAAATGGTCATATTTTATTCCTAAGGTTGTGTTTGGTCGAATTTCACTTATTCAATAGAATTAGGACATGTGTTATGGTAATAATAATATCATTTTTACCCTTAATTACCCTATTTACTTTTAACCGTGGTAAAAAAAAGTAAAAAGTTACTATTCACCAAAAATTATTTTCATCTCATTGAACCAAATTTTACTTACTGACATCAACCATGTCTCTAGGATTTTTGAAATTCCACTCACAGAAGCGGTAAAATTAAGTTTTATGAAAAATTCATTTTTTTTACTACCACTTAGTGGTTTCACTATTCATCAAAAAATGAAAGTTTCTAGAAAATAACAAAAATTAGGCCTAAGCTATATTTGATATTATGAACTCAAAAATGATTTCTATTTTACCAAATTCAAAACATATCAGTTACATTAACTAATTTAAAAATTAATTCCCGTCGTCAAAACAAATGGCGTGTTTTTTAGAGATAATAACTATCAAAAGATTGACACTTGTTTATAACTTGTTTAAATGTGAAATTACATCCAATGACCAAAATTGTATTAAATTGTAAAAATATATTCTAAATATACTTTAAAACCAATAAAATTAATAATTTATCACTATTAATTATTTTGATTAAAAAATTTGTTTTTAATTAAAATTTAGTAATTTTCACTATTCATCAGAATATGAAAGTTATCCGAAAAGTACCAAAATTTCACTTAGGCTAAATTCGATACTTTAAATCCAAAAATGAAGTCCATTTTGAGAGATAAAATTTCTAAAATTTTAAAAGGTGGTTATTACTATTCATAACGGCTAGTTTTAATAATATTTTAATAGCATATCGTTGTTTAATGAAACTCGGTATTGCGTACTTCACACGCTATCGAGGAAGGTCATGATTGCATGAAATTCAAGGCAAGTCAAGGATGCATGTTGTGAAATCTCCTTTTGGTGTAACATACAAATGGTTTACTATTCGAAATTCGTCGGGGTTATAAATGGTTTACTATTCGAAAGTTTCTTTTATAGAAACCCACATCGTAAAAAGGAATACCAAAACCAATCTTTAAAAACAAAAGTATGAAACGTAATGGTTACCCAAATAAACTAATCACTGGGTTTCCACATAGGTGAAAATATGGATATGGAAGAGAAAATGTTACCATCATGTTCTGATGGAGAGTGGTAGAGAACATGACTATGGAAAAGCCAGAAATCACAAAGCCATAAATTTGTGATGATATAAGGTACCATCTGATTTATCAGATATAAGAGCACAAGGACAACATTTTTGGTTTTCAAGATCGTTTCCCTAAAGTTGATGAAATTGGAATTAGAAGAAATACTTTCATGATTTCGGTATAGTCTCACCGTTGGTCATTCTTTGGACAATTTCCACTTCATCTCTTAAAGAAATGAAGTTGAATTTGTCATTCGTGATGTGTTAGCAGATCATGTGATAGAATTATGGGTCATTCCATCTGTCTCAAACAAAAGGTTAGAAAAGTTATCAAAAAATACATAAGTCCATCTATATTGAGATTAATGATATACGGTTCCTAAAATGAACTTATACTTCATATATCATACTGATTAATATAATAAAACTAGTTTCTACTAAACAGGGACTTCCTGTAGGCCAGTGGTAGGCGATAAAGGCCAGTCACACTTCGGTTGAGGCTTCGATTCCCACGGCCTTGTCCGACGCGATTGGCTGTCGCTCGTCCTGCAGGTTTTCCTTTTTCTAAAACTATATTACTATAACATCCCATCAATAATATCGAAAAAACTTTTATCCTTAAATAATACTAACTTATGTCCAACATAATCCATTCCAATCTTTAGGCTTATCCATAATACTGCAGTCCACTCTCATAATACAGTGAAAACGATTACCAGAGATTTAATACCATCGTTGATCCCCATATATCATAAGATATGTCTTGTTGGTCACATTCCAAACATTCAAAGGCCTTAATCATGTATTCTCTTGAATACCCATTGAACCTTAGTGAAAACATGAATGCAGTTAAAAGGTAACACTTTCCACATACCAAAATCCTCAAAATTCTATATACTCAAACCATGATATCACTTAGTCCTTATATCAATCATGAGCTCATGAATACTGGAAAATATTTCATTTTCTCGTTTTCCATTCATTATGAGCATATCATATTTTTTTCCAAAAATATATGAATCACTTTCCATGGTTACCGGTTCCATAAAATTATTGAAAACCACAGTAGACCAATACATAAATATTCCAATATTCCATGATACTATATACAACATTATTTTGTAATCCCATTACATAAACACTTAATCATTCCACCACATTGTTATCATATTCAACATCACCAATGGTGATCGCATGTGACTTCCCTTTGTCCTTTGCCTTATGTGTTTGCTCATGCCGATCATCACTAACCCTTGGATTAGGGCATTTATTAGCATAATGCCCCATTTCCTTGCACTTGAAGCATTGTAGTGTTGGTGGTGCATTCTCTGTAGTCTTTTCTTTATTCCCATCATTAGAAACCCTTTTTCCATTATTTTGAAACTCAGCTGCTCGATGACCTTCTTTTCCACACTTAAAACATTTTCTAGTCCCTTTAAGACAATCTGCACCATGCTTCTTTCCACACTTTGAGCATAAGGAAACATTTATCTTCTTTTCACCATTATTCTGAGATTTCTCCTTGAACTCCATCTTTCGTTTCTTGTCAAAACTATGAGATGGATAAGTAACACCAACTTCCATTTCTACCTTGATAGCACAACGTACAATTTCTTCATAGCTACTGAAGTCTCTTATAGCTAATGCCCTTCGAAGATTTGGTTTTAAGCCACTGAAGAATCGGTCAACTTTACTTTCAGGTTGGATGATAAATCCAGATGCATACCTTGCAAGCCTTGTAAAATTCGCTTCATATATACCAACAGATTCATCATCCTTTTGATTTAGTTCAAGAAACTCCTTCTCCATCATTGTTCTAAGAATACGAGGGATGTACTTATTGAAATATAAGTTCTTGAACTCGTCCCATTCCATGGACTCAATTTCATCTCTTTGCCTCGTATTCTTGATAATATTCCACCATTGAGCAGCTTCACCTTCCAAACGATACAATGCTAAGATGACTTTATCATGTTCAGAACATTGAAGAACTGAAAATATCTTTTCAGTAGTACTAATCCATTGTTCAGCAACTAATGGATCAGTAGAGCCGCTGAATAAAGGTGGACGCAGTCTCATGAAGGACTCAATAGAATATTGTTCCCTTCTCTGCTCATTTGGAAGTCCAGAATGATTCATATCTTGTGTAAGTATAGCAATAAGATTTTTCACTCCATCTCCCATAACATTTGTTTGTTCAGGAGGACAATCATTTCATTGTCCATTTCATTGATCAACACGGTTCCTTCAGGTTCCAGCCATCGTCTAAAACCCAAAAAAAATAGTGTGAGAGGCAAAAATCATGATAGGGAAAACAACATAATAAAGGGGGAGTACCTTCAATATCTAACATCTTAGGTTTAATTTAAAGATCGTTAGCGCAATTCTAGGACTATAACCTATACGTATACTTAACCTTAGGGACATCCCTAGACATACCTTAGAAATATCTCTAGGGATCTCACTAATGTTCTCGCATCCTAGTTTCCAAAGGTTTACTAAACCTTTTCTCTGATACCAACTGTAGAGACCCGAAGCCTGACGTACATGGACATTACATTACTTTTTCGGAATACTTAGTACATAACAAAAACACACACACAAGGATCGTAATAGTTTATTGTCTTTGGAAACTCGGAATATAATCTTCTAATCGTGGTGAAAGATTTTCAACATCTCCCATAAAGATCTTCCCCTTTTTTTACCTAAAACCTTTCTTTATATCCTGGGGAAAAGAAAACATAAAAGGGTGAGCTCAAATGCTCAGTAAGGGTAAACAAAAGAAATATCAATCACATCATATTCATTAGAACATAACATTTTGGAAATCTTAACCTGCAAAAGTGAGCATAATTTCATAACATGGGATAAATCATAGTAGTGAAATGAAATCCCAATAATCATAACTTAAAACATGAAACTTTGTGGAATACAAACATAATCATAGAGAATCATTTCTTATTAGTCAAGAATCATTGCCAAGACAATCTTAGTGGACAAAGTCCCTTTCTGAACCGAGTTCACTCCTCGTTTCAGTCCTGTTTTACTGAACCAGTATAACGTACAGTTCCAGCCATGTCTATCTCATGAGATATAAAATTTTACCCAATGCATTGGAGGTAGATATAGGTCCCACCCATCTCATAATGATACCATTCTTATGTGTGCCACAAAATCATAAACCATACATCATAGCATAACCCATGTAATAAAAATGAGAATCTTAAACATCGTGACATCATAAAACAACTCATATAAGATAAATGAATTCATAAAAATAATTCCATCACAACATAATCAAATCTATGTAATAATAGGGATAAAAACAGAACCCTTTATTATCTTAGATGTAAAATAATTTTGATAAAACACTTGAACTTCATTCTTGAGGAAAATATCCTTTCTACATCAAAAACACTTTTCCTTTCTTAACATGTCAAACAATTTTAAGATAAAAGAAGTTGATTAAAAATAAACATGAAAACTTTTAAATGAATCTTCTTGGAAATAATGTTTTAAAAATCCATTCATGCCGTATAAGTTAAAAGAAAACATTCTTCTCGTACTTTTTTCGGAAAAGTCAAAAAGTACCTCGTACGAAAAACGACAAAAGATTCCTTTCATATCTTTTACTACAAACTCACCGAGGGGTAAAATTGGATTTAAACAATTGTAGGTGGATGGAAATAATATTACATATTGAGGAAACATGGATGTGGATGATAAAATACACCCCAGTAATTACAAAAGTATAAACAATCTCGGATAAAAATGAGATTGTGATATTTTTCTTACCTTAGGTCCGATATGCTTTGTACGTGTCCGAACCTCCTGTATAATGATTTAAATAATGTTATTGACTTATTACAGAATCATAATTATTTTTATGATATCATATATGGTCATATTCTTAGCTTCTAAGTAGTAATATTTCATTGCTACTTGTTATTCAGGTGTTTATAACTTTTTATTATTATGCGTGTTTTGTCGAATAAATTCTTATTCATCTCTTTAGGTTATAGATACCTCATTACCAGAATGGTATTAGTGTAATATATATCATATTCATTCATTCAATTCATTTATATAATCATTATGAAATTAAGATCATGTAGAACGAGTCGCATCACATCATGGAGACGGTATTCCGTACGTACGCACGAGTGATGATATCGTTCCTATGATCGTGGAATTGTATCGGAGTGTATGTATACAATTTCAGAATCAGTATGAATTTATAATAGTCATATATAGTCATTATTTACACCATTATACCCATCCATGTAAGGTGCTGGTGTAAAATAGATTACACCACGGCGTGAAGACGGTATTCCGTACGTACGCACGCGCGTTGATTTCTTTTTCCGTAGGATGGATAGATGGTGAAATAGGGTTGTTTCATACTTATAATAACATATCAGTATATGAGTGATACTTATGTTATTACTTCATAATGAAACAACTAAAGAAGTAGAAGTGGAAGAAGAAATAAAGATGAAAGAATCGGTAATGGAAATTACCTCTTCTTTGAAGCGCCTCTTTGAGACCTCCTCTTAGGGCACTAAAATTGGTCTTTGAGGAATACCAGAACCTCTAGGATTTTTCTAGGGAAGTGGAGAGGAGAAATTGGGAGGGGTTGGCCGAGCTTGAAGGCTCAAAGTGGTGTGAGGAAGAGGGAGAGGAGGTGCCCTTTTATAAGGGAGGAGAGGGGCTCCTTTGGAAAAACTAAAAATATTATTTTATTATAAAGTGAAGTTCGGTTTTAAATAGCTCAAAATTCATTTATTTAGAAGCTAAGGTGGGGATGGATCGAAATCCTCTCATCAAATATAATTTAGACAAGTTTAGGTTCCTATTTTAACCTTATCATTTAGATTTAACATTAAGTTAAATAAGTTTACTTTTACCGTGTCTTCTTGTGTTCTTACACTATAAGGTTAATAAACTTACTATAACAAGCCAAACGAACCCCAAGTTGATTATTATTAATATATATAACCTTATATAAGTAATTTGGCCGAACCTTAGATTTTTAGGAATAAAATAAAAATTAATAATATAATATTTGTTTTAAAAACTATTTTATGTCAATTTTGACACTATTTGGTAATTGATTTTTGTGAAAATCATAAATGAATTATTAGTTCGAATAAAGTTAATTAAATCAATAATAACATGTCATATTAACCTAGAAAATTAGTGTAATTCATAAAAAGTCTCAAATTATATTTATTTGGGTATTTATAATATCAGTTATTCTAATTTTTCACTATTATGGTAATTACTACATCATCATTGTGTCATAAATAAATTAAATTATTTAATGTCTAAAAATTATAAATAAAATATCATTATGTATGAAGTCTTATTATCTTTCTAATGAATATTTACAATCGAATTTATCTTATGTATAACCCTATATTATAAATGTTTTAGTAAATAAACTTTGAATTTAACTCTTTTAACTCTTCTTTGAATTAAAAAATAATAAATGTCCTAATCTAATCCAAGTGGGCCTAAATGGTCATATTTTATTCCTAAGGTTTGTTTTTGGTCTAATTACACTTATCCAATGGAATTAGGACATATTTTAGGGTAATAATAATATCATTTTTACCCTTAATTACCCTATTTACTTTTAACCGGGGTAAAAAAAAGTAAAAAGTTACTATTCACCAAAAATTATTTTCATCTCATTGAACCACATTTTACTTACTGACATCAACTGTGTCTCTCGGATTTTTGAAATTACACTCACAGAAGCGCTAAAATTAAGTTTTATGAAAAATTCATTTTTTACTACCACTTAGTGGTTTCACTATTCATCAAAAAATGAAAGTTTCCAGAAAAATACCAAAAAATAGGCCTAAGCTATATTTGATATTATGAACTCAAAAATGATGTCTATTTTACCAAATTCAAAACATATCAGTTACATTAACTAATTTAAAAATTAATTCCCATCGTCAAAACAAATGGCGTGTTTTTAAGTGATAATAACTATCAAAAGATTGACACTTGTTTATAACTTTTTTAAATGTGAAATTACATCCAATGACCAACATTGTATTAAATTGTAAAAATATATTCTAAATATACTTTAAAACCAATCAAATTAATAATTTATCACAATTAATTTTTTTGATTAAAAAAGTTGTTTTTAATTAAAATTTAGTAATTTTCACTATTCATCAGAATATGAAAGTTATCTGAAAAGTACCAAAATTTCACCTTAGGCTAAATTCGATACTTTGAATCTAAAAATGAAGTCCATTTTGAGAGATAAAATTTCTAAAATTTTAAAAGGTGGTTATTACTATTCATAACAACTAGTTTTAATAATATTTTAATAGCATATCGTTGTTTAATGAAACTCGGTATTGCGTACTCCACACGCTATCGAGGAAGGTCTTGATTGCGTGTAATGCAAGGCAAGTCAAGGATGCGTGTTGTGCAAGATCCTTTTGGTGTAGCATACAACACAAGACATTAATGAAATTAAAAAAAATATTTTTCATAAAATCTCGGGGTGTTACAGGCCGAACCAGGATGTGGGGGGAGACGGGGGAGAGAGGGGGAGAGGGGGCGGGCTCGGGTAGATTAGGGTTGGTTTTTTTAATTTTTTTAATTTTTTTTCTTTTATCTTATAATAACAATAACAATAAAATAATAATAATAATAATAATAATAATAAACATATACACATAAATAAATAAAATATAAACATATATATAAACCTACTTATATAAACATAAATACATCTATACATATATATTTATAAACATATATATAACATATATAAACATATAAACATATATAAACCTATATATAACATATATAAACATAAAAACATATATATAAACATAAATACACATAAGCATATAACTTTAAAACATAGTTATTTATAAACATATGTGTATATATATACTCCTATAAACATATATACACATACCTTATATATATACACACAACGTTAAATCATAAACGTATAAAAACGCAGATACACATATATATGCACATATATAAACATACAAACATACATATACACACATAATGTTAAAACTGGATGATCGTGCGGTGTTCGCACGCCGTGCGGTATCCAAGCGGACTGCATGCGGGCTGCACGTACCCAAGCAGAAAGCACGTGCCCAAGCGAACTACACGTCTTAAGCGTACGGTGTTCACGCACCATCCCAAACCATAAACTCATCCCAAAATTAAAAATTTAAACCAGGACTCACCCGCACTTAAGCAAAAAAACCCGACGCCAAGTGAAATAAAATAATTAAAATGACTAAAAAAACGGGTGTGACAATTCTCCCCACCACAAACAATTTCTGCCCCCACAAAGTCACCAAGCCACTAGTTATCTTAACTCAAGTTTGTGCCCAAGAAAAACTAGAAGAAACAGAGAGGATCGGGGTGACCATTACCAACATAAGTCACATCCGACCAACTCGAGTACAAACATTGTCCGAGGTTGAGGGGAGAACACGAGAGGTTTCTCCCCACCACATAAATTTACTAACACATAGGCCTTGACACTTGAACACACCACCCCTGAGGGGGGGGGGGGACAACACGGGAACTCCCAAACCGAACCCGGTTACTTTCTCCACACAGACCGAACAACACTCAGAGACTTAAACAGGAAGCCTGCTATGAAACGACCCAACAGCTCGAGGATAAGAAATTATCTCAACCCCTCCCACACCGACCGAACAAATACTCACCGCAACCAGAGACTAGGGAATTCTGAGCCCGAACTCACCAAGGGCCTCAAAATACCGCACGTTAATTTCACAAAACCAAACATCCCCCTAACGAACACAATTAAGACTCAACTCAAAATTAGAATGACCCGTTCATTCGCGGGACCATCACCCTTCAAGGAGAACCGAACGATTTGAAAACACACTGAGAACAGATAAGACTGCTTAGACTACGGTAGAACAAGTTCATCACATCAACACAACTATGATGAGATTACAACAGTGACAAGAATAGAACAAGGAAAATTTGGATAGTTTTTTTCAGAAATCTGAAAACATAATCCGAAGTGAGGTTCTACACACCCTCGGAAACTCCTGACTGTGCGCGAGCTTCACCCCGAGACCTGTGGCTGGGTCCCTGATGGCTGAAGCATCTCCTGACTCACATTCAGGAATTTTCATCTCCTGGTCTCTAACTCCTTCACGAGCGACGCTTCATCCAGAACTCTCCCTGGTGGCCTGAACAACCACACAATAGCAAGACTTCGAAGGGATGCGGCATGGAGACATAGAATGTCTGGACAGGCCATACTGGTGGAAAACAAGAGAGCGGTCCGACGAACTATGATCCGGTACTGACGAGGATGGTTTCTTGGAACAGGTTCCATAGGCCCACACTCCTTGCCAGGTGGGGAACCTTCACAGAAGTCGACCACCATTAATCACGCCCAAAACTCCAACAACGATGAGACATCTCATCTTTAATAATATAAACTGAATCCTCAAATAAACCTAAGGCGGTGCGCACCCTAACAACCCTGGGAGTTCCCAACATGAAGGCTCACACTAATTCCATGACCACACAACTGTCCTTAAAGGACTTTGATTACTTTGATAAAAATCCAATATGCAAAAAGAACTGGAAAATAGGCATGACTCATTAACAACCTTAACGACCTTTCTGGGCGGCATACTCATGACAACACGAGAAACATCATCGAAACAGGCATCAAGCCAAAACTCAATCAAGGAAACAACAGAAGACAAGGGAAACATGCCCATAATCCAAACATATACAAACACAAGCATATATCGATTTTCCAAAACCATCATTTCTTTAAAGTCTTAAAACCCTCCTATGGCACCTTATGAACCGTCACATGTGCGTTCATTCGATCTCGCTCACATCATCTTCAAACAAGTGCCCCCTACGCACTCTCCTTACATACCCACACACATGTGACCCTCCATAAAGAGTGCCAAGGTTCAAACACATCATTCCTTATCAAATCCAAACACATACCATATTGTTCCAAACCAATACATACTCTCTTTAAAAACCCACTTTACAAATTTTAAAAACAAATTGGAAGAAACCCTTTTTTTCATTTCGAAAAAACTTTCATTTTCAACGTACACACAGATAGACCGAGTTCAAAACGAAACACAACCAACTATGAACCGTCAGAATGAGGGACTAGTGTCTGTACTTAACTTGGTGACATGGTGGTGAGCCATGCCCCAAGTAAGACATGACACTAAGAGGACCTTAAACCAGGCTCTTGGACTCCACGTGGGTCACCACCCCATGTGACGCCGCAATTTGAACCGACTCGCTCCCATTTTTCATCCCTCAATCCAAAATATCCAAAGAAAAAAGACACAAATCCCGAACTAACCCTGGTAACTCAGGTCTTGTCACGAGCGGTGGTGATCAGGCACCGACCCGTAACCTACCTCCCGAGCCCCGACAGTCCTAATCTCCTTCTACCAAACCTCCCAAATAACAAGAACCTCCTCTGATACCATTTTGTCACGAACCAGCCCGGGTCGACCCTGATCCGGTCAGCCGAGCCGGTCCGCGGCAATTCTCGAGGGGCGTTCCCGATCCCCCCGGGATGGCAACCAGTGCCTGGCATCAGAGTTAAAACGTTGGGAATTATTCAGCTCATAAAAGATAAACAGACAAATAAAAACTGACGATAAAAAAAAACAGCATTGGAAAGAAACAAAATGGCACATACCTCCTTGTGACCCTTTGGTCACCTCCCAACTAAGGCCAACCTTGCTCTCATGATGAGAAACTCGACCATGAAAACCTAAGCATGGGAAACCTGCAACTGAAATGATAAAATAGGCCTGAGCATTAAAAATGCTCAGTAGGGAAGCCAAAGTAACCACAGAATCCAACCACGTCCACTTTCTAGAAACAAACCCAAAAAACACCAGTTTTCACATACAATGATAGAAAATAGGTTTTTCACATCTTAAAGGAAAACAAAAAAAAAGATCCTATTTTACCATTTCAAAACCAACACACGCCACAACCAGTTTTTTACAAAACAATGAATTTCTAAATGACTGGATTTCAAATCTATGTTTATCACATTATGAAAAATACGAACATGTAATAAGTAAATGCTGGAAACCAAGTGCAAGTAAAAGTAAACAAGAAGAAGTAAGCAATAACCATGGGAAATCCTAGACATCCCTAGAAAACCCCTGGATGTACTCGGGTTCATACTACCTGCCGGTGTGGTACTCCATAGTCAATAACCAACTGGCTGCCCTAATAGCCAACCAGTGGCACATACCTCCTGGACTGTCCACGACTCTAGGGGGTACTAACCCATCTAATCAGGGCTAGCAAGCAACCGTCACTCGATAATCTATAAGACGCCTAGGAACCCATGGCGGTTTTAGTAATACTGTTTAAGTGGGAGGCCCTCGCACGCGTGACTCATCTCACCGCACTTGCCAACCCCTTACATGGACACCGCTACATGACAACCTTCAAGGGAAGTCCCCCTGTAGAGGTGCCCTGCAAGCATGCTCACATCAAAAGTTATTTCACATTCAGTAAGCTGCCAACCGGGCCTTCACAGCATTAGAACCTTTAAACATTTCACAAATGGGTTGGGTTGCCAATCGGGCACAATACACCTTTCTCAAAATCCAATGCAATCATCCCTTTACATTTTAAAATTTCAAACGGGCCTTTACACCAAACAACCATTCAACTCACACCAAAAGCCAACCGGGCCAACCACGCTTCCGCTTCCTTTTTTTTAAACACCAAACCATTCATCAAAAACCTAGTTTTAAGAAAATATAGTTTTAATGTGTCATTTTCATTTGGAGGCACATCCATGCGAGCACCTAGTGCTCCCATGGATGTGCCAACATCAAATGACACATTTAGTTTTTAGAAGAATTGCCTAAAAAAAACTTCTTTCATAAAACACTTTAGCATTGAAACCAAACTCAAATTATTTCACAACACTCTATAAAAACAAATGCATCCTTCAAACCAACCACCATTTCTAAATCTTTTCTAAAACAACAACTGGTTCGTATTTTTGTTAAACAAACACACCAAAGAAATTCTTACATTTCTAGAACAAAATCACTATCAACTGAAACCAAACACATCACAAAGCAATTGATTTAACTTTACCAAGAACCTATGCATTTCATATAAACAAACATTAAAAGCCACTTTCATAAATTTAAAACAGCAACATAACTAAGCCAGATGCTTTTCATAAATACGATAGATATACAAACAATATAAAAGGATTAATTGAAAATATTCAAGTACTCAAGGTTGGAATCTAAAAGGGACATGGTTGGAAACACCTACCTCGACACGTGCGAAAATGGAAGAACCTCAATGGAAGGAGGAATGACGCTATGCAAACCAAATGCACAACCTCGGTTAACCCATGTCCAAAGCACACACGACCTTGAAGTGCACACACGTATATATATATACACATATCTGCATATATATATATATATAACTATATACCTATACACCATAGGTATATATATATATATATATATATATATATATATATATATATATATATATATATTCTGCAATGCAAGCAGCAAAACATTGGTAAATTAACAACTCAGGTAAAGCCGACTCTGGACCAGATAAAGACCTCAAGGGTCCGCAACTCAATCTAAAATAAAAATCCCATGAAAAGATTTAATGAACCACATAAAAATTTTATGAAACAACTCCAAACAGTGACACAAGATATTGAACACAAAGCCCACCCAAAAACCTCTTCCAAGGCCAAACACACATCACTCACTTGTCAAAACAGAATATGCAGCCCGTGCACAACATAATAAACCAACTACACAGTCTATAAAATAACGATAAACAGCTCGAAACCTATTTTTCACAAAAAGAATCAAACTCATTTTGCATAAACATATCACTAATGAATCAAAGCATGAAGAACCTCAATTAGAGCAATTTTGCACCATGAAAACTGATTAAATAACACACTATATTTCTCTTAAACACCCGAAATAAATTGATGATAACTAAAAATAATAATAAAAACCCTATAATAAAATTAACCCACAAAGAAGAAACTGAATAACTCATACCTGAAAACCATGGAGAACCCACTGCCCTTGCCGGAAGTGGATAGAACTGATCACGACAGAACCCGAGGAAACCAAAATAATAGGATTCAATCAAAAGGAAAACCCCAAATACATTAGGGTTTGGCCAAAGGGGTCACGCGGTGGTCGGGGCTGCTGATCGGAGAGCGAGGAGGTCAGCCGGGGCGGCTGGCCGGTACGCGAGAGGAGGGGGAGGACCGGAGAAGGTGGGGTCGACCGGAGCAGGTCGGGTAGGCCAGAGCAGGCGGGTTCGGCCAGAGCAAGCAGGTTCGGCTGGAAGGGGGTTACGGGTTAGAGAAGAGGAGGCCGGTAGGGGGGGGCTGCGTGCGGCGGCTAGCCGGAGGGAAAGGGGGAGGGTGGCGCGCGGAGGAGCTGAGGACAAGGGGAGGCGGCGGCGCCGGCATGGTCGGGGTGGCCGGCGCAGTCAGCGGTGGACAACGGCGGACGGCGGTGGACGACGGTGGATGGAGGTGGACGGGAGGAGGCTGGAGGCGAGGTTGCGTGGAGGGGGGGGGGGGGGGGGGGGGGGAGGCGGCGCAGGCCAGCCGAACCAGGAAGTGGGGGCAGACGGGGGAGAGAGGGGGAGAGGTGGCGGGCTCCGGTAGATTAAGGTTGGTTTTTTTAATATTTTTTAATATTTTTTCATTTATCTTATAATAACAATAAGAATAATAAAATAATAATAATAATAATAATAAAAATAAACATATACAAATAAATAAATATATATATAAACATATATATAAACCTACTTATATAAACATAAATACATCTATACATATATATTTATAAACATATATATAACATATATAAACATATAAACCTATAAAAACCTATATATAACACATATAAACATATAAACACATATAAACATATATATAAACATATATACACAAAAGCATATAACTTTAAAACATAGTTATTTATAAACATATGTGTATATATATACTCATATAAACATATATACACATACCTTATATATATACACAGAACGTTAAATCATAAACGTATACAAACACAGATACACATATATATGCACATATATAAATATACAAACATAAATATACACACATAATGTTAAAACTGGATGATCATGCGGTGTTCACACGCCGTGCGGTATCCAAGCGGACTACATGCAGGCTGCACGTACCCAAGCGGAAAGCACGTGCCCAAGCGAACTGCACGTCTTAAGCGTACGATGTTCGCGCACCATCCCAAACCATAAACCCATCCCAAAATAAAAAATTTAAACTGGGACTCACCCGTACTTAAGAAAAATCACCCGACGCCAAGTGAAATAAAATAATTAAAATGACTAAAAAAATGGGTGTGACAATTTTGAATTAATATCTACCACTTATGTGTCTGTATATGGGAAACATTATTTCATATATAAAATATGAAAATATTATAATTCCTATTAAGATAAAATAAGTATGTCAAAAAAATAATTAGTGATAGTAATTAAAAATAATTAATTTGATTAAGGTAAAAACGAGTTTATATTGAGTTAAACCATTAACATACGGTGCCAAATACACTAGAAAAAATATTCAATTTTTTTTGGAAATATATCGACAATATTATACATTTTATAGTATATGGATCATTATCATATGAACATGATTAATGGGAGACCTAACAATAGTGTATACTTTTTTTATAGGATTTCCACTTATCATGCGCTATAAATGGGAACTTGCATCCCCCTCACTTCTTCACACATCTATTTCCCATTGGATCATCAAAAAACATCCCATGTAAGTTTCAATATTACCTATATTCATCCTAAAAGAATACCTTTTGGAATAAGTTAATCCATGATTGTATTTTGTTTCAATCCAAAAGGAATTAACTAAAGAAGAGGAGGTTTGAAGGTGTACAGAAAATGTCAACACATAAGTTATGGTATTTCTCATATTACTTTTGTTTCTATGAGATATATTCTACATTAACCACTTATTATTATTTTATATATATATATACATCCCTTTGATATGTTATATTGTGAATTTTTAATATTTCATCGTATTAATATTTTCATTTAATGATACTCTTTCCCATATATCAAGATTAAAAAGATACTGATGTATTAAGGGGTTTTCTAGTCTCAGATTTATTTGAGTAATAACTCTTCCATAATCACAAATCAATTATTTGTTAGGTCCTTATACATAAAATTAATGTTTTATAAGACTATTCTATATAAAATTTTCAATATATATACATATATGTATCAATTTTATGGCTTTACTTTCACATGGTTTTACAGTTCAAAAGATACCAACTCAGTAAGGATATTTTGATTCATTTTTCATATTGTACGACACGTGTTTTTTTATTCACCTATATTATTTTACAATATGTATATAATCCCCCATTTATCATATATCATGAATATCCTTCTTTTCATGATATTTTTTGATTCATTTAAAGTTATTATTTCATGTTCATTTGGATTCAATGTTTCCAAAATGGTATGTATTTATTGGTATAATCTCATCAATTACCATGATTGTTTATGATTATGCTTCCATCGATGATATATTATGATCTATATCTAAATAATTCCATATATTTTTCTTTTTCTATGCTTTTTAATTTTATCTTCACATACTGGAGCAATTTTTCCACTCTTTGGTACATTAGAAAATATAAAAGGTCTTATTAAAAAAAACATTATTTATATCTATGGTCATAAAATTTATTTATATGAAAATACAATTTTTTCCAAAAAAAATTATTTTAAATTTTACGACCATTAGGATTTTCAAATTATTTCATGTTTTAAAAAGTGTTTAAAATGGTTTTCATAGGATCATTTAAATATTTTAAATAATACTATCAAGGAATAATTTTTTGAAAAATGTTTTATGATTTAAAATGTTTTTTTCAAAGTATAAAGGATATTTTCTTCAATAAATGTTTTAAATTAATTTTTAATATTGTATTATATGTTTTCTAAGTGTTTTTTATTGACAATGATTTTAATGATGATTTATAACATAATATGGGATTTTCAAATAAATTTCTTTCCTTAATAAAAATCCCATGTTATATTTTAAAATCATTCTCGAGCTATGAGGACATATGTTGATATATTATAATATTTAATAACTATATGATAAAAAGAAACACTTTTCATTATTTTTGTGAATTTTTTAGCTTAAATATGACATTTTTTAAGAAACCGATTTGCTATCATAATGTTATTCCATGATAAAAAACTTTTTAAACCCACATCATTTCATGGGTTATTCTGTGATGAAATTATCAAAAAACCCCTCTATTTTCCGTAGGTTAGGATATAATAAAATATTTATGATACACAATTAATTTCATGAGATATGATATAATGAATGTTTATGATCTGTTGTCACACAAATTTGTGATTTTATTATTTAATGGTGAGACCTATATCTCCCTCTAATTCCCTGGGTAATGATTTAGTTTTATTGAGATAATGATGGAAAATAAGTCGAATGTCATGAAAAATATTGGGAAATTTCTGTGCTTTAATAAATAAATTAATATAGGTGTTTCCTAATCCATAATTGGAAACAGTTGTGTCCTGATTCATAATTAGAAACAATTATGTCCTTATCCCCAATTAGAAGAATGTGTGTCCTAATCCACAACGAGGAATAGGTGAATCCTTATCCCCTATGGTAAAAATCTATTTTTTAACCACTATATTGATGGTATTGGTAGTGAACCTTGAAAAATTCAATGATTTCCAAAATTTATGATGGGGACACAATTTTATGACATAATCTGATGGTTCTCCATTGATTTTTGATGATTTATCACCATTATTATTCATGTCTTATGGGTTTTTGATCATTATATCATGACTATTGATTATGACCATTTATATGGAGGGTATGATCATTGATTAATATGATCATGTTCTCATGCAATTATTCTCATTTTATTCATACATATCTCCCTTGTATAGCCTTACTTTAAATATGAGCACTCACCTTTGTTATGTTTAATTACCCCAGGTTATGAAGAAATGTTTTTTGTTTGAAAACTAATGGGGATGATATTTATGGGTGATGTTGAGGATCATTCACCAAATTAAAATAATTTTTTCTATTTGTTTCTAAATAAACAAATTCATTGTGGTCTATGAGCATGAAATTTTCGAATGTGATGAATATTTTTATAAAATTATGTAATATCCATATAGGTTAATACTCATTTACTATAATTAAAAGTAAATTTAAAGGGACCACAAAAATTCCCTTAGTGTATATGTTACAAAATATTTCATGGATAACATAAATTGAATACTAGTAGTTCATTAGCTATTAAATAAATGAAAATTTGAATTTATTACATTAATTTTCCATGATTTCACTTTATCTTTTAAATAGTTTAAAAATGATCTTACCTAATTTTCCACATTATTCTATCCAATATACAAAAATATGAGGGATTTGGTATACAAACAATGTGAAGGGAAATTTGATGACTGCTGAAATGAGATTCACACCATGATAGAAGATGGAATACATATCATTATGATTATATTATCTCATAGGAATTGGGTTATGAATAGAAACGTGGATCAAGAGGAATTCCCAAATCTCCCTATGAAGATAAGATTCAATTAATACATTTATATGAAAATGAATTTGGTTTTTGATGGTTCATATGATTCATTAATCAGGGAACAATGGATCAACATAATGAATAAATTATTCTACATCATTTAATGTTCAATGAAAGAGAATGTTATAATTTTTTTATCATATAGAGGGATAAGATGATTTGTAATGGAAATTGAACTAGAATTTGTAGCCTAAGAAAGTTTTCAATGTGATGGGGTTGATGGAATTACTAAAAATGTTTTTTATAATATTTTCCTCTCAATCACTGACTTAACATTGATAGGTATTTCCATAACCTAAATAAAAAAGATGATTAACCTATTGGGGATTATAGAGATAACATAAGAAGTCATGCATGATATGCCACCATCATTATAGCTACCTCAGAATGAAAAAATGATATCTTCTTTGATGGAATAAATCAAAGTTTATGAAATTACCTGATGATTCGAGACTTTGATCGCTTTATTGAAAATGTATGATTTTTTAAAAAGGGTAAAATGGAGATCAAAAAATATTTAGGGTGTAAAATGGATAAAATTAATAAATTGGATTTTAATTATGGAATTACAATGGAGAAATATAATGAAAATATGACATTTCATCATCCAACATATTAGATCATTGGAATGAATCATCCCCAAAAATTGCTTATGGGGAATGGTGATAGTTTTTAGGTTTAGGATGGAAGGAACCTAACTAGTTATTTATAATAAGATAATCCCACTAATGAAATATATGATGATAATTCTCCCATCAACCCTTATCACATTTTTCATTGTTTCAACTTCAGGGAATAATGGAACTTTACAAACCAATGCACTAAGCCAAGGATTTTTGGAAACAACCAACTACCTCCAATGAAGAATTGGAGATCTTTTTTAATCACAACAACTTAGGTGGATCTTGGCATTGATTAGGTGAAACGAACTCTTGTTATTAATTCATGAATAGTGAAATTTCTTTATGATACAAGTTTAATGTATTTCTTCATATCAAGAATCATTAGTAGAACTATTAAAATTCCACAAAAAATTGAAGTAAACCTAAGAGTTAAAATAGAACATGGAATTTTTTTTCATTCCCAATATATACCTAATCTCATATAAATATGTCTGTGATAAATATACTAGTAAAACATGTGATTTTATCATTAGTATAATTTTATGAAATTATGGTCAATGATTTTCTATACTTATGTAGATCCAAAAAAATTCAACAAGATGGAAATCAATCTCTATATCACGAATCACCCCCACCCCCTGATTTTGTGAAAATGAAAGGAGAAGGATGAATCTTATTTAGATATAAAATATCAATCATGGAAATTTTTTTTCATAGATAATGAGTCTCTATATCATATGATTTACTGTAAGGAAAATATAATCCTTGAAATCATTTTTTTTCCATATGGAATATGATGATGTGCTTCTCGAATATTTGTATGGTATTCCACCTAGATGAGAGGTTGAATTTTCAATCAAACATATAATAGGTGATTTACTATTATCCAAGACTCCATATAGAATGGATATTATGAAAAATAATAAGATAAATAAGAAACTAAATGTGATCTATGATAATTGATTCATATTCACAAGTGCAACACCTTGTGGTGAACCTCTTCTTTTATTCAAGAAGTAGGATGTGTCAATGTGCCTTTGCATTTATTGTCATGATCTCAAAAATATGAGGATAAATAACAATATATAATAACAATGGATTGATATTTTTTCGATCTGACATGTGGGTCACAATACTTATTTGTGGAGGATCATCATGCGGTATATTATCATGTAAGGGTGATGAAGTGGGATATCCACAAGGTCGCTTTCTATAAAATGTATCGGAACAATGAGTCCATAGTAAAGAAATTTATTCTACATAATGCTCTAGAAATCCTCATGGACATGATTAACAGATTATTTATAGAATACCTAAACAAATTTATTATAGTATTTAAATATAATAATATAATATACTCAAAAATAAAGGAGGGTCATGATGAGAATTTAAGTACTACACTAAAACCTATAAGAAAAAATAAACATTATTCAATGTTCATAAAATATGAATTATGGTGTAATTAAGTCTCATTAATGGGTTATTATATCACAAGTAATGGGATGTCTATGAACCTTTAAATTATAGATTAAATCAAATGATATTAAACTCCAACATCTGTGAGAGAAATATATAGTATCCTTCACAATACTGGGCACTACTGTGGATTTTTGATAAATTGATCATCCATATTGAACCATTTTACAAAATTAACTCAAATTTTCTTAATAATAATTTGAATGATAATAGTGACGAGATGTTCAATGAGTTAAAAAATAGGCATATCACTACATATGTATGCATAGAACACTCAATTGGAGAAATTTTTATGGATCTCATTGATGATTCAAATTATGCATTGGGTTGGGTGTAAATGAAAAATGACAATATGATATCATATTATTCAATGAAATGGAATGTTCAAAGATAAAACTACTCAAATATTGAACAGTATATGGCTGTTGTGATCATTTCATTGAAACTCTGCTGTTATTAACCCTTTAGGGAGAAGTGTGAAATATATTCCGAGCTCAAATTTCACAAGTATATATTAATATAAAAAGTGTTGAAATGGGCCAAAAACGATGGTTAGGGTTGAGGGGGTCATTGGATAATCAATAAAATACCATTTTGAGAATGAAAATTACATATCATATGTATTATGTAGAAATGATCCATAAATTTTACCATTGATGTGAATCATGAAGGATATGATCATTTTAAAATTTAAAAGGATGTGCATTGGAATCATAATGTAATAAAATCATAATTCTTTTCCCTAATGGTTGTTTAACCGCCCCTTTTACAAAATAATACGTATGGTCAAACAGATGATGAGGTAATTTTAATAAAAGTTTATTTTATAAGTAATGGGAAATCCTCTGAGTTCAATATTAATAACGAATGAGTTGTAATATTTGTGTCAATAGTATGTTTACCATCATATCCTGATTAAAATAAGTATATGTAGGATGATGCATGTAGTTTAACCTTCTCCATCGATACAAGAAGCACAGAAACATATCAACATCTAAAAGAAAACAATTGGTGGGAAAATGTAAAGAATGTGGTTAGGGAATATACATCACGATGACTTGAATATATGTAACTAAATAAATAGAGGAAAAAATACATGGGGCGATGAATCGATTACTCATTAATATATAGAAATGGGAAAACAAAACCATTGAAATTTTCACTAGTTTTCAAAATACCTAAAGAATGAATAATTCTATAATTTATTAGGGTGTATTGTCTAATAAAAACCAATTACTTAATTTTTTTTTGTAGGACTTATCAGTCGACCAACATGCAATAATATTCATTAGAAAAGTGGTGAGGATCCCATGAAACACCATTATCAATTGAATTTGATGGAGATATGACAATTTCCTCTATTTTATGGAAGAGCCTCCAACATGATCTAAATATTATATTAAGCATTAGCATACCTTGTCACCCTAAAATTGAAGTCCAATATATATGGACTATTCAGTCACTAAAGGAAATTATTACATCATGTTCAAATTACTTCAAAGGTTGATGTGATAGACAACTTTCTCTAGTCAAGTTCCTATACAATAATAGTTTCCACTCAATCATTCAAATGATTCCCTTTAAATCCCATTGTGGGAAGATATGTAAAACACCCACATATTGGGATGATTTTGGTGATCCTAATCTAAGAGGTCCTAAAATGGTCAAGTAAATGGTGGAAATGGTCAACACCATTCAGAAACACATCCTGTATGCACAATGATAAAAAAAGAGGAATGTTAACATTAATCGATGAAAACATGAGTTTAGGTTGGAATGAAGGTATTCTTCAACAATTACCCATGACATAAAGTCATGATATTTTTTAAGATGTAAAATATTAGTCCATCATACAACTGTCCCTCTGATAAATTTGATCACTTCATAGTGGTGGACTATCTTCTGGCACTGCCACCTATCATATCACATACACATGATTTATTCCACATATCCCACCCATGGAGTATGTATAAGCCAGAAACCACACATGTACTAAACCAATATGTTGTACAGTTGGAGAATAATATTTCATACGAGTATATTCCGATTAAAATCATAAATTGTAGAGAAAAATATTCATGGAATAAAATGATCCCGGTAAATCTATTGGGGTGAAACAACATGTTTTTAGAATAAATGTGGGTTCTTTAGAAAGTTTTTAAATATAATTACCATAAATATTTTAAGTGGGTGATATTAAAATGTTGACGGTTAAATTTATGTAGGGGTGATTTTAAATACCGAATCATTTATAAATAAAATTCTACATTCAATTTAAATAAGTAAATTGTTACCTATTATGGATATATAAAAAATATTTACTCATGTTGTTTCATTATATCCTATTAGATTTAAATGGATAGTATGCATCATTAACATTAATAATATAGGCTTTTAACATTGATCATATCATTATATTAAAAATAGGCTTTTAACAAATTCAATTTACACATGAAATGGAATTAATAGCCTAAATCAATATAATTATACCCTTTGATGCCCATTTATTGGGATTTATAGGGTATATAGAATCACATGGATTTTTTTTCCAAACACAAGTTAGGATCTATCAACTTAAGCATGGGTGAAACTACTTTTTGGTAAAGTTCAAGCTCATCGAGATCACGACCCCCTCCTTGTACACCAAACCACCCAATGAAAGTCTCACCATTACGAACCACACCCTTAGAAAGACTTCTATTGTATTATGGAATATATATCAAGACCCACACTATTTGAGCAATCATATTATATTTTTAATAAAATAATATTTATATTAATTTCATATTAATGTATTTTGATTTTGAAAAAATAAAATAGAAAATATATTATTAATTAATATTCAATTTATTTTAAGGAATTCATTTTGATGAATTAATGAATTTTTGAAACACATAATATGTTTTTTAAGGGTGCGAAAAAATTTATTGTCAAAAACCCTACATTTCTCAGTAAATGTTTTTTTAAAAGTGAGAAATAAAAATTTAGAAAAATAGTTTGTTAAAATAAATATTAATTCCCAAATCCAAATATCAAAATTATAAACTGGTGAATTTTTCATAATTTTTAGTGAAAGTTGAATTTTAGTGTAAAAAATAAATATGATATAATTATATGGTGTATTTTAATACCTAAAAAGGAGCTAAAATAATTTAAATAATACAATAAAGGGTATCCACTATGAAATCAATGTTTTCCCTTTATTATAAATTGACTTTTAGTTTTTTTGATATACTGAATAAATTCTGTATTAATCGTCAAAAAACCTAAAATATATTTTAACTTTTTAAAATTATTTATTTAGGGAAATAACACACTTCCATGTCATAAAGATAATAATTTAATAACTTTATCCCTTGGCATTATAAAATAATGAAATCCACCTCTATTTTTCTGAAACCATGTGAAAACCATGGAATGGTTTGTAGTCACAGTTATGTTTTTATATCCAGTCCCAAACCTATGTTTGAGAAACAAGAATGATATACACTCTCTTTTATTATATAAAAAAAATCAATATCGCATTCTTATCCACTCAAAAAACATGTAAAAAGTATTTAATAAACCCTACCATATGTATATTCCTTCAATGGTTCCCCTAATCTCTCAATAAGATCATCCCAACATATTGGAACCACTCTCTTTTGGTAAGGGATATTCTCATCCTCCCCTTTATTCAATCATATCCTTTTTCTAATGAATTTTATTTACATTTCCAAATATTAGGATATATTTTTCCACATCTCTTTTAGTGCCTCTATTATGATAAAATTATGAGAGACTTCTTTTAATCTATATAATACCTTCAATGAAAATTTTTATTCCCGTATTATGGTCCCAAAATTTCACCATGAGTTTCTATGCCAAAAAAATGTTTACTAAAAAACCGTTCCCATTTCCTATCATGTGTTTTCATCGTCATTCACTTAAAATTTATTGATTTGGTGTATAAATTTAATTATTCTACACTACATAATAATGGAAATTTTTTATGAAAAACGATTCCATGTTTTATGATATATGTGGAACACTTAATTATGAGAATGAAATAAAAGTGATGGATGAACCCACAACATATAAATCGCTCTAATGAATTGGGTAATGTGTTAGTCTCCTTTGATTTTAGGAATGGTTTTTGGGAGTGAACCTAATCCATCATGATACTTTTTAAATAACTATTCATTATAATTTATCATGGATATATGTTTAATAAGTGGCGTTTTATGTTTCTGCAACATTTCTCATGTTGTCATTATGTTACCATTCTATATCTTGCCATATTATTCACATTTAGGACCCCACCCATTTTTTATCTTCTTGATATTAATTTTTTGTAACATGGAATAATTTCTGTATTTTACTATGTTTATACCCCCATAATCGGATTTATATATCACCCATTTCATATGTATGTCCCCAGGTAATCTCATGATGTTTTAAGTACCATGGAATAATATGAGAATTTTTAGGATGTTATCAATAATATCAATGTACCACATATTATAATTTGTTATGTAATTTAACTATTTCCTAAATAACCTATATTTCAGTATATTAATTATTGTATTATGTTGAATCATATATCAAATCATGAATTAATGTGTGACAAAGATCAACGATTCCATCAGATGTGGGGTAATGTAAAAAAGAAAAGGATCATGAGTGGAAGATCATGAAATAGAAATTAAATTGTCAGGAAGTGGAAGATATTTCACTCTTGAAATGATTATTTATTTTAACAAAAAATATAAATAAAATAAATTTTTAGCAATATTTAAGATTTCACATAATATTTAATTGGGGAAAAGAACTCTGTACAACCTTAAAAACATTGGATTCAAAACCCAATTTAGGATATGATATAAAAATGAAAAAGTATATATGAAAAATAATAATATGATTATGATAAAAATTTATAAAATGGAAAGTAGATATATGATTACAATGATTTTGCACTATATAATAGAAAATTTATATCCGACCATGAAAATTTGACACAAAAAAACCTTAATATAATTTTGGACTTCTAATAAAGAACAAAAATTTCGATTATAAAAAAATATATCTCTTAATGAACTATTTATTATAAATATTGATATATATATACTTTTATAATAATTATTGATAATTTATTTTGAAACCTTATGTTAATGTTCACAATTCATGATTCCTATGTTTTGAAAATACATCATAATCAATGATAGGAAAACATATTCTTGGTAATATTTTGAATTGAATTTGTTAATAATTGGTATATTTCTAATTCAATGGAACAAAATTTTGTTCTAGAAGATAAACACTTCTAATTACGATCTACAGATATTTTAATAGTCCTACCTCTAAGTATATCTACTGTTAGTATGTTCTATTTCTTAGAGTTCTTCAGATTAAGAGATATACTTATAAATGATATATCTTTAAAGATATATACTTTGGAATGATATTACATCGAAAATATATTGTGGTGAATAATATTCCACTAAATGATCTACCAAATAATATATCTACCATTGAGAGATCTACTAATTCTAGATCCACCATAAGTCTAATATACCATTAAGACTGCTCTACCACTGGACAATGCTACCACCAGTATTTGAAATATTTGATACATTTCAGAGATTATTTTTTAAGGAATGGATACCCCTAGAACTCATATATAAATAGAGAGAGTCTACATATAGATATAATCCATCATTTATAGATTTACTGCCAATATGCTGTCATAACTATCTAGAATCATATTTGAATTTAACTCCACTAAAGTCAAGTATAATTAATTAAATGTAGTACATGTCATGTGGATTGGAGAATCATTATTCATAAAATAATACATGGATTAATTAAATAAATATTATAAAATTTCCTTTATATTATTCATTCAAGGATCCAATAGATAATTCGACATGTATCTATATAAATTATACCAAACACAGTATTGAGTGTGTAAGAAATGAGAGCCAACAATAGTGACACATGTAGAGATAATAGAGACATTCTAATACTGAAAAAAGATAAATACAAAAAAACATGATTAAGGAAGTAATAAAGAAATTTATATCCTAAAAGTATAAGGGGTTTCTATAAAACCATGACTCTCTATTTTTTATCTTATTCTATGAAACCTATATGAGATCCTTTCAAATTCATTATCAGTGACCATTGAACGTTTGAAGCTATTAGGACTATTCAATGTCACTTTTGAAAAACCAATTAAAATTATCTATTTTAATACATGTATTTTACATGTTTTTTGTCTTAATCATTTTATATTTAACACATATTCTCTAGTACATAACTAGATATTTTACAAATCGATCTCTAAAACATATTCATTTTCATACCCAAGACCACTGCAGAAGATGTCATATGTGACTGTAATTTTTATTCCCCAATAATTAACAAAGTATAAGGCTTTTTTGCTCTTAATCCTTGTGTATTGTTCCTTTTAAAACCATATCCATTTTGGAAATATTTTTTTTGTTTAAGAAAATTTTCCAAAGAGTGTTATTTCATGGTTCAAGGGATTAAGTCACATCATAAGACTGAACCCGTTGATTAACTACACTATGAGTTTAAATTAATATCCATCATGTATTTCTTTGTATAAAGTTAATAATATTTGAAAATATGTATCCAAACATTTTCTATGATAGTAAATATAACGTTTTATTTTAAATAACGTGATTAATATGTTAATAGATATTCATAACATGACGTTAGTTCAATGAATTTTTTAACTAGGAATTGAACTCAATTTTAGCAGCTCATTGAAAAATAAAATTTACATATTTCTTTTGTGTTTGTTGATATTGGGTTTTTATTATGTGGGGGATATTAATTTTCATTTTTTTTAAACAGAAGTTTCAATGGTAACACAATTCACCCACACTTATATTTCTCAGTTCTACCAATAATTGGTACCATTTGTTTTTAAAAATATTCATTATCTATGATTTAGTGAAAAATTTTTGATCTTAAATTTCTAATTATTGTAAATATATATCATTATATATGATTATATAAAATATAGAACATCTAATAATCAACATCTTTACATTGATAGTACAAATTATACTCATTGTATCATTAATATGAAAATGCATACTGAAATTATCGGTTTTCAAATTTTGACTGTCATTAATGAATAATTTCAAATACCGAATAAAATTTAAACATGAATGGATTTTTCCTACTAATGTATCTTATAAAAATAACATTTCATATGGTAATAATATTTATTTTTCATTTGGGATTTATGATTGTACAAAAATTTCTTTCTATACCATTACAATTGTGATTTTGGTTACCTTATAAGTTTCTCATGAAGGGTATTAAAATGTCAACAATTTTTTTAATAGTTATACTTTTAAATATGATACCTTTATAATGAAACATGATGTAATAATTCATGAAAATTATCTAATGTATAATTAAATTGTAGACATAATGCATTCTATAGGGAAATCATTTTTCGAACAATTTTTTGCCTCATAAGATGCTTATAAAACATATAGTGAAGAACCTAAATTCCAATTCTTTAGCCATGTGATATAGGTAACATTCTTGTTATGTGAAAATAGTAAATCAGTTGAAATATGAATAAGAACTTATTGTAAACATATATTATTAATATGATCTAAAGGGAAAATTAATATCCTTCAATACTTTTTAGTTAAAACAAAAAATGGAATATTAATAAATTAGATCAACTAGTAGAGAATAATCATGAAATATTTAAATTTAAATGGATCACATTGATAGAATATTAAATAAATTTCACAAAAGGAATATATTCTTTACAAATCCAATATAAAAATGTATGTATAAAAATATATTTTACTAGAGAATGAAAAGGAAATAGAAAGATTCAAAAAAAAAAGAGATGGTATTTAAAAATGTAAGATAAAATGTTATATAAATGTTCACTATACATTGTTAAATTGTATGAAAAATTATGAATAATGAGATAAGAGTTATATAAAGGATATGAAATAATCATGGTGTTATTCAAAAAATATTTTGTCTGATTTTTACTCAAGATGATATTTTAATCATGAGAGTTCCAATATATGTTTTATACCGATATACAATGGAGGTATCAATTTTTTTAATGATTTTCCACTTTATAATTCCAAACATATAAAAATGAAATTTTAAAACAAAAATGGCTACTGATGAAATAATTAAATATTATAATATTATAGATAATTTTTCAAGGAACATAATGATAATTACAAATGTTCAATGAAGAATAATTATTTGTGTAATCAATTTCAAATAGATATTAATATTGAAAAGGAATAAAACTCCCAATGTATAAAGAAAAATAATGTTCTAAAATTATAAAATGATAAAATAAAATCTATTTGGAAAAATCCAAAAATGGAATAAATTATTTATCCCCAGGTTTGGGAAATTTAATATCTTTAAGTATACATAATGAACTAAATACCTTACAGGACTGAGAATGATAAATAATACTAAATTTATTTCTAGTTCTTGTATAATTATTTATTTAAATAATTATTATTTATAAATAATAATAAATATGTTCATTTCTAGATTTTTTATATCTTACTATATGAAAACTTCTAGAAAATATTCTTTCTAGAATTTCATTTTATTAACATATCGATACCTAGAATGACATGAAAACAATCGTCATTTTTGGAATAAATATATTATTTTCGAAAAATTAATGAAAATATTCACTAAGAACTAATTTTATATTGCATTTTATACTCTAGATACAATACTAGGGACTACTCATGTTTTAAGAAAATAATCAAGGATTATATTTGACATGTCACATTCAGTGCAAATTATGATGTGAAAATAATTAAACCTGGTAAAATCAGTAACTGTAATACGATTCTAATTTCGAGTGTTTTATTTATATATGGATTAAAAAAAAATTCTTATTATCTCATAGTTATGTAATGATAATGTTTTTATTTTCAATTTTTTTATTTTTCACTTCATGGAGAATGGATAATGTTTATATTGTTAATTTAGATCCATTATTTTCTCAAATAAAATCATTTATATGTGCCATTCTAAAAGATACTTGTCTCTATAATAGAACAATAGTCCATTAAAACAATAATTCTATTATAAATATTACTATAAAATGATTATTTAAGGATAATCCTAAACTAGAATTACAAAAAAAAATTATGTGCCCCATTTAAAAAGGGAAATATCATAGAATCTCTTTTAAAATAATATAAGGTTTTTGAATATTCCCAAACCCTATAGAGGGTTCACATGAATTTCTATAAAATCTAGAGATTATTGACTAAATTATAAGCAATATTTTTATGTTCTAGTATATGAATTTTATATATATACATGGGTAGTCATTATTCCCCACCAAATAGAATTTTTTTTCTTTTTTAAAAACAATAATAAATATATAGAAAATATTAGAGGAATTTAATGTAATACCATAATAAGTGATTATTATCATAAGTATGAAAATCACGATTTCAAATAATTATGCTTAGAACACTAATATTATCATAATTGTTTTTCATATAACGCCTCAGATTCATGATGTATTATAAAGTATAATTACAAACCTCCAATAAATTAAATATTCCACACATTATCATTTCCATTTTACTATTTTTTTAAGGAAGAAGAAACAAAAATTTCTTACAACATAATAAATAAAGATCTTATTATAAAAAATTTAACGAAAACCCCACATGTATTATGGAATGGAAGAAAAAATAGTGTATAACCTTGATTTTTTTATGTTTCAAATTATTTATTCTCAATACATTGTATAATCATGAAAAAAATTTATCAATCATTGATGATGTAATTTTATTTTTCATATTCAAAAACTAGTGAGTCTAATCTTGTATTTAATAAAATAAATAAAATTGTAGAGGGACCAATACATATTAAATAGGATGAAACACATCCATATGAGTATAATACTAATTTAAACAATCTTAATTATTATCTATCCAATCCAAATATAAATTCTAAATCTAAATAATATTTTCTGAAATAATTAGAAAAAAACATATAGTTCTAATGAACTATCAGAACCCGAACCTTTAAGGGAAAATGAAGTATCTATACCATAATTTTATCGAACCATTAAGACATATGGACACCTTATATACTATTATTTGAGACCTTGATATAGGAATAGAAACAAGAGGTTATCTTTTAGATCAGGGAGAATATCAATTTCCCATATCACATCTTAAACCTAAGAACATTGATGATGTAATTAAGAAATAATTATGTGTAATAAAAAATCAAGAAGGCTCATTAAATTTCAAATAAAGTGAGTCTTTTTACTTGTGAAAATATCTAAATAAATAATTGCCATTGTCACTAAATGGGTTTTTAGAGATAATGAATATGAGTATGTCACAATCATTAGAAACATTGATAGAATGGATGAAAATTATATAGTCACGAATATTCTATTGAGTATGAGGAAACTAATTAAGTTATTTTGCACAATAATCAATTAGAATGTTCATTTTATATGTATCACATTTTAATTTAAAATTATATCAGATTAAAGTTATGATTTTATACAAAAATTGCTATATTTTTAGAATGGTTTTATTAAATAGCACCATGGATTTCAAAATACTTTTTTTCATATCATATATTAAAATTAACTAATATTAAATATGTTTTAAAATAAGATCATTATTTTTTTATGATAGATTATTTCATTTTTTATTTATAATTTTTTTTAAAATGGTATAGATATCGCAATAAGCATTATACATAGAATTTCAAAATTTGTTTTAGTAGTTAATATATTTGTCAACAAAAAATGTTTTTGATCTTTTATAAATTCATTTTGTATTGAATTTTCACAAATTAATTTAAGATTAATTGAAATGAGTTTAGTTGGTGATATATAATTATTTATCTTTCTAAATATTTTTTTACAAAAATATTGATTTACTTTAAATTAAATTATGTAAACTAAATATCATTTAAAACATTTTTGTTTGGATTGTATGAAAAATAGTGATACACTAAAAATTAAAACCTATAAAAATATATCCTGATTATACTAGAAAACCTGTTGATCAAACCAATTATTGGGGTATGTTTTGGATATTTTCAATATTTAACATCTTTTTGGTTGGATATTACGTTTAGCACATGTATGTGTGCTAATGTTCAATACAATAATTATTAATCACATTTAATTCCTATAAAAAGTATTTTTAACTGCCTAATGTATATATAGAATTATTTACTATATTATCCATGAAGACAAAAATTTTATTTAGTGAGTTATTCATGGTCATTTTTTAGTGGGTGTTTGTAAGATATACAAACCTCCTCTAGAACATGCCAACTTTTCTGAAATTCTCTATCTTTATAGTGTAATATAAAGTTATATAAGGTATTATTGATTACTAATGAGGATTATTACATATATATTGCATGTCTATGTTCATATATTTTATGTATGAAACACATAATACTAATCTATGGTTCTGAATTTATACATGTTTTGATAAATTATTATTATAATAGTGTGATAAATATCTCTACGATTCATATATATCACATTATTGTTAAAAAAATCATGATATAGTACATCTCTTTTTTATATCATTAAAAAATACATGATATGATTCTTGAATTCAATGTTACTGAACATCATCATGATTAAATAATTACAATTCCTATTATTTATATGAGATTAGTTTCTATCAGTCATGAACTATGTGTGATAAAAATTTGTTGATTCATTATCATTATATTTTATTTTCATAAATGATCCAAAATTGGTGAACTAACATTGGTGATCTACTATTGGTAATCCAATATTGGATATCCATCATTGGTGATCTACAACTGCAATTTTATGTTGGTAATACTATGATAGAGATCCACCATTAGAGATCCACCATTCCACTCTACTATGAATTATTTGTTCTGGGATTAAATTTCTAGTAAATAAATTTTCATTTATTTATTTTGTTTTATTTTTTCAATTATATCTCCCTAAATTATAAAATAGACATAAAATCAGAATTTTATAACCCTATCTCTCATTCCCCCTTTGATACTTTCATCTGTGTTTCCCAATAGACTTCCAAACATACCTTTCTTCCCTAAAATTATTGAAAAAATGGGGACATTCGAACATTCCTCAGTTTCATAATGTAATGGATTAAGTATGATACATAATTCAGGAGGTTAATCTTTCATGACTATAATTTTATAACCAATGAATCTATAAAACTTGACTAAAATCATTTTCTCTAAAAATTAAATACATACTATATGTTTTTTTGAGAATATTTTAGTGATAAATTTGATCTAGGACAATTGATGGATCAAGTGGATTTCTTGGAATGAAAAAAAAATATATTCCAAGAGAGTTCACTAATTTTTTCTTTATATAGATTTTTATTTAATCTAAATAAAATATGTAATTAGAATTATGATCGACTAAAATGTGTTGATCCTTTCATTGAAAAAATGGGATAAATATCAGAATGTACCTCACAATGGATTTTTTGATTATTTTAATAAATCTATTCCTAAAAAAGTGAATTTTTTATATTTGGTGATTACTTAGTGGGGATTACTCATGGAGGACCACAATAGACTAGATTTATGGGTTGTCTAATCCATTGTTTAAATTAATGCATGACATTCTTTGTCAGTGAATGGGAGACTTTAGCTCAACGAGTTTCCATGTTGTATTTTTATTATTTCATATGAAAAGAGGTGACAAAATATATATATATATATATATATATTTTGTTGTCCATATGATAGAGGTAGGAAATGACACATCTAGATCTAATTCATTGATCTATCCCATCATTGTTATTTCAATCTTGGATGAAAAATATTTTGTGGATGGAGATGAAGATTAAGTAAATAGTGTTGTTTGTTTATGTCATAGGTACTTAACATGAGAAAGGATAAATTTACATTGGAAACCATTGATGAATAAATGGGTTGATGAAAATGATAATATATATGATCATTAAAACCATACATAGTGCCCCTCTAAACATAGTTACATGGTTGATCCTAGAATAGAGACTGATGAGTTTTTAGTTTATTCTTATGATGAGAATGTTGAGGAAGATGAAGCTAATGTTAATGTGGAAGAGTCAGTGACTATTTCATTTGTGGAATGATGTGGATTTTTTTTCATAAGCCTTTATATGTATTATGGATCATCGAGTCCAACACATTATCATCCATGTAAAAAACATTTCATAGTTAATGGTATGAATCTACAGAGACTTAAATCTCAGGTGAAAAAATTATTAAGATATATTATATGATACAATGATATGTTTTTCAATTATTTAGTGGATCTAATGGGTTTAAGAATGGTTTTTTTGATAACATTGTTGATGTATAGTAGTCAACTGAATCTCGTGGTTCTTCTATTTTAGGAAATATTGATGATGAAGTTATACATAGTTCTACTCGGTATATTTATTTTGTCCGACATTCTTCAAATAGATATGATGAATTTTCTTCAGAAAGATAGGCTATTATATGTAAAAATGAAAATGGTGATGAGGCTGACTCTAGTGAATGTATGTATTTTAGTGGTTATGAGGATCATGATTCTATGATTCAACCAAAGTATGTTTTCATCGATGGATATGAGGAGATAGATCATGCTAAGGAGGAGAAACCACCAAGAGCAAATCTGTTAGGGATTTACTATTCAGAGTCTTAATCATATGACTATGATGAATGTGAATACCATGGTAGTGCACTTGAACATAAGGGACTTTCCATCACTATTTCTAGAAATGATCATAATATTTATCTATTTGAATGTAAATATAAGGATAGTATATTTAATCATTTCCCTCTAGTGCTTTATTATACCAATTAACAAATATGGAGTTTGGCCTGTCGATTCATGAGAGGATTCAATATTCTGTACCATTTAATCCCCCCATCTAGTTATTTTATTATATATTATTCGTATATTTCTAGATTTGTCAGGTTATCAGATATCGGGGGTTCCTTAGATCTAAAACTCTTCAAGAATTGACTATCTGTAAATTTGATAATAGATAGATATATGAGTTAGTGATATCTCACATCTATCATAAGATGATCATGAAATAAAAGAACTATATATTGGTAACAAGAACTAATCTAATGATATATAAGTACTAAAATCCATCAGGAACTAAAATAGGGGGCCTTTTGGGATGATATTTCTTTTTTCTGACGATATTGAAGTGTTATCAAATATTTTTTTATTCCATTTCTAGTTCCCCTTTTCTATATCCTTCAGTTTATTTAGATAGTATTTGATCCATTATTGTATAGTATATGAATTATATCCAAAGTAATCTTTCTACATCTCATCAAGAGTATATTCCCATGATAAAGGCCCATGGTTAGCCTTTTTTTCCTATTATGGAACACTGGAATGGGGCTTGAAGTGATACAGATATTGTCACTTATGAAATGATGTATTGCCATTATATAATTTTTATTAGGAATTATCTTAATTAAAACATTATTTTTCATGATTATAATCGAATATCACCTCTTCTGATAAAGCAATACCTTGGTAATTCTATTTATCTCAACGTTTCTTCCCCACTGCTAAAATATTCCATCGAAGAGAAGAATGATTTCATCAAATCCCTAGAAAATGGTGGAAACATCATTATATTTTTTTTAAATGATGATGTTATTTTATATGCCTCTTGGACTATGGTTGTGGATCCATAATCCATACATGTCTCTATTATCACCAATCCACCATATTTTTAACTTCTTCCTCCATAGTTTCAACATTTTTTCATGAATCTAGTAGTGGATATTAGGAATATAAATCCTATCATGATCATGGATACACTTCCACCTACTCTTACTCAATCATGTCTAAATTATAGTCTTCCCAAAAATTTTAAAGTAAAGGAAAAATTGTCCATTCAACTCATCGATATAAGACTTGTTTATACAATGATTAGTTTTTGATCGAGATTGTTATTTAAGATTATCAATATAATTGGGATGAAATAATTTACTCTTTTATCATGTTATGAATATACTTTATTAATATTTATCTCTTAAATTTTTTTTATATTGTTTTCATCTCATTTTTACTATAAAATATTTGGAATTATGTATGACTGGAATTCTACATGGATCCATAATTTGAAATACAAATAATAATATAATCCATATTAAATTATAGCTATCTCTATTATTTTTTTATTTAATGATATTAATTCTATGATTTTTAATTATAATAAATTGGCTATTTTTATCATCATCATATTTTAGTGATAAAAACTTATTTTTTATATATCTAGTAAGACGAATGTTTTATGATATAAATAATTTTCTAAGTAAATTTTTGATGAAACATGGTTATGTGTTGATCTACCATCAGTTCATTTTATCTACCGTTACATCATGATGATCCACCCTAGTATGTGTTGATATTACATAAGTTCAATATATTTAATACTAAAGATATCAAAAACTTAAGAGATCAAACCCTGAGAGATCTACAACTAAGATATCTACCACTATTGAGATCTACCCATGATAAATGTACAACTGAATAGATTTACCACTGAATAAATATAATTCAGATAGAACTATAGAACTATAGATTATATATTAGATAAGTATAGTCCATAGTAAATGCATCTACTAATATAATTGATCAACTATTTTACTATCCTACCTCTAATCAATGAAACAATTCACTGATACAAATATTAGAATGAGTAACTTCCAAATCTCATATACTTGTAGAGAGAATCTACCAATCTGTTAGCTACAACCATTCTCAAACTATAACATTTCAAAATAATATTCTAATTAGTTAATAGAAAGGGTATTGTAATTAATTAAATTCATCCATTCAAACATTTATTTAAGAATAATTGAATTTAATCAAATACATGGATGAATTAAAAAAAGATTCAGATTTTCAGTTTTTCTTATCAGAATGATGATATAATATATATTATGACTTACATATATATAAAATATGTACAATTTTATCATTTATTTTTTACAAAAACATAGTACCAATATTTGTGAAAAATTCATAGAGCATACTATATTTAATAAGTTAGTTGAATAGATATCCCAAAAATCCACTATGTCCAAGGATTCAAGGCATCGACATTCCAAAAAATGACGAAATTTATATACAATAGAGATTCTCCATATTTTTTCATATTCAAAAAAACTTGATTTAGGTTCATTCAATGATATTATTGAGTAAAAAAAATTTAATCTATTCATATAGAGAAACGTCACTTTTTCAAATTTCAATTAATTTTCTATTAATATTTTTTCGTTATAATTGAGGAATGTATTTCTTTACTATATTAATTTTCAAAACACAGACCCATATACATAACTATATACATCATTCCAGTCTCTATCAATATTATTCTTTTGAGCATTGACATTGACATTGGAAGAGGTAATATATAACTGATTATTTTTTTATCCTATATATATATATGGAACATTATTTCTGTTGGAAAACCATATGATTTGAATTTTTTAAATCCTCATCAAAGTTTTCAATCATGATTATCATTTAATAAAATAATTGTAACGTTGTGATTTCCATGTGGACTAGTTTAATCATCATCTGGAGATGGATCAATTTTTTTAATTTCTATTTTTTTATTGTTACTTTATGTATTTCATGGTACAAAACGGTACCTTCTTTGAAATATGAATCAAAACAATTTCTCTGGTAGTTAATTGTAATAAATGTTTTATATGGTGTTTGATTAATTAATTTAGTTTCAAATTTTATTTTCATTGATAATATATTTTTAACAGAAAATTGATCTTAATTTGATAAGTTGTCTTTCAAAAATTATTTATTTTTTATATTATGATTAAATGGGGGTTTTTATTAAGTTGGGGGATTTTAGATATTAGATGTTTTTATATAGAAATTTAATTCATAACTCAATTCACCCTCTCTTATGTTACAATATTTGACTAAAAAAATTATTCTCTACATCTATATTGACTTGTTATTATCTATTTAAAATATTAGATGTAATTAAAATAGGTTATTTTTTCATAATTTTGAAATACATAAGTTTTTTTCTTCATTATTATCTAAATTTTCATGTTTCAAATACCATTAAAGGAACTATTATAAATTTTTTATATTTACTTAATTTGATATAGTATTATTATTTTTCTGTTTTTCTATTACGGTCATCAATAATGAAATTTACAGCGAAAATGTTTTTATTTTTTTAACAAATGGATAATGGTATTTAAATTAATGAGTTTTGTAAAATATTTCTTAATATATAACTAAATAAATTTATATTATTAATAATAAAATATATTATCATTTAATTTTATCTCATAGTTATTCATGATATTATTTAATATCATTTTTCTAGTAGGTGGTCACACGAAAAACATGAAAAATGATAAAGAAATATGATCCCCCAATGTGATAATATATCCTTTGTAGTTAATACTACGTAAAAATAAATGAACTATTGGGTCTGCTGATATTTATCCATGTCCGCTCTTTCTCAATGAATCACATAATCATTCAAACACAATATGGAACATTACCATAACATGGTATCATATGAAATCTATTAGAGAAGTGAAATTACAGGTTTGGAAGTGATTACAAGACTGAGTAGAATATCACAAATGCTTCCTTACTTTGTGTGATTCGGTATAACAATTGAATCTCATAATAATCATAAATGTAGGAAACATAAAAAATATATAATACTAAGTATTAAAGCACACATTAAGTATGAATATCGATATTCCAAAACATAAAAAAATATCAAAATATGTATAAAAATTTCTAAAAAAAACTTATGGTGACTATATAGTCTAACACAATCATATCTGATCAATCCATGGCCATATTTGGCCAGAAAATAAGCTAATACACAAGGCCCAATGTTTCCCATGGAAGCATCTCAATTTATTAAGCCTCATTGATTTGATTAATTAATAATGAATATTTGATAATTAATTAATAATTTTTAATATTATTCATTATAGAAATTGAACTAATGGATGTTCACTTAATTTTCTCAACCTCAAATCCCATGGTGAAAAATTTGTGTAAAATATAAAGTGTAGTTAACAAGACAAAACTAACACACAAATACTAGTGATCATCATCATAATATAATTTAATTTATTCAAAAACATAAAATATTACATGGAATGAATATTAAAAAAGATACCAAGAGCAAAGGAACGTCACACATTAGGTTGAGGAATCATAAAATGATAAGGATCAGTAATTGAGTCCAATTTCTCTATCGAATACAAAATACATTTCCATGTAGAAATGATTTTGAATTATATCCAATTTTTTTATTTAAAATATGTAAAAACATTATAACTAAATTACATATAAATACATTCCTCACCTCCTTCATGAAATATATAAGTAATAATATTTGACTCATCGAGATGAATCCAACTGCACCGATAGCAGTCAATCTAATTAGTATGATAGTATATATTATAGAGATAATAATATCTGAATAATAAAATAGAATAAAATTAACAAAATTGGATATGGAGTTATAATGTGAGATATGTATGAGATTTGAATAATTTATCTCATATGTTTTTTCTTATATGCCATGATCGATCCACCCTTATATATATATTTATTTATTTAATACTTTTTTTCTTTTTCTCTCCCCTAAAATTTATAATCTCTAATTAAATACTCAAATGAATTATCATAAATTTATTGAAAAACTATTATATATAATATATGGGTTTAAAAAATATGTATATATTTGTAGCTATATATTTGGTTTTAGTATATATTTATATATATATGTGTGTGTGGGTGTCTATACATATGGGTAAAATAAATATGTATATACAGATATGTGTATATATATAATGATTACATTTATATATATATTTATACTACATTTAAATATTTATATTTAATGATTCGATTAACTGTGTGGTTTTCAAAAAAATTGAAAGAGATTTATATGTGTCATTGATGGATGGTTTTTTAATGGTGTGAGAGAGAATAAATTAATTTTTTTTGAAATTAATATATATATATATATAACATGTGATATGCGATGTCACCTATTGTTAACCATATGGGATGAATTGTACAATTCTCTCACATATATCCCAATTTATCTCCATTTTTATTTTATTTTCTTTATTTATTTATTATTTATCCAATATCCTATGTTCTGTATCTTTATATATACTCATTAAATTGAAAAACAATTAGTTTTATTGGATTCATCTTATGTAATATAAATTTATTCATAGGATTCATTTTTGGGTGGGTAAATATTTATTTAGATTAAATTTAATTATTATTTTTCCCATTATTTAAATTACAATGGTAATGATAACACTAAATCATATTGAAACTATAATGGTTCTATGATTTGGTGATGTAATTAGACTAGGATAGTTACCATTGTCGTATTACCATTATTGCACATAAGTTAGAATGTCCCTTACATCATGTGATAATATTTAAAAATGTTTCCATGTTATTTTTTATATGTTTGTATAATTTATTGCCACTCCTGATTATTATCCCATGTGGGTTTGTATAGGTGGTATGATGTTATCTACATGTTTGTATTTATCCAGATTGTTTGTAATGTGATATGAGGTTTTCCACTATGGGAGAATGATATTTACTTCATGTTTTTTCATTAATAAGTGTGATTTTAAATTAATTAATATTTTTTGGGAATTAATTAAATTAAGGTCTCTTATTAAATTGACAAGGTGCAAAGGGGAACATTAGACATTGTGTGTCAGCTTGTTTTTTGCCCACCTGTTACTGAGTCTTAATCAAATATTAGTGCATTAAACTACATGGACCCTATTATGTGTGTTTTTTAAATCTCTTTCGACATGTTTTAATGTAATATTTTATTTTTGGGAATATTCAAAATCCATCATGACTTTTGATCACATATGGGATGTGTGTTACCTATGATAAATTATGGTATTATTTCAGGGTATTGATTTGATATCTATATTCTTAGATGATATTTAATTCAAATTTTGATGAATAATATGATGTAATATTTCTTATTATCTATTATGTGGTAGTTTTCATGATATCACTTGTCATGTTTCCAATTATATGATTGGAATGTGTAACCACAACAGGGGACCATTGAGGTGTGATTAAACATTAAGGGGAATGCACATAGAGTTGTGACAATGAAGATGGTTCTTGACAATATCCATGTAATAATAAAAATACTCAATACCTTTTAAATTTATTGGTATTTCCCATTTCTATGTTGATTATATATAGGCTATTCTATCGATTCCCTAAGAATTTCTAAGAGATTATCCAATAACATTTTGGTTGGATCCCTTTGACTGGACATGATCATATAACGTCACATTGTATATATTCATACATAGAGATGAAGAAGGAACATAAAGTGGTTTGGTGGAATCATTGTTAGCACAATACCTCTTCGTTTTGGATTATGTTTTAATGATTCCCATAACAATTATTATTATAAAATAAATATGTTATTCTAGAGAACACCAGGTATATACACATGGTGGAGACCTACTATGTCTTCAACACACACACTATAAAGCAGATTAGATGTTCTTGTAGATTTAATGAGAGTCTCTATGAAGATAAAGGTACATGTGGTGGATGGATGAGAATGTGGAAAATAGATCATCAATTAACTGAGAAAAATACGAGAAGAACAAAATGATTTTTTATTTCTTATTTTATTTAATTACTCTAGACATATTTCAACTTGTGATCTCCTATTTATATATCATTTATTCCATCTATAGTCTTCAATTTCACTTTGTTTAATCATTTCATTATATTATTTATTTTTCAAATTTGTAATTTATGTTTCCTATTCACTATGTTGTATGGTATTGTGTCCCAATGGTCCCACTTGAGACCATCACTTCTAGTCATAAACAAATTGTGTACGGGGAGGCGCACATTAGGTCATCTCAAAATATTTCTCAAACCAATTGTTTTTGTTGAGAAATTACATATTTCATTAAAGGATTGTGTTAAATAAAATTTTTTTGATTGTAAATTTTATTTGGTTTATGATAGTCATGAGTTTTGATGGTTGGGACTCCGGAAGGGGAACTATCATACAACCTGTCTAGCACTACCTATTGGACTTCTAAGTAAACATAAAATAAGAAATTATGTTTTTCTATTCTCATTAATGAAATTCCACATGAGTGATTGAAAATATGTTGAAATGTGATTTTTGACCATATCAATTTTATCAGGCATCATGACTAAGCACATGGTTTCACATGCCATATATATACCTACTTTTGGGTGGAATAGTGGTCAAATAATTATTTGTATTTGTTCTATCTATTCATGATAGTTTCTATTTTTGTGATATATCTGTGTTTTATAAGGTTGTGATATAACTTTATTGTCATTAATTAGTTAAACGGATCATGATGTTATGTTAGTATATAAATGGGGTTTGTGACTAACATATTGGGATGTATCTAAGGGTTAATGAAAGGAGGGTTATTCAATGGGTTGATAGTTGAATCCAAGTGAATCCATTGTGTGTTCCCATAAACAATTTTGAACATGTAATATTCCGAATGTTCCTCTTATTATAGATTTGTGAGAGGAGGTGTCTACTATTTGAACTCATTTACCTGAGTTGTTTGAGAAAGACCAGTAGAGATACTTCACATGCATTTGAAGTCTATAAGGGGGTGAATTGTACATCCTCAAATTATTATTAATAATAATTCCATCCTTGTAAATAATATATGAGTATTTTTTTTGTGAGAGTTTAATATTTTTACAGAAATAACATAATAAATTATTTATAGAATTTATTGAAGGTAAAAACTACTCTTAGGACAATAGAATAATTTATATAATATTTTTAGAATTATAGGCTAGTATAACATGGAATTATAAAACCCATATTTCTTTTATATTAATTTTATAAAAAAATAATTACATTATATTATGAGTAAATAATATTTTTTCCAAAATAAATAATTATATCCTGAACGATGTCATAGATGGGAAATCTAATACCAATGTTAGGTCCTAGAAGTAGGTTTCATCCACAGAGTGATTTAAAAGTTTATCATGTTGGGTGACTATTCAAATTGCATGTGGGAGTATTTTATTTAATAATTTTATTTTATTTTTTGAAAATAATAAAATATATCCTCAATGGTATATCTTATGATAACCCAAATACTATGTTTAGTTTTGGAGTATGAGTTTTACCCGATGTGTGATATAAGTATTGTGAGTGTCTGGTGTTTAGATACATATCATTAAGGTAAAAAATATAATTTTATTGTTTTTAGGATGTAATTAATATTTATATTACATATGTAATTAAATCATATTTAATCTACATAAATTATGGGTGATTTTTTCCATCTTTTTATATGTTATGCTGATCTAATTAATAATGGTGATATTGTTACATGTGCAAAATAAATTATATTTTTTGGAAAATGAGAAAATATAAAATATTTTCTACTTAATATATGTTTCACATAAAATTTTAATATTGGAATTACATAGGGAAATTAAAACGTAATGATAAATAATGTTATTATTGTTAATTATATTATTATTATTAAATTTTAAAAATATATTTTTTTGGTAAATAAAAATATGTATATACACATATGGGATAAATAGATATGTGTATATATACATGTTTAGGTGTATATATGTATATATATAAATATAATTTTACTATATATGAGTTAAATATATACGTATATATATGTTTTTGTGCATGTTTGTCTATATATATATATATTCGAGTGTGTCTTAGATCATCTTTAAGGAAGGGAATGCACACTATCATAGATTCAGATGGATTTATTAAGCACACCCAAAGGCCACGAAGGAGAAATGTCTATTAAAATTTACCTAGCCCTCCTATTACTATATCATCATGTTAAGGTATACACCTTCAGAAGGATTTAAAAATTGAATACAACATCTCTATGAGCAGGTATGAAGGCTCCGAAAAAGAAACCACTAATGAGATAGAAACACAGGTATGGGAATAACCTGTCATTGATATGTTGAAGGTGGAGAATGAATCTTCTAAATTTGATATCCCTCTAAGAGGATTAGAAAATATGGAGTGTGATGATTTGGAACCCAGCATCAATTGAAATGAAAAATTCTTAGAGAAGGAAGTAAAGGTCAACACCACCCAAGAAGAGTTTGATAGGATGGTGGGGAAATATATTCTGCTAACCTTTACCAAGGAGCAGTGTTTTTGAATACAAAAACATCTTGGAATAGTGGCGTGTGGATACAACATAAATAAGAATGCATTGAAATATATCATCTAAACATTGGAAAAGATCGCTTACAATATTAAATAACTCTTCATAGATGATCCGGACAGAAAGGAAACCACTATACTATGGAGTCTCCATAAAGGAATGGCTTCAATAGGCATAAACTACAAATTAATGAATTGACGATTACTTATGATGCTGGTAGATTTTCTACTTACGTACATGTATGGTTTCCCACTTTTTCCTTAAAAGTTCTTCTCTTAATAAAAAATTTATTTTCGTGGTGGTGTGTGTATAAATATAATTTATGGAAATATTATTATGTGTTAAATATATATGTATATATATATATGACAGTGTATAAATATATATATCTTTTTCATATATATAAATATATATGTGGATTTCTATAATTATAATTCTGGGATAAATAAATATATATGTGTATATATATATAAAGATATGGGAATATATATATGGAGTATATATATAAATAATGGATTTAAATTTATATATTTGATGAATGGATTAAATAATAGTTTTTTAACAATAGAGTTCCATTTATTAACCACAAGTAAAAAATTCATCATTATTACATTGATCACAAAAAATATACACACATGTAGAAAACTATATTAACATTTAAGAGGATTTCATAATACTAAATTTCATATTTAATTTCCATTTTAATTTTATCAACATAAATATTCATAATAATAATTTTATTATTAACCTAGTGTGTATTGTATCCAAACAACCAACACACAAAATGATTATTTTATGGATATGGTTAAAAAGTATTTTAAACCTAATGGTGGTATACGTTTTATCATATGGTAAGTCTTTTAGGAGATATTACATATTTTTTGGGAGAAGAAGATAAAATTATATAAAAAATTAACCACAAGATCAATTTGAAAAAACATTTGATGCCCAAAAATATTAGGTTCTGCTTCTGGTAAACCATATAACTCATCACTAATGGTGTTTTTAAATTTCCAATATGATGTACCATTCATGATATAATTTATTATTTTGAATACATTGGTTGCATCCAAAATATAATATATTGAATATTTGTATTTAATCAATAACATAGAACTATGGGCGACATAATGTTGCTATAGTACCCGTGGTTTCTGGTCTGTAACAATTTCATGATTCTATAAATGGTTTTAAAGTTAAGGGTGACGAATGGGAGAGTCGGGAGAACATTAAATGAAGTCTTGAGGCAAAGGGGAAGTCGCATGGGCGGCACATGGGTTTTCTAAACCGTGCATAGTTGGCTCTTGAGGATGTAGCTCCTGCATGGGCGGTGCACGATTTGTCTAACCTTGTGGCCAAACCATGCATGGAGGGTTTGTTGAGGTAGAGGCTAATGCACGGTTAGCACGCGTTTTTCCTAACCATGCACGCAAACCATGCGGCCACATAAATGATATCCTATAAAAGTGGATCTCACTCGTTTTTCCCCTAAGTGCCTCGTTTATACTCTTAAGCGGCCCTAATATGGTATTTGTTTTCTCCTAAGGTCAAATAGGTTTCTCCAATCATTCCGGAGTTGATAAGAAGGCTTCTCTTGGAGAATCGAAGCCGGATTCATGAGGTATGTGATTGTTCTTCTTTGTTCTTGATCAGTTTCTTAGATCTACTTAGATATATTTATCCTCTTCTCTTGGTTTCATAGATCTACACCCATTATGGATAGATATAAATGTGTGTATTCCAAATATGACGAGATTTTGTCTTTATCATGCTTGGATAAGTGATCTAAGGCGGGTTTTGGGAGAATCGACCCGGGTTTCTTGAGCTTTCTTTGACACTTGTGGTTTTCATCAAAACCTTTAAGGTAGGAGGATTCACTCTCGACTCCTCTTATTAGAATTGATTGGATTAGATTCAAATTGTTTTATTTTAATGGATTTTATTGTGAAAATCTTATAAAAATCTTTTTTAGTGATGATTTATGGTTTTGATGAGAATGTGAAATCACGGTGAATCATTATGCAACGTGATGTGGCTTATTGAATTTAAAATTTATATTTTAAATTATTGATTTACTATAATTGGAAGTGGTTTGATGAAAAATGGGTTCAATAAAAAGGGTGTTTTATTAAAATGGATTTAGATTGAAGTGGTTTTGATGAAATTGGTTTTCAATAAAAAGGGAGTTTTATTGAAATGGTTTGAGATTGTAATGGTTTTTATGGAATTGGTTTTCAATAAAAGAGAGTTTTCTTGAAATGGTTTAAGATTGAAATGGTTTTGAAGGAAATTGTTTTTAATAAAAAGGTTCTTTTTTATTGAAATGTTGTTTTGGCATGACTGATGGGGATATGCAGTGTGTGTTTGTGTTGCATATACGCAGCTTGGTTGAAATATGACATTGTGCTCGGTGATAAAGGTGTAATGGAATATTGTTGTGTGTGTTCATATTGAATTTGGGACGGATAAGGGTTAAGAGTCTCCCCCATCAGTGTTGGGATGAGTAAGGGTTAGGGCTCTCCCCCTTCAAACATTCATATTGCATTCGGGACGAATAAGGGTTAGGGGTCTCCCCCATCATTGTTGGGATGGATAAGGGTTAGGGCTCTCCCCCATCAACCATTCATGTGCATTTGGGTTGGATAAGGGTAAGAAGTCTCTACAACATGGTTGTGATAGATAAGGGTTAACGCTTCTCCCCTCTTCCTGGTAGCATGCATGGTTGGTTGCATGGGTTTGTGGAAGTGGTTGGGTATGCCAAAAAGGAATTTTTGTGAAATGGTTCATAAGATTATTTGGTCATTTTTCTGGAAATATAACATGCTGGAAAATTGGTTTCAATTGCTCTTGGAATTCCTTTGGTTATGAATGGTTTTGGAAACTTGTTTATATTTAGTTATAAACATCTTTTGAGAAAATGTTTTATATAAAATATTTTTATATATATGTGGAAAACTCTTTTATCCTAGTGGTGTGAGTAAAAAATTCATTGGGGAAAACCTACTGAGTTTTATACTCACCCATTCTTTTTCCCTTTGGTGCTTTTGTAGATATCATATTCCGAGACATAGGTAAAGGTAAGGCATCTCATTTCTAGTGTTTCGTGGTGATGCCTGGGAGAAGTGGTGGTGCTTTGAGCATGGATCTTGGTGTAGATCCATGGAGTGTGTCTTGGTTTACTATTGGTCTTTTTTTTACTCTTCCCCATTGTACTCTGATTTTTTATTGGCTGTATTGGTTTATGGGTTCTATTGTGGAATAGTGTGTTTACCAATTGGTAATGGATGAGTTGGTTGTTTCATTGACATGAATCATGTAGTCGTTGTTAGTGGATCCTTTGGTTTGTTGGTTATTTGGTTTATTTCTTAAAGGGTAAATCATTCCCCAACATGTATTTGAAACCCTTTGTCATTTATTTACAGCCTTTGGCGTCTTGGGAATTTCAATTATGTCTTAGTAATGACTCATTGATCTCTCAATCAAATGAGAATTGGCGGGTCATTAAAAATGGTATCATCTTGTTTGGTAGTTTCTTAACAAGTAGTAAATGATGTTCTTGGTCTTGGAGTTGAAATTCATTCTTGACTATTCTTTGGGTCGAAATCATAGAAAGGAGTAGGATTGTCGGAACTATAAATGTATATCATAAAAGGGCATAGATAACCCGTTTATGCTAAATTTCAAGTTATCAGGGTGTTGGGTACATAAGTGTTTTGTATACACATCTATAATGTAAGAAATCTCATTGTCATGGGTTTAGCCAATGAGATGAGCTTGCCATGAATTGTAGAAGAATAAATTTCCAGTAGGATTTCATATCTCATTGTGATGAATGATTAAGGGTTTTTTTGCAAGGGGTAAATTTCTGAAAAGCGATGAAATTGTTTTCAAGTAAAAGATTTTGAAAACAGATTATTTTGTGTATTTTGAAATTGGGTTGATTTTCAAAAGTCATGAGGAATGTTTTCAAAAATGATAGAAACATGGGAAAATGGATATTTTAAAAACAATGTTGTGATAGATAATGTGATAGAATTTAAAATGTTAAGCCATCATTTCCTAAATAGTGAGATTGACGGAGGTTGTTTTTTGTTTAGAAAATGGAAACTGGTAGTCGTCGTCGGAACAAACCCTAAGAAGCTTCGGAGAATGTGGTTGCACCTGAACCACAGGTGAACCCAGAGATGATTCAGAGTAATTTCCAAGATTTTCAAGCTATGTATATGGGGAACTAGATGATTAAACCATGGCATGTGGATTATACCATCCAGTTCATGAAGAAAAATCCACCGAACATTCTGGGTGATGTTGAACCCGAAAAGTAAGTGGTGTGGCTAAGTAAGATGAATTGTATATTCGATTTCATCGGCACACCATCAGAGATCAAGGTCAAGTTGGCGACGTATATTCTTGAGGATCTTGCACGTTAGTGGGGGGATTTAGCGGTACAGGCTAAATTGTATGAAGGCCTTACATGGGAGGATTTTGAATAGCTATTCAAAAAACAATTCTATCCTCACATGATCACGATCCAGAAAATGTCAGACTTCTTCATCTTGAGACAAGAGACTCACTCTATCACATAGTATGTAGCTATATTCATGAATTTAGTCTATTTTTTCCCCCGAGTTTGTAGCAAGTGCGTCGTTGAAGGAACACATCTTTGAATCAGGGCTATGGCAAGAGATTCGATCGAAGATTGCAGTGAACTGTATTACAGATTATATAGAGATGGTGAACATAGCGATGGTTGTTAAAAGTGATATCTCGGGATCTATAGGAGGAGGCATGATGATACCTATGGGAAACGGTGGGAACTCACCCACAGGGAACAAGGGGAAAAGGGATACCTATTCACATGGTGCGAGTGCAAATCAGAACCAGACGGAGGGATCAGTGAATCTTCCTCCATGACCCCAGATGAAAGCAAGTTATTTTCAATATGGTTCGCTTGACCACAAAAGGTGAGATCTTATGGTGCAACCTAGAGCCAGTCACAATTGCAAGGTGATGGGGCATCTACAATGCTATTGTAGGAATGCTTTGAGGTCAGGTATATGTGACACTTCCCAGGCATCGTAAGAATCATATGCTTCTATAGGAGGAGTACAACAGAGTCAGTCTCGTCAGCATCATAGAGCTAGACATGGTGATTCTCCAATTACAATGAATCCTCGTCTAGGTAAATCTCAGCAAGGAAACAAGGATAATAGTGCAGTGGCGAAGTAATTGTATGGAGCTGAGAACATGATGTTTGATGATCAGGATGGACCATCTATAGTGAGAGGTACAATTATTTTGAATTATACCCTTATACAAGTGCTCTTTGATACTAGTGCACCACATTCCGTCATTACTTCTCGTGATGTAGACTTGTTATGTTTAAAACTGGAAATGATGCCTTCTGTTTTGAAATTGACAACTCTTCTTGGGGATAGATAATTTCAAGACATTATGTGTATAGAATGTGATATAACTGTTAATGGAGCTGAGTTAAAATGGGACTTCTCGATGTTGGACATGTATTTCTATGACGTAATCCTAGGTATGGATTTTTTGACAATGTATAAGTCTCACATCGACTGTTATAGTAGAAGAGTAAGTTTTATTACTGAGGATAATGTCAACCTTCTCTTCAGAGGAGAGAGGATGGTAAAGAAATGTGAAAAGATCTTTTTAGCACCAATGGTGGGAACGATCTCTTTCTTACTAGAAACATATACTTTTATATCAATGGAAGAGATTGTGGAAAATAGTTTTCCAACTGTTGTCTATCAATTTCCAGATTTCGTTCCAAATAACTTATTAGGGTTAACACATTTAAGGGAAGTGGAATATACGGTTGATCTCCTTCCAAGGACAAGTCCTATTTACCTTCCATATTATAGGATGGTACCAACAGTGTTACTGGAATTTAAAGTGCAGTTAGAGGAGCTAGAGATAAAGGGTTTCATTCGAGGAAGTACATATTCATGGTCAGCACTTGTTTTGTTTATGAAGAAGACAGATGGAACTCTTCAGCTGTGTGTTTATTATCGTATGCTTAACCATATTATGATAAATAATAGATATCCACTTCCACGCATTGATGATATATTTGATCAATTAAGGGGATCTCAGCGGTTCTCTAAGATTTAATTATGATCAGGATATAACCAATTGAGAGTTTAGAAGGAGTATATTCCAAAGACAACATTTAGAAGTAGATATGGTCACTACGAATATGTAGTCTTTCCTTTCGGTCTAACAAATGCACCAGTGGTTTTCATGGATTTGATGAATCAGATATTTCAGCTATATCTGGATTCTTTTATTGTGGAGTTGGTGGAAAATATTTTGATCTATTAAAAAAAAGGGCTGATCATGAGGTGCACATGGAAACAGTGTTATAAATCTTGAGAGATCATTGTTTGTATGCCAAATTTTCAATGTCTGAATTTTGGATATAGGAATTACATTTCCTTGGCCATGTCATTTCTGGGAAAGGTGTTTCTATTGATCCAAAAAAGATAGAAGCCGTTATCTATTGAAAACCACCGAAGAATGTGTTCGAGATACAATGTTTTCTTGGTCGAGCTGGTTACTACCGATGCTTTGTGCATGATTTATCATGACTAGCTTCACCAATGACAGCTCGGAATAAGAAGAATGCTCTCTTCCAATGGATGGAAGAATATCAGAAATCCTTTCAGGAACTGAATTTTCATCTTACATCAGCACCTATATTGATCATTCCAGAATCAGGAAAGGGGTATGTGGTGTATTGTGATGCTTCAGGATCAGGGTTAGGTTGTGTTCTCAATCAAAGTGATCACGCAGTTTCTTATGAATCATGGTAGTCGAGGGTGCATGAGAATAATTACCCAACACATGATTTTGAGTTAGCTGTAGTTGTCCATGCTTTGAAAACATGGATACATTATCTCTTTGGTGAGAAATTTACTATGTTTACAGATCACAAAATCATGAAACACATTTTCTCACAGTGATATTTGAATCTCAGGAAAAGGAGATGGATGGAGTATCTCCAGATGTTTGACTTTGAATTGATGTACACACTAAGAAAAGAGAATTCAGTGGTGGATGCATTGAGTATAATGTCATATGCTCAGTTCATTAAAAGAGATGTAGATTAATGGCAGTTGATGTTGATATTAGTGGACATGCATGTGGAATATGAAAACCAAAGTAATTTTGCTATTTTCTTTTCAGCTACACTTGTTCTTGATTTAGTAAATACGATGAATGAATCACAAACATATGATGCAGAATGTCTGGTTGTAAGTTCAAAACTCAATGGTGGGGAGACAATTGATGGCAGCAAATGTGATGGGGGTTTAGTTTTGTGCTTCAATGATTGGATGATTGTACCTATGGTTTGTTAGGAACAACTCCTTCATTCTTACCACCATTCAAGATGGTATTTAAATCCATGTACACAGAAAATGTATAAGACGTTGAAGGCACAGTTTTGGTAGAGCATCATGAAAAGAAAGGTGGTCAAGTTCATCTCGCGGTGTTTGACTTGTCAGTAGGTTTAAGCAAAGCATCAGAGGCAAGCTGGTATGTTACAATCTTTACATATACGAGTGTGGAAATGGGATCAAATATCAATGGATTTTGTTACAAGTCTTCCAAGAACAGTTTGGAAACACGATGCCATTTTTGTGATAGTGGATCATCTAACCAAGTTGACCCATTTCAACCCAATTCATGAAACCCGTATGGTGGAAGATCGTTCAAAAAAGTTTATCCGAGAAGTGGTAAAGAGGCATGGTATACCATTTTCTTTACTATTATATAGATATTTGAGGTTCATATCTCATTTATGTAAATCATTACAGTAAGCCCTTGGGACTCACTTGAAGATGAGAAAGGCTTATCATCCTCAAACAGATGGGCAATCCTATCAGACAATACAAACGTTGGAAGATATGTTGCGGGCTTCTTTAATGGATTTTGGAGGATCATGGGAGGAGAATATAACCGTAGTGGAGTTATCGTACAATAATAGCTATCAATCCACGATACACCTGACTCTGTTTGAAGCATTTTATTGGAGTCCGTGTCATTCACCACTATGCTGGGTGGAAACTGGTGAAACATCACTAGTTGGACCAAGCCTTGTACAAGTAACAACAGAGAATATCCAGTTGATTAGAAAAAGGATGGAGACGGCTCAGAGTTGTCAGAAATCTAATTCAGATCACCGTCGAAGACCGTTGTCATTCATTGTGGGCGATCATGTCTTCTTGAGTATCTCTACATGGATTGGACATCGTCATTTCGGGAAGCAGGGATCAATATTTCCTTGATACATTGGCCGTTTTGAGATACAGGAATGGTATAGAGAGGTGTCATATCAGTTGGCATTACCACCACGGTTCTGTTTGGTGCATAATTTTTCCATGTATCTTAGTTGAAAAAGTATCAGCCTGATACAGACCATGTGATCATATGTGATCACTTTGACCTAGAGCCGGATTCTTCATCGATATTATCTTGGTATGAATTGTGTATAGTAAAGAGAATGTCTTGCATGGAAAAAGCATCGGTTTAGTGGAGGTTTTATGGCAGTATGGTAAGATTCATGAAGAGGCTTGGGAACGTGAGTAGGAAATGAAAGAGTAGTTTCCATAACTCTTTCAGTTAGGTGAAGGTTTTCTACATTACGAGGATGGAAAGGCCAATGGTGGGGAGAATTTAGTACCCCAGTTTTTGTTATGTAACCCTTTATTGATTATTTTAACAGCTTTAAAGTTAAGGGTGATGAAAGGGAGAGTTATGATAACTTTAAATGATGTCTTGAGGCAGAGGGAAAGTATCTCGGGCGTCGCACGGGTTTTCTAAACTATGCGGCCAAACCTTGCGTAGTTGGCTCTTGAGTAAGTAGATCCCACATGAGTGGCGCACGGTTTATCTAACCATGTGGCCAAACCATGCGTGGAGGGTCTATTGAGGTAGTGGCTAACACATGGTAAGCGGACGGATTGCCTAACCGTGCTAGCAAACTGTGCAGCCACTTAAATGAGATCCTATAAAAGTGGATCTCACACGTTTTTTCCACTAAGTGCCTCGTTTAAGCTCCTAAATGGCCCTAACTCGGGATTTAGTTTCTCCAAAGGTCCAAGAGGGTTCTCTCATCGTTCTGGAGGCGATCCGAAGGCTTCACATGGATAATCGAAGCCGGGATCTTGAGGTATGTGACCGTTCTTCTTCGTTCTTGATCAATTTCTTATATCTACCCTGATCTACTTCTCTTCTTCTACGAGTTTATTAGATCTACACCCATTATGGGCAGATATAAGTGTGTGGATGCCAAATATGATGATATTTTGTCTTGATATTGTTTGGAGAGGTGATCTAAGATGGGTTTTTGGAGAATTGACCAGGGTTTCTTGAGCATTCATTGACCGTTGTGGTATTCGTCAAAACCATTGAGGTAAGAAGATTTACTCTCACCTCCTCTTGTTAGAATTGATTTTCAAATATTCAAATTGGTTTATTTGAATATATTTTATTTTGAAAATCATAGAATAAATCATTTTTAGTGATGATTTATGTTTTTTATGTTATTGTGAAATCTTGGTGAATTTTTGTGCAAGGTGATGTGGCTTCTTGAATTTAAAATGTTGATTTTAAATTATTGGTTTTCTATAATTGGAAGTGGTTTGGTGAAAATTGGGTTTCAATAAAAAGGGTCTTTTATTGAAATGGTTTGAGATTGAAATGGTTTTGATGGAATTAGTTTTAAATAAAAAGGGAGTTTTATTGAAATGGTTTGAGATTGAAATGGTTTTGATGTAATTTTTTTTCAATTAAAAGAGAGTTTTATTGAAATGGTTTGAGATTGAAACGGTTATGAAGGAAATGTTTTTCAATAAAAAAGTGTTTTTATTAAAAGGGTTTTTTTGGCATGATTGATTGGAAGATGTGGTGTGTGTTTGTGTTGTATATACGAGGCTTTGTTGAAATATGAACTTTTTTCCGGTTCCAAAGGTGTAATTTCATATTTTTGTGTGTGTTCATATTTCATTCGGGATGGATAAAGGATAGGTGTCTCCCACATCAGTGTTGGGATGGATAAGGGTTAGAGATCTCCCACGTTAAACATTCATATTTCATTCGGGACAAATAAGTGTAAGGGGTCTCCCCCATTAGTGTTGGGATGGATAAGGGTTAGGTATCTCCCCCATCAAGCATTCATGTGCATTTGTGTTGGATAAGGTTAAGAAGTCTCCCACATCATGGTTGGGATGGGTAAGCATTAGGGATTCTCCCCTTTTCTAGGTAGCATGCATGGTTGGTTGCATGGGTTTGTGGAAATGGTTGGGTATGAAAAAAAGGAATGTTTTTGAAATGGTTATTAACCTTGTTTGGTTATTTTTCAGGAAAAATAACTTGTTGGAAAATTGGTTTCAATTTCTCTTGGAATGCCTTTGGTTATGAATGGTTTTGGAAACTTGTTTATATTTAGTTATAAACTTCTTTTGATAAAATATTTTATATAAACTATTTTTATATAAATATGGATAACTCTTCTATCATAGTGGCATGAGTAGGGAAGTCATTGGGGAAAACCTACTGAGTTTTATACTCACCCATTGTTTTTCACTTTGGCGCATTTGCTGATGTCATATTACGAGTCATAGGTAAAGGTAAGACATCTAATTTCTAGTGTTTCCTGGTGATGCTTGGGAGAAGTGGTGGTTCTTTTAGCATGGAGATTGGTGTAGAGAAGTGGATTGTTTCTTGGTTTACTTTGGGTCTTTTGTTTACACTTCCGCATAGCACTCTGATTTTGTGTTGGTTGTATTGGATTATGGGTTGTATTGTGGAATAGTGTTTTTCCCTTTTGATAATGGAGGAGTTGGTTTTTTCGTTGACACACATCATGTAGTTTTTACTAGTGGATCCTTTGGTTGGTTGGTTATTTGGTTTATTTCTTAAAGGATAAATCATCCCAAACATGTATTTGAAACCCTTTGGCATTTATTGCGAGCCTTTGGCATCTTGGGGATGTCACTTAAGGCATAGTAATGACTCGTTGAGCTCTCAAGCCAATGATAATTGGCAGGTTATTATAGTTTCATTATCTCAATGAATGACATCCCAATTATTCTATATAATATTCCATATTGGAAAAATGGAATTTACCATTATATAATGCCTCTAAATAAGTTTTATGTGATTTTGGATGAAAATTTTAATCATTGATATAATAATATTCAAGGGATTTTGGAAAAGTTGGTTTTATTTTACATAACGGTTTAAGGATAATACAATTAAATTATATATATAAATGTTTTGATACATTTCACACATATTATCTGTTAAGGGTGGTGGTGATAAAAAATAGATGTGATTTCTTCATTAGGGCTCTAGTTCATGCAACCCATAAAAGATGGATTTTTAAAAAGAGGAATGAGTATATGTGGTTAATAATTATTTCTATATAATAAAAAAATTATATAAAATTTTACTAATTTTATTATCATGTAATTTTAAAAATATATTTGGATGGTATTAATTAAAATTAAACAAGTAAAAAAATAAGATACTCATGTTGAGGACATGATATGTTTTGTAGAAGACTCCATTGATATTGAGGTAATAAAATAAAAAATTGTCACCCAAGGCTCATATAATGGTTTAAAAATACGTGGGAAGGAAAAATTGTAAAGATTTGAAGAGGAACCATCTTTTCAGTATGGTCTTGAATGGTTGGCGAACGACCCCTATTATTTTATGTGAGTATTTGGTTTACATTAATATTTTATCATCATATAAGAGAGAAAATGTTTTCCACATAATTAATACTCCAAAATTCAAAATAATTTAGTTGGGGATGATATAATAATGATAAATCCTTAACAATTTATTTGTAATGATTTATTTTAAAAAATATTCATGTCTATTTCTCTTGGGATTTTTAGGTTTTACAATTTTTTCATTAATTGTGGTAACTAATTTCATCAAACGTTACTGAATTTTGATTTCTAAAATTAAAATAGAAATTATTGAAAAATTGGGACCTATGGACTCCAAATATTAAATCCATAAAACAATTTCTAAATAATTGTATTTTTAAGTCTAAAATAGCCGTGTATTATAAAATTATCAATTTATGTCAATTTATTTGTATAATTTTTTTTCAATAAATAATTAAAAATTATGTGTAATTCAAATGAATTAAAAAATAATTTTATATTAATAAATTTTTATTAAAGTAAAATTCCATTAGTAGTTTTTATTAAAAAAATACGACTTATGATGATAATCATTGGTCCCAAGAAAACACAATAGAATATTGAAATTTTTTATTTTACCTATTAAATACCTATTTGTACATAAACGTTTTTTATAAGTTTTCATTTTAAGCTTTTATATATATTCATATGTTATATGAATTTTGTACAAACGTATTTTATCTTTCCCCTGAAACAAATTATTTTTACAAAATATAAAAAATAATAACTATGATAATATAAAATTATACATTCAAAAATTATGTTATTTATATCTATTATAAATTTTTAAGGTTGTATATTTATTTATTTATGTAAAAATAGAAAATAGAATTAAAAAATAAATTTATTATAGAATTGTTTTTATAACATGAAGTTTCTTTATTCATTTCTCATTTAAAATTTCTAAATTTTTTAATCTTGAAATAGTATTTATGAAATTTGAATATCAAAAATTATATTATAATTTTCATAGATATCAAAATTATTCTCTATTTGGGTGATTTAATTGGTAATTATTTTGGTTTTACACTATTTTAGAGGAATGAAATTGGGTGAATATTGTGAGAATGGTATGGGAAAACTATCCAACTCCTTAATGGAAACCAAGTTACATATGGATAGGATATATAGATGGTGCATTATAGTCCCAATATTAGATATAATTGTGACTTATTATTTAGGTAAAAATATAACAATGAATAGATTCTTAATAAGTGTTGGAATATGAGTTAAAAAAATTTATTTCCAATCTAAGTGGACACCATGATTAGGTACTGAGCCTCAAAATATTGTAGACTGACTTGGTAAACCATATGACGAAAAAATGATCACTTTTTTTTTAAAATAATTTTTTTTTATTTACTGATTCATACCAAAAATTATTTATCCTTTCCTATATCAAAAGGGATCACGAACCATATAACTCTAGTTGAAATTCTTAGAAATCCTCCTATGTCCAAAATCCAATTCATATGGATCGAGAGGATTTGGCCCTAATAATTCATGGTAAGATGTTCTTTATCATAATTTCAATAAAACTATTCTTCATATCCTATACACATATTATTAGAATCATTGATTCTTGAAACCATGTCTATAATTATGTTTTTTGTTAATATAATAAGGGATTATAGATTAAATGGTGGAATTGAAAATGGATCGATATAAATTTGTAGTTACCTTGAATACATCTATATAAAAATGTGTATAAATCCTGAAGATGATATAATATTTTTTTATAAAATTTAATTTCTTTTCTAGCATTATTTATATGAAACTCCATGTTAAGCTATCTCTAAACAAAACAATGTATGGGCATGCGTTACCGACCTGGCCGTGTTTTACCAAAAAACAAAATATTATTACAATATTAAATATAAAAAGATATAAAAAATAAATTAACATGGAAATTATAAATATTATTAAGTATCTTATGAAAATAATTGGTAGAATTAATTTGATTCAAATTAATTATAAATTAATATAATAACCAAATGAAAACAATCAAAAAAAATTTATGAAATTTTTTTATGGTCTCAATGGAATTTAAAACTAATAAATTAAATTAGTTATTATTTATGAATTATTTTTATGAAATATATACATAATATACATAATAAAATATTTTTAACTTCATTGAATATATTTTATAGAAAAAATATTGGAAGAAACACTACATTACATATGAATACCTTTTTTTATAAAAGTTTTTATAGTAATTTTTAATAGATAACATATTTGAAATATAATTTTTGACCCATTTAAATATTATATTTGAAATAAAAAACAACTTATTTAAAATAAGGAGATTAAATGTTAATTTGTTTTAATTTATGTATTTTCTGATAAGATTTATATTTTTCTGAATATGGATAAAATAGTAAATTTTAATTGAAAATTTATTTTCATTGTAAATAATTTATTGTGAAAAAATAATTATTTATTTGGTTTTAATATATAATTTTTTTCACCAATTAATCAATTTTAATTCATTTGAATAAATTTCACATTAAAATTTTATATAAAAACATTTCAATCTTTTGAACGTTTTTACTCTAAAATCTATCTTACTTGTTCAATCAATGGGATTAAATTTAAATAAATTACTTCAATTTCCTAGTATTAAATTTATAAAAGGGAATACATATTTGAAATCAATGTTTCTATATTATTATAAAATTTTATATTATTTATGTCCATATTAATAGTAAATTCATTAATATTTTAATTTCCATGCTTTAGAATAAATCAATAAATTATTGGTAAAAATAGTTTTATAGGTATTATTAAATTACCATTTAACATGACCAAATTTAATTTTATGGGTGAGTATCAACTAAAATAATCCTTGTGACGATTATATGGCTTCTTGGAGCCATAATGAAGACTTTTAAGTCTTATATAGTGTTATATTCTATGGGAAGTCCAATATGTGGCACCTCTGTTTTAATAAGTATTACATATTTTATATATGTTTCAATAGAGGATATCATCAAATATAAATTGAAAATTGAAAGATAAAATAATTTACTTAATTATTTAAATTAATTTATCATTTTTAGTAAATAAATTTGTAAATTAAATTGTGCTATAATGATTATGGATTAATTAATTATTTAATATAATAATCAAATAAATATTGTTAAAAATATTAAAATAAATACAAATTGAGATATTGAATTTCATACACTAGTTCTATTGATTAATTTGAAATGTTATTATGATTTTAGAAGTATCTTTTCAATTTTGATATAACCATTATGAAATTTATATAAATTCAAGTAAAGAGTAGTGTCATAGTTGACACTAATAATATTTTGAAATAGATATTATTTAATTAAAATAAATAAGGTTTATAAAAACCCTAATCTTGGTAAAATAATTTGTATAAATCCAAAAATATAAATAATGAATAAAAAAGTGATTATTTGGATGTTTATGGTAAATATATTATCCCTTAAATTATAAAAATACATGTTGTCATAGTAGGAGTTAAAGGTTATAAATAATGGTTAAAGACAAATGATTAGTGTAATAATGTGTATTAAATTATATTTTTGGAGTATTTAGACCTATCATGACATTACTTTATAAATAACTCAATTTTCATCCATTAAAAATGAATTTATATTAATTTAATAATTTGAGTGTTTCCAAATGTACCTGACAAATAAATTATAAAATATCAACCCTACCTCTGTTCCTAACACAAAATTAAGCATTATAGATCTATTAATCCAAAAACACATAATCTAAAAAATTAAACACATTCATCCTAGAAGCCTTACATTAGAAATAATTCCTTTGAGGGAATCCCTTTTAGGAAAACCAAAAGGAGTTACCCAATGACGAGTTTACATTTTTCCTCAAGATCTTTAGTTTTATTTCCATTCTACACCCCAAAAAACTCTTCTTATTTTATGATTTTATAAAATAAACTGTATCATAAATATATTGATATGTTGTAATTCTACAGGATTTACATACACTTGAACAAAATTATATCTACTGGGTGACAAACAAATTGTTTAAGTGTACTGTGAACTATTGCGTCACCAAATGATGATTAGTCATTTTTTCCTCCACCACCATTCATGGATGGTAATTATGATATTTACTATATTTATATATGTTATATATGATATATATAATGAATTCATACTTCTCTAATTCTTCTATAAAACATAACCTTATGTTTTCACTTTTATATAAGTATGATACCATCGTTTGTGTAAGTGTGGACAACCACATCCCCGAAGAGATCTAATTCATTCAGACTATACATGGAATATAATGAGTATTATTTTAAAAATAATATGATATATATAAATGAAATATATATTATACCTTAATTATTATAAATTCATATATCATTTAATTTTCTTTCTTCTAATAACAAAAATGAAATTGATCTATCATTCATGCGTACGAATGACCTACCATCTACATTAATGGTGCATTTCATTTTTTATATGAAAATATTATGCATTACTATAAATACATTTACAATTGATATACATTATATTTACACAATGGTTTTCATTTAGTAGTTGATAAATCCATTATCTAATTAATGGGTTTTACAAATAACAAGTCAAAACATACAAGATAAATTAACCAATTAACTTCTCAAAATGTAAAAAAATGTATGATTACAAACAAAAAGTAACAAGATATTATAAGTGAATCATATATTATATCAAAAAAACTAATATGGATCCAAATTAAGTTATTAAAATCATTTAAACAATTATATTTTAGTTCAATGTATGTTCACCCGAAAGGAAACATAATTTTAGTGTTTATTTGATAATCTCATTATTATTTTTTGATATTTATATATATGTATTTGTTGGGGAATATTTATCATCTGTGACTATGTTTCAAAAAAATAATTTCCAAAAAATTTAACTATTATCTTTACAACATTTGATGTCTTTTAACTATGTTCAACTTCTTTTAAATGGTTTTAAAATAGTCTTTTTGTCTTTATACAAGTGAGGTACTTTATGACTTTTTTCGGAAAAAATAATGAATGAATGTTATTGAACTTATATTGAATGAAAATATTTTACATCCATCTTGATGTTGTGGTGTTTAAAAAAAATATTTTATATGTTTACAAATATGGTTTTAAATAAAAATCTTTCATTTATAAATTTGAAGATTTGAAATAAATAATTTATATGGAATGTGGGATTTTTCAAAAGATATATCTAACGATGTAATTATAGTTTTTTTCATCTATTTATATATCTTTGTTGACTCTAATGTTGTATTGAGTATGATATCTTATGACATAATCTACCATATTTATTAGGGGTTATATGATCATTTTTATTGTGTGTATGCTATTTTGGTACTATATATGGTATATAGTTAAGTTACAGACATTTTCTATGCCAGTTTTTTTAATATGAATGTTTATGTTGTTTATAGTTTCATATAAAGAATGCATTGGTCTTATTAAGGGATGATAATATCCCACTTTAGCCCCTTGATTCATGAGAAGGTCCCATGATATGAAATCAGTTAGAAAAACCAATTCACAATTATTTCCTAATAGTTTATAAATTGTGAGGTGCATAAATATTGACAAAAAACTGATGGGTTTATACCCACATACATAAAATTTCATTATGATGGATCATTATAATAATTATATTGCGAAAAATAATTAATAGTGTATATGTCAATCATTATTATAATAATATTATTTTTATTCCATGTGATTATTTATTTTTTAGAGTCATTATTAGTAATTTTCCTTGATCATATGATTATTTAAATATAATTTATATCAATTTCACACCTTGTCATATTTTGGTATGACATATTTACTCCTAGATTCTAATATACTCTAACTGTTGTTGAGTATTTTACCTCACTACTTTCATATTTTTAATTTTTTCTATGATACTATGATTTATGTTATGACTGATATGTATGTTTAATCTAGGAGAATAATGATGTTCTCAAAAGATTTTCAATATTATATTTTATATTTAAAATTATAATATAATTTTCATTTAGGTAATCTGGATTCCATGATAGCTAATTTGATCATTCCTTTAGTATTTAATTATTGTATCTATTTAAAGGTAATAAAGTGGGGTATAGACTTAGAGATATTTTGATTGGGGTCATTTTCGTTCATATTAAAATAAGTTTAATTGTGATTGAGAAAAATTATATTAATCCACATACACCCAAGAAAGACATTGATGGTAATCATAAAAGAAAATACTATAAATTTTTATGGTAGATATTAAAATATTCTTCCTATTAATTCATCTAAGTATATATATGAAAAGTGTACGTTGTACTTTAAAAAATTTACCTAGTGGTAAAAACACCAAAAATGTGTTCTGGGCCTGAATCGGGGTGACCTGGTACATGGAAACAAGACTTACCAGGAAGCTGGTTGATCAATCCTAGGTTATATTCTTAGGATATTTCAAATTTCAATTATGAACCATTAATAAGGATTTAAAACGAATTATATCACCATATATATCATTTTTATGATTATTACATTTTCTATGCATAAATTTTTCAATTTCAGTTAATTGTTTCACTAGATTCGATATTATACATTATTTTATGATTTAGTCCAGTATATTCCATTATTTAAAAATGATTCCTTAAAGATGGAATGTGAACACTAATACATCATGTGTTTTAAAAATTAATAAGGATTATATTTTTTATGGTCTCAAGTGAACATTTTCAGGATAAATAGTCTCTTATGTATTCTATTCATATACGGAAATTGAATCTCATACTAACAGGATAGGTAAATAATTCTATAAGTCCCATGGATTTTATAAAATTAATGATATAAAAATCAAGGTAGTGAAAAATATGGATAAAAGGGGAAAAGGTAAAGAATTACATTACCATATGTGTTAATAGTAGAAAGAAACACAACAGAACAATCTTTAAATGGATGGGATTTTATTACTTTTGTGGAAAGAAAGGCCACCATGACTGTGATTTCAATGGTATAAAATTATTTCAAATGTATAATACTTCTTATTAATTTTAATGTGACACTATGAAAATAAATTCCCCATGTGTCAATGGAATATACCGTAGAAGAGGCTAATTAATCATGGATAATATAATGATACTACCAAAGATGAATATGAATTATTAATGTGCTTACGTTTTTATTTATGAACTATATCATTTGATAATTTTATCAATGTTGTATTGTTTATAATATTTATTGAATATATAATTATTGTACTATAGTATGTTTTCATCAATGATATAAAATATTGTGTTGTACCCATAACCATGAAATTTCATCTCGTAGAAAAATAATTTTTTTATAAAGCACATGATTAAGAGAAAGATAAGGTAGTAATATTTGTAAGAAGAGATGATTTATATGGACATTGAAAATTGGGTATTACTAAAAACATTGGTAATAATTCACATGTTTTGTATAATAAACTTTTAGAATGTTTAACCACTTATGAAATGCTTTATCATCTGACAATGTTTTAGAGAATAATGTATTAATTCAATATATGTTACATCTTGTTCTAAGAGATGTGGTAGAAATGATTTAATTAGAAATAAAAGGAAAATATTTTGTTTATAGAATCATATGTTCAATAATATTCTTATAGTCTAAAATAGTTATGCAGCTCAAGTTAAACTGACTTAAAAATCATATTATTAACATTTTTATGATATAAATGGTATTTATTCAAACCATTGTATTATGGTTTTGTAGTCAAAAACTCTTTCATATACATGTTTCCAATCACACTACATTAGAAATTCATGGTTAGAGGTTTCGTCCATGTTTATGTTTTCAAAATTGTTATCCTATTTGAAAAAATAGTTTTGTTGTGACCATCATATTTATATTTCTCTCTCTTTAAGATCATGTTTCATTAATCCTACCTCTAATGTGGTCTATGAAAAACAAATTATCAAGTATCAACCTTTTATTTTTAATGGCCAATTTCAAAATTCAAGGGCACAATTTATTGAAGAAGGGGAGAATGTAACACCCAAATACCTTATATTTTTTAATTTTAGAATAAATTTAATTTTTTGGTATATTTCTCTATACGCAACACTATGATAATATTACTCTATACAGAACAATGATTTGGCACCATTGCACAAAAGGATGAGTTTTACCGAACAATAATATATTATTAAAATATTTAACATAAAAAGATATAATGTAGTCATTATATTTGCTGTTATGAATAAAATTATCCAATATTGAAAATATATGGTTGTATTCATTGGTCACATGTTAATTATAAATGAATATAAGAATCAATGGAATATAATAAAAATGTTTTTCGGAAAACTTGTTTTATTATCGTAAAAGGAATTTTATCCCATATAATAAATTATTTAATATTAATAAATTATATTAATTAAATATATTATCAATATATTAACAAAATGAATTTGATATTCAGATAATATATTTGATTGTAATAAGATATAACCAAACCCAATATTTCGTATAAAAACCCATATTTTTTTAACGGCAGTTTTACCACAATTTGATCGAGAATCCTTTCTAAATCCTTTTTTTGTAAATTTGATATATTATATTTTAAAAAATAAACATTTTCATTTTAAGTAGAAATTCAATGTTTACATTGTATTCTTTTCGGTAGTTTTCTGTTAAGTTTCTTATTTTGATGAATAGTGTTAAGATAAATCATTTTAATTTAAAATAGATTTTTTATATAAATAATTTATAGTGATAAATAAATATTTTTAAAATGTTTTAAATTATAATTATAAATGTTTTTTCAATTAATAAAATCTATTTCATTTTAATCAATTTCACATTGAAATTGGATATAAAACATTTCCATATTTTGAATAGTTTCAATTTAAAACTATATATACTCGTTTTGCCAACATGAATAATTTTAAATTAATAACTGAAATTTTTAGGTTTTAAATTTTTAAAATATAATTCCATATTGGTAATGGGAGGTTAAAAACTATTAAAATAGGTTTCTTTTATATTTGGAATCTGAATAGTATATTTCGTTTTATTTTAATAACCACAGTAAAAGGTAAATCAATTAGTTTATGTTAAAAATAATTTTATAAGTATTATAAAATAACCCTACAACATTTTATAATTTCATTGAATGATTTATTTTAAAACAAAAAATTCATTTGTAAAATTTTATGTCCTTCTAGATCCACATGGATGGATTTATGGATTTTATAGTATTTTAGTTTATATAAAGTTCAATATGTAACAATCTTGTTTTAATAATTAATAAATTTTTTGTATATTATTGATTATGGGATATCTCCAAAAATAATGAGTAATTTTACGTATAAAATGATTTTATTATTTATTAAAATTTATTTATATTTTATTTTAAAATAAATTATTAAATAAAATGGTGTCATAATGGTGATGTAGTAATTGTTTGATTAATGGATGAATCAAATAAATGAACATAATCATATTAAACTAAATAAAATAAATATAAATTTAATGCCATTCAATAAATTTATTGATATATTGGACGTGTTAGATATGGTTTAGAATTCATTTTTTTATTTTATATTATTGTTTTAATATTTTTAAAAATTCGTGTAATGAGTAGTGTGAAAACAAACTCTAATGAAATTTTAAAATAAATATTATTTTATTAAATGATATAAAATTTATATATAATATAATTTAAGGTCACTAATTGGGATAAGTCCCAATATTTTATCAGTAACTAATTTATTCTTATTTTATTATTTTATAGTAAATATATTTACACTTAAAACATAAAAATTCCAAATTGTTACGGTAAGAGTGAAATAGTATCACTAAGAATTTAAGGCCAATCATTAGGGTAATGATGTGACCTAAACATATATAAAAATTACTGGTTGAGAGTATTTATATGAATAATAGTATCATAAAATAAATAGCTCACCTTTTATCCATTTAAAATATAAAATGGATTTATATGAATTTAATAGTTTGATATTTTCCAAAAGATGGCATCACCCCAACTATAAAGGGGTATTGTATCCCTCAAACATTCAGCCAACATTGAGCCTCCTAGATCGACCAAACCCAAAAAAACTCCATATTTACCTAAATTTATTATATTATCCTTTTTTTGGGAATAAATCCATCCAAGGATGCCCTTTTGTGAAAACCAAATGATGTTACCCAAAGAAGAGGTTACATAGTTCCTCACGCACTTTATTTTTATTTCCATTCTCCACCTCATCAACTATTCTTATTCCATGATTATATAAAAAACAAATATCTTCTGTATAATTTTATTTATAAAAATTTTACCTTCTCTTTCACACAATACCATCAAATGTGTGACAAAAACACTCTTTTTATGTATGAGGAACTTCTGCAAGACAAAATGATTATTTTTTAATTTTCCATTACCACCATTCATAGTTGAAAAAATTATGGAATATATATTTACTTATGAGATATATTATATTTAAAATGTATTTATTCTTAATTAGTTATTTTATAAAAAATAACTATATGCTCTCTATTTTTTATAAATATGATAACATCATTTGTGGATGTGTGGACTACCACCTCACCAAATGGATGTGATTCATTCATGTTATACATGGAATGTAATAAGAATGATTTAAATAATAATAAGGGAAATAAATGAAAAATATATTAAAATATACTTATAATATACTTATATATATAAATCTAATTTCTTTATAAACAAAATGAAAAACAAATGGATGTAGCATTCATGTACATGCACAAACAACCATCTCCAATATTGGGGCTTTATATTTATTATTTCCACATATTTTGGATTATTATAAATACATATATATTGTATATATTTTAAATTTACATCATTTTTTACATTTTAGAGATGATTAAACTGTGTTTTTGATAATGGGTACAACAAATAACAAGTCAAAATTTACTCAAGAAAGTAGTAAATTAACATTAGAAATTATGAAAATAATTAATGATTTCAAACAACGGGGTAACAATAAAACATGATAAAATCATATATTATATCATAATACTTAATAAAGTTCTATATTAAGTTATCAATATTTTTTAAACCATTTTACCGGAGGGGAAAATTTCTTTAACCCGGAAGGAATGCAATATAAGGGATAGTTTCACATTCTAATTATTAATTGGGATTTTTTATACGTATGTAATTTATGGGGAATAATTATCATCTATGTCAATGTTTTAAAATAAACATTTTCCAAAATAATTTCAATATTAACCTACATCTTTTTCTATCTTTCACCCATGTTCAACATTTTATAAAATGGTTTCAAAAGGAATCATTTATTGTTTTTCAAATGATGCACTTCATGAATTTTTATACATTAATATAGAATGAATATTTATTTGAAACTTATAAGGATGATCAAATCGTACCACCAAATTAAGACATGATTTTATGAATCTTCCATTAAAATTTTAAAAATTTATTTTTAAATAAAATTATTTCTTTTTTAATTTTCGGTCTTTAAATAAATGATCTCAATGTAAACGTTGATTTTACTAAAGATATTTATAATTATTTTATTATAATATTTTGATCTATGTAAAGATACATTATTTGATCTTATATATGATTGAGTTTGATCTCATATGATAAAACCTACATTATTTATTTATGGGTTTATTATGAGTTTGATCTCCTAGAATAATGGTATGGTATTAATTATGTGGGTCTATTTAGAAATATATTCCTATCTGGATGATACTAGTGGATATAGTTCAAACATAGTAGTTCCTAGGGTTATCAACTACAAAAATTTCTGTTAGTCCTACCTTAGCCTAACCTCGTATATGACAACAATTCTTAAATCAGACATGGTTTGAAACTATTGTGTGGCACTCTTAGGATGGTTTATATTTTCATTTAAAACCATTAAGAAGTATTGGAATGTAATGATATAGCCATGGAATCCATTATTATGATTATTAGATTATATGTTTATAAATTATATAATTAATTTTTTGTGTTTCAAATTTTTTTGGATTATACAATATTTTATGATTTAATCATGTTTTTCCATTATTTATAATTGGCTCATAGTTGAATGAATGTGAATTTCGCTAATACATGTGATCTAATGAGAAAATAGGATTATATCTTTTATTATTTTAATAAAATATTTCTAATAGAAATATTCTCCCATGTATTATCATCATATGAGGATATAGTATCATGCGATAATGATATAGAGAAGTAATTAAACGTGTCCAATGTCTTTGAATGGAAAGAAAAGAACAAAATAATGTATGTGAAAAGTATGGATAAAGGTAAGAAGAGAATTATTTATTTCACAACATGTTATAATTGTGGAAACAAACACCTTAGTTCTTGCTTATATGGAATGAGAGTTTTGCACAATTTTGGAAAAAATTTCCACAATGATTCTGGTTGAAAGGGTAAGAAAAAGGATTCCATTCAACACTAATTCAATTTTTTGGAGAATAAAAACAATGAAAATAAATGTCTTATGCATGAAATGAATGTAAAACAAGATATGATAAATTAATCATATTTAAGATTATGAAATTACCACATATGAAGATAAATGATTCATGTGTTATGTTTGGATTCAATAATTACGTAATTTCATTAGTTTATCAATGATGTAATCATTATAAGAATTATGGAATTTATAATTATTATATGAAAAAATTATCATAATGGATTAAATGATTTTGTTTATTAGTACAGATAAATAATAAATGTGATATAGTAGAAAGTTAAACATTTTGGAAAACACTTTGTTGATGGAATGAAAAGATTAAATATTTTTCTATTGATGACATAATATAATTTGGAAACTGAGATGACTGATGTTGATATGGTAAATTGGGTACTAATACCTTCTTTGAATATTATTCTCCTATGTTTGATAATAATATTTTTGAATTCTTATATTTTTATTAAATTGTATATCTTTAGATTGGGTTCTAGATGATAATGTATGGCTTCACTATATGATGCATATTTTTCTGACGGTTGATGTAGAAATAATCTATGATGAAATCAAATGAAATGACTATTTTAATAGAAACATGTGTTTTCTTATTATATTATAGAGTAAAATATTTTCCTAAGTTAATGAAAGAAGCCTTGAAAAAAATATTATCGTCTTCATTTTTTATGATTTCAACAACCGTTATTCACACCACCAGTTTATGTTTTTGTGGTCAATGACTCTCTCATAAACATGTTGTCTATAACTCTCTATCAGAACATGAAGGTTATATATATCTTCCATGTCATGTTTTTCAATAATTTTTTCTTATTCCAAATAATAGTTTTATTGTGAACATCACATTTCATTTCCTTTCAAGTTAATAAGATGATTTATTAATCCTATTTTCAATGTGGGTCTCCCATAATGTAATTTTCACGTATCAATATTTGATTTTGGATGTTCTATTTCAAATCGAGAGGACACAAATTTTTTAAGGAGGGGGAATGTAACAACCCAGGACATTATAATATATTAATTTCTGAATAAATATAATATTATTTTTAGATTTATTTTTGTGCAACATCACATTAATCTTATTCTACACATAATAATGTGTTTTATTGCGTTACATGCATGAAAGATTTAAAGTTAACAACATTATATAATTAAAATATATAATATAATAAGATATAACCAATATATTATTTTAGTTATTATGAATATAATTAACTATATTATGAAAATATATAGTTTAATTCTTTGGTTAAAAATTAATTATAAATGAATATATGAACTCATTGAAAATAATGAGAATGTTTTTATGAAAAAAATTTTGTGCTTTCAATAGGTATTTTATACCAATAAATTTAACTACATACTTATAATGAATGAAATTAATGAAATAATTATTTTATATATTCAATAAAATAATTTTTATATTCATAGAATATATTTGTTATGAATAATTTGGGAATAAACCAAATATTACACATTAAAACACGTATTATTATAAAGGAATTTTAAATTCTTTTGATGGGTACCCAATTTTAATTCCAATTGGTGAAAGTTTTATATATATTATAGGAAAAAATAAAAATATTATTTTCAATTGGAATAATAATATTTACTTAGATTTAGTTTTTTGTATTTATCTGATTTGTTTTATGTTTTCATGAGTAGTGATAAAATATTTCATTTTAATGGAAAATTATTTTTTCCCAAATATTGTTTTGTGATAAATTAAATTTTTATTTAGTTTTATAGTTTAATAAATCCATGAATTTATAAGATAACCCAATTTAGGTCATCATAATCAGTTTCCAACTGAAATTAGATATAAAAATATTTCAATCATTTGAATGTTTACACTTTAAAAAGCGGTTCGATTGTTCTGTCTATAAGATTAAATTTATATTAATTACTAAACTTTATGTGTTTTGTTTTTTGAAACATGTATTCCTAATATAGAATAAGTTAGTCAAAGCCATTTAAACCATTTTCCTTTCTATTTGGTCATATTAATATTAGATTTAGTAATATTTTAATTATAATAGTTATAGGTAAATCAAGTAAATATGGGTGAAAATAATATTATATATATTATAATATTACCATAAAACATGAAATTATTTTATTTTATGTGTTATTTTCGACTAAAATCATACATTGGATGATTTTCTGGCATATTAGAGAAACTTTTACGACTTTATGGGTTTTAAAGAGTTTTATTCTAAGGGAAGTCCAATATGTCACACTCTTGTGTTAACAAGTGTTTCATTTATATATATAATTATTTATGAGGTATAATTGACTCTAAATAATAATTTATAAATTAAAATTTTTATAATAATTATGAAAGTTTTTATCATATGGGATTAAATATTTATTTAAATTCTCACACACTTATGATGCATTAATTTTTTATAAATGTAAGAATCAAATAAATCATATTGAAAATATTACAATAAATAAGATTTGGAATATTTAATTAAATAAAGAAATTATATTATTTAAATTGACATTTTATTAATGTGTTAGAAGTCATGGTTAGATTTTGTGTTGTTGTTGGGATATTTTTACCATGTAATGTAATGAGTTGTGTCAAAATTGACACTAATGATATTTTAAAATAAATATTATATTATTAAATGTTATAAACATTATAAAGATAGAACATTCATCCAAATAATTTTTATAATTATAAAAATTTCATCTATGACTCATTTTTTGGTTTTTTAAAATTTATGGTAATTATATTAAATCATAAAAAGTAAAAGTAAATTTTTTTACTATAAGATATAAAGGGTTCAATTATCAATTAATTCCAAACGATAAAGGTAATAATATGATAAAATCTTGTTTAAAAATTATTTGATGATATTATTATGAACCATTATCTTCTAATTTTCAAAATAACTCATTTTTAATACATTTAAAATTAGAAATTAATTTATATTAATTTAAATTTTTAATAGTTTTCAGATGTACCCACAAACTCAATTGTTAAAGGGAACCTCCTCCCCCACTTACTCAAGCCACATTGAACATTCTATCATGGATAAAATCTCACTGAATAAGCTCCCCACATCCCTCTATTCACTATAAAAACCTCTATTTGTGATGTTAGTTGTCAAAGGAATCCCATTGGTGAAAACCACAAGGGGTTTCCCAAAGAAATGTTAACATCATTCCTCAACCAATTTAGTTTTAAATTATAAGATCCTGGATCTCTATTATGGTATGTTTTTGCTCATATTAATGTTTAATTCCTTTCATTTGGCTGAATATGTGTTTTCCCAAGTCTGTAAGAAGTCACAAGGGTATTTCGCATGTTTTGGACACGAAAAAGTGGAAAAGGAGTATTATGGGAAAACTGCATGGTCTACGCACGGTTTGTCCTAACTGTGTGGAAAGCCTAGGTAAAATATATAGTTGAATGATTTTCAGGCAGTATCCTCTGCATGGTTTGTGCATGGTTTGGAAAACCATTCCTGTAATTGTGCGGCCCAGAAACTGTTAAAAATTTAGAAAATTTACATTATGGGGAATTATATACCAACATAGAATTTACATCCTCCCTCCCTCTAGAAACCCTATGAATGAACCAAAGCTACCAATTTATCCCAAGGGTGTTTCTCCTTAAATCATTGTCCATTTAGAGTGATTTTGGATGTGAAATGATGATCCGGGTAAGGCTAAAACCCTCCTAGCTTCTTTTACTTGTTTGGGGTTGGTATATTTATCTTCTCTCCATTAGAAGCTCTAATTTTTTTCACAGGGAATATAGGTTGAGGCTTCCATGGTGTGTTGAATCGAGATCTATGGCCATTATTTAGGGTGTTTACACAAACAGATTCATGGTATGTGGTCTACAAGTCATATCTTTTTGTTTCTGTGTAGCTTTTTTCATGTTGAGTTTCATTATTGTTTCCCTTCTTGGTGTGTTCTTGATTATGTTAATTATATTGTGTGTATTAGGTATCTAAATAATTAGATGAACCACTCTTGTGCCCATTTGGATACAAGGATGATATGTTGACCAAATTAGGGACACCCATGGGGTGTGAAGACCCATCTGGTTGGGATAACGAAAATGTGAGGTGTGAAATTTACTCATAATAATATAGAAACATAACATGTATGCTAATTGGTTTCTTTAATGAGTGATAAAGAATTGTGTTTAGTTGTGTCTAACATGGTTAATGGCTAAAGTATTGTTTTTTTGGGATTTCAATTGGTTAAATGGAAATAATGGTAATATGGTAAGAAATTATGTTCACACATGAATATGTGTTTTGAGATAGGCATGGGAATGTGAAATAGGGATGAATGGTTTAGTACTATAAATGGTGAATGTTTTAGTAGATTGTGGAAAAATGTTAATTTTTCACTTATTTATTTTGTTGTGATGTTGTAATTATAATTTTTATTCTTGTTGAGATATGGTTAATTATGATGAATGCGAAATAAGAATGTTCACATGGATTAGCAGAGCGGGGTATAGACTTGAGTTTCTACGCACACAAGTTGAGTTGGACTGAGGTTCTAGCTCGCCCGCCACCCAAGGATGGGTTAGGGAAGGGGACAGTGTTTTATTCCCATAATAGTTTCACTCCACCTTGACTGAGTCTACTAGGTTTGGATTATTAGGTTTTTATAACGGGATGCCTTGTGGGATATGACATGATTTTTATTCCGATATACTGGAGAATATTGAACATGCCTAATCAAATGACCACATGAAAAAGGTATATTTAATTATGAAATCTCTAAGTAGTGAGCATGGATTTTATTGTAGTTAGTATAGAATGGGATATTGAACTATTTACCATTATTTACCATTTATTATAACTTCCATGAACTATTTACTTTTGCTGTATATTATTAGACACCATTGGTGTTTTCCTTCTGAGTTGTTATCACACCCTACTCGGGAATCCATTGGGTAACTAAGAAAATTTCATTCTTAAATGTCATGAAAATGGAAACGACCCTACACTAGGGAGTTGAGTTGTACATGGGAAATGTACGTGTGAGGTTATAGACATCGAGTCTAGGAAATTTTGGCGATCCTTATTTTTTCCTTTCTTTTTGGGTTATGTTCACTTGGGATCATAGTGTGTCATGACATATTTACAGTTTTATATTGTGGTGCATAGTTTGAGAATTGGTTATTGATGCATGTTAATGATTTTTATCTATCATTTCCACTATTTAAACAATTTTATGCTTTGGATTACTATGTTAGGGAGGGTATAGTCTCCCCATGTGTCCTATTAGACACCTGTGGCTAGTTGGAAAACTCTTGTGTAAGAGGAGGCACACTTGAGGTCACGTGGGGACCCGACTCGGGGAACCGATTTAGTGGCTTCTAGGTTAGGAACATTAGAAAGTGTTATTAGAGGAGTGAATTTTTATTTATAACTATATGGGGATAGTAGACAAGAGCTTAGTAAATTGATAGTATGTGGAAATGAGCTTGGGCTTGGGAGTAGCAAACCTATGTATGAGGGAAATCCCAATTCACTCTAAGAGGGGATTATTTTTATTGTTGTGTATTGTTATATTTTATGATATTTCACCATCAAGTGATTCACTTGTTGTGTGATTTGACAGTTTTGTGATATTTTCTTTCATCGACAGAAGGGTATGATCTTATACATTCATAAATCATTCTAGGAACTTGTTAAGTTATCTGGCATGAATCATGGTAGGCAAAAACATGGGATGGGGGTCTAGGATATAATGGTTTGGATGAATATGTTTTATTAAACCTAATGAATATATTCACAATGGGATTATATGAACTGGTAAACAAGAAAATCAAAATGTTTAGTAGTAATTATAAAATGGTTCTACACAAAGAATAAAAAATGGATTAACATGTTGTAAGAGTAGATTTTAATGTGGGAACTGTTTGCAATTGGGTAAAGGATAAAGCTCAAAACCATGTGAATTAGAAATTGTGTTAGCCATGCTATTAGATAGATGGATAAGGGTAGTGATCCAGTTATAAGTGGGATTTTTTGGTTATAATATGTGAACTAGTTTAGTTGTAGCTAGTAATGAGCCTACCTATACATCATTACTTCTAATAAAAAAGGTATGGTTTGATTATAATTATCAATTTTGTAATTTTAGAGAAATGCCACATCAAGGCATGTACTAGTTGGGTGACATGATGTTGTTTCTGAGAAATATCCTCCATTATTAGAGAAAGAGAACTTTGTGATACAAGAAAATAGTGGAGAATGGTTTTGGGAGAACATTGTTCATTTTATGAAGATGATGGAACGAGACCCATGGTGGGGTGCACCATGTATGTTTGAGCTAACTGGGGAGTTTCAGTTGCTTCACCCTCCGACCATTATAGGAGAGGGTGGGCCATAGGTATGGGAGTTTTGGATAGAGTCCATCCAAAATTTACACGACAACATGAAAAAACCTATTAAGAAGAGATTCATGTAGGTGGCCTATATGGGTAGGTTATGGGTGTAGTGGAAGCACAGTTGGCTTGACAGCCCAATTTAATTATTATCATGATCAATTATTATTTTGGGATCAATACGACGATGAACTCTTGTCCCCACGGAATAGAATCAAATATTTAGATAAAGAAAGGTGAGGCCCGAAATCTTTAGAGAGTATCTTGAGCATCATGTTAATAATTAACTTAATTTATTTCATAAAAAAAATACATGTATCTTCTATGTTTTCTTCATTGATGATGTGGATCATCCAGAATGAACCTTATGAATTATCTCATTTCTCTTGCGAGTATCCAAATAAGAATACCTATAGCAGTGATCCACACGTGTTTTGATGGCCTCCTATTATTTGTTTAGGAGAGGATGGTTTCTTATGAAACCAATATATTTAATGTTCTTCCCTTGATAAGTGGATGGGATGGATGTGTTTTCAGTGGTTTTTTAAGTACGATTATAAGTGTATCTGGAAGATGTTATTTAATAATGTTTTTCTATTTGGGGGGGGGGGTGGAGTTATGCTTGTCGATTCTTATGGTGATTATTTTAGGGGGTTGGTTTTTTCTTGTGAATGTTATATATCTTATGAAATGATAAAATGGACGTTTTTAAGCTTATAGGGGCTTGTGGAACTTAGCAGAGAGCCCATATGTTCTTCTATGTTTATTTAAGATCTTCCTTCTTGGAAGTGTTTTTGTAGACCCAATGGTTTTCATTAGTTGTGAATCTCCTTGATTTTTAAATGATTAGTGGGTTTTGGATTCAGTATATATCTTGGGTTAGCTTTCAATGTGCAGAAAGTGTTATGGTGGGTAGAATTGTGACACCCTTGTTTTGGAAATTTTCTTTGGTTTCCGTTCCGATTTTATTTTCGGTTATTTCCTCTGGGACCAGGTGTTATGGGGATGATAATTTGAAGTATTTGTTCAATTATATCATGTCCTAGATCTCCACTATTGGGGTTTCCCTTGATTTTTGGTGAAAATGGCTGTTTTGGGGTGGGTTGGCCCTTGTGCACGGTTAGCACACGGTTAGTAGAAAGTGTGCGCCCCGGCCCCGGAAATAATTCCGATGATCCTGGGTGAGATAGTAGTTAATGAACAACTACAAAATGGATAGTCATTCCATGTGGGTAGTCCAGGTGGTCAACCTTTTTATCAGCTGTAGTGGCCACAAGGTATCTGCATGGTATGATAGATAGTGCAGACTAATCTTGCGGCTTGTCCAGGTCCATAAAAACACTTTCTCTCCACCTTATTTTTATACAATAACACATATTTTCCTCCATTTAGCCTCCTCCAACCTCGGTTCCACAAATTGGCGATTCTGGCACCATCAATCTACTCCAAGAGGAATCAACTATTTTTTCTTTTTTGTTTCTCCACCCAAATAGAATGTTTAAGGAAACATTCTCCCCACTTTATGATTTCTATTTATTTTTATATTCCTACCTAACCCAAGTGGAAATTTCGTACTATTTTTAGGGCTAGGTTGCTCAGTTTGTTGAGTTTTTGACCTATTAGGGTTTCTTGATGTTGGATCTATCCCCCCTTGGGTGCAATTGATATGAAAATGAGGGTTTTCATTGTATTCTAGATGGTCTTATTTGATTGAGTTAAGATATCATTGAACCTATTCATTAAAATTATCATTTAATTGATTTCTTTATTGTACCACCTCTATTGATTACTAAATATTAATGTTCCATGCTTTGAATTATTTCCCCATGTGAAATAAAATGATCTCATTAAACTCTATGTTTGTGTGAAATGATTTTTTTGGTTTTTTATACAAAATGGTTGTTAAATTGGTCTGTTGGATATTCTAACTAGTTTGTGAATTTTAAAAAGAATAGATTTGTATTTTAAATGATATATTGATATTCAAATAGTGGTTGGTATTTATTACAATGGTTTTCTAAATTGGATTATTTTTTATATTGTTTGTGTGTGGTTTTTTATGAAGGGTTTGATATGTGAATTTGACTTTTAACCCATTTGGAATTTTTGAAAAATGTTATCATTTGGAAAACCCCTTTAAGTGTGAGTATTTCTGAGTTGGTTGATCATGGGAAGGGAGTAACCTATGTATGGGACCTCCTTTATCTGATAATTTCTTTAAGGAAATGACTACTTATTAAGGTGGACACGGTGGTGCCAGTTTGTGTGATGTGTTTAGTGATATATATATGTCTTGTAGTTTGGAATACATGGGACACCCCTTAATGAACATAGCATGGGAACCTATCATATAAAAGATGAATTATGAATCATTTCTTACACTATTATTTCAGGCACTGATCATCGACCCATAGTAGGTTTATATTTGGGGTTATTTCTATAGGATTGGGACCCTCAGACATTCAAGAGTTAGGATGGCAAGACATTTTGGAATTTTCCTTTTCATCTTGTGTGGTATGCTACTAGGGATGGGGTATCATGTAATAATATTTTTTATATTTCTCCACTGATTTCTTAGGTATTCTTGTGTATCTCCATTTCGTGAACTATTAGTATCATTTCCCTAATTATGTAGAATCATTATCCTTGTGCTTTGTTTTAGTGTTATTTGGTATATTATTTAATTGATGTTTGTTATAAGGGTTTCAACAATGATATTTTCAAAGAAATTTTTTTTTCATAGTTTCCATTAAACATGAAAAATGATTTTTTCCTATTAGTTTCAATTTCCTTTCTCCATTATGAATCTATCATTTATTACAGAAATAAGACTTCTTTTAAAATGTTAGGGAAATCCATTGGGATTCTGATTTGTTTTCTCTAAATGAAATTTCTGGGAAACCTATATGGCACATTGTCATTAAAACATTCTATATAACTTTTCTTTAATTAAATAATTTCCAATGGGAATAGAATTATTCTAGAATTCCTAATTAGTTTTAATACTCACAACTATCGTCTTTTTGTGATATTAGTTTCTTCTACATGATTCATTTTTGGTTTGATCACCTAGAGTTTTGGTTAGTTTTGGATTGGAGAGTGACCCTCATGGTCACATGGTGGAGTCTTGGGTGTCATGTTCAGTGTAGTTATTTTTGTATCATTTGTTGGATATTTTTTTGTTTCGATAATTATAAATGAAATGAATGAAATTTTTGAATAACCATATTTTGGTTTTTTTCTTTTATTTATATTGCATCATTATTTTATTTTATTTTAAAAAACCATTACCATTTTCTCTATTGATTCCATTCGCAATTCTCACATACTCGGGTGGATCGAGAATGCTAATCGGGACCTGCCATGGATCAGATCGGGTAACTGGTTCAAGGATGACCATGTTTTGTTCGTGAAAAGAAAGATTATCATTACCCTGAATATTTTAAATTAGAACTAAAAAATAAATAAAACCATAGAGTTTAGGAAGAAAAATCAACATTAAATTCCTCAATAATTCACTCCAATTTCAATAAATGTAAACATAATTTAATTTCAAACTAGTACCCACAAAAACTTAGAAATGATCAGCTCGGTTATGGATACTCAAATTACATAAGTTACTATCAATATATCATTAAAATAAATTAATAAGTAGTTCACTAGATAGTTTTAGAGATATTTATAATATAATTATTTATTTAATCTATTAATTTGATTGAAAAAAATACATGGCTTAGAATATAAAATTTAATCCAAAATACATCAAATTTATCCAAAAGAAACCCTAAAAATAATGTATACATTCTACAATATTTTTTGGTAACATGTAATATCCTAGGTTCTAATTATATAAAACATATTAATATTATAATTAGATATATTTTATAGAGTTAAATTAAATAATATATTATTTTATAATTATTCGTTCAAAAGGAAAAAGTATTATTTTTAACCAAATTGTGTTTTAAACATTTTATGTTTTCATTTAAAATATTTCATTAAAATTGTTATAATATAAATTAGATAAAATGATATTTTGTGTTTAGAATATAATTTCAGAAGTATATGAGTTTGAATTTTCTAAATTTTGTTTAATGTTGATTTTTTAATTATTTCTGAAAAATAATTATTTAATTGAAAAATATATTTTATTATAAATTATTTACTATTTAATATTATATTTTGGACTATTTTAATAATTATTTTAGTATTTTCATATTTATAATCAAATTTTTGAATTTGGAACATCTATTATTCTTGAATTTGGAAAACAAAAATTTTTATAAAAGGGAACTTTTCAATAATAGTTTTTCATTGTGTTTAGTCTATTTAATGTTAAATAAAATACATCCAATTTTATGTGTTCAATAATCAAAATTTGATTCAATATTTTGAATCAAGATGTAATTATTTTTTAAATAATTATATTTAATTTTTGGAAAATATGAATATTAACCATAGTGATAATTATTTCCACCGTGAGGGGTAAATACTATAGTCAAAGTTAAATGTATAATGATAACGACCAAAAAATGACAGTAGAACGTACCTTATTGTTATTGGATATGTATACCTCATCCATTATCATCCAAAAAATAGTATATGTAATTTATTTCTATTTATAAATTCCTATATCATATTTCAGTGGATATAAAGGGCAAAATATCAAAAACCTTCATTAAATAATTATTCCACATTTATCCTCAGGATAAATAGATTATATTATTAGTCATAAATATTATTTTTAATGATAAATTACTCTTTTCATGATAATTCATTTTTAATTTATACTGAATTTATAATTACTTCAATATCATACCCAAGAACGATGCCTTAATAATTCAATAACTAAAAATATTTAAAAATTATTTTTAAAATGTTAAAAAATATTATTTCAATGAATCAGTTTGTTCCATTATTTATTAGATAAAAATTAAATATTATAGTTGTTAGAAATAATTGGTTTTTAATTAATTTTTTTCATGTCTTTTTATAATTCCAATTAAATGAATACTACCTAAATAGTCATTATTGTAATTTTATAATAAATAATATATTATTAAATATTTTCAAATTAGTATAAATATATTCGTATTCCAAGTGAATGATATATGTTCACTGACATAATCCTTGGTCCATTTAGATACCTTATTTAATTTAATTGTAAATATAATAACCCCCTAATAGTAGAAAGCATTGATATCAACGAAACTGTCAAAAGGGTTAGGAAAGGGTTAAAACATTACATTCAGGTACAAATAATATTAAAACCTAACAAATTATTATTTAATGGGATTATTTTGACTCCAGAAATTTTTATAATCCTTTCTTATTTATTTTTTTTCATTTAGTGATCAAAATTAATTTATATAAATTTAATATTTTAAGAAATTCCAAGATTTCACCTCCTATCTCTTATAAATGGGAATAAATTTTTTTAAATTAACCACAATTAAAAAACAAATTTAATTCAACTAATCCACATAGAAATATTTTAATGCATTCACTAACTTCATTAAATATATATTTTTTTAGAATTCTAATCACAGATGGATTAAGGTATTAATCAAAGGAATCATTTCAAAAAATAATTATACTTTCTTCATGAATGTTTTTGTTTTATTTCTTATTCCACATCCTTAAATTCAACTTCAACTGTGATTAAATAATAAAACAATCCTACATATACATATATTTTTTTAGGATAATTGAATAACTAATATCCATATCCTATTTCATCAAGTGGTAATTGAAACCATTGTTCATGTGTACATATGACTACCACATCACGAAACAGGTTATTTCAATTTCATTCACCACATCTCACATCTAGTTATAATGATTGTAATTTTATTAATTTTTATACCTATTATATATTTATCATTATCAAAATATTATATATCATTCACTTTTTTTTTGTTTTCATTCATTAAAAAATGATTACACCATTCGTGCATATGTGTGGATTACACATCCACAAAGTGATGTGATTAATTTTTTGACCACATAAAATGAATTATATATATAAGTATGATAAATGATAAACTTTTATATTTGGGATATAATTATAATTATTTAAATATAAAATAATACTTACCATAATTCCATCAATATTTTTAAAAATGTAAATGTTACTCATGTGTACATAGACCTAACATATTAATTATTTTATTGTATTTTATTTTTTATAACCATCATTCATGATCACTTCTAAAATTATAATTGATTTATAAAAATGATAATTATTACATTATTATTCTTCAATATATTATGTAATAATAAGATAGTTTTCCATATTAATATTAATGTATCAGTTTTTGAATTTTTAATATGATATCATCAAAATGGTAGATTTGAATTTCATTTTATGAAAATTTAAAAATATAATGGTAATATATAGAATATAGTGAATAATCATCATGAAAAATTTAGTTGTTTACGTAAAATTTTATCCTATATTTATTATTTAGAAATATAAAAATCTTATATGATGATTCGGAAATAATATAAGGGACACAATATTTTTAAATCCTCATATCAAGTATTTTGAATAATTATTTTCTAAATATTTCAGTATCATGTCAATAAGTTTTTAATTTATTTTATGGGAACATTTTTTTAGAAATAAGACAATAATAAAGGATATTTATATCTCTTTCATATGAAATTCAGCATGAATCAATTTATTTATTATTATTAATTTCTTTACAAAAAAAATAATGTTCCATTTTAATGAATATGACCACACATACATTTTATGCCACAAAAATAAATATTTTATGTATGTAAAAATTATAATAATTAATATATTTTTAATCGAAAACCTTATCTCCCTTTGTTTTAGTAATTTTACTTTGGTAAAATTGGATTTAAAGGGAAGGGATATAATAATATCCAAAAATGTTTTCTCATGTGTCAAAATAATATTTTTTATGAAAAACTTTTGTGTATTCAGGTAACATTCTTGGGAAGTGACTTCAATTGTGGGTGGTTCTATAAAAAATTTAACACCCTAATATTTAAAATAATAAAATTATATTTTATAGGGTAATTGACACACAACAATTAGTTTGTATTTCATTACTTGTAACACTCAGTTTAACTTCCATTATAAGCAACCCTGATATTTTTATGATTGACGAAATATTAGACAGGAAAGACCCCAAATAAGAGACCCATGATATATATTACCATTATAAACAAGAATTTTAAATTTTTAGATATCAATAGTATTAAATACATTATGATATATATATATATATGTTTCACTCATTATAAATTATTGATAAAACAGTTTTAAATTATAAATCAATTTGTAATAATTTGATTTTATTCTTAATAAATATTTTTTATTTAAATTTTTTTTAATTATTTTTATAAATATATATTATAATCATTCATATGATGTTGTGATGATACGTTAATCACATAACTTCATGGATGTCATAATTTAAATGTACTCAAAAACTATTTTATCATTTTTCTATGCATGTAAAGGTAAGAAAAAAAATATATTATGTCTTCATATCGATAAATATTTCATGAATATCATATATAATAATTAATTTCATCTTTATAAGTAGCCCCGAGATAGGGTGACGGAAAATTATTTTCATTAGTTTGCGAGGTGGAAGTCTGCAATAGACATTGTTGATAAATTATTTTCCCATTTAAAAGAAGTGGAAATGGATTTAGTTGATTATATTTACCTAATAATATATATTTATATTGAGGTTAACAGATTCATTATTTCATTATGTTTTAAGAAAACTTATAGGTTGGGGAAAAAAAACAAAACATAAATAGTTGATTCAAACGATACCTCTTCTTTTGAAACCAACAATTAATTAACATCGTAAGACCACTAAGGTCGGTGTTCAACCAAAAAAAGTCAAATAATATTTTGGGAGGGATTCTAGGAATCATTATTCGTAGATAATTATAGAAATTAATTAGGTTTAAAATTTGATAGATTTTGAAAACGAGGTTCCATTTTTTAGAAGAGGGGAGGGGCACTCTTAAAATATCTTAGCATATTAGATTATATAAATTGTATTTAGTATCAAAATAGATCCAAACAAAATTTATATAGAATATATGATTATAATTGGTTGAAATAAATTCATCCAATGAAAATTAATCTTTCTTTACCATTTTTTAATCCTTATCATTTGATTTTTCCCGTATTTGTTCCCTTGAACTATTAACGTGACAACATGATGTTTTACACGTTAAGGTTTAATATAATTATAATAAAATTACAAAACACCGATAAGTAAGAATATTGTGACATATTATACCATATCAAAATTAAATTAACTAATATAATATTTTTATGATTTTATTTTATTTAATAAAATATTATTTATTTTAAAAAATCATTAATGTTAATTTAAACATTATTCAATACATTGAAATATAAAAATTCCAATATCAATATTTAATTTAGGAAAAATATGTTCAATACAATAATAATTAATCCAAATAATATATGAAATATTTTTAGGGAAATAATTGTATTTTATATATTTTTTTAATATTTTAACTTTCATTTATTTGTTTTTTCCATTAATTGAATAATTACTGCATCAGCATTGTATTGGCATTTAAGATAATTATTTAATTACTAAAAATTATAACTAAATTATATAGATCTAGATAAATATTTTATATTTTAAATTATAATTTATAATGAAATATATCTTCTAAGTAACCCTAAATTAAAGACAATATAATTTTTAGAAATATAAGTATGAAATCTTTGAATATTAATAAATAAAAGTATTCTGAATTTCATAATCGCAACCAATTAGTAACCAAATGCTATAATTTAGATCATTGGAAAAAATATTTTCTTATTTGCCTCGTAAAATAAAATTAGGGATTCTGTTAGGTTCATTTACTAATCCTAATCACAATATTTTTAACCTTACTTACGGGTTTTACCCTTTGTAGGGTAATAATAATTACTAATTCTATGGTTTATATTATAAAAAAAGTAAAAATGTCCAATTAAATAAATTCATTATACATTATTTAAAATATTTAATTCATTTTCCAAAACTAGAAACACATTTGTCGGAGGATTTAATGCAAAATTTACCTAAAAAACAAATGAAAACTAGTTTTTTCTGAAGAAATCATTTTAAAATTAAATTGTTTTTTAGTAAATTAATGTATAAAACCAATTTCAAATTAATAATTGGATTATTTAAAATCAAAATGATCTAATTAAAATTTAAAAAATATCTATTCAATAATTTATCATTGTAAATACTTGGAAATATATAATTTTTCATTAAATAATTATTTTTCATTATTCAATATAAAATTAAAATTTACATAAAAATATCAAAATTTCACCAATGTTAATGTAATATATTATGGTTTCAAAATTGAAATTCATTTTATAAAATAAAACATAAAAAATCTTTTGAAATAAAATATATAATTTTTACATAACAAAATTAAAAAAATACTGAAAACATTTTTTGAATAATAAAATGTGTTTTATAAAAATTTAGTTATTATATTATAAATTAATTAATTAAGTAATTATAAATGTTTCATTTTTCATAACCACAAAACATTATTGATATGTATATTTAAATTATTAATATGATATTAATTATATAATCAGAATTCATCAAAAGATAAAATAATACTTACCTTCTTTCCATAATGAAAATAGAAAAATAGAAAAATTACTCATACTTATATTCCACATACCATGGTTGTGATTGCATCGCCATTTATTTTTCATAAACATATTCAATAGATGGATTTAGGTGTATGATTTATGATTTAATATTATAATTATTTCATTAATATTATTTCGGAGTGGATAGTAGAATGAATAGTTTTATTATAGACACCATACCAAATTTATTGTGGACTAAACTAATGAATATCATCAAAACATCCAAGGTGAATTTAAATAATTATTTTATTATAATGACATGGTAATAAGTGATTTAAAATTAGTAAGTAACTATATAATTTTTTAAAATAATATATATAATAATAATAATTTTATTATTCAGTAATATAAATTATGTATTTAACGATTCTGGAAAAAGGATTGGGAATTTATTTTTAAAAATATTCTTTGAAATATTTTTTTACTAAAGTTAAAAAAAATTCTTTTAATAATCAACATGTGAGTAGTTTCCTATCAGCGTTTCACTTTGATTTCTTTATTACTCTTTTATAATATCAAATGCCTATTTTAAATTAAAAAGTTTTTATTTTAAATATATAGTATTTAAATTTAAAAAGTAATTTAAAATGGGTATTTTGATACTACAAAATGATATGTTCAATAAAAATGTTATTAATTATATTTAATTCAAAGAACAATCCTTTTTTACTTTTTTCAGGGTTTTTTATTAATATCTATTTCATAAAGTGATATGTTTTTTCTTTGTATGAACATTGTTTGAGTATGATATTTAAACACTATTTAAATGGTTTTATTATGAACACTGAAAGCATACAATATTTTATTTCTAACATGGTGCCTGAGAATTATATGTGGAGATAGTGTTACTAATAAAACATATAAATAAGTTCGAGCTCCACTATATATCATGGTTCAGCCTGTTATAGATTATACATTTTGCTCAGCCAAATAATGTTGGGTGAGCTTGTTATAGCATTGGGTGCACCCAGATATTGGTCTGCTACAATAGACAATGTACATTTTGTTTCGAGAAAAGAATGATGCAGTTTCAAATGGGTTTATCATATGGATTTAATTAGAATGCAACGATTTATATCATGGTTTTAATGTAGTGTTATTAAAGAAATTATCTATGTTACAAGAAAAGGGTTTAAATTTATTTTTGTGGTATTTAATGGATTTCATATAGAAAAAAATGATTCTGTTTTATTTTATTAAATCAAATAACATTAAATGGTATTTCACGTTTTTCATTGGACAAATGGTTTTATTTTTTAGATTTCCCTTAATAATTTTCTTGTGCACATCCAATGTTTTAAAATTCCTTTCATAGGGTTAAAAGATCAATATGTAAAACGAAAATGACAATATAAAATATGATATGTTATATGTTGTAATGAAACCATGTTTTATTTTAGAATTTTTTGGTTCAAAAACATGATATAGATTATATGTTTCTAGTTGTAATGTATGATTTTATATTATATGAGTTTTTCTTAATTATTAAAAAAAACCAAAATAATATTTTGTACATGATTTTTTTCTAGTTTTAAAATAATAAAAACATGTATTTTTAATGGTCTCTCTATTATAGTTGGTATCAAAGATAGTTTTAGATAAATTTATTAGATATAATAACATTTATATTATACCGATAAAATATTTTTATTTAGTATTATGTTGTAATGATATGTAATTTAAATATTACTATGCTGATTTAACTAAACTAGTTTTATTAATTACGGGTTTACACATAAAAACTGTGAAGATAAAGTGGGAAAGCACCAAGATGATTATATCCTCCCAAATAAATTTCTTAAAATGGTCATAATTTGAACTTAAGAGTTTCATATTATGAATGATTAGGTTGCAGAAGCTACAAATGGTTGTGGTATCCTTTCTAGGGAACATAAAAATCTACCATAAAGAAATATATGATTTTGTGACCATTTCATGAGATAACACCCTCATCATTTAGTGGATCACTTAATCATATCATATATAAGAAATATATTAATTTCATGGAGAATATATTTGATATTATGGAATGTGAATAACATCAAATGCAGACCCTTTCTATTCTTCATTTTTAGGACACGTTAATGGATGGGGGTGTTTGGTTAAGAATAACAGAGAAAAATATTATATTGATGACATGTAATAGTTCACATTATTTAAGATTTTTCTTTAAAAATATTTTCCTAATATTTACAAACATATGTTGGAGGAGAAATTCATATAATTTAATAAAAAAGGATTCAGTAGGTATTTAGAAACACATCATCTTAATATTGGCATGGTATGTGCCATATTTTCTTCATGTGGCTAATTATAAAATTATTTGATTTTAAAAAGGATTCAGACCATGAATACAATTTTCATTGGCCATGAGAAAATTAAATAGTAATAAGTACTTAATCTAATGCCGAGAAATTTGTTTACTACTTTACCTAGTTGTGTTTTCATAGAGTTGACAACATTAAGAAAAGGGCTAGGAGGAATGAAACAGAGAAGAAACTAGTTATCAAGTCTTTAGGTAGGCCACTAAAATATTATAGGTGTAGTATACTACATTTCAAGTAATCTTTATATGGATATACTAGATTATTTTAGTGTTTTCAGTTTGTATATAAGGCTCAACGTTATAAAGTAAAAAAGTTTGGAAGAATCAAATTGAGGGATAACTGATAGGCATACCAAGGTGATGTGTATTAGTTGCAATGAGTAGGGTCATAATGATAATAAGTTTCCGAAGATAGTTTATTAGGTTATAAATCATCACGATTGAAAATATAATGTTATATAAATTTCATTTAATAATATTAAAGTTTATGTTCATCACTCTCGAGAGGTGATGACACCTCCACATAGTCCAATATTTTTTTAATTATGATCACAAGTTTAATGAATTGTACAAAACTCTGTTGATGTTTTTGGAAAGGTATAATTATTGGGGTAAATTTATCACGATTTGATAAATATTTTAGTTTAATTTGACCCTTATGTTTATGATATGAAAGTAGGTCCTATGATTAATATTTCCCTTATTTTTTGTAAATAAATTTAAACATTATATATAATATTTGGGGTCTATAAGATCTTTTCTTTTGAGGTAATTTTGGGATTTAGACTGAAACAAATAAGACAACATATGAGGTTAAAAAATTTAATTGATGTTGAATATATTATGGTTGTTTTTATCATTTTATCTTTTTTTTTTGAATTTTATATGGATTTTAAAATTTTGGAAAAATTACAACCTATAGACCATGTAACAACCCATTTCCTCCGACATGGCCGAATGAATTTAACCCATAACCTAAGGGTTGTGAAGGTGTATTTCCTACTACTTGCCAATATGATTTCTTCATTGGTATTCCTTATTAATTTTTTTAACGATTTGAATGATTAATAGTATTTTTATTATTTTAAAATAATTATAGTGTAAAATGTGATTAAAAAACATTATTGGGAGATGAAATTATTATTGTTATTTTAGAAATAGGTAACCATTTTTGGATATTTATAATATTATGGTAAGAAGAATAATATCTAACTATATTTGAGGAATAAATTTTAAATTTGGCTTTGGATACATATATGATTCTACTATGGATTTTTCGTCACTCGATTCATTTTTGGAAATTATTAGCATATTTTGGAGATTATGTGATTTGGGAATATACTTTTATTACGATACTTCATGGGTGATTTATTTTATTTGGATATAAATGTTTAAAATTATATAGGAAGTCGACATGATCAAAATTTTTTATTTTTGGGTTTTAATTTCAATCAAGATTTTTTTTTGGAATTTGATGGGGTTTTTTTAATGTTATACTTATAATATTGGGTGTTACAATTAAATTTTTATGATTAATGTAGTTTTTGACCATATATGGTTGTATTCATTTCGAAAAATATTCTATCTTTCATTAATAATTTTGTTTTTGGTTTAATGCATAATGATAGTAGGAAAAAAAACATTCTGGTATTTATGATCCATTGAAGTTGATTTCTCGGCTTCATTCATAAATAAATATTACTCATAATTATCTAGAAAAAGATGATTTTGTAGTGGAAATTGATAAAATTATGAAACTCTACACTTCAATAATGAAATATTACATAATCAAATAGTATTTTTGGTTAATTAATTCTTCAATATATTGAATAGTATTTTAAAACAAAAACATTATTCCCTTTTAAATCATATTATGTGTTATCTCATGAGACCATAGAACATTCCTTTCTCTATTTTAAAAAGGTTGTTTTATTGAACCTTATGAAGAAGTGTGAATTCAATAATAATATTTTGAAAAGTAAAACACTAATTTTCAAGCCTGAATTAAAAGTATCTAGGATGAAATTTAATAAATTGTGGGATAATATAACATCCAATTTTTTTTGAAAGAATATACTATGTTCGAAAACATACAAGATAATCCAAATCAAGAATAAACGAATAACTAAATATTACTACTGTATAGTGTCTGTTATAACAAAAAATTAAATTTTTATGAATTAATATTATTAATTAAAATTTTCAAATATTTAACGTCATTACTAATTTTTAATGAATTATGTTTTAAATAAGTAATGTATTCTTAGGAATGTCATTTTATACTTCAAAAAAATAAATTATCTTCAAATTTTAATTTTATTATTTCTTATGTGAAAACATTAATATTAATTTGGCGAAAATTTATTAAATTTATTTGGTAAAATGAAATTAATTTTTGAAATAGGTATATTAAAATATTCTTATGATGAAATTTTTATTATTATATGAGTAGTTTTTTTTATGATTTTTTAAAATACTGATTTTTAATAAAAAAATATATTTTTCAATGTTTTTAAAATGACTCGTTAGGTTATTGGTTAGTTTTAAATTTCTATTAGTTCATTTTTATTTAAAAAAAATCCAATAATTGTATTTGATATTTTTTAATGCTTGAATTTAGTATAAATACATTTTATGTTTAGAAAATGAACTACTTGAAAACAAACTATTTGTATTTGGATTTTTCACTTTAATATGAGATTGAATTATTCTACTTTTGTGTTTTGAATTTAGAATAGTTGATTCATTTTTTGGAAATATATGTTTAAAATTTATTAAATATGATGATTTTATTTTTTTTCCAATTTGAATAGTAAATATATTAATTTTTATTACCATAGTAAAGTGTAAAATGAGTAATTACTGGTCAAAATAGGGTGAAATTCCTTAGAAAATGACACTAACACATGCCCCAATATTAATTTAGGAGTAATGTTTGACCAGAATCATCCTTGTATCCAGCTTATATCCTTTAGGATCTATTAGGTTGATATTTTGACATTTATAAAAATATATTTAATTAAAATTCAAAGATATCGTACACATATTTTTAATAAAAATATCATTTATAATATATTAGGTTTTTAGAAGATATATTGGACTATAAATATAAATTTCATATCTAAAATATTTATCTACATCTTGGTAATTTTTTTTTATTTTTAATGATTGAATAATTATCTTAAATGGTGATACACTGCCGATGTTGTAATTATTCAATTAACGGAAAAATCAATTTTATGATATTAAAAATGCAAAAATTAATAAATAAGGAAATAATTATAATAATATAATACTTTTATAGATTATTTTATATTTTATGTATGTTTTAAATATTTTGGAACTAATTTATATTTTTTTATTTATAAATTTCAATGTTATGAATTATGTCAAAATTTAAATTAATGGTATTTTTAAAAAAATAATATATTTAAAAATGATATAAAATGAAAAAAATCATATATTCTTTAAAAATTGTTTTTATAATGATTAAAATTTCATCATTGACTTATTTATGGGTAATGTTTCATTTTATAGTAACAATATTAACACTCAATGAGTAAAAATATATGTTTTCATAGTAAGAGTTGAAGAGATTTAATACTATTGAAACCTAAATATAAAGGTTAAAAATTGTGAAGACATTCCTAATTTTCATAGGATGATGAAATTTTACCACATAATAATATTATATTTTAAATAAATCAGTTTGGAGAAATTTTCATATAATTTTATTTTATATTAAAATAATATATTGAGAAATTCTATGAGTGCCCGTCCTCTCCCTTATAAAGGGGAACTTCATCCTCTAATTCACTTTTACATAAATAAAATTATATATTCCATTAAATTTTTAAATAACTTAATAGGATTTAAATAAAATATATATGGGAATTTTCTCTCACATAACACCAACCATAATGTTCTTAATGTGTTAAATAAGGATGGATTTATAAGAAAGTGGTCTTGTTTTTAATTAAGTGTTTTTATTTTGTTAAATCCTCCAACTCCATAATATATTATTGAACTATAAGGAAGTAATAATTCATGTATCCTATATATAAATAGATATTAGTATGTAATTATAATCACCTACATCTATCTCCACTTCCAAAAAATGGGAAAAGAAGTTATTGTGAATGTGTATGGCAGACAGTCGCCTCACGAACCGATGAAATTATTTTTCTATAACTATTTCTAGAGACTAATTATAATGATTGAATTAATGGTAATATATTATATTAATGAAATATTTATCATTATTAATAGAAAATATATCATTTATTTTTTGTTCATTCTGGGCATAAAATTGATAATGGTGTTCGCTTGTTCGTGTGAATTATCACCTCTTTGAAACGATGTGATTACTTTTTAATAATATGAATGTAATATATAAGTATAATTTAATGAATAATAGTATATTAAGGATATAATTATATTTATATAAAGATAAATTAACACTTATCTTCTTTCTATAATGTTCATTGAAAAAATGAAAGGTCACTCATGCGTAGGTATGACCTACCGTCTCTTTGATTGTTACGTGGTTCATTTTTCATATCCATTAATTAATGGATACATTTTAAATTATTATTTACTTATGAATGTGATAATTATTTCATAAATATTATTTTATAGTTTATAAAATAATTAATTCTTCTACTATAGGCATCATACCAAATTAAATTCGACTCAAGTACTGAATATCATCAAATCGTATGATATAAACTTAAAAATTTAATTAATTTTTATAACATGGCAATATGTTATATAAAATTAATAATATATTATAATATGGTTATCAATAATTAAAATAAATATCATTTATTTATTATTATAGATCATTATGAACATACATCACAATTCAGACATATGGTAAGGGACTTCCTTTTAAAAACACTACCCTTTTAAATATTCTTCTACAAAAGTAAAAACATTGCTTTTAAACTTATAAAATATTAGGTAATATTCAAAAATGAAAGACTCAATAATTAGTTTTTCATCAAATTATATGATTTTAATGGTTTATTTAAAATAATGTGTTTCTTTATAATTTTATACAGTACCTCAATTTAGAAATTTCATATTGAAAACAATGGTATTATGATATCAAGAAATGATATTTTATTTTAAAAAAGTTGTAATTATATATTTATCAATTAAAAACCATGTTTATATTACTTTTTGGATATTGGATTGATGATTGTTTTTAAAATTTGAAGCTATTTTTTATTCAAATGTGTTTTTCATGTGGTATTTATAGATTTTTATCAATGTTTTAAGGATGAAAAGGTGGACCATACAATATATTATTTTTGATATGGTACTTGAGTACTATATAGAAAACTATTAATCTTGATACTAAATATAGTAAGGGTTCAACCCCATTATAGGTAACGGTTCTGTCGGTTATATCTTATACATTGGGTGCACCATGATAGTGCTCGGTGAGCTAGTTATTACTTCGTCTGTTCCCTAATATTAAAGTGATGCACTGAGTAATTGAGATTTTATTTTGGGGAATTATTGATGAAGATACTAAAGGGTTTTTTTATTTATTTAACTGGGAACCAGTTATTTATGAAGTGGGTTTAAAACAGTATTATTATTTTCATGCTCTATGTTATTGAAAATGGGATTTAAATTTCTTTTATTGATTTTAATGTATTTTTTAATGGAAATTTGTGTGCTTTATTTTATTCAATCAATGATAATTAAATGGATTTTCATTTTTTCACTGGACTATTTTTTTCTTTTAGTATCTCTTACTTAGTTTTTTTATCCTCCCAATTTTTAAAAAAATTTCACTAGGATGATGGACTATTAGTGATAAGGATTATAAATATATGTAAATTTGGAAGTCATATCAGGGAAAGAAACCATGTTTTATTTTAGAATGTTTCTTTATTAATAAATGAATATTGATTTTATATTTTTACTTGTAATATATTAAAATAATTTTTATTAGATTTTACTAATTCTTTAAAACTTTAATCCTAAAAGATATTTTTGATATTAAAGTGATTTCTAGTTTTAAAATAACTATAATATTTATTTTTTAAGACCGAGTCTTTGCACATATGTTTATTTATCTATATCCTTCTAAAAGAAAAAAAAATATAATTTTATCATTATTTTTTATCAATAAATTTTATAGAACAAATATCTATATAAAATACATGAGAATTTTTTACATAATTATTATTTAGATAATAATTTACTAAACCAAATGATAGAATATATTTTAAAACTGATTTAAATTGAATAAATTATTTCATTACAATAATTTTCTTGAAAAATATTTCATTTTTCATATGTGTAAACTTAATATATTAAAATTACACCATTTTTCTTGATATAGTTAGATATAAATTAAATAAATACGGTCAAATTTAACAATAATGTTATTTAATAATTATTAATATTTTACTAATTGATTTAAAATTACTAAATAATCTATATACAAGAGGGTGATATTTAAATTTTAAAAAATGTTCAAATTTGTTCATTTAATGGAAAAATTTATTTAGTATTATTAATGTATTTTCCCCTAAATAGTGAAATAATTTTTTCATGGTATGGGTTAAGGCATTTTTTTTCACATTACATGCACTAATTATAAAATAAATTTTAAAAACACAAGATATTTTTATTTTATAATATTGATTTAATACATATAATAAATTTTTATAAATTATCTAATATTTTTCACTATAATTAAACCATCTTGGATAAATTACATAGGTTGGGAAATAATTTACCTTAACGAATGACCAAAATGAAAAAACATATAAATTGAGGAGTTTAGGTAAAAAATGGTCAAAATGTGTTTATATGTGTGGTGGAACTTTATATAAACCATTTAATCCATAATAACCTATAATTAATAATTTTTGTGTCATCATTATGTAAATTTGACATCTAAATAATTAACATATTTGAGTATTTAAAAAAACTACACACCTCGTCAACTGTTTGAGGATACTCCTCTCAATTCTTCATACCTCTAAATATACATTTCTTGTCCAAATAATGACCATAACACTTACCAAATTCCATCTTCTAATCCTGGATACATCACATTCGGCATAAATAAAACCAATGAAGGCCTTTGTTTTAAACCAAAAGTTATTTTCTGAAGAAGAGGTAACATTCATCAAAAATAGTTTTTTTTATTTTTTCCCCACTCCAACATGTTCTTTTTATACCATAATCATATAATATAATAATTATCCTAAATATACTTATAATTTTTAATTTTATGTCAACTACTGTAAACAACATACTAGAGAGTCACTAACTTACGTCTTTTATTTTTTACATTACCACCTCTCATAGTTGAAACTCACGAGAATAAAAATATATATTTTATATTTGTAATAAATTTTTAACTCTTTATTCATTATATTAAAAATACCATTTGAAATTATATACGATTGGGGATATGATAACATTTCTCTTGTGTACCACAGACTAATTCCTCATGATGTGATGTGAATCATTATTAAAAAACATGCCAAATGGAATGAATCAATGGAAATGATAATGAATATATATGATATACAGAAAATCATCATGAGGAATGACATAAATATATTTCGGGAAATATAAAATTTATTTTTCATTATTACGTCTTCCCACGTTGGAAAGGTGATACCATCATTCATGGACATGTGCACAACAACCTCCTCGATAAGATGAGATTTCATTTGAATTAAAATAATTATATATATATATATATTTATTTAATTAAATATTATTTTATTTATTATATAAATAATATTATCAGAAAAAATTATACTTAGCTTCTATTAGTAATGATCATGGAAAAATGGAAACGTAATTCATGTGTACATACATCATACAGTTTATGTGATTGTAATATTTGTTAATTTATCATAAACTTATTTAATAGTTAGATATAAAATCAAAAATTATAAATAATTTTGATAATTATTTCATGATTATTATTTTTTTATATGATTAAATAAATAAAATTTCGACCATAGACAACCTACAAAATTCATTTTTGACAAATAAGTCAGACATTTTCAAAACATCCAACATAGACATAATTGATTATACAATTACATATAATTAGATTTGAAGTGAAATAAAAGTAATATTATAATTTTTAGAAGTTAGAAATATGTAAAATAATTATAATGTGTTTATTAGTGATGAATATAAAGAACATTGATGTCTAATCATACTAAAGGTACATTTTTTCTAATCCAACTTTTATTTCTATGAGATATAAGCTATATTCACCACTAAATTTTATATGTGGTGTTTATAAATCACATAAAAATATAATTTTATTTTTATAATTTTTTTATTGGGATTCACATAACAATTTAATTATCTATCTTTTATGGTGTTTATGGATTCAATGTTACCAAATCATTAAGGTATTTTTTATCTCAATTTTCCATATGTCAAATGTTTGTTAAGTTATACAACCATATTATTTTAGGATGTGTATATAGTAACCATTTAACATGTTATATCATGAATATTATTATTTTAATTTTATATTTAATTTAATTTTATTTCATAATGGGGATTATGATCCAATATTTCCATTGTGATATGAGTCTTTTGTTATAATATCATTGTATATCAAGATTTTATATGATTTTGTATCCTTTGTAATAATTTTATTATACTTAGAAATTATCTTATGAAAATTTTATTCATGATATTTTCATTTGATAACAATTTTTTTGAATTTGTACTTAGAATAATTTTTTTTAATAAAACCAGACATTGTGACTCTCTTTGATAGAAAATATTTTTTCTTCGAAAATGATTTTTTATAAATATGTTTCCAAATTTATATTAAGAATCTTAAATTTATTTATTGTGGTAATTTTGTTACCAAATATTTCCTTAAATTTATTTTCAATGGAATATTGTTGTTTCTTTATGATAAATTCATTTCAAAAAAAAAAAATTTACCATAAAAATGTAATATTCCTCAGAGCATATAAGACATTTCCTACTGACAAGACCATAAGTTCATTAAATATTAATTTTAAATAATAAATGATTAGTGTTGTATTAATTTTTTTTATAAATATTAAATAAATATTAGTTTTAAGAAAAAATATTTCAAAGAAAAATATTTCCAAAATATATAATTTTTAAAAAACAGATTTCAAAATTAAAATAATATTCTCTCATATAAATATTTCTATAATATTTTCATCGTATTTCCATTAATTAATTTCAAATCCCATTTTTCATCCTTAGACAATGATATTTGGTATGCATATTACGCTCTTTATTTCTCTTGATGGATTATGAATTCTTTAAGGATATTATTATGGAACTCATTTCTTTTACACAGGTTTTTCATGTTTTAAAGTGATTTATATATAACCAATTTCTATTTGATACGTTATTAAAGCTTCATAAAGATTGCAATTGAACCCATTTCATTTCTATTGGTTACCCTTGCTCCAAAAATAAAAATAAAAATTCCATTGAGTAATGATGAAATGAATTGTCTATGTGTTTTTTTTCATGGTTTGGTTCTTGAGCATTATAATTGAAGGGTGTAACAAGATATATTTGGGTGGCCCCTATATTTTTTATACGATGTATGTGCCCAGATAGTTATTCAATGAATTGGGTAACGATTAAATTCACTTACGAAATATATTGGATTTCAGATATTTCTTTATTCCAATTATAAGGGTTCTGTAGGGGTACAATGAGATGATGCTCCAATATAACAGTATGTTTTATGTGTTATTACTATGGAATTATGATGGATAATATAATTATGATATAAATAAAGTGTAAAATTATTATTTATTCCCATAACTTTTACATCTTTTAATTCCTTATTCCATGTTTCATTTTTGATGATCTATTAATTGATGGGTATGAATATTTTTAAATTATACTCTCCACATTGATTTTGTTATAATTCACTTATGATTTTTTTCAATGTTGACATTCATTTGATAATCCTTATATTTCCCATTATATAAAATTTGCAGACTGGGGTCGGCTTAGTGGTACCATGTAAGGTGGCCGCTCCCCAGCAACGGAACTGGTGTAGGTCCGAGTCTCGCCCCCTCTAATTTTTCTAGGGATGATCAGCGTGCAGGTGGTGAATGGGTCCCAAAATAAGTGTGGTGTGGCAATCACCTATACCTTGTTACCCACAACTCATTTTTTGTCTCTGCACTTCTCTTTTGTTAATAAATTTGTTGGTCCAAGCGTGCTTGGATATGAATTTTTGGATCATTATATAAAATTTGATCCAACCAATATATTGTTTACATTTCCCCTGATTATAAAGAATTAGGTGAAATGAATTATGTATTCAATGAATTTATACTTGAAAATGATGACATGTTAATGTGAAAATAAAAACTCGGGATTAGTGGGAGAAATTATCATTTAAATACATGTGAATTGTTTATATAGGATCCGGTCATAATTCTATGAAACTATAAACCTCCAATATAATTGATTTTAGAAGTGATATAATTTTTACCTTTTGTTTTATTAGGTTTGGCTTAATAAATTACATTACATTTATTACAATAAAATATAGAACTGTATAGTTTATTATTTTAGCATAGGATCAATGAGTGATAGTCCTGGGATGTTATAGTTAGTATCAAATGTTGGTTTAGATAACATTGGATATTAGTATGTCTTCATATTATTATTATCTCATGAGTATATTATACTATGATAATACTATAATATTAATGTTAATCATACGTTCAATGTATTATACACCCAATTTGAGGATTTTATATAGTAATTTATTTCATTTCATTTATGTCATTTTGGGGGGAATTTATTGGGTTATGGTACATGTAAACACTAGTGTAAAAATGATGTGTTTTTAAACAAGATTTATTTTGCAGGTATAGAGAAAAATGGTACAACCTATATTCTAGTGAAAACCCATAGTATTTGGTTAAGTGGTGGAGATGAACCCCTAATCAAAGTACAATAAGGGTTTAAAGATACCAATGGGCTATGTGATTTCCTATTGAGTAAAAATTTGTTATAGGATAGATTTAATTTATTTTAAAAAACATATGGGATTTTATTTTATGAATAATGTTTGATTTATTTTAGAAAAATATATGATAAACTGCTTCTAATTGTAGAGTTTATAAACCAGTAAAAAATGTTTTATGAATATAAATTATAGTTATGTATAGAATAAGTTATTTTGAATTAGGGATATTGAAATTGAATATTTAATATTAGTGTATCATATAATGGTTAATAAATTTTGGAATTTATTTTTTTGTGTGATAAATTTTTTCATTTTACTCGATGTTTAAAGAATATATGAATAGTTTGTAAACCCTTTTATGGTAATGTGGTGTTAAAATTTATATAATAGTGGTTCATGCATTACAAATTCATCTTTGAAATGAAAATGTTTTATACAAATGTGATAATGTTGTGGAATTTTATCAATAAATAAAATTATACTAATCATTTATGCTTTTTCCCAAATTCACTTATTAAATATTGAAACCAAATTCCTTTACTATAGGAAAAGAATCATGAATAAAATGTAATTATATTACATCCATTATATAGAACAAATGACCTTTTCAGTAGTCACATATTTATAGTTTCTAGTATCTTAACATTACATAGATTATAGATTTTCTCCTGATCAATTACCTCAGTCAATCAATATAATTATACATGTTTTTCCTCCATTCCAACCTATGTTTGAAAAATGGAAACATAGTTCTATATTATTCCATATGAACATTGTAATTCACTTTCTAAATTTTTAAAGGATATTTTTATTGACATTTTATTTTATGTTTTTACAAAAAATTAATTTTCAAATTCCAATCTTTTTTTTAATGTGATAATGTTCAAATATCAAGGATGCAATTTATTAAAGGAGGGAGGATATAACAACCCATTATTTTAAACAAATAAAATTATCCATGATTTCATAAAAGATATTAAAAATTATTTTCTTTTGAATTAAATGAATAATTTAGTATAGGTTGTGTTACACCTAACCATGATATTTTTACGTTCAATGGCATATTCAACACAAAACACCGAACATAAACAACCATTGTCATGTATTACCGATATTACGAAGCTATTAAATTAGTAGCTATGAATATTATTTAATAACTTTATGATATATATATATATATATCTGTGTGTGTGTGTATTTATCAGTAAATAAAATTATAGATATTTTTTAGAAAATAATTAATAAATATTTAGAAAAGTTTATTTATTCATCGAAAATATGTTCTCTTAAAAAATAATTATTATTTCATTTCATGAAAAAAATATAATTGATTTAGTGAAATTTAAAAGAAATATTTTATAAAATATCATATTTATTGACTCATAATAGAAAAATTTACATATAGTCGAGTTTATGTATTATTCAAAAAATATTAATTATTCAGCAAGTAGTGAAAAATAACGATTTTTTGTAAAAGTATGTTATTTTCATTAAATTATCTAATTTAAGATTAAATTTTTTTATGAATAAGGTTTTATATAACATAATTATTATTTAGTAATATTAAATTTATATTGAATCATCAATTTTTTTCTAATGTGTTTTTAGGGATTAAAACGGGGTTTTCTAAAACCTTTTTAAAAATGAACAATATTTCCCATTTAAAATTAATTAAAATAATCCATAATTTTAAATATATTAAATAAATTTAATGATTAAAAATCCATATATATATTTTGAGTCTCATTAAATGACTATTATTATTCATGTAATTAATATAGTATCATCTTTTTCTAAAACTATTCTCTTCATAAAAGTGTTCTATATTGCCGTCTAAATGGGATTGATTTAAAAATGAAATTTATGGTATTGTAAATAGATTTTATTAAAATGGATAAGATATTTTAAATAATAATAATTTATTATTTAAAATATGAAAAAAAATTTGTTTTACCAAAATGATTAGTGAAACCCATTAATTTCAATTACAAATAATAATTTAAAATTGACTCCTCTAATGGATTAAACATCAAAAAAATGAACAGACATGACCTAGAAACTTCTAAAACACTAGTTTGATGGAAATATTTATAATATTTTGATATATGATATATTTTTGTGATTTTAAGGACAATACCCCAATAATATTACACTTACGATATGTTAATTAATAAAATATACAAAAAGGAACCCCTTTTCGTTTTAATTATATAAATCCTTTTGAGAGGGAAAAATTAAATATTTTAATAAATATATATATAAATATAAACATTTGAGTTATTAATTATATTTATTTATCATGATAATATGAGCATAATTTTTAGAAATGATGTAATTTCATAAAATTCATAAACAATTTTTACATAATTATTAATAATTACGTAAACTTATTGGTACTACAAATACTAAAAGTGAAGGAAATTAAATGATTTTTTTGGAATTAATTTGTTAGACTAATATTTATTATTACTTATGAGAGAAAAATATATAATAAAATTCCATCTTTTGGGGATATTTTTATATTTAAATTATGTAAATAATTTCAGAATTGACATTTATGTTATTGAATAATAAAATATATTTTATTAAATGATTTAAAATTAATAAAATATAAACATTAATCCCTGTGATATTTAAAATATTAATAAATATCTAATATATTTCCTTCATGCACCAGTTAATCTTTCATATGAAATATATTGACCCTAATTATTTAAAAGAATGTTGGTAGAGAAAAATTCTAAATAGTGTTTTTGTGTAATACATGTGCTTATGTTAAAATTAATTTCCAACGCACATGATATTTTTATTTAATAAATTGGATTTAATAATTATAATTATATATTATAAATTATCTAATTTGTATCAGTTTAATTTAGTATTCATGGATAAAGTTTTTATGTTATAAAACTAATTACTTTAATGGAAAACCAAAATGAGAATAATAATGATACATAGGGGTTATAGAATTTCTTTTAATATATGTGTTTTATTGTGTGGTAGAGGTTGTTTACCAACCACATGATCCTTCATAACCTTCAATTATCAATTTTTAGATCACCTCTAGCTAAAATTTAACTATCAATAGTGAATACAGTTGAGTATTAAAAGGAATCACACTCCTCCAAAAATATAAAAATGAACTTACTCCCCTGAATTCATCACACCTATAATGCTACCTAGATCATAAAAACTATTAAAAAATAACATAAAATCATACAAAATATCATCCTATTATCCACAATTATGGATGAATAAAATCTAATTAAGGCCTTCGGTTTAATTAAAAATGAGTTACCTGAAGAAGAGTTAGTATTCGTCAACAAGATTTTATGTTTTACTTATTTATCCAACCCCTTATATTTTTATTATAACATGAGTATATAATAAACTCGGTATCCTAAATATACATAAATTTTTTAATGTTATATGTTGTAAAAAAAACCACACACTATCCCATCTAATGGGGTATGAAATAATCATTAGTGGGGCAGGACGTACTACATCCAAACGAATTTCATATCTTTCATCATTCCATTAATGCCACTAATGGTTGGGAATAATAATATATATAATGTATATATATGAAATTTAATATATAATTAAACCTATGAAGTCAATATATCATATATACAATTTTTACAACCTATACTATATGAGATATTATAACATCGCTCGTCTGTACGGAGGACTACAACCTTGTTAGGTGATGTGGAGTAATTTTCACGAACACATTACATGGATGTTATTAACATTGAATATAAAAAATATATATGATATTAATAAAATTATTTTTATTGTTGTGGAATAATTATATTTCTATAATTATAATATATATTATCATTCATATCATTCTCTCACACTGAAAATTGATAAATTCATTCTTGTATGTGTGGACTACCGCCTCCTCGAAGCGATGTGACACATTATATAACACAAGATTGATATATAAAAGTATATATAATTAGTAATCATGGTATTTATTATATAATTAATATTATGGAAATATAAAATAATAAGAACATTATTTATAAGATTTTCATTGAAAAAATGAAACATTACTATTGCGTATGTAGGGCCTGTCTCCATGATCACAATGTTTGTTCATTTTTCCTAACCATAAATTTTTATATTTTTTAAAAGTATAATTTTTATATAAATATTACTATTTGTCATTATTATTATTATTTATAGGTTTTAATAATAACCCTTTGACCATATTCAACCTACCACTGTCATTTTTGACACATAATCTCAATATTTTCAAAACATCTGACTTAAACATACATAATTAAGTAATTGTGTGTGTGTATATATAATTCATAAGTGAACTAAAATAATAATAATAATTGAAAATGATACAAAAAAGTTAAATAATTTTAAAAATTATATTATATTTGAATATAAAGAATTAAAGACCAATTAGACAGAATTTAAGTGTTTTCCTTAACTTTCTTTTATTTTAATGAGCCACAATTCTTGTTCACTAATTTGTTTATGTGTGGATAGTATAGTTCACATGAATATACTGTATTAATATTTGAAATAAAATTTTGTGGATTCGCGTATCCATTTTAGGATATCTATTTTAGGGGTTAAATGGTTTCTATTTTATCAAAGAAGTAAGGGAAATGTTTTTCTCCATTTTCCCTCTTTGATGTGATTGTTATGTTATTCTGTTTTATTCTTTTAGGGGAGTACATGTTGAATCTATGATATGTTATGTCCTAAATAAATTTTTTTATGAAATTTTATGTTTAATTTTATGTTATTCTTTAATGGGGATTTTTATTCATAGTTACCAAAGTGGAAATCGCCTTTTGTTATAATATCATCATATATCAAATATATATATTATTAAGATTCTGAATTTAAAATCATATAATTATGATGTACTATCTTCTACTCTAGTTATTCATGATATTTTCAAGTGATGGTTTCATTTTGACACTCATTAGTCTATATAATAACTGAGATAATTTTTGTAATAAACTCCAAAATTATTTGTCTCTTCATTGGAAAATATATTTAAATCCAAGAAAATATTTTATGAAAATGCATTATTTTTTTATAATATTTAAAATTATTTATTTAAGGATTTTTTAATCATTTAAAAAAAAAATAAAATGTATCTAATTTTCTATTTTTGTTCTAGGAATTTTTTGATCCTTCTTAACATTGAAATGGAATGAAATTTACGACACATTTTTAATTACATGTTAATATGTCCATTATTTCATTAAAAAATACATAATAAGTTTACAATGATCTTATTTTTTAATCTTATTTCTTCATATTATAGAAAATCATGTTTTTTAAAAAATCTTATCAAATAAAATTATTTTTATGAATTTTATTTTATAAAATGGGATTTTCAAAATTCAATGTAGATTTTACTTAATAATGTTATTAATATTATTTTAATGGTATTTAATTGTATAAAAATAAAAAAACTATATTCTCACTTATTTGTTACATGGGATATTGTTTATTTATATCTTCCTTTTATTTTTATAAATTGGTTATGAGCTTCTCAAAAAATATTGTTATATAACATGTTTTTTCCCACAGGTTAATCTTGATTCAAATGTATTATTATTGAACCCACTTCTATTCCATGGATAAATAATGTATCATTGATATTGATAGGAAACTAGTTTACTTACAATGGATTAATCATATTATTAAAATAATATTTTTTTTCAAGGAGCTATAATAAGTTTCATTCTCTGTGTTTTGGTGATGTTTTAGTTCTTGTAATAATGCTACAATTAATTGGGAAATGAAAATGTTCTATTAATAATTATACTGGAAGTCATCCAAATGTGTATTCAGATTATATGGGTTGATTAAGGTTTTTTAAGGGTTCAATAAGTTGATGTCCCAAAATACCAATATGTTTTATCAATGAATAATGTGTGTTTATGGTGTTTTATTTGATCAATATTGATATAAAATTGAAAATTATTATTGATTATTATGTATTTTACAATTTTTAGTGACATATTACATGCGTCGTGTCCTAAGATCCATGTGTTGATGTTAATTAATATACATTTTTTCCTCATTCCCATTTATTATGTCATCAAACCCTCATGGTCATCTTATTCTCACTTATATAATTAATTTCATAATGCCAATTTTTCCATTACTGAGAATTTGAGCTCACTCATATAATGTGTCCTTTTCCTTGGGTTATAAAAAAATAAATTGAAATAATTAGGTCAATAATTGATTTACTAAGATTTATTATTATGTGTTAATGTGAAAATGAAAATATATGTTAATTGGGATAAATTTATATTTAATATATTGTAAATTGTTTCTTGTAGTATTTTGTCAAAATTCTCTAAAAATCTATACAAAAATAATCCGAGTGGTTATAAGTGAACAAATATTTTATTTGTGTGTTATTAGGATTACAAGAAAATATTTAGGTCACAGTTATAGACATCAATTTTGGAAATTTAATGGTTATGTATTCATCACAAAATCTAGATGTGTAGGCCTTGGTCTGTAGTAATAAACTTGGGACGAATGACCCATTTACGGTTCCCCAATTAACTCGATAAGGGGTCACAATTAACTATTTATTTTTTGCCTTAGTGTCTAGTAAAATCTTCCATAAATGTTATACAGTGAGTAATAGTTATGGTTATTTATTGTGTGATTGTGAATATTATTCTAAGTAAAACTATAAAGGTTATCCCCTTTGAAGTAGGGATATAAAGATGAATTATTATCTTCCTATATGATTTATTTTCTGGAACTGTATGTTTCTATGAATATATTATTATATCACAAATTATATAAATCATATTATGATTAATAGAAACTTCATTATATGTTTTAATAGTTAATATTATATATTTTTTAGGAAGGGTACATTTTTTTATATTTTAATTATTCCAAGAAACCATTTTGAGTTTTACTTTTTATTTTATATTTATGATGAAATGTTTTAGGAAAATAATTGGGTTGATAATTTAGTTTAATGGGAAATAATTTTTTTTTCATTAAACCACAAACATAATATTGATAAATGAAAGTTTTTATATGTGTTCACGAATATATAGTTTTTTCCTCTCTTTGTATGCCCCATAATGATATTTTTTATCATCCCGCATTTTAAAATGTATTTAAATTTTATTATGTATTATTAGGGACATGAATGAAATCATGATCAAATATTTGAAGATATGTCATGAAAATTAAACATGTCATATCATAAAAATTTCATTTTATAAGAAAAATAAATACTCAATACTGGTTTAAACATTATTATATATAGGTTTATTATATAATGGTTATGTCATAAAGCAATGGTACTCAAAAAATAAATGATATTTGGGAATATAAGACCACAAAATTCTTCTTTAATGTCACTATAGTATGTAATGTATGAATCTTGACCCCTATAGTTGGTATAAATGGAATTAATATTAAAAATTTTGTTTAAATATAATATTAACAAAAAACTAAAAAAATATTTTCTATAATGTTTATGACTAAATTATTTATAATTTAAGGAATATCAGGGTAATTCACAAAATCTGAATTTGTTTATAATGTTTTCCCCGAAAAATAGGTAAGCTAAATTAGTATGGAAATAAGGTGATGATATCCTTCCAAATTAGAAATCACGATTGATTGAAATTGGGTTAAATTAGGTGTACACAATGATTTCTTAGTTGAAATTGTATATAAATAGTGTTGGTATCCATTATTGGGGAAAAACAAACATTCTATAGAGTAACATGTCAGTAGTTGAACATGTTATGAGACAACACCCTCATGCATTAAGTGGATACTCTTTCAAAGTGATTGTTAAAAGAAATATTAATTCCCTAGAAAATTAAATAATATATCATGGGATGTTGGGATAAGAAATTGGTAAATCATGGTATATAATTTATTTTTATTTCAAACTAACCAGTTCTGGTTAATTTCAGGATTATTATCTAAAATATAGTGTTTGATTCCTTGTAATGGGTTGAATTTATGAAAATATTCTGTAACACCATAAAATTTTAAATGAAGATAGTTCGATTTTAAAGATTATATTACATGAAAAAAAATTATTTGTCGAAAATTGAACACCTTAATACATTATGATATTTTACTTTTTAAATAAATTTTCCCCTTCTATCTCATCATTTTCTTATGAAACATGCACCCCCTATAAATAAATGAACTTTAATATAGTATATATTTAAAACCATTCCATTAAATATTTTTATAGGAATAAAAAAAATTATGATATATATATTTCTTAAACATGTATAAAAAAATTCATTTGTTATCTATTATTCATAAATTAAAAAATAATAATAATTTGAATGAAAACGAAACCGTTTATGAAGAATTGTATTTTTCAAAAATATAGATTAATCGTTGTTTCTAAACATAATGAAAAATTATTTTTTACAACCCTATAAAATATATATTAATAAATTTTATTAATTTTACAAATTAAAATATAATATTTATATTAGGACCCTTTTTTGGAATTTTTATGAAATGTCTCTTTTTCGACGTATAGTGAAAAATAATGTTTTTAATTTAAACTATATTTTCATTTGTATATTTTATATTGTTAAAATGTTTTTTAAATTAGTTTAAATGTAACATAAGTTAAATTGGGTTATATTGAACCCAATATAGGTCATTGGAAAATGTTTCGAAATGAATTTTGGAACTAAAACATTATAAAATTAAGATAAGGTTTTCATTGGATATTAGATTCTTCATTGCTTCTAAGGGAGTGTATTTAAATCAAAATTTTCCACTTTAGTAAATTGATTTTTTTTAAAAAAGTATTATTTTTAATAAAAATAAATAAAATTATATAATATGGTGAACATTAATTTTTACCATTAATTAAATTAAAAGTAGTTATATTTAATTACTACAGTAATTTTAAAAACACATTTAACGTCTTTTTAAACTAAAATGGAATGGTTTATAAATAACCAAAAAAATTTCCAACACCCATTTCATCGCCATATTTAGACATTATCACATATATGAATTTATAATTACCTATTTTTGATACTTTTTCATATTAATGTTTTTGTTTAATTGAATCTTTTCAGAACATCCTTCTTTGTCCTATCCCCCACTTATAAAAGGCCACCCACTCTTTTACCCTCTTGAAACATAAAAATCCATTTGATTCCGAAAATCCAAAACTAAATATTTACCCACCCCCAAATAACATCCAATAATTAATGGATACATCAAAAATCTATCTTAGGATGGTTTTTAGTGAAAATTGAATGATTTTTTCTAAAGAAGATGTAATGTTCTTAGACGACCATTTTAATTTTGTTTCATCTTATAAATCCATAGAATAGTTTTAAACAATGACTATATAATAATATTAATATGTTAGAGTTGATGATAGTTTACTATTTTAATTTAATGACCTATATCTATATCATTTCCCATCAAATGTTAAACGAATATATTGATCATGTGTACGACAAACTACTTCAAAAAAAATCGATGTAATTTGTCTTCCATGGAAAACATTCACCACTAGATATGATGATTGATTAATAAAACATATATTATATTTATGATATTATTATACCAATTTAATTATATTATCACATATACGTAATTTCATTCCATTATTTTTAAAGTATAACATTATATTTCATGCATATAGAAGACTATCACATCAGGATTTGATTTGATTGGTTATTCACATATAATTTAAATAGAAAAAATTAACTATAAATTTTAGGAATATATGTGATATTTAAGACAAATTATTCATTTAATAATATTTATATACCACATTATTCATTATTATTTTAGTCATAATTGAATTATACCATCACTCATTTATACATATAACCTACTATATTCTGAATGTGATATGATTCATTTTCCACGTCAAAAAATTAATAATTGTTATAAAATTGTATAAAGGGAGTAAATATTATATTTATAAAATTAATATAATTCCTTTAATATCAATCTATATCTCATACCAAATATCTAGATTATTCGAGAAAAAATATTCAACAGAAAACAAAGAAAATTATTTACTAAAATTATTAAAATCATGAAATATTATTAAAAAAATCAGTGGTATAATGTTTTTATAAGATTCTAAATGATATTATATATTAGTATTTATTTTTATTATAGAAAAATTTAAATCACAAAACCATTATATAGGATATTTTATAACATTCATCCAAATGGATGCTTGAGTTAAAGGAATTCATCTCAATTTACCTTTATTGAATTATATAATAATGTTATGATTGTAATTTCACTGATATGGGGTATATAAATCCTATTTAACATGTAATATCATGATTAAAAAATAATTACTATTATATTATGTCATAATTATAATTATTTTTTCCTAGGTTATATGAGTTGAATATTATAAACTGGTAAATAATTCTTTAACTCAATCACTTTCCATTCAGTTATATTACTTTTTCACAGACTTTCATATTCAAATATTTTCTATTTAATAATTTATTATTATCATATATTTGATTTTAAATTATTTTATATAATTATATTTAACTCAAATATTCAACTCAATGATAAATTCCTGTATCCATGATATGATAATTGTGAGGGTGTTTTCATATTCTATAACAATCGGGATTATTTATTTTATTATTTACTTGAAAGAAATTATTTGATAATTGAATTATAGAACCCTTTAATTTTATTTTCTATTTTTTATTCATGATTTTGTTGTGTAATATTATAGTTTTTCTAATAATTAGTACTTAAAATTAATTTTATAATTTTTTCAATTAAATATGCTATTATTTCTCTCTTTCATCAAAAATATTATTTCGTCCAAAATTATTTTTTAAAATAATATATTCCAAAATGTTTTTAAAAATATATAAATTATTTTGTAAAGGAATTGTTTCCCACATTTTACATTACAAATTAGTTTGATGATTCTTTCTATTTTTAAAAAATTTGAGTTTGGAATTTTCAATTAAATGGAAAGGAATCATCGTTTTAATAAGAATGGAATATATAAGGATTTGGACTTAAAACATTACATAATCTTGAATTAAATGAATAATTAACACTAAGGATATTTTCAGGTTTATTGTTTTATAGAATTAGGCCATAACTATTACGTTACATCAAAAAATTACAATGTAGAAAATTCTACTCAGTTTCCATTTTCTCATAAAATAAAAACTCTTCAAAAAAAGAGTTATGTTTAATTCCATGTTATGGACAACATGACTTTCCCTTGATCTAATACATGACCCAATTCATCTTTAGGTCCTGTGAAAAACATTTCAACAACATGGGATTAGGATAAAAAGATCAGTAAGGGTTATAAACAAAGAAAGAAAACATTATATCATCAATAAAGACATTAAATAAGCTTGTTAATACACCTCATGAAATCATAATATTTATGAAATATACATAGAAATCATTAATCATAGAGGTAACTTGTATCATCTATAAGATACTTACATTTTAGCTTTCACAGCTACATAGGGAGTAACATTTGGAATTCCTATCACATCACATTCCCTAAATCTCTTAGGATAAATATTCATATTTACCTCTATCACGTTACCCAATGCAGTGGAGAGCTATCTCGGTTTCACCCACCCAGGGTTTATCACGGAACCACCCATATGCGTAAACAATTCCCAACAACCATAACACATAAAACAATAATAATGTAAAAAAACATTTCCACATTACAATAAAAATATATCATTTCAAGATATTGAAATAATCAATGCTTTCTCAAAATCATTTTCAATACCAAAATATGTAATAATGGCATATGGTATTTATGTTCCTTTAAAAAAACTCTATGTCTTGTTAATGAAGCCAAAGATCAAATAATACTCGCCACGGTGGAAAGGCTATTGGCACCGCTTACGTTAAAAAGAAACATTCCCTTTTTCATTTAGTAAAATGCGTCATATAAAATGATTCTTTTTGAAGTAAATGATAATTCAAATTATTTTATACACCGAATAAAATAATGTTATGAAAAACACAAAATATGCCTCAATGAAAGGATATTGAGACGATGTCCCTTTCCTCGTGTCCAATTTGAGGAGATATTTCTTTAATCTCTTGAATAAGAAACTACAGTTAATTTATACTTTCTTAAAAAAAAATTTCATGCTTATTATTCATTTTATATCTATTATTACTTTACTATAACAGTTAGTTAATTATTTGAGTTCATATCGGATATTTGTTCGATATTCGGAACTTGTGTTAAAAAGGAACATGTTATAATTAGAAATTGTCCATGTTTTCGAAATACCATTATCTTCAAAATGATATTGATGATTTAATGTCATATATATATCATATAAATCCTATATATATATATATGTATTTATAATAGTACATAACATTTGGAGATAAGAAATAAAATGCCATGTTCATGGAGATGGTAAGCCGTATATATGCATTAACGCTACTTTCTTTTCTTTTTCATATTTAATGGAACAAAAACATAATGATACATTGGTATATTATAATTATAGTATAATATAATATATAATTACATTATCTCCATCCATTATACATTCCATGTACAACATGAATGAGTCATATCACTCTGAGGGGGCGTTAATCCGCACTTCTTCTAATGAAAATATCGTATTTACCCACTATAGAAACCAAAAAGTTATTTTATAAATGAAACATATAGAAGTATATAAACAATATAAATATATTATATATCACATATAAATACAATTCCATCTTAATTTCCACCATAAGAGGCGGTAGGATATAATTAAACAATCATCATTTCGTGAGGCGTTAGTTTGTCGTCCATAGAAAAAGTATGTTCTTTACCCATTAAATATAGTTCTGTGTATGCGTTGTTTGGATAACTCTCATAGAAAAACCTCATATACTGATGATACTCTATTTTTTATAAAATAAAAGAATAAAAAGAGTTTATAGGGATGTAAAGTGAAATAAAACGAAATAACTTAAGAGAAGACATTAACTTTAAATCGGGTAACTCCATTTTGATTGAACCAAAAGGTTTATTTGAAGTGCTGTGTACCTAAGTTATGGAATATAAGAGGACGAGAGGGATCTTGAGAGCTTATTTTGGCCGAGTTTAGATGATCCAAGTGGGTTGAGAGGTGTGAGTAATGGGTTAGAGGTGGCAGATTTTTATAAGGGAGAGCAGGGGTTCTTTAAGAAAGTGTGAAAATATTATTTAATTATATAATGATTTTCGATTTCAAAAGGTCCAAAACTCATTAAAGTAGAATATAAGATGACTCATATTTGAAATAAAATCATCCAATAATAATTGGGCAGGTTGTGGATATTGGTTTTATCTTTATAATATTATTTATTTAAATCATCCATTAATGTGGTAAATACTGCATCATTATTGTGACAAAAATAATTTTATTTATTTAATGTCTAAAAATTAAAAAAAATCATGATGTAGTAAATATTTTTATATTCTAAATGAATATTTATAGTATAAGAGATAAATTTTATAACCCAATGTATTGATTGATTTAGTAAAAGATATATGTTTAAGTCATTTTTGAATTTACATTAAATTAATTAATATAAAGTATCATTAGCACAACCACGTGGCTCCATGGGGTCCCAAAATCGTCCCAACGATTCCAATGATCATAAATTTATCATCCAATATTATTAAGACACATGTGAGGGTAATTTTATATTATTACAATATTATTTTTTACACTTATTTACCATATTTACCCTTTAACCATGGTAAATAAAATTTATACTAAATTAAATATTCATAATGTCAAAAAATAAAAGTTACATATTTTCACAATTTGGACCTTCAAATTCCAAAAAAGTAATCCATTTTTTCAAATTCAAAACACATAAGTGGCAACAAGTAATTTAAAATTAATTTCCACTGTCAAGATAAAAAAGGTGTTTTTAAGAAATAAAAACTATGAAAAGATTGACACATATTTATGTCCAATAACAATTTGAAATTACTTCAAATGACCAAAAGTTTATTAAATAGTAAAAACATAATATATTTACAGATTAAAAAAAATTAAGAATATAATCTATCCTTATAAATAAATTATATTAAAAAGTAAATTTGAATTAAAACACATTATTTTAACTATTAATTAAAAAATGTCCATTATCAGAAAAATACCAAAATTTCATCCAAAGTGAATTTTGATGTCCCGATCATAAAGAAGAATATTATTTTGTAAAATATAACTTGTAAATGTGAAAAAATGATATTAATAATGGTTCTCAATCAAAAGGTGGAAAATCAACCTATTAATGAATATTTGTGTATTTATGCTTTAAATCAGATTATTTATTCTTTTAAGCCTTTACAATTTATTGTATAAATGTAAAAAAAATTAACAAACATGTATATTCATATTGTAGTTAGTTATATCCATTCTTGCTATACAACTACTAGGTGTTAACAATTATTTAAAATATTATTATTTTATAATTTTTTAGTATGACCCAACATTTTGTACAACGTAAGATTTCAAAGAAAACTATTTTTGCGTATTGGGTATGATATCAGACATAGAATCTATTTTAAAATAAAATTATAATTTAATTCAAAAATTTTAAGCAATATGATAATGTTATATTCTTTATTTATCGCGGATGTTACATCCTTAAATCCTTTTGGGAATTTCATCCTTGCAATTTTATTCAATTATCAAATAAGTGGGTGTATTTATCTCTCATAGAATTTTCAGATTCTCACATTTCCTCAAAAACTGTATGGTTTTTATACAAAATCACTACTTGATAAATTACCTTTTTACTCAACACATGCTCTCTTCAGTCATGAATCTGGACAGGTTTTTCCTCATCAGAGAGATTATCATCCTACTGAACTACCTCTGAGCTCAAAACATGAGTTGGATCTTGTATATACCTTATCATCATTGAAACATGAGAAATATTGTGTAAATGGGATAAACATGGAGGTAAATCCACTCTATAGGATACTAGTCCAACTTTCTTTAGGATTTCATAGGGGCCAATGAACCTCAGACTCAACATTCCCTTCTTTACAAAATGCATCACTCTTTTCCATGGAGAAACATTAAGAAATACATTATCACCAACCTATAAATAATGATCCTTCCTCCTATTGTCTGCATAACATTTATACCTGCTCTGAGCTATTCTCATATTCTTCAGAATGAACTGAACTTTTTCTGCCATCTATTATACCAATTCAAGTCCCATTAACTTCCTTTCACTTACTTAGTCCCAAAAAGCTGGAGTTCGACACTACTTCCAATATAATGCCTTAAATGGAGACATCTGTATACAAGAATGTAAACTGTTATTATAATAAAATTCATCTAAAGAAAGATATTAGTCCTAACTTCCCCATTAATCCATCGAAAAAGAACGTAACATATCCTCTAAGGTCATAATTTTTTATTATAATTGCCCATCTGATTGAGGATGATAATTTTTACTAAAATTTAATGCAGTACGCAATGAATTCTGAAGGCCTTTCCAAATGTTAGAAGTAAACATGGGATCATGGTCAGATACAATGGATAGGGGATCACTATGAAACCTAACTATCTCTTTAACATACAATCAAGAAAGATGATCTAATGAAAAAGTATCTCGAATAATAAGAAAATAAAAATATTTAGTCAATTGATCAACAATATCCTAGATTTCATTATTACCTTGAGCTGTATTTGGTTATCCCAAAACGAAGTCCATGGATATATTTTCCCATTTATACTCTAGCACCAGTAATGTCTGATGCATTCCTTTTAGTAACTGCCACTATTATTTAACCTATTGACAAGGTAGACACTTGATAGTAAAATCAACAATATCTCTTTTCATTAAATCCCACAGGTAATACTCTCAAAGATCTCTGTACATATTAGCACTACCAGGATAAACTGAAAATGGAGAACTATGAGCTTCACCTAGCAAATCATTCTTCTACTGTGAATCACAAGGCACATATAATATCTCCCAAAACCTCAAAACACAATTATTATTAGTGTTAAAGACATTATACTTACCCTTTTGAACCAACTCTACCTTTTTCTTCAACTCATAATCCTCATTCTGCGCTTTCTTAATTTTGTCTGATAGCAATGATTTCACTAACACCTAAAACAAAATAGAATAATTTCTTTCACAATCAACTTCTATGCCAAATTTTATCAAATCAAAAACCAATGGCTCTTGTTGAAAATTTAGCATGGTTAATGAAGCATTACTTTATCGACTCAAAGAATCATCCAATTTATTTTCTTTTTCACGATGGAAATAGATCATGAAATCATATTCCATGATTAATTCAAACCATATCCTCTATCTCATGTTCAATTCTTTCGAAGTGAATATACACATAAAACTTTTGTGGCCAGTATATATTTCACATTTTACTCCATACAAATGATGCCTCCAAATTTCTAAAGAAAAAACAATAGCTGCTAATTCCAAATCATGTGTAGGGTAATTTAACTCATGAGGTTTCAAATGACATGAAACATAAGCAATTACATGATCATTCTACATAAGTACTTAAAAACAAAATCCTTTCAATGAAGCATCGTTGTAGATAAGAAACTCACCATTTCTAGAAGATAGTGCCAAAATTGGAGCATTCGCCAATCATCTTATCAATTACTCAAAATAATCATCACATTGTTTTGTCCAAATGAACTTAATACATTCTCAAGTTACATAGTAATTGGTCTAGATAATAATGAAAATATTTCAACAAACATCTTGTAATAACCCACTAAACCAAGAAAACTATGACTCTCAGTTATATTTGTTGTTATTTTAAATTCATCAACAACTTTTGATTTAGTAGGTTCAACTGGTATGCAATTTTTTGAAATAATGTGAAGGAGGAAAGAAATTTGTTGGAACCAAAACTCCTAATTTCTGAATTTCCCATACAGTTTGTTTTTTTAAAAGTTTTAAAGACAACCCTTAAATTAATTTCATGCTCTTGTTTAATTTTAGAATAATCCAAAATAAACTCAATGAACAAAACCACAAGCTTATCCAAGGAATCATTCAAAATTCTATTCTTATGATCGATAAATACAGTTAGTTCATTGGTTAACCCAAAAGACATTACCACAAAATCATAATAGCCATATCAAGAACGAAACGCGGTCTTCGGAATGTCTTCTTCTTTTACTTTCAACAAATGGTATACCAAACTTAATAAATCATTGAAAAATATTGATCTCACTAAGATGATCAAACAAATCATCGATATGAGGCAAAGGATACATGTTCTTAATAATGATGTTATTGAATGCTCTATAATTAATGCAATGTCTCATTGATCCATCCTTCTTTTTAAGAAACATGATAGGAGTACCCCATGGTGATGTACAAGGTCGAATGAAACCTTTATCTAATAACTCTTGTAATTCCTTATTTAAATCTAAACGATCAATTTGATCCATTCGATAAGGGGGTTTTGAAATTGGATTATCATCAGGAACTAAGTCATCAGTAAATTCTATATTTTGATTAGGTATAATACCTAAAAACTTATCAAGAAAAACATTAACGTACTCATTTACCATTGGAACGTCATTAATCTAAACAGTTCCTTTGTTTTCTACAATATGTGCAAGGTAACATTCATTTCCATCATTTACTAGTTTCTCATCTTCCTGATATGTTATCAATAGTAAGGGTTCATTTTTGTACACAAATTGAAAATCATTCAAAAAAAGAAACCCCTTTAGCTCTGTAGTTAATCTTAGCAAGATAAAAAGAATGCTAATCCAAACCCAAAATAATAACAAACTCTATTAGGGGAAAACAATAATGTTTGTGGGTAGATTCTTTCCATACACAAGGATACGAAAGTTCTTATACTTTCACTTTGTATCAAAATTTATTCCAATTATTTATACCATTAGTTCAGGATTCCTATCTTGGGATAGAATTCCCAATTTACTAAAAAACATCTTAGAAACGAACGGATGTGTAGAAAATGAATCAAACACCACATTGGCATAATATGAACAAACAAATAGTGTACCTGATACTACTTTATTTGATGGCCAAACATATACTGAAGTAGTAGAAAAGGATTTAACCAACCCTTTATGCTTGTAGTCTGGCTTCTTTCCCTCAGTTGAGATCTTCGTTGGACACTCATTTTCATAATGACCCATTTCATTGAACTTAATACATTTTAGGGATTGTAATTCATATTTTGTCTTATGATTACCATTATATTTTTTAGTGCAATTACAATCCTTATTCCCCAGTTTACCACATCGATTGCACTTAATAGAATTAAAAAGACATTCCCATCATGTTTTTTACCAATGTATTCACAAACTATTAACTTTAGTTTATTACCATCATACTTTTTTGAAGATTTTTTTCCTTTCATCTGCAATTGTGACCTCTTATTCTGTTGTTTGTCAAAGAACACATGATCATCAGAAAAATCCATTTCCACATTCTCCACACATCGAACATGTTTTACATAACTTTTGAACTCACAAGATGCAAAATCCATTCGATACATTATCCTTAATCATGATGAAAATGGTTTATTTTACTATCAAGATATCATATTAAATTTGGATCGTACCTTGCAAGTCGAGTGAATTTTTCTTCATAAGCAGCCACTGAGTCATCCTCCTACCTCAATTCCAGGAATTTTTCTTCCATCCTAAGACAAAAAAACTTAGAAAAATATTTCTCAAGAAACATACCATTGAATTCATCAAAATCAAGAGCATTAATCACCTCACTATCCATGATATGTTTCCCCATCGACCACCACTGATCAGATTTACCTTCAAAATGGTAAAAAACAAGACTAACCTTTTGATGTCCTGAACACCCCATGACATCAAAAATCTTCTCCAGCTATTTAATCCACCCTCCAGATAGCACAGGGTCAGATGATCCTTTGAATGATAGAGCATATTGCCTCTTGAAATGCTCCACTATAGAAATGTTCCTCTGTGGTTGTTCTGGATGATCTCATGCATAGATGACACCACCATTTATAGCCTAAGTCAACTGTGCCATCAATACAACGAGCTATTATGTTTTGATTATAACCATCTCATGTTGATTATTTGGAAGGTAGTCTTCCTCTTCATGTCGTCCCATCATAGCCACCCTGTTTCTTCTATGGAAATCCATTCTGAACATAGAAACAACTTTGGCAAAGCAACATGGTAATATATAAATGCTATATAATTTAAATCATAACATAAACTAAAAATAATTTATGGATATTAATTTAACAATATACTCACTCTGTAAGTTTTCTAAATTGTCCTCTCATACAAACATTAAATTACATAATCTTGAATTAAATGAATAATTTAAATTGAGGATATTTTTATGTTTATATTTTTGGAGAATTATGAAATAACTATTAGATTACATCTCAAAAATTATAATGTATACAATTCTACTCAGTTTCAATTTGTTTTATAAAATAAAAACTCTTGAAAAAAAGAGTCATCTCTAGTTCCATGTTTTTTTAAGTGTGACTTTCCCTTGATCCCATCCTTGACCCTATTTATCTTTATGTCCGGTGAAAAACATTTCAAAAAAAGGATGAGAATAAAAATCTAAGTATGGTTTATAAAAAAATAAAAAAAAAATTAGATCATCAATACCTTCATAACCTATGCTCTTTATCATACCTCATGAAATTATAAAATTTATGAAATATATATAGAAATAATAAATCCTAAAGGTAATTTGTGGCATCCACAACATACATACGTTGAAACATTCACAGTTTTGGAGGGAGTTACATTTTTAATACCCATCACAGTATATTCCATAAATATATTAGGACAAATATTCACTTTTACATCCATCACGTTAACAAATGCATTGAGGAGCTATCTCAAGCTCACCCACCATAGTTTTATCATGTAACTAGCCGTATACGTAATAATTCCCAAGAACCATAACACATAAAACAAGCACAAAGGAAAGATAAAATTACAACGTTAAAATCATTATATATAATTTCAATAAATTTAAATAATCAATGATTTTCTCAAAACCATTTTGAAATCCTAAATTCGTAAAAAGGGTATATGGTACTTTTTTTTAAAACACTATGGCTTGTTAAGAAAGCTAAAGATCAAATAATACTCATGGCGATAGAAAGGTCACTGTCACAACTTATGATAAAAAGAATCACTTATTTTTTTCATTTAGTAAAACACCAGGTAGAAAAATATTCCATTTCAAGGAAATGGAAAGTCAATTGTTTTTATACACCATATAAAAGAAAGTCATGTATAAAAAAAATATGCCTCAATGAAAGGATATTGTGACGAAGTCCCTTACCTCGTGTCCAACTTTACTCGATCGTTCATTAGTATCCTGAATAATAAATTAAAGTTAATTTCTACTTTCTTAAGAATGTTTATCAAGTTTATTATTCCTTTTATATCAATTATTACCATTATATAACAATTAGTTTATTATTTGAGTTAATATCAGACATTTTTTTGATGTTTGGAACTTATGTAAAAACTGAACTTGTTATAATTATAAATTGTCCATGTGGTTGAGGTTACATTATCTTCAGAATGATATTAATGATTTAGATAACATATATATATATATATATCATATATATCCAGTATATATTTGTATTTATAATAGCATATAACATTTAGATATATGAAATGAAATGCACCATTTTTGGAGACGGTAAACCGTACGTACGCATTAACGCTACTTTCATTTATATTTTATATTTAATGGAATAATAACATAAGAACAAATAATTATATTAAAATTACATTATAATATCATATATAATTTCATTATCTCCATCCTTTATACATTCATTTATGGCATGAACAAGTCATGTCACATTGAGGGGGCAATAGTCCGCACTTCCCAAAATGAAATTATCGTATTTACCCACTATGGAAACCATAAAGATATTCTATAAATGAAAAATAAAGATGTATAGAAATAATATAAATATAATATATATCACATATAAATATAGTTCTACCTTAATGGCCACCATAAGAGGCGGTAGGACATAATTAAACAATCATCATTTCATGAGGTGTCAGTTTGTCGTCCACAGAAACAGTATGTCCTTTACCCATTAGATGGATGTGTGTGAATTTATATTTAGAATACATCTCATAACAACAACCTAGTATATTGAGAAAACATTATTTATTTAATAAAGCAATAAAATGATTCTATGGGGTTGGAGAAGTAAAATAAAAAAATAACTTAAGAGAAGATGCCACCCATAAATCGGGTAACTCCCTTTAGTTTGAACCAAAAGGATTACTTGAAAGTCCTTCTACCTACGGTAAGGCTTCTAGTAAAAAGAGAACGATATTGAGAGCTTATGTAAGAAGATTTTGGGTGATCCAAGAGATGTGATTAAAGGGTTAGAGGTGAGGACCTTTTATTAGGGGGTGGATGGTCTCTTTAGGAAAGTGTGAAAATATTATTTTATTATATAATAATTTTCAGTTTATAAAGGTCCAAAACTTTTTAACGTCGAAAAAGGATGACTCATGTTCGAAATAAAATCATCCAATAAGAATTGGATAGGTTTTGAATATTGTTTTAATATTTATAATCTTATTTATTTAAATCATTCATTAATGAGGTAAATATTGCATCATTGTTTTGTAATAAATAATTTTATTTATTTAATGTCCTAAAATTATAAACAAACTATCATGATGTAGGAAATATTTTTATATTTCGAATGAATACTTTTAGTTGAAGATATAAATTATATAACCCCATGTATGAATTGATTTACAAATATATATATGTTTAAGTCATTTTTGTCTTTACTTTAATTTAATTTATACAAAGTGTCATTATCACTACCATGTGGCTCCATGGGGTCCCAAAATTGACCCAAGGATTCCCATGGTCGTAACTATATCATCAAATAGGATTAGGAAGCATGTTAGTGAAATTTAATATTATTATAATATTATTTTTCTTACCCATATTAACCAGATTTACCCTTTACCCATGGTAAATAAAATTTTTAATGAAGTAAATATTCCAAATGTCTAAAAATAAAAGATATATATTTACACAATTTTTATCTCCTCATTAAAAATATGGAATCCAATTTTCCAAATTCAAAACTCAGAAGTGGTAGAAATTATTTTAAAATTAATTCCTGCTGTCAAAAGAAAAAGCGCCTTTTTAAGAAATAATAACTATCAAAAGATTGACACTTATTTATGTCCAATTTCAATGTTAAATTACTTCCAATGAAAAATTATGGAATTAATAGTAAAAAAATAATATAATTACACTTTAAAAACAATAAAAATTTTATCTATCCTTATAAATAAATTATATTAAAAGTCATTTTTGAATTAAAATACATTATTTTCTCAATTCATTAAAAAATTAACATTATCAAAAAAAATACAAAAATTTCATCCAATGTGAATATTAGGGTCCTGATCTTAAATAAGAATATTATATTGTAAAATATATTATATAAAAGTTATAAATAATAGATTAAAAATATCACTCCATCAAAATGTGGTAAATCGACCTTTTAATGAATATTAGAGTATTTATTCTTAAAATCTGAAGCTTTCTTATTTTAAGCCTCTAAAATATATTAGATAAATGTAAAAACCATTAAGAAACATGTATATTCATATTTTAGTTATTTCTATCCATTCCCGCCAATGCAATGACAAGGAGTTAACTACCATTTAAAATAATATTATACAATTATTTTTCAGTATGACCCAACATTGTGTGCAACATAAGATTTCAATGAAACTCATTTGGTGTATTGAGTACACTATCGAACATATCATCCCTTTTGAAAACAAATTAATATTTAATTAACAAATATTAATAAATATGAAAATTTTATATTCTTTATATACCATGGATTTTACAAAATATATGGAATTTCTAACAATTATGAACAATCAAGGTATTGATGAAATTTTTATAATTTTATAGGGATATTTATTTTGACAATTTTTTTAAAAAAATTGGGATATTTAAAAAAAAATTTCACATTCTTTAAAGGATATTTTCCTTATGAATTATTTCATTTGCATCGTTATATTATCTATATTCATCAATGAAAAAAACACTTTATTTTATTTAAAATACATTAAGAATGTGTTTTTTTACCATCCACATCCATTGTGTATATGATTTATAATCATATTCACCATCGAAAGTATTAATATTAACATTCCTAATTTATTTTTTTTATTCATTTACTCTTCATTTTACTATTCAGTTTCTTATGATCATTGGGAATTATAATTCATATATATATCAACATTATTTATCATAGATAAATTTATTTCTTAAAATATATATAATTCTGATATAATGTGTTCTATATTGAATGATATTCTATTATCTATGGAAAAATAGAGAAAACATTATTCTTTACTCAACACAAATATCCAAGAGGTAAATAAATTATTTGATAAATAAGGACTGATATTGACATGCCTTGATTTAAGGAGTGAAATTTATATATCACCTTGATGAATTGGATGTCTCGTGGGGTGAATCAGTAAGATAGAATTAAGTGTGCTCTCCCCCAAAATTTTAATATATCTAGTGAAATGTATTTGCAAGAGAGGTACAATAATTTTGAGATTAGGACATCCAATAATTAATAATTTCCTTAATTACAATCTTATTTATTATTATCCATGACATTTGTTAAAATATAATACCTCTTGATTCATTTCATTCAATGTTTTTATTAAATGGAATATGTTATCAATTATTCCCATTTCTATTTTTATTATTTATTTTATATTCGTGATACTCGTGTTATTTTTGTGGAATGTGTGTTCATTTATTTACCTTTCCATGTTGTTTATTCCTTATATATTCATGAAATTCAAGTTATTTAAATAGAATTTATGTTTAATTGTTTACCTTCCCAGACATATTATACTGTGTATATCAAATATATTAAAATTAATTAAATGGAATTTCTGTTCAGTAATTTACTATTTCATATATATTAAACCATGGATAATCATGGAAGTAATGTTATTTATTAATGAAATATGTTCCTCGTTATTTACATACCATGTTTATTATTATATATTTATTGTTATTCATTTACATAGGATTTTTTCATATTTACATGATTTTTGATGAGAATTTGAGTCACTATTATTTTTTCCATTTCATAGAAATCATGGATGTTCACTATGAAGTATATGAAATTATATTCTAGAGAAAATAATGATATATGAGAAAAACAATTATATTGTATGCTGCATATTCCAATCTAATATTATAATAATATGTGTAACGAGTTTTCAATAATAATAAATAATTATTTCATAGAGACGTTATTCACTGTTACTTATTTCAATAAAATTATGTAGGCATTGGCTCGGGGATAATCATTTGGTGTTCATTACAATTACTATCAAATGAATTTTAATTTAAACATCGGGAGATAGATTTAGTAAAATATAGATCATGTAGAATAACCTGATTATTGACATTAAAGAGAAGTAAAAAATAACATCATAATTTTTTAGTAAAGTATAAAATATATTTTATTTGTAGGAAATACATCCCTCTCTTGATACTATATGTACACATAGATCAATATTAGATGAAACAAATTGTAATAACTCGAAAAAGGAATTTTGGGATTTACAAAAGCATTAACTTGAACTTGAAAAAGGGACATACAACAACCTTGGTTTGAAACACCCCAAGAATACAATTTTTATAATTAAGAATTTCATTACAAACAATTCTGAAGGATTTTATAAGGTAGATAATATGTTATTTTTCAATTAAATACATCCCTTTTTGATACTACAAGAGTACATAGTTCTAGAATAGACGTACCTAATGTTGATAACTTCATAAAGGCGTGTTGGGATTAACTAAATATTTAACTAGTACATGAAGACGGGGAATACTTCAACGCTAATTTGACACCCCAATGGGAAATTATTTGTATAATTGACATTATCATTAAAAACCAATTTAAATGTTTTAAATAGATAATGGGATTGAATGGTGTATTTTTAACCAAAAGACTCATTTACTAAAAACAAGGCCTCATGAATTTCAAATGCTGTAATTAAGTTAATGTGTTTTCAAATATGATGCTTTTGGATAATAAAATACTATTTTCCATAAGTTATTTTATCAAAAGATGATGAAAATATGATAATTTTGAATATAAAGAATAATTTGATGACTTTGAGAAAACAATTGGATGATTAATGAAGTGAAATGTATCATGATTATTCCAAATATATAATCCTGTAATATGATTAACAACATATAAATTATTCATGTCTGGGAATCACTAATAAAGATAAGGATAAAGTTCACTAATTTATCGAGTGACGGTGACCATATTGAAAAAAACCTCGATTTTCTTTCTTTCATAAATGTGGAAAGAGACACTTAGAAATGTGTCTCTATGGAATGGAAAAATTTTGATGTAGGGAAAATAAGGGTATATATAAATGAATTTCCATGAAAAAATTATGAGAAAAGTTTAATAGATAAATGTCATCTTGGAGAACAATTTCATTATCATTAATTTAAATGTGGATAAAAAGGGAATCATACGATCCAATTCCCTTTTTATTAGATACCCCCTAGGCGAATGAAGGACCTATATATAATTAAAATGTATGATATATGTATGTTTTTGGATTTATATGTTAAATTTTCAATATAATCATACAATTTGTATTTTTCCTAGGATAAAAATTAATCATCTAATTGTTATGTTAAATATTAGATGAATATATATTATCTTTAACTTTATATTTAAAGACACCATCATTGGTTAATGAGTTTATGGTTTATCAAAAGTTGACTGTCACAAAAACACATTTTATGATTTACATACTAGTATTTGAATAAGATTAAGGAGATTTTGGGAGGCATTTATTCCAATAAATCCCATTTTTTCTTATATTATTTATGAAATAATTATTTAAAATTGAATTCCCTTTATTATTTTGGGAATTTTTAAAGGCATTAGTAACTTTTATGGTTTTTCTTGTCTTGATAATGAGGTAATAATGGGTTATTAAAATTTTATTACAATATAGGATTGTTATTAATATAGTTATAGAAAAATGAAAACACATATTTTGGGTGAAACTCCATCACATTTGGAAGCTCTTTGGGGATTTACCTAAATTGAAAAGAGTTATGTTTTTAACGCCTACCATTGGCCTATTCGATGTTCTTATTATTATTTCACTATTTTGTTGAAATTTTTTGATGAAAATATTTTATAGTCCTAATGGCATTATTACTAAGGTATTTATGTTAATGTATTTTATTGGATAACACTTACATACCATATTGTTTTTGGAAAATATAATGATATATATAGAAAAACCATTCTATCATTTTGGAATTTGATGATCTATTAAAAGTCATATGTAGTGCATCAAGGATAGAATTTCATTTCCTATTAATTTATCCGAGTAACTAATGAATGTTATGTTGATAATGTCACAAGAAAATTTATAAATTATTATTATGAAATATAATTTTATCAATTAAGTATATTGTATTATATTCTGAGATATTATAATAACCCCTCAATCATCTAGAAAAGGAATATGAAAAAAAATTGTTACAATATCGCCTTAATAACCTACAGATCAAACGACCTTTTACATCATCACATATAAATGTTTTTATGACCTTAACACCCCATTTATCATTAATATTTTTTTCATAAATTACCTTTATCGCTCTTTTAAATTATTTATGTCTTTGTTACATGTTTATATTATCTATTCCTATAATGTTCTAATACCTTGAAACCAGTATACAAATTATTCCAGATGACTATATTATTTATATTTATCTCATATTAATTTTATTTTTTTCTAAGTCATTGACAATGTGGGGTATCAACAATAGTATTTCTAATTTTCAAACCCTTCACTAAAAAGATGATGACAATATTATGAAGATTAAACTTATCGAAGGCGAGGAGATTGCAAGTCCTAAGGATTATAAAATGTATTTTGAGGATTGATAGTGTATATGACATGAAATACTAAAATTATATGATAACGTAACACCCTCAAGACATTTTGATTTGTTTCATATTACAATTTTTTTCGCTTCAACATATTGTAGAACATGAAACCTTGATTCTAAATGATTTATAATAGTATATACCATCATAACATAGCCATTTGAATTAGTGGGAATGAATAGTAAAAATTAAATTATAATAATTATATCTTTTACACATTTATAAGAAAAATCAGTGGTTATTTGTTGATTAGATATAAAATATGATTCATTTGAACGAAAAATAAATGGATTATAAAAAACCTAATTGTTCAATAATAAGGTTTTATCACATTTTTTACACAAAATTAAAAATAAATTTTTACTAAAATTATCATATTTATCTGATAAAAAAATATATTTGTTTGAAATTAGCATATAAACATTATATTCTAGTGATTTGTTTTGATTTTTTTCAATTGATTTGATTTTTGATGAATAGGGAAAAATAAGGATATTTGTTAAAAAATACACTTTAGTAGATATAATTCAAAAGGTTTAGTTATTTTTTAAATGTATTATAAGTAAAATTAGATAACTTTTATTACAATATATAAAACATACTTCAATTTACTTAATTTCATATTTAATTATGATAATAAAATATTTTATCCAATAGAAAATTTTATATTTAGCAACCAACTTTTCACCATGTTTACAGATATAAATTTTATTTCGATTCAACCACATTATTGAATTAAATTTGGTAAAAGTATTAATGATTTATAAGAGGAATATTTTATATAATCTAATAAGGTTAAATTATTTGTTTACCATTGCGAATAATAAATTCTAGAGAAATTTAATTGTCATTGTTAAGGAAAAATCTTCATTACTCAGGGAATGATGTAAAACGAAAAGGATTAAAATGACATAAAATATTACCAATATTCATTTTATGGAAATATATCAACTAAATTACATATATAGTTTTATAATGTCCAATTTTGGGGGTTCTAATATTATTAAAATCTCGATGAAATTGATTATTTTATAAACTTCCTTGCGTGTCCTCTCCCACACATTTAAAAGGATATCCCCTCTCCTCCACTACTACCTCAGTACCCTAAATCATCATTTGGATTGAATCTATATTCCATTTTCTATAGTTAATTATCACATGGAATGGAATCCCCTTCCCCCATATGTTGTCAATGAGAAATGTATGTTTTTGTAATATATACCTATTGTTGGAGATTTTCCCTAATAATCTTCATCCCAGCCCCCAACATTTTTCTGCACTATATCTCAACTATAAGGTTATATATTGGCTCTATATTATAATGTAAGAGGCCTAATATTCATTGTTCATGTTCCATGTGCCCCCTTCCCCCTATATGATATCACTTATAATGTGGAATGACGACTGCCTTGGAGCCCGGGTGGAGATGGACTTCCTCTCCAGTGAGGCATCAAAGTGTAAAATATCTATTTTAGTTGTCCTGAAACATATATATAGGCCCTACATTATAAGGAGTCTGAACAAATAATCATCATGTATCATTTTATTCCCGAAGAGCCTTCAAACTAGACTATCTAAGTTTCAATAACACCATTGTTGTAACGATGAAGGTTGGGGCCTCTGATCATCACGTCTTAGTTTTATTGGTTACTAGTAATAAAGAAAGTTTCTTTTGTTTTTTCTATACCATGTGTTATTCAAATCTATGTGATCAACTTTGGAATGGACTCAAATACTTTAATACTACAGACACAGCTTTGTTACGAGTGATGGAATTCAACATGATTTTGGTAGCTCCATAGAAATAGTGAAGTGGATTCATCTCTAGAAGGTATAGGATATAGTTTCCATCCTCCATGGATCAATATGGTCTCTTATAAATTGGTTTCTATATGGAATGATTTACCTGGTGTAATAACCAGAGAGGCAGCAGTAGAACGTGGTGTAGGGTAGACCGTTTTATCAGTATGAATCACTATCCCATCCTAATCCAAATTAACTCAATCCATTTAGAGAGAGGTCAATTATCCTTCTCCAACCACTTACCACAGATTCCTACCTTCCACACATCATTTCGACATTCCAGGGTAAAAACAACCCATAAAGGATGATGGATTATCCTTTTAAACATGTTTCATTGAATGAAAAACTATCTCACAGACTGGGCTCAATCCATTCCCCCATCTATTCCAACATGGACCCTATTAAAAAAATTAGTATAAAATGTACAATGAAGAATTTAACATGTGTGAAATAATGATATATTCCTCCCAATTAGACTAAAAAATAAAAACACAACTATATTATACTAAATCCTAAAATAAATCTATTTGATAGATCATGTGCCACTTAGCTAAAATAAGGGGACCATAACATCTATTCCATCCATGAATTTTTTAATTAAAAAGAGATTGTGAGAATTCCTAACACCTATCTAGATGATTTATCCTTTAAAATATATGTATATGTGATCATTTGTTTAATATATTCTCACTATTACACACTTTTATGAAATCCTAATCTCTATTTGTTGCACCGAAACCCGTGTGGACATCAAGATCTCCTCGGTTTGATCTTTCTTTTGACATCGCCCAATGATAATGAGATTATATAAATTATTATAAAATTTAATGAAAAATTTGACTCCAAAAAATCATTCATCAAGGTTACAACCCCTACCATAGATGGTTTCCTATCATCACTCTATATTATCCCGAAGGATATCATAAAAACATACCGCATTGAATCAAATCTAGGACTATTTTCATGGAGTTAATATCCCTCTTGTTTCTTATTCCAAGGGATTGGTAATCATTCCTGAAGTGAAGGATCCAACCTCCATTTCCCTATTTAGACCCATTTGTATGTCTAAAATAGTCTAAATGGTCTTATCATCCACCATCAATTTAAATCTTGTACAATTTTTTCTGTCATGGGTTTCCCAAAAGCAATATGATTTCAGACATGTTTGGTCCATAAAATTAGTAATGGGGATAGCATAAGAGACGATAAGTGAAATAAAAATGTTGACAGTTGGATCTAATACATTCATATAGATGGATATGGATATGGTATATGACCACAGTGAATGGGGCTTTACAATTGAGGCTATAAGGAACATTGGTTTCTTTGAATGGGTGGTTGATTTTCTCGTTTAGTGTTACAGTTCACCATGGATCAAAATTAACTTCAGGGGATGGAATTATGGGTTCTGAAAATTGAATATGGGGATTATATATGGAGAACCCTATCTCCAAGAATTTTTAACATTGATGAAGATGCCTTTATTAGATATGTTTACTCTTGTATTCTATATGGTATCATTAAAACATCAAACTGTGGATTTGATTTTTCCAGGGTGTCTCACATATTATTTATGGAGGATATGATCTTCTTCATCATTTTTTAGAGAATGTATATAAAATGATTTATGAGAATCATGGGTGAATATACTAGTTGAAATGGGAACTTCATCAAAAATGAAAAACATCATATCTTTCAACTATCTTCATGCTCGATAAGGGGGACGAGAAACATTGAATGAAAGATTGGTATGAACAAGAAGGCCATGCCAATGGAATATATGGGAGACTCTATATCTCTAGGATGAATTTGTATCATAATTTTCGACATTATGATGAGTATGATAACTGACAAATCATAAATGGAAAAAACGGTTTCCTATCATATGGATAAATAATTACTCTCATAAATTTTGTGTGGAATTCCACCTCGATGCACATTCTATCTGTGATAAAGGTTCAAAATGAAGTGTTTATAGAGATTGATAAATATTAGAAACATTCATTTAAGACACTCATTACGAGGGGAGGTTCCACTAAGCCCTCTAGAATAAGCTTTCTATAATGGTGTAAAATAGAGGTATTAGTGGGAGGAGTACATGGGAGTCTATGTACTCCCTTCAATGTAAAATAAAATGGGATGTCATAGAGGGGAACACCCTATAGAGTAAAATCATTATAGAAAAGATGGAAATGTATTAATATTTACTAATGGAAACATTTATATTATATGGAAATCACTTATTAGGAAAATTATTATGCTACAACACCATTCCCGGTAGTGTATATGATATAGAGACATCAGTTTTTCATACTAAAATTGGGCCAGTGAGATCATGGGATTTCCTGGTTTCCCCTTTTATGATCTAACATTCAAGGAATACAACTCCAAAAATTAATTAGTTTATTTGGTTCTATATCCCGAATTGATTAAATTTTTCGAAGGTATTATGATAGAGGATACTCCATATTTGTAAATTTTAAAGAGAAATGCCTCAGGTGGATTCACTGTAAAGGCCAATAAGAAGGAGACAAATTTACATCAGGACAGTGACATGTGGGGAGGGATTTTCTAGTAAAAATCCATTCCTACCAAACTAAACATTTTGTTTTGGATAATTATTATCCATGATATTCCAACAGATTTGGTAGTGAGGTGAATGGGTATACATGTTACCTCTATTTTTTCATGTTGTATATTTTACAAAGTGGAAACTGTGTTCCACCTATTCTTTCATACTGAGTGCAAAGGTAATGAATAAAGAATACATGGTGAGTTCATAAGCTTCATAATGAGTGTGTATTCCCTCACGTATTATCTATGTCAATGGTTTAGATGAACCTATAGGAAAACACAAGAGGATTGGGCCCGCACACACTTCCTATTGGTCGGATGGTGAATATTTTGGGAGGAAAGAAACTAATCATGGTATATGGAACCCTCCTATGACACAACACTAGAGATAAAGAACAATTTCCCAGTGATAGAACATAAAATTATCAAACACTACTGGGAAGAAACTCCCACTATTAGGTGATTCATGGCTTGGAGGAAACCCGATGATTTTTCTAAACTGGTATAGTTAGGCCACTAGGTGACATGGAACCCTTACCCCATAGTATTTACTCGATGAATTATGTATCATGTAATAAAGGATGCATGTAGAGATGAGGTGTGGTCTACAATTCCATACATTCATTGATTCTTTAATTTAGGTCATACTAGGGATCTAGTTACTTTCTACGAGTTGATGTTGTGTCCATGCTCAATAATCTTGAACACTAAATTTTGAGGAAAATCACTAAGACGATTGTGGATATGGACTCATGGATTATCTTGAGATACCATAATGGAATATCACCCAGCATGTGGTAAATAACCTATTTGATTCATAAATTTTAGCATCATCTCCCAAATTGTGTTTATCTTTCACATATATTGTGTCAAATAAATCAAATTGTGGAATTTTTTGGCATCAATGGCCTCCTAAGATTTTCCTCTCTTGGAATTCACTATATTTTTTTGTTTCCCCCCATGTGGAGAAGAAATTTTCTTTAGAGATGAACTTTTTCTTCAAAAAAATACACCAAATCAATTATCATATATCACATTGTATGACCATTCATATTAATAAAAAAATATCATTTAGTTTGATGTTTTAATCATAAATTCATTTAAAAAAATCTTTTTGTAAAAACTTGAAGATGATTTTTCAAGTAGCGGGAACATTTTTAAAAAACCATTTATATTTTTTTTATTACAATTCATTAAAATAAACTTCAACCATTATTATATAAGAAACTAATTATATTCTGTATAATAAGATTTAATTATTTTATGGTTATTACTAATATATATCTTCTTCTCTATCAAATGGGAAACGAAATGATCAATCATTTGAAAGGTAGTCTATCACCTTGCTAACTAATGTAATTTTTTTCCATCAACAACATTCAAGGAAAACTATATTTATTTAATTAAAACATTTAAACAATATTAATGATATTTTTATACTTATTTAAATATAAAATAACATATAACATCATACATTAAATTTTGGTTAAAATATGGTAATTATGCTCATTTCATCATCAGAATACTTCCTCCCAAAGAGATGTGATTCATTTTTTATATAAAGTATCCATTTCCTATACCCATGAACTATATTGTTCATCATAGAAACAAATGTAAAAATAAGTAAATTGACACCTAAAATAATGAAAATAATGAATTATTGCTAAATATGGGATGTAAAATATTAATATATTATACTAAATGATATTAAAAATATTAATATTATTTTTTAAAAAATATATATATATATATTTATATTTTTATTATACTTTAGATTATTTAAATTTCAAAAAAAAAATGAATCTTGGGGTAAGAGATTTCGTCTAAATTTGCAATGATACAGGCAGACTATATTGTTATGAACATAATTTATTTTATATGGTGTATATACTGAACCTTTTACATGTCATATCATGAATAATTATTAATTCAATTTATTTGAAATTTCAATTTCAATTATACCATCCAATGGGATTTGAATTGATAATTACAAATTGGTACAAAATTTTATAACTCAATTTAATTTCTATTATGTTATATTACTTCTACATTGACTTTAGTATTATATTATTATGTGTGTACAAGAATTTTATTATCTTATGTTTTATTATTTTGTTTCATTTGGGTTTAAATTTTATGGACATAATCTTTTCATTGATCATTTCCTCTATCAAAATTATATTCATTTTGATGGGATATTTCACAATCTAATTTAAACCAGATGTGTTTACATGTATATGTCAATTGAATTAAATTATTTTATAATTGGATAATAATAATGATTAATATTATCCTCCAATTTTTATTCATTAATTTAAAAATTAATAATATCCTTCTTCAAATCATAGTTACTGAAGATGATAATTAACTATTTTATGACAATCTGACTTCATTTCTCTCTTCGGTTGAAAATCATTTTCTTTAAAAATGAAATTTTTATGAATATGTTTTCTAAAATGATTTTAAAATTTATTAATACTTGTATTAAAAGACATTTTAATCTAATTTTTACTTTTATAATAAAAATTAATAGTCTATTCATGTTCTTTAACATGCATGTACCATCTTGATTTTATAGAAAATGTGAAAGAAATATTTTTTTGACATTCATGTAATGAATGTAATTACAAACATAATGAACAATAAATTCCATAAATAATCATTAATATGTTTCAAAATATAATTTAAAACAAACTCATTTTAATTTTTTTTCATAACTTCATTTTAAAAAATAAATGTAAAAAATATATTTTCGTCGGGAATGTTTTTAATTAAAATTTTATGGTATTTATTTCTATCAATCATAATCAATATTTATTTAATATATACTAAATTATGGATGTGTGTTTATGATATTATAATTATTCATTATATTATTTTTTTGTGATCATTATTTCCATGTAATTTATTCAAATTGAAATTATTGATTCCATTTATATTTTCATTACCATTCCCTTAAAATATTCAATTTCCTATTATCATTAGAATGTTAATTTACACTAATTATCCATATTAATTTTCATGAATATATTTAGTTCTTATATTGTATATCATTTATACATATTGATTTAAAAAATAATAGATATTTTATTATCTTGGGATATATTGATAAAATAGTATTCATTAATCAATATGGATATATAAGGATATATAACCTTGTAAATGAAATTTTTCAGGTATTCGACATATGAAGAAAGATTTAGATATACCATGTTGGAAGGACCCCCAAATATATATCAACATGATGAATTTTTATTTTCATGAGATGAATTAGTATGTTATGGTTTAATTTTTTTACTCATATTATTAAACAATATTTTGAAAGGTCATGAATGTTGAGGTATCATCCTACCTATGATCATAACATCTAATAATTAATATTATCTATTATTCCATTTCTATCAGAGTTTCTGATTAAAAGTAATGTATTCTTAGTAATTTAACTTTCTATATGGTAACTTCCATAGTCTTTCCTGAACGTAATTTTATTTAAATCGAAATTGGGTTATGTTATTTACCTTTCCATCTTGATTATTTCAAATCTAAACATTGTATCCAAGTTATTGATTAATTGAAATGTGTGTTTAGATATTTACATTTTCATATTTATTATGGTATTTTTATTATTACTAATATACTCCTGGTAGATTCCACATTACATGAATATTATTGACAATTTCAACTCTCACTTATTTTTGTTCCTATGAATATATGAAATATAATATAAATATTTTTTATTGATATTCTGTACAATAAAATTATATTAATTTAACAAAAATATGTTCTAATTAGATTATTAAAATTAAATATTGGAATCATAAATTTATATATTTTACCATTAAACTATATTATTTAGTCATCTATTATTTGATTCATTGTATCATATATCAATGTAATAAAGTAGACCCCATCTCAACGATACCGTGGTTGGGGTTATTACATCATCCTAAATAAATATTTTCATAATGCTGTTATACATAGAAAGGAAAACCATTTTTTTGGACTTTATCCTAGGGGATGATGATTAATTTTCCATGTATGAAGGATATTCCATACAATTGGAATAGAAAATGCCAAATTTTATCTGTGGTCCTTATAGTAATATTAATCATTTTATCTCCCGATTGGAAAAAATATCAAATATAACTATCTTCCCATTCATTTAAAATTAATGAGAGACTATATAAATGTTCAATGATGTTTTAAATAGTGTTTGATGATTATTAGTTGTGTGGAAGTAAACAAAATTGAAAAATGGTCATGGTTATTGTAAAAATAGAAGAATAAATAAAGAAATATGTATGTATTAAAATAATGTTATTAATTCATAGTGATTATGTTAAAAAAAATAATGAATGCCTTGTGAAATATGGAATGTCAATATTATTCGGTATGTTTTTTTAAATTTTTATTAATAGCAATGAAAAATATAATAGTTTTGTTAACACGTATTATGATAAATTAGTGGTAAAATGTCACGAACCGAATATGTTCACCACTAATACCAGCACTAAATCCATCCCATGACAAGTACCAAAGAGATTTTCCTATCCCAATGGGTTGGGAAAAGTGCCTGAGTATTAATAAATTTGGTTTGGGAATGATTTAACTTAGTATGAATACATAAAAAATTAAAAACAATAAATAATATGAATCTGAAATTTTAATGCCAAACAAGTCCTAACAAAAAACGTGTCTGATTACATAGTTTTAAATAAATTAAAATAGGTCTAAAACTAAATAAAGATAGTATAAAAAACATCCACAAAGACTCCACATGATGAGGGGTCATCACACCCGATCCAGCTCGATAACACCGCACATATGAGGGGACTGACAACCCAAACCGCCTTCACCCGAGGCATTGCCTTTACATGTGTAAAAAATAATCATGTATACTTAAAAAAAATGGGTTATAAGTAAGGTGAGAGCCTAATACCAGTAGGATACTACCCATATAATCCCAATAGTGTGCAATACAAGGTGAAAAAGCGTGATGTTTTAATATGTAAGGAAAACAGTGATAAAATTCCATGAAATAAAACATCCAATCGAAAATAGTTTTCAAACTAATACATTGAGAATGTTTAAACATTGGAATATGAAATGTTAGAAGCAATAAGTTACATCCAAACAAACCCTAATAGATGGGTATATACCACCAATCTAATGACCACCAAAACAGAGAACACCCCTGGGAACTAGATTGTGTCAGTCCCTATGTACCCAATACCTCGGTGTAAAATATCCATGTAACTATTATTTCCCATGAAATAGACACTACTAGGGAAAATAATAAGAACCTATTTCTCCCAAAACATCATAAATATTTTTATTTTTATTTGTCTTTATAAAAAATGCTAAGAGAAACATGGACAAACTCATCCGGATCAGTAGTTGTACTTGTACATATCTGCCCACCTAGGTACCCGAGCTTCCCCATTTGTGCTAAAAAATGTTCAGATTAATACATAAATCCCATTTAATATAAAAACCCCACTACTATTTACATACAAAAAATATAGTAGATATACACACATTATACCACATCAAACACACAACAAAATATTATGATTTTCAATAAAACTACATCTCCAAATCTCACATTATTTTGCACCCAACACAAATTGAAATCCCCACTTTGAACACTATGTGCACACATATTTTTGGAATCCTAATGTTTTAATCATTTTTTAATGAACACAAATCATATTCATTCTGTTAAAACTTTTTAATCATTTGTGATTTTTATCTAAATTCTGTGTACCGATGAATATTATAATTATGATTTATATAAACCTTGTTCACTATATTTAATTTAATTTACAATGATTCCTTTGATGAATGATTAAGTGTAATAAATTATATTAATATAAATAATTATGTATGAATATCGATATTTGGCTATGTCTGATACACTGTGAGTCTGCCACTGGTAGTTTTTTTCTGGAAAAGTATCCAGACATCGTGATAATCCAGACACCGTGACCATCTAGACACCATGACTATCCAGACACCGGGGCCATCCAAACATTGTGACTATCAAGAAATCATGACTATCCAGACACCGTGAATGTCAAGACCTCATGACCATCCGGACACTGTAACCATACATACACCCTGACCATCCAGACACCGTGACGATCCATACACCGTGACCATCCAGACACGGTGACCATCCAGAAACGGTGACCATCAAGGCATTGTGACCATCTAGACACCATGACCATATATACACCATTTCAAAGAGACACTGTTACATGAAAACACCATTTAAAGACATATTGTGACACCATTTCTTAATTAATTTTCCCTTTTTTCAATTTAATTTCAAACGGTCATATTTGATTCTTTTAAATATAATGATATTTTTAAAGTTTCTTTATAGACATATCATATAATAGTACAAGTTATGAGGAAAAGAATACATGAATCATGTTAGCTCCAAAACATGAACTCCAACAATAAAAGAGAAGTGTGTCCTAGAAAAAGATAGAGCATAATAACGATCTACACATGAGTTTTTCTGAAAACAAGAATCAACACTTGAAACTCAACATTCCTGAAGAACTCAAGAAGACTTCTTGAATAAACAATATGGTCATCATAGATCAGAATATCCAAGAAAATATTCACATAGTCAATACCATGAACAACACAAGCCAGATCAAGCTGACTTATGATACTTAGTTTTTCACGAGAGGACCTGATTTCTACATCTTCTTTTTCCCAGAAGTCCAGAGCTTCATTTAATAACACTAAGAGCACTTCTAAACTCATATCATCATTTCTGCTCTGTTGGTTATTATTTTTTATCCTTCGAGCATTGTGTGTGTCTGTATAAAAACACACAATGTCTCTTGCATCAAACTGAAGGATACACAATATCATTTATCTAATATCTTTTTACACCCATGTATTCCCATAGATAAGTGTGGAAGAATTCCATGTGTGATTTGTTAGTGTTTACCCACAAAAAACTATGGAAGTGTTCATGTAACCTCGTCATTCTTGTGTTCTATTGTTAACCCTGATCTAGAGTGTGCAACAAGTTTATTTATATAAACTGCTTGGTGGTAGGTGATCACCAAGTTGAGAGGATTAGGTCTCATCTTGAGACTGAACCACTTGTTTTATATCTGTTGTGTTGTTTATCTTAGTTATCTCTATTTTACTTTTTAATTCAGAATTATATAAATTTACATTGATAGTTAATCATGGGAAAAAATGATAATTATATTGCCTTATTATAATAGCTTCAAATGTAATGTTAATAACAAATATTAATATTATTGAGAATTAATAAATCTTCTAAGAAGTTATATAAATATTCAAACATTCGTAAAAATATAACCTTGATTAAATGCTCTATATTTATCTATATTAGGGAACCTCTTGAAGAATAATTTTTAACCAGAAATTTTGAATAGATACTCAATTCCCCCCCCCTCTTGAGTACTCTACTCTGACCAAAATTTGTTATCATATGATTGTTTCTAAGGACTCCATTTTTAAACATATTCATCTGTGATTGTAGTATTACATTAATGATCTGTAAATTTTTGTCAATTCTAAATTTATAGCTCTTTTATGTTATCTATTTATAATGGAAAATAGATTGGATGGTACTGTAACATACAGACCATCATTCATTAATTCATCCAATTATCCTCAATAGAAAATTAAAATGAAAATGTATTTCGAATCTATGAGCTTTGAAATATGGTCTTCAATTATAGATGATTATAAGAATAATTCTACTTATAGAATCACTTGTGATGAACCTACCAAAAATTCATACAATAAAAATTTTAAAGCTATGAATGATTTATACTAATCTTTAAGAGATGAGGAATTTAATAGAATTTCTGCTTGTAAAACTGCACATAAAATTTGGGATACCATATTTGTTTCACATGAAAGAACATCTAGTTTAAAAGAAATGAAACATAATACCTATAATATTAAATATGATTACATTAAAATGAAACCTAATGAGATTATTTCTAACATGTACCTCAAGATCAACAAAATTGTCAACATAATGATTTCTCTTTCATGATAAGTCACTACTAAGGAACAGATCATGAGAATTCTCAAATGCCTACCTGATAGATGGAGAGGAACCTCTGTCTTTAATAGAGCATCATGTGATATCAGTAAGCTACCTATAAAAGAACTCATTGGGAAACTAATGATGTATGAAGTGGAGCTTAAATTCAACAAGGAAGAGGAGGATGAACCCAAAATAAAATCAGCTGTGTTCAAGACCACTACATCTAAGCACAGAGAAAAAGGGAAAGTGGATGTTTCTGTAGAATGTTCCACCAGTGAAAAATCATCACCTGATAGTGATGAGGAGAAGGCTCAACTAGCCAAAAGTATTAAGAGATTCTACAAGAAGAAGAACTTTTTTAGAAATACTAACTTCAAGGGAAGATATGATAAAAAAGAATATGGTATAAAGACAGGAAAAGAAGGGATAGTTCTCATTAGATGGTCACCTATGAATGTAATTTAAAAGGACATATCAAGGATAATTTTCCAAATCTAATGTAAAAAACAAATATTTGATGTATAATCTTGAATGTATAAAAAGTTAATGAATGAAACATGGATTGATTCTGAGGACTGTTCAAGTAACTCAGAATCTTCACATGATGAGAGGGATAACAAAGCCAATGTGTGTTTTATGAAATACACATCTGATGTAACATTGGAGTCTCCTGTACACAATTCATACTATTCGGTATATGAGAGTGACTCTGAAAATATGTCTAATGAAGAAATATTTGAGTACTGTAATATTATATAAGAGACATGAAATGAGATAAATGATAAATTAAAGTCTTTAAAAGAAACAACATGCTCTTACCTCAACTATTAAAATTGAACTCACTCTATAAATGGAGAAAAATTCTAAATTACTCAAAATAAATAGTGAACTAAAATGATCTTATGAGCAATTGAAAAAGGATCTTGAAATGATTACTAATGGTGAGGATAACTTGGAAAAAATTCTAGGTAAACATATTTTTCCTAAGTATAAAACTTGAATTGGCTATCAACCTGGAAAAATAAATTTTGGAAGAATTAATTTTGTTTCTAAATCTAGGACATATTGTTTTACTGCCAGTTCTTGAAAATATTCACCTAGTTCATGTTATGACATGCTTTCTATTGTATCATGATTTTTGGACCAAATAGTGTTTATTTTTGAAATACTTTACATAATTCTTGTAGGAAGCCTATGATGTAGGTATGGGTTCCTAAAGCAATTTTCACTAATATTACAAGACCCGAACAAGTGTGTGTACAAAAATTTGTTTTTATTTTCCTATATTGTATGAAGTCTTATTAAAGAGTTCCTGTAAGAGAATATAGTACATGGATAGAGGGAGTTCAAGACACATGACAGGAGACTACTCATGCTTCAAAAATTTAATAAAAATTGATGGAGGACATGTCACCTTTGGTGACATTTCCAGAGGGAAGATCATTAGCCTTAGCCAAATCAGTAACTCTAACTCAGTTTTGATTTCCAAATTACTTTTTTTTAATGGAATGAAATATAATCTTCTTAGTATTTAAAAATTATGCGATTATGGATTTAATGTTAAATTTAAGAATGATTCTTGCAATGTTTTTAATTCTAAAAAAATAATTAGTTGTTTCTGCATTAAGAAAAGAAAATGATTATTTTGTCAAAATACATTCTTTAGCTTCTCCAAATGAAACATGTTTAAGTGCATTTCACCAGAAGTCCTGGATTTGGCATCGGATACTAGGAAAATTTAAAACACAATCCCATAGAAATTTTACTAGAAAATCCATTGTCAATGACCTACCCAAACATCATCTTCCCAATGGAAAAGTGTTTAATCCTTGTCAAAAATGAAATCATCACAACATTTCCTTCAAACCAAAGAAAGAATTTTTAACTTCTCAACCTCTCAAATAGGTTCACATGCATTTTTTTGACCTTCTAGTGTTTCTATCTTAAAAGGGAAGCATTATTGTTTTGTTCTTTTAGATTACTTTTCTAGATATACTTGGACATTTTTTGGCTCACAAAATTGAATCCTACTCCCATTTAACCAAATATGCCAAAATTGTAGAAAATCATAGTGGTCATAAAATTAAATCCTTAAGAATTGATCATGGTCATGGCTTTTAAAATCAAGATTATGAATCCTTTTTCTCACAAAATGTCTATAGTCATAATTCCTCTACCCCTAGAACACCTCAACAGAATGGAGTTGTAGAAAGAAGAAATAGAGCATTGTAATTGATTACTAGAACCATTCTTAGTTATTATGACCTACCTATTTTTTTTGGGCTGAAGCTATAAATAAATCATGCTAAATAATCAATAGAGCGTTGATTAGACGAATTCATAAAATGACTCTTTATGGGTAATGGGTCAATAGAAAACCCAAAGTTAGCTACTTCAATGTTTTCGGTTGAAATGTCTATATACTTAATACTGAGGAAAATATAGATAAATTTTCATCCACGAGTGATGAAATAATCATATTAGGTTAATAAATTTATAATAAAGCCTATACAATGTTTAATAAAAGAACTAAATGTTCAGAAGATTATGTCCATGTAAAATTTGATGAAACAGATGCACATGATCTTAAGACCCCTCTAGAGAACTTTGAGGATGACATATCAAATCTAGACATTAATTCAAAACCCCAAACCATCCTGTTAATGAATTTATGAAAACACCCAGTTCTAGAAATTCCTTATATTCTCTTCACAATGAACCAGATCCTGTTGAAGAACCTAAAAACACTAGTCCTTCTTTTTCTAGATCAGTTTGATCTCTTAAGAATCATCTTTTTGATACGGTTGTAGGAGACATAGATAAAAGAAAACAAACTATATATTCTATTGTAAATTATGTTTAACATCAAGTCTACTTGTCACAACTTGAACCTAAAAACATTAATGATGATATCAATGATAAATTTTGGTGGATGTATTTGCAAGATGAACATAATCAGATTGAAAGGAACAATGTTTGGAAACTTTTTTTAAGACCCAAAAACACAATCACCATAGGCACTAAATTGGTATTTAAAAATAATGTAGATTAATCTTGTAATATTGTTAGATTCAAGGCTATATTGGTTGCACAAGGCTATAGTCAATAAGAGGGAATTGACTTTGAGGAAACCTTTGCACTGGTAGCTAGACATGAAGCCATCAGAATTCAGCTTGCTTATGCAACACATCTGAATTTAAAACTATATCAGATGGATATTAAGAGTGTATTCTTAAATGGGTACATAACTAAGGATGCCATTTTTGATAAACACCTAGGTTTTACCAATCAAAATTTTCCGAAACATATTTCTAAATTATCAAAAGCATTATATGGTTTAAAACAAGAACCAATAGGTTGGTATGATAGATTAAGTACTTTTCCTATTTATAAAGGTTTTACAAAAGGAATAGTGGATCCTAACCTTTTTATAAAATGAATTTCCAAGGATGGTTTAGTTGTTCAAATCTATGTAGATGGTATGATCTTTGGATATTCAAAAAATCAATATGTATTGGTTTTTTAATATGATTCCAAACGAATTTGAAATGAGATTAATGGGTGAACACAAATTCTTTCTCAGATCTCAAATCATTCCAAATAATTATCGTGTTAATTTAAATAAAATTAAATATAATAGAGTCCTTCTAAAATATTTTGTATTGGATAACATTAAAATTATTGATACTCCAATGTGTACAACTTATAAGTTGGATCTTGATGAATATGGATAATCTGTTGATCAAACCACTTATCGATGAATGTTTGGATGTTTACTCTACTAAACTACAAGCCGACCTGACATTATGTTTAGTGAGTTATTCTATGTTCTCTTTCAAGAAAATCCTAAAGAACTCATTTAAATACTCTTAAGAGAATTATCAAATATCTCAATCATACACCAAATCCAGGACTCTTCTATCCTAGAGGAAAATCATTTGAATTAGTTATTCATTATTATGCTTACATCAGTGATTGTAACATATATAGAATCTCTAGACGTATTTTTCATGTTTATAGTCTCACAGTTTCTATTTCATAGCTACTGTCTGACACTTACTATCTAAAACAATACAGTCGCAAAATTTAGAAATCAAATTGTTAGGGTCTCACTGTGAATGACTATTATGATCTCACCATAAATATGATTTATTATTTCATTTATAAATTAGAATCTGTATCATGGTAATTACTTATTTTACCCTTTTACATTCTTGTACTTTTGTTTTTGTAATGATTGGAATCTTTAAATGATAAAATAAAATAAGTTTCACTCGTTCGTCACTCGAGCTCTATTCTCTTCTATTCTCTCAAATTGTAACACCACTTTCTACCCTTCTCACTCTCAATCCTTCAGTGAATTCCTAGGATGAAAGGCCCATTATCTTTAACTCCATAGAAATGTTGTTCAAATAAGATTCGGAAAATCTCAACGAATATATCACCCTATGGTCCTCTAAATCCGACTATGGTAGATAGAATAGGGGTGCCAAAAAAGGAGATTCTCCCCAAGTGGCTCATGTCAAGTACGCCTCTAGTGTTGAAAGTATTAAAAGATAAAGGATGTTTAGATTGGTTTAAAAAGGATGATCTACCAATGTACCCAAAATTAGTTGTACAGTTTTACCAGTATGTTATGTTTTCTTTGGATAAGGAAGATGGATATGTTGTGAGAGGATGGATACATGGATAGAGATGCACTTTTTCCTCGATGTTATGGGATTCATGGCATAGGATACCTCATGAGGGTATCTGTGAGAACAATCAGAGAGTTCCTCCACCTACAAGTGAGATATTTATTTTCAAAGATGCTTTTGGAAGATTAACTTGAAATACAGCTAAGTGAATAGCTATAGCTGTAGAGTTGGATTGAAAAAATAGACTTCTATTTAAATTTTTTCAGAATATGATTATCCCTAGATAAGGTGATTTTGTGTTAGTCAGGTCTCATGATATATTTTTAATACATCTAATAAAAAACTGGGAATATGGTCAATTTATGCAAGTATGTCATACTCCATATGTGTGAATTAATCAAGACAACATCCAAGTCAACCTCCATGTTATATTTGAGTCTTATTTCATACATGCTTCATGCCAAAGGTTTGGTCATAATGAATGAAGATGTTATCAAGGATTATTAGTTTTTTTCTCTCAAAAGATACAATAAAGTGGATGAAAATCAGTTGGAATCTTTGGAGAATATAATTGGTGGAAGACCATGATAGGATTTATGAAAAGTTCAATCTGGTGAAATACCCTTCAAAACCAAAAGATGTTTCTTATCCTGGTTTAGAACCATATGAATTTTTTTAGTATCCTAAAGATGATGAAGATGTAGAAGAAGAGGTGGTTGGACCTACAACAAAATTTTTCTTGAATGAGGAGTACAATGAACCTATTCTTCAAGAATTAGCTGATAAAGTGGTGCATGTTCCTAAAATGGTTGTTTATTTGGACGAACATCCTTCCTCTAAAGAATATTATGTTGCAGTTGAAAGTGAAACAAATTTTGAATAATATCATATAGAAGAATATTTGTCTATTGTGCAAGAAGTAGCTAGTGAGGAACATGTATATGAAAAAACTTCTCCTGAAGTCATACCTTATTCTTAAAATATAATCGATCTAGTCTTTCAGTTTCCTAGAGAGTAAATAGATGAGAAAATTAGGGATTAAATCATGAAAATAAATCAAGGACCGAAGCCTCTAAGTCTTGATAAAGATTCACCTGTTGAGGGGGAGCAACCCCCTAGCCTAGAAAGTGTTGATGTACAAAATCCGGTTGATCTAGGATCAGTGGATACATGGTTTAAATTTCCTAGTTATCCTGATGTGAATGATTCACAAGAAGTCATAGTCAAAGGTCATGGTATGTCCAAAATGTTTCAGTTTAAAATGGTATCTTATCTTGAAGATATCTCTTCTAAAGAACCTGATCCTATCCCAGCTTCTATCTCTAAGCCTTCAGAAGAACCTTTATAGTTGGTAAATAAGGTTGATCTTAAAGAATTTGGAGCTACCCTGTTGGCTGGGGTTGAAAATGTCATGAATAATCAAACTTCTCCTGTAAACAATTTGAGTGAAAGTGATGTTGTCCTATTTTTGGAAAATATTATATGGAAGATTCAGTCAAAAATGTCCCATGAGATTCACGAAACCAGAAATTAGAATAAATAGCATAGTGATAAAGTAAAGACTCAAAGAGTTATGGTTGAAGACATGGAGAAAGTGCTTAACTCGGGACCAGAACCTGCTTCTCATCCTGCTTAAGATCTTTTAAGTCATATTCCATACGAAGTAGCCTCCTTGATTCAACCTATCCTGACTACATTAGCGGACATGTTGGATGAATGAAACAAGTAAATTGTTCATGAGATGTATGAGCTTGTTATTGGACTTAATAAGTTAACTAGTGAGTATAAGGGGTGCCTCTAGAAAGTTCTCAATCAACTAAAATCTTTTACATTAGTTGTCACTGCTTGTTATACTACTAGACAATCTTCTCAACCTTCTTTAGATAGTGATATGCTCCAAATAGTTGTCAAAGAAGAACTTCAAGCTATGCTCAGTGGCATTGATAATGAATCTCTATATGAAGTTATCAAGAACAACGTCAGAGTTATTGATTTGGTGTGAATCCATTCCAAGATTTCTAATAATGCTCTGCAAGAAATTTCTAAGAAAGTGTACTTCTACATAAATCAGATCATCTCTAAGAATGACATAACAAACAACTTCAAGTGTCTTGTGGAGAATCTGGGGATCCCTCTATTTACTCAAGATTTTAAAACTCATGTCCAAAAGCTCAAAGATTTTACTCATTTTTTGTATAATTTTATGGAGAAAAAGGATGAATTTGAGAATGCCATGTAGTATGGTGGAGAGAATATTGCTGATTTCATCTTGCTTTTTCGGCCTTATCTTCTAGATCAGAGTAATACTATAGTGGATCCTGAAGATGCACCTCTGAGATATGGTTTTCCTACCTTTTACTCTGCTATACTTGCCACTACATCTATGTATATCTCTCAGGATCTGAGATAGATCAAGCATATAATCCTTGATCAACATTTACCTCAGTCTTCTACTACCCCTACCATATCCCCTTTTGTCTTTGAAGGTATTCTGTTACCTTCTCTGTCAACAGGTTCACTCCCTTTCTCTACTTCAACCTCTGCTCTTCTAGCTTCTTCTCCTCATGCTACTGCCAAGGGCAAGGAGAAGACCATCCAGTGATGATGAATAGTGAATACTATCTTTTGATAATGATCTTGTTGAATTTTATTTGATATCTACTCTTTGTAATGACACTCTTCATTATCTTCTGCATTGTTCACTTTTATTTTCTATTTTGTACTCACTCTTTTTGTTAATCCCAAAATGGAGATAACTATGCATATTAAAGAAATAATAGAGAAATATGTATTTTATATGTACATTGGAGACATATACACATTAAATAAACACTAAAGAATATCCACATTCCCTATGAATATATCTCTAACTCATATTATTTGTTATCATCAAAAGAGGGAGATTGTTGGACTCCTCATGTGTTAATCATGTTTTAATGATCACAAATCCTATTCATTATCTAAAAAAACATGTTAATCTCATTTAGCTTTTCTTGAATCATGTGTATAGATGATTAATATCTTTATTATTTAAATAAACCTTGTGTACAATATTTAATTTCTGTTATAATTATATCGTTGATGAATGCTTATATCTAATCCATTCTATGAATATCGCCGCATAAGTCTAAATACAGATATTTAGCTAAGTCAGATACATCATGAGTCTACTACCGGTTGTGTTTATATGGAAAGGGATCTAGAAACCATGACTATCCATGCAACGTGACCATACGGACACTGTGTCAATCCATACTCCATGACCATCAAGACACTTTGACCATCCGGACACCGTGACCATCCGAACACCACGACAATCCAGACACTGTGACCATCCAGACACCGTGACCATCCTGACAGCGTGACAATCCAGACACCATGACCATACAGAAAAAATCCACATCCATACATAATGACCATCCAGACTCCTTGACCATCAGTAAACCATTTCAAGGAGACACCATTTCATGAAGACACCGTTTATAGACAAACTATGACCTATTTTCTAAATCTGTTTTGTGGTATTTCAATGTAATTAATAATGGTCATATTTGAAGTTTTAAATACACTGGCATAATTAATGTTTCATTGTAGAAATATAACCTAACATTACAAGGTATGAGGGGTATAATACATGTATCATGTCAGATCTAACACATGCAGTCCATGAATAAAAGAGAAGTGTGGTCTAGAAAAAGATAGAGCGTAATAATGAAGTACACATGATTTTTTATGAAAACAAGAACTGACACATGCGACTAAACATTCCTGAAGACCACACGAAGCATTATTGAATAATCAAGTTAGAAACTATAGATCAGAATCGGAGAGAACATCTTCTCATAGTCAATACCATAAAGAACACGAGCCAGATCTCACTGACATACTGTACACTGTTTTCCATGAGAGGAATCAATTTTTGCATCTGCTTCATCCAAGAAGTCCAGAGATGAATAGACTAATACTCAGAGAACCTATAAACTTATCTAATAATTTAATCTCTATTTTGTATTATTTTTTTATCTTTCGAGTAGTGTGTGTGTCTGTATGAATACATACATTGTCCCCTGCATCAAACTGAAGGATTCACGATATCCTTTATCTTACATCTTTTTACACCTGTATATTCACATAGATAAGTGTGGAAGAATTCCATCTGTGACTTGTTAGTGTTTACCCATGAAAAACTATGGAAGAGGTCGTGTGACATGGACAGTCTTATATGCTGTTGTTATCCTCGATCCAGGGTATAGATCATGTTTATTTATATAAACTGCTTCGTGGAAGGTGATCACAAAGTGGAGTGGATTAGGTATCATCTTGAGACTAAACCACCTGTTTTATCTACATTGTGATATTTTTTTGTTCCCATTGTTTTACTGTTTAATTCAGAATTCAGTAAATTTACTTTTATATTTGATCTTGGAAAGAAGTTATAATTGTATTTACATATTATAATAGCTTTAAAATTAATTTTAATAACCAATATTAAGATTACTGAGAATTAACCAATATCTTAAGAAGTTATTTAAATAGTAAAATTTTCTTAACAGTTTAAACGTGATTTAGTGGGGTGTATTTATTTTAATTTTGGAACCCTTTTAAAAATACATTTTAAATAGAAATATTTAATAGAAACTCAATTCACCCCCTCTTGAGTACTCTACACTGACCAACACTTATAAGTCACAAAAACTAAAATTTAATTCCAATAAATTTCAATGAAACCAATAATTCATTGATATGCCATCCCCATATGAACCAATAAATGATATCCTTTTGAAACCCCCATTTTCACACAACCAAGGCACTTAAAATTCATATGCTTTACAAATACCATTATAATTTTTTTTTTCAACAACGACCAAAGGATATAAACACTCAAAACATTATTTTCATCCCTAATACACTTCGATAAAATCAACTAAGTGGTTATAATGTTGACCCAAATGAACCAATAAAATATTTCCATGAAAAAACCCCCAATTTCCTATAAATATGGAATTTGAGCATAATTGGTATTAAAAATACCACTAAAGTTTTTTATCAATAATATTAATATGAAATAAACATTCAAATATCATAAATACAGCAAGATATGTACCATGTATTTAATACACAATCCAATGACCTACCAAAATGGTTAAAACCTTTAGTCCTTTGTGAGAAAATTCAATCGCACCACCGCCGAACCTCAAGGATGGAAGATCGAGACTAAAATCAAGAGATTTTACCATGAAAACCCAAATATAAAAACTAGGTTCGAAACCATACACTATGGTCATTTGAGAGTTCATGAAAATTGGAAGATACGTCCTAGATAGGGAAGGAACTAAGAGGGAGAAACACTTACTTGAGATTGTATGAAGTTCCTCCACCAAATCCCCATTCAAAATGAAGGTCAAATGAAGGTTTGAGATTATTTGAGGGATACCATAGCTATAATGGTAGAATTGGGGGAGAAATAGTTGAGTTAGGATAAATCCAAGGGGGGAAAATAATTCATTTTATACACTTTTTCATGAACTAGACATGGGTGCACAATTTATATGTATGGTTTGGAAAAAAGTGCGCCTAAAACATGCACCCTCTTTTCTCCTCAACAAAACTCATGAAAATTCACAAAACAGTTTTAGGGCTTAAGGGGGACATTTGGGGGGAATATTAGGATAATGATATAGGATATATGAGTTCCTTTAAAAAACAAATTGGGTGTGAAAATTCTCCCCAATATGAAAACTTTCCATCCAAGATAGTCAACTAAGGACCTCGTCAGAAAAAATGAATGGGTACCCATACTCAAACCATGAATTCCACTAACATGTATCATGTTTATTACTAACATGCTGTAAATGAACCCGGACCATCAGAATAGATTTCTCCCAAAGAACCTTCTATTGGGAGTCTACTATTTGCACTGGCCTCTCAAAAACTGACATGTCAAGATCTATCTTCAGTTCTTCCCAACTCAGCACATGGGATAGATCTAGGTTTTACTTCTTCAACTAGGAGACATGGATAAATACATGGATGGATGTCAATTGATAATATAAGGCCAACCTATAATCCAAATTTCTAATACACTCGGTGATCTCAAAAGGCCTGATATACCTTAGCATCATCTACACATGCTTTCCCAATTAACGGTGGCCCAGATGAGGGGCCACTTTCAAGAATACCCTATCACCCGTAAAAAACTCTAGGTCTCGATACCTTCAGTCAGTGTAATATTTATGACAACTCTGAGCTGTCAACAAGCACTGACTAATCAACTTGACCTTCTCAGATGTCTCGTTCACTAGACTAGTCCCTAGTAGTGAGGTATCACCTAACATAGCCCAAAATCGGGGGGACTGACAAGGCCGAAAATAGAGCACGTCAAAATGAGCAATTAAAATAAAGGATTGGTATCTATTATTATAAGAAAACTTATCCAATACCAAATGTATATCCTAATAACCTCCAATGTTTAGTACACATCCACGGAGCATGTCCTCCAAAATCTGATTCGCCCACTCTGTATGACCATCCATTTGAGGATGGTATGTCATGCTAAAATTGACATGAGACCCCAAGGCCTTATAGATAACTTCCAGAAATAGAGATGTGAAATAGGGGTCTCTATTTGAGACATCCTTTGTTGAAACACCATGCAGCCATACCACCTCCTGAAGATACAAACGACCCAAAAAATCCACTTTAGTTTTATATTTGATCGTAATGAAGTGGGATGATTTGTTTAGATTATCAATCACAATCCAATTGGAATTATTACCCCTATGATTATGAGGAAATCCAACAATGAAGTCCATGTAAAAATCATCTCACTTCCAGTTAGAAATGGTTAACGGTTAGAGAAAAATAGAAGGACTTTGATGCTCTTCTTTCACCTGTCGGCATGTGTAGCATCTCGACATGATGTTTGTGATGTCTAGTCTCATTAAAATCCACTAGAATGATTGAAAAACATCATAATACATCTTGGTAGCACCCAGATGGAAAACCCACTGATACTAGTTGTTATCCTGAATAACCCACTTCTGTAGATTTAAAGACACTACTAAATGGCCCTTGAAGCACATGATGCCCTCAGGAGACGATGAAAAATTTGAAGACATATCCCCACCATGAAGAAACTGCCTCGACCACTGACAAAGATCATTACTAGTCCATTCCCACTAAATCAACTACAAGAGATAAGGATTCAACTGAATTCTTGGCAAGAACAAACCTCCACTATACTCCATCGTCTCCACATGCATCATAGAAAAGAGCCCCATCAAAGTCCACTCATCACTGGGCTTCCTCAAATAATGCACTATAAATCATCTGCTCAAGGCATTGTCCACCACATTACCCTTTCTTAGGGTATATACAATATCAATGTCGAACCCCTTCATGTACTCGATCCAATGATGCAACCTCAAGTTGAGGTCCTTATGTGAGAAGATATAAACCAAGATTTTGTTATCAGAGTAAACCAAAATCATCTCCCCAAAGAGGTAGTGAAAAAAATATTCAAATCATGCATCAAATCTGATAACTCCATGTCACGGGTCAATTAATTTTTTTATCGGAGTTTTTGAGATCCATATTCCACCACGTGATCATCCTGCATATGCACGAATGCATGCCCCATACTTGAATCATGACAATACACCACATACCCCTTTCCAACCTATGGAAAAATCATATTGGGGTGGTAGTCAACCGCCTATTCATATCCTCTAATGATTCCGGGAAATCTGGGCCAAACTTCACCCCTTTATGGGTGAGCATGGTCAATGGTGAAGCATGCCGAGATAAATCCCGAACAAACTGCCTCTAATAACCAGCTAGGCCAAGGAAACTCCTGATCTCGAACATGTTATTTTGATTCTCCCATGACATGACCGCATTGATCATCTCGAGGTATACTAAAACCCCCAACTTCGAGATCATGTGACCTATTAATTTCACCTCCCTATTCTAGAAATTTCACTTCGACAACTTCTCAAAGAGGTGGTGGTCCCTGAATGTTTCCAAAATGATCCTAATGTGATGTTCTAGTTACTCCTCAAGGCCAGAGTATATGAAAATGTCATCCATGAACACCACAATGAAGGAGTAGAGGTACTGGTGGAACACCATGTTCATGAGTGCCAAAAATACCACTGGATAATTGGTCAATCCGAAGGGCATGACCAATTACTAAAAGTGGCCATACCTTCTTTAGAAGGATGTCTTCGGGATATCTTCCTCTTTCAACCAGATCCGAGGGTATCCTGAACGCATGTCTATTTTTGAAAACCAATTTTCCCCCTTAAAATAATTGAACAAATCATATATTCTAGGAAAATGTTATTTTTTTTCTTAGTTGTTACCCCATTCAGCTACTGGTAGTCAATGCACAACTGAAGGGATCGGTCAGCCTTTTTGCAAACTACACAGAAGTGGCCCATGGTGAGACACTCCATAAAATAAATCCTTTGGATTATAAGTCATCTAGATAAATCATAAATTCCCTTAATTTGGTGGGTTACGTATGATATGAGAAAAGGGATATCGGTTGAGATCCTGGTGTTTTATCAATCGAGAACTCCATATCACGCTCTAGGGGAAAACCTGAAAAATCATATGAGAATTCCATTAGAAACTGATTCACTACATGAGGTAGTACACCATTAATGGAAATTTCATCACCCTCTAGAGTGAGAAATGTAAATAGGAATACAAGACTTCCTAACTCTGGGAGTGGATTTCTTGCACGACCTGACCGAGGATCCCATTCTCCAACAAAAACCTGACGACTCCCTTCAGGTTCCATGAAACTCACTCACTACCTGTCATAATTTATGTGTACCTAGAAGTGTACTAGCCAATCCATGTGAAGTATAATTTCAAAAAGATCTGTTTATAATACCAATATGTCCCACTCCATCAAAATCTTTGACACAGAGTGTACAAAACGGTCACCTAAGACCCTGCTTCTTCTTCTTTCCCAGAAGTGTCACCAAATCTATCACAAAAGAAAACAACGTTGTTCAAAAATTCATGATGTCCACAAAATGGGTAGAAAATAATGAAACAGAAGATATAGTATAAAAAATAGTAGCAGCTATAGAAGATATAATCATAACGGTACCTCGAACTGTCGACAGTCCCACCTCTAACCCAGCTAGTGCCTGATCCACTTCATGGAGATGTCTGGTCTCTGCTTGAGGATGACCGCTTGTTTGTGCCTATGCCCAAAAATAGATCTATCTTGATGAGGAACAAACCCTGCCACCACTTCCATAAAACAGAGATCCCCTAGTCCTAATGGCTCTGACTATTCTTGCACTCCTCTTTAAAACACTAACCTTACACCACTCTGAAGTGGGTGTGCTTCTCCGCAAAAGAGTTTCAAGTCACCCATACATCCACATTGGTAACATGGCTTCAGTGGATTTTGGAATTCTGGTCGGATCATCCACAACCTCCCACACAGGTGGCACACGATTGATCTCACATTAGACGCCACAGATGAAAACTGCTTTGAAGAGAGGCATGAACTACCAATTCCGTTATTCACTAGTTCCTCAAGCTTCATTTTCTTCTCTGAAGATCATACACTTTCCACTACTGATATAGTTCCATAAAAATCAGCACTGTATTTATGAACAATCTCTACCATACATGCCCAGTCAAAAACCTCAGCATAGGTGCTCAGCATGAACAAGAAGACCTAGGAGTATATCTCTGGTAACAAGCATTTCTCAAACCTCTGGGCCTTCACTTATTCATTAGAGATGATTTTAGGGTCATAATGAATCAGCTTAGTGAAACGGTTGGCATACTCCATGAAAATATTATTTCCCTAAACATGGACTATGAACTCTTGGGACCCGACATATGCCAAGATCTGGTGGTAGTACTATTCATTGAAGACTACCTTGAATTCTTCCCAGTACATCTACTCATTGTTCTTAGTTTGAAGTAATGATTCCCACCACCTGTGGATGGGACCCTCCAAAAAAAAGTAATAACATTTCACCCTAAACTCATCGGGTGTATCCAGGAACTCAAACATGCACTCAATATTTTCAATCCATTCTTCTACTTCCTGGGGTTCTATAATGCCTCAAAAACTATGAGGTCTGATTTTTCAGAAACTCTAGAGCTTTTTATTTTCTAGGACCCACCTCTTAAACCCTAAAAGTAATGGGATTGGGTACTAGTCCAAGTCCTATAGCTTGGATAGACCAAACCACTGCCTCGACTAGCCTCTAATCAATTGGTGTGGGAGAACTCAGTTCGGATTCCTCATATGGGTGCATGCGAGCTTTCCGGGGAGCCATGTAGCTAAAAAATGCAACATTCACAAAAAAAAAGTCAATACCAAAATTCTGAAAATTTTAATCAAATGCATGAAATATAAATAATCTAAATATATTAAAAAAATAAAATAAACAACCACACCACCCCCACCTGATATCCACATGTGTTAGGTAGCCCACAAATCTCATCTACAAGTGATGTCCATCAGACAATTCCAACATCCCTCAGGGACTCAAGGTCTACCACGAGAGGTGCGGGCAAGGAACCCTACACACAACCAAAACCCCAAGCCCAGACATTCCTAGCTCTTGTCTATCCTGACTACTTTGATAATAGTAATATAACCAGAAAACATTGGCCTCCTCTAATACCATTTTTTCACCAACCAAATCAGGTCACCACTAATACCAGCACCAAATCCACCCCACGACAAGTCCTGAAGGGAGTTACCAATCCCCATGGGATGTCACATGTTCTTGGGTATGAATAAATTTTATTGAATTATTTAACAGAGTATGAAAGCATAACACATTAAAAAAAATCAATAATATAAATATAAAATTTCATTTCTAAATAAGTCTTTTCAAAAAATCCAATCTGAATACATGGTTTTAAATAAAATAAAATATGTCCAATAATAAATAAAGATATTATCAAAAAAACAAATAATAATCCACACAACGGGGGTCATCACCCCTGAGTCATCTCCACAACACAACACCATAGGAGGGTACATACAATAAGAATCACATACACCCAAGGATTTTCCATTACCTATTTCGAAAATAATCAATTCATAAAACACCGAATGTGTTTAAGTTGGGTGTTAACCTAATACTAGTAAGATACCCCCCAAATATTTTAAAATATTAAGCAATACAACGTGAAAATGCAAGCAGTTTTAATATGTAAGGAAAAAACGATAAAATTCCATGAAATTCAACTTTCAATTGAAAAAAATATTCAATATAAAACATTCATAATGTTAACATATATGAATAAGAAATGTTATATAATCTAATTTACAGCGAAAAACGACCTTATAAAAGGGTAAATACCACAAATCCAACGCGCCCCAAAATCGGGAACACCCATAGGCACAAGATAGTCTCGGGCCCTATGTACCTCATACCTCCGTGTAAAATTTTGAAGACACATTCCATTAAAGTTAACATACCACTAGAAGGTAACATAACCATAACCTATTGGTCCCAAAACATAATCAATATAGTTAGTTAGAGTTTTCATTACCAAAAATGCTATGTGAAATAGGGACATAACCCATCCGGATCACTAGTTGTGCTAGTACATATCTTCCCACTTAGGTACCTGGGCTTCCACCATTATGCTCAAACAGGTTCATCAAGATACATACAACCCTTTTCATATAAAAACACCACTACTAGTCACATACAAACAATATAGTAGTTATACACACTTTATTCCACTTAAAACACACTACATAATCTTATGATTTTCTACAAAACAACATCTAAAAATCCAACATTGTTTTGCAGCAAAATATCATTAAAATCCCAAATATCCACACTATGCCCCACTTATAATTTACCAAAATAAAAATTTCAGTACAATAACTATCAATGAAACAAAAAATTCATGTATAGGGAACCCCATATGAACCATGAAATGATATCTTTCTGAAACCCATGTTTTCACAAAACCATGGCACTTCCAATTCATATGGTTAACATACACCATTAAAACAATTTTTTTGCAGCTACAACCAAAGGGGATAAATAGTAAAAACATTATTTTAGCCCTAATAAACATCAATAAAATATAATTAGTGGTTATATAGAATCCCCAAATGAACCAATAAAATAATACCATTAAAACCCCGCAATTACACATAAAAATGGCTCTTAAATGTCATTTCCATTACATATTCCAATAAAAAAAAATTTCACACCAATATTCAAATGAAATAAACATGTAAATGTTTTAAAAAAATCATTATACATAACAATTATTTCATAAACAATGAAATCACCTACCAAAATGGTTTAAAACATGAATCCTTTGTGTGAAAATTAAATTGAACCACCGCCAGACCTCAAGGATGGTAGATCGAGCATAAAATCGGAATATTGGACAATGAAAACCCAAAGTTAATCCCTATGTTAGAAACCCTACCCTGTGGTCATTTGAGACTTCAAGAAAATTGGAATAAACTTCATCGAAAGGGATGGAACTAATAGGTAGAAACACTTACATTAGATTGTGTGAACTTCATCCACTAAATATACCTTCAAAATGATGATCAAATGAACGATTTAGAGGCCTTGAGGGCTGCCATGGCTGAAATCGTAGGATTGGGGGAGAATGGGGAGAGTTAGGATAAATCCTATGATAGAAAAGAAATCATTTAACACTCTTTTTAATGACCTGGACACGAGTGTATGGTTTGTGTGCACCGTTTGGCAAACAGTGGACCTAAACAGCACACCCTCCTTTCACCACTCAAAACACCTCAAAAAGACACCAAAATTTGTTGGGGGTTAGGGTGTACATATGGGAAATTATAGAATGAAAATATATGAAATATAAGTAACTTTAAATAAAATCATGGGTGTTACATAAAATTTTATGAATTTACAGATATGGGTCATTATGCACTTGATTGTTCTTATAAGAACATGAGTGATGTGAAAAAACAGTAATATTAAAAGAATGGTTTGATGAAATCCTTCATAACTACTTCAATATATCTTAATACATTATAAGAAGTGATAAAAATTACATTACTAGTATATTCAGATTAAACTAATTTATTATTTTACTCTATGTCAACACATACATTAATTTATAAAAATGTTTTGGTAAATACTAAATTGAAAGTTAATAAATAATTCCATAACATACGGTAAAGAACAAAATAGATTATTATTCCATAAAAAAGAAGTTATATTACTCTTCATATAACTATATACTGAATCAATTTATCTAAAAACCTTGTTTTGTGGCCCCTAGTAGAGTTTGATGTATTCTGGGTATGGATTGGCGGGATATTTTCCATTTTAAGATAGACTATATATACAAATAATTTGATTATAAAAAATTGTTTTAATATTTAAAAATGAATGAACCCTTACATTTTATAAAATATGAAGACGTCAGAAAACTGTTAAATGATGAGAGTTAAAGTGAACTTTCACATATTGTTGAAAATAATTGAATTGATCAAATTATTGACGTTCAAATAGTAATAAAACACATGTATTTTTTTCATAATGATTAGTGTCATGTTTTACATGATATGGAATTTTAATTTACTATTGATTTCTTTTGAGGCTAATCAAATTTTAAAACACCATTATAAAATGCCTAATTTAGACCTAGTAGATTTGAAAAGAATGATAAATGACTTATTGCTAAAGGATTCATCGATCATAGTACTTCACTATGGGGTGATCAGGTTTCGATTGTAAAAAATGAAGATAGCTATATGAGGTATTTAATTGATAACAATGTATTATATCATATTATGGATAAGACTTGGTATATGTATACTCATATTAATGACTTTTTTTGTCATATAAATAGAGCTAAATATATTATTATATTTCACCTATGTTCTTGGTATAATCATTTTTAGGATAATTTGGGTGAAATTCACAAAAAAAAATCAAACCTTATACAGAAAATGTGACTTTCTATATATAGTTTTTACATTGAAATATATCACATATCTATTAATATACCTTCTGAATAAAATTTTAATTTAATATTGGCATGATTTATTTATTTATGATAAATTTTTTTATTCTAAAATATATCAGTAAAATGACTACAAACCCATCTAAGGATTATTGTATAAAACATGATATGAAATAGTTAAGATGGAAAATTTAATGAATATGGTTTTTTATTAAAAAAATTTCATTCATTGATCACATTGTAAAAAAATGGGGTATAAAATTTTAAAAAAATAACACTAAAGTAGTTAATTAATGGCCAATACCTAAAATGTATCTGACATACATATTATTCTTGTTATCTAATGCTATTAAGAGCTGTTTTTTTGATAAAATTTACAATTATATAGCGCACAGTCTAAGTTAATTTATAAAAGAGGTAAATTTATACTAAAAATAGGATATAATGAATCATTCCACGTACTAAAAATAATATTAGTTAATACCCAAATTTTCTATTTATCCTAAAAAATGGGGGATTTTTTCAATTGGGATTCATCAGTAAAATTAAATTGTTTTTGTAATTCGGAATGATTAAGTAGTTGGCCCTTTTTTCAGAAAAATTAAAACTACACAAGAAAAATAATATTAAACATTACATTGAACTAGAAGTTGTAGTGTTTTATTTAAAAATATGGTGATTTAATTTTTGAGGATAAAAATGATAATTATATAATAATTACAAATTTTTGAACTATACATTCACATAGAAAAAGTAGAATATGTAACACGGGTGGTGGATATAATTTATAATGGTATTTTATAGCATGATTTTTTCTCATTCCAGAATGAAAACCTGTTGTTGAGATAGAAAATTAATGTTACATTAACTATGTAATAGTCCTAATTTGGAATTTTTGTTATTGATTTGAATAAAGTTTTACGATAATTTTATCTTTTCTGGTCATCCACTAAATTATTTTAAGTTTCAATACAAGAATATAAAATAGAAATAATTATGGAATCTCATATGAAATACCATGAGTTACAAGAAATAGTATAATTTTGTGTGATGGGATATATAAAAAAATTAATGATAATAAAGATTCTATTTTTGATATTTGGAAAGAGATTAAATGTTCCATGTAACTCCCATTTTACTGGAGAATTGTATAGTGAAGCTTGTAGTTCCATGTTTTCCACTCATCCTGGAAGCACCAAGATGTACACAAACCTTTGATAGTATTATTAGTGACATGCATTTAAATGAGATATTTATAAATTTTCCAAGAAGGATTTGAATTTATATATGGTTAATGATGAATGACAATTCCAAAGGTAGGAACATCAGTATTTTCTAATGCCAAAGTGTAAATGTGAAAATGTATCAATATATTTCATTGTCATATTTTTAAATACATATCGAGGAAATAATTTGATATTAGTTATTGTTTATAAATTAAATAAATCATTACATTTAAATCCAAATAATGTTACTCAATTTTTTTTCCTAAATTTATTGAAACTGTCTTAAGGATATATATGGTTACAGGTAGTGTCTCTCCCCACTATATCTAACCATGATCCAAGGATAATTAAATTTTTTTAGTAAGGACTATATAAGTCCCTGTGCATGGAGATATATTTGAATATTACCATTCATTATCAATATAATGGAATTTTTTATAAAACAATTCATAATATTGAAGAGATTGTTCATAATTGTTTAATGGATTATAGGAGATGTTGGGATCATAGTTATTCAATCATTTAAATTTCATATAATAATTGTTTTCAATATAGTATAATAACGGAACATCTTGAGGCATTATATTAAATGTTGTGTCTTACTCCATCATTTTTGAGATGAAGGGGGAAGAATGAAGTTGATGGGATCAAAATAGAGAGTGGAAATTATTGATAAGGTGCAGATGATTTTGAAAAATATGGGTATGGTATAGATTAGGAAGAATAACTATATATGATATTAGAGAAATTATCTTCATTTTCAAGTATTCTATTATGTTTCTCTTAATAAATCTCCATTAAAATGTGTTTTTTGCCGTAGTAAAAAGGTATTTTAAGTCCATGGATAATTATAACATATGAAATCCTCAAGAAAGCGAGATCATTTTCATACTGAGGAGCCTTACAGTTAATATTTTCTATTTACACAATTCTTTTCATGTTTTGATGTTTATATAATATATGCAATATTAAATTAATGTTCGGATCCCCAATGTACCCTTGTTGGAATATAACATTAATTAAATGGAACAACATGTTTATATTTTTCTACAAATATAGAAAGTTTTTCAAATTAATTTAAATTATTATTTTAGGTTTTTTTGATAAACCATTTGTTTAATGAAGCAAAATGATCGTGTGAAAATGTTATGAGGGAATGATATCCTTAAATGTCTAATAAGATAAAAAATTATATGGAAACAATATCCATAAGATTAAAGGATTTAATATCCTATTTAATGTTTATATAAACAATTTTTGAAAAATATTTAGACAGATTTGGTATATTTATATTCATTATAAATGTTTTTCCAAATACTCAATCAGAAGGGAAAGTGATTTAATTTTAATAAAATTGGGTTTGATACAATATATTGTTAAAATTTGAATACTGATTTGCAAATTATATAATATAAATTATATATTTGAACATAATTATTATAATTAATCTAAATAAAATTATTTTTTGATATATTTTTCATAATATTACGAAATGAATGAATTTTCAATGAATAGTTAAAGTAAATATTTTATTAAAAATTTAATTTAATTTTTGATTATTAAGAAATTAAAATTAATTTTTGTTATGGTTATTAAATTTCATAATTTAGTTTGATAATTCATAACCAAATTATTGATATTCTAATGAATATAATTCATCAATTTGGAATTTGTCATTTTTTATTAAAAAAGCAGTTTCTTAAAACATGGGATTTTTCTTATTTTGTTATTTTAGTATTAAAATAAATCATGAATCTTATATAAATTAAATAATGAAAATTGGATTCTATATTTATAATTATATTGTCCATATTTCTTTAATATTTCCCTTTTAATTTTGGACATTATGAAAAGAAAACATGGTATAATTTTTACCATTGTAAAGGATAAATCTGGAATTAATATTTTAAAATAAACTAGTAAGGAATAAAAATCACTAAAACAGTAAACACAATTTATTTAGAATAAAATAACTCATCTATAATCTTAAAAAACATATATATAATTTTTTAATTTAGATATTAGTATTTGTTTTTATAATATTTATGTGAATATAAAAGAAAAGAGGTCACACTCTCGATGTTAAATACTATTATATTTTCATCATTGGGACAAATAAAATATATATTTAGTTACAAATATAATTTTTATATTCATAATAGTATTTATTAATTTAATATATTTTTTATTTTTTGGGAATAAATAATTAATATAATAACGTATACAATGCCGATGCATTATTTATTCAAATTTTAAAAAAATTATTTTGAAAATGATTAAAGTAATATTATTTGAATGATATTTTTGGTTGACTTTTTTAGATACATTGAAATTATTAATATATTTTTAACAATTAAATTTTAATTTACTGTATATTATATGATTAAAAAACTAAATAAAATGAATATTTTCGAAATTAACATTAATGTTATGTAATAATAAAAATTATATAATTAAATGATTTAAAATTTCCAAACATATTTTCACATTGGTAGTGATTTATATAGGGTTAAATATGTCATACATAGTTGAGTTATTCCCCATTTTTGGGTTTATAATATCAAAATTAATCCCCTAAGTGTAAAACAAATTGATATTATTATAATTTTCATAATGATTAATAGAAGTTTAAAAACAATTGGGATGAAATTTAACTCAAACATGTACAAATTTCATTTAATGATATTATTTAGACCTGAGATTATGTTATATTTAAATATTATAAATATTTAGTATTTGTTAAATCAACATTAATTAATATGAATTTTATATTTTAAAGGGTTTTCAAGAGTGCCCCACTCCTCTCTTTTAAAAGGGAACCAATTATTATCAATTATTAATAATTAAATATAATTTTATTTTTAACAATACCTACCCAAATATCATAAAATAATACCTCCCATAATTATTTTACTATTTTATTTGGATTAATACAAAAAATAATAAGCATTATTTATTAATAATAGGAGAATTTCCAATGAATATAAATAGTTTTTAACTTTATGTTTAGTTTCATTTATTCGGCCACATCCAAAAAAATCATCTTCTTCCTTATAAAATAATAACTCAATCATCTAGAATATAGTAGGATGTTATTTTTTTTTCATGACCCCTTCCCCACAAGGTGTACCCCTCTGGGGCCTCGATGTGAGAAGGGAGGTAGTGACCCCCGAGTCCTGTCTCCAATAGGCCCCGGGTTGGCAACTAGCACCGAGGGTATAACAAACAAACATATGGGAGGCATTACCGTCTAAGAGAACTCATGAAAAAGATAATGATAATACAGACACCAACCAACTACAACTCATACAATAATATAAAAGAAAAACCAAGTACACATATATAATTCAATGAAAAACTAATACATCTAGAAGGGAAAACTACATGTACCAAAGGAAAGTAAAAAACAGCAGTGACCACAAAGCCCAAACAACTCCTGCATCTCCAAGCTGGAATTAAAAATCTTGATCTCCAACCTATTAAAATTGAAATGGAAAATAGTTTATATATACCTAGGGTGATTTTAATTGTATACTCAGTTGGATTATCCCTAGAGCCTTTCGTGAAGAAATTAAAGAAAGCATGCTAAAGCATAGTGAACAATAAGTGAAACTGACTCTTCCCCTAAACATGTATACTAATTTCCCAGACTCACAACGGATACTCTCACTAAATATCACATACTAGAGTATATAATATAATAAATAATATCATGGGTACACCTCTACTACTTACCCTATGTTTTTCCACTTATCCCAAAAGCTGCACGTCCTAAGAATCTCTCTCAAAAAAGTCATGCTCACATAAACTTGGGAGAAGAACCACAATATACACCTTGTGTAGCACACCAACCACATTTATGTAACCAAATAAAAATAGTAGTTTCCTGGATCCACCATAGCTAGCATAATGTGTATCATACGTTGAGCATTAAACCTCAATCCACTACAACGCAGACACCGAGTAAGGATCCTCATGCCTTCACTGCATATACACATTACACATATAGTATTCTATAGACACCTCTTTCCATAATATGTGTGTGTGAATAACCACAAGCCATTAAATCCATATAGACACTTATATGGGGAAAGATAACCATTGTTCCTACCATCACAAGTAAATACCAAGAGAAGAGAGCGGGGCCGAAGGGGGTAGACATCCATCCATCCTCCCTCAAGAATGTCTAGGAAACACCCCCAGGGCATAGAATCCCTGGGGTGTCAGTCACCTAAACCGACACGGTGGGGTATCATATATAAACTCAAAAAGTACATGATATATTATATATTAAAACCATACTTTGGTCAGAACCTAGTCTTAGACTCAACATTAGCAAACATCACTCAAACTCCCGACTGAAAATTATAAGTCTATGTGTCTTATAATCACACAACAATTTAAATATATTTATTACAATAAATTATTATGTTTTTTTCATTTTCACATTATGTTAATTAATTCATTAAACATTAATTCACTATTAACAATTCTGTAATATATTTCACTATCATCACATACAAATTCCATTCTTTCTTTAAATTAAATCCTCATCATCACATCCTAGTAAGATCCAACCCCATGGGATAAAATTATTTATTAAATCATTTAGTAACAAAATTATTACCTTACCATATCCCAAGGAATTATAGAAAAACATTCTATATTACTAAAAAAACAGGGATAAAAAAGGTGGGTAATTGAACTACACATCAATTCATTTCCACATATAGCATGATCGTTGACCCATCCTCCCTTAAGAAGCTAAACACGTAAAGAAAGTGGTGTACCCTACGAGTCTTCAATACTTTAGTAATCAGGGTATGAAAAACCAATAGCCTTGAGCAGTGGGGAATTTAAAGTAGATAAACAACAAAAAAATCAGCAAGCACCCAAACATTCACATCCAACATGTTTCATCATATTCAATGACCTCCCTAACACCCACATGTATAAAATGAGGCATCTCACCAATCTAGGTTTCAAATTTTTCCACAACCAATGGGACTTCCTGCCCCCACAAATCACAACAGCCATCCACACTCCCATAAAAGCCCAAATCCCAGGAGATAATCATCATATGAACATGGATCTTTTCCCTTAAAAAATGTATGATAACTTCATATATAATAATCTCTCATTGATCCAAAGCAAAAAAGAATTCGGCCTTATAATCAATAGGGAAACTGAAAACCCATACAGTAATTATATCTTTATCAAACTGTCAGTTCATTAATCCTTCTAGAATTATCTAAATTATTAATTCTAGGTTCCAACTATGAGGAACCTAAATAGAAATCTATCTTATCTATCAGAAAAATCAATTAATCATGCTTACTACACAAATATAATTAAAATAAATTTACAAAATCAATTACAAGATTAATTTTCATGGATCTTTATCATTGGATACTAATTATAATTAATCCCAGTTTATGTTTTTTCTAAATTTTCATCAAGAATTAAATGAAAATCAAGGAAAGAATATATATTACACTATCTATAAAAATAAGAGGCGATAACATAAGATTGATGCCAATTGATTTGTCTTGTTCAAATATTTATTATGTCAATTCCATTGTGGTCTGGTGGATAAATCATGATAACGATAATATTTCACGTAAAAATAGAGAAGAAATTAATCCCCTACCTCAAATGTTTCTTTATGTTATTTAAATGATAAAGATACACTCAACATATTATGTTATCATCCCCCATGACAATTGCATCCACCTGGAGATTCCAAGACATGGCCACACCTATCGACACCAAATAAAACCCCATTAGAAAGATGGAAATTAGAGGATATAACATGTAATGGATAAAATGGGGGGGGGGGTGAAGAAAATGCCAGAACAGAGGTAGATAATAGCTTCTATCAATGACAAATCAACACTTACTACTTACACCAAAACATGGGGTGCACATGCAGTATCAAGAAACATAAAGGGGAAATGATCCAAGGATTATATTTTGATCAGACCACTCCTATGGGAAGAAGGAAAGGTTTGAGTGTCTCACAACAGAGAAGAAGAAGCCAGAACAAGGGAAGAAGATATATCATCCCTTTAGAAGATTTATTGGATGTTGTTTAAGATATTCTTGATTTTTCATTTAAAGCTAATCACATTAAACCATGCGGGTTGATAATGTAAATGAATCTTGAGCCTAATGAAAATTAATATTGAGGTTATAGGCTCTAAAATGGGCTTATATCCCATAAAATTAGGCCTTGAATGTGTTTAAAAATGAATAAAGTGTTAAAGGGTTGAAACTGTAAGACATTGGAAACATTGTACACCTAAAGATCTTGGAAACACAGTACACCTACTGATCCTTGAAACATTGTACACCTACCGACGCTAGAAAAAATTTACACCTACTGATGCACGAAACACTATACACCTAGAAAACCTAGAAACACTATAAAACTAACGATACTGGAAACATTGTACAACTACAATCCTGGAATAACTATACACCTACCGATGCTAGAAACATTGTACACTGACCGATCCGGGAAACACTGTTCACAGAACTGAAAATTTGGAAAAGTGTTGGGGATAGGTCACATGGATGTCCTAGAACACCTCTAACACCAGATTTCAGCATATTAATGGGCTGAATAGTTCCTATCCACTACATCAGATAACTCTCAAAACATTCTCATCACCGAGAATTAAAAATCTACAAAAAAAGAAATAGAAAAGGGGTCTACACAACAATCCATCGAGATACCTCTCAAAAGAGAGAAATCCAAAAGAAAAAAGAAAAAATTCATCTCAAAAACAAAAATAGTCTATAACCAAAAAGAAAAATCTGTTACATGAAAATAGATAAACATCAAAAAAATCTGGGTACATAGAACATATATGTGAACCATGTACCCATGGACTCTCCTACATGCCACTATGTCTCCACAAGAAATGAACCAAGGGGATTTCTCCACCCAAGAATCACCTTCACCTTGCGGACCTGGATCTCCAAAGGCCACTCCTCAAAGATTGAATTATCATCAACATCAATCTCACCCAAATCAATGACATGAGAGTCAGCATGAAGATAAAGAAAAAACTGCGACACATGAGAAACATTGTGTATCTAACTCATCAGTTGGTGGAAGTGCTACTCAATATTCCATAGCTCCTACATTAGCCAACAACTTGAAAGGCCAATTGATTCCAGAGACAGCTTGCTACAATGAACAAACTTTCTCTACCCATGATGTGTAGTAACCTTCAAAAACATGTGATCCCCAACATCAAATTCTATATGCCTCCTCTTTTTTTCCGAATATGATTTATGACGATCCCACACAGTCTTCATCCTCTCACGAATCAACAGAACCATATCTTCTGTATACTGCACTTATTCATGTCCCTGAATTGCTGACTCTCCAACCCAAGTCCAGCACAATGGATAATGGTAAGGTCGGCCATAAAAGGCATAAAAATGCACTATACTAATGGGGGAGTGAAAAATATTATTGAAAGTGAACTCCACCAAGTGTACGTGACTCATCCACAAACCTCCATAATCTAGGACACAAGAGCTCAACATGTCTTCAAAAGTTTGGATGGTCCGCTCTGTCTGATTAACATTATGTGGATGTAAATTAGTTTTAAGGCATAAATGAGAACCAAAATTATGTTGGTGACCTCTCCATACCCTATAGGTAACTCTAGGATCTCGATCAGAAATGATTGTTCTCAAGACTCTGTGGAGTCTCACCAACTCTTCCAGATACTGCCTTGACAAAACATCTACTGAGCTCAACTCCTTGATTACTATAAAGTGCAATGATTTTTTAAATGATGCACTACCACCCAAATAGTATCATTCCCACCCTAATATTGAGGTAAACTGGTAACAATTTCCATTGATATATCCACCCACTTCCACTGAGTAATATCTAATGGATGGAGAAAACCACTGGGGACAATGAGCTCAAACATTACCTCATTAAAGGCCAAACGCTGCGACACAAAATCTACAACTACATGCTTCAGCCCAGGCCACCAAAACTGACTCCTCAAGCCTCAGTAGATATTTTTCATGCCAAGATGCACCACTAAAGGTGAAATATTGAACTCTTATAGAATCATATCACGCATCGCCAAAGTAACGAAAACCCTTCCTTGATACAACACTCAGTGTTGTTCGTTCTCATCCCAACCATTAGGGGCCTCTCCAGAAACAACTCATTCTCTCCAGACCTCCACCTCAATATCTCCCAACTGGGACTCTTCCACCTAATGTACCATAGATGAATTCATGATCATCTGAAGAATACAACATCTTCCCTCGACTTCTCCCATATCAAGACGTAACACCAAATGTTCTTCCACCACTCTCTAGAAATCACCGATTTAATATCTACATCACTACGTGACTTCCTAATTAGCACATAAGTTTTTAACATTCACCATTGTAGGTGTATATGATATTTCTATGTCATATTCTTGTAGGAAATCCATCCACCAACGTTGTGGAAAGATCTTGTCACACTGGTTGAAAACATGCCCTTGGATTTTATGATCGATGAAAACCACAAAGTACTATCCAATGAGGCAGTATCCGTAAAACCTCCAAGAAAATAGAATTTCTTTCCAAAGAAGCACAATTGGTGGCATAGTTACGTTCATGGGGATGCAACATCTGAGAACCAAAAGAAACATTTGATCTCTCTTACATCATAAAATAGACTAAACCCGGAAGTAATGCATCGCAGAAAACATCAAACTAAACTCCCTCTACTAGAATGAAAATAATTAGATCACCTACAAAAATATCTTTCAGATACTAAAACAATTCCTTACACCGATCAATCCACATGAATGCTTTATCTTTCTTGATCAATGCTATCAAAGGTGTCGCAACCCGATAGAAATTGGTTATGAACCTCATGTAGAAGCATGTGAGACCAAGGAAACATAAAAACTCTACCAAAGTCATGGGGACTTCCAAATACACAACTTCTTTTGTCATTAATGGATACATAGCTTCTCCCTGCTGGGACACCACATACACCATGAAATGAACTTCATGAGCCTAGAACTCAATGTTTGACAGAATGCCAAAATGATATTATACATGAAGAACTCCAAAAATAGCATGTGGATGCTATGCATGATCCTCCTAAGAAGTGTAGTAAAAATGTATGAAGTCAATGAAAACCACCAAGAACATATTGAGGAACTCACATAACACAATTTTAATAAATCCCATAAACACAGCTAAAGCATCTATCTCACTGAAGAATATTATAACAAACACGTAATTCCCATGATGACAATGGAAAGCAGTTTTCTAGATATCCTCATACTTTAGAGACATCTGATGATATCCTGACCACAAATCGATCATTGAGAACCAACATTCCCAATTCAGATGAACAGATAAATCATCAGTCTTCAAAAGAAGATAGTGATTCATCACTGTCACTTTGTTTTAGTGATGCTAATCAATACCCAACCACAAACTGTCATTAGCATTGTTCACAAAAAAAATTGGTGGTCCACATGGTGACACACAGGGACGAACAAAACCACACTGTAACAAAATATCAAACTATATACATATCTCTTGTAAATCAGAAGGTTCCATACTATGTGGAGACATTGAGATAGAATATTCTCAGGGATTTAGATCAATCCCACACTCAATCTCTCATCGAGGAGGTAATACTACAACCTCTTCTAGAAAGACATCAGGGTATTCTTCTAAGAGCATGGGAAATTCAAACTATTGAACCTCCAAAGAACTCATCATCAACTCATCAATCATGGATGAAAAGAATGGAAGATTACTCTCACCCATATTTGGGTCTCGCTCACCATCAAACTCTACTGGATCTCCATCAGCATCGAAGAACAACAACATCCTCCGGATAAAACCCATGATATCCTTCACCGAATACAAAAAAAATGACGAGGATGAAATCATATGTTTTTATCCATAAATTGAAGAAATACATGCAAGGGTGATGCTACCCCATCACTTGATTTAGTCTCCACATAATTCAATCAAGTCAGATCAACATCCAACTAGCATAGTCAACACCATGGGCACTGGAGCAATCTTTTCCTCATGACCAAAATTATCGACAATGGATGGTGATATAAAAGAGTGTGTAACTCATAAATCTAAGAAGGCATACACCCAAGTAGAAAACAAGAAAATGAAACGTTAAATGACAGCTGGCTTGCCTGGTGTTGGCAACCCAAAAGAATGAAGCTGAACACGACCTCCTCCACGACCTCTCTGACCCAAATGATGACCACCACAATGTCCCCCCTATACTCTCTGAGTATGGGGAGAATCAAAGGGAATTATGAATACCCCATATACTCTCTTCTGATCTAAAGCTAGTGAGACATGCTGCTATTACCTTGGTGGAAACTATGTAAATGGAGGAACCTAGAGCGGAACCTCAGGTGCATGATGTCTGCTCTGAAAGGTCGGGCACTCTCACTATTGATGAACTAGACCTCCAAAATAGAAACAAGAACATGACCCCTAGTCATTGGAATCAGAGTCGTCACCCCTAGAGAAACGAGATGCTGAGTTCTGTGACCTACCCCTGCTGAACGGAAACTCTTCTTCCCAAACAATTGGGAACCCTGAACCATAGATCTTCTTCATGTAGAATCATGAAAACTATCCTCTCACAACAATATTGTTCTGGCCAATGTCATCTCGATGACCTCATCCCTGGTCATCACCCCAAGATATGTATTCAGCATAAACAAGGTGACATAGAGCTGGAACATTGGAGGAAAATCCTTCTCAAAATGCCTCTCCCATGCCTTCTCATCTGGAAAATGGTCTGAAGGATATCATAAAAGATTCCTGAAATGGATTCCAAACTCTCACACACTAGATATCCCCTTTCGATGGGTATAAGTATCTTAGTGACGTGATGAATTCATGGTTGAAGAAAGATACTCAACAATAAACTTGTCTCAAAACTCCTCCAATGAGATCACAAACTCCTTGAGATCCCCGAACAACAAGAACCACCACTGCCTTGCTGATCCACACAGTATCGTCAAAACCAAATACACCCAATGCTCTATTAAAACATGGATAGAACTGGTGTTTATATCAACCTCCTACAACCAGTCTTCTATGACTGCATCTAAAACATATCCCGCGTACTGTAGAATCTGGCACCGAAACACGCAGAGTGTCCTCCTCTAAGTGTCACCGTCGTCCACCTCTACCCCATGGTGATCTGCTGGAATAGCCTATAATAAATCTTCTACACAAACCTGATGAAGACGTAATCTTGGATCCATGCATGATAAATAAATAAAAATTGATCTCCTAAACCTAGAATATGGAATTATAAACATTAATTATTTATTTATTTACTTTTATTCTTTTTAGGTTAACCTATGACAGGGTATAATCATTCAAACTCAGGCACAAAGATGTATGATGCATGATCCTTTCCTACGTATCTACCCTTCAACTAGTATCACCTCATTTTGTAGCCACTGAAAATTAATGGACCATGCATCAGATCACAGGGACGCCTAAATTCCCATGTCTTAGCTGGTCTCCACTGTTTACATCACGTTCTAAACATAACTGACAGTGACGCCCTAGCAACCCAAGAATCATCACCAGTGCCTAACACCAAACTCCATCCTATCCCTCAACCTCCCTCTAATACTAGTATGTCCTAACCCTATCCCTATATGGAGTACCCCTCCTGGGCCAGAAATGTGAGAAGGTGGATAGTGACCCCCGAGTCCCGCCTCCAGTAGGCCCCAGTTTGGTGACTAGAACCGAGGGTATAATAAACAAACAAATGGGAGGCATTAACCTCTAAGAGAACACATGAGAAATATATAGATAATAAAAACACCAACCAACTCTATCTCAGGACGTAATATAAATAGACACCCAAGAACAAAAATGTAATATCATGCAATACTACTAGAACTGGAAGGGAAAACTGCATGTAACAAAAGAAAGTAAAAACAGCTGAGGCCACAAAGATGGAATAGCTCCTGCAACCCCATGCTAGTAGAAACCAACCTGATCAACAACCTACTCCATGTGACCTAAAAACCATTTATATATACATATGTTGTGTATAACAGTATACGTTGTAGGATCCTCCCTAGAGCCTCTCATGAAAAATTAAACAAAGAATGCAAAATCATAGTGAATAACAAGTGAAAATATCTCATCACCTAAACCGGTAGACTATGTTCTTAGCACCACCATGGCTACTCTCACTAAGTATTGTATACAAGAGTATATATTATAATAATAAATATCAAGGATACCCCGCTACTACTTCTGCACTAGTTTTCTTTTTTTCCCAAACGTCGCACATCCTCGGCATCTCTCTCCAAAATGGCTTCCCTGCATACACGTGGGAGACGAACCACAATATGAACCTCATATAGAAAAACCACCACGTCTATATAACCAAAGTAACCATATTGTTTCTTGGTTCCACCAAAGACTATATAATGTGTATCATATGCCTAGCATTAAACCTCAATCCATTATACCCCATACACCGAGTAAGGATCCTCAAGCCATCACAACCTATACACGTTGCACCTATAGTACTCCATATGAAACTATATACGGAATATATGTCTGTGAATAACCTCAATCCATTACAGCCCTCTACACACATAAATGGGAATAACTAACCAATGTGCCTACCAGAACAAGTGACTACCAAGAGAAAAGAGTCAGGCCAAAGGAAGTAGTCGACCATTCATCCTCCCACCGATATGTTAGGGAAAACACACAACCCCTAGGGCTCAGAATCCCCGGGGTGTTAGTCTCATTAACCCACAAGGTGGGGTAGAATATAGAAACACAAAATGTACATGATATATTATATATCACAACCAAACTATGGGCATAACCTATTCTTAGACACAGATATAGCTAACATATCTCAGACTCCCGATAGCCACTTCTATTACTAGGTATTTTATAATCACAAAACCATTTAAAGAGCTTTATTACATTACATTATTCTATTTTTTTATCATTTTCACATTACGTTAATTTATTATTTAAACATTAATTAACCATTAAAAATTATACATTACATTTCATTTTCATCACAACCAAATTCAACTATTTCTTTAAACTGCAACATCAGCAATGCACCCCAGTAGCTTCCAACGCCATGGGTTAGCATCATTTATTCAATCATTTATTAATAGTATTATTTAAATCCCATATTACCAAGAATTCTATAAAAAACATTTATGATACTAAACACATGGGGGCTCAACATTGTGCTATTTTATCTACCCGTCAAGTCTTTTCCAACTATAGCATGAGGGTAGACATATCCTCTCATTAAAATATGAAAAAAACCTGTGTCATGCCTCATGCATCTTCTCCCCTTTTGGGAGGAGGGTAAGAAAAACCATTATCCTGGAGAAGTTGGGAATGTAAATAGGTAAACAACCAACTATAATCAGCAAGCATCCTAAAATTCACATCTAACCCATTTCATCTTCTTTAGTGTCCTCCCCGACACCCACATGCATAAAACGATGCATCTCTCCACTCTTGGCGTCATTTCCTTCCACAACCAATGGGCCTCCCTACCCCCACATAACACAGTTGCCATTCATGCTCACATCATAGCACATACAATACGAAACAAAAATCATATTAGTTGGGCTCTTGGCCCTTAAACAAGGCATATGACCTTCATACATAATGATCACTCATGGCTCCAAAGAAAAAGGAACATGACCTTATAAGTATGTGGTAACTCATAACCCTTCCAAGCATTATCGTTTTATAAAACATCCAGTTCTATAATCCATCTAGAATTAACTAATTTATTATTTGTATGTTCCATCTATGGGTAACCTTAAGATAATTCTATCATAGCTATAAAAAAATAAATTAAACATTCTTACTGCACCAATTTGGTTAACATGCATTTACAATAGTAACACCTATATTGATTTAAATTACTCTTTATGTTTGAAAAATAATAACAATTAATCCCAGTTTACTTTATTTACCAATTTCCATCAAGAACAATATGTTAAACATGTAAATCATAGATATCACACTAATTAGAAAAACAACAGGAAATAACATAAGATCGATTCCAATTGATTTATCTGCTTAAAATATTAATTATGTAAATTATATTGTGGTCCAGTGGAAAAATATTTCTAAAATTACAATTGCATGTAAAAGAATAGAGAAGAAATGAATCCCGTACCTCAAAAGGTTTTTGACATTCTTTATACAAGAATGATCCACACAATAAATTACGTTCTCCTACCCCTTGAAAATTGCATCTAGCCGAAGACGCCGCAACATAACTGCACCAACTGACACCCAAGAAAACTCCATCAGTAACATGGAGATCACATGACATAACATTGAAAGGAGAAATTAATGGGGAAAAGGATCCTAGAGAACACCAGAACCGAAGTCGATCATACCTTCTATTGATGATAGATCGACATTTGCTGTATGATGAAAAATAGGGGGTGCACATGCATCAAGTAGATACGTCATGGAGAAATGATCTAAGGATTAAGTTTGGATCACACCGATCTTATGGGAAGAAGGTATAGTTCTATCATCTCACACCAGGGAATAAGAAGGTAGAACAAGGGAGGAATATATCTTGTCCCATTAGAAGATTTAAAGGTCAATGTTTAAAGATAAGTTTGACTTTTCAATTAAAAGTGGATCACATTAAACCACGTGGTTTGACCATGTAAAGGAATCCCAAGTCATAGGAAAATTAATATATGAGTTATGGGATTTCAATTGGCAATAAATCCTATAAAACAAGGCCTTGAATGAATTTATCATCATAGAAAATGTAAAAGGGGTGAAACCGTAGGATGTTGGAAACATTGTACACCTAATGATCCTAGAAAAATTGTACCCTTACCGATGCTAGAAACACTTTACACATATCGATCATGGAAACATTGTACACCTACTGATCTTAGAAACACTATACACCTACCGATCATGGAAACATTGAAAACCTACTGATATGGGAAACATTGTATAACTATAGTTCCAGGGAACATTGTTCGTAGAATTAAAAATTTGGAAAAGTGTTGGGAATAGATAACATGGACTTCCTATAACACCTCAGACATTAGATTTCAGGTGTGTGATGAACAACCATCTCAAAAATAATTGTAATTATGATTCCACCACTATCTCCCACTATTATTTATAAGGATATACATAATTCTTATATAAGGTACTAATGAATTATTTGTCATTATGAGAGTATATTATAAAATTTACATTATTATCTTTCCATTCAACAGAAAATAATAAAATTTCTCATGTGTACATATGGACTAGCACATGTATGAAGGGATGTGATTCTTTTTTCATCCCCCAATCACATGGATGATATAGATATATATGTCCAATTAAATACTATGTAATTTATAATATAATAATAATTTATAAAAAATAATATAAAATATCACCATATTCTTATAATGATTGTTATAAATTTTAAATGTTACACATCTGTACGTACGACCTACCATCTCCATGATTGTAATGAAATATTAACCATAACCATAATTAATGATTAGTTATAAATGTGTAATTGATGAACATTAATAATAGTTTTTATTGATTATTACTCCATTGATGATGAAATAATTACATATTTCATAATATTCAACTTACAGAATCCATTTTGGACTTATAAAAAGAATATCATCAAAATGTCTGATAGGAAATGAATTGATCAAATGAATACATATATCATAGTATGAGATAAAATAAAAGTAATAATGAACCAAACTATGTTTATTATAAAGGTAAATATTTTAACTATGTTTTTTATTCAGGAATATAATGAATGTTGCTGACAGTTTAGACTCATGGTAAGGGACATAGTACTATGAAAACCTCATTTTAAATGTTTTAAAGATATTTTTGAATCTTTTTATTCAATGAAAGTATATTTTTAAAAAAATTATATATATATTTATAAAAAAAATTATTTATAATTTAAATTTTATGTATATTTCAATTGTTTCTCAAATGGAGTCATTTTACATGAAATTTTGAATCTATTTAAAACATAAAAAAATAATGTTTTATTTTAAAATATACGATGAAAAAACATTTTATACCACCATATTCATTATTTTATCAATATATTTCATTATAATAATAATTTTTTATACTATGTGAAACCCTCTTTCCCATATTTCTGTGAATATGAGTTTTGAAAGCAATATTTTAAATGAAAGGGAAAAACCATTATGTGAAATCATTTTCAGATGATTTAAAATTACATTTTTATAACGCAAGATATTAGGTTTTATATTATGGTTCATGGGAATTTCTTTTAATGATGGGTGGATCCATTATAAATATATGGAATGAGAAAATTTTATGTATATCCATTTCATTTGTTAATGGTATTAATTTATCCTATTAGGTTTCTCCAATTAAATTAGAGTCATTAACAATAAATCTTATTCTAATTGTCAATGTTATCATTATTTCATGTGTAACTATTATGGTTTATCTAATTTTAACAATTAAGTTTATAATATTTGTAATAGTGAAATATATATTATCCCTAGACCTACTATATGATTTATCTATGATTTCAATGGGTTTAAACTACAATCTTATGATTTAACAAGGTAATATAATAATATTTCATTGAAAAGAAAGTATATTATACTTTTTAATGGTTAAAAGTATTATATTATCAAAACAATTATGAGATTTTCATGAATTGAAGGAATAATTATATAATTCAATTTTACATTTAATATTTTTTAGGAATATTTTAGGAAATGATTAGTGCATATATGTTTATTTCTTTGTAAAGATAAACATTATTTTGAAACCCCATGATTATTTTTAAAAGGAAAATATTTATAAAATGTATGTATATTTCATTATTTTTATCTCTTTTTCTGATCTTTTTTTCATCATACCATATATTAAAATTTATTTCATAATTTTTTTGTAGGATTAGGGAAAATGAGTAGTCCATGATTAATTATTCAATATATGTCAAGAAAAACCCATTTTAAATCATAAATGTTTTATTTAATTATAGAAATGTATACTTATTAGTGGTGTAAACATTGAAATATATGATTTTTTATATATGGGTTAAAAATTAATTCAATAATACACCAATCCAAAAAAAATCATGAATTCATGAATATTTATTATAATATAAATTTAATATAGTATTTAATTTATAATGAAAATTTCTGACATAAAAAAACTGAACCAACATTTCTGTTTGTATCAGAACCTACAATTATTAAATTTTATATGAATAGCATCTTTTCAAAAAATCCCATGTAACTACGTGGTACATAGATTTTTTTCTGTAGATACAGGTGTGGCACCTTCTTTTAATAAAATAATATCATTAAACATGAAGCTGATGAAATTATTATCAATGATAATAATAAGGGTCAGATAATTAGTGATGTTAAAATTAGTTTTACTAAACCAAGATTTAATAATAATTTGTTATTCATAAATGTATTTGAAAAACCTAATAAGTATTATATTTTTTTATATCAATTATAATATATCATTTAATAATTTTTTTATTATTTTTAAACCCAATGGATAAATTTGTTATATAATTTAATATTTAAAAAATTATATAATTTATTTTCAATCTTTGTCCACACAAAACATAAAATTTTTACTTTATATGTTTTTGATTCATTGATTTTTTCATAAAAACCTTGTATAGTATGACTCTCATTATTATGTAAAATGTGGATATTAATGACTAGTACATGATATTCCAAAATTTTATTTCAGTATTGACATAGTTTTTGTATAATCGTAATGTGGTAATAATAAAAAATACTCTATTAAATTTAAAAATTATATTTACTCTTTAAACTATCATGAATTAATTAATCATTTCCTTTTTGGTTCTTCTCAAATATAATGTCTGGAACTATGTTCTTATAATCTCGAATTTATGATTAATTTTAAAATTTTAAAATGCCTTATTTTTATTATCATGGAACCGAATCTTGAAAATCCTTCATAATGTTACCAAAAAGTGTTAAAAATAAAAAATGGTTTTAATTTTTTTATTGTTGATAAAATAAAGAATGATAATTATGTAAAAATTAATTTAATGATTTATTTTAATATAAATTCTATAATCATTATTTTTACACTCCATGAACCCCTCTATAATATTGGGTGGAATATTGAAAAATAGATCAATATAATAAATTTATTGAAATATGTTGAATGAAATATCCCTCCCTAAATATTTTTTGTCCAAGGAGATGAATACTCTATTATATATCATTATTCACCTCCACATTTTTACTTTTTAGGAGAAACCCACTATGAACTTGGATTAAACAAAAATCCCTCAATCATGTTTTTCAAAGATTCTTGTTGAAAATTTATTATTTTAAACAGCAATGTAAATCATAAAAATTGAATTTAAAATCTAAATAAGGTATCATACATGGTTATTCTAAATCAATCAATGCATTCTGTGTTTTTCATAAAAAGGGAAAAAATTGATGAATAATGGATCTATATTTTTTTATAGTGGTGTATAATACTCTTCTAAAAAATATTTTAAAATATTAACCTCAACGAGCCTTTTAAAACTAAATATGTTAAAAAAACAAGAATATCCATTAATTAGAATCTTATTATTTTTTAAAAATGTAAATATTATCCTATTGAAAATGAAAATAGAGATTTAAAATTGGTAACTGATACCCATATATCAGCCTTAAATGTGTTTGATCATGTAGCCTTTCTGTCTCTACATGAATCCCAAAAAATTAACAATTCCGATAACAATGAAACATGAGAGCATTACATGTAAAATGAACTTGCACAATTTATTTGGAATGATGCGTGTACTCCTATGTAAAGGCCTAATATCAATCATTTTATACAATATACATATGTTTTTATATTTATAATGATGAATGTATTAATATAAACAAAAAATCCCTTTTAGTTTTCAAATGGTAAAACACAGAAGAAGGATTCGTCTACGGAGACCCTAGTACTCCAATCAAGTATATAGAATATATTATAATGTATTATTCATTGGACACTAATAAAAATATTTGAACCCTTTAAAAATAAAAAATATTTTATAATGGGTTTTTAATGTAATTTATTTCTTGAACCGCCTTGTTGTTTTTCGAATACACTTTTTCAAAAGAATATTTTAAAAAACAAAAAAACAAAATATGTTTATAATGTAGCCACATTAGATGTATATGGATACCATTCAAATTATCTTCACCCAAATTGTTTTACTACGGGAAAAGATGATTCATTACTATTCGTAAAACTCATATCAAATTATTGTCTACTCAATGAAATTTTCATTACTGATTTTAATTTCATCACTAAAAATTAAAATATAAATTTCTTTTTTTCATTGAATGATGAAGGAATTTGAGATGATCATTATTTCGTTGAGGAATATTTCAGTGAAATGATACTCCTTCATTAAAAAAAATCTATATTCTATAATGAACTCATAAAATTATTTCTAATGGATCATGAAAATGAAACAATACCAACCATTAGTATGAATTTTTTTTTTAACACCGAGTGAAAATTGAAAAACTATAAAAAAATATATATAATAAGGACTTGCAGTCTAGTTTAGCTTACTATGATCCAACTTGACATTATATTTAGTGTTTGTCTCCAGGATTATTTTCAATCTAATAAAAATTAATCTCATTTAAAATCATCAATTTATATATATATATAGGGTCATTCAAATATTTTGTTTTTTAAATAAAAGAACCCCTCTGAATTAAGTTCTTTTCAAATTATGATTTTGTATAATTAAAACTATATAAGAAAATCGCATGTTTATTCCACCTAAAGAGGTATCAAAAAATAAAAAATGGTTGAAATACCTGAAACATGGTTTCAATTTTCCCCAGAAAAGAAAAGGATTAAAAGGTGGTATATATGTGTTGTCCAAAGGAAACACAATCGCATGAACATTAAGAGTTTGTGTTAAATTGTCATCTGTATTCCATGATGAATGTGAGATTATGAAGATCCCCTTTTACAAGGACAACTTGTATTTATGAAGGAAATAAAGAAACTCACTAATTTAATAACGATTTAGATGGGCACCCCCAAGTCATATTAGTTGTTATGCGATAGGTTCCTAAATACTATAGTAAATTACATCTAAAATTAGAAGAATAATATCCAATAGAATGAAGTATTTCACTATTTTAAATATTAATGCAATGTGTGTATGAGGTTATCAAGAATCCAGATATTCCCATGCAACATTTCCATCTTGTTTTTCATGATCCTAATGCCATGTCGCCCAAATCACATAAAGGGAATCAAAAATGTATATAAGGTCATTTTCTCCCCTCTAGATCCAATGATATGTAGAAGGGTTTTCCATGATAATGCTTGTGCATCACAACCATAACCATTATTAGTTACATGAAATATAACTGTTGGGGAGAGTGTTTATCTTCAAGAAAACTTTTACAAACTCAGGAAATACCTTTACCTTGTAAAATAAAAAAAAGATATAAAATGAATATCAAAAGGACACTATTGCTATATGAATATAGGATGAATTTATCCGAACAGAGTTATACGCCCTAATTAATAACCATTAATCATGAGAATCCCTCCTTTACCCATAAACATGGCCCCATATGAACCCTTATAATGATAGCTTGATCTTGAAAAGGTCCCCTAGAAATCAACCTTTTTCTCATAGAAGGTCCAAAGGAAAAATCTAAGATCAAGTAAAATCCTTTCAATAAGTGTCATGATATCGTGATGGACCTGAGACATTATGGAATGACCATGAAAAAACTCATTATCATATCCACCTGATTTGGAAAAACTACATTGAGTAGACTAAGTCCAAAAAAAATAACTAAAAAGATATTTCATTAATTTATAATAATCATTCGATTCCCCCAGGATGACCTATAGTAGGATATTATGAAAATTAATCACACTAAATCCCACAACCAAAATATCCTGAATCTTCAAATTGTGCAATAGACATGGTGTTATATAAGCGGGCTGGTAAGACCAATAACCTCCCCCATTACAAACAATACTTACATTCATGCTTCATCACACATGGTATATTTTGATCATACTTCACGGACAGGCTGATAACATGATCTTCAGGTCATCCACTATGTAAAAAATATTGGGAATGAACTAATGTATCATGTGGCATGCATATTCTCTTCATCTCACCGCTCATTGACCATGTCATGTACTTATGGATTTGAAAATTGAATAATAAGATGGAAATCCCTCAAACCATTAAGATTTTTAAAAACCATATCAATATATAAATGATCAAATATATGGGATATATGTATCAATTGAAAGAAATAAGTCTAAATGACTATATACTTGTGTGGAGAAATTATACATTGAGCCTCATGTGCTTCACATAACACATTCAGATCATATTACATCACTAGGACTTGTCTACAAAGTCATGAAATATACCATGGAAATACCATTTGGATATTTTGATGTCCTTTAGACATTCCAGGCATATCACACAATGACCTCAAGCAGGTTTCATGAGTCTCAAAAAGTCAACCGGGATCGCCTTATAGATATTGAAATATCCTCATAAATGGTAGAAAATTTATATGTTGACACTAGTTTTCAACTAGGTCTTGTGAATCCATCTAGGAATATGGACCAGGTCACATGTCAAAACCAGGATGTTCCAACCATGTCTCTCAACAACACAATGACATGACAACCTAGATCATGAGACGTCCTCCTGAAAATTCAACCATGTCATGTGATTCTCTCTGAACACGCATATCCTGATCATGTAATTGTTTTCATACATCCATGAAAAATTCATGCAACATCCTCTAGAAATGTCAACCTAGATCACATGATTATCATTAAACATTTCTTGGAATCATCATAAGTGTTATGAAGATAGTGAGGACAAATCATCGTTGATCATAATATTGTCTTCATGATTCATTGACCTTGCCTTGCAACATCTTCCAAACATTTCAACCTCCATCATGTGATTATAATCATACATGTCCATAAATAAACCATAATATTATGAAGATTCCATGATAATTTATCCCTGATTTTAAAATGACTTATAGACACACCATTAAATTGAAAAATGTACTCAAGGAAAGTAAACTAAATCAGGATATTTTTAAGGCATGTCAACTAGGAAACCAGGACACATCCAAGAATCATCAGGTGAATATCAAATAATCCAAAATCATTTCATTGAGAAAATAATTACATTTAAAATATAAATCCCATTATAAGATAACATTATCTTTCATGAACATAAGGTAAAATTAATTATTTAATATCCAAACCAAAATGATCTATGATGACAATGATTCAATATATAACCACAATACAAATGGTGACTCTCTAAGGCCCATGATCATGTAAACATCAACATATATATGATATTTTACCCTAGATATCTGACATTTCACCATAAAGAGCCAATCACATCCATGGACTAATAATTTTTTGTCAAACAAGGGTTTATTTAGTATAAAAATTAATGAGGATGACTCTAATAACTTATATTACTAGGATACATAGGATTCCTTCTCAATCAAAAGCTTCACATTAAACATACAAAGGGATATCTGAATTCTAAATGCTTGAATTCATATATATAGAGTATAATTACTATTGATCCAATGTTTTGTCCACTAAAAATATGTCAAGTGGTCTTAGGGTGATAAAATAATCATATCATTCACATCATGAGTGCCAATCATCTAGGGAAACCATTGTTTGTATGTCTTGATTAGTGGCATAATATGTCTTACAAAATATTATATCAACCACATTAAATTATCCCCATCCAAACTAATCTATGATTTCTCTAACTCCATTAATAACTAGTTTATGTTGGAAACATTTCTATATTATTTTATTATACAATAAATGGCCCTTCTTTGCATTTCATGTGATATTTCAATCATCATGACCTAATCTAGATAACTGATATTATTTTTCATTCATCCAGTAGTTGAATGAGTAGGGAACTGATCTATGAAAAATCTGATTCATTTAGTAACCAAGATATGTAGGTTTCCTCCAATGGTCATAGATCAAATACCCATTTCCTAATTTACTTTTTATAATTCCAAAAATATTTGGTGATAAAATTCATAGGTTTAACAAACCATGTGATTTTTTGGTTCTTTTATAAATAAGATATGTAGGAAACATAATAAAAATTAATTACCATCTACAAAATATTAATCACCTACCTAGATAGTAGCAAAATCGTGGTAGACATCTTGAATTTTGTAATATTTTAAGCAGATATGCTTCAATAGGAAATAGATTAATAACCACAGATAAAAATACATTGACTCATTAATTGAAATCCCTTTGAATAAAGTGGTATTCATAACATGGCCATTTTTTAGGGTAACTGGTTCAGTTTTAGAATTTTAATGAGATTCAGGAACATATATTAAATCTATATGATATTCCTATGGTAGGAATCTATTCCCCACCAAAGGAGTAACGCGTCCGAACTACCATACTCTCGACCAATGTGACCTCTTAATCATCATTGGGTCAGAAACACCAATCAACCACATGAATTTTTAATTATATTCCACGTACAGTTATATATGTGGGAATAGTCTGGAATTTCTATGAAATATAACAAAACTATGGCCCTCATTTAAGGGATTGTGAAACAAATTTAACCTCTGAAGATAAATAACTTGGAAACCATGTAGCGTCTTATGACGAGATAAAATTTATGGAACCCAAAAATAATCATTTTTCTGTTCAATCAGCTTCACATATTAAAAATGATAGACTACTCAGTATTCATCGATCCATTTTTTCCTACCATATAATTTCTAGAACATTCCTTTGAATAAAAAATGTTTAAATCAATATAAATATATCTAATTACAAAATAAAATGTTTTTCATGTGTCAATTAATATTTTTAGCATATCCAACACACACGAAAACTAGTAAACCTAAAAGAAATATTTCAAATTATTTTTTTATAATCTATTGTCATGGTTCTCTTCATATAAGTCCATAATAACCTTTAAATTTCTACACGAGTACAATGTAATTACCCGTGATATGAAAGGACAATTTTGTGACCCATGATTTTTTGATTGACCACATATTATTACTACAATGATGATATGATCAGAGGCCATTTTCCTTATTGTAATCTTGACTTTATATACTACTCCAACAAATAACATCCTGATATGGGATAATTTATTCATCCATAGACCATTCATAAATTTCATCCATAGTTGAAACCATTGTGAGTCCCATAATGACCTCACCCACTGGAAAACATTGGTGTAAGGTGCAGAATTCAATGGTCTGGTAATACAACTGATTCCATATGATATCGACCCTTGGGATTTCATAGAAGGAACTCTAAGTGATATATCTTCTGAGTATGCATCACCTAATGAAATCTGTAGTAAATTCAGTGTCACTCATCCCAAACTATAACTTCTTTAAGAGATTATCCAGTAATCACTAAAATCACCACCTTCAGTATCTGTGTAATGTGTAATAATGAATCAACTACGAATCTCTTTCAATTCATAAGCCACTTAGGAGGAATCATATTATCCTTTTTCATCAGCACAATCCTTATGGTTCACTTAGATTTCCTACTAAGGATTCCAACTGAAACAAAACTACCAATGGTACCCCTTCATCTGAAATGAGGATGACCCATTGGACATGTATGGTTTTGTATAATCGTGAGGGTTCTCATATCCCCAATCCCACTGAAAATGTTTTCTGGAATATTCTAGAAGTAACCAAATATTAGGGTTATATTCCTATACATTCGGATGAAGTATATGATCATATTCTTGACGTAGGCATGGGGTAGGTGCATATCCCAACCCCTGTGCATGATAACCATCAAAATATTATGATAGAACTAGGAGGATATATATGAGATCCTTTTCTCTAATCAATTAAATACATATTCTAGTATATAGTGAAGACATAAAATTTGAAATCTAATATTGTTTCACACAGTTTTCAAAAATATCATTATGTATTAGGAATAAATCTGGAACTCCACTGGCACATTCCCAAACATGTACAGATATAGATAATATATTGTTATTACTATAGCAATGGAGTCACAACACTCGAATCAATAAGAATATGGGGTTTCTCAAGAGAAATAACACATTATTTCCCCCATATAGGATGATTATTGGCATATTCTTATAAAGGATGAGGCACTTTACCAGGTTAATCTTCCCATTCTAAATGATGGCCACCAAGGGAGATAAGAAATTTCCTTGGTAAAAGCTTGCATCCCTTTTGAAAATGACTATAGGTATAATCCAATGGACTTTTATCGAGCTCATATCTTTATTCTGATTAATGCAGCCATGTATTATTGCAACATTCCATAGAAAAATCTCACTTTCCTATCAAAAAGAGATAAAATATACTCTATTGAATCAAAATCATGTTCATTTCAAATTTATTACCAAGGAACACATAGTGAGAGTAGTAAACTCTTTGAGGAGTGCTCGTATTCCATCCAAAAATGAAGAATCATAGTGTAATATTCTGTCAGCCTCCCAACTTATGGTAATATCCCCACAACACTAACAAGTTATAAATTTATTCTTAAAGCCATTATATTACGTGGTCATATCCCTATAAAATCCCAAAATGAGGGTCAACATATTAAATCCATGATGTATAATGATGCTCAAATCCTTCATTTTCACAATTCAATTTTCTTTGAGATTGTTCAAGACACAATCCCATCACCCCATGGGTCTTTCAACTCTTCATTCAAATCATAGGGTGATAATTATAATGATAGTTTCCCCTATGGTACTCTGGATATGGATCTCCAATACTATATGCATGTCATTCTCCATGGTCAACCACCCCACGGTGATATCTCTAAAGTTTATAAAAATACTCACCTTTCCTAGACACCTATATATATATATATAGGTGATCAAAACTCATAAACCTTTGTATATAGAGGCTCTCAAAACATCAAGGTCAAACAAATATAGTCCCTCATCAGATAACTATAAGACTCATCCAAATTTTTTAAGAAACCCCTAGAAGCACCCTCTATGTTCATAGTAGATATATGTATGTAAGTTTGATGAACATGAAGATGAAATGGACATAAATAGAATTTCAACTAGAAACAACATCCCTAACATTTTACGGCCCCTATCCAATTCTAAATATCATACCACAGATGGGATTGAGAAGGAGATAATTCCTTTGTTACTCGAAAATATATGGGTAACTCATCAATGATCAAAGGCTATAAAACTCCGGTATCCAGTATAAGAGAGTCTCCTACAGACTAGCAAGATACTTTGTTATCATCTAGACTAGTATGCTAACACCATGTCCAGATACCTAATAAAGGAAAATCACCATGAAAATATATAGATTTTTGGCCTCTATTCCATCACAACACTTAAGAAAGTTGACGTTGAACCGACTTCATGAATTAGTATTCAAAGATGGATAATGTAAGGAGAATTACCCCTTACCAAACCATTGGGATAACATAATTCCATTGATACTGTGTATTATAATTTGTAGCCTCTAGATAAATGAGTTGACCTAGCAATGCTCAGTCCTGTTGGTCACTATAATAAAATTCCTCAGCTTCAATGATTTTAGGACATGATGAAAGAAAACATAGGGTATCCATAAAATCATTGAAATAGGACCCAGATGTAAAAAGAACATAGTTCATAAATAGAAACCAAAAATATAATCAACTGGACAACTTCCAGTAGAAAATGTATTCCATCATGGGCTACCATTGTACCCAAATCCTATACTAGAATAGTTTTTCCACAAAAAACAATGTTTAATAGATTCTTACATAGTAGCCATCTAGGAAACAACCCAACACCACTACCTGAGGGAATATCTAACATCGCTATAACCCTTTGATCATCACTTACTGATTTTATTTTTCACATATAAATAAAATCATAAAAAAACTCTTCTTTCAATATAGGGGGGGATGTATTTGTTAATCTCCATCACCATGTTCTTCATCCTCCATGTGGGTCCTCATGAAATCACCGACAATTCAATATCAACACACTTTCACTTGGTCTGGGAGTTTATATCTCAATTCCCGTCATAGGATTCATTAAATCCTAAACCAGAAATGATGAATCCTCAAAAAAAGGATCAACCAATTCTAATGGTGGTCCTGGATAGTTCCCAACACGTATGGAAAGATGAATTATTAGAATCATCATCACCTTAGATGAATTTATCCTTCCACAATCTTGGAGTTAAATATCAATGATCGACATCCAGTCCACCATAAGAAGAACATATTCTATTCAAGTCCCATTCTAATAAAACTACAAAAAAATACATCATGGACACTACTCATTATCCGTGATGAGAGGAAAATATTTCAAAGAAAATAAAACCATGCTAGGGTCACAATCCAAAACCATCCAATATGGACAACGGTGCATTAAAGTAAACTAATGGAAGAAGTGTAGAATCCTCACGTTGTGTTGAATATAATAGGACAACTAACATTTCTTAAAATAAATTTTTAAATTTCATCACAGTCAACCGAAGACCTAATGTCAATAAAGATGCATATGTATAGGGATGATATATGGAAAAAATTCCATAAGAGGAAGGTTCTTTGGTTGTACCAACTAAGGCTGCATGCACCAGAACTATAAGAGGATCCGAAACCTAGAAAATCTGAATATCGAGCTACCATATATATATGAGAATAATTTATATGTTAATTGAAAAGTATTGAATACATCCCAATAATATCCAATAATATTTTAAATACCTTCTATGGAGGAATTATTTGAAAAATATGAGAATGAGATACAAACTCTCAGAAAACTCTAGGAGGTACTACTCTGAAGAAACATTCCCACTAGGAATCATCTCTAGGATGAAACAAATATCCCTCCTCCCATAAACTTGTAAAGATTTATTCTACCTAAAAAAGATGATTCTCATCATTATACCAGAACCTATTATAGGAAGACATCCTCCATAAATGAGAATTTCAGAAATTATTGTGAATTAACTATATGGTGGAGAAAACCACTCCCTCATTAGGGTGATTTCTCGTTATTCACATTGGTCGAGAATCATTAGGAGAAGAAAATGAGGGAACCTTTTTAAGACATACCTACCCCCATTATCCTGGAGGAGGCATAGGTAGTAATACCATTAGAAATTATCAATTTCATCTTGTCCATGGATACTCAAATGGATTCCATGGTAGGCAAACTTGAAGATGTGGAGCCTTAGAAGAAGCCATGTCCTGAATTGGTTGATTATGATTTTTCCCAACCCAATTTTTGAATCCTACATTCTCCACTGTTTATAGTGTAGGAGGCCTTGAATAGAACCTCAAAAACATTGTATACTAATGTGGTCTGATGATGGGACCACAAGATAAATTAGATCATAAAAATATGTGGTCTTTTGTACAGACTCTAAATGGACAAGCCATTGATTGGTATAATAGTCTTCCGGCATGATGTGTTCAATGATGGGAAGACATTCACATTCAATTCCATTATCATTTCATATCCACACTGACTAGTATCACAATTTTTGATGACAATAACTAAAATAAATGTTAAAATGAGAGTTTTTATGAATTCAAATCCATATGGAAAAGACTTACCTACACACATGGTATCCCTCTCCCATAAGACAAATTGATGGAACTCTATGATGATGATATCGAATATGATATACATTCAACTATAATCCCAATGTTGTATCCATGTGGGTTCCATGATTTCGAAGACACTAAACATTATTTATAAAACAAAGTTTATCAAACCCTAACAAAATCTCCAATCATTCCATGAACATAGGGGAAGAAACACATCAAGGAATAGACTACCAATGTTGTTATCAAACATGTAGTTTTTATAGTTCATGTACATATGTAGGTATCAAACCCCACATCACCTCTTGTTGAGTGTTATTAACCACTCTATCCCCCTTAAATATAATCTAATAGAGATCAGGGTCAATCATGATTTTTGGAATGGATGATTAAATAATGACCCTTATTGAATGACCATGTCCCCACATATTTTCATACAACCATGAAAAAACCTTAGTCGAGTTTCCACAACTCAGGATGCCGAATGAGGTGAACCTTTTACAATGATTTTGACCACTTCTCTTCCCATAAATTGGCAATTCATAATACCTATGATTATTTAAACTTGAATAATGTCAAACAAATCATGGATGATTCCAAAAAAATGATGTTTTATAACTCCATAGAACTTTTGACTAGAAAAGAAATCCCAATTAGAAGAAGAATTCTATTGAATAAAACTTCCATCCAGTCATGGAATGAATTTCAACACTTAAATTACATTATAGAAAGGTGATCGATCTCATTCTATCATGAGATAAAAGTTTCACACAACCATAACTACAAAATTACAAAGGGATATGAAATTGAATATGCCTTTTAATGTTAGAGGGAACCATCTGGCATAGGAAGATATAGATAGGATGATTCATCATTCGATCTGATGAAACCTCTCACTTATGTAAGTTTCCTACCTAAAACATTCAAAACATGTGGCCCGCCCAACCAAATTGAAACACCATCGGTTGAGTGGAACATATTCAGTTATATAAATTTGATAATCAAGTTAGAACACTTATTTTTGGCTGAATATACATCAGAATATGACATATCATTACATTATCTAGGAATAGGAGGTTATATTCATAGGATACGAGAATAAAAAATACAACAAGTTCATTTTCGAACTCGAAATTTATGTCATTTCCCCATAAAGGAAATATATACACCCAATTCCTATTCTAAAAAACAATATAAAGAAAAATAGAGACATGGAGGTGTCTCATAACCCACCAAAGATCACCCATTCTTAGTCACCCTACACGATCAACATAGAGGTATGTGATTTCATGGTTAGTATATACAACATGAAAGGTCATTGTGGTCTTCTCCACATGTAGTAGATGATACCTTGCACTATTCAATTGCCCATGGACTATGTACTTCAAATACCAATGTTTCTAAACAATAATGAGCATCCCCAACTTGGGAAGCACTAAAATATGGAACAATAATAAGACATTTGAAATTAGTTCTAGGTTTCCATAGCCATACCCTCATTCTTGGGTTCAATCCATCATTAAAACAATTTAGGTATAAAATCCTTTAATCCCTATATATAGCATTCCAATTATAGACAGTAGTCCTTGTAGATGTGGTTTATCAAGTGAAATCCATGAAATTGTAATTGTAGGTCACCATCTCATTTTTAGAGCATGATTTGGAAGTGGTCATCCAAGGATAAATCTAAACCATATATTCTTAAAGATGACTTGATAATGTAAACATAGAAGTGATATTATTTAAATTTTTTCTAGTAACATCCTCATATTGATTCTAACCCTTCATCATTTGTGTTTTTTCATGGTTTGGCTAATCTCCCACCAAGATAGCCATTCAAGTGTATGATAAGAGTGAGCAATGATCCCTCAAGAAGTCCAAGCTCAAAAATTAGTTTGGATTTTATACATCAAACATTGATTTCATCATTATGTAAAAAATAAAAAACATATAATTTCCTTAACCAAAGGCCATGGCATGACATTCATGTTGTGGAACCATCATCAATCCACCTATTTCTAAAATACACTAACAATGGAATGGTTAGCATATTACATGGTGAAAATACCCCCTTCAAGTCATGTGAATCCATAAAAGTTGATGATATATTCTATAAATGTGAATGAAAAAAACAATTTTTGATTGAAATATACAGAATGCAGCTTCTAATTTCATGTGAAATACCCCTATAAATTCTAAGATTATACTCAAAAATGATTGTGTGCTACCCATAAATTTAGTTGGGTTAATAGAATTAATCCCAAATGATAAATATCCTACTACCCTATGTTACACTAAAAAAGGAAATCGGTTTTGAAATCACTCTATAATAACCCTAGTATAAGGGTATGATAATTTCTATTCCAATTGTCTCTATCACTTAGAATGTGATTGAGAGGCTCATATATTACCAAAATCATATGATAATTCCTCAACATACTCATATATAAAATAAGACAAGGATGAACTCATCAACCCCACTCATGTATTTGAGGAAGGAATCTACACCACAGTTGACTGACTGGGGAAAAGTAATTTTTAGAATGGAAGAAGACTCATGGACATCCTTGATTTTTATTTATATTAATCTATAAAAGAAATATATGTACAGTACATTTATAATGAAACACTAATACATGTTCTCTTAGAATTATACTCAAATGCCTTGACTGAATATATATGTGAATACAAAGCACATATGCTTCCCCAATGACCATTTATTTTTAATGTTGAAAACTATGAGATTTCACCCCTCCCTTTCTACAGATGTAGAGGTTGAATTTGAAAAATTGAATAATAAATTTTTTTTCCAGTGATTGGAATACCCAATACGACTCACCAAAATCATATTAATCATTAAAAAGTTGGATGATTAGGGTCCTCATTAACATCAAAGTGATTAAATGAAACTACCCAAAAGAGGATTTCACATTGATGATCACATAAGTCTTGATCAATGTAATTTATACATTCCAACACCCTTATATCATGTAAGGGTATCCATAGTATAACAAAATAATTATGGACACTAGATATGAGGAATCCAATGCGTTTAGAGAAAACCATGGGTTATTTTTATACTAGGTCATGACTATTGTGTTAACCAACATTCCATGAATCACACCTTTAAACCTTATATTGGAGAATATATCAATGCTATGAAGATGACCTGGTGTTCAAACCCAGAGAGAAATGTGATCAATTCATGAATCTTTAAATAGTCTCTGACAAGTTGGAATAACATGTCATACTAATTAATACACCAATAATTCACTATTGTGGTAACATTAGATATTTTCCTTGGTTTCGTGGTACACCATTGTGGAATCGTGGTTCACCTAGAAAATCATACTACAATTATAGGAATTTCACCCCTAGAAAAAACAAATAACTAAGGGGATGCTAATGGAACTTTTCATACATTTGTAATTTCATAGCCATCCTGGATTCAAAATATCCTCACATCGTGAGGTTAAAATGGTTGGGAAACTTATATCAATGGATTTATGATTTCCAATATAATCATAGAGTCTCAATATGTACCTACTATACACATTGGTCCTGGTGCACCTGGTCAAAGTAAATAAACACATCTTATATGTGGCCACCATGAAAGTATGTATTGGTACTATCCATCCACAAAAATGAAATAATGAATAAGAAAATTCATTACTACCTTAACTAGAAAATTAATTTTATTGATACCTGATACAAAGATCTAAAGAAGAACTTCCTCAAACTAATATTTGTATTCTAGAAGGTAGACCATTACATGGAACATCACAATGTCCATGTGCCCTCTCATGTTAATCCACTCAAGTAAAAACTTTTCCATCCATTACTAACTCGGTTCATGGACTGATGGGTGGTCATTCTGCAATATTATGACTTTGACTTTTTAACCTAGAATTCATTAAAAAGGAAGGCCATTGTGGATTTCCTCATTTAACATACAAGTCTAGAAAGTAAACTAGGGAACACTGGGATTCAGGATAATGAGGTGTTTTATTCAATTTACACTCCCCTAACATGGGATATATATTTAAATGGTTCCTCCCAGCATCCTATTTTAAAATAGATATAATGAAAAATGATAAACCAGGGGGTTTGGGGATTTTAGTTTCCTCTCATGAAAATGAAATCTTCCCCACACTTTCTCATTTTATGAAGGTTTCCTGAAAAAATTGGCTACATAAAAATAACATATCACCTATTTGGAAATATATTTTATACTATAAATATGCTACCCAAAAAAATGGGGATCCATTGCTTGTGATAATGTAGTTATATAGTGATTATGAGATCAAAAATGAATAATTAGACCCTCTCATTGTATATATTATAAGACTAATGGTGTTGTTACATTTTTATCCAATGTTGTATCATTTCCCCAATCAAAAAATAAATTCACTGATGCATTGGAAAATACAACAACATTTATGGATGTCCTTAATTAGGAGGAAATAATCATCCACATCATGCACTATAGAATGGACACATTAATTATCATGTATGACATGGAGGAAATCCATCAGTTCAACACTACCCCAAATCCTACTGAACTAATATCCACCCCTAGCTTCATGGATCAAATAATTTTTTATTTAGAAAATAATATGTTCAAAATATAATATGAGAAGAGGGAACATACTTGACGATGATCTATCTAATTACACAGAAACATGGTATAAATGAGAATAAATCACCCTACATGTATAAATTTTAGGGAATCCTCATCATATGCATATATGAATGAGAGATTCTCCCCATCATCGAATAATTCCACATAGCTTCTTGTGGTTATCATCAGTTTGGGACTAGGATTTCCCACCAAATATGGAGGATAGAATACTACTAGAAAAAAATGATACAATACTGTGTAGAATTCACAAAAAAATCATGCATTTCAAATTCATGAAATCATCATTAATGAACCTAGAAAATATTTATATACCACTAATTATTCAAGGTAATTTTCTATATGTGGAGTGGATATTATGGGGCCATATCCCCCAGCCACATCAATGTAGTTCAATTATATTGTTACATCAATTGAATTATATTGTAAATGTCCTGCGTAAATACACCATAGGGAAATCATGATAAAGAATATAATCAAATTCATAATGTCCCACTTCATCACCGGGATTTGGTTCTCTCACACAGTAATGATAGATGAAAACTAACCTATTTCAAAATAATTGAAGAAAGTATCCTTCAACTACAACATCGAGTCCATTCACTCATACCACTATCATAGATTGAAAAATAGTCAAATCAGATCCTTTAAAAACTCAATAAAATGATTTCTAAATGGTTGTAATTTTGGATTTGAAGTCCTTTTCAAGAAATATCCTCCATGATTTACCATACTATAATACCATCACACATACTAATATAAATGAAACTCTATATTCATTGAATCATAGAACCAAATAATTATTTTCCATAGATGTCCATTTAACCTTTATTTAAATACAAATTTGTAGACAACACTCAGATGATTCAAAATCACAAAAGTCATTGGATGATCTAAAGAGGCTCAATGAGGATATGTTGTGTTCATTGCACAACCATAATTTTCAACAAAATCAGATTTCATGGGACATCAATAAAAAATTCTTCCTTTTCTATCCTTCATGAAGAAATTTTATTGGTTTTCATAACTGCCATTATACCCGATAAGAATCCACATATTCTAGAACCTAAATCTGAAAGGCCTTATATCATATTCAATTTATATCAAAATAAGGCCTAATGCTTGTCCAAAATGGATGGAGAACGTGTCACCCCCCACCAATGACGGGATTCTTATGAATCAGTGTTCATTGACACCATGAAGAATCTACCATCTTATCCATTCAAATTAAACTGTGTTGAGAACATCCTACAAGAAATATGATAAACCACATGTCATCATTTTTACTTACCACATACCATTAAAATTAATGAAAGATACACTCACATCATGAAAAAAATTACTTCGACCCCCAAAAATCCTATTGAACCTCAATGGGTGTCCCTCATCATTACTACAAAGTGTTAAAAGACACAACTAATGTCCTTCATGAACAACAATAAAATTAAATGTTTTCTATATCTACATATTCCGTGATTCTCATTAATATTGAGATACTTCTAGAAATATATAACTTATATTTTTTCCCAACCAATGCAATATACAAAACCACCATATCAATTCACTATATTGAATTCATTTCAAGGAAGAAACCATTTTAACTCTTTATTTCTCACATCGATCATAGCTCACATGAGATTATGAATTTAGATAAGGGTTCCCCCACATGAATGGGACATTAAAGTTCACAACACGGTTATCATGGTCCTATATTCAAGACCATAAAAGTCACACAAAAAGTCCTGCCATCATTTTGTTAAACATCAAGTTAAATCTCTTTTTCATGCCATAAAACTACATGTAACTATAGAATATTACCAAGAAGACCTCTATAGTCGATCGTGGTATCCCACCATTAAACCATTATAGAACTAAATGTGACATAATATCTTACATCCTGTGATATTTTTAGATGCACAAACCTACAATCCTATACCAATTCAAACTCTCCCCTTTTCAAATGGTGGAGATTGCATCCTCAGTGCATGATATTGAATTTCATGGATTCTCCTAAATTAATTGGATGGATTTTTATTATCACATGATATGATCTAAAATCCAGATCTCCACCTCTAGGCCTACATTTAACAATAATCGGGAAACTCTACCCACTACATATGGGTCAGACCCATGTGTAGTGTTTCACATTCAGTAATGATGTCTGTCCATATCATGTTATCATAGGATACATTGTTTCACCAAGTTCTCCTATAATGGGCCCGTCAACAGCAATAAACAGAAACAAAAACCCTTATGAATATGTTTCATACATACGTAAAGTGTTTCACATTCAATAACTACATGTGGATTGATTCTTATTCTCATAAAATATACATAATAACAACTAGATCTCATATTCCTAGGTCCATCCTTGATAAAACAAAAACTTTCTCGACATCAATGTGTATAGACTAAACTAATACATGTAAATACTGTACAATAAATATGCATTTCTTCATTTCTATCCTCAAAGTATTTTTAGAGACACACATATCCCCTATTATTGTTTTAGTCTCATCATATTAGGGGATTCAAATGCACATGTAATAGAATATGGGCTTGACCAATACAATAAACGCCATTTCTGTATAACAATAAACTAAAACAAAAATATCCTTTTAAAATGGCTTTAAAACTAAATGAGAAAGAAATAAATAATTTTTTATAAAAGGGTCCTATGATAACCCATCATCATTACTTTTCAAAGTTCCAAAAGAGACTGATCCCATTCAACTCTAGTAGAGGATACTTCTTCTTTATTTTAATCCATGTGTCGCATGAATCACACTCCATTCCTTGATAACCTTAAGTTATTTCAAAACATTCATGGCCTTGGGAAAGGAAAAAAGTATTTCCCTTATTAATCATTATATCAATAAAAAAAGGATCATAACTACCAACTATATATATCATTTCTTTGTGTGGTGGGGTTTTTGATCCTAGTGAACCTGATGTCACTATGGAAGAACAAAACACCAAATGATATTCTGGTCCAATCCTGCTATGATCATCACATACCATCACTCAGGACCTAGAGGACCTTGGGCCCTAATTTAAAAAAATTAGGCATCCATATGAGAATGATGTCAGAGTACTATTAACACAGGTTATCCTACTAAGATTATTCTGAAAAAATTCACAAAAATTAGGATCATTTGCACTATGACTGTAAACTACCATCATGTTGGTAATATTTGTATAAACAAAAACTCAATACTTTAATGATATAAATTATGATACCTCAACTACTATTTAAAGATATATAGAACATGTTAGTTGGTAAAACTACAAATAGAGTTTGGTGAAATAGTCATTTCATCAATCACTAAACTCTTCACCTCCAGAGTTTAGGATAAATTTTGGGCATAAATTAATATGTTATAATCCTAATAGGGACTACTTTGTATCCCATGTAAAATTAAATATATACTTGAGGGAACCCATTAGACATGGAAGATTTTATATTAATAAATTTACACACCTCCTCACAATAATAACATGTTCCCTAGGCTGCGATGGAACTTTTAGGGGGCTCGAACCCTTTTTGAATGTTTTACTTTCAACAAATCAAACATCATGTTTTTAGTATCATGTATAACTATATATATTCAATGGTTCTAGGAAATGGATACATCATTACAAGGGTCCCTTTTACTAAGACTATATTTCGATGGATCCGGTGTGTTCTTTTATGGTCATAAACCAAATGTGTCACTCTACAAAAAAGTTATGCTTGGTCCTTGTGATCCATGATGTTACTAAAATATGAATCTTAGAGAGATTTGGGCCCTTCCTAGCATGACATTTACATACCATCTTCATGACCAAAACACTTTGGACTATGTTTTAAAATCTGCATAGCCATATAATTCAAGCGAATTCAATATGATCAATGTTATGTAACTTTTTTTTGTAACCATTCTCAATGAAATAATATGACAATCAACTCCAAACCCTTTTGAGAGACCAAAACTTATAACATGAAACAATATAGTGTAGGTTTTTATGTTTCTAGAAAAAATATAAACATCCCTTGGGAGACAGAACCCTTTTGGGATAATCACCCCTATATACCCAACATTTTCATTAGGATTTTTGAGTCCTCATAAATGATTCATAGAACATGGATGAGAGTGGGGACTCCTCTATTTTAATATGATAGCAATGCATAAGGACGTTTACTTACCAACCAGAGGCATCACCTCCAAATATTAAAGGAACTAAAATCTTTTTAAGAACTAGTAGAACTATAGAAAATCCCAAAACACCACATTTTTATGGGTCATCCCAGGCATGTATTTTCCAATCTATATTTACATACTTGATATTCTAGGTTGTGACAAGATTATACCATATTATGAATATCTATGAGGATAAGGATTCACATATACTCACCATCACCCAGTATTGATCCTTTAAATACTTTATGACCCTTGGAAAAGACTGGAGAAAGCTATGTGGACTATGTTGGGTATTCATATGAAATACTACCAAAAGGTTTTTTATCACATCCTTGTCAAAAAGTAACTCTAATCCTCATGAGAATGAACAACTCCATAGAGAAAAATATCACATCAGAGTGTGGTAAAATGACCCTAAACTATAGAAATAGAATTTCATGGCCAAAACACTAAAAAATATATCATTTAAATTATCTAATCACTAGTATAGGAAAAAGGGAACAAAACCTGTATGGTCAAAAACCCATATGAGGGGGCCTAAGAAAAAACCATGTCCATGTCTGCCATGTCATCTCCTATATAGATCACTGGAAAAATATAGGTCAATATAAATAAAAAGATACAAACCATTTGGGGGCCCTCAAATGGATTTAGAAAAAATAAACCTATGATTCTGAGGTCTACCAACTTCAGCCAATGATAAGAGAACTCTCCCACGAGGACAGATATTCTACCTGAACTAACATTTTCATAATAAATTATTCCCACGATATCTTGATTAGATATATCAATGAGTAATCAAATATTGATGGTAATTCATGAGAATTGTTTAAGATGAATCTATTGGAGTTTCAACATTGAAATCCATGCATTTTATTTAATATGAAATTATAAAATTGATAGGTATCTTAGATGATCAATGAATTATCAAATAAAAAAATACAATGAACCTCATGAATGAAAGAGGAATTAATAGCAACATAGTAGTTTTTGAAGACCTGTTCAGTTATGGAATGAATATGGAGTAATCTCTACATATTGACGTATCTCTCATGAATGTAAAAAAAACAAAAATGATGAAAAATTAATTTTCGGTATCCTCATGTTCCCAAAGGAGTCCATTATCTCTAAAACCCTCATCCCTAGTGAGGTAATGTATTTCCATAATTTATCAGTATATTTCAATTCTTACTCTATAATCTTATGTAACTCATTTTACCTAGAAATTTCATAAAGCCTAGTATTCTCCTCAATGTCACGGGTTCCCTATTTCTCCATTAAATATTTATTCGATATCTATTTTTCATGCTAAAATTTTGATATCTCTACATGAATACATCCCATTACAGACTATCGATGTTCAATTTTAACCCTTTGATCACTGACCATGTCCTTGTGGGTTTCTAGCTCCACCAAATGCTGATATTCTTTAATTAAGGCCTCATCCAATCTTTTATAAACTAATGAGGTAGCCTTAGAAAAAACCAAACTCAATTCAAGGGCCTGAATAAGCAATTTTATAGGGTTTATCTCCTTTACCCAAGAATGAAGGGTGGTATAGTCAAAAACCTCATAACCAAGGGTGGAAAATAGAAATCAATGGAAACATAGTCGGTCCTTCATACTATACAAAGGGGTCCCTTTGACTAAGGATGAGATCTCCATACATATTTATGACTACATCAACAGGTAATTTGACATAGACAACGTGCCTCCATCACTTACCATAATTGAAATATGAACATAATTTGATTCTAGGTCTCCAAGAGATGCATTTTTACTCATGATAATCGATGAAGTAGGATGGTATTCAGACACTATGTTGATTGACTATATTATAGGAATCACCAATGGATAAGGGACATGAACCTTTGAGGTCTGGGGTAAAGGAACTATAAGAAGGCGAACATGCAATTATCTACCAGGCTGTAAGTGAAATGATACCAAAAAATAACAATAGATGTGATTAGTGATTGAACAATACATTTTTGGTGGAATCATTTGAAACATCCATGTAACCAAACCCATCTTCAGGAAACGTGGAAACACCTACTTGTGATGAATTTCTTTGTGTACAATCTAGTGATTTCCCTGAATATGTTCTTTTCATTCAATAATTGAGGGATAGAAAAAAAGAAAGTAACATTAGGAGACATGAAAAAAAGTGAACAATGTGTCCAATCTCTAATGAATTATTCACCTTCAACAAAACATGACTCGATCAAGGATATATTTTTAGTAGACTAACTACCTATATTACAATCCTCAAAATTTGTTTTGACCAGTGCCAAATAAAATGAAACAATCTATGGGACATCTGCATCAGGAAACATGCACAACTGAGTTTGAACATTAGCCATATATGATTTATAATGGGATGGGCCTGGCAGAGATGTGTCTTATAAATAAACCAATTGATCACCCATATCCTTAATTATAGATACAATCTCCTCTAAGAAGGCTTCTTAGAGAATTTCAAATTTTTTAAAACTCGGGATGTGGTATTAAAATAATCCAGAACATGAAAAGGGTGATATTTCAAACCTACCTGGGAACTATGGAGGATATAGATTAGAAAATTCAATGAAATTCCTATTCCCCATTCCTTAAAAGACAATATCATTAAAATATATTGACACTAACAACATTAATGAACGACCCTGATAGGTTGGTAATTTTGAGGTCATCACTCCTATGATAGAAATATTCAACCTCATCAATGCTAGTAGAGTTAAGGATCCCACATCATTAATCCCATGACCACTTCAAAATCCTTCTTCAATAGTCATACCTCGAGGAGAATATAAGTGTTCTGGAAAGGTTAGTTGGTCTATTCACGCCTCCCCTTCAATAAATAATACAAAGGATTTTAGTATATTCTAAATTGAACCACAACCCATTAATGAAATAAATATTTTCAACATTATAGTTTATTCAATAAATATATAGGTGTATTTTTGCACAGAAATTTTATCATTCCTTGAAACACCACTTTTTGATCCAATGGGGAATAGTAGACAAGATGCTTGATGCTTTCCAACATCAAATCAGGGTATTAATGGAATTCATTGACCTCTCTAGGTTGGTCTATGAATGAAATTATTGAGGGATAAAAACATGAGAAAAACATTCTAATAGTATTTTTATATTGAGTAGTATTCCACATTGCTCATCCTACTTTTTCATAATCCTATAACTTGTGAACTACTAAACTATGATAAGAAATAATAATAAGGTCACGACCTCACACACTGAAACCAAACTCACTACAGCCGCATTAGAAGGAAATTCTACTAGAAATGAGATCTATATAAAGTGTCTTACCTTTTTATGAGGTGATACTAGGTTCGGGGTCCTCTCGTACTCATCTATTTTATAGTCCTTATATTATCCTAATTGGTTGGTGTTAATTGATATGTTTAACTTACCGATGTGGAAAATTGAACATTGTGATATGATGGAAACCAAACCGTAGCATAGTGTTTGGAAAAACCAATCTAATCATTGTGTGGAGGGAAGTATATCTCATAACAAGTCTCCTACATGGTAAATATCATTACTAATTAGACATACACCATTGGTTTATCCTCCGATAAATCTTGAATAGGGAACTAAATATCATCTCCACAAACATGCATTGATTTCAAAACTTGAAACGCATTTTCCATTCACAATGGAGGTCCTGATATATGAGAGGCAAAAGGATCCCCCATGAAGTGAAATCATGTAAAATTAGACATCAAGGGTATCAGAAACATTATTCACCATATTAAATATTGTTTTTGGACTATTGGGTCTAAATGAGAAGTTGTCAAAATGGATTTTGTGGTCCATAACCTCCCAAATCATTCGTGTAACACCCCTTACCCCACTGAGGCATTTCATTTTTGGATTTAAAAGGTTGTTTTGGATTATATATATGATTATATATTTATAAAATACTATATTATCCTCCATCCAAACATAAAACACTTTAAAGTGAAATGAGATTCTATGAGGTCCTTTTCTGACCAAGATATGTTAGATTAGTATGTAACTTTTAGTCAACACATTGAGGGCTGATTTGATACATTTCACTCATTCCATAGAAGATTATATCATGAATGTAGAGACCCTAACTCCACCCCATTAAATTATTAATAATAGGTAACTAATCATGTACATGACAAGGAAACCAGCTAGTTGTATCGTCTGGTCTACACTAGAGAAAATAACTCATCCCTAATCGATAAATCTACATTCTTAAACTATATACAAATAAGAACCCTCTAAACTAATAGAGACCATCATAGGCTAGGCCTTCGATTTACATTATTATCTCTTAGAAAATGTTTTATTTATGATTTATCTCACCCATATCATGAATGGGATATCTTCCCTACGTTATGGATCCTTTAGGAGGGTATTTCTGTCCATCCAGATTAGCTCTAAAGAGGGAGGAGGAATCCTCACTACGTATTCCCTTATGGACTGTGGGTGAAGAAATCATCATAAATCTCCCCAAATTTGGTTGAACTTCATATATTTTTAATGTTTCGTATACTAAAACCAACCTCACCATTTTTTATGTGAAATGTGTTTTTGTAGGACTCTAGTGTATGAATTGATCTGACATGAGTCCAGTGGTTCAATTGAAAAATGTTTGTGCGATCTAGATGGACGCATACATACTTATTTGATTTAAATATATGGAAAAGAAGAAGAAATATATTACACTGAGAAGGCCAATCCCAAATACATTCTTTAGGTTCCCCCTACAAAAATATCGTTATTGGGAACCCACTAAAAATTCTTAGAGGTTCCATACATCTGCATTATCTAATAGTGTATATAGATATTTGAATCATCTCCAAGTGTATTCCAATAAAAGTCTATGGTCATGAATGATAGTATATTCTCATCCATACAATATATCTATGTGAAAAATGGACTATAAGAGAGAATTGTTCCCAATAAAGTTTATAAGTTTTTTATAAACTATTTTCGGGGTATGATAATGGATTATACTAAAGAAATTTCATTATCATTGATATGAAAAACGACAAGGAGGGGAATAAATTTTTAATGTGGATATTCCATAAGGCTCACCCATATTAGATATTCCAAACTCATCTAAAAGTACCCAACAACATGATGATAAACGGTATCCACACTTGATACAAAATCATCTTGATGACCCATCAAAGATATAGCTTCCTTCTTTGAATGATTGAAATAACTATGATAAGAGTTGGGTGAAATCTCCAAAAAAATTAATCATATTTTAGAAAATTCAAAATCCCTGATTAAGAAATGAATATCACTATAAGAGTCATGTGAAACACATGAACCATATAGGGATCCTTGTTTTTTATGACTATATTTATGTCTCACGAGCCATGTGATTGAAGGACATATCACGATCACAAGACCCTTCATAAGGAATGTGATCAAATGGGATTAAAAAGGTCATTTTATCTTCATAATAGTTGAATCACCATGAACCTGAACAATCAGATCCTACGAATCTTGAAAATTCATTCACGAGTCTATATATCCAATATTTTATTAATTACTAACATTGTATTCATGATTTATTTATAGTTGTGTTTGGAAAAAGATCAGGTGAAATGGTTTTGATGAATTATCCTTAAAAATAGATCATGTGATTAGTACATGTTAATAGTTCGTATGATCAATTATTGTGTTAGGTTCCAGTAGGAGGTCTAGTGAATGTGTCATTTGATAGAGGTGGATGACAAAAGATTTTATAGTTGGGTAGCAGGTCAATCATCCAACCTCAATTCCCCTATTTATAGTATAATATATAAAAAACCAAAGGTCACGAGGGAGACAAAATGTATACCAATACATCGATTGGTGAAAGCCTAATAATCAATAAGAAATCAACTATCCTTAGAACAATGCATTATTCCTCTTCAATGGTTCTCCCGATGGGGGGGGGGGGGGTTATTGACGCTCTCCAAATGAGCGTCAAAAAATCCTTAAGGGAATAAAAACCTGAAATATATCTATTATATTAACAACATATTAATGGAAGAAAACATTTCAAAGACCTGTGAATCGTGAAAAAATATGAAGTCCATGTGATTTAATGACCTTCATGAGGTCATGTGAAGGGTCCCTTCAAATAAAATGACCTACAAGATAATCTTTGAGTCCCATTAAAAATACATCCTTGATATTGCTATAGCTTCCAAGACACTAAATAATTGTATGATGTCTTCTGAATAAGATCCCTTAAGTCATGTGAATATCCAGGTGATATGAACCAGAAAACCATCTGATAATCATTGAAAAATAAAGAAAATAATATTTAAAACGTAGAAGACTCTCATGATAATTAATCATCATGTTACACACCCATGTGGTTCGAAATACAAATAGAAATACATATTGACATGTCTGGATTGTTTCACAAGAAATCTTTGGCCTTTCAACCTCACCACGCAAAGGGAATTGTATAGGTCCAAGTGGTCCTATGCTCCCCTCCAGCTATAATGGAAAATATAAGGTTTTTCCATGATAATTCTAATCTAGCACCATATTACCCTTTATTATTTACATGATGCATCATTGATAATGAGAGTGATTTTTTTTCAATAAAACTCATACAACTCAGGATATCCCTGTCACATGTAAAATAAACAAGGAAATAAAAATTGGAAATGATGGGAGCTTCTTGTGAGGGTATGATACACTAATTTTATTTTAATGGAGTTATATTCCCCAATAGATCACCATTTATCATTATAATCTACCCTTCACAAGCTAGAATGGCCTCCTAGTACCCCTTATCATGATATATTGATCTAACGAAGGCCCCCTTGGAATGCCAACTTTGTATCATGGAATTTTATAGACAAAAAATAAAAAATAATGTGAAAGCCTTTCAATGGGTGTCTCGATCTCATGAAGGTCCTTGGAAATGTCATCCTTACCATGTGGAAGGTCCTTTCGATGTCCATATTATTAGGAAATAATCCATTGAGTGGCTTGAATCCAATAAATTGGATTCATAAAGAATGGTATTTTGGTAGCTAAAGTCCATGTGACACCCCTATGTTGACCTATGCTATGATCATGGGAAAACACATGCCACCAAATCCCTCCACCATATATAGCCCAAATCATTGACATACACACTCTACATGCAGGTGTATAACTTGGGAAGTGAGCCCTATAATCCCTACTAATATCCATTGAAAAAAATGCATCCATCCATGATCACTCATCCACATGTGCTTAGAAGCATACTTCTCGGAGAAACCAATCTTGTGATCAAAAGGACTTCTAATAGGTAAAAATTTAAGAAACAACCTGAGGGTCCATGTTGTATCAATACAAGCTTCGTGTGATCATTCATTGATTGCCTGATAGACTTCAAATGTGTCAAACAAATTCATGTAAAGGACATCATATTTAGCATATAAATATAATAAAACCTAAATGAATTTTGCAATAAGAAAATATATGGACAATATGCGATAAAGAAGGCACTAAGACTGAAATATAAGAGGCTTATGTGATGAAAATATACACTAACAATCATGAACTTCACCTGAATCATTCATATCATTATCCATCACTCTGACTTTTCTCCCATTTCATGAGATATCCCTGGATTACACCATTTGGATCAGGTTGTGTTCTTAGTACAAGCCAAGAAATTCACACCACGCCCTTCGGGCATGCTGCTAGAGTCTTGCAAAGCCCTCCAGAATCAACATCATGATCGTGAAATATCCTAATACATATCACCCAAATAATAAAACACAACCGTTATAAGTCATTGAATTCTCAAAAATACCTAGAGTATTACCAACAAGGTCTCAGTTCAACAATAGGAAAAGTCATTCAGGTCTCATGAAAACCCTATGATATTTTTTTATGAATTATCGGATTTCTTCAAAGAAAACAGACAGGTCATGCGACACACTCCAAACATGTTATCCGTAATCATTTTATTTTCATCATACATCGTCAAAAAAGTATTTTTATATCTCCCAGAAATTTTATCCTAGATCAGGTGATTTTCATCAAACATGTATAAGCATCCTCATACACATATGATAGCCAATGAGGAAATGTCATCCCAAAAGCATGTGAGTTTCTTCAGAAATCCTCAACTAGGTCTTGTGACATCCTCTAATCATGTAAACCATTATCATATTATTTTCATAATAAATGTCTTAGAATTATCACCCATGATGGTTATACAACCAAGACATGTCATCCCTACTCATATGATAGATTCTGGACATTGCACTCAAATTGTGCGTCATCCTCTAGGAAATTCATCATGACCAGGAAATTTTCATTAGGAATGCACTATAGATAGCCAAAACATATCCAAGAATTACTAGGGACATATCCAATAATCCTCCAGAATATAATATAGATAATTATTCCACATCAAATAGACTTCTTAGGGCATGATAAACTTGTCCAGCACGTACATTTGGGCAACTTCAGTGTGAAATCCCCAACCCCAACTTATCTATGATGAATCTGATTATTTCTATATATAGGTTATTTATGACTCCTTTATAATGTTTTATCTAATGTAAACATACACTTGTATTCATGTGTCCCCCATGCCTCTAACATTTCAACCATTATGATCTAACCTATCCCATGGGCTGATTAGTTTCCCTCAACCACCATGGGACATAGTAGTGAACTAAACTATGATGAATCATATTATAGTTATAAATAGTGTGTATGAGACAATTTTAGAAGGCCAAAGCATCACATAAACATCCAAATGGTTTTCCTAGTAAATAAGGTCTTCATTCATATACAGTGGGACTTGTTTTTTCAACCCCTTGTTTCTCACACCAACCATAGATCCTGTGGGATTAGGGAGTTTAAATGATCATATCATTCACATCATGAGCCTCTACCTATCAAGGAAATCTCACTATGTAAGCCTCGATCATTAAAATTATTTATATTCACAAATATTTGGTAATCTTTATTGTACAAGCACCAAAAAATATAAAATATGATGACTATGATTCAAACAATAACCATGGTATATGGGATTCAATTTTACGGGCATGGTTCAAATAAATAGCCACTTTGGTGCATGTTTTCCAAAATGTATCTATCATTTCAACAACCGATAGCCAATATAATAATGGGAAAATACATTTCTCTCATCCACCGATGAACTATGTATTTTAATGAACTATGAGGATGAAGATTCATGCTACAACCATGATACATAATACACCTCCTCGTGGCCTGATCTCAAATTCATGGTTCTTATGTGTCCTAGTATATGTTCTTCTTTTATGATATTAAACATCATTTTTTTTGTAAATTATGAGTTTTTTTATATATTCAAAAAACAGTATATATAGGATGAATCATAAAAGCTCAATCCCATCATTTTTACATTAATATCCTCATTAGTTGGAAATAAACCATGAGTTAACGGGTTTTATAACACCAAAATAAAATTAGTTACCCATCACAGGGGAATTGATGAAGTTCCGTGGTAACTTATAGATAGACTAATTAATAGAACACCAATTTCACATAGATGGATTCTGAAGAAGATCATACTGTTTGGGTAATCGATTCTATATTCGGATTATTGAGAGATTCATGAACATATCTTAAATCTATTTGAGTTCCCAAAAGTATCTAACCCCCCCACACAAATCTGAGTGATTATCCCAACCTCTTATATTCTTTCCCAATGTGAGTTCCTAAGAATAATCGGTTCTGAAACTTTGAATGACTACCAACCCTTAGAAATAACATACATGCTCAGTTATGTATGTGGGAACCATTGGGTGTTTCTATGAAAGATAAAAAAGGGTAGAAATCACATGAGTGATTATGCAACACATTCAACCCCACATGATTAATCCCAAGGAAAACCCAATGATTCGACTAATGATATAAAAATGTTAAACATGGAATACAATCATTTGATTGCAACATCACCATCCCATATTAAAAAAGAAAGACTTCTCGGTCCTCGTTATAAATTTATATCCTACAAATTCATTCCATGTTCATTCATATCAAGTAGTACTAGTGAACTATTCTATATTTTAAGAAAATATATTATCTCATGAATAGTTAATAAGTTGAATTTTATTTTTATTTTTATAGCTAAGGTAGACTATAAATCCACTTGTAGTTCTTTAACCCAAATTCTATGAATGACAAAAACACTATTGGACTTCAGAATAATATTTTAACATATCCATTTCAAATGTTATAATATCAGGTCAATAAATATCTCAAGAAATAATTTCCATCATTCTTATACAAAATACAATTATCATTTTTACCTTTTCATGAGAGAATAATTTCAAATGGGTAAATCATATTGGATTCTTTCCTGATGAAATATTAGCTCAGAAATATTTTCACCAATCATTTTTCCCTTGATCATTGTAAATTCAATAGTGGTGAAATAATAAATTTTAAATTCAGAGATTATTCATTTTACCAAAGGATATCTAGATTTATCATTTTAATTTTTTTGTAACATGGGATTATTTTATTGATTTGGAATTATTTTTTACTTTTCTTATTTGGATTAAATCTCTTTACCAATCATGTGTTATCATCAGAATGAGGTACATATTATTTTTAATTATAAAATTCACTTTATGGGAGATATCTTATTATAAAAAAAATATTTACTATTTCATTTAAATTGATTAGACTAATTTTAATTTTATAACCCATATATATAAAATACTTTCTAAATCTTATATTTATTGTATAATTTTATTAATCCTAATATTGACCCCTTTTTTATAAAATTGTTCTTAAAAAATATATGTGAAATATGTATCTAATATCTTATCTTTAATAATTCTTATGTCTCTCTAAAATAAAACATATGATGAGTTAAATTTATTTTATATAATTTTTTAAATAATCCTCTTCTTGACTTGACATTTAAAGGAATATAAAGATATATCCAATATATATTATCATTTTCGTAAGACATTTCCATCATCAATTTAATTCAATAGCGAAATATATCAATAGAGGTAAAATTAATCCGTGATTAAAATTAAAGACATAGAAATGTTATGTAATTTATTATATTATTTTAACTATTTGACTTTGTTTTTTATATTTCTCTTTCCCATTCTATTTAATTTTATCATCACATATTAAATTTTTTTTCCTTTTATTCTGATTCATTCATTTCATGTATTTAAGATTCTAATATCTCCTCCAAATAATTATATTATTTTATGGTTTCTGAAGACAAGAAGTCATTTTCAAAATATTTTATTACTCTTTTCTTTTTAATTTAGTTTTTATATTCTCCTTCAATTTCATCTGTATCTCTCTTATAATTATATTATTTGGGAAAAATATAAATTAAATTTTTATTTCTAAAATTTATCATTCATATTTCTATTTTTATCAATTTTATTTTTTTCCTTATTTATATTAACAATATAGGAGTATTTTCTTTAAAATGGGTATGAAATGCCGTAAATATTCCATTTCAAATGTGGATTTATTCATAAAATATTATAGTTATTTATTATTTTCCATAATGTTTATTTAATTTACAATGTGCATAATTCATAAATTTATTCTTTATTAATAAAAATATATGACATGATATTTTAACACTTTAACACATTAGATATTTTTTCAACATCATAAATATCATTAATATGTCTTTTCATATGATTTTTTCATAATTTATCCATTTATATTTGGTATTTTTCATTATAAAAAGTCTTAAAATGTTATACCACTCTCAATCAGGGTTTCTTCTAGATCACAGACACTATCCCATTTAAGTAATATCTTCATTTTACTATTTTTCGGACCCATTAATTTTATTTAATTTATTTATTTTACTATACATTAAGGAGTTTGAAAACCATTTCAATGATGAAATGATGAATTTTTTAGTTCACAAGGCATCCAAGGGTAATAATTAAATTCGTTGTAGTCATATATAATTAAAAATAGAAAAAAATAGAATGGATCGAAAGAGGGTAATTTTGATGATGGGTGATAGTAGACTGTACTGGCTACCCGATGCAGGGCATGTTATAGCAAGTACCATGTCTCCAGAACTATAAAATATTTTTTTGACCCACTGGATTCCTAGTGGATTCCCATTATCTATTCAATACTTAATATATTATTATCATATTATCTATGAGTACACTATATTTCCAGTAGAGGTATACTGGAAACCTAATTAAGGTCTTCAAGTTTATCCTGCATTCAAGGAGCAGTCTATCACCCCATTTAAATGTACAAGTTATCTAGTGGAATCATGATTGATCTATTATGGATGAATTTATTATGTTGGGAAATACCTTTAATGCAGTATTCCTCGAATTCATGAAAACTGAAAAATTACAAAACCTTTGTGGTTATTCTGGATCCTATAAAAGGAATCCCTGAATTCCTTGAAGACGCTCCTAAACACCATTTATCCTCCATATGTTCTCTAAAAGCTCTTATAAATATGTACGATCTAAATATCCTAACTCTCTCAATGAGTCTTTAGATAAGAAAATATCAAAAGGATGTCAACCATCCCCTAAAATATCTCTTTTTCCATTATCCTTCACCCATCAAGGTAATGTTTTTAGAGTATTATATTGTTTTTTTCAAAAAGAAAAGCTCTCTCAACCCAATCTCTATTCCACATTAGTTCACACTCCACAAAAGTGTCTAATGGGTTACGTGAATATTAAAAAATATCAAGAGGGTGGTAAAAAAGTTATATTTTGATTGTCTATTTTCATGGTCACTTCTAAGATCATAGGATTCAAACTATATACTTATATACATGATGAGTGGAGATATAGATGAAAAAATCATTTTAAAGTCCAAATCCTTATCAATTGTTTATATACAATCTTTATTGTTCTATAATACTTCATTTGACATTATTTCACCCACATTAATAAACACGGTTCAATTGTTTCCATTCATAAATACTTAATATTATCTTTATCTGTGAAAATTTAATTAATAAAAAAGAAAATAATAAATTACATTCTTTATTATATAAAACCTATCTATTTTGAAATTCAAAATTTCTTACACATTAATTTTTTTAATATAAATTCACCCGCACTTATTTCCATAATCATTGGAAAATAGATATATTAACTATTATCTAATAATTGTTTCATTAAAGGATTCAAAATATACGTTAAATTATATTAATACCCTTGAAAAAATATTTTATGGCAAGGTCATGTTTTTAAGAAAACTAATTTAGAACACATTATTAACTAATGGACAACTATTAAGTTGAATATAAATATGATATGTGTACAATAACAGGTTCATTTATTTTTAAAATGTATAATAGTCTATATTTTAAACCATTGGTTTTATAATTAATTCATGATTCTTTTTGTGAATATCATAATATTTTTGGGATTTTGGTATTTCATGGATAGTGTATGAATTTCTACCACTTGTGGGGAAATATTAATGTTATTTAAAAGAAGGTTATATAGTTTCTATATGGATTTTTTCCTTGGAGATTCTATTTGTTTTGAGATGAATATATTTTAGAGAATGTCTTTTATTTCATTTTCTAAAAACAACACAGTACAAAACTCTAATTATGACATATTTATACTATTAAATTATAGTTATTGAAATACTAGATATGTATATGAGTAACATATTTGAGAAATATTTATATAAATAAATTCATTTCTCATTTTTTTATTAGAATTCCTTTAGAATACCTAATATGACTAATATGATCATTTCTTTATTAGAAGTTTATTTGACTAATTGTTTCATTTTTTTAAATAAGTATTCCTATTTTTAGAAGCATTTCAATAATGATGTTAAATTATATTTGATGTGAATAATTTTTTTTACAAATATAATTATTAAATGATATAAAATATTAATGAGAATTTATAATATAATAATCATATATTTTCCTATAAAAATATTAATTATATATTATCTATTTATTTAAACGTAAAATTTATTGTATAAAAATTCTTCATAAGTGGAATTTTACCAATTATTTTAAAATGTATATTTTTAGATGAATTGTGAATAACATCCTTATTACAAATAATATGAATTTTATAAAATTAGGAGTCTAAAAATATTAATTTCAAAATATTGATATCTTTTTTGAGAAAAAAATATGATTTTTATATGTTAATAGATAAATAATTTAAAAAAATTGAAATTCCATATTTTAAAATTTAGAAGTCGTGATTATTTTTAAAAATTATTATTATTTACCTTATAAATATTTCATTTAATTTTTTTTCTCATTATTAGAAAATTACTATTAAAAATGATTTAAAATATGAAATTATTAGGTCTATATTATCAAATAATGATCTATTTTTTCAATAATAAATGATAAATTAGTTGTGTATATACGATTAACATAAGTAATGGTTTTCTTGGTCTCAGTTTGGATTCATAGATACATGTTACATATTATTCACTATGTTTAATTTTTATGTTTTTATATTCTTTTAATATACATTTAATTATTTATACTTTATTTCTATATAAATATTTGGATCCTCACAACGAAATAATGTTTTATTCATTAAATTTATTTTCTTTCAAGTGTCACCCTAGTCGTAAGATTTTTTGTTAACTCATCTTTTACATTGAATTGAGATTGTATTCATGAATTTTTTTCATATAATTTGTGTATATTCCACCATTTTATTGTTTTATGTTTTATTTTTTCATTGTTTTTATTTTTATTATGTAAGCACATTTTTAAATATTCCATGCTTCATGTAATATCTTGCACGTATTTGATATGGACAACTCAAATACATTTTCCCTGAATTAGTACGTATCATTTTTAATAATATTTTCCATGAATGGGTTCTCTTACCAAAATATTTATTAATATTGATTTTGATAAGACTTTTTATCACAATGATGTTTAAATGAAAAGAAGTAGATACATATTTTTTTACAATGTGTAATTTTAAGAAAGTTGACTTCAATTTTTTGAAAGGTTTCCATCATTATTAAAAATATTTATATATGGATATAAATTTCTTAGAGAATGATTTATTAACTTTTAGAGGATATATTAAATGATATTAAATTTGAAATTAATTTTTTCAATATAATTAGATTCACTATTTTTAATGATATTTTAGAATTGATATATAATTTTTTATTTTACAGAAATGTAAAAAAAAATCATAAAAGATTATTTATGTTATTTACTATATTTTAATTTTCATATTAAAAAGGATTTACACTAATAGGATTGATGTTAAAATATTTTATCTCTAATAAAAACATATATATTTATTATCAAGTTAATTGGAATTGTGATATCACGCAATTTTAATTTTTATCCCTTTTTTAATATAGGGTGTGAAGAATTATTTTTCATTGATGTTTCTAAACTATGTTAACATCCTTGTGAGAATCATTATTACACATGGGATGTGTTCTTGTAAATATATCAACCATTATTTCTCTATATTCCATTTATAATATTATTTAGATTCAATTTTATGATCCACCACATTCTTTTCCTTTCCTAATCATCCACTATGAATAATCATAACTTTTACTCAATCGTTATTTTTTTGAATACCCAATTTTACATTCTTATTATTGATCTATGTATACCATGATTTTAAATGTAAATTTAATGGGGAAATAATTTATATAACACCATACCATTACTCAATATAGTCTCTTTTTAAGGGATTCATACATATAAAGAAAAACTACTTATTGATTGGGGAACTATTGAAGATATGTTTACTTTTTATTCTAATATAAATGACAATTGATTACTCTGGAATGTTGTCGAATAATTTTTTAACCACATACATTCGTAATTATGATATTTTATTATAATTTTAATACTTTTATAATAATATTTACATGTTTTTTTGTTCTATTTGTTATTATTCGAATAGGGATGATTTCATAAATATTAATTTTGAATGGTATAATAATTTTCTGATTAAATTAATTTTAATATTCTTTGTAATTATAGAATAAATAACTTTCATGTTTATTAAAATTGTTATATTCATTATATAAATAATAAGTAACTTCTTAGAATCAAATATGAAATAGATTTGATTATAATTTTTTTATATAGATTTATTCAAATGATTAAGTTTTAAACCATATAATTTTATTTTGAAAAAATTAATATCATTTTTGAAATTATCATATCATAATATAGCTTTTAATAAATTTTTTTATTTTGGAAAATTTTTGTCTTTTAGTCAATAGTAAAAAATAATGATGTTTGCAATGAATATATTTTTATCAGTAAATTTAGTAATTTAAAATCCCTAATATGTTTCGAATATTATTTAATGTAACATAAATATTTTTTAGTTATTTTTTAAACACCTAATTTCAATATAATAAACTATATATTGGATTGGAGTATATGTATTTTTGTTTCAAAATGGGCCTTTCTAAAACTGTTTTAAAGAGTATAATGATCATCCAATTTAATTAATTATTACAGTAACTAATAATAAAATTTCTAGAGGAAATTTATTGATCATATACCAGAAAATATTAATAAATATTCATTAATTTATTATTATTATTAACGTATTTTTAAAAATAATCATTTAGAGAAAAATAAACTTTCTGAAAATTCACTTCTTTTTCGACTCTACTGGTTCTTTTAAATTACATTTTTCCACATATGGGAGTTTAAATTGGTAAAATAGATTCCAAATATGGAATAAATAACATTTATATTATCTGAGAACATCAAAATAATTTTTTAACATAATGAATTTTGGAAATTGTAAAAATTAATAACCACAATTTTCTTAACAATTGATTTACAATGTTGTTAAAAACACATAAAGCTTAAAATGAACTAGATATTTTTCTAAAATATTTTTTATGGACATATTGAAAAAATATCCAAAATATGTCTCATTAATTATTTATTTTTTGGCTTTTTCATGTTTAAAACATCTTTACAACTTTTCCTTTTAAAAAATTACTAGTGTGCCACTCAAAACACTTGTAAAAGGCCACCCCATTTATTATCCCATTAACACCAAAAAATCAGTATGGATTAGAAAATTCTTGAAAAAATGTATTCCTAAAATACATCCCTATAAACTGGATAACTTTTTATTATCATAAATTTATTACTGGAATGTTTTGTGTACTTACTTATGGATGTTGATTGAAAAAGACATGTTGTTCTTTATTAGGCCTTTTTATTTTATTCCTCATAAAACTCAATAAAATAATATTAATGTATTATTATTTGATGAAAAAATTATCTCCCATATAATTATTTGTTATTATGTGAAAAGAAAAAAATGTACTCTTTTATCAAATAGGATACGAAATCATTATCCATCTATATGGTGAAATACCGTGTCAGAAACTGATGTCATTCAACTTTTATCAACATCTTCCATGGATTATTGTGATTATGGATTAAATATATATAAATATATATGTTATATTATTAATATATTTATACTTATATGGTTTTGATATCACATTTGTATTTTTACATTCTATTGCTTGGTGGATATTAAAACATTTCTAGTGCGCATGGCACGTTATTGCCTCCTGAAAAGAGGTTATTTTATTCGCTAATGATTTATATAGAAGGTATAAATGCTATATTTGAAACATATATGTGATATTGATTACATAAAAAGGATATTAAATAAATATGTTTCATTTTGAAAAGATAATATATAATTTGTTTCCTTATGCAATGAAATAATTATGTGTTTTGTGTCTGTGTGGGATACCACCTCCACAGAGGGATGTGGTTCATTTTTTCATCACCAAATCACATGAATGATATAACTAAGTATATATAAATAAATAATATTTTCTATATGATTCTATGATTTTTCTGTAATGAAAATATCTTACAAACCTCTTTTCAATTATTATCATTAAATGTTTGAAATGTCAATCATGTGTTAGTGCGACATACCATCTCCATGCTCATAATGTAATTCAAACCATTAAAGAATCGTAAATTATTGGGAATAAATTACAATTTAAAAAAAATATTAAAATAATCACCTGATTATTATTACGGAGATATTGAAAAGTGATGTTTTTTAACATTACTCAAACTACAATAGTGATTTTTTACATATATGTTAAATATCATCAAAATCATCCGGGTAAGAATAATTAGTTATGTAAATATATATGAAACTGTAATAAATGAAAATTAATTAATACTATAACATAAAAAAATTGTGAATATGGAATATAATTACCTTAACTTTACTTTAACAGAAGATAAATAATGAATGAGGGAAATCAAACCCAAGGCAAGTGACTTTGTCTCGATGTCTTTTTGTTGAGGAATATTTTGATGTGATGAACCTATATTGTTTTATGATCAGTATATATAGACCAATTAACATGTTATATCCAAAATTTAACTACTAGTATAGTATCTACTATGTTTTTATTTTTATTCTTTCTTAGGGTTTAAGATTAAAATATTTCTAAAGTGATAAGGGAATTTTCTTTAACAAATATCTATAAATATTTCTCTTCTAAAAACATTTTCCTCTATATCCATGGTTTTAAAAGGAATTAATTTTATAAATCATAGTTTTATAAATAAATTTTTTGTATTTCTATCAATTTTTTTATTATAGAGAAACTTGGTATTGAATGAGTGACTTTCATTACAAATCCGAAAATGAATGTTTTATTTCAACATATACGGCTAAAATGAATTTTCCACCACTATATCAATTATTTAATTTTCCGATTACTTTACAATTATTTAAAAAAATTTCAAATAAATATCATAATTCCAATAATATAGGTACATTTATATTTAATTTTTTATGTAGAGAATTATATTTTTTTTATTGAATATGTTATTTTAATTGAAAAGGATATATTGATATCCCAAATCAATTTCCATAGAATTTTTTCAATTTTTTTATTGAATAACACATTAAATAATGAAATTTAGTATTCATAACATGGTACTTTTTTATTATTTGATAAATGGGTATTTACAGATAGAGCTGGGTGAGCCCATTATAGATTATATTATTAGTACCCCCAAACAGAGTAAGGTGAGCATGATATAGCTAGTATGATGGATTTTCCTAGATATAACCCCAACACATTGGGTAACATTCTTTATATTAATAAAAAATAAATAGTGTTTTAACAAATTATTTTTCCTATGGATTTAACTATAATCTATTTATTTATGACATAGTTTCAAAATTGGTTATGAATGAGATTCTCTAACATGGTAAAAAAGAAAAATATTATATTTCAATTGTTTTTAATGATTTTCATTTAGAAAAAAGTGTCTGTTTATCAACTGAATATTATTTATTACATTCTCTAAATGAAAAATCAGAAAAAGTTAAAAATGTCTTGTGATTTCATGTTTTCATTGGAATAATAATTTTATTTATTTTATGTCCCTTATATAGATCTATTTTCTTATCCAACATTATAAAATAGTTTTTATAGGTTTTAGGGATGGGTAAGGGAATGAAATGAGTAATACTGAAATTCATCAATATTTTGCTTCGAAATAAATTATAATTTATTTTAAATCAATTATGTGATAAAGAGAATGTATACTGATTGGGTTTCTCTACATTTTAATTTATAGTTATTCTTATATATTACTTTTTAACTAATTCTATAAAAATATAAAATGAATTCTACTTAATTACAATAGAATAAATTCATGACTTGAAAGTCTCGATTATGAAATTTTTATGGGCATACCCTTTTAGATGATATTGTAGGTCATTTTATATATTTTTAGAGTTTACGATATTGATAATTTTATATCCTTAAAATATTTCACTTTATTATTATTCTAAAATGATATAGAATTTGCATATTACTATTTCTAATGATTTTCGTTGGGTGTTTTGACCCACATGTTATTTTCCAATGTCTTGTTGTTGTGCCTCCACATTCCCAGTCTCAAATGGCAGATGAACTTAATCACATTCAAAGTGATTCCTTATCCTTGATTGAAATGGGATGATGGGATGCTCGTTCCTCCCTACATGGATTCTTACAGTGAATTAATCACCTAATCAAGGTCTCCCTCTTAGATTTTATTCATGGTTCATGAATCACATTCCTAGTTCAATCTCTTTGTGGACATCACTTAATTATTCTACTTATGACTAGATATTCCAAGGGTTTTAGTATGAGAAGAACCCCTTTGTTAGTAGAGTATCCAATCTGGGATTAGTGGAATTTTTGGATGCTAGAACATTAGTTCGCATGTATTAATCTTCAGATATGGTTTATGAAGGGTGTATAAACGGTTTCATCTTGTGGAAATCAAAATGTATCTTTTGAAATAGTCATTTCTTGTGAGGTTTTCCTATAGAATATGATGTTTAAAATGGGTTCTCCATGAGGTTATAATCTAATGGGGATTATTAAATATGGGTTTATTAGTATGCTTGATAGAGAAAGATCATGGTGGTACACCCTTATAGGGGAGATCCGAGAAAGTTTATCATATGGATACATATGATTGCAAGTGGAGGTGGACCACAAATTGTGTGTCCTATATTGATAAGTTTTCACACCATGATGGGGTACATCCTAGGAGGGAGTAACCATGGTTTACAAGATTGATGGGTGAGGAGGCCTGTAAAAGGGGACCCGACGATGTGTGTCTCATAAAGGGAATTTGTGGCATTGTGTAGGCTTGTCAGAAGACATATGGGGGTGGATCAAAGAGGAGCACCTCAACGAGGGTGACATGAATGTTTACCATTGCCTGATATTGAACCCCAATGATGATTCCTATAAACATGTGTATATGATATGGATCAAAACCCACAATGTTCGAAAGAGTGATGGAATGAGGTCTTACAAAAGACAAGCTTCATTTCATAATCAACATTCTCTTGGTTTAATTTTGTGGGGATTCTGCACTAAGTCATCCCAAATGATGCTAGGAGAAGTGATGATGTGGAAGGGATGACATGATTCCACTGAGATGTAGCATTCTGGGTAAAATCCATAAGGGATATTTATGGATTAGATAATATGGATTGGTTTGGGGGTCGTGTTATTATTGAACCTCAAAGAGGTTTCCAACGTATCCAAAATGGGTTGGAATCAATGTCCATGTAATTTTGAATCCATGATAGGGATTTTTAATTAATGATTCCTGGATGAAGACACCAAAGAGATGTGACCCCCGGGATGGGGCATGGCATTCTCAGAATGTGTCCCATGGAAGATCATGATGGATGGTGGAAGATGGGAATTGACCTCGACGAGGCATCCAATATATCAAAATAAGTTTGGAATCATTTTCAACATAGATTAATATATACTAGGACACCTAATGAGGTTTTTCATATGGTAATTCATAATTTTCATTGGGCTTACTCACTAAGACGATCCATATGGATGGAGTTGGATGATGTGATCTCCCCAGGATAAGGGTGAGGTGATGGATGAAGTTATGGTGTACGGATAAAAACACCCCATTTTGGGGGGATCGGGGGAATATTCCCATAAAGGTAATATTTCAAATCATGATGGTATATCCCTATGGTGGAGAACCATGTTTTTTTATTGGATGGGATTGAACCTCGTGGAGGCATCCTACATACCCGGTTTTGAAGATAGGGATCAAAATCCATGTAGTTCAGGAATGAGGATAATGTATCTTACTCTGAGTGGGATGCTTGGGAGATGGGTTTCGTGTTCACTATGATCCTCTAGGACAATGTGACTCTTTCCCGGGGATAAAAACAAGAGCAATTATTAAAATAGGTAGTCGCATCATGAAATATGTGTTAGTGAAGGATGGAGTTGTGGGGCTTCTTCATTAATGCCATCCGAGGAGGACTTAATTCCTTTTGTCAAAGATCAATTTACATGTGAGGAAGATCTCACTCCCCTTGAGATGAGTGGGAATTTATAATACCCAAGGAACATGTGGTCAAAAATCCCAAAGGGATAATGATATGAGAGGGCCATGATACCCCCACCTCTTTGATTATTTAATACTTTTAACACATGTGGTGATCATAGTTTCACAATATGTGCTACAAACATTAGAGCTAGGTTTTTTAACATCATATATCTTAGATGTGGGGAAATCACTCATCAACCCATGTACATAGATAACCTATAGCCCCCCTACTTCTCTTAGTGAAGAGAAGGCGACATAAATTCCTGATGGGTGTGGGGTCGATGAGTTTCCAATAGTGGGGTCCACATTACCATGGCTATGCCAAAAAAATCCCTTAGTCTACAATTTCCAAATAGTAATATTTATGGAAACATAATAAGGGAAACAACACAAGGGTCCATGAAATCACAACGCGAACCCTAGAAGACCATATGGAGGTGGTGAACACAAGTCATGTGCGTTGCATTCAAGAGGAGCTCAAACATGGTGATTTAGAGTAATAGAAACCCATAATGTATAAGGGAAGGAGTGCAGAGAAGATTTTAGGTTTTCAAAAAAAAAGATAAGGTTCTAATAAGAAGATGAGGTGTGCAAGGGAATGTGATCCATGAAAGGGGGTCTTTTATGTACACATTACATAAGAAAAATCAACTGGGAAGTTGTCAAGTCCTTAAGGGCCGACACAATTGGGGCCCGTAGGGGACCTATCACGCAAGAATTGGTTCCTTCAGGGTTTCATGGTTCACGCATTGTTTTAGAAGTGGTGGTCTTACATGCGTATGAGTGATGGTTAAGCTTCTGAATCATTACCCCGAAGAAATGGGGTTTTATTCTATTTATAGGTAGAATCATGAACATTAACGCATATAAAGTTTGGTACATAAGTGGGTGTTTGACATCACAATGGGTGTGTAAGGAACTTATTCATCGACCACACATTTATGCGCTAACCTAACCACTTTATGTCATCTTATTTGGCCTTTTGGGGTGTATGGAGCGGAAAATATCTCATTGGTGTTGAATTTGGTGTGTAAAGGTCATCATCTCGGATTTCATTCTTGGGTGTAGAGTTCGAATCTCGTGCGTGAATCCCTTTGGATTCTCATTAAGTTTCCTCTAGTCAAATGGTGTATTAATTTTGTGTCAAGATGACCATTTGTGGCCGTAAGAGGAATTCTGAACCAAACAAATCTACCCTATGAATATGACCTTAAAGGGGACAATAATTTTGAGTTTTGAGGGAAACACCAAAATGAACAATGTATTTTGTGGAGGTGAACACATAATCTGATTTGTAGTGTGGAAAACAAATTTCACACATGTGGATGAAATTCTATGAGCCTATAAATATTCGAGGGGGGGACCCTTGTATATTATATCTTTCCTTTCACATGACATGTAATTTTCTCTCTTGCGTATAAATCATGATTCCTTAAAACCCAAAATTTTGTGACTATTTTATGTATAACAGATGAATTTAGTTTTCTAATATCAACTGAACACCCAGACTATTCAGACGGAGGTAGGTTGTTCCTTGAGAATAGGGCTCTTAGAGAACCAAAAATTCATTTCAAAACATACTCTAATGGATGAACAAGATAATGTCAGCGGTGTTATAGTCTATCTGAACTAAGGTTACTGAAAAGTTTGAATAAATATGAAAAAAAAACAGAACTTGAGAGGATGGTATTCTAGTATAATATGATGGTTGAAAATGTTCAAAACATATTATTTGTGCCACTATCCATGAATAAGGATAAACAAAATAGGTTCATGCCTTTACCCTGATGGAAACTTATGACCTAACCTGATATTTCCTATAATGTCTTTCGGGGATTTTTTCAGGGATTTTAGGTGAGCTGATGCAGCATATCCCAGTCATTAAAGGGTCCCATAAGACATGAATGATGACTAGGATCAAAATGTGGGTCATGCAATGCGTGGGGTCAAATGATGGAATGTTTGAATGGATTCCAATATATATGAAATTATTCCATTGTGACTTAATGAACATTGTTGTGATCATACTAGTATGAACAATGATCAAACCTATCATCCATGGGAATGTCATATCATATTTTTAGTGACTGTTGGCACTGTGAAAAATATGGTGAATGACCAGCATCAAGTAAGAATACATATTGGGAGAAGGTTGGGATTATTTGTAGTTCCACATCATACATGTAAGTACGATGAACACAATGTTTAACATCATATGATAACAATGAAGGAAAATGGTTTATTATCGTATGATAAGTACAATTTATAAAGGATATAGAATCAGTTCAATTTCCTGTTACATAGATTTTTCACATAGATCAATGTAATACTTCCTAGACCCTGACCAACAGTTTAATGTCATGTTGCAGGGACTAAGTAGTATAATACAGTCTTTATGCAGTACGAAGGAAATGAACCTAATGAAAATTATCCAAAATGGGCTTGAATTCCACCAAATACCCATGATAAGAATGGGGGGATCATATATGGTGCGGTGAGAGAAAATACTAACACGAATGTGAAATAGAGAGGCCCATTTCCACATCACATATCCCTATGAGGCTCCCAGTTCGAGGTCTTAGATATCGGAATAATGGAATACTGAGCGACTCAAACACATAGATATCAACCATACCAAGAATCTTAATCCCATGTGAGAAATTCTTGATGTGAGAAATGGGGATTAGAATTGGTGTTTATCATTCATACGAGAGTTCAGATCAGGGGTGACACCATGGATGAAGTCCAACCATGATATAAGTACTTGAAAAGATGGGTACGTTGAGACAATCAAGGCATTGATGAAAGAGAGACTAGTTAGTAAGGGAATATTTTTGAACCTATTAGAAATACAGGTACCATTACTAACCCAAGAAAGAATGTGGTGAGTGAATATGGTTCCAACAGTTGACCAATATTTATAACACATTATCAGTCTCCTGGTGCTGCAGAACCATTAGGGTGTTGGCGTACGATAGGAGGTGACGCAAATTAGCATGAGAACATCACTATTAGGGGGTCCTTGTGGATTTTAGAGATGATGTAAACCCCATAAAAAGAAATAATCAAGTACTAAATTAATATATAATAGATTGGGATTTAGAACCAAGTGTGGAAATAGTTTATGGTCCGATTTCTTAGACGATGGAAATTTTTTATAGTCCTTTTTCTTAGACTAATGAGATATCGTTAGTCTTAGTGTATGCATCTAACACGTAATAGATAAAACCAGATTTGAATGAGTCCAATGAGGCCTATGTACATAATAAAAACCTTATGATGAGCATAATGACTTTTAAGGTTATAATTCATAGAACATAATTGAATCCAAAGGCATGAAAAAGTTAATGAACCTATGGATGTGCCCGATAAAATATCTGGGCATCACTACATATCCTAGAGGGATGAGAATAATGTTATACATAATTTTAAACCCATCATTCTTGGAGACCAATTCTAGTGGGGGAAATCCTCTCTGGAAATGAGGTAGAAGCATACCACAATTATCATGGGATATCAGAATCTTATTCGACGTATGGTTGTATTTTATCATCATGTATTGTGGATAATGGGTTCTTAGTTAATTGTTATTGTGTTCGGACTATTGAGGGGGGGTTTAATGGGTATATATTGGGTTGTGGATTTACAATACAGATGTGAACGAGGGCTAAGAGATGGCACTCACACCACACAAATATTCCTACAGAAGCTCACACATAGTTTAATGTCTTGTATAATGTGATTTAAGGATGAAATATCATCCCAAGGGTGTACATGTGAAATGAAATATATAAAAAATGATGTGAATTAGGTCCATGTAAGCAGGCATGTTACATTGATGACATTATGATAAACTACATATTGTTTAAGGTCATGGATCTGGGACTATGATCGATGTCAATGAAGATGATGGTTTGGGGGTGTTTTTTGATGGGCCGAAAGATTCAATGTCTATTCATTGTAACATGTATTGTAAGGATAGGAATCAAGTCAACCATAGATGGTAAATGGAAATCCCTCTATAAAGGCATAATCTATACATCGAGAGTGGAAACATTAGACATTTATTGTTTGTGCATTTCTTTTTTCTTTTTTTAGCAGTTGAAACAGGAATAAAAGTTTGGATTCCACTACAAGAATTAAGCCATTTGAAGGTATTGATCAATGGAGATATAGATTCATAGTACCAATGGTAATGTTCTCATATGAGATAACAACACAATAGTGTGACATTTTATTTTGTGTGGCCGAGAAGATAATTCCATAGTTGAAGTTTGTGTGATAGGACCATGTATGCATTTTAACATAATGTGGTAAGGACAATGGATGCTATATAGTTTATCATCATGAGGATAAGATGATAGGGAGAGGGAAATTGTGTGGTGTGAAAAAATAACCCAATTTTAATGAGTATCACATAGGTCCACATTAAACAAAAAACAACTAAGATAACCATGGAGTTCCTGTTAGTATATTATCATAGAGTGTTTACAAAAATATTGTGTAGCTTCTGTATGTGGGTACTGTTCCTACCAACACTCCCTAGCCCACGCGATATAGGCTCTATATGGGACTCAATGAGTGATGTTATGATTCCTATGGAACACGTAAAACTATAAAAAAGGAAGAGGAGATACTTGGATAAGAATTTCCTAAGGATACCTAGCTTCTCACTCAATGTGCATAGACACGTGGAGGGGTAACACTAGGGGTGTTAGAGTCCCACTATAACATAAGGAAATGAGAAGGATGTAAATTGAAACTCCAAAGGTCCAAAAATATTGAAGTTTCCACAGATGGAAAGGATCACTATTGACCATTATTTCAACAATAGATCAATGAATTCCCCAGTCATGGATAATGAATAAAAATGATGAATCCATTGTTGTCCAAATTCAAAACCCGAGATCCTATACTTTTTGCGAAAACAACTTTAGGGTGTTCAGAAAGGACGGGGGGTGATTTGAAGATTCATGACACAATCAACATCTAGGGGTATTTTGGATGTAAAATATGATGGAAAAATAAACCTATAATGGTGTGAGATGTTGAGATTGGTCAAAGAAGTTTTTATGTGCAACTCGACCCCTTAGGCCTCACACTCTAGCGCATCAGAGCACGTTAGTGGTAGTACCCAACTAAGTCTAGGATAACAACATTGGTATTGATAATATTTTAGATATTTATATGTTATACCAAGGTATTTTAGATTAAATATTATAGATTTTGGACTACAAGACCCATGTTTAACATCATGTCCCTGGGACGTATCTGTGCAATTTAACATCTTGTGGAAAGAACATATATGTTACCCAATTTATTTTCATACAACTAGGACATTGATGAATAAAAATTATCCCTGAAAAAAATGTATTTAGGATAATATGATGTGAATGAGAACAAATGATATCAACATACCACCATATACTCCCAAAGGGAAAATCATGTAAAGAGTCTAATAGGTTAGTGATCTTATAGTAGGGCCCAAATATTGAATGTTCAAGAGTATCTATGTATCCCATGGGGATGGGAATCATGACTCATATGGTTTTTAAAAATGGAATGGAAGGTGACTTATGTTGGGGGTGAGATCCTCTCAAATGGAATTATCATGGTTGTTATGATGTTTATCATCATGTGACTTAGACATTGTAAATCATAGTTTATGGTGAAAATGTATGGACCATATGGTGAATGTTCTGAAGTGGGGATATGCAGTGTAGTTATGTGAAGAAAATAGATTTCAATTAGTGAAAGGATGTCCAATACATCATGATATATTTCATATAAGAACTCACATATGGATTAAATTTCATTAGTCTTTTACATGGAAAGATAATGTGTGTGGTGCAAAAAATTACCTTATGAAAATGAGGACCATGGAGGTCTACAAGACACGATTTATTACCCAATATAACTCATGAAAAGGTTCCAAAAGTAATTGTAGCTTTGCAGTTGTGCCCAAATAATAGATTCTATGGTGTCTCTACATATCCCATGAAGATGTGAATCCATCCACACATATTTCTTCAAACTTGTATGGTATGTGACCGATTACAGAGTCAATTTCCTCTCGAGCGTGAGAACTGATGTTATAAAATTTATCGTCAGGAAGCTAATAATAGATGGAATGAAACTCACCATAAAATTATGCAGATGATATTATAAAAACATGGCATGAATGAGGCCAAGGAGGCCCATACCAGAAAGAATAATCTCTCGGAGACTCATATACAATTTAGAGTCATGATGTTTGGACAAGGAGGTGAGTCTTATATGATGAAATATGTGGCTTGGTATTAGTGGATGCAAATGAGGCCAAAATGTCCCAACATCATAAGAAATATTCTTGAGAAGAACCCACATACAATTTAATGTCATAAGTCCTAGATTGGGAAGGGACTAATGAAGAAAAATAATGTTTATGGCCTGGTGGGAACAACACTGTGTGAATGGGTGTCAAGTAGATGCATTCCCCAAAATAAAAAATCAAGGAAAACATGCACATAGTTTCAAGTCATAATTGCTGTCAATAAGTGCCTAGTTTAAGGAAAGGTTCTTTGGATGTTTGAAATGATCCTTTTATAGTAATGGAAAAGGTATGATCAGTGTGGTGATGTTTAACATCGTATATCTAAGACGACGGCCATGAAATTTAACGTCGTATAGTAAGGAAAATACAACATAGATTCACATCATGTTTCAAGGATATAATAGTAGTTTATCATCATATAGGTAATAGGGAATAGTTGAACGCCATGTAGGATGCTACTTTATACAGTTTAAGGCCATATTCCCTAGACCAGAGAGGAATTGTGTAGTTTATCATTATAAATCTAGGACATTGATTTGTGATGTTTTTTAACATCATGAAATTTGGATGAATAAATGTTTTAACATCATGTGGGATCTGTATTCCTTTGTGTAATGAAATTTTAGTAACATGGAATTTGTTGGAGGAGTGATTCCCTCACCATCCATGGTGAAATAATTGTATACACTATTGGGGTATACCTTGTGTATGATGTAAGGTCATTCCAATTTGATAATCAACATTTTTTGCTTCTTACCAGGTATAATCGACATTCTCAAAGTCAATATTGAGTCACTACGAAGGAAGAATTAGTGAAAAATATTCTTCTTTAATGCCATTAAAATATCGTTGTGGTGCCTCTCTAGATTATTCAAGGCACTGAGATAGTTCTTCTCAAGGGTTAAAATTTTTCTAGATGGAATTCAGATACACTATCTAACATTTGTTAAACACAGATAGTTGTACAGAGTGATGATAACTGAATCTCAATGGTAAATACTGCCTCTATTCCATACACTAGGAAATATAGAGTCACAAAGGTGGAATTGCGATTCGTTTTCTAGTAAACCCAATGAATATTAAGGTTATTTTTCGGTCAAATCTTCTTGTTCTAACACACCATCATCATCCAATTGTTGGATAACTTTATTTAGTGGCTCGATCTACCTATTTTCTTATACATGTTAGCGATGATTATGGTTGGACTGAATGTTTTACTTGTCTTATAACTTCTTCAACTCAACTGCAAGGATGCTGGGATCGTTTTTAGTGAGAAGATCATGAGGGACCCCAAATCGATAGATGATGTTGGAGATCCTGAACTCAAAAATAGAATTGACCATAAAATTCTTGAGTGGAGTCTCTTATACACTTTAATAAAGAAATAATTTGTGGTAAGAATGATCCTACACTTGTGGTCATTTTCTTGTGGATTTGGTCCCATGACATTGAGTCCCCATACCGCAAAGGGGAAAGAGTACATTATAAAGGAATCTAGCGGTCTATGAATGAAGTTGCCTTGGATATGACATGCATAAAAACCCATGGTGAACATGATTATGTCATGGACCATGGTGGGCCAAAAGTATCCCTACCATCATGTCTAGTGGGTGGTATTCATCCTTGCCTAATCGGAACAACAAGATCCAACATCATTTTCTTGCATAACCAGGGGAATCCTGTATCGTTTGATTAATCACTGGAAAATTCTATTAAACACACATTTTAAGAGACTTTTTCCTAGGATGGGCAAAGAATGGCGGGTGAACTATGTAGTACAGTGACATATTATCTCATTTTTGGATCTTTCCAATAATATTTTATCATATTTCATATGCTTGATTAAGGGAGTCATATAAATAGATGTTTCATCAAATGTAGGGGGATCCAGAGGACATGATGTGGAAGGAAATTTGGTAATATGGTTTACCTACCAGATATCATCATTATATGAAAATATAGGGTTGATGAATCCTCGATGTGCCACATGAAAAAATAGATCATTCTTGTTAGTCTCCTCAAGAGATGTTGCTAGACCGAACATGACATCATCTCGACCATTCTATAATAGGGGATCATGAGTCACCTCTGTATAAGAAGGTAACTATGCCATCATATGGAAATCATTCTTGAGAAGGGGTACAAGATTAAGATTCTAGACTATGTAGTCACCATTGATTTTCTTGATGACTAGCTCAGAGCAACCCTTCACATGAATGTGGGGAATATTAGTCATGAGGGCCAACTCAAGACCAGTGATGAGATCCTGATACTCTATATCATTTCTAGTGCATCCCTATTATAGTAAGAACATGTAAGGTAAAACTTCCTATGTAGTTAAGATAAACAAATTCCCAGGCCCACTCAATTGATCATGAGACCATTTATCCTTCTATTGGTTAGGCTCTGGGAGGAACTGTCGAAATGAATATGTCGATGTGGCATGACCAGTTCCACCGAGAGGATATCCTCAAATGGGAAATCACGATCTCGGGACTATTCTATGGGGAATAGATGACTAGATATAATTTCTTCCAGTGAATGAACCATGACATCCCTCTATAGGATGGACCTGATGTTGAACGTCTAAAGGATCACTATCCAACAATCTAGAAAACTTTTCAACATGCGGTGGTTCAGAAAATATATTAGCTGATCCACTTGGGAAACAGGTGGTATGCCATGATGAGGTAGATAATACCCCAAATTCTACATTGAAGAAACAAATGTGAGGAATATTTTATTGATGGTATAATATATTGAATCCATGTATATGATCATGCGATTATGATACTATAATGTATTCTTTGTCCCTTCATTGTATTTCGGGTGGGAATGGAAAGGAGATAACATTCCAGGGTGGTCGTTTATAGGACCAATGTAACACCCTGAGATTTTATGAAAAATATATTTTTTAATTTCATTGATGTCTTATGCTATACGCTACACCAAAAGGAGCTTGCACTACACGCATCCCTGACTTGGCTTGCTCTACACGCAATCGCGACCTTCCACGATAGCGTGTGTTGTATGCAATATCGAGTTTCACTAAACAACGATATGTTATTAAAATATTATATAAACAAGCCGTTATGAATAGTAATACCCACTTTTTGAAATTTCATAAATTTTATCCTTCAAAATGGACTTCATTTTTCAATTCAGAATATCTAAATTAGCCTAGGGTGAATTTTTTGAATTTTTCTGAAAACATTCAATTTTTGATGAATAGTGAAAACACTAGGTTACTATTTAAATACCGATTTTTATTTAAATAAATATTAATTTTTTAAAGTATATTTTAGGTCAAAATTGATACATAATACCTATATAAGTCCAATTTAATTAATTGGAGTCATTTTATAATAATTTTTGAAATAAAAAAATTTTATTTAACTTTTCACCGTCTTTTACCCACGTCCTTGGAGAATTTGGAAATTCACATAAAACATAATTTTACCGCTTCTTTGAGTGGAATTTCAAAAATCCGAGAGACACGGTTAATATCAAAGACTAATATCTGGTTCAATGAGATGAAAATAATTTTTTTGTGAATAGTAACTTTTTATTTTTGTTTACCATGGTTAAAAGTAAATAGGGTAATTAAGGGTAAAAATGATATTATTATTAACATAACACATGTTTTAATTATATTAGATAAGTTTTATTCGACCAAAAACAAGCTTAGAAATAAATCATGACCATTTAGGTCCACATGGATTAGATTAGTACATTTATTATTAATTTATTTAAAGAAGGGTTAAAATAGTTAAAATCAATTTTTAATAAATAAATCATTTTTAATATAGGGTTATACATAAGATAAATTCTACTATAAATATTCATTATAAAGATAAAATTTTTCCTACCTAATGGTATTTTATTTATAATTTTTAGACATTAAATAATTTATGTTATTTATAAAACAATGGTGATGTAGTAATTACCGAAATAATGAAATATTAAAATAATGGATGTTATAAATATCCAAATAAAGGTAATTTGAGACTTTTTATGAATTCCAAAAATGTTATAGGATAATATGACCCGTTAGTATTAAATTAATTAACCTTTTTAGAACTAATCATGGTGTTATGATTTTCACAAAATTCCATTACCAAATAGTGTCAAAATTGATATAAAATAGTTTTTTTAAAAAAATATTATATTATTAATTGTTATTACATTCCTAGAAAATCTAAGGTTCGGAAATTATACTTATATCATGATAGGTGTATCATTAAAGGACCACTGTGGGGTCTCTTGGATGTATATGGTATGTTTATTAACTATATAATATAAAAATACAAAGTGACATGGTAAATGTAAATCTAATTAACTAAGAGTTAAAACTAAAATATAAGGTTAATATAATGACTCAAACCTATCTAAAATATATTGGTTAAGAGGATTTCTACCCATCCCCACCTTAAATTAGAAATAAATCAATTCTAGCTATTAAAAATTGAATATGACTTTATTATAAAATAATATTTTATGTTTTTTAAAAGGTGCCTCTCTCCTCCTTTATAAAAAGGGCCCCCTTCCCTCTTCTCTTAACAACTTTTTGAGCATTTAATCTCGGCCAAACCCTGCGAATTTATCTTCTAAAATTCCCTAGAAACATTCTAGATGTTCTGGTCTTCTCGAAAGACCAACTCTACTTCCTTAAGAGGATGCTTAAAGGAGGTGTGTCGAAGAAGAGGTAATCTCTTCTTCCGATTCTCTCAAGTTTCTTTCTTCTTATACTTCTTCTTATTTAGTTGACTCATTAAAAAGTAATAACATCAGTATTAATTATATAATAATATGTTATTATATATATAAAACAACCCTATTTTACCATCTATCCATCCTACGGAAACCAAAATCACCGCCTGTGCGTACGTACGGAATACCGTCACCACGTCGTGGTGTAATCTGTTTTCGACCACCACCTTACATGAATGGGTATAATGGTGTAAATAAATAACTATATATGATAGTGAAAAGTTATATTGATTCTTAAATGTTATACATACACTTGAAAACAATTCCACGATCATGGTAATGATATCATCGCTCGTGCACACGTACGAACTACCGTCTCCACGACGCGATGAGATTCATTCTCCATGTTAACCATTAATGAATGATTATAAAGTATATATGATGAATAATAATAAAAAATATGACATAATAATGATACTTTATTTATCTATATATATATCTATGTCATCTACTTAATTCCATTCAATTTAATAAGGAAATGAAAACAGCATTCATGCGTACGTAGGGCCTACCATCTCCATGAACGATGTATTTCATTCCATTTATTGATCTGTCATATATATATGTATATGCTGAATAGATATTATATATAAATCATTTTTTATATTCTAGAATTATGTAAATCAGTATATAAGTAGTAATATCAAGAACAACAAGTCGAAACCCGTATGATAAATGAAACGATTTTACCCAAAATGTTGCTTCAACATGGAATTTACAAAAGAACTGGTAATATAAAGTCATAAGTGAACCATATATGATATCATAAAAAATAATATTATTCTGTAATAATTCAATGAAATTATTTAAATCATTATACAGAATGTTTGGATACATACGAAGCATATCAGATGTAAGGTAAGGGATAACTTTTCAAATCTCGTTTTTATCCGAGATTGTTTATTCGTAAGTATTTACTGGGGTTGTATTTATCATCCATTTCCCTATTTTCTAAAAATAATTTCATGTATGTTTAAAGTAATTTTAACCCATTTTTGAATTTTACTACATTGTATGTAAGGAATCTTTCTTTTGATTACGTTACGAGGTACCTTTTGGACTTTTCCGACAAAAGTACGTGGAGAATGTTTTTTAACTTATACCGCATGAATGGATTTCTATTGTTTCATAAAGCCTTATTTTCATGAAGCTTCCTCTACAATATTTCATGACTATTTTCAACAAAATCCTTTTATTTTAAAATTTATTGACATTTTGTGAAATGAAAATGATTTTGAATATGAAATGATATTTTCCTCAAGAATTCATTTCATGTGTTTTGTCAAAACTATTTTCCATCAAAGATGAAATTATTTAGTATGATTATGTTTCAAGTATAATTTCTCTATTATTTACATGGTTTAATTCTTCTTATGATGAAATGATATCCATTTGTTTTATATGGATTATGTTATGATGGGATGATGTTTATGAAACCCAATTTATTCTTTGGGTAATGATGAATGATTTATGTTTATTTTATGGAACAAGTAAGAGTGATTTCATTATGAGATGGGTGGGACCTATATCTCCATCCAATACATTTGGTAAATATTTATATCTCACGAGATAGACATGGCTGGAATGGTAATTTAATCTGGTTCAGTAATACAAGACTAGAACGACGAGTGAACTCGATTCAGAAAGGGACTTTGTCCACTGAGATGGTTTTGACAGCAATGACTTGGCTACTATGGAAATAATATCATGTGCTTAATGGTTGCCACAATCAAATGATTTATTCCCATGCTATTTTATCATGATTAATGTTTCTTTATGATCTATTCCTTATGTACTACCATGTTTTATGTCATTTCCCAAGATTTTGATGTTTAAACATTATGTTCATATTTTTAAGTTCAATTGTATATGATTTGTTTTATTTTATCCATGCTTACCCTTACTGATCATTTGAGCGCACCCTTTATTTTTTTTCTATTCCATAGGATTTAAAGAAATGTTTTATGTAAGAAAACCAAAAGGGGAAGATCTTTATGGGAGATGCTGAAGATCATTCACCACGATTAGAAGATTACGTTCAAAGTTTCTAAAGACACTAAACTATTATGTTCCTTCTGTGTCTGTTTTTGTTATGTATTAAGTATTATGAAAAAGTAATGTAATTCCCATGTACGCCAAGATTCGGGTCTCTACAATTGGCATTAGAGGAAAGGTTTAGTTAACCTTTGGAAACTAGAATGCGAAAACGTTAGTGAGATCCCTAGAGATATTTCTATGGTATGTCTAGGTATGTCCCTAAGGTTTATTATAAGTATAGGTTATATTCCTAGAATTACGATAATGATATTAGAATTAAACCTAAGATGTTAGATGTCGATGGTAATCCCCCTTTATTATGTTGTTTTCCATAGCATGATTTTGCCTATAACACTATTCTTTTTCGGTTTTAAATGATGGATGAAACCTGAAGGAACCGTGTTGATCAATGTAATGGAAAATGCAATGATTGTCCTCCTGAACAAACCAATGTTATGTGATATGGAGTGCAAATTATTATTGCTATACTTACGCAAGATATGAATCATTCTGGACTTCCGAATGAGCAGAGAAGGGAACAATATTCTATTGAGTCCTACATGAGGCAACATCCACCTTCTTTCAATGGGTCTTCTGATCCACTTGTTGCTGAACAATGGATCAGTACCATTGAAAAAATATTTTCCATACTTCGCTGTTCGGAACATGATAAAGTCATTCCAGCTATTTACTGTTTAGATGGTGAAGAAAACTAGTGGTGGACTCTAATTAAGAATACATGGCCCCAATATGAAATTGAATCCATGGAATGGGACGAGTTCAAGAACTTGTTTTTCAGTAAGTACTTCCCTCGTATTCTTCAAAAAAAGATGGAAAAGGAGTTCCTTGAGCTTAAGAAAAAAGATGATGAATCTGTTGGTATATAAAAAGAAAATTTTACAAGGATTTTAAGGTATGAATCTGGCTTTATCATCCAACCTGAAAGTAAATTTGATCGATTCTTCAGTGGCTTAAAACCAAGTCTTCAAAAGGCATTAGCTATAAGAGACTTCAATAGCTATGAAGAAATTGTGAGTTGTGATATCAAGGTATAAATAGAAGTTGGTGTTATATATCCATCTCATGGTTTGGACATGAAAGAAAAGATGGAGTTCAAGGAGAAATCTTAGAAAAATGGTGAAAAGAAGATGAATGATTCATTATGCTCAAAGTGAGGAAAGAATCTTGTTGAGATTGGCTTAAAGGGACTAGAAAATGTTTTAAGTGTGGAAAATAAGTTCATTGAGTAGCTGAGTGTCAGAGTAATGGAAAAAGGGTTTCTAATGATGTGAATAATGAATAGACTATAGAGAACGCACCACCAACACTTCAATGCTTCAAGTTCAATGAATTAGGGCATTATGCTAATCAATGCCCTAATCCAAGGGTTAATGATGATCAACATGAGAAACCACTTAAGGAAAATGGAAAAGGTAAGTAACATGCGATCACTATTGGCGATGTTGAATATGAAAACACTGTGGTGGAATGATTATGTGTTTATGTAATGGGATTCCAAAATAATGTTGTATATAGTATCATGGAATATTGGAATATTTATGTGTTGGTCTATAGTGGTTTTCAATAATTTTATGGTACCGGTAACCTTGGAAAGTGATTGAAATATTTTTTGGAAAGAATATGATATGTGCATAATGAAGGGATAAAGAGAAAATGAAATGTTTGACAGTATTCCTGAGCTCATGACTGATATAAGGACAAAGTTATATCATGGTTTGAGTATATAGAATTTTTGGTTTTTGTTATGTGGAAAGAGTTAACTTTTGATACCGTTCATGTTTTCACTAAGGTTCAATGGGTATTCATTTTTAAGAGAATACATTATTAATGTATTCACATGATTGGAATGTCACCAACAAGATATATGAGAGATAAATGATGGTATTCACGTGCTTGTTATATGACCTTTTTAGTAATCATTCTCTTTATACTATTAGTTTGGAAAGATGTATTTTGGAAAATCCTAAAGATTTGAATGGATTATGATAAAAATCATTTAGTATTGTTTAAGGCTAGAATTTTTTTTTTCAGTATTATTGATAGAATGTTATAATAGTATAGTTTTAGAAAAAGGACAACTCGTAGGACGAGTGACAACCCATTGCGTCGGACAAGGATGCTAGAATCGAACCCACAACCAAAGTGCGATGAGCCTTTATCACCTACCACTAGCCTACATAAAGTCCTTGGTTAGTTGAAAGTAGTTTTATTTTATTAAGAGCTATGATATCTGAAGTATAAGTCCATTTTAGCAACCATATATGATTAATCTCAGCATATTTGGACTTCTGTATATTTAATAAATTGTGCTAAATGTTTTGTGATAGAAATAGACGGAATGACCTATAATTCTATCGCATAATCCACTAACACTTCACAGAAGAAAAATTCAACTTCATTTCATTAAGAGATGAAGTGGAAATTTTTCAAGGCATGCGAAAAGGTGATATGATACTGAAATAAAGTAAGTATTTATTCTAATTCAAATTCATCAACTTTAGGGAAATGATCTTGAAAACCAAAAATGTTATCCTAGTGCTCTCATATCTGATGAATCCAATGGTACCTTAGATCATCAAAAATTTATGGCTTTGTGATTGTTGTATTTTTCATATCCATGTCCTCTACAACTCTTCATCAGAAGTTTATGGTTATATTTCTCTTCCATATCAATATTTTCACCTATGTTCTCCTATGTGGAAATGCATTGATTAGTTAATTTGGGTAACCTTTATTTTTCATACTTTAGTTTTTAAAGTCATGTTTTGATATTCCTTTTTACGATGTGGGTTTCTATGAAAGAAACTTTCAAGTAGTAAACCATTTATAACCCCGACGAATTTGAAGGGCGAAATTCATTTTAAGGGTGGTAGAATGTAATACCCTGAGATTTTATGAGAAATATTTTTTTTATTTCATTTATGTCTTGTATTGTACACTACACTAAAAGGAGCTTTCACTACACGCATCCCTGACTTGGCTTGCTTTACATGCAATCGCGACCTTCCATGATAGCGTATGTTGTACAGAATATTTAGTTTCACTGAACAACGATATGTTATTAAAATATTGTATAAACTAGCTGTTATGAATAGTAATACCCACTTTTTGAAATTTTATTAATTGTATCTTTCAAAATGGACTTCATTTTTGGATTTCTAATATCCAAATTTTCCTAGGGTGAATTTTTGGTATTCTTCTGAAAACTTTAAATTTTTGATGAATAGTGAAAACACTTGGCTACTATTTAAAAACAGACTTTTTATTTAAATAATTATTTATTTTATTTAAATTTATTTTAGGTAAAAATTGATACACAATACCTATATAAGTTCAACGTAATTAATTGGAGACTTTTTATAATTATTTTAGATATATAAAAATTTTATTGATCTTTTCACCGTCTTTTATCCACCACCTTGGAGAATTTGGAAATTCTCATAAAACATAATTTTACCACTTCTTTGAGTGAAATTTCGACAGTCTGAGAGACACGTTTAATATCAAGGACTAAAATTTGGTTTAATGAGATGAAAATAATTTTCATTTAATAGTAAGTTTTTACTTTTATTTACCACAGTTAAAAGTAAATAAGGTAATTAAGGGTAAAAATGATATTATTAATACCCTAACACATATCCTAATTCTATTTGATAAGTGTAATTATACCAAAACAACCTTAGGAATAAAATATGACCATTTTGGTCCACTTGGATTAGATTAGGACATTTATTATTAATTTATTTAAAGAAGGGTTAAAATAGTTAAAATCAAAGTTTAATAAATAAATAATTTTTAATATAGGGTTATAAATAAGATAAATTCGACTATTAGAAATATAAAATTATTTCATACCTAATGGTATTTTATTTATAATTTTCAGACATTAAATAATTTATGTTATTTACGACATAATGGTGATGCAGTAATTACCTAAATAATGATATATTAAAATAATTGATGTTATAAATACCCAAATAAATGTAATTTGAGACTTTTTATGAATTATTAAAATTTTATAGGTTAATTTGACATGTTATTATTGAATTAATTTACTTTTTTTGAACTAATCATGTTGTTATGATTTTTACAAAAATCCATTACCAAATAGTGTCAAAATTGACAAAAATTAATTTTTAAAACAAATATTATATTATTAATTTTTATTATATTCCTAAAAATATATGGTTCAGCCCAGATACTTTTATCATGACAGGTGTATCATTAATATACCACTTGGGGGTTTCTTGGATGTATATGGTATGTTTATTAATTATATAATATGAAAATACAAAGTGACATGGTAAATGTCAATCTAATTAACTAAGAGATAAAACTAAAAGATAAGGTTAATATAATGACCTAAACCTACCTAAAATATATTGGTTGAGAGGATATCGACCCATAACCACTTTATCTTTAAATAAATCAATTTGGATCTATTAAAAACTGAATATTACTTTATTATAAAATAATATTTTAAGTTTTTCCAAAGGTGCCCCTCTCCTCTCTTATAAAAAGGGCACCCCTTCCCTATTCTCTTCACACACTTTTGAGCCTTGAATATCGTCCAAAACCTGACCATTTCTCTTCTCCACTTCCATAGAAACATTCTTGAGTTTATGTTCTTCTCAAAATACCAACTATACTTCCTTAAGAAGAAGCTTAAAGGAGGTTAGTCGAAGAAGAGGTAATCTATTCTTCAGATTCTCTCAAGTTTCTTTCTTCTTCTACTTATTCTTATTTAGTTGTCTCATTACAAAGTAATAACATCAGTATTACTTATATAATGATATGTTATTATAAATATGAAATAACTCTATTTCACCATCTATCCATCCTACGGAAAATGAAATCACCGCGTCTGCGTACGTACGGAATACCGTCTCTACGCCGTGGTGTAATCTGTTTTCGACCAGCACCTTACTTGGATGGGTATAATGGTGTAAATAAATAACTATATATGATAATTGTAAAGTGATATTGATTCTGAAATATTATACATACACTTCAAAACAATTCCACAATCATGGGAATCATATCATTGCTCGTGCGTACGTACGGACTACTGTCTCCACGACGCGAGGAGATTCATTCTCCATGTTAACCATTCATTAATTATTATAAAGTATATAAAATGAATAATAATGAAATATATTACATAATAATTATACTATATTTATGTGTAAATATATGTATGTCATCTACTTAATTCCATTCAATTCAATAAGGAAACGAAAATAGCGTTCATGCGTACGTACGACCTACCGTCTCCATGAACGGTGTACTTCATTCCATTTATTGATATATCATATATATATATATGTATAATATGAATATATCTTACATATAAATCATTTTTTACATTCTGGAATTATTTAAATCAGTATATAAGTAATAATGTCAAGAACAACAAGTCGAAACATGTACGATAAATGAAACGATTTTACCCAAAATGCTGCTTTAACATAGAATTTACAAAAGAACGGGTAATATAAAGTCATAAGTGAACCATATATGATATCATAACAAATAATATGATTTTTTAATAAGTCAATGACATTATTTAAATCATTATAAAAGAGGTTCAGATACATATTAAGTATATCAGATGTAAGGTAAGGGATAACTTTTCCAATCTCATTTTTATCCGAGATTGTTTATTCGTAAGTATTTACTGGGGTTATATTTATCATCCATTTCCCTGTTTTCTAAAAATGGTTTCATGTATGTGTAATGTCCTTTTTACCCATTGTTGATGTTTACTACATTTTATGTAAGGAATATTTATTTTTTTTACATTAAGAGGCACCTTTTTGACTTTTCCGACAAAAGTACAAGGAGAATGTTTTTTTTCTTATACGGCATGAATAGATTTTTACGGTTTCATAAAGCCTTATTTTCAGGAAGCTTCCTCTACAATATTTCATGACTATTTTCAACAAAATAAATTTATTTTAAAATTTCATGAATTTTTGTGAAAAGAAAATGATTATGAAGAAGAAAGGATATTTTCCTCAAGAATTCATTTCAAGTATTTTGTCAAAACTATTTTCCATCTAAGTTTACATTATTTAGTATGATTATGTTTCAAGTATAATTTCTCTATTATTTACATGGTCTAATTCTTCTTATGATGAAATTATATCCATTTTTTTATATGGATTATGTTATTATGGGATGATGTTTATGAAACCCAATTTATTCTTTGGGTTATGATGAATGATTTATGTTTATTTTGTGGCACAAGTATGAATGATTTAATTATGAGATTGGTGGGACCTATATCTCCCTCCAATGCACTGGGTAAAGATTTATATCTCATGAGATTGTCATGGCTGGAATGGTAAGTTAATCTGGTTCAGTAATACAGGACTGGAACGAGGAGTGAACTTGATTCAGAAAGGGAATTTGTCCACTAAGATGGTCTTGGCAGCAATGCCCTGGCTAATATGGAAATCATATCATGTGCTTGATGGTTTCCACAATCACATGTTTTATTCCCATGCTATTTTATCATGATTAATGTATCTTTATGATCTATTCCTTATATACTACCATGTTTTATGCCATTGCTCAAGATTTTGATGTTTAAACATAATGTTCATGTTTTTAAGTTCAAATGTATATGATTTGTTTTATTTTATCCATGCTTACCCATAATGAGAATTTGAGCTCACCCTTTATATGTTTTCTTTTCCCCAGGATTTAAAGAAAGTTTTTAGGTAAGAAAACCAAAAGGGGAAGATCTTTATGGGAGATGTTAAAGATCAGTCACCATGATTAGAAGATTAGGTTCCGAGTTTCCAAAGACACTAAACTATTACGATCCTTATGTTTCTATTTTTGTTATGTATTAAGTATTATGAAAATGTAATGTAATGTCCTTGTACATCTAAATTCGGGTCTCTATAATAAACGACTTCTCGGATATGGGTAGCATCAAAACCAGAGGTTGAAGCAGATATTTCATGATGACCTCAAAATATTCCTGTCACTCCTCATCTCACTGATATATGACACCCTACTTCATAGTCTTGGAAGAGCACTAAAAATATACATTTAAATTGGTGATAAATAGGTGTATCTAGTATAAGTTTCCAAAAAAGACCCATAGATCATAGATTTTTCTCAAAGTTGGAATTTGGATAAAATATCTAAACTTATTTGGATTGATTTTTATGCCTTTGAATCTAAAAACTGAACCATGGAAATTTCCAATGGTCCCCCCAAAAGAACATTTCAATGGGATTATCACCAACTACTAGGAGCGGAGTAAGACAAACACTTTATCAATACATCATATATGTTCTTGATACTGGTGTAATTTAACCTATAGATCATCCATGTGGCATTCCACTAGAGTTATGAGGATAGGTTTTGGGATGCGGTTCATTGTACGCTGATAAGTGGCTCCTACATTATTCAGACTAAATATCATTACCTGATAATAGAAAAAACATTGCTGTTCTCTGTAAGTGTTTTAATCCTCATATTCAAGGACAATTAAAATAAAATTATACCAAGAATGTTTATCCAATAATGAGTGAGTCTAGTTTACAACATTGGTATTGATTAGAAAATCTATCACTGGAAGGATAAAATCATCCTTCGGGTTGAGGTGGTTGAGATCTCGTAAGTCTATACAAACTCTATTTTGATAGTACTTTTTCTTGAATATGATCATGTTTTCTAGCTACATGGGGTACTAAAACTCCTTGGTAAATTTTTCTTTGCTATAATTTTCCTCTTCACCACCGACCATGACAACGTGGGATAGTTTCATCATCGAAATGTGAGGTTTGAACCCTCGATGGTTAACCAGGAGACCATGATAGTGGATGATTACCTAAGGGTGTGACCATATAATCTCATCATAAAAACAAGAAAAAACATCACGATGTTGCTTCAGGAAATCCACATACTGTTGTAGTTCCTCTGTAGGAATTGATCCGCTGATCATTATTGGCCTCAGATCTGCCACGGTTACATGATCCACGAGTACCAATTCTACAATCATTGTGGAGACACCCTCTTTTAATGAAGGGGAGTGTATTCCAAATCTTAATCATCACCTGAAGCTATTGAATCATTTGTAGGATATGGTTCACTAGAGTCAACTAAATCAAGGGTAACATTGGTGTCCACTTGGGAGGGTAAATAATTCCCATAGGGGGGTTATTTTTCTATAGAAATCAATGAGAAAAAGGTTATTAACCCAATTAAAAATGATCCTCAAACGAGGGGTCCATTATTGATAATGTTAAATAAGTGGGGGAGGTTTGATCTAGGTCAACTTATCATGTATTGATGGAACATAAAAGTATGGCATACTACTATATCCATGGTGTGAAAATACTAATAAATCAAAGGGGTTAGAGGCTCTAGTATCACATGATATTTTCATGTGTATGATTACGAGGTAATATTTGGATGTTCCTTGTACCTAGGAATGTGTATTCCACTCATATAGGGAATAAATAATAATTTTCCAAGTCATGGGATGTGTCCTCCAATTGGTGAATTATGAGGGTAACTGAATACTCCATGTCTACCCATAGATTGGCCACAATAGTATTTTTCGCACCCTCATTCATATGAATTCATTTATCATTATTCTTGAAATATTCAGCATCCAAATATATGTATTCACAATAGGGAAATGTATATGTGTCACCCAATAACATGGAATCCAAACCATTGAGGGAGTACTTGAAACATTCATAATATGAGGAGGGAACTGCTACTTGCATATTGAGATTGGTTCTACCCATCAATGGATTATATGTGGTATCATATGAGACATCCATAAATTATGTTCATGAAATCAATCCATCAAACTAGGTGTTTATGTAGGTTTTTACAGACTACCTTTACATGTTCCTTTTGTAACCCAAGATAATCAGGTCATAAGGGCTCAGATATATTTGAGTCATTTCTATCATGTGGACCATCTGGATCAGGATGATATTGATCCTGGAACATCTGTTGATGAGATAGTGTTATTTATCCATGCCATTTCACTAGAAAATGATGTATAATGGTCTTATTTTCCACTGTATAGGAGAACCTTTATCTTCTCCTAAGATTGAGATGATGTATTTTCATTATGCTCACTTGACTTCTTCAGCATGGAAGACCACTATGGCTTCCACCTCGGTCTTGAGCTGGAGGGTGCCCTTCAAGGCCTCCGTGAGGGCATCTCATAGCTCTTCAGGCAGATGTAGGGCCTAATAATTTAGAGCATTGTGGGAATACTATAATGGTGCCTATGAAAATTACAGTTATTTTCTAGACACACACTTTTGCTGGTAGTAGGTATAATGGGCATTGCTAGTCAAACCAATGAATTCTGTCTGGTATTGGAAATATAGTGATGGTCACGACTTAAAACATGTAATAATACTATTGGAAGATTTTTGGATGACTAAGGCATGAAATATATGGATGTGGCTGACCATTATCTTTTTGAGGCAGCTCCCCATGCTCTATTAGCATGAATATTGATGGTAGTGAATCTAACAAGACAGACTAGGGGAACTATGCATGCTGGGTCCTATGCCAAGTATACAGTCTCATCTTGGTCACATGTATGGCTCAACTTGATACACTCTCCTGGTAATTCCAACAATCCAAATATCCATGGCCTCGTTGATGGATGAATATAATAGGAACATTTGGAGTATATTCTTGAAACTCTTTGTCGCATGGAATTATATAGGGATTCGCCAACTAAACAGTATTCATGGTGTCGTACTCTTAATTTTCCTCCGAGGAATCCCCCAATGCTGGGAAGATTTTATATGATATCCCCATCTCTAGGTGGGTTATGTTTCCAAGAGTGAGAGATTGATTTGGGAAATAGGGGTACTTAGTTTTCCCTAGCTTTATTGATGCCTACCTTTCTAAGAACTATAAGGTTGATATATAGGCTAAGCGTGGGTAGCTGGAGGAGGCATGACTACATCAAGGGGCTCATGTCGATTCAAATGGGAACTGATAAGAATATGGGTGTGAGCGACTGCTCTTTGAGAAAACCAGTCTCCATACATCTAATACATGCAGTTGGATACTTTCTTTCATTCACCATAGTTGTTGATATTAGGCATTATCAGGAAACATTCCATCTGTGCCAATGTTGGAACCAGTGTGACTACATTTTTTATCAACCTGGTTTTGGAGTAAGTCCTTGAACACATAGAATTTATGGATGGTGTGTCCAAGGATACTGTAAAAAGGGACGAACATTAGGAATTTAGTGAGATCATACTAAGGGGGATTTCTGAATTTTATATTCATATGATTCCCTTGATAAATGGAATTCGGAAAATATTAGGGAAATTGAGACTCAATTAATGTATTTGTATGATTTGTTCATTCCAGTAATGTAACTCTAGGTACGTGTCCTTGATGAGTGGATGTAACCTGCTAGGGGATGAAACCTAATTGTGTCAACCTAAAAGAGGTGGTGAATTATATGGTAGCATCTGCCAATTATGTGTTGGGTGATGTTGAGATTGATCCTAAACCCATGGTTGAATCCATCATTGAGGTTTTAGGGGAGCTTCTTCATAAAAAAAATCTACAATTATGGGAGCCTTACTCTATAAGACTCTAGTAGTCTCTACCTCAGAGGATCTTCTTGCACAAATTATAGGATGCAATGGGGGTGCCGACTTGGAGTACTATAAGGATTTCTTTAGGAAATATGCATTGATAGAAAAGTTAAAAATTACACCTGAAAAATTCTGAGTGATGATGGGGGATCCAATTCTGTCTTTGAATTCCCCATGAACACCATTGGCATCATCTCTTCAGTCAGCGGCATGTCATGTGACCGACCGCTTGAGTCCATTCCACTAAGAAAAAAGTATATTTCTCGCATATCTGTTTGTTTCTTTTACTTGAAGATGTCACCATACTATTCTTATGAGTGGTGTAGCTGAACAAATAAGGAAACTACCTATGAATACCTTCCTAAATAAGGATGTACCCAATTGGTAGTTGACTGTAAGAGATGAACACATACCTTTCCGTTGTCTCAAAAAACAATGGAGCATTGCAATTGATTCTTACTCTGGAGTTCCCGACATTGGTCAGAACCTATATTTTAAGAGGTATAGATCTTGAAGTAGGTCTATTATGCTTTATACATCTTTCAATCAGGTGGGATCACCACATATCAGGTTTCAAGGGATTAGAGTCGATTACTGAGAGCAGTTATCTTGTCATTTAAGACAAGGATCCTTTATGGATGGTGATTCTGGACAATGAATTCATTGAAGAGCTCATCAACATGATATGAAATATCATCGACTTGTGGAGGAACTGGTATATCAGCCTATAGAATGGCCTATGTAATAGATCATGTAATGGATAACGCAATGGCATGTACACCGGCTTAATCCAGATCCAAAGAAGGGTTATCACATCACATGGGAAGATTCTGTGATAGATACCGCATCCATTTACCATCGTCTCTCATATATACCCCATTGAGATACATTATATTATCCAAATTCATAAAAGGAAACTTTATTGTATGGACTTGTTGTTGTTCTTGTTTCATCAATTGAATGGGAACAAGATTGTGTCTTGGATCACCATTGTCCCAATTCATTTCTTCAAGGCACTCACCAGGGAGTTCGTTAATGATCCACTATATTTTTCTTTTAGCTATTGTGGAAAGGCTATCATAGGGAGGTCAACCTCTATCACATTCATAACATCAGTCAAGTCAGATGGATCAGACGTCATAATTTGATCCTTAACATTGTTGGAATTCTTACCGATTGGACATGATATAAAGGATTCCCCAAAATAAAAATGTGTACATAATAGAATGGGTTATTTTTTACATTATAATGGGTTATTACCCCATCTAAATACATTAACGGTGGTTGTGAGGAACCACCGCTAATGCGGCGGCCTACTTACATTAGAGGTAGTTTTCAGTAAGCGCTGCTAAATCCCTGATGACTTTAACAGCAGTTACATTATAAGGGTTTTAAACCCCCTCAATTATTGAAATAAATTCACAATCATCTAGGACCTCTATTAGTTTGAAGGATTTAGTGGTAGTTTGAACCTCCCCTAATAAGGGGATTACATTAGGTGCGGCTGTGAAAACCGCCCCTAATTATTTTCAATTTTTATGACTATCCCTCGGTTCCTTATGCTATTCTCATTCCCACCTAAATCCCTCCATCGCCTCTCCTCCATTTATCATCTAGATATTGTGGAAATGCAATCACAGCGAGGTCAACCTCTATCTCATTCATAAAATCATTCATGTTAGATGGTTTGGACGTCCTAATTTGATCCTCACCATTGTTGGAATTCTTGCTGATTGGACATGAGATGAAGGATTACCCCTCACTAAAAAAATAGACATATTAAATGGGGTTATATTTGACATTAGAAGGGTTTATTACCCCTTCTAAAGACATTGACGATGTTTGTGAGGAACCGTTTCTAATGTGCCTGCCTAATAACTTTAAGGTATGTTTTGAGTAAGTGCTTCTAAATCAATGATGATTTTGTAACAGTTACATTATAGGGGGTTTAAACCGACTCTAATGTTGACATATATTCATGATATTCTAGAACCAACACTAGTTGGAAGGTTTTAGGTGCCGTTTGTATCGCCCCTAATAAGGGGATTACTTTAGAGGTGGTTGTAAAAACCGCCCCTAATGCTTTAAAGAAAAATTTATGACCATCCCTCGGTTCCATCCCCTATTCTTGTTCTGACCCGAATCCCCCCAAAACCTATCTTCCATTGATCATATAGCTATTGTAGAAAGGCTATAATTATGAGGTCAACCTCAATCTCATTCAATACATTAGTCAGGTTAGATAGTTTGGAAGTCCTAATTTGATCCTTACCATTATTTCCATTCTTACCAATTAGACATGAGATGAAGGTTTACCCTCACTAAAACAAGTGGACATATTAGAAGGGGTTATTTTTGACATTAAAAGGGGTTATAACCCCTTCTAAAGACATTAATGGCAGTTTTGAGGAACCACCACTAATGTGGCTGCGTACTTACTTTAGATGCAATTTTGAGTAAGCACTGCTAAATCCATGATGACTTTAGCAATAGTTACATTAGAGGGGGTTTAAACCCCCTCTAATGTTGACATAAATTCATGAGCTTCTAGAACCGACACTAGTTGGAAGGCTTTAGGGGAATTTTGATCCACCCCTAATAAGGGGATTACATTAGGGGCAGATTTGAAAAATACCCCTAAAGATTCGCAATTTTTTTACCATCCCTCAGTTCCATCCCCTATTCTTGTTCCCATCCAAAGCCCCATAGAGCCTATCCTCCATCCAGTTCCCACCCCTAGAATGTAAAGACCCATAAATTTCAAGGAAATTTTTTTTCTTAATTCCTTTGAGATTTTATGAGTACACAGTTCTTGACGGCACCTGATTCCGAGGCTCGGTGTGCCCGGAATCAATTTTCGAAGTTTAGCTCGGGTACGTTCAGTGAAGGAACGAGCGGGTTTTCCTAACTTTTGAAAAGGTGATCAGAATCGAAATCCAAGGGCACTGATGGAACCACTATGCTGGTAATTTCTTAGGAACACCATTTTTGGAGTTGCGTTTTCTCGGGATGTGATGTTGAAAATAAAGTTGTTTAAATAAAGAGTGAAATAAAATACCTGTAATTTTATTTCGACTCTGTGTAATAATAACCTACTTATAGAGGTTGTGGTGGGACCCACTAAATCATAAATCCTCTTGGTAGGATATTAGTGGGGTGGGCCCACATGATCCCCACCCCTCCAAATCCCTTAAAACCTCCCATCGTGCATTTATTTGTATAACACACCTGCACCCCCTTTTAAATGACATGTCAACTCTCGCAATTAATTGGACTGTTAAAAGCTCTTCAGTTAATTTAATTAATTGGGTGAATTCATTTTGAATTTTGAAAAGGATGGCATGAGTAATAAAATAAGGGAAGCCTTATTTTATTATTGTTGAATTGTTGTGCGAGAAGGTTTGGGGAGAAAATACACGAGCCTTGAAGAACTTCATCTTCTTCGCAAAGAACGCCGAGTCTATGACGAAGAACTCTGTCACTGCAAGGGAAGATTGCCGTGCCATCTCCTCTCCTCTCCGAAGACGGTGAGATACGCCTTCTTCGGAGAACGATGACGCACCACATCCTTCATCGGTGAACACCGACGATGCTTACAGAGCCTCGTTCCGCGACGCTGTCTTCCGCAACGTATTTTTCCAGCGACGATCCTCGTTCGACAACTTCTTCAAGGTAGGGGATTGATTTTTGTTCATGGATATTCTTTGTCGTCCAACGTCAATTATTTATCCGCTTGATATTGAATTAATGGGAGGGGGCTGGACCACACGAAAATGGCCGACCCTCCTCCCCCTTGTTGTTGTATTCGTTGCGGCTCGAACGAAGGTGGCACGGTGCAACAAAACTGTGCGGAAACAAGGAGGAACACGGAGAAGAAGCGCGGCGCCGTCGTGCCACGCCATGGAGGCTGAAAGAAGCCACAACTGGAGTCGAAATGTGGCGGAGGGGCGCGGCGCCGTCGTGCCGTGTCGGAGGACAATGAAGAGGTCGCGGCCGGAGCGGGGCCACGACGGAGGGGCGCGACGCCATCGTGTCGCGCCGATCGGACCAAGGGCGCGGCCTATAGCCGCGGTGGAGAACGGTAGGGTGGCCGGAGCCGCCGGCCACCGGTGCTCAGGAGGTGGGACCGGCGGATCTCGTGCGACACACTGGCCGACCGTTACGACCGACCAAATCTGGAAAACCGGGGGCTTAAAACCCCAGTCAACATGGCAGGGCGGACCCCCTGTGGGACTGCAGTTCTGTTCGAAGGGGTGAGGGCTGCCCCCTTCCGCGCTAACGCGGCGCGCAGCGCCCTCACCGGGCCGACCGGTCTCCCAGGCCGGACCGGCCGCACAAGGCCTGGTCGGGCCGCCCGCGCCGGGCTGGGCCGCGCTGGCTGGGCCGGGCCGCGCCAGCCGGGCCGGGCCACGCCCAGATGGGCCGGACCCGGACCCGGGTCGGGTCGACCCGGTTCGGGCCGACCCAGGGGGTCTCGGGCCGAGTCGGTCCAGGCCCAAAACCCCCTAAAAACGGGATGGTTCGTTCATATGTCGGTAACATGGGATACAGAACTATGATCGATGCAACGTAAGTTGTGATGAGATCCTTGGATCGAGACTATCATTTTGATATATTAAACTCAAGGTTTCGGAGAACTTGGGGTATGGCCGGGTTGGTTCAAACATGAAACCAACCAGGCCCTCGGAGCAGAAATGCCTATAACATGAGCTCCGGACATCCGATTGACGTGCCGATGACTTTGTTGGATTCCTCTTAGTGAGAAGGACATTTTGGATTACTCCAATCAAGGTTTGGACACAGTTTCAGTACAGTCGGGTTGGTTTTGACTTAAAAACCAACCGGCCCCCTGAGAAAAAAAGCCAATAACTCTCAGATCGGGCGTCCGATTGACGCGCCGTCTTTCGCGTTGAGTTACTTTTATCGAGACAGAACATTGGGATACCTCAAATCTGGAATACGTGTTAGGTGATGTATCGACCCCCATGGCACGTGGAGCAGACCCTCCTGGAATCGAGCATGTTGTGTGCAGGAACCCTAGAGCTGGCTGTGACTGCGACGACGATGATGACTACACTGAAATCCTCCGTGGGTTCGACATCGATGGAGATTGCACTGAAATCCTCCTTGGGTTCAGCAGCGATGAAGATCATACTGAAATCCTCCATGGGTTCGACGACGATAACTACTGTTCTTATATCCTAAGTGGGAGCGACATTACCTGACTACTGTTCTTGTATCCTACGTGGGTCCAACAGTATTTGGCTCTGTACTTGTATCCTACGTGGGTCTGACAGAGTGGCTTGTCTAGTATCCTACATGGGTCCGACAGCCTAGCCGGTCTAGTATCTTACGTGGGTCCCAACTTAGATGAATCAGTGGCTACATCTGATCATCTCTATCACCTTACAGAGAAGTATATATGTGTGAGATGAGTCTTGACTTTCAATCATTATCTTCGATATGATTGACTTTCTTCCTATGTGGATTGATTCGTGCTTTCCTGTGTAGATTGGGTTGTGTTATCTTGTGTGGATTGGGTTGTACTATCCTGTGTGGACGTGATCGAACATGGGATCAGATGTTGGAGATGAACTGGAATTGAAGACTTAGGTATATGTATGGGCATATACCTAAGCAGTTTTGGTTGTTATTTCGTGATTGTATCATTGTTTTGTGGATTGTCCTTTGTGGATTCTGGGAGACTTTCGAGGGTCTCGGGGTCCTTACTGAGTATTGTATACTCACCCCTACACGGGCTATGCCCACACTATGTTGTGTTGGATGCAGACGACGGACAACGCTGATCGTGGTTGAGGGTTGTGGAGAAAGTCGGTACATGGAGGTGGACCACTAGGCGGGACGTACACGAGGCGGACGGCTGGACCCGAGGAGCTGAGAAGACTATCTATACCCACCCTTCAGGTGGGACTTCCAGTGGATGGATCGACGGTGCTTCTTTACTTTTCAGTTGTTATACTTTCTTTCCAGTTGTACTTTATTTTTAGTTTGGGTTTTTATTCTGGCCCACTTACTTTTCCACACTTATTGTTGTAACCTGTTTTACTTAGTGTTTACTTCTACTGTCTTACTCTATGGTGTTTGTTTACTTTACAAAGGCAATTCCTTCCCCTTTCTATCGCGATTTACGCCTTGTTCCTAGTCTCCATCCTCTATCCTATGTAAGGCGGGCTTGGGGTAGTCACCGCACGGGTCCCGAGGATGGGTCGTGACAAATTGGTATTAGAGGATTTCATCTCTACCGCAGAACCCAGGACTCTGAGCTTTCTTCTATGTGAAGCAACATTGTTATGGGTATTGAGTGTGGTTATCATTCTAGGTATTCTAGTGTTGGTGCGGCGGCCGACGTATCCATACACCAGGACCCTGAATTCTGATTTCCGACTTAGTGCATGAAAACATTGATTGCATGTGTGTTTCAAAAGTTTTACCTGTGATTAATTTGTGTCAGCTCACCAGGTATACTGTTTTGACCATGGCACACCTATTTCTTTTCAGGATGGCCCCACGACGGCACCCAGCAAGGGTTCAGAGCTTTGTGCAAGACGACAACCCACCAAGTGACAAGGCCTCGGTGCCAGGCCCTTTTACAGTAGAGGCACCAGCGGTACCTCTACCCGCCGAGCCACCGATGCCACTAGCCCCAGCCGTTGAGAGTGCACATCACCTTAGTGCACTGCTTGAATTTCAGTGGTAGAGACCACCCAGGTTCTGCGGGGAGACGAACCCTCAGGCAGCCGAGGATTGGCTAGAGGTTGTAGTTCATGTTTTCAGGTTAGTGGGGACACCAGCTGACCTCATGGTGATCTTTGCAGTGAGCCTTCTGCACGCGGCAGCAGGCAGATGGTGGAGCCTGATGCTCTAGGTGCATGATGAGGCATCTCTCCTCTGGATGGACTTTGAGAGCCTCTTCCACTCAGAGTTTGTCCCAGCCACCCTACATGCGGTGCATATTCAAGAGCTACTACAGCTGCGGCAGGGCATCATGACGGTAGCCTAGTACTCGGAAAGATTTACCGATCTCTCACACTATTCAACAGACATGGTACGAGACCCATTATTCTAGGCCCGAACCTTCGAGCAGGGATTGATGCATGAGATCAGGGCATCGATGATCTCCCTCAACATTCTGACACATGCAGGAGTACTGGAGCGATCTCTTCTCATTGAGAGCATTTTTGCTGAGCCTACACTAGCAGAGAGACCTACAGCATGGTGGCATGTAGTTAAGTCGTCTCCAGCTGGTAGTCGACAGACGTCACTGGGGTCCAGGCGGACCAGACCAGCAGGCGGATGACCCAAGGACACTGGCTCAGAGGTGCATGGCATATAGTGGAGAGCCAGCCTTCCGGGGAGCAGACAGTGCTACGCATGAGGCGGGCAGGGCCACATGGCTCGTGACTGCCCGACCCGCTGTACAGAGGTGCAGCAGACGGTTGAGGGACCACCTAGGCATAGGTAGAGGGTCGACCGTGGCGGCCCGCAGAGAGCAGGCGGACAAGGCCAATGAGCTGGACGAGCAGCAGGTGGTGGGAGACGCTTTGAGGCTTTACCACCACCACCACCAGGAGGTCCACCCCAACCACAGGAAGCTAGGGGATAGAGGCAGGCTCATCTTCAGGAAGCGGAGGCCTACGACCATGGCGCGCCAGAGATGATTCGAGGTACTATCTGTGTCTACTACACTCTTACTACAGTTTTTATAGACACAGGAGCGAGTCATTATTTCATTGTCGTTGCCCTTGTTCGGAGCTTGGAGATTCTGACAGAGCCATTGGCTCGATCCTTACAGTTAGAGACTCCTATGAAAGTGGAATCAACGATTACACACTAGTGCCAGCAATGTGAGATAACTCTTGGAGGTGAGATCTTTGGCTGGGATCTTCTTGTGGCGGCGTCGAGGCCTTGTGATGTCATCTTGGGCATGGATTGTTTATCTACAGTCCATGCTCAGATCAACTGTGTTAGGCACAAGGTGCAGTGTGTCCGCACCGACAGGAGCAGGTTCACCTTCACCGGTGAGAAAGGAGCCTTCGCAGTGCAGGATGGAATTTCACAGAGGAGAGGACAAGCGATCACTCATCAGTTGGCTAGCCTCATCCTAGGATCAGTTGTCGTGTAGAGTCCTAGTTTTGCTGTAGTGGTGGATCATTATGCAGATTTTTTTCCTGATGACGTTCCAGGACTACCTCCTCACAGATAGGTAGAATTTTATATTGACCTATACCCCGGGACAACCCTGATATCCACTCCAGCATATCGGATGGCTCCTGCCGAGCTTCGAGAGCTACGGCTACAACTTGAGGACTTGCTGGGAAAGGGACTCATCCAACCCAGTGTTTCACCCAGGGATTTCATGATATTGTTCACCAAGAAGACGGATGGAAGCTTTCGATTGTGTGTCGACTATCGTCACCTGAACCAGATGACCGTGAGGAACAAGTATCCGCTACCGAGGATTGATGACCTCTTCGATCAGCTCAAGGGAGCACGGTGGTTCTCAAAGATAGACCTCAGGTGAGGCTATCATCAGCTCAGAGTTCAGGATGAGGATGTGCAGAAGACAGCCTTCAGATGTAGGTATGGCCACTATGAGTTCTTGGTTATGCCTTTCGGTGTAACCAACGCTCCAGCAGTGTTCATGAGTCTCATGAACATGATCTTTCAGCTTTACCTCGATCGATATGTCATATTATTTATCGAAGACATATTGATATACTCGACCACTGAGGAGGAGCACGCCTACCACTTGCGGGTTGTTCTAGACACACTCTGAGAGCACCAACTTTGTGGTAAGCTCTCGAAGTGTCAATTCTGGTTACGTGAGGTCCACTTCTTGGGACACGTCATCTCTGAGGCAGGAGTTGCGGTGGATCCTATGAAGATCGAGGCCATGCTAGCTTAGGAGCCACCCAGGAGCGTGATGGAGGTGCGGAGTTTCTTGGGGCTAGTTGGATACTACAAGAGATTTGTGCCAGACTTCTCCAGAGTTGTGGCACCACATTCAAATTTGAAAAGAATGGGAAACCCTTCGTGTGGTCAGATAGATGTCAACAGAGCATCCAGGAGTTGAGACAAATATTGACGAGTGCACCTATCTTGAGGCTACCAGAGGAGAGAGTAGGGTACGCAGTCTACTGCGATGCATTAGATACCAGACTCAGATGTGTCCTGATGCAGGAGCAGGCAGTGATCGCCTATAGATCACAAAAGTTGAGGCAACATGAGAAAAACTACGCTACCCATGACCTGGAGTTAGTAGTAGCGTTCTTCGCTCTAAAGATGTGGCGACACTATCTGATGGGTGAGCGCTTTACAGTCTACTCTGACCACCAGAGTCTCATATACATCTTTTCACAAATGGACCTGAACATGAGATAGCGGCGATTGCTCGAGTTCCTCCAGGACTATGACTTTGAGATAGTCTATACTCATGGAAAAGGGAACCTAGTAGCTGATGCTCTCAGCTGGAGGACGTGCGTTCAACTACCTGGGGAGGTGACAGAGCAGCTAGCCGCTTTGCAGATATCCTTCATGGATAGAGATGGAGTAGCCTTTCTTCATTCAATCACAGTCACTAATCCACTTCTACAGTGGGTTAGGGAGGCACAGCGTGGGAACATTGACTGTGAGATGTGGCGTGCACAGATATCCTCAGAACAGGAACCTGATAGATTCTCTATAGGAGGAGAGCACGACGTACTTTTCATTGGACGTAAAATGGTATGAGCTGCTTTACAGGAGGAGGTGATGAGGGAGTTTCACACTTACCCTTTAGTGGTACATCCAGGAGTAGCGAAGATGTACCAGGACCTCAGACAACAACACTGGTGGCCGGGTATGAAGAAGGTTGTGGCAGAGTTTGTTTCTCGATGCCTCACCTGCCAGCAGGTAAAGGTGGAGAACCAGGTACCAGAAGGCTTGGTACAACCCTTGGAGGTCCTAGAGTGGAAGTGGGATGAGATATCTAAGGATTTAGTGACTGGAATTCCATTCACTTCAAGAGGTCATGACTCCATTTGGGTATTTTTCGACCGACTCACCAAGTTGGCCCACTTCTTACCCATCAGAGATCAGGGCTTAGTAGAGAGCTTGGGACGTCTCTACATTCAGGAGATTGTACAACTTCATGGTGTGCCAGCATCTATCATCTCTGATCGAGATGCTCGCTTTACTTCGAGGCTTTGGAAGGGTTTGTAGGAGGCATTCGGGACGCAGCTAAGTCTGAGCACCTCCTTCCACCCTCAGACGGATAGTCAGATGGAGAGGATCACCTACCCTTGGTGGAGTTTGCGTACAACAACAGCTACCACTCCATCATCGATATGGAACCATATGAGTCATTGTACGACCAACATTGCAGATCACCGCTGTGCTAGACAGACCCTGGGGAGTCAGCACTTGTGGGACTGGAGATGGTCCAGGCCACGAAATAGAAGTTCCATGTCATCCAAGAGCAGATGAGGATAGCTCAGAGCCGGCAAAAATCTTATGCTGACAGGAGGCGGAGACCACTGGAGTTCAAGGATGGCATCCACGTTTTCTTGTGGGTCTCACCTCGATGTGGATTACAAATATTTGGATGGGGAGGCAAGTTATCTCTACACTTCATCGGACCGTTCCAGGTTCTCAGCAGGATAGGCGAGGTAGCTTATCGCCTGGCTCTACCACCTCAGTTGAACCGAGTGCATGAAGTCTTCCACGTATGTTAGGTGAGGAGATACATGCACGACCTAATGCATATCATCGACCATGGGTAGCTGGACATTGATGATGGGGCGACTTTTACAGAGGTCCCGGTGGAGATCAAGGATCGATAGGAGAGGATCCTACGTTGACAGTCTATTCCTTTATTCCACATCAGGTGGCAGCACGGGAACCTCTAGGAGAGCACTTGGGAGCGGGAGGCTCAGATGCGTGCTCAGTTACCTCATTTGTTTCCATAGTTTGTGATGTATCTTTACGGGGATATAAAGCCCTTAGGGGAGAGTAATGTAAAGACCCGTAAACATCATGGAATTTTTTTCTTAATTTTTTCGGGATTTTACGAGTACGCAGTTTTTGACGGCACCTGATTTCGAGGCTCGGTGTGCCTAAAATCAATTTCCGAAGTTTATCTCAGGTACGTTCAGTGAACGAACGAGCGGGTTTTCCTATCTTTTGAACCGTTGCTCAGAATCGAAATCTGAGGGCACCGATGGAACCGCAGCGCCAGTAATTGCTTAGGAACACAATTTCTGGAGTTGCGTTTGCTCGGGGGGTGATGTTAAAAATAAAGTGGATTAATTAAAGAGTGAAATAAAATACCTGCAATTTTATTTCTACTCTGTGTAATTATAACCTAAGTATGGAGGTTGAGGTGGGACCCGGTAAATCCTAACTCATCTTGATAGGATATTATTGAGGTGGGCCCACATGAACCCCACCCCTTCATATCCCTTAAAACCTCCCTCATGTATTTATTTTTGTAACACACCCTCACCCCCTTTTAACTGACCTGTCAACTCTCGCAATTAATTGGACTGTTAAAGGCTCTTCAATAAATTTAATTAATTCGGTGAATTCATTTTGAATTTTGAAACGGTTGGCATGAGTAATAAAAAAAGGGAAGCCTTATTTTATTATGGTTGAATTGTTGTGCGAGAAGGTTTGGAAAGAAAATACACGAGCCTTGAAGAACTTCATCTTCTTCGCGAAGAACGCCGAGTCTATGATGAAGAACTCTGTCACTGCAAGGGGATATCGTCATGTTGTCTCCTCTCCTCTCCACAGTCGGTGAGAGACGCCTTCTTCGGAGAACGACGGCGCGTCATATCCTTCATCGGCGAACACCGATGACGCTTACGGAGCCTCATTCCGCGAAGCCGTCTTCTGCGATGGCTTTTTCCCGCGACGATCATCGTTCAACGACTTCTTCAAGGTAGGGGTTTGATTTTTTTTCATGGATATTCATTACCGTCCAACGTCAATTCATTAGCCACTTGATATTGAATTAATGGGAGGGGGCCGGACCGCACGAACACGGCCGACCCTACTCCCCCCTTTTGGTATATTAGTTGTGTATTGAACGAAGGCGGCGCGGTGCAACGACAATGCATGGAAATAAGGAGGAATGTGGTGAAGAAGTGTGGAGCCGTCACACCGTGCTATTGAGGCTGAAAGAATCCGCGACCGGAGTCGGGCCGCAGCGGAGGGGCGCAGTGCCGTCACGCCGCGCCGGAGGACCACGAAGAGGCCGCGGCCGGAGCAAGGCCATGGAGGAGGGGAGCAGTGCCGTCCCGCCACGCCGGATGGACCAAGGGTGCAACCTTTGGCCGCGACAGAGCAGCGGAGGGCGGCCGGAGTTACCGGCCGCCGGAGCCGTCGGCCGCCGGTGCTCAGGAGGCGGGACTGGCTGGTCCCGCGCGACACACTGGTCAGCTGTTACGGCTGGACAAATCTAGAAAACCGGGGGTTTAAACCCGCTGTCAACGCGGCAGGGCGGACCCCCCGCAGTTCCGCCATTTGGTCTGAAGGGGTGGCAGCTCCCCCCTTCTGCAATCACGCGACACGTGGCGCCCTCGCCGGGCCGACCGACCGCCCAGGCCGGACCGGCCGCACCGGGCCAGGCCGCCCGTGCTGGGCCGGGCCGCGCCCTGATGAGAAGGACCCGGAATCGGGTCGGGTCGCTCGGTTCAGGCCGACCCTGGCGGTCTTGGGCCGAGTTAGTCCGGGACCAAAACCCCCTAAAAACGGATAGGTTCATTCAAACGCCTGTAACATGGGCTACGGACTTCTGATCGATTAACCATCAGTTTCGATGCGATCCTTGGATCAAGACGGTCGTTTCTATATATTACACTCAAGGTTTTAGAGAACTTTGGGAACGACTGGGTTGATTCAAACATGAAACCAACCGGGCCCTCGTAGAGGAAATGCCTATAACTTGAGATCCAGACGTCCGATTGACGTGTTGTTGACTTTTTTGGATTCCCCTTAGTGAGACAGACCTTTTGGCTTACTCCGATCGAGGTTTGAATGCAGTTGGAGTATGGTCGGGTTGGTTTTGACTTAAAAACCAACCGGGTCCCTGCGACGAAAAAGCCAATAACTCTCAGACCGAGCGTCCGATTGACGCACCGTCTGTCGCGTTGAGTTACTTTTATCGAGGCGGAACTTTGAGATACATAAAATATGGACTACGTGTCAGTTGATGTATCGACCCCCTTGGCTCGTAGAGCGGACCCTCCCAGAATCGAGAATGTTGTGTGTGGGAACCCTAGAGCTGGCTGCGACTGCAACGACGATGATGACGGCACTGAAATCCTCCGTGGGTTCGGCAGCGATGACAACTGCACTGAAATCCTTCGTGGGTTCGGCAGCGATGAAGACCGTACTAAAATCCTCCATGGGTTCGATGGCGATGACTACTATTCTTATATCATAAGTGTATCCGGCAGTACGTGACTACTGTTCTTGTATCCTACGTGGGTCCTACAGTATTTGACATTATACTTGTATCCTACGTGGGTCCGACAGAGTGTCTGGTGTAGTATCCTACGTGGGTCCGACTGCCTAGCTGGTCTAATATCCTACGTGGGTCCCAGCTTAGAAGAATTTGTGGCTACATCTGATCATCTCTATCACCTTACGAAGAGGTATATCTGTGTGAGCTGAGTCTTCACTTTCAATCATTATCTTCGATATGATTGACTTTCTTCCTATGTGGATTGAGTCATTTTTTCCTGTGTGTATTGGTTTGTGTTACCTTGTGTGGACTGGGTTGCACTATCCTATGTGGATGTTATCAAACTTGTGATCAGATGTTGGAGCTGAACTGGAATTGAAGACTTAGGTATATGTATGGGAATATACCTAAGTAGTGTTGGTTGTTACTTCGTGATTGTATCTTTCCTTTGTGGATTATCCTTTGTGGATTCTAGGAGACCATCGGGGGTCTTGGGGTCCGTAATGAGTAGCGTATACTCACCCCTGCATGGGCTATGCCCGCACTACATTGTGTTGGATGCAGATGACGGACAACGCTAATCGTGGTTGAGGCTTGTGGAGCAAGTCTGTACCTGGAGGTGGACCACTGGGCGGGACGTACACGAGGCGGACGGTTGGACCCGAGGAGCTAAGGAGACTATCTGTACCCACCCTTCAGGTGGTATTTCCAGTGGACGGATCGACGTTGCTGCTTTAATTTTTAGTTGTTGTACTTTCCTTCCAGTTGTTCTTTACTTTCTGTTTGAGTTTATATTCTGGCCCACTTACTTTTCCGCACTTTCTATTGTGCCCTGTTTTACTTAGTGTTTACTTCTGCTGGCTTACCCTGTGGTGTTTGTTTACTTTTTAAAGGAAATGCCTTCCCATTTTTTTCTGTATTTATGCCTTGGTGCTAGTCGCCAGTCCCTGGCCTATGGAAGGTGGGTTTGGGGTAGTCACAGCACGGGTCCCAGGGATAGGTCGTGACATAGCTCCTCTCTTCACTCTAGTTCCCACCCCTTACGCTGGTTCCACACCCATAGATCTCCGTCTTCAGCCTCTATTCCCATGCATAGTTCTTACCTGAAGCTCTGGCCCCTTCGGTTCCCACCTCCCCACCCGCAGCATGCATTCAACCTCTAAATTTCCACGCCCACATATCACTGTCGCCGGCTTCTATTCCCAAACCTACTGAAAAAGTGATGTGCCTGGGATTTGAACTTGCATCTCTAGGAGCACATAACTTCATATCTCCACAATCCAACCACAAAAGCAAAGTATTTTTTGATATATAAATTATAAATTATTAAATTTATATATATTTTACTGTTTATTATATTAAATATCATTAGAATAATATATTTACAGACATTTAAATAATAATATATATATTATTTACTATATTTATTTGTATATGAAACTATATATATTCTTTATTATATATTTATATATCACCTAAATATATTACACAACTATCATGTATATAATGACTTGTGTGTGTATGATAAAAATAATATTATTAATTATTGTTATTCTTATTAGATCTTTTTTTTAATCTTTAAAAATTATATGTGTGTTTTATAAATTCTATACATTTATTTTATGATATATATCAAATATATATTATAATATATATATTTTTAATATATATTTATATAAATAATATATATACTTAAATACATATTTATATTATATCATATTTATTTATTTATTTAAAGAATATATATATATAATTATTTACCTAATATATTTGTATATAGAATTTAAAAATATATATATATTGTCTATCAATATATGTATTTATTCTTATATATATTAATAATTATATATATTTGTATAAATTGTATAATATTTTATAAAATTAATATATTATTATTATTATATGAAATAAAATTTATACAAATTTTAATATTACATGAAATTAATATTATATTATATATAATTAATATTATATTATATATATTTAATATGTAAATTATATATAATTAATATTATATATATATATATTATGTATATTATATATAATCAATGATATATGAAATATAGTTTGATATTATATATAATTAATATGAATATTTTATATAATCAATATTATATGAAATACAATTAATAGAAAACTACACTTAATATTATATGAAATACAATTTTATATTATATACAATTAATATTATATGAAATAAAATTTATAAAAATATTTATATAAAGTATTTCAATACATATATTTATTATTATGTACATTAATATACATAATTTTTTCAATAAATATACATTAATATAAATTTATTTATATAAATTCTATTTTATATAATATTAATTCTATAAAATATAAAGGCATTAACCAATAATGAAAAATATATATTTATTATTATTATAATATAATTTATAAAAACTACAATCTTGAGTTTTTATATGATATATTTTTTAGATATATTATATTTATGTATATATTTATATAATATTTTTATGATTTTATATTACAAATAATTAATATTAAATAAAACACAATTTATAAAAATAAATATATATTAATTTACATAAAATTATAAAATAATATTTATCTTTACATATAAATAAAATTAAATACAATCATATAAATAATTTATATAATATGTTCATATAATGTATTTAAATATATTTATATATTGTGTTTTAATTATATATATATTATGGATGTTTCTTTTTTTGAACAGTGGGGAATTACAACCCCTTTAATCTCTCAAATTAGAAGGGGTTTTGAACACCTTCAAAATTAATGTCATTAAAGGGGGTTTTAAACACCTTCTAATTTAATGAAATTAGAGTGGGGTTTTAAACCCCTTCATTTAAGACATTAGAGGGGGTGTTAAACCCCCTCTAATTTAAGATATTAAAGGGGGTTTTGAACCCCCCCCCCCTAAAATCCAACTATACATTAAAAAAATAATGTTCAAAAATTTTGAGGGGGTTCAAAAACCCCACTAATTAATGAAATTAATATTTTCCATAACCCCCTATAAATTCAATGATTAGTGAGGGTTGTACATAATCCCTCTATAATTTATATAGAAAATGAGTTTATAGCGGGTTCATAACCACCTCTAAATTTGATGATTAGAGGGGGTTGTGCCTAAGCTCCATTAATGTTACATAAAATGAATTTAGAGGGGTTTTTGAATAACCCCCTCTAATGTACTGTTTTTTTGAAGTGTGTAGCCCATGAAACTGCCTCTCCTAGAGAGTAATGATAACCGTATGAGTGTACACCTAATGTTGCACTACCCAAGGGGTAGGTCCTATATGTCATAACCTACATAGGTTTTCGTCTCCAAGAGTGTCTCATGTTTATCCTTATTCATCATGATTTCACCTAGATGCATATGATTGATCATAGCATATAAACTTGATTGTCACAGGATGGTTCGACGTGAAAACCATCATACTACCCCAAACAGTAGAAACTCATATGTGGGTAAACCTTTTTAATTATTTTTGGGATAATGGTGAAGATATAAAGGCATATATGATTAGGGGTTTGATGGTATCCGGGTGACATAGGGTGCAAGGTCACTTGGAGTGCTGCCAAATAATACATGCGGTATTGTTGGCCAATGTTGATGAGATATTTCTCATTTTATGGGTAGAACAACTGATGGATTCAAAGGGGGAAATGAATCTCCCAAATGGTCTGGGATATACACAAGACCTCATCCTAAGTAAGGAACTTTGGGATGTCGAAATATTTAGGGTCGATCATCATGAAGATCTCTGACAACTGATCTGCATTGAGAGTGTCCCTCAAGATCCTATGATCAGAAGTCAGATAAAACCACTCATTTTTCTATGCTTTAATTGGTAATAGAAAATGACATTGGTGTGGATCATTACATGACTGGACTGGCTAGTTGAGATAATGCTGCATGATTTGATTGACCACTAATTTATCAATGGTCTCTCAGATGCAGAACTAACTGCATTATCCTGAGCCCTTAATATTGGGTGTTGACAACCGCCTTATGCATGCGGAAGGAATCTATTTGTGTAGGATGTGGAAGATTCATATCCTTTATCAGGACCCATAATTACCCTATGTGATCTCATCATGAGGTAGATAATGAAACTAACAGTGATAAGGAAGAGAACATTACAAGAACCTGGATAGCAGACACATATTAATTCTCTTTAATGTACCCACAAAAGGCTTTAGGGATAAGGTATGTCACACCTTACAAGATGATGGATCACACACACCAGTATCCTTCCCTATATATTAAAACAGAATAATATTTGTAAGGCTAATTCATTGGGTCCCATTTATCATTAGAATCAAATAAAATAGTGTCATTCAGAAAAGCATGGAGCTTCTCACAGTTATTTATTTTGAAGTGATGGTGTGACCTTATTACTCAGGATGGTTAATCAGGGTAGGGAAAGTATTTGGAACAAGGTGGGAATTCATGCGACTAGATTGTTATGTGGGGAGGACCTATACTTTGATTTTTCTGGGATACAGTGAGGACAAATGTACTTGTTTTGGTCGAAGTGGGGAGGAACATCTCTTGTAATAATGTGAGATCAGGTATGACCACCACTTTTTGAGATGATTTTTAAGAATCATTCGTGAATATATAAAATTGTATATGGTGAGGGCCTTTATAATGTATTATTGAAGAACTAGGAGAACCTATGTGGCAGTGGGTGATGAAGCGTGATGGACCTCCATTATTGTCGGTGAGAACATGGGATATACATAGACTCTATGTGTGAGATCGAGGAGGACCACCACACTAACTTGCAATGGACTGGGGAGTGCCTTCTTAACAGATCTCATCATTTAGGGTCTACCCCCAGTTGTTTCAGTTGGTTTTCATGGCTGAATTAATCCATCCAACACACCCATAGAACGAATGAGTTATGGATTCCGATATGAACCTAGTGACTATCAACTCTATAGTATAATGTATTTTTTGGAATACACTGGTGGTTTCATGGGTCACCAATGTTGTTGAAGATGATGCCCCCAAGGGGAATCTTAATCAGACTGGTCCTGATTCTAGAATAGGGTTACCAGATAAGGGTCGGTGGAGAGGGGATATAGAAAACTAGTTCCTCATTCTAGGGGGCCATTTTGTTCCCTGGATGAAGAATGATGGGTTCCCTCCTTAGGGTCTTACATGAGGTTTTCATGGAAAGGATGACCCAGATAACCCTTAACTCATTGGAATAATAGATCTATTCATAGGATCACTCTAATGAGATTCTCCGGAAAGAGTTTTATGTGCGAGTGTGGTGTATTGGATCCATTTCTTGGCTCTGGGTGTGGTCAGGATGGATAGGCAAATAAGCCTCCACTTTCGAATGGGCTATGTGACACATAAAAATGAACCATTCCGAAACGTACCATTGTAGGAGGGAATCTATATCCCTCCTTTGTACAATTCATGCATGCGATAGGGGTAATAGGTTCTGAATTTCTATAGTCACAGAAGAAATAGCGGTAGTGTTGTAGTTGTGAGATACTGCCACTCTAACGTTCATATAGCCCCTACGCCTATGGGTGTGGGGGATTAGTTTCCTATAGTTGGGGTCCTTCAAAGAAGAAATATTCATCCATAAAAATGAATACAAGTAATGTAATTCAAAATTCCCAAGAACCATAAAATCTCCCATGATAGGAGACATAACTCCATGTTTCTAATGCCAAAGATCAAAATTCCCAAACATTATTTGACACAAAATATGGTGAGCTTCATGTCAGGCCAACTATTTACATGGAAGGACCAAGTTCTAGATTACATGCTCTTGTAAAATTTTTATTAGATGATATCTGTAAATTATAATACCCCCATGTTGTGGAGAAGATTTCAGGTTGAGTTCACCATTTATATATCTGACACTTTTAACGGGGTGCGCTGCCTCACGTGTTATCACTCACTGGTGTGCTGTTATGGCCATGTATTCTCGCATTCCAAATGTTGGTGACATTAATCATATTGTCAGTGCATTAATATCTTTTATGTAAGTAGGATGATTGGATTCCAATTCCTCCTTCCATGGTCCCCCGATGAATTATTCACATATTCTGGTCCACCTTAATAGATTTGAGTAATAGTTCATAAAACTAATTCCTGGTTCCATCTCATTGTGAATTCCAGTTAATTACACAAATTTTTTGTAGACATTTCATGGGTTTTAGTTAGGCCATAAACTATCTATTAGAGTACTAGTAAGGTTGGGAATTAGTGGCATGTCTAGATGCAAGAACCTTGGAAGACCTATATACATTATGAGAGAGGGATTCTCAACGGTGGAGAACCAAATGCATATTATAGAGACCACATGGTATATCATGCCCAATGAATTTACTCTATTTTTTCCCTCAGGAATCACTTGATTGTCACAAGGTTATCCGTGATTTTAACATCATGCAGGGGTGAATGATGGTTTGATCAGTACACTCTATGGAGGTCGATCAAGGGGTACATCTCAAGGAACTATCACATGTAACCTTTACCATATGAATGGATTAGACAGACTATAGAGTTAGACACTGGGTGTTGTGTCCCATAAGGAGAGGTTTCACACCTTGATGCAGTACATCCATATGAGGGAGGACCAAGGTTTATTAGATTTATGGTTTAAGAAACCACTAACGGTGGACCCGAGGAGGTGTGTCCAATTAAGTGAATATTCAACACCATTAAGGCTAATCATAACACCTATGGAGGTGTATTAGAGTGTTTCAACCCAATGAGAGAGGAACCAATGTTTTCCAATGGCTAGGATTGAACTTTAGAGATGCTTCCTAGGTACACTCTATATAATACATCGATCAAAACTGTCATTGATAGAAATGGCGATGGAATGGGGGATTTCCCATGTCTAGCTTCCCTTCGAATGGGGGCTGCTATTAGATGCATTGTGTTAGGCATTCCAACTGAGACTACCCAACAGATATTGGGAGTAGTGATGATATGGATGGAAGTGGCATGATTCCATCAATACGTGGTGGTAAAGGTTAAATAATAATGGAAAATCGAATGATTGGATGGAATGGATGGTTTTGGGAGGTCTGGGAATTGAACCATAATAAAGATTCTTACATATCTTAATTTCATAAGGGTGAATATCTATGTATTTTGGAATGGGAGTCAAGGATTATGCCTCAAAGCTACCCAAATGAAGACTCTAAGGATATGTGAGCTGTAGGTTTGGGGCATTTCTTTATCATTATGAGCCCGAGATAAGACTAATATGGATAGTGGAAGATAGACTTGGACTTCGGGGATGATTCTTATGTATCCCAGTTAGTTGGGAATAAATTTCAATGTAGATCTTCACAAATGTGGAATCACAATGAGGCGGTCCCAATGGAAATGGATCAAGGTGGTTGGGGAAAACTACCTATGAAAACCTAGATTGATGGAGGTTGTTGAATATATATCACCAACATAAGGGTGAGGTGATGGATGAAGTGATGGAAGATACATCAAAACACCCCATAGAGGATGATATGGGGTGATGTTTCCCATTAAGGGAAGGATTCATAGAATGAGGTTACATCACATTAAGGGAGCACTTAGGTTTACAATTGGTTAATATTGACCTTCGTGGAGGCTTCCAATATACCCTATTTAGAAGACAATGATCAAAACCGACGTTGATCAGAGATGAGTGGAATGAGTTTTACTTTAGGAGGTATTAATAATAGAAGGATTTCATGGTAACTACTAAACCATATGATCATGTGGATCATTCACAGTAAGATAATCAAGATGAAGCATCACAACAGACAATCGTGTCTTGAAAGATGTGTCAATGATGGATGGTGTTTTGGGGTTTGTGCATCGAAACTACCTGATGTGGATAAAATTCCATTTGTGGAAGATCTTATTCCTTTTGATACATATCTCACTCCTCTGGAGATGATTGGACATGGATAATTCCCAAGGTGCACAGGGAGACAATCAACAAATGGAGAGTGTAATAAAAGGTCTTTAGTGCCCATCACCCCTACAATTCGTATCGAATTTCCACACATTTGGGGATCACATTTTAATTATGTGTGCTAAGAATGTTGGTCATGAGAAAGTTGAAATAATACATCTCAAATGTGGGGGAGTCACTCATCACCCCTTGAACATACATAAATAATACCCACCATCACACGATGAAGGGAAGGAAACAACCATTTCCGATGGGAGTGAGGCAATGGTTTGGCCAATAGTGGGTTCCATGTAAGCGTGGTTGTGCAAAAAAAAATCCATTTGTGTACCTATTCCAAAAAAAATTGTTAGGGAAATGAAAAATGGGACACCATAAAATGGTCCAATAAATCACTACATGAGAGACTGGAGGGCTTCACATTGGTGGTCCACGCAAAAAGTTGGAGATGTACAAAATATGTGATCAAAAACTGTTTTTTAGAGTAAAGGAAACCCATGATTCTTATGAGAAGCGTAGCATGCACGAATGGAGGATTTTTCATAAAAGTGAAGGTGAAGAATGGAAGATGAGGTGTGTTAGGGAAGGTGTTTCTTGTAAGAAGGGTAATTTACGTCCACATTCCATTTTAAAAAGTAAATAGGAAAGGGTCACGACCTTGTGGTCCACGTGAAGGGTTCCCATATTGGACGTGTCGCACAAGATCCTCTACCATGTGGTGTTCATGGTTCTCCCCCTTTTATGGAAGAGGTAGTCTTACACTCAAGAGAGATATTATTCCACATTTATATTGTTACCCTAACGAAAGGGGGATCCCTTCTATTTAGAGGAAAATCAATGGAAGTGGCGTGTAAGAATATTGGTGTGTAAGTGGGCATTCGATGTACTATTGGTTGTGTTAGGTTCTTAGCTGCGTGCCGAAAATTTATGTGACGACCTATCCAAATTTTTGCACCATCGTTAGTTTATTTTTTGATTGCTGGAGTGGTAAATGGATATTTGACATCACATTGGGAATGTAAAGGTATTCCACATAGATTTCAGTCAAGCGCATAGAGATCGAATCTGGTGTGTGACTCCCTTGGGAATCTCATAATGTTTTGTGAGTCAAAGGGTGTCATTATTTTTCTTCATTATTTCCATTTGTTTCCATAGGTGGAATTCGAAGCCAAAAATTAGTATGTTGCTTCATCTTAAAAATTTCAACACTTTTTGGGTTTATATATAAGAAAAAGAGAAACCATATTTGGATGTCACTGAGAGTAAAATATCCTTCCAAATTAGCATCTTGATATGGAAAGAATTTTAATTGAACTGTTTCTTACAGTGGTAGATAAGTTTAAAAAATATATTAATGATGTTGATATCCATTATATATATTAACTTGATCTACCATGGAGGAACATTTATATATTAAGGAATTTCATAACAGAATATGACACATAATTTAGTGGATCTTATAAATCGATAATATCACATCGGTGGATCAATGAATTGTAGAATATATTCGATTATTTATAATTTTTATAATTTTAAAAGGTAACTATTATCATTTATCATTTTTAAGGTGAAGCTGATCTATGTTTTCCGCTATTAAAGAATACGAGAGAGAACGATGATATTGACTCCATGGTATTGGAAAATTTTAAGGACATATTCCATGATTAATATTTCCATAAGGTTTTTCGACTCTCGATAGAACAAAAATTCTAGGATTTGAGAAAAATTTATTAATATTCGGTTGATTCGTATATTTTATTTATATAATGATTGTAAAAATAATAGAATTTAATTGTGTTTAATACCTTTTTTAGGAAGATTTTGGCTACATTATAATTTATATGTTATGATATAGTTGTTTATTCTACTATGAAATTTGAGATGGATTTTCCTTCCATTGTTGTTACTCAATGTAAAAATAGTAGGAAAAGGTCTATGTAGAAGGAATAAGAGTTGCTACCATCTAATAATTTTGGAGTTAAGAACCTAAAATTTTCCAAGTTTGGTAAAATACATTTAATTTAACTTTTGACGTAATCTAGAATGTTCTTCGGATGTGGATAGTTTGATTATAGTGCTGATGAATATAATGATAAGTCTCCTGAATAAGAAATGAATGGGTAACAAATATCCCTCTATGGGTGAAATGTTCTAGTTCATTATTTTTCATTATGATAATGAATCTCAAAATCTAGTTACTCAATTTGAAAAGGTAATTATTTAAAATATAAGAGAGATGAAAAATAATTTTATTCTATAATCATTGAATTTGGGGAATCAAATGAAGTGTTGAATTCTATGTTACTGTTTTATTTGAATTATTCCAGTACCTTGTTTGACTTTGGAACATCATATTCATTAATTTTTGGGATTATTTCATGTAAATTGATAATATCACCTTAGGAATGTAAGATATATCTTTTGGTGAAAACATCCTTCGAAAATATTAATTCATGAAATATATATATAAATATTCATGTGGTCATTAGAAGGGATGTCATTTCCATAAATTTATGATGAAATTTACATAATAGATTTTTGATTTATTCTGGGTATTGATTGGATATTATATTATCTCTCTAATATATATTATGGGTAAAATAATGTTATGTTAAATTATTTTATGCATTTGATAAATTACCATGAATCGGAGAAATTGAATACATATGGATGTGAATGATACCTAAAACATAATTTGGAAAAAACGATAGTATTAATATTAGTGATGTTGTAGTAGTGAATAAATACAAGGATTTATTTGCAGTTGATTTTCCTGGTTTAGTTCTCGATTAGTTTTCTGATTTTACTCTTTATTTAGTCCCTAATAACAATAATATTTTTAATTCTCCATATCAAATAGAGAAAGTTAGAATTTTATAATTTAAAAGAAACATCAAGAATTTTTAGATAATGATTGCATTCAACCACTGACATCACTATAGTGTGATCCTATATTGTTGATTACAAATAATGATCATTCAATTTTACTTATCGTTGATTGTCGATACTAGAATAAAATGTATATTATGAATAGAGATATTTTCATTAAATCGATGAATTGATTGAAAAACTCTAGGAAGATCTGTATTTTTACATAACATGCTCTAATGCCTAGGTACCATCTACTGAAGGTGAAGGATGAGGACATTCTGAAGAAACTATTTCATACTAGATATAGACACTAAGAGTTTATCGTTAGTTCATTTGGTTTTTTAAATAATCCTACTGTATTTATTATAATATTTATAAAGTATCCCATGAGTTCCTGGATGAGATATTTTTTGTTTATTGATTACATTTTTGTATACATTAAATTTTAGGAAGAACATGAAAATTATCTAAGTATTTTTCTGAAAACTACAAAAGAAATGAAACTAAATGGGAAATTTGATAAGTGTAATTTTTTGTTGCAACCAATTTCCCTACATTGACATAATATTTCAAAATATGGAATAAATAGTAAACTACTTAAAAATATAATGAATTTTTGAGACCCCAAAATAACATTGGAATTTTTAGATATACTTGATTAGTGTGTTACTAAAACCATTATTTAAAGAAAATCACTTTCTCGCCCAGAGACTTTGTTAACTCCAAAATGTGTTAAATTATTTCGAGAAAAGAAAGAGATTATTATTTTCAAAAAATAAAAATAATACAGGTGAATTCTCTTGTGTTTTAATTTCCTACCACAAATGGTGATTTATTAATCAACATTAAATCTTAATTGAATGTATGTGGTTATTTCCTTATTATTAGTGATCAAGAAATTACTTATGCTTCATGTCATTTGAAACCATATGAGTTAAATTAACCTATACCTAATTTGGAATTAGCTATTTTCGTTTTCTATTTGAATTTTTTTGTGGAAAAATTTGAAATGAGTTGTAACACTCCAAGATTCCGTGGTACACTTCTCTTTGAATAATACAATAGAGTGTGTTGTACGCAACATCAAGTTCTAACATAACACAACCAATCAAAATAGACGTTATGAATAGTAATACCCATGTTTTGAAATTTGATAAATTTTATATATCAAAATGGACTTTATTTTTGGATTTAGAATCTCAAAATTATCTTACTGTAATTTTTTTGTATTTTTCTGAAAACATTAAAATTTTGATTAATAGTCAAAAACACTATATTATACTTTAAAACCAATTTTTTATTTAAATGATTATTTATTTTATTTAAATTTATTTTAGGTCAAAAAAGATACTTAATACCTATATAAGTTCAATGTAATTCATTATATTCAGTTTATAATAAATTTAGATATATAAAAAATTTATTGAACTTTTTACCTTCTTTTACCCACATCCTAGAGGCATTTGAAAATTTATATAAAACATAATTTTTTCACTTCTACGAGATGAATTTCAAAAATATGAGTGACATGGTTGATATCAGTAAGTAAAATTTGGTTTAATAAGTTGAAAATAATTTTTCGTTAATAGTAACTTTATACTTTTATTTACCACAGTTAAAAGAAATAGGGTAATTAAGGGTAACAATGATATTATTATTATTGTAAAACACATCCTAATTATATTGTATAAGTAAAAATCGACAAAAGAACCTTAGGAATAAAATATGAACCTATTTGGTCCACTTGAATTAGATTAGGACCTTTATTATTATTTTATTTACATAAGAGTTGAAAGAGTTAAATTCATAGTTTAATAACTAAAACAATTTTAATATGAGGTTAAAAAAAATATAAATTCGACTATAAATATTCATTTGAAATATAAAATTATTTCATACAAAATGGTATTTTATTTATAATTTTTAGACATTAAATAAGTAAATTTATTTAGTACACAATGATGATTCAGTAATTATAGTATTAATTAAGGAATAAAATAATTGATATCATAAATATCCAAATAAATCCAATTTGAGACTTTAACTGAATTCAAAAAAATTTATAGGTTACTATGACATGTTAGGGTTGATTTAATGTATTTATTTAGAAGTAATAAAGTTTTTAGGAATTTATTAATAATAAATTATTAAATAATGTCAAAATTGACATAAATGAGTTCTTAAAACAAATACAATATTATTGGTTGATATAATAATCTTAAAAATCAATGGTTCAGACAAAAGAATTATATAATCATAGGTTTATATTTATTTAACCACTTGGGTTTATCTTGGATGTTTATAGTACGTTTATTGACCATATAATATAAAAATACAAAGAGACATGGTAAATGTCCAACTAATTAACTAAGAGTTAAATCTAAAATATGTTGTTAATATAGTGACCCAAACCTATATAAAACCTATTTGTTTAAAGTTTTTAGATCAATATACACCATAAAATTTAAATAATTTATTTTGGAGACATTATAAATGAAAAATTATTTTATTATAAAATAATATTTCTAGATTTTCCTAAGGTGCCCCTCACCCCTCCTATAAAAGGGCACTCCCCCTGCCCTCAAATTCACATCATCAGAGCCTTTTGTCTCTGCCAAAACCTACCCAGATACCCTCTCAACTATCCTCCCTTTATTATAGAATCCTTCCATTAGATATAAAGCTAACCTAATGAGCCCTTTTGATCAAATGAAAAGGAAGAACCCGAAGAAGAGGTTAATATTTCATCACCTCTTTCAAATTCATTTCTTCTTCCATTTACTCTTTCTTTATTGTTTCCATTCTAAAATAATTACTCTAGTATCTTCTGTATACTGTGATGTTATTATAAATATGGTACAACCATATTAATTTTTCTATTTGTCATTTTAAAGACATGTCACCATACGTGGGAATATACGGCTTACCGTCTCCACATCGTGGTGTAGTTGTTATTCACTACATTTTAATTTATAAGGATATAATAATGATTTATAATTGATGTAAATAATAAATATAACATGATTATGTTTCTTTATATATGATATACCATCCAATTATATATTATTTTAATATTAAAATAATTATATTGTCGCTAGTGCGTACGTACAGATTACCGTCTTCATGAACGTGATGAGATTCATTCCCCATCGTATCCATTCAAGATTAATTTTCATTAGACTATTAAAAATAATATTTCAAGATTTAATATCATTATGAATATGAATAATATACATCCTATCCATAAAAACCATTACTTAAGTATCAAATCATGTAAAGGGAAAAAAATCAGTTAACACCGGAAACGACGATAATAATAAAATATTATTAACAAAGAAATATTAAAAGATAATATATGGAATCATATTAATGTATATTTTTCTTGTAAAATTTAATATAAATTATTTCACCATTATAAAAGAGGTTAACCTACCCTCGACCAAGGAAACGTACAATGTAAGTGGTTTTTATCTCACTCCTTATTCCCAAGAGATTCATGTTATATTGCCACTATTTACTTCTTTGTTGTGTATGTACTACCCATAATTGTATTCATTGTGTAATGAAATTTAATTTACATGTAATTACATCATCATTTTATGATACTTCTTTCATGGGGTGTATTATTCGTATGGTACCAAATTGGTAAGGGTTAATTTCACAATCTCATTATTATACGTGGTTGTTTTTACGTAAGTATCTATTGAGACCTCTTTATCATCCACATCCATGATTCATAAAATTGTATTCCAAATTTTTTTTACTATTTTACTAGACTATAAGTTAAAGTCATTTATACACATGTTTGAAATTTTCAAAAATGGTTGGAAGGTTATCATTCTATCTTTTTCCAAACAAGGTACATTAAGACCTTTTTGACAAAATTATGGTAAGAATGTTTTTTAACTTATATTGCGAGTGTGGCTATTTTCCGCCGTTATAACAATTTAAAAGTTTCCTTTACCAACATATAAGAATATTTTCAAATATAAATTTTTTATTTTATAATTACATGAATTTTAAATGAATTCAAAATAGAAAGAGATATTTCTCAAAAAGGTTTTTACTTCATCTATGTCAACATCCTTTGATGGATTTTATGTTTGTTTAATGTTGATTTATTATGATACAAAACTTCCATATTGTATTGAATGTTTTGTGATTTGTTTGACTGTGGATGTTTTATTTCATACCATTCATGGTTTATGGATAATGTATTGGGATTTATTATTCTTGTTTCAATAAAAATGTTTATGTTATGTTCAACCCTTTTAATATGAGGAATTAATTGGAATTATAAAGTGACAGGTGGGGCCCACTATAGCTCCTATATTCATCGGTAGGTCTTATGAGACAAACTAGTGTCTTGACACAAATCCTTGAAAAAATATTATTTGTAGTCTTGGAACATGGTTTTGACTATGTGGTTACGATGTCTGGAATTATGCATTCTATCATTATGAAAGTGGCTATTGATATTGCATGTTATTATTCGACTAGTAGAATATTCATGTGAATTATAAAATTGAAATATTTGATTTTTTTCATTTCCATGTTATGCTAAAGTTCAAGTTTATAACGATTTTGTTTTAGTCTTATACATTGCCTTAAATTTTTATACTTATTTATGAATGTTTGTTCTATATTGTTATCCTTACTAAGCATATAAGACCACACCTTTCTATGTTTTATTTATCCTAGGATGCGAAGAAGTATTTTATAAATGACCTATAGGGATAGTCTATGGGATACAAATGTGGTCAATGGAGACAATGTTGTTGTTGTTTTCATTTTTGGATGTAATTTAAACCTTATGAATGTATCTAGTACTTCCAAGGCTACTAAACTAATCGGTTTTTCGAGACATGGTCTTTTGTGATCATGCCAATGATACGTAATAATGCACCGATTATGGGTAACCTGGGTCGGGGCATTACAGTTGGTATCAATGGAATTTTAGTACAATCCTTGGAATCTAGATTTAGATAAACTCTGATTTGAGCACATTAACCTAAGAAAGACATTGAGTATTAGTATATAAGAACTTCCTAGAATTTTGGTATTGTAGAGATTTTGTGAGTTTTCCAAAAAATACATCCATGTATGGATACGATCGGGTAGAGGCGGCTTTGGAAAAGATATACCCAGGGGTAAAACATGAAAACACCTCTTTGAGATAGACTCCAACGAGAACTGGTGCATGAAAATGGGAATTGCTGCACTCTTGGATAGAACACTCCGGGGGGATATGCCTAGGATAATTCTACTTTTCATTAAAAACTATTATGAAGGGTTTATGAGTATATACATTCTCAAAGAAAACATTTTTCTGATTAAGGATTATATCCATTAACTATTCAATTTATTTTAAGTGTTTTACAAGTTTGGGTTTATGTATTGCGATTCATAAACTTATCTAGTTTATGACATTGTTTAGAAATATATCCTAGTGGAAGGAATGTAAATAGAACCAATTCACTCCCTCCATGTAGGTATTTCCTTCCTACTGATGCTTTTTATAGTAGAGATGGTGATGAAACTGGTGCTGATCAGATAATCACCGTACTGTGAAAACTCACTCAGGTTATGAATAATAACCATATATGTATGGAGCACCCTGATCGGAAACGTGGAGGATCAATGTTAGATATCATCATAAGGAAACAACCACCAAGATTCAATGGGGGTGAAAATCCATTTGTATTTGAGAAATGGATAAATTCCTTAGAGAAAATATTCCATGACTTGGGGGAGTAGCGAAATGGAAAACGTTGTCATGGCAGTTTACCGCATCACTGGAGATGTTGATCAATGGTGTTCATTGATTCAAAACACAAATGAAGATGATGAAGTATAAAATATGGAATGGAGGGAGTTTAAAGAAATTTTCTTAGAAAAATACTTTCCTCGTGACCATCATGCAGATATGGAAAGACAATTTCTTTGTCTCAGGCAATAGAAGGATGATAATGTCGCAAAGTATGAAGCTATATTTACAAGGTTAGCGAGGCATGCTATATATTATATACATAACCCAAGAATTAAGATTGATTATTTATTTGATGGGTTAAAACCATTTCTCCATTGAGCATTAGTCTCACAACCCTTCAAGTTGTACGAAGATATTGTTTAATGTTATATCAATATAGAAAAAGACTTCTCAATCTATTACAACTTTAAAGCAAAGAAAGAGGAGAAGAGATCTGCTGAACACTCTGGAAATTGAAATAAGGGGAAGACATGAAATGTTGAATATCCGTCTTGCAGTAAAAGTGGGAAGAAACACCCTGACACTTACATAAAGGGAATGTGATTCTATTACAAGTGTGGTGAAAAAAGCCACTAAGCCCGTGATTGTAAGGGGGACAAAGAGGCTGTTGATGTTGAATGCTACAATTTTAGAGAAAGGGACATTATCCAAATGAATGTCCTAAGCACCAGGGGAACTTAATACTTAAAAGGACAAGGGATCAAGGCCAAGATTATGATATCACTACTAATGAGGTTGAAGTTCCAAATGACATAGTGGCAGGAAATTTAATAGTTTCCTCAATTTTAGAAATGATTTATTTGATTTTGTATCATCACATTGTTTCATATCTACCAAGTTTTCTATGAAAATTAGATATTTCCAATTTGATTTAACAAGGGTTTATAAAACAAATGCATATCCTTGGTTTAATTTTGTTATTTAAAAATACCATTAATAATTGATACCATTGCAAATATAGTTGTTGAATAATGATCACCTGATAAGTATAAATATAGTTGTTTAACAAATCCAATTTACTCAGACAATTTTTGTGATGGCCTAATCCAGTGGAATCGCTCTATACAAATCCCATTTTTTGGAGCTCAAAAATTAAGTGGCATCACTGGGCTTCACTCCTGACCAAGCCCAAGTCGAGCATTAACACATTAGACTCGAACAGAACAGCCTATGAGAGAATTGTAAGTTGATAGAGATTACCACCAGAGAAATGTTATTTGAGAAACCTCATGAGTCTATAACCATCGTACACCTTACCCTTAGGTATTATGAGGGTGTTATAAGGGGTTATGTAACAATAACTTAGCACTATGATTATGTGCATTATTGTTTCTATATAATATTGAATATACATTCACTTCATTTTTATGGTACTTTGTAAATAGTTTTTAAAGCCCAAATTATATTTTTAGTTAATATTTAAATAAAAAATCTATTTTGATGAATTAAAAGATTTTTGAATTAAATAATATTTTAAATAATTTTTATTACTTAATTAATTTTTATTATATATATAAACAATAGAATGATTTTCATGAATACAATTGTAGTTTTTATTAATGTTTGAATGATATTTTTTACAAAACCCAAAAAATTTTGATACATGTCAGTTTTTATTTGAAAGTAAAAATTAAAATATTTAGAAAATTATTTAGATAAAATAAATATTATTTTTGGAATCAGGACATTGAAATTATCCGATGGTGAATTTTTCATAATTTTCTGAGATAGTTGATTTTTGGGTAAAAATTAAATACCGTATAAATAAATAATGTGTTTTATGACATCAAAATGACCCAATAGTGATGTAATGAAATACTATAAATGATAAATTGGGACAATATATGTTTTATATTTAAAATAATGTTATTTTATATTTGTTTCATTAATTTTATGGTGCCTTAGTGGACCCTCCAAGACTTATAAAGCATTTTAACTTTTTATACTGATTTCCTTGAGAGTGTGACTAATTTTTACATAAGAAAGTGTAATATTTTAATAAATTATACCATGGGCCTTATAAAATAATTTTTTATACTCATTGGTAAAAACCAATGGGAATAACCATGGGTTTTTTGTGGTTTTGATTAGTTTAATGTGTAGTGTCCAAAACCGAAATAATTAAGAATTCCCTCTCTTTTCCTATAGAAACCCACCCAAGATCCCACTTCCTCTTCACTCAAATCTTTTCAAGATCAAACAACCTATGTCATACTCTCTCTATAATCCTCCCAAGTCACCCCAAACTCTAAAGAAGCATCTCTAAAGGCTCTCCAAAACTGTTGGGAACACTTTTCCATGTAAGTAATTTCTTCCTTTCTTATTTATGTCCATGTATACTAACAGTTTTATGCCCTTTTATTTTCAATTGAAAAAATTGGGGTACGATTTTTCACATCCCCCATACATTAATACTTATTTTTTAATGATTATATACCCATTTATCTCTCATTAAGGCCTCCCATGTACACCCATTACCATGCCGAAATTCCGTAAGGAATTTCTCTTTTCTCATTTACATTCAATAAATTCTTTTGTATTATGAATCTAAATTCCATTACATATGTTGGGACATATATCTATATGAACCCCTTACTTTCCATTTCATGAATATATTATGAGACACCCATTTATCTCCCATTAACCATTTTTATGAATTCATATGTCATGTCGTTATGATGTCGGAATTGCACTCTGATTTTCCATGCCAAAGTCATTGTGTAGTGAATACCATGCCCTTTTCTCTATTAAGGGTATTCACCTTTAAAAAAAATTACATATTGATTATAGTGTTTTTTTATGAATTCCACATTCCTTTATCATGGAATAAATGATGGTGTTTAATGAAGTCATGTTGTATGATCTAACAGGCACACTAATTCATGAAATGAAATGATTAAGAAGGGTGTGCCCTGATAGAGATCCAATGCATTGGGTGAACATTAATATCATGATAAGTCAAGTGAAATGAGTTTTTAATCATTATAATTCATGTGAAATGAGGGTTTACTCATGTTCCATGTTCAACGAGCCTTGTCTCATGCTAAAATTATGTTAAATGTTGTTGCCACGTTTACATGTTATGATAATCATGCTATATCATGCCTTTATGTTGATGCATATCTTATTCTTAAATTGTATGCCTATTTCATAACATGTACTATTTTATTCATTTTATTCCTTTTTTAACCCCTTACTGGGATTTATAGCTTTCCCTTTCATTTTGCATGTCACTGGTTATCCTATACAATGCTATGTACAAAGGAAAGCTGTGGTCATTTAAAAGAAGGATTCAATAAAGATGCGTATTTTCTGTTTTATGTTGTTATGTAATGTTACTATGTCCCAAAGACACCAGAACTCTATATCATCTATGTTGTATCAAGTTAAGGTTTTATGTAATAAAGTATTCTTATGTATGAAATAAATAGTATGGATTTTATAGTTGATATCGAAGGACATGTTTAGTTATGTTAGGGATTAGGATTAGAAAATACTAGTGAAATCCTTAGGGACAAGACTATGTATAATAAAAAATTACCTACATTTCGGTGAGTATTGAGTAAGTGGTTTATCAAGAAAATACATCCATGTCTGTATAAGAGGAGGTAAAGACATCTTTGGAATAGATTTATCTTGCGGTAAAACCTGAAAACACCGCTTTGAGCAAGACTCGAACGGGAACTAGTGCCCGACAATGGGCCTTGATGCAATCTTAGTTTCGAAACTCTTGGGGATATTATTTGTCTAATTCTTAATCTTAGTATGAACCATTATGAAGGGAATAACAAAATTCCACTAAGAATATTGGTTAAGAAGTATATCATGGATAACATATATTGAAGCCTTTAAATCAACTTGTTAAGGAAATAAAAGTAATTTATAAGTCATACGTTTTTGTCTCCAGATTACCCTTTTCATGTTACCCATAAATTTCCTTTTATTCTATCCCATGGCTAGTAATAGGAGGACTCAGAATAACAACAGGTTTGATGATCAATTTGATGACTGTTCTAATAAGATTCCCAATCTTATGGGAGCGGTAATAAAAAAATTTGTCACGATAATCTCTTAATTAACTCATGTTTTGAATAAAAACATGGGTAAAGAGGAACATTTATCCCCTCTAAGAAAGAACATGTGGTAATCGAGAAATTCTTGAGACAAAAGCCTCCAAATTTTAATAGATCATCTGATCCCACAATTGTTGAACAAATGGATCAAATCAATTGAAAAATTATTCCCCATTCTTCAATGTTCATAACATGAGAAAGTTCATCTTGAATCTTATCATATGGAGGGTGTAGTAGGTCAACAGTGGACATTGATAAAAAATACGAATCCTAAATAATAGTTAAGGCATTGGAATGGATGGATTTATGAGAAACAAAATTCGAAAAATACTGTCCTGACACCCTCCGATGTAAGATGGAAAGGGAAATCATTTCCCTCACAAAACAAATGACTAATCTATATGAGCGTTAGGGTAAAACTTCACAAGTATTTCATGATACGTCTCAGGTATTTTCATTACAATTGAATTCATGGTTGACCTCTTATTTTGTGGGTAAAGCCTAACCTACATAAATACCTAATGATCCATGACTTCGATAGATATGAGGAAATTGTATGATGTTCCCTAAAAGTTTAAATGGAGATCGAAAAACCCCAGGGATATCATGTGGATAAGAAGAGTAAGGTGTAATTTAATTCTAGTGGTCTTATAGATAAATATAATTGTGCTAATGAAATCCAGCACCCAACATTCCAAAGGTATGGAAAGAAGTGCCCCAGAAATTTCCTAAAGGGGACATAGAAATGCATTAGGTGTGGAAGAGAATGGAACAAGGCCACTAACTGTCAACAATAAAAAAATGCGGCTGCTATAAAGGATAGTAAAACTCTATTAGACCCTCAACGGATTGTTTATTTCTTCAACTTCAATTAACCGGGGAACTTTTCAGACAAGTTCCCTAAGTAACTGGTTTTCAGATGCAACCAACAACCTACAAGGTAGGAGGGTAGAGCTTTTTCAATCACTACCACAGATGTGAACCCCAACAGTGAAGTAGTGATATGTTCGTTAGTAATTCATTCAAGAAAATAGAATGCACTTTTTTATTCTGGTTATATACATTCTTTTAAATACCAAAAGTTTAGTAGAATAATCCCCACACCACCAAAAAACATGGAAGTAAAGCTATGAAAATCATTTTTAAAACAGAACCTTATTTTTCTCATAGTATAAAAAATAAAATAAAACAACTCTCCACTATGATTTCACTAATGAATCTTCAAAAGCGATGAAATTTGTAAATAATCTCTTAAGATACCTATGAAAATCATTTTTAAAATTAAAGGGTGAGCATTCAATTTCTCAGTAAAGAGTTTTTAAAACCTTTGATAAATCTATTTTAAAAATATCAATTTGATAATACATTTGAAATGTTCAACTAGGAATACATTTGTAAAATAATGCGTAGAAAAATAATTATACTTCGCAAACAATTTTAAATTAATCTAGTGATTCAATTGAAAATATTAATACTTCTCTTTAAAAAAACCACTAAGGCCCCTCGTAAAATTGAAGGATATTGTGGGCCTACGCACTCAAGGGATGGATTCACTATCCAATTCCCCATCGTAATGACAAATTTCGAGTACTGGTTTTTATAAAACATTTTTTTATTAGCTTGCCTTATTTACATAAAATTTTCACGGGGGTTTAGTTTTGAAAATATATTTATAATCATTCTTGGAACAAATAATTAATAATATTTAATGAAAATTATATATTATACTTGGTACGATCAAATATCATGATACATGGATTTTCATAATCACATAGATGTTAAATTAACGCTCACACACATGAAATTTCACAGCCACGTTTATTAAATTTCTTTTATTCAAGAATGTATAAATAAATAACAATGACGAACATATAAATTTATCTTCCTAAAACAAATCAATAACAATAGTATTCATGCATCACAAACAAAAATCATCAAAGAACAACTATTTACTAAATACAATCATCATTTTCATATGAACAAAAGTTTTTAAAGAACTTTACATTATGTATGTATATATACTAATGTACAAATGTCTTGATAAAAAAATCATCAATGTAAGGTCATAATCGTGACTTTTGTATGTCACACACATAATAAAATTATGACATTCATAATTTATAAATTCAAATGTGAATTAATAATTGGTTAATAATTTATTTAAAACAATTATTTAATTGAGCATCATGAAAGTATATATATATACATATAATTATAGATTTCAAGGAACAATTAAAATATAAAAACATTTTTTGATTATGAATTAAACGAATAGGTAAATTTCATCTTTATTAAATTTTCATAAGAAAATAAACTCAATTAGAATGAAATTGAAAACCCATCCTTTTTTATATGCATTTCTTAAAACATATATAATTTTATTAGCAAAAATATTCCTTCAAATCAGAAAACTAAAACATAATTTTAATAAATGAAAACCCATACAAAAACACAATTAATCAATTCCCATCAAGAATAAATAAACATCATACCAAACTTATATAGAAGTACTTGCAGTATGAATCACCTTTCTAAAATTTATCAATGTTTTGAAAAAATCATGTTGATTTTGTTTGCAAGAAACTCATAAGTAATCTTTAAAGAAAAAAATAATTTGAAAAAAATAAAAATTAATAGCCCTTACTTTATATTTGTAGATGAAGACTAGTTTTTCTTCATATTACACTACATCAAATTCTATTATCGCGTTCGAAACACTTTTCTCACCAAAATAAAAAAAATAGAATAAACAAAACAACATCACTGCCTTATACCTCGATAGACAGTGCAGTGTGGAGGAAAACTGATACAGTAATATATAGTAACCAATCTCACTATACAATTATACATATTTTATTGCAACATTCATTGATATATATATATATATATTATAGTATCATACAACACCAAAGTAATGAAATTTGTTCATATCTGTAGGAAATTAATACTAACATGACGTAAGGATTGAAAAAACTATAGTTGGAAAAATATATAAAACTGAATATGTGGTTGAAGTTCATTTATATTTGAAGACGCACAAATTATACTATACTTTTATTGAAATTATTGAAATAGATAAAGGAAAAGAGAGTCTATTGAATTTTATATTCATCTGATACCATAAACTAGACAAAATGCGCCGAAACATTTGAAACATTGATATATAATCTAAACATTTCACACAAAAAACAACCCATATTAGTCCGTAGATGTCAACTTGTAGAAGAAATTGAAAAAAACTAGCTAAAAAACAAAATAATGAAGATAAAAAGACAATAGAGAAATAAAAAACATAAATACCAGATATGTATAAGATTCTGGCCCCTAAACCATATACACTACAGGTTTTCAGATAGAGTTCGGATAACAAAAAATGAGATAAACCATCCTCAACGAAAACTGAATCATTAACCGTGAATGAGATCTTTTCTTCCTTCAATCTGAGTTCAGGCCTTCACCTTCAGCTTTAAAAACCTATATACATACTCAATCCCACTGCCACACATCACACCCGAGCCTTGTCTTTTCCTCACATCGTTGAAGTCATCTAGTGAACATAGATCCATAGTTGTTCAACCTCACTAGAAGGAAATCCTTTCTCATCTTCGATCTCCTCACATCTCATCTTCGGCTTTTGACGCACAGCCTCATCTCGCACCGACGACATACACAGATTCATGTCAAACTCAACCCTTGAAGAAGAACAATGCTCAACATAGATCGGCTGGACTCCTCATAGTGTCTTGACCTGTGGATTTTGATCTGACACCATACCTCGCAGTGGACTCGAATGAAACCCCTATTCACGATTCATTTCTTTTTTGGTTTCATTTATATATTTTTTATATATCCTTTATCGTTGTTTTAGACATAATTATTTTATTTTTATATCAAAATTTATAATTATAATTTTATAAAAATATATTTAATAATTTACATTTGTAATAATATTAATTTGTTTCAAAATTTTAATAATATAAAACAATTAACTAGAATTAATATAATATTATAATCATTTATAAATATTTAATAATTCTTATCATTTATTTAATTTAGTTTCATTGATATTTAAGAAAACATATATTCATAACAAATCAAAATAAATTTTATAAATCAAAATATTACTCAAATTCAAAGAATTATGTCTTTTTAAGAACCTTAATAATCGTTATTTAATATCACAATGAAATTAAATATAATATTATTTTTCATCTTAATATTTATAAATAACCTTTTTATTCGAAACATTATATTAATTTTTTTTTAATGTTACCTTTAAGTATTGTTTATTTGTTTATTTTATATCAACGGTTATCATATTCCAATCCTCAATTTTAATTTAAAACTTATAATGGATCATTTTTATAATGGTAGAATAAAAACCCTATAAATAACAATGTTTAAGGGTCTTTCAAATTCACAAAAAAATAATATCATGACCCTCATGCCACTATTATCAGAAATGTTTTTATACATTCTTTCTATTCTTAGTTTCGTTGTTATTGTTATGGCTATAAATTTTGGTCTTCTATCAAATCCAAAAGATGAGAACTACCTGATCGCCATCGTTGTGTTTTTCAGTGGTCTTATAATTGTTTTACTATCGATCTCAGTGGGTTTAATGGATTAGTTATTGTGTGTCAAGGATGTATTATGGTCTTTGTATAAATTAATTACTTACTATGTATATATTTGTGTTTATATGTTTATATATTTTTTTTCACTTTGGAACGTTGAAAAAATAAAAAACTTACTTTTAAACCTGGGGTGTTACATTATCTATCATGATTTGTGGATTGAACTTTCCGATGAACCTCGTCATTCCCCCTTTGGTGAAATTTGATGCAATTCTTGTAATCGATTTTCTTTCCCTATTTAGAGCAAACATAAATTTCTGGGAGAAGGAGAACACTGTCCATATGGTGAATCGACCTCTGGTTTTGTACAAGTGCAAGGATGAGGATGAATCTTCATTAGCAACATCAATTCAAGCATCGATATTACGTCCATATGGGTCAATAAATCTAGATTAGATGATTGAGGTAATGAAATCAACCATAGTTGAAGACATTAAAATTTTGAGGTAATTCGATGATGTGTTTCCCAATGAATTTCATGGTCATCCTCCAAAAAGAGATGTTGAATTCAATTGATCTTATACCTGGGACCTTGACAATATCCAAGACTCTATATAGAATGGATAATTTGGAGCTTAAGGAGTTGAGGAAAGAACTATAAGAGAATCTGGATAAAGGGTTTATACACCCAAGGGATTCACCATGGGGTGCACCAGTCCTCTTCTTCATGAAGAAGGATGGGTCAATGTATCTTTTCATAGATTATCATGATCTCAAAAAGTTTTCATATTAAAAAACAAGTATCCTATACACCAAATTGATGACTTTTTTAATCATCTACGTGGAAGACAATACTTTTCTGAGGTGGATTTGTGGCCATGATATTACAAAGTATGGGTGAAGGAGGATATCTCAAAGACTATTTTTCGTACTAGATACAACCATTATGAATTCATAGTAATTCCTTTCAGACTCACTATTTATCAAGAAATTTTCATGGAAATGATGAATAGAATCTTTATAGATTACCTCAACAAATTTGTGGTAGTCTTTATATAAGATATTCTAATATACTCCAAAACCAAGGAGGAGCATGAAGAGAATCTAAGCACTCTACTAGAGTCCTTGCGAAAGGATAAGATCTATGAAAAGTACAACAAGTTAGAGTTTTGGTTGGAGGAGGTCTCATTCTTACGTCATATCATCACAGGAAATGGGATATATGTGGATCCCTATATTTCAACTTCAATTGATGGATGGTTTAGGCCAACATCGGTTATAGATATTTGTAGCTTCTTGGGGTTAGATAGATATTTTCCCTGATTTGTGAGAGATTTCTCAGGACTTTCAAACACTCATACCAAGCTAACTTAGACGGTATTAATGTTTTATTATAGTTTAGAATGTGAAGATAGATTCATGGAGTTGAAAAGGAGGTTTATCACTAAGCCCATTGTCACACTGCCCCCTAGTAGAGAACATTTTGTGGTATTTAGTGATTCTTTGAAGAAGGGAATGGGTTGTGTGTTGATATAAATGACAGAGTCATTGACTATGATTCAAGGAAATTGAATGTTCAAGTTCAAAACTATCCAAAAAATGATATGGAGTTGGGTCAGTAATCATCACTTTGAAAATTTTGTGACATTACCTCATTGGGGCGAAGTATGAAGTATACATGGATCACAAAAGCCTCAATTATATATTCAAACAAAAAGAGTTAAATAGGCACCAATGAAGATTCATACATCTGATCAAAGACTGTGACGTCTCAATCCATTAACACCCTTGGAAAGAGAACTGTTTAGAGGATTCTCTATGTAGAAAGGAACATATATTATTTAATTAATGAGAATTTAAAAGGATCCAATATTCCTAGATCTGATGGAGATGGACAGGGGAATCCTAATGAAGGGGACATTATTGATCCTTTCAAAAATAATTTCTCAACTATCTCTTTTTGAATGTATGAAGGATTATTAAAAGGATGATATGTGAATTCATAAGAATGTGGAAACTATCGAAAAAGTGAAATTCTCAGAGTTCAATGTTAATAATAAAGAAACTTTGATATTTGGGTCAAGACTATGTGTTTCATCAAATCTAGTGAAAAAGAAAAAAAAATTTAATGATGCACTTAGTTCAAATTTCTCCATTCACCTAGGAAACCCAATGAAGTATCGAGATATACGAGAACATTTTTAGTGGGATAACATGAAGAAGGATATCACTGAGTATACATCAAATTGCCTAGTATTTTAGCAAGTGATGTTTTGGAGGTATAATTCTAAGGGGATAATGAAACCATTACCGATACTAAAATTGAAATGGGAGAACATCATGATGGAAATTTTCATTGGACATCAGAATACTTCAAAAGGAAATAATACCATAGGGTTGTTATGGATCATCTTTTAAATACCGCACTCTTCATTGTAATTTGGGAGGATTTCTCACTAGATCAACAGGCATAGATATACATCAGATATGTGGTAGGGATTCATGGTGTACCACTAACAACTGTATACGATCGAGATCTAAGATTCACGATTTTGTTTTGTTAGAGTCTTCAACATGCTTGAAATATTAAGCTGATCTTCAGTATGTATTATCATCCCAAAACCGATTGCCAAACTGAACAGACAATCCAAACACTTGAGGACATGTTGAGAACATGCTCAATGGACTATATAAGAGGATGGGATCAACATCTTAATTTAGTTGAGTTCTCTTATAATAAAAGTCTCCACTTAGGCATCTAGGTGTCTCATTATGAATCCCTTTATGGGAAGAGGTGCAGAACACCAGCATGTTGGGATGAAGTTGGGGAGCGAAAACTCCTAGGTCCAAAAATGGTTGAAGAAATGGTGGAGAAGGTTAATACCATCCAGTATAACAATAAATATGATTAGAGTCGAAAATAAATATATGATGAAAATCATCAAGGAGACCTAGAGTTTAATCCTAGAGAGATGGAATTCCTCTGCATATCACCGTGGAAGAGAGTTATGAGATTTGGGAAGAATAGAAATCTTATTCCTAGGTACATCTGCCCTTTTGAGAGCCTAGAACTCTTTGGGGTTGTGGAATATCGACTATAACTCCCACCGATCCTATCTCAATTACATGATGTATTCCATGTATCAGTCTTGAGGAAGTACGTACCTGACCCATCGCATGTACTAAATCAAGAGGTGGTAAAATTAGAGATTGAGATATCCTATAAATAGATTCATGTGATGATATTAGATCAAATGGAAAAAGTTATACAAAAGAATATAATGCCCCTCATCAAGTTGTTGGGTTGAAACCAAAAATTTGAAGAAGTAACTGGGGAATAAGAGGAAGTGATGAAGTAGAGTTACCCATATCTGTTTTATTGTGGGAAAAAAATTTCGGGGGTGAAATTTCATAAGGGGGAATATTGTAATGACCCAATATTTTATTAATGAAAATTCATCTTGATCTAATTAAATTTATTATTATTTAAAATGGTTTTAAAAAACATATGCCCTTCGCTTAATTTTTTTCAAAAACAGAAAATAATTGTAGCTGTTGTTAATATAGCCATTGAACATTGATCAAAATATTTGTATAAATATAGGGCTCTAACTAATACACTTTAATCAGACAAAGTAAGTGATGGCCTCATCTATTAGAATTTATCCATACGAAGCACATTTTTCATAGCATGGAAAGGTGGTGGCATCACTGGGATTCACTCTTGACCAATCCCAAGCCATGTTTCAACACGTTAAGATTGAACGGAACCGCCTACAGGAGAAGTGTAAGTTTCTAGAGATTACCACCCATGTAATGTTATACGGCCACCACAAGAGTCTATCACCATCGCACACCATACCCTTAGGTCTTATTTTGGTGGTATAAGATGTTATGTAACAAGATCATATTACTATGATCATGTGCATTATTTTTATATATAATAAAGAATATACATTAATTTTATTATTTTTACTTTCTAAATAGTTTTTAAGCACAAAAAGTATTTTTAGTTAATATTCAATTGAAAAATCTATCTTGATGAATTAATGGATTTTTTAAATAAATAATATTTTTATTAAATATTATTACTAAATAAATTTTTACTAAATATAAACAATCATATAATTTTTATGAATGCATATGTAATTTTTATTACGGTTTGGAAGCTGTTTTTGACAAAACCCATGAATTTTCGGTATATATAGGTCTTTATTTTAAAACTAAAGAATCATATATTTAGGAAATTATTTACATAAAATAAATATTATTATTAGAATCATAATGTTGAAATTATCCAACATTGTATTTTTCATAATTTTCTAAGGTAGTTGTATTTTTGGATAAAAATTAAATACCGTTTAAATATATAATGTGTTTTATAACATCATAATGACCCAATAGTGATGTAATAAAATACCATAAATCATTTTTTCTAACAATAAATATTTTATATTTAATATAATTTTATTTTAGATTTGTTTTATTAATTTATTGTGCCTTAGTGGAACCTCCAAGACTTATAAAACATTTTAACAATTTAAATTATTTTCCTTGAGAGTGAGACTCACCTAAACATAAGCAAGCCTAATATTTTAATAATTTCAGAAAATGGCCTTATAAAATAATTTTTTATACTCCATTTTGGAAAATACTTGGTTTGGTTTGTGGTTTTGGTTAGTTTAAGGTGTGGTGTCCAAACCCTTAATAATAATATATTCCCTCTCTTTTCCATATATAAACACACACAAGCTCCCTCATCATCTTCAATAAAAGCCTTTAAAGATTGACTAACCTCTTCCCTCTTCTATATATAATCCTTCAAAGGATCTCCAAGCTCCCAAGATGCCTCTCTCAATCCTCTCCAAATCCGTTGGTTTCACTCTTCCATGGAATGGATTTATTTCATCCAAAATAATAAATAATTCCCTCTATTTTACGATATAAACCCACTCAATCTCCCATTCCACTTCACTCAACCCATTTGGACCTCTACCAACCCCTACCCGCCTCTCCCTAGAATCCTCCCAAGGCTCCCCAAGCTCCCAAAAAGACACTATAAAGCCTCTCCCAAGCCTTTGTGATCACAATTCCATGTAAGAGATTACTTTCTTTCTCATTTTTGTTAATTTTTTTATATTATTATACCCTATTATTTTCAATTAAAAATGTTAGGGTATTATTTTTCCACAACCAAATTCTTCACTCCATTTTTTTTAATGATGATGGACCTATTTCTCTATCATTAATGCCTCACATGTACACTTGTTATCATGCCGAAATTCCGTTAGGAATTTATCTCTTCTTATTTACACTCAAGCAATTCTGTTGTATTATGAAATAAATTACATTACCTATAGTGGGACGCATATCTATATTAAAAAAAACATTACATTTCATCTACATATTATGAGATATCCCATTATCTCTCATCAATAATATTTATTAATTCCTATGTCATGTCGTTATGCTGTCAAAATTACAACTTGATTTTCCAAGACAATGTCACTGTGTGGTGAATAATAGGCCCATTTCTCTATAAAAGGTATTCAAATTTATGTACATTAACATATTTATGATAGATGTTATTTTATCAATTCTATAGTCCTTTTTCATGGAATAAATTATTATTCTTAATGAATTAATGTTGTTTGATGGATGTGGAAAAAATTAGCATGAAATGAAATGATTAAGAAAGGTGCACCCTGATAGCACACTAATGCATTGGTTAAATATTAGTACCATGATTAGTCAAGTTAAATGAGGGTTTACACAGGATAATTCAAGTTCAATGATGTTTTACTCATGATCCATGTGCAATGAGCCTTAACTCATGTTAGAATCATGGTAAATGTTGTTGCCACATTTTCATGTTATGATAATCATGTTATATGAATCATTAATTTTATTCTTTCTATTATGCTCGATTGATAATCCTATTGTCTAACCTGTACTATAATATTCATGTTATAACTTTGTATTACCTTACCAGGCTTTATATTTCACCATTTCCTTACACATGTCCTCATGTTATCCCATGAAATTATAAGTACAATGGAATGTTGTGGTCATGTAAAATAAGTTATCAATGAAGATGTGTATTTCATGTTTTAAGTTGTCATGTAAAGATCTTAAGAACAAAATACACTATACCAATCGACCATCTATGTTTCATCTGGTGAAGTTTTTTTGTAATTAATTATATTCGCGTGTGAAATAAATAGTAGGGTTGTTAAAGGGTTCCAATATTTAATAGTATTTGACAATTAAAAAGGACTTTATTTCAAACAAATAATGAATTAATTGAATGTATTAAGGCTATATATGACATGTAAATAGATAATTAAATGAAAAATATAAGATTAAAACAAACCTAAGAGATTTATATGAATCAATCAATAAATTTAAGATCTAATTATGAGTGAAAAATGAATCAATTTTGTCAAGAGATAAATGAAATTCATTATTTAATAAAATAATTTACATAAGATGAAAATAATAAGCTAACTCAAATATAAATATGTTAAATATTGAAAATAGTGAATATAATTAGAAATTTATCAATGTGAATGTATAAACTAATTTCAAAAATATCATGGTTGAAAAATTTCAAGTATAGAAAAATAATTCCAGCTTTCTCTATATACAAAATATATTTAACACTTGATAACCATTAAAAATGATTAATGATATATCTATCTAGTTAAAGAGGATTCAATTACGGATTAAAAACATATATATTTAATGATTTAGAAATAATTAGGTTAGTTGATCGATAAATTAAATATATAATAATTAATTTACCTATACAATTTAATGGGTAAATATAAAACAGATAAATCAATCTAATTGATTGATCCAAAAGTATTTTAAATCCATTGTTATTTCATAAAAATAAATATAGTTTTGTCCTCCTTAATTAGGTAATTTTTAATATAAGGAACCTTGAATAATTAGTATTTAATATTGAATATATAAGAATATAACAATGAGTCATTTTAAATAAATTTTAATATTTTATCATAAAAAAATCATATTTCAAAAAATAAAAAAAATATATCAGTTTTTAGTAATTAAAATAAATACAACATATTCATTTCAAAAAATATTTTTTGCATAATATGTATTTTATTAAAATAGTTGAGAAAACCTTTACAGAGAGAAATTTTTTATTTTATATCATTGAAGTATTTTTTAACTATTAAGAAGAATATTAAAATGCACAACATGATGATATGAACAACTAAAAATTCATGAAACAAATGAGTCATATATTAACTAATTAAATTTTATAATTAAAATGAATTTAGATAATAAAAACGTTATCAAGAGTTAAAAAAATATTTCAAAATAATGTATCTCACATAATGTGAAAAATTAGAAAATTTTAATAAGTAATTATATTGAATTAAAATATTTTCATATTTTAAAAACATGTATTGATAAAAATTTATAGAAATATAATGTGAATTTATACAATTATATAAATATAAAATTCTGGAAAATAAACTCCCCCTCAAATAAATTTTTTCAAAATGTATAATTAAAAGTAAAACATTGGTTCTTATTTTATACTTTATGATGAATTTGAAATTTGATTTCTCATGAAATTGAAATATTGAGGTCTAAATAAGAGTGTGTGGGATGGGATAAGAGTTAAAAAAAATCTTATTTTGAGGGTAAATAATTACATGGAAATAAGATACTGGCCCACAATAAGTTCGACTTGTTGGATGGTATGAAAAATCAGAATTTATATTCTCGAAATCAACACCTCATAACTGGTGAAAAATAATTAGGTATCTAAAGGAATTCTAGTTATCTAAAATAGAATGATTAACATGAAAAAATATATCCATATATCAATAATATTATATTCAAATACCAATCAAATCTATAATAATAAAATATACATTGATTTGATTTAAAAATTATTTGTGGGATAAAAAGTCAACTTTAGGATTAATATTAATTGAAATTAAAGAAAATAGTGATTCAATGAAAAGAATAATTTTGAAAAAAATAAAAAATAAAGGAATGTACAATTAAACAATAAATTTTGGAGAAACTTTGAAAAACTAAGAAGCGTCCATGTCATTTTTTAGTATTCACAATTATATTTAAAATAAAATTTTGGAATGATTTTGGAAATCAAATTATATGGACATAAAAGTATAATTTTATTGAAGATCAATTTGGAATTTAAATTTACAAAAGAAAAATAATCAAATGAAAAGGTTAAATATTATATTTAATGAGAAACCTCACAAGTAATAATGGAAATAAATTTTTTAAAATGAATGAAATGATAAGGATTATATAAAAGAAATAATATTGTAATACCTACAAACCAAATAATTATAATAAAAATTATTTCCACCTGGATGTAGAGAATTATTAAATTTTAAAGATTTAATAAATTCGAAAAAATAAAATGTAAATTTTTTTATTGATTAATGGAATTTGAAATTTACATTATAATTTTCTCAATCACCCTCCATACCATTAAAATCTTGTTCTTTTTTATTTTCTATTATGAAATTTCTCCTATAAAATAAAATTCATATGGTAGTCATTTATTAACAAAAAAATTTGGTTAAAAAGTGTCTTTTAATAAATAATTTAGAACCACATATTCATATCATATCAATTTCAATTGGAAATAATATTTTTAGAAGGAATATATTTCAATAGAGGTGAATATATTTTATCAAACATTAACATAAATTTTTTCAACAACATTAATCTGTCAAGAGATTAGTTTTTCAATATTAATTATTAATTTTTATTTTTATTTACCACTTATAAATGTAATATATTAAAAATTACATAAAATTCATAGTTAATTAGAGAATTCATGCCTATAATTATCATTCTTGTTGTTCTGGGATCCCACAATTAACATCAAATTTATATCACCATTGATGAACCTATAACAACATATCACAACCTCTCTAATTGTATTTTCATATTTTTCAATGATATATTTATCATCTAAAAAATACCTTTATTTTTTAACATTTTCAATGAATATTTTAAACCATCATTTTCCTCAAATAAAAAGTTATATTCTATATTTTAATTTTCATTAATTTTTTAAACAAAATCATCAGGTTTGCTATCCTATTTCTATATTTTCAAATTTTCTTTGATATGTTGACTTTAAAAAAATGATTTTATTTCTTTTTATTAAATATGATATTTTGATTTTCATCTAAAAACATTTTTTTCGTATATCTCAATAAAATCATAGATCTGTATACATCAAATTTTATTATGAACATGTTTAATATAAAGAATAACATAATGTTTGGGGACATTACCTCACTATTTACCTCCACTTGGGGTGTGTTATATTTCGGTATTTCATCACATGATGATGTTTTGGAAATGTAACCATACATTTCTCTATGTATTAACACATTAAATTTTTTCTCTATTTCATTATTTTGTTTCTATTTCTAAAGTGGTCATTATATTAGAATATATCTTTTATTTTAAATAACATAACATTTTTAGACATCAAGATCATTTCTGCACATGGAATCTCTATTAAATACATCTCTATCTGACTGAAAATACCGTGAATTCATTAATTTTCCATAAATATAAAAATTAATCATATAATCTAGGATCCATTTATCCTCCAATTTATTAGATTATTTTTAACCATAAATGAAAATCATATAAATTTTATGAAAACACTTTTTAGAATTGTAGTCATTATATATGATGAATAATCATATACTAATAAATCAATCTATATAGAGATACTTACTGAGGGTGTGTCTAGGGAACCTTTTTTATTTTAGGTAGATTCCATTATTATATTTTAGTTTCTTGAATCTAGTTAATAAATGGAAATCAGGGTTCCGTCTTATAATAATTAATTGTTGAAGTAGATATAGTAAGAGTGGCGGGTTTTATTATTATATAAAATATATAGATAAAGTAATTTTTATATGATGTGAGATGATTAATTAAATCTATAATTAAACATTATAATTTCATGCAAAACATAAATAATTATAAGATGAATCCATTAAAGAATTATTTTGACATAGTATAATTATAAAAAAATATCATGGAAGAATTTGATAAAAGTTTCGACAATAATCAACAAAAGGATAGTTATATATTCTCTACAAAAGATTTATTCATGTTTTTATACTAAACCGTATCTATGTGATGGTTTTAGTAAGAAGAAAAATAGTCATTTCTTTTTAGACACTATATAAAGACACGTGTTCAATAATTTAAGACCCTTTTTATTTATTGGTTATACCAAGGAACCAAATATTAATTTCAATTCAGTGGTTGTAGAATGAAACCAACTCACCATTGATTGTTTTGAGATAGAAAACTATGTAACCACATTATTTAAGGTAGTGTGAACCAATAATGTCAAACTCAATGGTTTTGAGATCCTAATCACCATAATTTGAGGATTTGATTATAAAACAACAATATAATCAATGGTGGTGAGAACCCACAAAAAAAGTGAAGATACATTATTTATTCCGAGTCTTTAAAACAAACACTCAACGTTAGAGAAATAATAAAAAATAAAAGAGTTTGATAAAGACATAAAATAGTTAAAATATATTTAGAATGAAACAAATTCGTACAATATATTTATGACATTTTATTTTTGGTATAATAATATGTTCTTGAACACATGAGGTTATACTTATATCCTATAATGGATTTAGGAATGTTCGGGAGTCTCTATGAGTTGTAGAATTCCATTAGAGGTTGAATTATGTCTTATAGGACCTATACAAATGAATAGTATTTGAGTCTTTTGGTATTACAATGGAATGATAGAGGAACCTAAGCATAATTAGTGATCTGTGCTAGTTCCACATTCCATTTACTATGGTCCAACATGTAGTATATGGTTCCTACATGTGGATTGCATAAAGAATTATATCTACTCACATTCAGATACATCTATTTTGATTAGAATATTCCTTGAAAATTATCTACAATAAGACTATTTAAATTTATGAAATGGAATAGATAAATAAATTATTTAGTTTTGAGGATCGTTGAAACCACCTTAAGGAGTGTGTTAAATATAATAAATCACTATGTTGTAGGAGATAAATATGTTTTGGTATTTGTTTAATTCCTTCTAAATTCAAAAAATAATTCATCACTATAGTACCAACATGTGGAATGATGTCTTTTATCTTTCATTGATTATATAAAATAATTATTATCTTGGAAATTGATGATAAGATCATGATTCACAACATTATTCATTTTTATCCTCATTAATGTATTCATTATTATCCATGTGACCTACTTTTTCTCAAATCTATTTGTGTATATATTACACTCATAGTTTCAATTGTTTATCAAATTATAATGATTAATTAGTCCGTCGATAATTTTTATGAAAAGTTTATTAAATCATTTATTGTTTTGTTTATATTACATTAATGAGTGTTTGACCTCAGAAAGACATATGTTTCCATTTCAAAAATTTATAATGAAATGTGACAAACATGACATGCAGAATGTGATATATTCTGTAGATGTTATTTGGAAAATTTTCAATAATTATAATGAATTAATTAGTATCTTATTTATTAGAAATAAAGTAGATTTGTTGAATAAGGTAATGGATTTCTTATTATGTTATTTCCCTCATTCTATAAATAGGTAATCCTAAATGGTTATGTGATTTTATATAATGAAATATTTTCTTTAATTCATGTAATTATGGGATATTTATATTTGGGAATATAAGGTTTAGATTGAAGAATGTATATAAGTTATGCGTTTAAATAAAATATTTGTGATAGTGCATCATGATTTTCCCATTTTATTCCATAGATTAATGAATGGTACAATCTCGAATCAATTAGAAAACTGTAATTAAAAAATAATGTTATCTATAGTATTCTAAATATATAATTGACTAATAAATAGAGTAATAAATAAATAAATAAATAATTCATTATTTGATCATGACAAAAAACATTTATGAATAATAAGTAAATAAATATAATGATAATATTTTTATAAATTATACCTTCATTATTAAAATTACATAGTTTTGAATATAAAAGCTTCATATTCATGTTAAAATATGACATCCATTATATTATTATTTATATGGAGTTTACATTAAATATCATATATTATATTAAATAAAAAAAATTATATTAATTGTCTTATTTAAAGAAATTTTAAATAATATAAATATCATATATAAAAATTATTTAATCCAGCATAAAATCATATATCAAAATAGATTTTTATTTTTTTTAAATAATTTCATATATAAGGAAATAATTCGAATTATTTATATTAATAATCACAAAAAAATTAGAATCTAAATATAAAATATCTTTTATTAAGATAAATATTATAATTTAAAAAACCATTATAAATTAAACAAATAATATCAAAATAAACAATTTATTTCGATATAATTAGAAATTCCATATATTTAATAAATGATACATCAATATTAAAATTTAATTTTCTGTATTATTTATAATTAAATGTTTTTTAAATGTATATTTAATTAGATTTAAATATTTTATAAATATTTAAATTATAGTAACATTTTTGAAATTAATATATTTCTAAAAATACATTTTATTAAATGTTATAATCATTTTATAAATCATATCTCCTAATTCTTAATTTTTTTAAAAAAAATATAACAAAAAATATTTATTAATATAATGGTAATAATAAAATATTATTATTTTTATATAGATCTAAATATAATTTAATGGTTTATGTTTCATACTATTAAGTGAAATAATATTTTACTTATGACATAATAGGATATTTTCATAAAAAATAATGATTTTTAATTAGAATTAGGAGTAACTATAATATATAATGGATAGAAACATACATATATTTGACTGAAATATACATATTATAGAAAGAAACCTACATATTAAGGAAATAAATTCAGTTATATAGCATATGTATATCCCTTAATACATGTGTATTTGAATATCTAATGGTGTAACCCTTATGTATTCTATAATCATATTTCCAAATTTAAATTATAACATCAATTCAAATAGAAATATATTTTAACAACCTATAATTCATTCATGGAAAATGATATCACCATTATAATATATTATTCCATAGAATAAATCAACATGTTTTTAGTTATCATGTTATATGGTATACACTAGTCATACCCTATGAAAATCAATTTCACATTATGTTATCCTCTAAAATAATGTAAACCGGATGAAATGGACATTACATTATAAAAATATATAATTTCAGGAACATAGTCACGATTAAATTATTTCCTACTCTAATTGTAGTCATATTTGAATTATTATTCAAAACATGATTTCAAGAAATATTTCATGATTAAAATAACATTGTGACTCTATGATATCATTTATAAATTTATTGAGATAGATTAAAAATTAAAAAATTTAGCAATGCAAAGTAATATCAAACCCAATTATACAACATATATGGAACAAAAATCATGAAAAATATTATTGAAATACTTTTATTATACCTTAAAAAAAAGTATTACTATTTATATATTCATTATATATGTTTGATGAATATAAAATGAGTTATAAGTGAATCACATCCCTCCTTCAAATGTATTCCTGATATATGGGGATCACACAATTATCGAATGTTATCCTTTACTCCCACACACTACAAAAGTTATATTTGAAGGCTTAGGGTGATGATAAAATGAGCTAGGATACAAATTATTTTTTAGAGGAGACCCATTAATAACATACATATATTTTATGTCATATTAAGTGGATATTTAACACATTCCCAAATTATCCATTCCCCATTACTACAAAGGTTTAGTTTCATTGGAGATAAGAAAAAAATCTTTTTTGAAAAAGGATCTCCAATATCTCCCATAATAATCTTTATATTATAACCCATCTATAAATATCACAGTTAGAATAGTAAATCTGCATAATGGGATGGAAAAAATAAGACATGGTGATAATAAAATCTCAATAAGGGTAAACATAGAAGATATCAATAATTGATCGTATTTGATCATAAGTTCTTGAGAAAAAAATCATAACATAAGGGTGTTAAAACCAATCCATTTGATATATATAATAATATTCCACATAATAAGAATATTTCATATAAAAATTAATAATAGGAGAAAAAAATCTGAATCATTGTTAATCAATTATAATCCATGATAAAATATGATAAATATAAAAATACCAATTATTAATTAGGTATTAGTGTGTTGTCCCATACCCACACTCCTGCATTTGGTTCAATAAACATATATAATCCATACTACCTTAGAGACCAACTATAAATTATCAGGAACAAATATCACAAAATTAATCTAATTAATGAAAACATTGTGATATCATTCATTCTTAATAAATTTTATGATTATAGGATTACAAATTTATGCAAAAACATAATCTAAAAAACCAATTTACTTCTCAACTACGGTTTAATTTTTCAACTAAAAAAAAACTACATAATCATTAATAAGTCTTCAATGGCACCACAAACATTCTCTATAAATATTATCATGATAGGAATATCATGTATATTTCTTTTTCTTTATTACCTATAAAATTGAAAACCTAAAATTGGTTGATATCAGACGATAAGGAAGATAGTTCAAGTGAAGTAACAAAATCATAAAAATGGAAGAAATACTATTAGTGGAATACAAAACATTAAACCATTATAAAAAAAAATCGATTGTATTCTAAAAAAATAAAATTATTGGGAAATTGGATATCAATAATATTGACCTAGAACTAGTGGAATTTATAATTGTAGACATCAATTACATTATTTGAAGTCTTTCTCTTTATAAATGTATCCTTTTATAAGAATAGATATAGATTAAAACTGAACGAGATGTGTCTCATGAGACCTATCGATGCATCTATAGGGTATATAAATTTTATCCTCACAAAAAACATTATTATGTCGAGTGAATTCATCTCAAGAGTCAAAAATAATTTCTATACTATTTCTTATATACTTTATTTATAAATAAGAACCAGGTTATCATTAAAATCAATTATCTGTAATTTTAAGACATAATAAACCTATGTTTTAATTAAATAATCATTATTAATTTCAATATATTTCATCAATTTTATAAATGGGAAATTATTGTTATAACCCATCCATAAAATGAATGTGGATGTTTATAAAAAAAATAATAAACATGAAAATTATCATCCCTATTGGTATTAAAATACATCTAACTATAATATCATTCACCAAGTCGAAAACATTCTCTCTAGGTGATCCTCATCCAATCTAATGTTTTTAATATAATATATTCACACTATATAGAGAAATGATTATGTGAATATTTCTATACATTTATAACATGATCATAAGGAATCAAGTAGATGACGGTTGATAGTTTCTCATGAACATAAACCCAGTGTGATAAAAAATCATACAAGGGAATTGACATAAATTATAAAATCACAGAAATATAGAATTGTTCAGATGGTGTTAGAAAATATTGGATCAAAAATAATAATTCTTCATGCCATCAGTTCAATCACCATAATGAGAACACATATATATTAAAATATTTATCTTGAATCATAAACCCAACTATTATATATAATTTTTAAAATAATATGTGAAATTGATGTTAAATATCAAAAAAATTATAGGGAACATTTTTTTTCCTTGATAAAAAAAATTAAAAGTCAAGATATAAGGTGAATTCGGAAATTATAAAGTGAAATCCAATAAAAAAAATTAATTTTCAATAGGATCACTAATAATGAATTCATGAAATGAACTAATTTTTATCTAGTAGAAATGGGGATATGAATATAGAATAAGTTAAAATGAAAGGAAACCATTTTTTATTAATTTTAAAATACATATGATTCAATCTCAATTTTTTAGAATAGTAAGAAAAGTTTTCATTTTTATTAATCATAATTTTCCAAAAGTGGATTACATAATATCTTCTAATAAAATATAAGTATTTTTTAATCAAATAATGTAGGAAATAAGTTCCCGATGAAGAAATATAACAAAAAAAAGAAGACTTGAGTTATTAATATCCCTTACGTGAAAAAGACCCAATAAACAATAAAAATTATGAAATGAGTTTTTGTGGAAAATTTTGCACAATGAAATAATATGATATTATATAATCCAAGGGAAGCATGATCCCATATTGTACTAACTAATTTCATGAAAATGATCAAAACTCAATGAATGAAAAGTTAGTATCTAAAAATCGGATTACGGGGGTAGTCCATAAATTAGAAGTCATAATAAGAAAATAACATGATTTGTAAAATTATAACCCATTAATTAGAAAGAAAGAAATTAAATAAAATTAATAGGTTAATAAATAAGTATAAACCCATTCCATTTTAAAATATTTCATGACATGCAACATGTATCCAAGAATTTTAATTGAGATGAAGAAAACACTTGCAAATTGAGTATCATAACATTAAATCCATTTGTAAGATATGTATTATAATTTACCAGGAAAAAAGAAAATTTCATATAATTTATGACAGGATATCTCAAATAGGAAGTATACAAAAAAGATTAATTAAATTTGGTTCAGAATACCAAACGAGTCTAAAAACTAGGAATTTGAGAAAAACCATTTACACTATTTCCTTACTAGGTTGATTACACATTAACATTAGGTTAATAAAACATAGGTACATTAATAATCTATTTAAAAAACATATTTATAACTATAACCATTTTTAATACTTGTTTATAATCATTCTATAGATATATATTCATTAACATATATTCAACGACCAGTTTATATAATCAACGTAGAAATAAACTAGTTTCATAAATGTGGAGATGGTATAAGTATATTTTTAAAACTATATAACTAATAGACCATATATGGTTCTGAAATAAAATTTCGATGAAAATTTATAAATCTATATACTTATTTGATAGATTTTTTTAATCCATGCAACTAAAATTATTGATGAGATTGTTTCTGTGTTTGTTAATTGACATATATTGAATTATTAGTTAATGTATTAAATATGCATATAACCATTCCTGAAAAAAATGTCACATATTTATATCATATCACACCTATAAATAATACCTCACCTTAATCCATAATATAATAATTTGATACAAATATAAGATATATTGGTATTAGGATCAAAGGATCATGTTCTTGAAGGATCAATTACAAGAGGTGTTTTTATTTTAGTTTAAAAACATTAGTTTCAAAGAGTTAAACTAATAAAATTTAAAAAACCACATCTATTAAATTATATCAAATTTGGACATGGCACGTAGTCCGATTATTAAACTATCATAATCTGGATGCCTATAATAATCTCATAAAATAAATTTCATAAACATAATAGTTATAATTGTATCATAGTGTATCAAATTCACAATAAATCTAATTAAAAGTTTTGACTATGATTATCCTATTTAGAATCCTTATGATAAAACTTTTACAAATAAGTAAATCTAAAAATAATACTTTTATGAAATAAGTAATAGAATAGGAACAATGTTATAATGACATAAAACTATTTAAAAATGAATATATCTCTTTTGAACTTAAGTGTACTATAGACAAAAATAATGGGTAAAGGTATCGCTTAATTTATTATATTATGAAATTCCACTGTTATAGAGTAAAACAATTGCTCTGTATGATGATTGTATTTTTTTTGATCATCCTATCCATAACTACACTCGATTTGATGGATCACCTATATATTTTTAACCAAACAAGACCTCGATCTTAAGATTTGATTCTTAATAATTCTATCCCTATAATCCCTTTATATTAATCAACCACCAAACACATGATCATAAAGAAAACATTCCTAAGGATAAAACACTTCCAAGACTTCCTTAGAACTACAAAACTCTATGTCAATTACAAACAATAGGAATAAGATATTCAAATTGTGTAATCTACAAATCTATTGCACCATGATAAATTGAAATTCAAATCTATGATGACAGTACACTTCGAGTGACCGATTATTTATAATAATTTCTCCAATGGTAGTATTTCTTTCCCAAGAGTAATAATTCTCCTAGACTATATCAATGAATTGAACAACTATCACTTTGATAACTCTTTTGAAAAAAATATTTGATATCCTATTTATTTATATCATCACCGTGTCAAATATTCTCCTTACAATAGAATTATATATTTTGAATATGTTGATAAATGTTTTTTATTTTACGATATTTTTAAATTTTAATTATGATTTAACTTAAGAGTATCATTGTTATACTGACTGAAAATTATTATTTATTAATTCACCTTAAACCCACAGATACACATCACGGAGGACGGAAGAAATAAAGTCCAAGAGCGTCCTTCCAGATTACATTGACACATTCAGGTGGTAAGGAGTTAAGTCTATCATATACTATCAAGGTCTCCTCCGGTCTTCCCCCACGAGCCATAGCATCTGTCGCATAGTTGGATTCCCAAACACTATGATGAACCATCCTACCCTGGTTGGTCTCTGCTTTTCATCTCCTACCAATGTACACCAGATTCCAAGCAATGTCACAAGCCCCCTGAAGCGATTTAACCAGAACCTCACAATCAGATTCAACTTCAGACACCTGAAGACCTCTCCTCCTGCAAATGGTGATACCTGAAAGAAGGTCCCTAAATTCCACGCCCAAAGAGGATCCCGTTCCGTAATAGGCACTGAACACCAAGTGCACCGAACCCCAACGATCCTGTAGAACACCACCGCATCTCATGATTCCTCCCATGCAGGAACCATCCACATTCAATTTCAACCCACTGACCAGGGGGTGCCACCTTACCCACTCACCCTTCTACAACTTCTGCATGCATCGTCCATGAAAAAGGTTCCCCAGGACATCCGCCTGCAAGCCCTTCTTGAAAAGCGCTGCATGTTCCGCAATGACCAACCTCATACGAACATGCAACGCAAGTAGAGATTTCCTGCCTCCTAACCGTATCTGATTACGAGCTTCCCAAATGGTCCAGCATACAGCAACCAGAATGATACTAGCTGCCGAACGCTCCTCTGTTCTGCTACCAAAACCCGAGAACCAAGAGACAATGTGATCGCGAACAGAAAGACACTCATCAGAAGCAAACCTGAAAGGGTGAAACTGGGACCAGAGGAACACAGCCCATCTTCCTTGGAAGAACAGATGAAGTGTTGATTCCCGGTTTGGGTTCTCACAGAAATAGGAGCGGGATGCCAAGAGATACCTTTCCCCTGAATTTTTTCCTCTGTGGGAACCGCTCAGTTTTGGATCCGCCACACTAGGAAGTTCATTCTCGCTGGAATTTCTTTGCACCACGTGGTCATTCCTCCAGACACCCAATTACCACACCTTCGATCAATCCTTAGGAAACCCTTCAAACAGAAGCGCCCTGACCCAACCTCTGTAAAGCAGTAGTGATCTGGTTCATCGCTCATGACCACACCATTAAAAAAGGAATGTTGAGAAGGATTAAGGTTCTCCTGGATGAATTCAAAACTCCTGCATGCTTCCCTGAAAGAAATGTTAGGGAGATGGCAGCCCTCATACCAAAGCCTTTCTTCCTCCCATGTCTCCGTCCAAAAACCAATCTCCCCACGTCCAACCACCCATCTAGAGTATCCAAAAAGTACCTCCATATGAGAGGCTATACACTTGGCCAGGCTCGTCGCACCATGCATGTGAAAGTCACCAGACACACCATACCTTGAAATGAAGTACCTTGCCCAAAGTGATTTTCCTACAATCACCTCCCAGGCCAGTTTTGCTTGTAGCCCACGGATAGAGTCCTGGATATCCCGAAGACCAACCCCACCCTCTTCCACCGGATGGGCCATCCTTTTCCAGGATGCCAAGTGACATCTCCCTTCATTCTTTGCATCCCATAGAATGTTCGTGAGGATATTCTCAATCTTTTCCACCGTACCCTTCGGGGGTTGATGATGGAAAAGACGTGCATGGGGATCGATAGAAGAACACTGTTTATGAGCATGATCTTGCCTCCGAAGGAAAGCATCTTGTTCTTCCAGTTGAGAATCCTCCCCAGAATGCGATCCACAAGTTCGTTGAAGTGGATCTTCAGAAACCTCCCACTCGATAGAGGATCTCCAAGGTACATAATCAGAGGTTGCCTCTGTCCACAGCCTAAGTACTCCTGGATGGATCTGCACCTTCTCCCCGAGCATTTGTTGGAAATGAACAGGTGACTTTTCAACGGGTTGATCGACTACCAACATAGATCTCTATACTCAGACAGGATTCCCATAAGAGCGATTAAAGATCTCTTCCCACCATTCAGAAACAAGAGTATGTCATCCGTAAACATCAAGTGAGAAACCCTCATCGTGTTCCTTCTGCCGTAGTACGATCTCAACCTTCCCTCTAACACCCCCTTGTTTAGATTTCTTGAGAGAGCGTCCTGAGCAAGGACGAAAAGAGAAGGGGATAGTGGGTCTCCCTGTCTAACCCCCCTCACAGATTTGAAGAAGCCAAAGCACCTCCCAAGCAGTGATATAGAGATCCAAGGTGAGGCAAAACACCTGAAACAAAGATCACAGAAGTGTTCCTGGAACCCGGAACCCCTCATTACTCGTAAGATAAAGTTCCATTCCATGTTGTCGAAGGCTTTATTCATATACACCTGCCAAATAACATTAGAGCCAATAGATCTTTCGTTCAGATCATGCACCAGTTCGCTAGCAATTCCTACCGCTACCTGGATACCCCTTCCTTGAATGAAGTCGTGCTTCTCTTCTGAGACAATATTAGGAATCACGTTGGCTAGTCTCCTGCTGATGACTATTGCCAAAAGTTTATACGAGACATTACATAAGCAGATCGGTCGGAAGTGACTAACCAGCGTGGGGTCCTTGATCTTCGGCACCAGTACCACCCTAGAAGAAGAGACCCCCCTACACAGGGAGGCTCCTCGGAAGAAGTCGCAAATAGCCTCCACCACGCACGGCCCCACAAAATCCCAAGATGCACTATAAAATGATGCCGGGAAGCCTTTAGGACCTGGTGCACTCTCCTTCGGCATAATATCTAGGGCCTCTCGAATTTCTTTCTCCTGTGGTATCATGGACATGCACTCACTCTTAGAGCAAGATATCACCACGGGAAGTGCTTCCAAGAAACGAGAATCCCTAAAGGACTCTCTACGAAAACCCGAAGAGGCCTCCCCTGCCCAAATACCCTCAAAGTGCTTCAGAGCAATCCTACCTGCCACCGAGACATCTGAGGTGAGAATTCCATCCTCTCCCTTAATATTGATCCTTGTATTTCTCCTCTCCTTTATGCATGCCTGAAAGAAGGCAGTATTGCGGTCCCCCTCCCTCAACCACCGCACTCGGGACCGTTGCAGATAGAGCCTCTCCATTTCTAACAGCTTCTCAGATAGCACCGCACTTTTGTCGCAGAGGATAGAAAAAATATCCTCATCGCAAGACATCTGAAGATCCTCCTCTAGATTGTTGACCTCCTCTTGCAAGCTAGTCACCCTGTTGTACCAGTTAGGTTCCTCCACAAGACACTTTCAGATGCTCTGTTTAAGTCTTCGAAGATGGTTAACCAAACCTCCCCACGATTTCTCCTTCTCCTCCAATAACCAGGATTCCCTCACCATCTGCATGAAACCAACATCATTATGCCATTCACTAGAGTAATGGAATCCCTGACCAACCACAGCTTCATGATTAATTTCTAATAAAAGAGGAGCATGATCAGAAAGAATACGGGGGAGGTGAGTGACTACGGATTTTGAAAACATATCCATTCCATGCAAGTTGGTAAGCCACCTATCAAGACGACACCATATCCTATTCTGACCTTTCCGGTTGTTGCACCACGTAAATTATGTCCCTTTGAAACATAAATCCAGTAGCCCTGCGTGAAGCAAGCATTCTTGAAAATCCAACATACCATCCAAGACGTCGCCCCTACCTACCCTCTTCTCAGAGACGTCCACAACTGTATTGAAATCACCTCCCACAAACCACAGAAACGTGCCAGTTTGAACCGAACTTAGATGTGCACATAGTTCCCTCCTTTCCAGCATCTTGTTGCTCGCATACACGAAGGAAAAGAGGAAGGGCACACTACCAACATCAATCTTCATGTCTATACACTGGGAAGATACAGTAATCACCTCAACTGATAGAGTATGTTTCCAACCCACCCAAATTTGCAAATTCATAGGCCCACCATGAAAACAGTTCGGAAATCCCATCTTCTTCATAACTCCTGGAAGTTTTCAAGCGTCCTCCTTTGGTTCTAGAATCACAATTAAAAAAGCCTTGGCCTTTCTATCTTCTAAAGCGATAAAGGCTCGCTTAGCCCGAGTCCCCAAACCGCGAGCGTTCCATACAATGGAGGAAAACATCAATGAACAGACCTACAGGTTTTAAGAGCCGCTGGAACTTCCAAATTGGGGTGCACCAACACACCCTTCCCTTTCGCCTTCGAGCGAGTGATAGGTCCCGACGCTCCATCCAAGTTGATAACCCGAGGCACTGCCAAAACCCCTTCCTCAGAAAGAACATCCAGCTCCTCCAGATGGGGTCTCCTTCCAGAATCTCCACGCGGGGGGTCCGCGTCCAGTTCTCCCGGGAACAAGGAGACCAACACCTTTCTCGGCGGAGACCAGCGCGAGGTCTTAACCTCCTTATCCACCCCCTCGTTCCTGTAGAGCAAGTCCACACCATGCCCATGAGACACCAAGAGCTTGTTAACAAGGCTATTGTGTATAACCTTTGAAGATAGCTGCGATGAAAAACCAAAGGATGAAGGAGAAGGAGAAAGCAAACTGTCCGGATTACCCAACAAGGAAGGAGTCTGCACCTCGACCTCTCTGCACGATAGGACTGCGTTTTTGCTGGAGGGTGTTGACCTTTGCACCACATGACCCAGAGACCAAGTGATGAGGTCCATACCATCAGGGGTAACAGCCGACCATGCCCTCGAAGTGTCAGACGACGTTTCCCCAGAAGAATTATCCAACAACCCAACTCCGCGAAAATTCAAATTTGGAACCTCTCGAGACGAAACGGACTGATCCAGAACCCCGACTTTGCTCGACACCACCGGGTCCTGACACAGATCGCCTACCAGGGCATTACCGGAAGGCTCCGCCGCCACCTTCCGCCATCGGTAGCTCACCGCCTCATGGCCATGCAGACCACAGTGCACATAGAAACGATGAAGCCGACGGTAAAACAACTTCTGTTTCCAGTAAAACCCCTCCTCAGATTCAAGTTGCACCAAGGAGGGACCCTTCAACGATAAGTCCATTTCCACACAGATCCGAGGGCACGACGCCGCCTCAAGCCTCTTAGTGGCATCGTCTACACAGAGAAAAGACCCGAATGAGTTCCCGATTTCCCTCAAGATCGTCGGGTTCTGAAAAGGAAGAGGATGCCCTGGAAGCGACAACCACACCGCCTCAAATGGAGATTCACGACCTCGATGGCAGTCCCACGACCATCTGGACAAGGAGAAGCTCCAAGCACCGCACCTACGGGCACCCCACGCCCAAGCTTTGACGAATTCCTCCCTCGAGGCAAGGTGGACACAGAAGGCAACTCTTGACAAGTCAGAAACCGCCGCTGGTTGTGACAGCCCCCAAGAACCAACAAAGCTCCTGAAAAAGCCCAGGGAAGGTTTGGACCAACCAAAACGTGCCACCAGAGTGAGCTCGTGAAAGGTCGCCGCCTCCTGAAGCTCCATAGATGCAAAGCTCACCACAGGAACCTCTGAAACCACCTTAGGTGATTTAGGGCCCAACGCAACTGGAGGGATCTCCAGACAAGCCTGACGCTCCGACGAAACCCTACCAGTTGAGAGGCCATTGCACAACACATCCCTGAAAGAGCCTCCCGGAAGAGCACCACCCCAGATCCTCCTCCCCCAGCCCCTCCAACAACAGCCCCTGAGGCCCCTGGAGAAACCACCGTAGAACCCTCACCGCCGGGAGGCTGCGCAGAAGACATAGTATCACTGTTATAATCATCAGAAAAGTATCAGTCAGATTACTAAAAAATTTTCATTACAAAATATAATACCTAATGTCTAACATATAGTATCATAGGGGTGAATCTGATGTTTATAATATCTATACACATTATGATAACCATATTGAATAATCATATGTTTTATTTCATAATTCATTACAATTTATTATCGGTATGGAAAAGATATTATATTCTCTAAAAAAATATAACCGAATACTAATTACATGTGATGCTAGAAATCATGTCATTAAAAAATATTTTCTGATGTCCAGAACAAAAGGAACCAAAAATTCTTAAGTATAAATTTTGACTCAACAATCTCCCCCTTTTTTGAAAACAAAAACCCTAGACCTGAATGTGAAATTATCTTCAAAAAACAAACAATTCATTTTCTTTTAGGTACATTGTATTAAAATTTTAAAAATATTTCATAACGCCACATGAGTTTAATACACACCGAAATATGATGGAGAGAGATGTTGAGTACAATTATCTCCCCATTAAGAAAATATTTTCCCCAAAGGATTTTATTCTTTTCTTTAATGGAATAACTATCCTTTAAAGAATATTATCCTTTATAAATGTCTTATCACAATTATAATGATAATTTATTAGAATAAATTCCATTCTCTTGATAACTTCTCCCCAAATATGAATATCTTCCCCTAAGATACAAAATTTTCCCCCCGTTTGTGATTTTCAAATATAATGGGGAAGTATTTCGTATTTCATGCAATGTTATTGCGGTAAAATATAATATGAAAATATCACGACTTGTCCCCCTGAGCTCATGTCGTAACTACCCCAACCTTGCCTTCCAGAGGTCAGGGGCTGAAGACTACCACCAAAGGCGTGTATCCCTAAACTGGGAAGGAATTGCCTTTATAACTGTAAAAAACACATCATAGTATATAACTAGAAGAAAAACACTAGGTAACAACTATATACAAAATGTGTCCTGGAAATTAAAAGGGGCCATAAATACAAGACCAACTATAAAGTACAAGAACAACTGAAAAAGGAACAAAAAGCTGAAAGGTAAAGAGAAGCTCCTGGATTTTCCTCTGAGGTTCCTACCTGGAGGGTAGGTAAAAATTGCCACCTCATCACTCCATGTCCGTCAGAATCCTCTCTGTACCGACTCATCATAAGGTCCACCTCCGGGTACCGTCCTGTCCTTGCGCTCTCAGCCTCCGTCAGCACTATCCATCATCTGCATCTAACACAATGAGTTGCAGGCATAACCCATGAAGGGGTGAGTATAACGATACTCATTAGGGACCCTGAGACCCTCAAGGTCTCACTAAATCCAACAAGGAAAAATCACAAAGTACGAAATCCATGGATAATCATTACTTAGGTATATTCCCATACATAAATCTTAGTTATCTAGTAACCCATATCAATCGTGATGAAAACACAAAAGTCATAGAATCAACTCAAACCATGATTTTAATTATCGATACCATGGCCGGTGGAGTAATCATCCTCTATCAAATATAGTGGACCTTCAGAATCCCATAAAGGTGCTTCACACTATCCTTGGACTGCTGAGGCACTCCTCTTGCCGAGTGTCGTCAGTCAGCTACGTCACACAGAGGCACTTCCCACCGTGGGTATGCCCATCACACAGAGGCGCTCCCCCTAATAGCCTACAGAGGTACTCCTTCTGTTGAGTATCACGGGTCGGCCACACACAAATAGAGGCACTCCTCCACCATGGGTCTACCAGATCACACAGAGGTGCTCCCCAATGTGCTAGTCGAGTCACTTTGAGTCGAATTGGTCAAGCAGTCGTCAAGTCTCAGCCTGCTACTATGTCTTCGTACTTTATCTGCTCGTCACTAGAAGGATCTGCTCCATGAGCTACTAGTCGATACAGCAACTATCACAATGTCTCATGTACACGTATCTCAAAGGACCACCATGTCATATGGGTCTAAACTTAATAGAAGGCACGTCAATCAGACACCCGGTCTATGAGTTAATAGTCTTTTAGTCCCAGGGGCCCGATTGGATTCGTGTGTGAACCAACCTGACTGTATCTCAACTATACCATAAACTCCAGTGGGGTATACTCAAAGTGACCATCTCTCATCGAGATTACCAATGCCGCCAATGGATCGTTAAACTTACGTTCGGTTCCACAGATATGGACAAATTAAGCAAAGGGTCGATAGTGGGCCTGGGTCCGGTTCGACCCTGTCGAACCGATGCTGCCCAACCTAGTCTGGGTCAACCCGGGTAGACCTGATGGGACTACCCCAAACCGTTGGGTGGGTCAGCCCGTTGGATGGGTCAGCCAGCTATGTTAATCCCTATCCATTGGGCCCGGCCCAGCGGACTGCAAGGGCGGTTTGGCCCGAATGCCGCCACTCAGCTGACTCAACCTGACGGCCATGGACGGTTCGACTAACACCGCGAGGGGTGCTTCTCAGGAGGTCGGTGGCTGGGAGGCCAATGGGAATGCCACGTGGGGCTTGGGCAGGATGGTTGGATGCCGGGAAGGTCGCAGGTGCGCCGGGAAGGCCGCAGAGGCACGCGGGCTGCACGCGAGGGAGCTAGGAAGGGCGTGGGGGCACCGGGTAGGCCGTTGGCAGGGCTGGGCAGAATTCGGGGGCACGCGGGCAGCGCGCGTGTGCGCTAGGCAGGGCACTGGTTGAGTCGGGCAGCACGCGGGGCTCGCGTTCAGGTGGTGTAGGGCGTGGCAGCACGGGGTGCGGTGGCCTGCGGGCGGGCCGCGAGGTAGGCCAAAGCACCCGGGTAGGACGGCACAGGGCACATCATCATCAGAGCAGGCCGCAGGGTAGGCTGTAGCGTGCGGGGCAGTACGCGGGTAAGCCGCAGTTCATTTGGCGGGGAGCGGCGATGATCGGTAGGAAGTATAGGGTTGTCGCGGGGGCAGTGCAATTTGGAGAGGCCGCGGGTAGCGAGGCCTTCATCGTTGCTGCCTTCGTTGTCGTTGCCATATCTCTATGCCAAATAATCTTTACAAAAGAAAAGTGAAGGGAGTCGGGCCATTTTAGTCTGGTTCACACCCTTCGCGTTTAGAGATGATATCATTTGGCTCATCTTAATGAAGTTCAACGATGAATTACATCACTTTGTATCAATTTTTCATTCGTTGATGAGAGGATGAAAAGGGAAGCATCAACATGCAATAACCCCCTACCTTATTATTTGACGTTCATCGTTCGTTGAATTTTGAAGTCGCGGGAAGAAGACAAAAGAATTTGTTGTTCTTCGCGTCTGCCACGCTCTCTGAATCCCAAGTTGAGTCAATCATGGAAGGCGCTCCAAGTCGGTGTGATTCTAGGAAAGAAGTTGACGAAGAAATCCGCCATTCTTTGCGTTCTTTGTTGGGAGGAGGGTTTTTCGTTGGGATCAATTTTCTCCCAAGCACTCTCAATTCCACCAAAAGAGAAATGCCAATGAAATAATTTTAGATTATTCGTCTAATATTACATTTTCACACCAATTTAAAAAGGGGAATTACAAACACATCTCTTGCAAATTAAATGCACGAGTGTTGTCTCATTAATTTGGAGGATTCCAAGAGGATATCCTTAATAAAACACATGTGTTGGCACAAATAATTGTGCATGGAGGTCAAGAGGCTCTCCCTCACTAATGAGGGAGAGTGGGGAGGTTTCATCTTCCACCATCAATATGGGTCGGGTGGTCTCCATCCCTATCATTAATAGGTAGGTTATGCGGCTCAGGTGGTCCCCACCTCAATTATCCTCCCATGGGAGGTTATGCTCAGGTGGGACCCACCACCATAACCTCTCATGGGAGGTTAGGGTGTGGCAGTCTCACCACCGAATCCTAAGGGGGGGTTTTAACCAACACACTCAACACATGGCAGCTAAAAAATAAAATAAAGTGTTGTATTTTATTTTATTTTATTTTGTATAAAAATCCAAAAACTAACTTTTATTCCTGATCGTTTTTCATCGCAGTGAAAGTATTCTTAAATGAATACCTCCTCAAAATTTATAAAAACCCACTTGTACTTTTACTGAAAGTACCTGAACGAAACATCAGAAATTGATTCTTGGCACACCAAGCCTCAGAATCAAGCGTCGTAAATTTTATCGGACTCGTAAAAATCCCATGTATTTGTGAAAAAAAATTCCACAGAATTTACGGGTCTTTACATTCTCCCAATATAAGGGTGTTATGTCCCCATAAGAAACAACTCACACTAAGAGAACAAAAGGGGATACCGAGAACGCATCTGAGCCTCCCGCTCCCATGTGCTCTCCTGGAGGTTCTTGTTCTGCCAACGAACGTGCACCAGAGGTATCGACCATCCACATTGGAACTGCTCCTGTTGATCCTCAATCGCCACAGGATCCTCCGTGAAAGTCGCCCCATTGTTGATGTCCAGTTCCTCATGGTTGATGATGTGATAAGGGTCGTGCACATATCTGCTCAGCTTAGATACATAAAAGACATCATGCACCCGGTGCAACTAAGGTGGAAGACATAGGCGGTAAGCCATCTCACCTACTGTTCTGAGGACATTGAAATTTCCTATGATCCTCAGAGATAACTTTCCGCCTCGGCAAAATCTCCGTAGACCTCAATGAGGTGAGACCCATAAGAAGACGTGGTCTCCATCCTCGAACTCTTGAGGTCTCTGTCTCCTGTCAGCATGCGACTTCTCTCTTCTCTATGAAGTCTTCATCCGCTCCTGGATGATCTTCACCATCTCCATGGTAGCCCATACTAACTGCAGTCCCACTAGTGCAGACTCCTCAGGGACTATCTAGCACATGGGTGATCTACAAGGTCTCCCATACAATCCCTCAAAAAGTGCCATACCTATGGTGGAGTGATAGCAGTTGTTGTAGGAAATCTCCACCAACATTATGTGATCCACCCAGCTATGAACAAAGTCAAGGACACATGCACATACCATGTCCTTGAGGGTCTGAATTGTCCTCTCAGTATGGCCATATGTCTGAGGATGGAAGGCAGTGCTCAGACATAGCTGCATCTCGAAAGCCTCGTCCAACCACTTATATAGCTGGTAAGTAAACCATGCATCACGGTCGGAGAGTATAGAAGTAGGACCTCCCTGAATATGCACAACCTTCTGTACATAGAGTCATATCAAGATCTCTACTGAGCCCTGCTCTCTGATCGGTAGGAAGTGGGACGACATGGTGAGTTGGCCGATGATCACCCAAATCGAATCGTGACTCCGGGATGTACATGGAAGACCCATCAATAAGTCCATGAATATCCCATCCCACTTCTACTCTGGGACCTCTAATGGAAGAACCAAGCCTGCAGGTACCTGGTGCTCTGTCATCACTTGCTGGAAGGTGAGGCACCATGAGACAAAATCCACTAACACCTTCTTCATACCTGGCCTCCAGTGCTGTCGTCGAATATCCTGATACATATTCACCCCACCTTGATGTACCACTACAGGATATGTGTGGAACTCTATCAACACTTTCTTCTGCAGTGCTACTGGTACCAAAGTACATCCTCTGAAAAAGATTATGTGATCCCCACCTTCAAAAAATCCCTCAGGTGACTGCCCTGTGGATATCTAAGCACGTCGCATCTTGTAGTCAGCGTCCCCATACTGCGCCTCCCTGACTCACTGAGGAATTAGAGGAGTGACTGTAAGAGACTGAATGAAAGAATCCCCATCTTAAAACACATAATAAATCTATAACGAATCCAACTACTCTCTCGCCACTCCTAGAAGCTGTATACCAGATCTACTACTGAGAGCATCTGCAACAACGTTCCCCTTCCCAGGAGTATAGACTATCTCGATGTCATACTCCTAGAGGAACTCAATCCATCGTCGATGTCTCTGGTTTAGGTCTTCCAGAGGGAAGATATACCTGATACTCTTGTGGTCAGAGTACACGGTAAAATGTTCGCCCATCAGATAGTGCCTCCAAATCTTCAAGGCGAAGACCACTACTTCTAACTCGAGATCATGGGTAGTGTAGTTCTGATCATGATGCCTCTGCTGCTAAAAACCATATGTGATCACCACTCACTCTTGCATCAGGACACACCCGTGTCTGGTCCCTGATGCGTCGCGGTAGACTACGTACCCTATGCCTTCCAATAGAAGTATAAAGATATGGCCACTAGTCAGCCTCTACCTCAGCTCCTGAAAGATCTACTAGAATCACTCCGACACACGATGGATTTCCACTTCTTAATCTCGGATGATAGTGGGGATACAACTCTAAAGATGTTTTTACCAAATCTTTGGTAGTATCTTTCCAAGGCCAGGAATCTTCTTACCTCTGTCACACTCCTGGGTACCTCACAAGAATGTACCATCACTAACATCGCTAGATCCACTGCAACTCCTGCCTCTGAAATGACATGTCCCAAGAAGTAAACCTCTCAAATCCAAAACTGGCACTTTGAGAGCTTACCATAAAGCTGGTGCTCTCGGAGTGTATCCAATACTACCTATAAATGGTAGGCATTATCCTCCTTAGTAGTCGATTAGATCAGAATTTCATCAATGAACACCACGCCAATGCGTCACTGGGTGGCTTGGGATAAGATGTCCAAGCCCATCCGGGAAAGTGGGATCAACTTTCGAAGCATGGAAGACACTCTATTTTTCAGGCATGCAAGCCTGACCTGGTACATTATTGAGCATCAAAATATTTGGGGTAAGATAAGAAGAAGGGCTATTGATTTAAACCCACCGACGATGACATGCCACATGTCCCCCTTCCTCTTGTCTCTTCTCCCCATCCTCTCCGCTCTGTAACCTCTGGCCCGCTGGATCACTGGGGAGGGCTCAGTTTCCTTCTAGCATCAGAACTGGCTGAGGGCGTGCCTCCGTTTTCCGGGTTTTCCAGCCTCCACCATTACATTTAAGGAAACCAGTAAGTACCCCGAATTTATTATGGAGATCCTTGATGAAGAGTAGCAGTGATCCTTCCATCTCATTGAATCCTCCAGGGATCCTGATAGGTGTGTTTTCACGCTTACCATTCTGGGGGATTTCTCTAGTAGCGTCTTCTTCCGGACGTTGGATACCCAGGTGTAGGAGGACCGCTGGAATGAGATCATGTGGATTAAACAAATTCCGTCTAAGTTCAATTTCCTGTTTTGGAGGCATCGGAATAATGCAGTCCCTACTGATTGAGAACATCAGGAAATGCAATATCCCTCTGGTCTCACACTGTCAGTGCTTCAAAAATCACCAGGAAGAGAGATATGATCACATGCCTTTCGAGGGGGAATGGGCACGTGAGGTCTGGTCTTTCTTTGGAATGTTCACTGCTCTCTTCTCCCCAACTTCCTCAGACGCCCTTTTTCTGGACCGTTGGTTTCATAACTTGGGGGACAGAGGACCGGAGAGACAGGCTAAAACCCTCATCCTCCATTCAGGATGTTGGTGCCTCTGGAAGGCTAGAAATAAAGCAAAGCACGAGGGGGCTCAGACATCTGGAAATTCCATTATTGAAAGTACTCAGAGTCTCCTCCTGGATTTGGTCAGGAACTCTGAGACCTAGAGGGATGCTCCTTTGTTCCACATATTGCAGCTGCATGCCCAGAATCTTGTTCAGAGGGACATTTCAAGAGGAAAGTGGGTTCGCTGACTCCCTTCAGTGCATGGCATGAAACTCAATACCGACGACTCGTGCTCCTCAGGGGTCATGAGAGGTGGTGGACTGGTCTGAAACTCTAGAGGCCTGGTTGTTTTGGAATTCACTACATTATTCAGCCTCGGCTCGACTCTTCAAGAAGAGGCTCTCGCCTTCCTCATAGGCCTCTCTCTCTGTCACTAGGGCGGCATCACCATTGAGGATGTGGAAACTGACTCCATGGTCTTACGAAACTCGCTGATTGTCGTCATTAATCCCCCATGGTCGATCAGTTATGTCATTCGGAAGTGTCATGGCCTGATCTCCAAAAACGTTTTCCTGAGACATACATGGCGTGAAGGCAACATGGCGGCTGATTTCCTTTTTTCCATTGCAGGCCAAGGTTCTGGTGTCTCTTGTTTCTATGACTTGAACTTCCAGAAAGCTGAGGGGGTGAATATCATTAGAGGGGATGCCCTGGGCCTTCACTATTTCTAACCCCCTTTGGTCTCGGCCTCTCCTGCTTCCCCCTTGTAGTTTTCTTTCTTATTTTCAATAAAATAAATAATATTGATGATGATAGTGGTCGTACCGACAACTGAAGGGAATCTGTTTCAAATCCTTGTCTCGAACTCTGAGCTAGTGATAGTCTTATCTAAGGTCTATCTTTGAGAGCCACTGTGATCCCTTGAGATGATAAAAAAGATCGTGAATCATTGGGAGTGGGTATTTGTTCTTCACGGTCTCTTGGTTTAGGTGATGGTAGTCGACACAATGCCTCAAGATCCCATCCACCTTCTTGGTGAATAGAATCGAGGCTTCCTAGGGAGAAACACTAGGCCAGATGATTCCCTTTTCCAACACGTCCTCTAGCTATACCCGCGCTCACGAAGCTCAGTGGGAGCCATCTGATTTGCTGGATTAGATATAGGTTCCGTCATAGGGTACATATCAATGTTGAAGTCCACCTCTCTGCAAGGAGGTAGTCTTGGGACATCGTCAGGGAAAACATGTCTATACTAGTCCACCACTATAGGATAAGTCGGACTCTCCACATCAGTAGCTCCGAGGTTAAGGCAAGACAACTAATGAGTGATCGGTTGCACCCTCCTCCGTGTAAGTCTGTCATGTGCTACAAAGGTTACCTTCTCGCCGGTGAAGGTATACCTGGCCCCATCTATTCGGACACACCTCACTTTTCTCCTAATATAGTTAATCTGAGCATGGACTGTAGATAAATAGTCCTTACCCAAGATGACGTCGTAAGGCCTCGACATCGCTACTAGGAGATCCCAGCCGAAGTTCTCACATCCTTGAGTAAGCTCACACTTCCGAAACTGGTGCATAATCGTCGAGTCTGCTTCATTAAGAGTATCCAACAGTAAGGATCAAGCCAACAACTCCGTCAGAATCTTTGAGATCCAAACGATGGTTGTGGAAATGAAAGAATTACTGGCACATGTGGCTATAAGAACTGTAGTAAAGTTGTATTAGACACTGATCTTACCTAGAATCATCTCCGAAGGGCCATGGTCGTGAGCATAAGCTACCTGTAGCTGAGCTATCCCCTTTCCACCTTCTCCCTACGGTCGGGGTGGACCACCTGGTGGTGGTGGCAGTCGCACTTCATAACGTCGTCCACTGCCAGCTGCTCGACCATCTCCTTTTACACGTCTTCTTGAGCCCTGCGGACCACCTCGATTGATTCTCTACCTCTTCCTGGGAGTTCCTTCAACTGTCTTCTGATCATCAGAGCAGCGGGTGGGACAGTCACGAGCCATGTGACCAAGCCCGCCGCATGAATAACACTGCCTGCTACCAGCATGTGTGTCTCTGCATTGCGTACCCCGCACAACCGATCCAGAGTCATGTGGTCGACCACCTGTAGGTATGGTCCTCTTGGACCTCTATCACATCTTTCTACATCCAGCTGCAGAAGATTCCAATGAATGTCAGCTAGTGGCGGGTCTCACTGCTGGTGACTACTCAGCAAGAAAACTCTCTTATATGAGGGATTCCTCTAACTCCCCCGCCTGAGTCGGAATGCTAAGTGAGATCACTGAAGCTCTGATAGCCTGCCTGAGTCCCTACTCGAAGGTTCAGGCCTTAAAGAATGGGCCCCGTACCATATCAGTGGAGTAGCGCGAGAGGTCGGTGAACCTCGCTGAGTACTGTGCCACTGTCATGCTACCCTGCCGTAGATGGAGTAGCTCATATATCCTCACCGCTCGAAGGGTGGAAAGGACAAACTCTGCCTGGAATAGGTTCTCAAAGTCTGCCCAAAGAAGTTTCGCATCATCTTGAACCTAGAGCATCAGGCTAGACCATCTTCCTGCTACTTCCTGAAGGAGGCTGGCAGAAAGGATCACCATAAAGTCCAATGGTGTCCCTACTGGCCTGAAAACTCCCACCATAGCCTCCTACTAATCCTCATCCACCCGTGGGTCCATCTCTTCACTGAAAATGGGTGGCCTCTTACGCTAGAACACATGCAAAGTTCTCAAGAGGCTTTTACTCTCTACTGCTAGGGTTGGTGACATCAGTTGCCTAACGTGGATTTGTACCTCTGGTGCCCCTGCTGGTGCCTCAACTGGTAGAGGGCCCTGCACTGAGGCCTTGTCGCTCGGTGGTCTATCAGTATGTATGTCTCTAGGGGCTCTAAGTGGTCATCCACGGGGAGGCATCCTGAAAGAAACAGATGTGACATGGTCAAAAGGCTATACCCGGCGAGCTGACATGGTTGAGCTGACTTAAAGAAAACCTTCATAAAATAAAAACACACTCAGTGTTTTTGTGCACTGAGTCGGTAATCAGATGTTAGGGTCCTGGTGTATGGATATGTCAGCCACCCGCACCAACACTCGACTCCCTGAACTGAAAACCACACTTTGAACCCTTAACACTATTGCTTCACAGAAAAGAAATATCAGAGTCCAAAGTTTTGTGGTAGTACTGGTGCCTCTAATACCAATTTGTCATGACACGTCCCCCGGGACCCATATCGTAACTACCCCAAACCCTCATTCTATAGGCCAGGTGCTGGCGACTGGCCCCACAAGAGTATATCCCTAAACTGCGAAAGCATTGCCTTTATACCTATAAACAAACACATCAGAGTACACAACAGGAAGAAAAACACTAGGTAAAAACTGTATTCAAAATGTGTGCTAGAACGTAAATGGGGCTGGAAATATAAGCCCAACTGTAAAGTAAAAGTACAAATGAAAAAGGTACAAAAAACTTAAAGGTAATGAGTAGCTCCTGAGTTGTCCTCTGGGGTTCCTACTTGAAGGGTAGGTACAGGGTTCCACCTCAGCACTACACATCCATCAAACTCCTATGTGTACCGACTCGCCATAAGGTCCACCTTAGGGTACCGTCCAGTCCTAGCACTCTCATCCTCTATCAGCGTTTTCCATCATCTGCATCCAACACAATGAGGTGCGGGCATAGCCCGTGTAGGGTTGAGTATAAAGATACTCATTAGGGACACCGAGAACCACAAGGTATCACTAAATCCAATAAGGATAAATCCCAAATTATGAAATCAATGGATAACCATTACTGAGGTATATTCCCATACATATAAATAATATATCTAGTAACTCAACTCAATCATGAGGAAAACACAAAAGTCATAGACTCAACTCAAACAAGGATTTTTTTTAGCGAAACCAAGGATGGTGGCGTAGTCCTCCTCTAACGAGTATAGTGGGCCTACCATGTCACACAGAGGCACTTACCAATATCCTTGGACTACTGAGGCACTTCTTCTGTCAAGTGTCATGGGTCTTCTGCGTCACACTGAGGTGCTCCACATAGTGGTTCTAAGGCGTCACACCGAGGCTCTCCCTCTAATAGCCTACAGAGGTACTCTTCTGTTGAGTACCATGGGTCTGCCGTGCTCACACAGAGGTTCTCCTCTAAAATGGGTCTGCCATGTCACACATAGGCGCTCCTCACTAGGCTAGTAGAGTCATTCAGAGTCGAATCGGTCAAGCAGTCATCAGGTCTCAGCCAGCTACTATGTCTCCGTACTATGTCTGCTCGTCACATGAAGGATCCGCTCCACGAGCTGCTGATTGATACTCCAAGTTTCACGAAGTCTCACATAGAAGTATCTTTAAGGACCTCCACGTCATAGGGGTATCAACGTAACAGACAACGCGTCAATTGGATGCTCGGTCTGTGAGTTATTAGCCTTTAGTCCCGGTTGCACGGTTGGATTTGTGTATGAACCAACCTAAACATATATCAACTATACCCCAAACTCCAGTGGGGTAAACATAAAGTGACCATCTCTCATTGAGATTTCCAATACCAATGAAGGATCGTCAAACATACATTCGGTGCCATAGATATGTCCAAAGTAAGCAAAGGGTCAGTAGTGGGCTAGGATCCGGTCTGACCATGTCGGACTGACTCGGCCCGACCTAGTCTTGGCCAACCCGGCCTGGGTAAACCTAGATAGACCTGATGGGTTTGACCCAGCCCATTGGGTTGGTCAGCCCGTTATGTTAGTCCCAGTCTGCTCGGCCCGGCCCAGCGGACTGCGAGGGCAGTTCGGCCCGGATGCCGCCACTCAGGCGACTTGGCCCGAAGGCCAGGGCTAGTCGGCCAGTGCCGTGAGGGGTGCCTCTTAGGAGGTCGGCAGGCGGGAGGCTAGCAGGCGGGCCGCGCGGGGTGCGGGCAGGCCATCTGTATTCCTGGAAGGCTGCAGGTGCACCGAGCAGGCCGTTGGGGTGCGCAGGTAGCATGCGGGGGCGGTGTGCATGGCGCCGGAGGAGCCGAGAAGCATGCGGGGCGTGTGGGAAGGGGATGCAGGGCGAGGTGGAACTGGGCGAGGCAACGCGAGGTGAGGCGGAAAGTGGGCAGGCAACACGGGGTGCTATGGCACGGGCGCAAGCCACAAGGCAGGCCGGAGCGTGCGGGCAGGCCGGCGCGGGGCGCGACGACATGAGGGTAGCTTGTGGGGCAGGCCGGAGTGTGCAGGGAAGCATGTGGGTAAGCCATGTTACATACGATGGGGCATGATGGTGTTCGGCTGGAAGTATAGCTGCACCGTGGGGGCGGAGCGATTTGCGGAGGCCGTGAGTAGTGCTGCCTTTATCGTCTCCACCTTTGTTGTCGTCGCCTTATCGTCATGCCGAAGAATCATTACGATAGAACGACGGAGGGAGTCTGGCCATGTTAGATTGGCCCAAACCCTTTGCGTTTAGAGATGATATCATTTGGCTCATGAGAATGAAGCTCAACAATTAATTACAACATATTGTATCAATTTTTCATTCGATGATGAGAGGAAGAAAAGGGAAGCATCAACATGCAATAACCCATACCTTATTATTTGTCGTTCGTCATTCGTTGACGTTTGAAGTCACGGGAAGATGATGAAATAAATCATCGTTCATCATGCATGCCATGCTCTCAGAATCACAAGTTGAGTCAGCCGCGGAAGGCCATCCACTTTGGTTGGATTCGGGGAAAGATGTCAAAGAGGAAATCTGGAATTCCTCGCGTACTTCATTGGGAGGAGCGTTCTTCGTTGGGAGAACTTTTCACCCAAGATCCTATCAATTCCACCAAAAGAGAAATGGAAGTGAAATAATATTAGATTAGTCGTCTAATATTACATTGTCACACCAATTCAAAAAGGAGAATTAAAAACCTGGCTCCACCAAATTAAATGCATGTGTGTTGTCCCATTAATTTGTGGGATTCTAAGAGGCTCTCCTTAATAAAACACATGCGTTGGCCCAAGTAATTGCGCATGGAGTTCAAGAGGATCTCCCTCATTCATGAGGGAGAGTGGGGAGGTTTCATCCTTGACCATCAATAGGGGTCGGGTGGTCCCCACCCCTATCTTTAACAGGGAGTTTATGTGGCTCTGGTGGTCCAGACCTCAATTATCCTCTCATGGGTGGTTATGTTCTGGTGGGCCCCACCACCATATCCTCTAATGGGAGTTTAGGGTGTTGTGGGCCCCAACACCATATCCTCTCATGGGAGGTTTGGGTGTGGTGGTCCTACCAGGTATCATCGACATTCTCAAAGTCAATATTGTGTAACTATAAAGGAAGGATTACAGAAAAATATTCTATTTTAATGTGATTGAAATCTTGTTATGGTGCCTCTCTAGATTATTCAAGGAATTGAGATAGTTCTACTCAAGGGTTCAAATTTATCTAGATGGAATTCAGATACACTATCTAACATTTTTTAAACACAGCTAGTTGTACGGAGTGATGATAGATGAATCTCAGTGTGAAATGTTGCCTCTATTATATACACTATGAAATATAGAGTCACAAAGGTGGAATTGTGATACATTTTCCGGTATACCCAATGAATATTAAGGATATTTTTCGGTCAAATATTCTTGTTCTCACCCACCATCATCATCCAAATTTTGGATAAACTTATTTAGTGGATCAATCTACCTATTTTCATATACATGTTAGCAATGATTATGGTTGGACTAAATGTTTTACTTGTCTTATATCTTCTTCAACTCAACCAAGAGGATGCTAGGATCATTTTTAGTGAGAAGAACATGAAGGACCCTAAATCGGAAGATTATGTTGGAGATTCTGAACCCAAAAATAGAATGGACCATAAAATTCTTGAGAGGAGTTTCTTATACCCTTTTATAAAATAAATCATTTGTGGTAAGAATGATCCTACACTAGTGGTCATTTTCTTGTGGATGTGGTCCCATGACATTGAGTCCCCATACTGCAAAGGGGCAGAAGTACATTGTGAAATAATCTGGCAGTCTATGAACGATATTGGCTTGGATATGACATTCTTAAAAACACATGGTGAACGTGATTATGTCATGGACAATGGTGGGCCAATAGTTTCCCTACCATCAAGTCTAGTGGGTGATATTCATCCCTGCCTAATGGGAACAACAAGATCCGACATCATGTTCTTGCATAACCTGGGGAATCTTGTATCGTTTGATTAATCGCAGAAAAATTCTATCAAACACACATTTTAAGAGAGTTTTTCCTAGGATGGGCATAGAATGGAGGGTGAACTATGTAGTACAGTGAAATATTCTCCCATGTTTGGATCTTCCCAATAAGAGTTTATCATATTTCAGATGCTCGATGAAGGGAGTCATCTAATTAGATGTTTCATCAACAGAAGGGGGATCCAGAGGACATGATGTGGAAGGACATTTGGTAATATGGTTTACCTACCACATATCATCATTATATGAAAATATAGGGTTGATGAATCCTCGATCTGCCACATGAAAAAATAGATCATTCTGGATAGTCTCCTCAAGAGATGTGGCTAGACTGGACATGACATCATCTCGACCGTTCTATGACCGGGGATCATGAGTCACCTCTTGATAAAGAAGGTTACTATGCCATCATATGGAAATAATTCTTGAGAAGGGGTAGAAGATTGAGATTCTAGACTATGTAGTCACCATTGATTTTCTTAATGACAATCTCAGAGAACCCTTTCACATGAATGTGGGGAACATAAGTCATGAGGGCCAACTCAAGACCAGTGATGAGATCCTGATACTCTTCATCATTTCTAGTGCATCCCTATGACAGTATGAACATATAAGGTAGAACTTCATATATAGTTAAGATAAAAAAAATTCCCCGGCCCACTCAATTTATCCTGTGACCATTGATCCTTCAATTGGTTAGGCTCTGGGAGGAACTGTTGAAATGAATATGTCGATGTGGCATGACCAAATCCACCGAGAGGATATCCTCAAATGGGAAATAATGATCTAGGGACTATTCTATGGGGAATAGTTGACAAGATAGAATTTCTTCTTGTGAATGAACCACGACGTCCCTCTATATGATGAACCTGATGTTGAATGTCTAAAGGATCACTATCCAATAATCTAGACAACATTTCAACATGCGGTGGTTCAGAAAATACATTAGCGGATCCACCTGGGAAACCGGTGGTACTGATGATGATGTAGAAAATACCCCAACTTCTAAATTGAAGAGACAAATGTGAGGAATCGTTTATTGATAGTATAATATATTTACTCAATGTATATGATCATGTGACTAAGACACTATTATGTATTCTTTGTCCCTTCATTGTATTTCAGGTGGGAATGGTAAGGAGATATCATTCCAGGGTGTCCATGTAGAGGACCAACGACTTCTCGGATATGGGTAGCATCAAAGCCAGAGGTTGAAACAAATATTTCATGATGGCCTCAAAATATTCCCAGCACTCCTCATCCCATTGATATATGACACCCTCCATCATGATCCTGGAAGAGCGCTAACACTATACATCCAAATTGGTGATAAAAAGGTCTATGTAGTATAAGTGGCCAGAAAAGACTCAAAGATCATATATTTTTCTCAAAGATGGAATTTGGATAAAATATATAAACTTATTTGGATTGATTTTTATGGCTTTGAATCTGAAAACTAAACCACTAAAATTTCCAAAGGTCCCCCCAAAAGAACATTTCAATGAGATCATATTCAACTACTAGGATCAGAGGAAGACAAACACTTTATCAATACCTCATATATGTTCTTGACACTGGTGTAATTTAACCTATAGATCATCCATGTGGCATTCCACTAGAGTTATGTGGATAGGTTTTGAGATGCGGTTCATGGTACACTGATAAGTGGCTCCTACATTCTTTCGACTAAATATCATTTCTTGATAATAGAAAAAACATTGTGGTTCTCTGTAAATAGTTGAATCCTCATATTCAATGACCATTAAAATATAATTATACCTAGAATTTCCTTCCAATAATGAGTGAGTCTTGTTTACAACATTGGTACTGATTAGAAACTCTATCACTGGAAGGATAAAATCATCCTCTGGGTTGAGGTGGTTGAGATCTCGTAAGTCTATATAAACTCTATTTTGATAGTACTTTTTCTTTACTATGATGATTTTTTCTAGGTACATGGGGTACTAAAACTCATTGGTGAATTTTTCTTTGCTATAATTTTTCTCTTCACCGCTGACCATGACAACGTGGGATGGTTTCATCATTTAAATATGATGTTTGAACCCTCGATGGTTAACTAGGAGACCATGATAATGGATGATTACCTAATGGTGGAACTATATAATCTCATCAAAAAAAAAAATCACGATGTTGCTTTAGGAAATCCACATACTATTGTGGTTCCTCTGTAATAATAGATTCACTGATAACCATTGGCCTCATATCTGCCTTTGTTACAAGATCCACCAGTACTAATTCTACAATCATTGTGGAGACACCCTCTTTTAATGAAGGGGAGTGTATTCCAAATCCTATACATCACCTGAATCTATTTAATATTTTGTAGGGTATGGTTCACCATAGTCAACTATGTCAAGGGTATCATTGGTGTCCACAAGGGAGGTTACCAAATTCTCATAGGGGGATTCATTTTCTATATATATCAATGAGAAAAAGGTTGTTAACCCAATTAAAATTGATCTTCAAAGGAGAAGTCCACTATTGATAATGTTAAATAATTGGTGGAGGTTTGGTCTAGGTCAAATTATCATGTATTTAAGGAACAGAAAAGTATGGCATACTACTGTATCCATGGTGTGAAAATCTTAATAAATCAAAGGGGTTAGAAGCTCTAGTATCACTTGATATTTTCATGTGTATGATTATGAGGTAATATTTGGATGTTCCTTGTACCTAGGAACGTGTATTACCCTCATATAGGAAATGAATAAGAATGTTTCAAGTCATGGGATGTGTCCTCCAATTGGTGAATTAGGTGGATAACTAAATACTCCATGTCTACCCATAGATTGGCCATAGTAGTACTGTTCTCACCCTCATTCATATGAAGTCATTTATCATTATTCTTGAAATATTCAGCATCCAAATATATGGATTCACAAGAGGGAAAGTATATGTGTCTCCCAACAACATGGAAACCAAACCATTGAGGGAGTACTTGAAACATTGATAATATGAGGACAAAACTGCTAAATGGATATTGATACTGGGTCTACACATCAGTGTATTATAGGTGGTATCATATGAGACATCCAATTTTTTTTTTCATGAAATCAATCCGTCGAATATGTGTTTAGGTAGGTTTTTACAGACTACCTTTACGCTTTCCTTTTGAAACCCAAGATAATCAGTTCATAAGGGATCAGATATATTTTAGTCATTTCTAGCATCCAGACCATCTGGATCAGGATGAAATTGATCCTGGAACTTCTCTTGATGATATAGTGGTATAAATTCATGCCATTTCACTAGCGAATGATGTATAATGGTCTTATTTTTCCCTGTATAGGAGAACCTTTATCTTCTCCTAAGATTGAGATGATGGATTTTTATTATACTCAGTTGACTTCTTCAGCATGGAAGACCTCTATGGATTCCACCTTAGTCTTGAGCTGGAGGGTGCCCTTCAAGGCCTATGTGATGGCATCTCATAGATCTTCAAGCAGATGTAGGGCCATAAAAATTTGGAGCATTGTGGGAATACGATAATGGTGCCTATGAAAATTACAGTTATTTTCTAGACACACACTTTTACTGGTAGTAGGTATAGTTGGCATTGCAAGTCAAACTAATGGATTCTGTCTGGTATTGGAATTATAGTGATGGTCACTAGTTAAAACATTTAATAATACTATTGTAAGATTTTTGGATGATTGAGGCATGAAATATATGGATGAGGCTGACCATTATCTTTTTGAGGCAGCTCCACATGGTCTATTAACATGAATATTGATGGTAGTGAAACTGAAAAGACATACTAGGGGAACTATGCCTATTAGGTCCTATGCCAAGTATACATTCTCATCTTGGTCACATTTATGGCTCGACTTGATGCAGTAGCCTGGGATTTCCAATGATCCACATATCCATGCCCTCGTTGATGGAGGAAAATAAAAGTAACATTAGATGTATATTCTTGAAACTCCTTGTTGCTGGGAATCATATTGGGATCCACCAACTAAATAGTATTCATGGTGTTGTACTCTTAATTTTCTTCCGAGGAATCCCCCAATGCTGGGACGATTTTATATGATATCCCCATCTCTAGGTGGGTTATGCTTCCAACTATGAGAGATTGATTTTGGAAAAGATGTGTACTTAGTTTTCCCTAGCTTTATTGATGCCTACCTTTCTGAGAAGTAGAAGGTTGATATACAGGTGACACGTCAGTAGCTAGAGGATGCATGACTACATTAAGGGGCTCATGTCGATTAAAATGGGAACTGATGAGAATATGGGTGTGAGCGACTGCTCTTTGAGAAAAACAGTTTCTATACATCTAATACATGCATTTGGAGACTTTATTTCATTCACTGTAGTTGTTGATATTTGGCATTATAGAGAAACATTCCATCTATTCTAGTGTTGGAACCAGCGTGACTACATTTTTTATCAACCTAGTTTTGGAGAAAGTCCTTGAACACATAGAATTTTTGGATGGTGTGTCCAAGGATACTGTAAAAAGGGAAAATGTTTAGGAATTCAGTGAGATCATACTAAGGGGGTTTTCTGAATTTTATATTCATATGATTCCATTGATCCATGGAATTGGGAAAATATTAGGGAAATTGAGACTCAATTAATTTATTTGTATGATTTCTTCATTCTAGTAATGGAACTCTAAAAAACATGTACTTGATGAGTGGATGGAGCCTGTTAGGGGATGCAACATAATTTTTTCAACCTGAAAGAGGTGGTGAATTATATAGTAGAGTATGCCAATTTTGTGCTGGGTGATGTTGAGATTGATCATGAACCTATCGTTGAGTCCATCATTGAGGTTGTAGGGGAGCTTCTTCATGTAACAACTCTACAATTATGGGAGCCTTACTCTATACAACTCTATTAGTCTCTACCTTAGAGGATCTTCATTCACAAGTTGTATGATTCAATGGTTGTGCCGGCTTGGAGTACTATAAGGATTGATTTAGGATCTATGCTTTGATAGAAAAGTTAAAAATTACACCTGAAAAATTCTGAGTTATGATGGGGCGTCCAATTCAGTCTTTGATTTCTCCATGAACACTATTGGGATCATCTCTTCAGTCAGCGACATGTCATGTGACTGCTTGAGTCCTTTCCACTGAGAAAAAAGTATATGACTCGCACATCTATTTATTGCTTTCACTTGAAGATGTCACCATACTATTTTTACGAGTGGTGTAGGAGAACAAAAAAAGAAACTACCTATGAATATCATCATAAATAAGGATGTACCCAATTGGTAGTTGACTGTAAGAGATGAACACAGACCTTTCCATTGTCTCAAAAAACAATAGAGCATTGCAGCTGATTCTTACTCTAGAGTTCCCAACATGGGTCAACACCTATATATTAAGAGATATTGATCTTGTTGTAGGTCTATTATGCTAGATACAGCTTTCAATCAGGTGGTATCACCACCTATCCAGTTTCAAGGGATTAGAGCCGATTACTAAGAGCAGTTATCTGGTCATTTAAGACAAGTATCCTTTCTAGATGGTGATTCTTGACAATGAATTCATTGAGGAGCTCATCAAAATGATATGAAATCTCATGGACTCATGGAGGAACTGGTGGAGCAGCCTATAGAATGGCATATGTAATAGAGCATGTAATGGATAATGCAATGGCTTGTAGACCGGCTTAATCCAGATCCAAAGAAGGGTTATCACATCGCATGGGAAGATTGTGCGATAGATACTGCATCCATTTACCATCGTCTCTGGTATAAACCCTCTTTAGATAAATTATATTCTCCAAATTCATCAATGGAAACTTTTTGGGATGGGCTTGTTGTTGTTCTTGTTTCCTTAATTGAATAAGGACAAGATTGTGTCAAGGATCACCATTGTCCCAATGCCTTTATTCAAGGAGCTCACCAGAACGTTCGTTAATGATCCTCTATTTATCTTTCAGCTATTGTGGAAAGGATATCACAGGTAGGTCAACCTCTATCTCATTCATAACATCAGTCAGGTCAGATGGTTCAGATGTCATAATTTGATCCTTAACATTGTTGGCATTCTTACCGATTGGACATGATATGAAGGCTTCAGCTCACTAAAAATTTGTACATAATAGAATGGTTTATTGTTTACATTAGAAGGGGTTATAACCCCTTCTAAATACATTAAGGGCGGTTGTGATGAACCGCCGCTAATGCGGCGACCGACTTACATTAGAGGTAGTTTTGAGTAAGCGCTGCTAAATCCATGATGACTTTAACGGTGGTTACATTAGAGAGGTTGTAAACCTCTTCAAATGTTGAAATAAATTCATAGTATTCTAGTAGCTCCATTAGTTGGAAGGCTTAAGTGTCAGTTTGAACTGCCCCTAATAAAGTGATTACTTTAGGTGCGGTTGGGAAAACCACCCCTAATTATTTTCAATGTATTTATGACCATCCCTCAGTTCCTTCTGCTATTCTCGTTCCCACCTGATGCCCCCATCAACTCTCCTCCATTTATCTTCTAGCTATTGTGGAAAGGCTATCACAGCAAGGTCAACCTCTATCTCATTCATAACATCATTCATGTCAAATGGTTTGGACATCCTAATTTGATCCTCACCATTGTTGGACTTCATGCTGATTGGAAATGAGATAAAGGATTCCCCCTCACTTAAAAAATGGACATATTAAATAGGGTAATATTTGAAATTAGAAGGGGTTATTACCCTTTCTAAAGACATTAACGATGGTTGTGAGGAACCGCTTCTAATGTGGCTGCCTACTGACTTTAAGGTATGTTTTGAGTAAGTGCTGCTAAATCCATGATGATTTATCAACAGTTACATTATAGGGGGTTTAAAACCCCTCTAATGTTGACATATATTCATGATATTCTAGAACCTCTACTAGTTGGAAGGCTTTAGGGGCCGTTTGTACCACCCCTAATAAGGGGATTACTTTAGCGGCGGTTGTAAAAATTTCCCCTAATGCTTTAAAGAAAAATTTATGACTATCCCTCGGTTCCATACCCTATTCTCGTTCCGACCCAAAGCCCCCCAGCACCTCTCCTCCATTGATCTTCAAGTTGTTGTGGAAAGGCTATAATAGTGAGGTCAACCTGAATCTCATTCAAGACATTAGTCTGGTTAGATAGTTTGGACGTCCTAATTTGATCCTTACCATTTTTTCCATTCTTACCAATTAGACATGAGATGAAGGATTACCCTCACTAAAAAAAGTAGACATATTAGAAGGGGTGATTTTTGACTTTAGAGGGTGTTATAACCCCTTCTAAATTCATTAATGGCGGTTGTGAGTAACCACCACTAATGTGGCTTCCTACTTACTTTAGATGCAGTTCTGAGTAAGAGCTGCTAAAGACAAGATGACTTTAGAAACAATTACATTAGAGGGGGTTTAAAACCCCTCTAATGTTGACATAAATTCATGATCTTCTAGAACTGCCACTAGTTGGAAGGCTTTAGGGGATGTTTGAACCTCCCATAATAAGGGGATTATGTTAGGGGAGAATGTGAAAAATACCCCTAATGATTTAAAATTTTTTATGACCATCCCTCGGTTCCATCACCTATTCTTACTCCCATCCAAAGCCCCATAGAGCCTCTCCTCCATCCAGTTCCCACCCCTAGATCCTCTCCTCCCTCTAGTTCCCAGCCCCTGTGCTTGTTCCACACCCCTAGATCCCCATCGTCGGCCTCTATTCCCATGCCCAATTCCAACCCGAAGCTCTGACCCCTTCGGTTCCCACCTCCCCACCTACAGCACACATTCAGCCTCCAAATTTCCACGCCCACAGATCGTTTTCGCCGACTTCTATTCCCAAACCTACTAAAAAAGTGATGTGCCCGAGATTTGAACTTGCATCTCCAGGAGGACATACCTCCAAATCTCCACAATCCAACCACAAAGGAAAAGTATTTTTTGATATATAAATTATAAATTATTAAATTTATATATATTTAACTGTTTATTATAATAAATATCATTAGAATAATATATTTACAGACATTTAAATAATATATATATATATTAATTACTATATTTATTTTTATATGAAACTATATATATTTTATATTATATATTTATATATCACCTAAATATATTACAAAACTATCATGTATATATTGACTTGTGTGTGTGTCTGATAAAAATAATATTATTAATTATTGTTATTCTTATTACGTCTATTTATAAATCTTTAAAAATTATATGTGTGTTTATAAATTTTATACATTTATTTTATAATATATATCACATATATATTATAATAAATATATTTTTAATATATATTTAAAAATTATATATACACTTAAATACATATATATATATATTATATCTTATTTATTTAAATAATATATATATATATAATTATTTACCTAATATATTTGTATAAATACTTTTAAAATATATTTATATAGTGTCTATCAATATATGTATTTACTATTATATATATTAATAATTATATTTATTTTTATAAATTGTATAATATTTTATAAAATTAATATATTATTATTATTATATGAAATACAATTTATACAAATTTTAATATTACATGTAATTAATATTATATTATATATATTTATTATGTAAATTATATATTATTAATATTATATTATATATATATTATGTATATTATATATAATCAATAATATATGAAATACAGTTTGATATTATATATAACTAATATGTATATTTTATATAGTCAATATTATATGAAATTCAATTTATAGAAAACTACACTTAATATTATATGAAATGAAATTTTATATTATATACAATTAATATTATATGAAATATAATATTTAAAAAAAATTAAATAATATATTTCAATAAATATATTTATTATTATGTACATTAATATATATTATTTTTTTAATAAATATTCATTAATATAAATTTATTTATATAAATTATATTTCATATAATAATAATTATATAAAATAGAAAGGGATTAACCAATTATGAAAAATATATTTTTATTACTATTATAATATAATTTATAAAAACTACAATCTTGAGTTTTTATATGATATATTTTTTAGATATATTATATTTATGTATATATTTATATAATATTTTTATGATTTTATATTACAAATAATTAATATAAAATAAAATACAATTTATAAAAATAAATATATATTAATTTACGTAAAATAATAAAATAATATTTATGTTTACATATAAATAAAATTAAATAAAATCATATAAATAATTTATATAATATGTTCATATAATGTATTTAAATATATTTATATATTGTGTTTTAATTATATATATATATAAATATTATGGATGTTTCATTTTTTAAACAGTGGGGATTTACAACCCCTTTAATCTATTAAATTAGAGGGGTTTTTGAACACCCTCAAAATTATAGACATTAGAGGGGGGGTTTTAAACCCCCTCTAAATTAATGAAATTAGAGGGAGTTTTGAAGCCCCACTAATTTAAGAAATTAGAGTGGGGTTTTGAACCCCTTCAATTAAGACATTAGAGGGGGTGGTAAACCCCCTCTAATTTAATATATTAGAGGGGGTTTTGAACCCCCCCCCTAAAATCTAACTAGACATTAAAAAAATAATGTTAAATTTTTTTGAGGGGGTTCATAAACACCTCTAATTTACGAAATTATGATTCTCCATAACCCCCCTATAAATTCGATGATTAGTGAGGGTTGTACATAATCACACTATAATTTATATTGAAAATGAGTTTAGAGGGGGTTCATAACCACCTCTAAATTTGATCATCAGACGGGGTTGTGCATAAGATCCTCTAATGTTACAGAAAATGAATTTAGAGGGGGTTTTGAATAACCCCCTCTAATGTATTGTTTTTTTGTAGTGTGTAGCCCATGAAACCGCCTCTCCTAGCGAGTAATGATAACCATACGAGTGTACACCTAATGTTTCACTACCCAAGGGGTAGGTCCTATACGTCATAACCTACATCGGTTTCCTTCTCCACGAGTGTCTCGTGTTTATCCATATTCATCGTGACTTCACCTAGATGTATATGATTGATCTTAGCATATAAACTTGATTGTCATAGGATGGTTCGATTTTAAAGGCATCATACAATCCTAAACCCTATAAACTCATATGTGGGTAAACCAATTTAATTATTAAGGGGATAATGGTGAAGATATAAAGGCATATATGATTAGGGGTTTGATGGTATCCAGGTGACATAGGGTCCAAGTTCACTAGGAGTGCTGCCAAATAATACATGTAGTATTTTTGGCCAAAGTCGACGAGATATTTTTCATTTTATGTGTAGAAAATCTGATGGATTCAAAGGTGGAAATGAATCTACCAAATGGTCTGGAATATACACAAGACCTCATCCTAAGTAAGCAACTTTGGGATGTTGGAATTGGTAGGGTCAATCATCAAGAAAATATATGACAACTGATCTAAATTGACAGTGTCCCTCAAGGTCCTATGCTCAGAAGTGAGATAAAACCACTCATTTTGATATGATTTAATTGTTAATAGAAAATGACATTGGTGTGGATCATTACATTTGTGGACTGGCTGGTGGAGATAATGCTGCATGAGCTGATTGACCACTAATTTATTAGGGGTCTCTCGGATTCAGAACTAACTACATTATCCTGAACCCTTAAGATTGGGTGTTCACCACTGCCTCATGCATGTAGAAGGAATCTATTTATGTAGGATGTGGAAGTTTCCTATCCTATATCAGGCGCCATAATGACCCTATGTGATCTCATCATGAGGTAGAGAATGAAAGTAAAAGTGATAAGGAAGACAACATGACAAGAAGCTGGACAAAAGACACATATTAATTCTCTTTAATGTACCTAAAAAAGGCTTTAGTGAAATGGTATGTCACACCTTACAAGATGATGGATCACACACACTAGTCCCCTTCCCTATATATTAAAACTGAATAATATGTGTAAGGCTAAATAATTGGGTCCCATTCAGCTTTAGAATCAGATAAAAGAATGGAATTCACAAAAACATGGCGCTTCTCAGAGTTATTTATTTTGTAGTGACTGTGCGACCTTATTACTCAGGATGGTTAATCAGGACAAGGAACGTTTTTGGTACAAGGGGGGGGGGAATTCATGCTACAAGATTGTTATGTGGGGAGGTCCTCTACTTTGATTTTTTGGGATACAATGAGGACAAATGTACCTGTTTTGGTCGAATTGGGGAGTACCATCTCTTGTAATAATGTGAGAGCAGGTATGACCACCACTTTCTGAGATGATTTGTAAGAATCATTGGTGAATATGTAAAATTATATATGGTGAGGGCCTCTATAATGTCATGTGGAATAACTTGTAGAATCTCTATGGTAGTGGGTGATGAATCATGATGGACCTCCATTATTGTCGGCGAGAACATGGGATAGACCTACACTCTATGTGTGAGACCGAGGAGGACCACCACTCTAACATGCAATGGAATGGGGAGGGCCACAGATCTTATCATTTCAGGTCTACCCCCAGTGGTTTCTGTCGGTTTTGATAGGTGAATTAATCCAGCCATCCTACCCATAGAACGAATGAGTTATGGATTCTGATATGAACTTAGTGACTATCAACTCTATAGTATAAAGTTTTTTTTGGAATACAAAGGTGGTTTCATGGGTCACAAAAGTTGTTGAAGATGATTCCCCCTAAGGGAAATATTTATCAGATTGGTCCTGATTCTAGAATTGGGTTACTAGACAAGGGTTGGTGGAGAGGGGATATAGACAACTAGTTCCTTATTCTAGGGGGCCAGTTTGTTCCTGGGATGTAGAATGACGGGTTCCCTCCGTAAAGTCTTCCATGAGGTTTTCATGGCAAGGATGAACCTGATAACCCTTAACTCATTGGCATAATAGATCTATTCATAGGATCCCTCTAATGTGAAGCTCTGGAAATAGTTTTATGTGTGAGTGTGGTGTATTGGATCCATTTCTGGGCTATGGGTGTGGTGATGATGGATATGCGAATAAGCCTCTAGATTCGAAAGTGCCATGTGCCACATAAGAATGAACCATTCTGGAATGTACCATTGTATGAGGGCATCTATATCCCTCTTATGTACAATTCATGCATGTGACAGGGGTAATAGGTTATGAATTTCTATGGTCATAGATTAAATAGCGGCAGTGTTGTAGTAGTGAGTTACTGCCACTCTAACGTTCTTACCGCCCCTATGCCTATGGGTGTGGGGGATTAGTTTCATATAGTTGGTGTCCATCAAAGAAGAAATATTCATCCATCAATATGGATACAAGTAATGTAATTCAAAATTACCATGAACCTTCAATTCTCCCATGATAGGAGACATAGATCCATGTTCATGATTCCACAGATCAAAATTCCAAATAATTATATGACACAAATTATGGTGAGCTTCATGTCTGGCCAACTATTTACATGGAAGGACCTGGTGCCAGATAACATGCTCTTGTAAAATTTTTATTAGATGATGTCTAAAATTACACTACTCCTAGTATGTGGAGAATAATTAAGGTCGAGTTCACCATTTATATATATGACGCTTTTAACGGGGTGCGCTGCCTCACGTGTTATCGCCCACTAGTGCGCAGTTTTGGCCATGTATTCTAACATTCCAAAGGTTGGTGACATTAATCACATTGTTAGTGAAATAATATATTTTATGGAAGTAGGATGATTGGATGCCAATTCCCCCTTCCAAGGATCCCCCTTGGAATTATTCACATATTCCGGTCCCCCTTAATAGATTTGAGTAATAGTTCATGAAACTCATTCCTGGTTCCATCTCATTGTGAATTCCAGTTAATTAAAATGTTTTTTCTCTAGACATTGCATGGGTTTTAGTTAGGGAAGAAACCATCTATTAGAATACTAATAAGGTTGGGAATCAGTGGAATGTCTAGATTCAAGAACCTTGGAAGTCCTATATACATTATCAAAGAGGGATTCTTAACGATGGAGAACCAATGGAATCTTATGGAGACCACATGGTATCTCATGCCCAATGAATGTACTCTATTTTTTACCACATGAACCACTTGATTGTCACAAGGTTATCCATGAATTTAACATCATGCGGTGGTGAATGATGGTTTGAACAGTACACTTGTTGGAGGCCGATCAAGGTGTACATCTAAAGGAACTATTGCAAGGAACATTTACTATATGAATGGATTAGACTATATATAAATTAAGACACTGGGTGTTGTGTCCCATAAGGAGAGGTTCCAAACCTTGATGAAGTGCATCCGTATGAGGGAGCCCCCAAGGTTTATTAGACTTATGGTATAGGAAACCTCTTATGGCGTACCCGAGGAGGTGTGTCTAATTAAGTGAATATTTAACACTATTAAGTCTAATCATAACACCTATATATGTAACACCCCAAGATTTCATAGTGTGTTAGTTCTTCAAAATAATTCAATAACTTTCACTACATGCAACACCGAGTTCAATCACACCATGACTTAAAAAAAATCCATTCAAAAGAGGTTATGAATAGTGTTAACTAAATTTTAAACATTATATAATTCTTATAATTTTAGAATCCATATTATGAGTTTCTTAGATATAATGCAAGAACAAATTCATTTTCAGTATTTCACTTTTATCAACTTTAATAGTTAACCCTTTTAAAATACTATATTTTAAACTTTTTGACTAAATGGGGACATCAAAAATTTAAAATGAAACATCCCAAGCTTCTACGGTACGCTTCTCTTTGAATAATGTGATAGCGTGTGTTGTACGCAACACCGAGTTCTAACAACCAATTAAACCAGCCGTTATGAATAGTAATAACTACTTTTTAAAATTATATATATTTTATATTTCAAAATGGACTTCATTTTTGGATTCAGAATATCTAATTTAGCCTAAGGTGAAATTTTGGTACTTTTCGGATAACTTTCATATTTTGATGAATAGTGAAAATTACTAAATTTTAATTAAAAACAACTTTTTTAATCAAAATAATTAATAGTGATAAATTATGAATTTTAGTAGTTTTAAAGTATATTTAGAATATATTTTTACCATTTACTATAATGTTGGTCATTGGACATAATTTTACAATTAAACCGAACATAAACAAGTGTCAATCTTTTGATAGTTATTACCTCTTAAAAACACGCTTTTTGTTTTGACAGCGGGAATTAAGTTTAAATTAATTTCTGCCACTTCTGTGTTTTGAATTTAGAAAAATGGATTCCATATTTGGAATAAGGATGTTCAAATTGTGTAAATAGGTAACTTTTATTTTTAGACATTTAGAATAATTACTGTGGTAAATATTTTATTTACCATGGTTAAGGGTAAATCCGGTAAATAAGGGTTAAAAATAATATTATAATAATACAAAATTACCCTAAAACGTTTCCTAACCTTATTGTTGGACACATACCCGTCCATGAGCATCCTTGGGTCAATTTGGGGACCCCTTGGAGCCACTTGTATGTGGTAGGGACACTTTATATTAATAAAGTTAAAATAAAAATAAAAATGGCATAAGCTTACATCTTTTAGAAGAACAACTTTTACATAGGGTTATACATGATGGATTTTCGATTATAAATATTCATTAGAAAGCTAAAAATATTTCCTACATAATGATATTTTATTTATAATTTTTAGACATTAAATAAGTTATTTTATTTATGACACAATGATGATGCTGTAATTACTATAATAGTGAAAAATTAAAATAATTGATATTATAAATACCAAAATAAATATAATATGAAACTTTTAATGAATTAAACTAATTTTACAGGATAATATGATATATTAGGATATATTGTATTGACGTTTTTCGAAGTAATCAATCTGTTATGAGTTTCAAAAAAATCAACTATTGAATAGTGTCAAAATTGACATAAAAGAGTTCTTAAAACAAATATTATATTATTAATTGATATTAAATTCCTAAAAATCTAAGGTTCGTCCAAGAGACTTATATCATGATAGGTTAATAATTAATGGACCACTTGGGGGTCTCTTGTATGTATATAGTAAGTTTATTAACCATATTATATAAAACTACAAAGAGACATTGTAAAAGTGAAACTAATTAACTTAGAGTTAATACTTAAAGATAAGGTTAATATAAGTACCCAAACCTGTATAACTTCTATTGGTTGAGTTTTTTTCGACCTATCCCCACCTTAAAATTTAAATAATCAACTTTGGAGCCATTAGAAACCGAATATGAATTTATTATAAATTAATATTTCTAGATTTTCCAAAGGTGCCTCTCACCCCTCTTATAAAAGGGCACTCCTCCATCTCATTTCTTCACACCTCTAAAGCCTTTTGGTTCGGCCAAACTCTGCCCAAATACTCTCCCAACATCCTTCACTACAACCTAGAGGCCTTAGTTTGATCAGAAAGCCAACCTAAGGAGCCCTTTTGATCAAATCAAAAGGAAGAACCCGAAGAAGAGGTAATGATTTCACCACCCTTTTCTAAGTTCATTTCTTCTTCCACTTCTTCTTCCTTTGTTCTTACCATTCTAAAATAATAACTCCAGTATCTCACATATAATGTGATGTTATTATAAGTATGGTACAACCATATTCAGTATTCTATCAACCCTTTGAATAACATGTCACCATACGTGCGTACGTACGGCTTACCGTCTCCACGTCGTGGTGTAATTGTTATTCAATATAATATTATTTGGATGGGTATAATAATGATGTGTAACTCATGTAAATAAAAAATATAACATGTTAATGATTCTGTATATATGATATACCATTCATTTATATATTATTTTAATATCAAAAGAATGATATTGTCGCTCGTGCGTACGTACGGACTACCGTCTCCACGAACGCGATGAGATTCATTCTCCATCGTAACCATTCAAGTATAATTATAATTTGATGATTTAAAAATGATTTTTAAGGACTAGATATCATTCTGGATATGAATAAGATACAACAACCATGGCTTATGTAACAAAACATATAAAGAAAATGAGTAAGTTAACACCCGAAACGACGATAATTCTAAGATATTATTAACAAATCAATGTTAAAAGATCATATATGATATCATATTAATATATATGATTCTTGTATAATTTAATAACAATTATTTCACCATTATACAGGAGGTTAACCTACCCCAACAAAGAAAAAGTACAAGGTAAGGGTTATTTCACAATCTCTTCATTATCCGAGGTTGTTTATATGTAATAATCTACTGGGATATCTTTATCATCCACATCCATGTTTCTTAAAAATGTATTTCAAAACATTTTTACTATTTACAAGAATATGGGTTAAAGTCATTTATACTCTTGTTTGACTTTTTATAAGAGGTTTATAAAGGAATCTTTCCGTCGTTTTCAAAAAAAGGTCTTTTTTAACCTTTTCGACAGAATTGAGGTAAGAATGTTTTTTTAACTTATACGGCGGGTGCAATTATTTTACGCCGTTATAAAATCTTCAGAGCTTTCATTACAAGCTTATAAGAATATTTTCAAAGAAATTTTTTTATATTATATGGATCTTAAATGATTTCAAAATAAAAGAAGATATTTCTTTAAAAAGAATTTTGATTTCATCTATGTCAACATCCTTAGATGGATTTTAAGATTATTTGAAGTTGATTTATTATGATACAAAACTTCTATATTGTATTGAAGGTTTTGTGATATGTTTGACTATGGCTGTGCTATTTTTATACCATTCATAGTTTATGGTGAAATTATTGACATTTCGTATGCTAGTTTTAATACGAATGTTTATGTTATGTTTAAACCTTTTCATATGGGAATGCATTGGACTTAATAAGTGACGGGTGGAGCCCGCTATAGCTCCTCAATGCATCGGTAGGTCTCATGAGACAAACTAGTGTCTTGGCACAAGACCTTGACAAAATCTTATTTGTAGTCTTGGCACGAGGCCTTGGCTATGTGGTTATGATAGTCTGGCATTATGCATTCCAACATTATGAAAGTGGTTATTGATTTTTGCATGTGATTATTCGATTAGTAGAATATCCATGTGAATAAGTAAATGGCATTATTTACTTTTATTTATGCCATAACATGTTGAAAGTTCATGTTTGAAAGGCTTTTTTTTAGTTATACATTGCCTTAAAAGTTTATTCTTATTTATGAAAGTTTCCGCTATTTTGTTATCCTTACTGGGCATTTGAGCTCACCCCTTTTATATGTTTTATTTTTCCCAGGAAGTGAAGAAGTAAGTTATGAATGACCTGCAGGGATTTTATGAGGGGTTAATAGTGTGGATTGTGGAAACATTATGTTGTTGTATTAGTTTTTCATTTTATGATGTAATGTAAAACTTATGAATATATCTAGTGTTTCCAAGGCTACTAAACCAATCGGTCTTTCGAGATTTGATCTTTCTTGTGATCATGCCAATGTTACGAAGTAATGCACCGACTCTGGGTAGCTGGGGTCGGGGCGTTACAGTTGGTATCCGAGGAAGTTTAGTACAAACCTTGGAATCTAGATTTAGATAAACTCTGATTAGAGCACGTAGACCTAAGATGAACTTTGAGGATTAGTATAGAAGAACTTCCTAGATTTTTGGTATTGTAGAGATTTTGTGAGTTTTCCGAGCAATACATCCCTGTCTGGATACGAGCAGGTAGAGGCGGCTCTGGCACAGATGTACCTAGGGGTAAAACCCGAAAACACCGCTTTGAGCTAGACTCGAACGGGAACTGGTGCACGACAACGGGCCTTGCTGCACTCTTGGTTACGACACTCCCGGGGGATATGCTTAGGATAATTCTCATTTTCTTTACAAACCATTGTGAAGGGTTTATGAGTATATACATCCTCAAATGAGACATTTTTATGATTATGGATTATATCCATAAATAGTTCAATTTCTGTTAAGTTTTTTATAAGTATGGGATTATGTATTTTGATTCATAAACTGATCTAGTTTATGCCATTGTTTAGAAATGGCGCCCAGTAGAAGGAATGAGAACTCCGGAAATGCACATGATCCAAAGAGAAGGAAGGATCATATCTTTCATGGTCTTAAGATAGAATTTATAAGAGAAATAGTCTCCCATGTATTATCATCATATGAAGAAATAATATCATGTGTTGATAAGATAAGTAAAGAGTTTACTGAGTCCTATGGATTTGAAGGGAAGCAAGAGAAGAAAAGGATAGAAGAGAAAAAGATGGATAAAGGGAAGAGGGAAATGAAGAATTTTCCCATATGTGGTAACTGTGGAAAGAAACACCCTGGAACTTGCCTGAAAGGAATGGGAGTTTGTTATAAGTGTGGAGGAAAAGGGCACAAAGTACATGACTGCAAGGGTAAGAAAATGGTTTCAAATGTACAATGCTTCATTTGCAAGGAGTTTGGACACTACGCGAACCTATGTCCCAGTCATCAGACTATGCCACAAATGATGCTATTGGAGAATAATCAAGTTATGATACTACCACAGATTAAGAGGAATGATTAGAGTTATTATGTTGATTATATCAATTGAGTGTTGTATCAAAAATGTACTTGTTATAATAATTATGGAGTATATAAGGATTGTACTGCAGTACTATTTCATTAAGGACTTGAGATGGTGTGGAACAAAGAAAAGTGACTCAGTAGCAGGTTAAATGTTTGGAAAATATATGGTTGAGAGAAAGATAAACCATAATATGGTTCAGATACCGAGGTGGTGATTTTAGAATAATACATGATTGATTTGGATAAATTATATTGGATATTATTGACTACCTTGAAGCTGATTAATGATTTGTATATTCCATCATTGTTGGGTTTTAAAACATTTTTGGATTAATGAAGTATATCCAGCATTCTATATGGAATAAGGGAACATGAATGTAATCAATAAGGAATATGGTAATACATGATGAAGGTATTCATATGCTATTACGGGGTAAAAAGGATCTATATTATGTTTAACTTCCTTATGAATGTTGGACTGTGAGTTTGGACAGAAGTATTTTGGATAGTTCTAGTTTGGATTATTTTGGATTTCCATAAAAGGACAACCCGGAGGTCGGACGACAACCCGTCGCGTCCGGCAAGGCTGCGAGACTTGAACCCGCAACCGAAGGGAGACAAGGGTGTATCACCTACCACTATCCCACGAGATGTCCTGGATTAAATAAATTAGTTTTTAAAAAGATCTGGTAGATGAATTATAAATTCGTTTATTTTGGAACCCTATATGAATAGTATAAATAGAATTTTTTTTACGAGTGAATGATGAGTTTTTGGTAGAAATTTATTAATGGATAAAACTCTAATTATAAACTAAGTATATCTCCTTATGATCTTAGACAATCTCATAAATAAATTCCTCATCATTAATAAAAGGAACTTAGAACAAAAATGTTTTCCTAGATGGTACCTTAAATCATCACTAATTTATGGCTTTGGGATTGTTGGCCTTTTCATAGCCATGTTCTCTACCACTCTCCATCAGGTAATTGATGGTTAGATTTTTCTTCCATATCCATATTTTACTACATGGAACCCTAGTATGTGTTATTTTTGGTAATCTTCATACTTTCGACTCTTTATTTTAAATAGAGGCCTCATTAATTCATTTTTCGATGTGGGATTTCAACTAAGATATTTTGAACCATCAAAAATGTGTTATCCTAATACCCTATGTTTTGTTGAACCGATGGTATTTCAAATCATCATAGATTGATGAATTTAAGGACCTCAATTTTATACTTGTTTGTAATTGATGACCTCAATCACTACCTATAAATATTTACGTTTTTCCTCCAATTATATGTCTCAAATTGCCACCAATGTTCTCCTAATCGAGATCATAATTTGGTGGTGACCCTTTCATTTCTTTTTTCCTCATATTAAGACTAAATTTTAGTAACCCAATTTCCGATGTGGGGTTTCCCACAAATATATTATATATTTTCAACCTTTTATTTTCGAAGAACAATTTCAAATTGCGAGGACGCAATTTATTGAAGGAGGGGAGAATGTAACACCCCAAGATTTCATACTGTGTTAGTTCTTCAAAATAATTCAATAACTTTCACTACATGCAACACCGAGTTCAATCACACCATGACTTAAAAAAATCCATTCAAAAGAGGTTATGAATAGTGTTAACTAAATTTTAAACTTTATATAATCCTTATAATTTTAGAATCCATATTATGAGTTTCTTAGATATAATGCAAGAACAAATTCATTTTCAGTATTGCACTTTTATCAAATTTAATAGTGAACAATTTTTAAATACTATATTTTAAACTTTTTGACTAAATGGGGACATCAAAAATTTAAAATGAAACATCCCAAGCTTCTACGGTACGCTTCTCTTTGAATAATGTGATAGCGTGTGTTGTACGCAACACCGAGTTCTAACAACCAATTAAACTAGCCGTTATGAATAGTAATAACTACTTTTTAAAATTATATATATTTTATATTTCAAAATGGACTTCATTTTTGGATTCGGAATATCTAATTTAGCCTAAGGTGAAATTTTGGTACTTTTCGGATAACTTTCATATTTTGATGAATAGTGAAAATTACAAAAGTTTAATTAAAAACAACTTTTTTAATCAAAATAATTAATAGTGATAAATTATGAATTTTAGTAGTTTTAAAGTATATTTAGAATATATTTTTACCATTTAATATAATTTTGGTCATTGGACATAATTTTACAATTAAACCGAACATAAACAAGTGTCAATCATTTGATAGTTATTACCTCTTAAAAACACGTTTTTTGTTTTGACAGCGGGAATTAATTTTAAATTAATTTCTACCACTTCTGTGTTTTGAATTTAGAAAAATTGATTCCATATTTGGAATCAGGATGTCCAAATTGTGTAAATAGGTAACTTTTATTTTTAGACATTTTGAATAATTACTGTGGTAAATATTTTATTTACCATGGTTAAGGGTAAATCCGGTAAATAAGGATTAAAAAATAATATTATAATAATAAAAAATTATCCTAAAACGTGTTCTAACCTTATTGGTGGACACATACCCGTCCATGAGCATCCTTGGGTCAATTTGGGGACCCCTTGGAGCCACTTGTATGTGGTAGGGACACATTATATTAATAAAGTTAAAATAAAAATAAAAATGGCATAAGCTTACATCTTTTAGAAGAACAACTTTTACATAAGGTTATACATGTTGTATTTTCGATTATAAATATTCATTAGAAATCTAAAACGATTTCCTACATAATTATATTTTATTTATAATTTTTATACCTTAAATAAGTTATTTTATTTATGACACAATGATGATGCGGTAATTACTATAATAGTGAAAAATTAAAATAATTGATATTATAAATACCAAAATAAATATAATATGAAACTTTTAATGAATTAAACTAATTTTATAGGATAATATGATATATTAGGATTGATTGGATTGACTTTGTTCGAAGTAATCAATCTTTTATGAGTTTCAAAAAAATCAACTATTGAATAGTGTCAAAATTGACATAAAAGAGTTCTTAAAACAAATATTATATTATTAATTGATATTAAATTTCTAAAAATATAAGGTTCGGCCAAGATACTTATATCATGATAGGTTAATCATTAATGGACCACTTGGGGGTCTCTTGGATGTATATAGTAAGTTTATTAACCATATTATATAAAACTACAAAGAGACATTATAAAAGTGAAACTAATTAACTTAGAGTTAATACATAAAGATAAGGTTAATATAAGTACCCAAACCTGTATAACTTCTATTTGTTGAGTTGTTTTCGACCTATCCCCACCTTAAAATTTAAATAATCAACTTTGGAGCCATTAGAAACCGAATATGAATTTATTATAAATTAATATTTCTAGCTTTTCCAAAGGTGCCCCTCACCCCTCTTATAAAAGGGCACTCCTCCTTCTCATTTCTTCACACCTCTAAAGCCTTTTGGTTCGGCCAAACTCTGCCCAAATACTCTACCAACATCCCTCACTACAACCTAGAGGCCTTAGTTTGATCAGAAAGCCAACCTAAGGAGCCCTTTTGATCAAATCAAAAGGAAGAACCCGAAGAAGAGGTAATGATTTCACCACCCTTTTCTAAGTTCATTTCTTCTTCCACTTCTTCTTCCTTTTTTCTTACCATTATAAAATAATAACTCCAGTATCTCACATATACTGTGATGTTATTATAAGTATGGTACAACCATATTCAGTATTCTATCCACCCTTTGAATAACATGTCACCATACGTGCGTACGTACGGCTTACCGTCTCCACGTCGTGGTGTAATTGTTATTCAATATAATATTATTTGGATGGGTATAATAATGATGTGTAACTCATGTAAATAATAAATATAACATGTTAATGATTCTGTATATATGATATACCATTCATTTATATATTATTTTAATATCAAAAGAATGATATTGTCGCTCGTGCGTACGTATGGACTACCGTCTCCACGAACGCGATGAGATTCATTCTCCATCATAACCATTCAAGTATAATTATCATTTGATGATTTAAAAATGATTTTTAAGGACTAGATATCATTCTGGATATGAATAAGATACAACAACCATGGCTTATGTAACAAAACATATAAAGAAAATGAGTATGTTAACACCCGAAACGACGATAATTCTAAGATATTATTAACAAATCAATGTTAAAAGATCATATATGATATCATATTAATATATATGATTATTGTATAATTTAATAACAATTATTTCACCATTATACAGGAGGTTAACCTACCCCAACAAAGGAAAAGTACAAGGTAAGGGTTATTTCACAATCTCTTCATTATCCGAGGTTGTTTATACGTAATAATCTACTGGGATATCTTTATCATCCACATCCATGTTTCTTAAAAATGTATTTCAAAATTTTTTACTATTTACAAGAATATGGGTTAAAGTCATTTATACACTTGTTTGACTTTTTATAAGAGGTTTATAAAGGAATCTTTCCGTCGTTTTCAAAACAAGGTATTTTTTAACCTTTTCGACAGAATTGAGGTAAGAATGTTTTTTTTAACTTATACGGCGGGTGCAGTTATTTTACGCCGTTATAAAATCTTCAGAGCTTTCCTTACAATCTTATAAGAATATTTTCAAAGAAAATGTTTTATATTATATGGATCTTAAATGATTTCAAAATAAAAGGAGATATTTCTTTAAAAAGAATTTTGATTTCATCTATGTCAACATCTTTTGATGGATTTTAAGATTATTTGAAGTTGATTTATTATGATACAAAACTTCTATATTGTATTGAAGGTTTTGTGATATGTTTGACTATGGATGTGCTAATTTTATACCATTCATAGTTTATGGTGAAATTATTGACATTTCTTATGCTAGTTTTAATACGAATGTTTATGTTATGTTTAAACCTTTTCATATGGGAATGCATTGGACTTAATAAGTGACGGGTGGAGCCTGCTATAGCTCCTCGATGCATCGGTAGGTCTCATGAGACAAACTAGTGTCTTGGAACAAGGCCTTGAAAAAATCTTATTTGTAGTCTTGGCACGAGGCCTTGGCTATGTGGTTATGATAGTCTGGCATTATGCATTCCAACATTATGAAAGTGGTTATTGATTTTTGCATGTGATTATTCGATTAGTAGAATATCCATGTGAATAAGTAAATGGCATTATTTCCTTTTATTTATGCCATACCATGTTGAAAGTTCATGTTTGAAAGGCTTTTGTTTTAGTTATACATTGCCTTAAAAGTTTATTCTTATTTATGAAAGTTTCCGCTATTTTGTTATCCTTACTGGGCATTTGAGCTCACCCCTTTTATATGTTTTATTTTTCCCAGGAAGTGAAGAAGTAAGTTATGAATGACCTGCAGGGATTTTATGAGGGTTTAATAGTGTGGATTGTGGAAACATTATGTTGTTGTATTAGTTTTTCATTTTATGATGTAATGTAAAAATTATGAATATATCTAGTGTTTCCAAGGCTACTAAACCAATCGGTCTTTCGAGATTTGATCTTTCTTGTGATCATGCCAATGTTACGAAGTAATGCACCGACTCTGGGTAGCTGGGGTTGGGGCGTTACAATATAGGTGTATTAGAGTGTTTCAACCCAATGAGGGAGGAAACAATGTTTTCCAATGGCTAGGATTGAACTTCAGAGATGCTTCCTATGTACACTCTGTATAATACATTGATCAAAACATTCATTGTTAGAAATGGTGATGGAATGGGGGCTTTCCCATGTCTAGCTTCCCTTCGAATGGGGGCCGCTATTGGATGCATTGTGTCAGGCATTCCAACTGAGACTACCCATCTACTATTTGGAGTAGTGATGATATGGATGGTAGTTGCATGATTCCATCAATAAGTGGTGGTAAAGGTTAAATAATAATGGAAAATTGAATTATTGGATAGAATGGATGGTTTTTGGGATGTCTTGGAATTGAACCATAATATAGTTTCTTAAATATAATAATTTCAAAAGGGTTAATATCTATGTATTTTGGAATGGGTCAGGGATTATGCCTCAAAGCTGCCTAGATGAAGACTCTAAGGATATGTCAGCTCTAGTTTGGGGCATTTCATTATATTTATGTTCCCGAGAGAAGACTAATATGGATAGTGAAAGATAGTCTTGGAATTTGGGGATGATTCTTATGTTTCCCAGTTAGTTGGGAATAAATTTCAATGTAGTTCATCACAAATGTTGACACACAATGAGGTGGTCCCAATGGAAATGGAGCATGGTGGTTGGGGAAAAATCACTATGAAAACCTAGATGGATGGAGGTTGTTGAATATATATCACCCAAAAAAGGGTGAGGTGATGGATGAACTGATGTAAGATACATCAAAACACCCCATAGAACATGATATGGGGTGATGTGTCCCATTAAGGGAAGGATTGATAGAATGAGGTTACATCCCATTAAGGGAGCACAAGGGTTTATAATTGGTTAATATTGACCTTCGTGGAGGCATCCAATATACCCTATTTAGAAGACAGTGATCAAAACCCACGTAGATTAGAGATGAGTGGAATGAGTTTTACTTTAGGAGGTATTAAAAATAGAAGGATTTCGTGGTAACTACTAACCCTTATGATCATGTGGGTCATTCACAGTTAGAGAATCAATATGAAGCATCACAATAGACAATAATGTCTTGAAAGATGTGTCAATGATGGATGGTGTTTTGGGGTTTGTGTATCGAAACAACCTGATGTGGATAACATTCCATTTGTGGAAGATCTGATTCCTTCTGATACAGATCTCACTCGTTTGGAGACGATTGGGCATGGATAATTCCCAAGGTGCACAGGGATACAATTAACAATGGGAGAGTATAATAAGAGGTCTCTGGTGCCCATCACCCCTACGATTCTTATCGATATTCCACACATTTGGGGATCACATTTTAATTAGGTGTGCTAAGAATATTGGTCCTGAGAAAGTTGAAATCCTACATCTCAAATGTGGGGGAGTCACTCATCACCCCTTGAACATACATAAATAATACCCACCATCACACTGTGAAGGGAAGGAATCAGCAAATATATATGGGAGTGAGGCAATGGTTTGGCCAATAGTGGGTTCCATGTAAGCGTGGTTATGCCAAAAAAATCCATTAGTGTACCTATTCCAAAAACTAAATAGTTTGGGAAACGAAAAATGGGACACCGTAAAATGGGCCAATAAATCAGTACATGAGAAGCTGGAGGGTTTCACATTGGAGGTCCACGCAAGAAGTGGGAGATGCACAAAAGATGTTATCAAACACTATTATTTAGAGTAAAGGAAACCCTTGATTCCTATGAGAAGCGGAGCATGCAAGAATGGAGGTTTTTCCACAAAAGTGAAGGTGATGAATAAAAGATGAGGTGTGTTAGGGAAGGTGTTGCTTGTAAGAAGGGTAATTTAAGTCCACATTCCTTTTTAAAAAAGTAAATGGGAAAGGGTTAAGACCTTGTGGGCCACGTGAAGGGTTCCAATATTGGACGTGTCGCACAAGATCCTCTACCATGTGGTGTTCATGGTTCTCCCCCTTTATGGAAGAGGTAGTCTTACACTCAATTGAGATACTTTTCCACTTTCATATTGTTACCCTAATGAAAGGGGGATCCCTTATATTTAACGGAAAATCAAGGGAAGTGGCGTGTAAGAATATTGGTGTGTAAGTGGGCATTTTAGGTTCTATTGGTTGTGTTAGGTACTTAGCTGCGTGACGAAAATTTATGTGCCGACCTATCCAAATTTGTGAACCATCATTACTTGTTTTTTGATTGCTGGAGTGGTAAATGGATATTTGACATCACATTGGGAATGTAAAAGTCTTCCACACATATTTCAATCAAGCACATAGAGATTGAATCTGGTGTGTGACTCCCTTGGGCATCTCATAATGTTTTTTTGAGTTAAAGGGTGTCTTTAGTTTTCTTCATTATTTCCATTTGTTTCCACAGGTGGAATTCGAAGCCAGAAATTGTTATGTTTCTTCATCTAAAAAATGTCTACACTATTTGGATATCTATAAAAGAAATAGGGAAACCATATTTGGAGGTCAATGAGAGTAAAATATCCTTCCAAATTAGCATCTTGATATGGAAGGAATTTGAATTGAACTGTTTCTTACAGTGATAGATAAGTTAAAAAAAATATTAATGATACTGCTATCCATTATATAGATTAACTTTATCTACCATTTAGGAGCATTTATATATTAAAGAATTTAATAACATAATATCACACATAATTTAGTGGATCATATAAATTGATGATATCACATCGGTGGATCAATGCATTGTAGAATATATTCGATTATTTATAATTTTATAATGTCAAAAGGAAACTATTATCATTTATCATTTTTAAGGTGAAGCTGATCAATGTTCTCCACTGTTAATGAATACAAGAGAGAATGATGATATTGACTCCATGGAATTGGATACATTTAAGGACATATTCAATGATGAATATTTCCATAATGTTTTTCGACTCTTGATAGAACAAAAATTCTAGGATTTGAGGAAAAATGATTAATATTTGGTTGATTCGTATATTTTATTTATATAATGATTGTAAAAATAATAGAATTTAAGTGTGGTTAAAACCTTTTTTAGAAAGATTTTGGATACATGATAATTTTATATGTTATGATATAGTTGTTTATTATACTTTCAAATTTGAGATGGAGTTTCCTTCCTTGGATGTTACTCAATGTAAAAATATTTGGATAAGGTCTATGTAGATGGAATAAGAGTAGATACCATCTAATAATTTCGGAGATAAAAACCTAAAATTTTCAAAGTGTGGTAAAATATATTTTGTTTAACTTTTGACTTAATCTAGAATGTTCTTCGGATGTGTCTAGTTTGGTTATAGTGATACTGACTATAATGAAAAGTTTCCTGAATAAGAAATGAATGGGTAACAAATATCCCTCAATGGGTGAAATGTTTTAATTGATTTTTTTTCATTATGATAATTAATATCAAAATCTAGTAACTCAATTTTAAAAGAAAATTATTGAAAATTTAAGGGCGATGAAAAATAATTTTATTCTATAATCATTGATTTTGGGGAATCAAATGAAGTGTTGAATTATATGTTACTGGTTTATTTGAATTATTCAAATACCTTCTTTGACTTTAGATCATCATATTCCTTAATTTTTGATATTATTTCATGTAAATTGGTAATATCACCTTAGGAATGTAAGATATATCTTTTGGTGCAAACAGCCTCTGAAAATATTAATTCACGAAATATATATATAAATCTTCATGTGGTGATTAGAGGGATGATATTTCCATAAATTTACGATAAACATTACAAAATAGACTTTTGATTGATTCTGGGTATTTATTGGATATTATTTTGTCTCTCTAATATAGATTATAGAGCTAATATTGTTTTGTTAAATTATTTAATGCATTTGATAAATTGCCACGAATTGGAGAAATTGAATACATATGGATTTGAATGATACCTAAAACATTATTTGGAAAAAAATGAGAGTATTAATATTAGTGATGTGGTAGTAGTGAATAAATACAAGGATTTATTTGCAGATGATTTTCATGGTTTAGTTCCTGATTAGATGGATGATTTCACTACTTATTTACTCCCTAATAACAATCGTATTTTTAATTCTCCATATCAAATAGGAAAAGTTAGAATTTTTTAATTTAAAGGAAACATCACAAAATTTTAGATAATGATTTCATTCAACCAATGACATCACTATGGTTTTCTCCTATATTGTTGATTAAAAATAATGATTGTTCAATTCTACTTATCGTTGATTGTTGATTCTAGAATAAAATGACTATTATGAATAGAGATATTTTCCATTAAATCAATGAATTGATTGAAAAACTCCGGGGAGATCTGTATTTTTACATAGCATGCTCTAATGTCTAGGTACCACTTGCTGAAGGTGAAGGATGAGGACATTATGAAGAAACTATTTCAGACTAGATATAGACACTAAGAGTTTATAGTTAGTTCATTTGGGTTTTTAAATAATTCCACTTTATTTATTATTATATTATATAATGTATTCCAAGAGTTCCTGGATGAGATTGTTTTTATGTTTATTGATTACATTTTTGTATACATTAAATTTTAGGAAGAACATGAAAATTATCTATGTATTTTTATAAAAACTTCCAAAGAAATGAAAATAAATGGGAAATTTAATATGTGTTATTTATTGTTGCAAACTATTTCCCTAAATTGACATAATATTTCCAAATATATAATAACTACTGAACTACTTAGAAATATAATGATTTTTTGAGACCCCAAAATAACATTGAAATTTTTAGATATACTTGATTAGCGTGTTACTAAAACCATTATTTTAAAAAATTACATTCTAGCCCAGAGACAATGTTAACTCTAAAATGTGTTAAATTATTCTGAGAAAAGAAAGAGATTATTATTTTCAGAAACTAAAAATAATATTGGTGAATTATCTAGTGTTTTAATTTCTTGCCACAAATGGTGATTTATTAATCAACATTAATTCTTAATTGAATGTATGTGGTTATGTCATTATTATGAGTGATCATAAAATTACTTATTCTTCATGTAATTTGAAACCATATGAGTTAAATTAACCTATACCTAATTTGGAATTATCTAGTTTGGTTTTCTATTTGAATTTTATGTGGAAAAATTTGAAATGAGTTGTAACACTCCAAGCTTCCACGATACACTTCTCTTTGAATAATACAATAGTGTGTGTTGTATGCAACATCGAGTTCTAACACAACACAACCAATCAAACTAGCCATTATGAATATTAATACCCACTTTTTTGAAATTTTATAAATTTTATCTTTCAAAATGGACTTCACTTTTGGATTGAAAATATCCAAATTATCTTAGTGTGATTTTTTTTGTATTTTTCAGAAAACATTAAAATTTTGAGGAATAGTCAAAAACACTAAGTTATACTTTAATACCAATTTTTTATTTAAATGATTATTTATTTTATTTAAATTTATTTTAGGTCAAAATAGATACATAATACCAATATAAGTTCAATGTAATTCATTGTCTTCAGTTTATAATAAATTTAGATATATAAAAATTTTAATGGACTTTTTACCTTCTTTTACCCACATCCTAGGAGCATTTGTAAATTTATATAAAACATAATTTTTTCACTTCTATGAGATGAATTTCAAGAATCTGAGTGACACAGTTGATATCAGTAAGTAAAATGTGGTTCAATACGTTGAAAATAATATTTGGTTAATAGTAACTTTATACTTTCATTTACCACGATTAAAAGTAAATAGGGAAATTAAGGGTAAAAATGATTTTATTATTAGTGTAAAACACATACTAATTCAATTGGATAAGTATAAATCGACAAAAAAAACCCAATGGAATAAAATATGAACCTATTTGGTCCACATGGATTAGATGAGGACCTTTATTATTATTTTATTTACAGAAGAGTTGAAAGAGTTAAATTCATAGTTTAATAACTAAACCATTTTTAATATAGGGTGAAACAAAATATAAATTTGACTATAAAGATTTATTAGAAATCTAAAAATATTTCATACTAAATGGTATTTTATTTACAATTTTTAGACATTAAATAAGTAAACTTATTTTTGACACAATGATGATTCAGTAATTACAGTATTAATAAATGATTAAAATAATTGAAATCATAAATATCCAAATAAATCAAATTTGATACTTTAAATGAATTAAAATAATTTTAAAGGTTACTCTGACATGTTAGGGTTTATTTAATTTATTTATTTAGAAGTAAAAAAGTTGTTAGGACTTTATCAAAAACAAATTGTTAAATAATGTCAAAATTGAGATAAATGAGATTTTAAAACAAATACAATATTATTAGTTGATTTATTAATACTAAAAATCAATGGTTCAGACAAAAGACTTATATAATGATAGGTGTATAATTATTTAACCATTTGGGGTTCTCTTGGATGTTTATAGTTAGTTTATTAACCATATAATATAAAAATACAAAGAGACGTGGTAAATGTAAAACGATTTAACCAAGGGTTAAATCTAAAATATATGGTTAATATAGTGACCCAAACCAGTCTAAAACCTATTTTTTGAAAGTTTCTTGATCAACCCACACATTATAATTTAAATGATTTATTTTTGAGCCATTATAAACCGAATATTATTTTATTATAAAATAATATTTCTAGCTTTTCCTAAGGTGCCCCTCACCCCTCTTATAAAAGGGCACTCCCCCTGTCCTCAAATTTACATCATCTGAGCCTTTTGGATCTACCAAAACCTATCTAGATACCCTCTAAACTATCCTCCCTTCATTATAGAATCCATCCTCTAGACATAAAGTAATCCTATGTGGCCCTTTTTATCAAATCAATAGGAAGAACCCGAAGAAGAGGTTAACATTTCATCACCTCTTTCATCTTCATTTCTTCTTCCACTTCCTCTTTCTTTGTTGTTTCCATTCTAAAATATTTACTCCATTATCTTATATATACTGTGATGTTATTCTATATATGGTACAACCATATTCATTATTCTATTTGTCTTTTGAAAGACATGTCACCATATGTGTGTACATACGGCTTACCGTATCGACGTCGTGGTGTAGTTGTTATTCAATACATTTTTATTTGGAAGGGTATAATAATGATGTATAATTGGTGTAAATAATAAATATTACATTATTATGTTTATTTATATATGATATACCATCCAATTATATATTAGTTTAGTATTAAAATAATGATATCTTCACTCGTGCATACGTACAGATTACCGTCTTCATGAACGCGATGAGATTCAATCCACATCGTATCCATTCAAGACTAATTTTCATTAAATTATTATCAATAATATTTCAAGATTTAATATCATTATGAATATTAATAAGATACATCCTATCCGTGAAAAACATTACTTAAGTATCAAAACATATAATGGAAAAAAAATCAGTTAACACCCGAAACGACGATAATACTAGAATATTATTAAGAAATAAATATTAAAAGATCGTATATGACATCATATTAATGTATATTTTTCTTCTATAATTTAAATAAAATTACTTCACCATTATACATGAAGTTAACCTACCCTCGACCAAGGAAACGTACAATGTATGTGGTTTTCATCTCACTCTTTATTCCCATGAGATTCATGTTATATTTCCACTATGTCCTTTTGTGTTGTGTATGAACTTCCCATAATTTTATTATCTGTGTAATAAAATTTAATTTACATGTATTTACATCTTCATTGTATGATACTTCTTTCATGGGGTGTATGTTTCATATGGAACTAAATTGGTAAGGGTTAATTTCATAATCTCTTTATTATACGAGGTTGTTTTTACGTAAGTATCTACTTGGTGCTCTTTATCATCCACATCGATGTTTCATAAAATTGTATTCCAAAAATATTTTTACTATTTTACTAGTCTATGGGTTAAAGTCATTTATACACTTGTTTGAATTTTTATAAAATGGTTTGAAGGGTATCATTCTGTCTTTTTCCAAACAAGGTACTTTAAGGCCTTTTTGACAGAATTATGGTAAGAATGTTTTTTTATCTTATATTGTGGGTGCGACTATTTTCCGCCATTATAACAATGTAGAAGTTTCCCTTAAAAACATATAAGAATATTTTCAAATATATTTTTTTTATTTTATAATTACATGACTTTTAAATGATTTTAAAATAGAAAGAGATATTTTTCAAAAAAGGTTTTGAGTTCATCTATGTTAACATCCTTTGATGGATTTTATGTTTGTTTGAAGATGATTTATTATGATACAAAACTTCCATATTGTGTTGAAGGGTTTGTGATAAGTTGGAATGTGGATGTGTTATTTCATTCCATTCATGGTTTATTGATAAAGTATTGACATTTCTTATGATTGTTTCAATACAAATGTTTATGTTATGTTCAAACCTTTTAATATAAGGAATTAATTGGACTTAGTAAGTGACAGGTGGGGCCGGCTATAGCTCCTAGATTCATCAGTAGGTCTCATGAGACAAACTAGTGTGTTGACACAAGGCATTGACAAAATCTTATTTGTATTCTTGGAACATGGCCTTGACTATGTGTTTGTGAAGCCTATAATTATGCATTCCATCATTATGAAAGTGTCTTTTAAAATTGCATGTTATTATTAGACTAGTAGAATATTCATGTGAATTAGTAAATGGAATTATTTGATTTTTTCTTTTCCATATTATGCTAAAGTTCAAGTTTATAAGGATTTTGTTTTAGTCTTATTCATTTCCTTAAATGTTTGTGCTTATTTATGAATGTTTTTGCTATATTGTTATCCTTACTGAGCATCTAAGCTCACCCCTTTCTATGATGTATTTTTACCAGTATGTGAAGAATTATTTTATAAATGTCCTATAGGGATAGTCTATGGGATAAGAATGTGGTCAATAGAGACAATGTTGTTGTTGTTTTCATTTTAGGATGTAATTTTAATCTTATGAATGTATCTTGTACTTCCAAGGATACTAAACTAATCAGTCTTTCGAGACATGGTATTTTGTGATCATGAAAATGATACATAATAATGCACCGATTATGGGTAACTGGGGTTAGGGCGTTACAGTTGGTATAAGAGGAATTTTAGTACAATCCTTGGAATCTATATTTATATAATCCTTGATTGGAGCACATTACCCTAAGACAGACTTTGAGTATTAGTATAGATGATCTTCCTAGAATTTTGTTATTGTAGAGATTTTGTAAATTTCCCAAGAAATAAATCCATGTCTGGATACGATCAGGTAGTGGATGCTTTGGAAAAGATGTACCTAGGGGTAAAACCTGAAAACACCTCTTTGAGATAGACTCTAATGAGAATAGGTGCACGACACTGGGAATTGCTGCACTCTTGGATACAACACTCCCGGGAGATACGCCTTGGATAATTATACTTTTCTTTAAAACCCATTATGAAGGGTTTATGAGTATATACTTCCTCAAAGAAAACATTTTTCTGATTAAGGATTATATCCATAAACTATTTAATTTATTTTAAGTGTTTTACATATTTGGATTTATGTATTGCTGTTCATAAACTTAGCTACCATATGCCATTGTTTAGAAATGGATCCTAGTGGATGGAATGGAAACCAAACCAATGCACGCACTCCATGTAGGTATTTTATTTCTACTCAATATTATTATAGTAGAGATGGTGAAGCAACTGGTACTGATCATCTAATCACCGTACTGTGAAAACTCACTTAGGATATGAATAATAAACTTACCCGTATGGAGAACCCTGATCGAAAACGAGGAGGATCAATGTTAGGTTTCATATTGAGGCAACAACCACCAAGATTCAATGGGGGTAAAAATCCACTGGTAGCTGAGAAATGGATAAATTCCTTAAAGAAAATATTTCATGCCTTCAGGAGTAGTGAAAGGGAAAACATTGTCATGACAGTTTACCGCATCACTGGAGATGTTGATCAATGGTGTTCATTGATACTAAAAACAAATGAAGATGATGAAGTATAAAATATGGAATTGAGAGAGTTTAAAGAAATTTTCATAGAAAAATACCTTCCTCGTGACCATCGTGTGGATATGAAAAGACAATTTCTATGTCTGAGGAAATTGAAGGATGAGAATGTCACAAAGTATGAAGCTATCTTTACAAGGTTAGCGAGGCATGCGGTAGATTATATACACAACCCAAGAAGTAAGATTGATCATTTCTTAGATGGGTTAAAACCATTTCTCCATTGAGAATTAGTCTCACAACCCTTCAAGTCTTATGAAGATATTTCCTCATGTGATAGCAAGATAGAAAAAGACTTCTAAATCTATTATGACTTTAAAGCAAAGAAAGAGGAGAAGAGATCTGCTGAACACTCTGGAAATTGACATAAGGGGATGAAGGGGAAAGTTGAATATCAATCATGTAGTAAAAGTGGTAAGAAACACCCTGGTACTTGTATGAAGGGAATGAGAATCTATTAAATGTGTGGTGAAAAAGGCCACTAAGCTCATGATTGTAAGGGGTAGAAAGAGGTTGTTGATGTTGAATGCTACATTTTTTGAGAAAGGGACATTATACGAATGAATGTCTTATGTGCCAGGGGAACATACCTCTGAAAAGGACAAGGGATCAAGGACAAGATTATGATATTTCTACTAATTAGGTTGAAGATCCGAAAGATGTATTGGAAAGAAAATTAATGGTTTCCTCAAGTTTAGAAAATGATTTATTTGATTTTGGATCATCACATTGTTTCATATCTTCCTAGTTTTCTAATAAAATTAGATATTTCCAATTTTTTAACAAGGGTTTATAAAACATATGTACATCCTTGGTTGTATAAAACTTATGCACATCCTTGGTTGTATAAATCATATGCACATACTTGGTTTAATTTTTTTATTTAAAAATACCATTAAGAATTTCTAACATTGCTAATATAGTTGTTGAATAATGATCAACTGATAAGTATAAATATAGTTGTTTAACAAATCCAATTTACTCAGATAAAGGATGTGATGGCATAATCCAGTGGAATCGATCTATACGAATCCCATTTGTCTGAGCTCAAAAAATTGGTGGAATCACTGGGCTTCGCTCTTGATCAAGCCCAATCTGAGCTTTAACACATTAAACTCGAACAGAACAGCCTTTGTGAGAAGTGGAAGTTGATAAAGATTACCACTAGAGAAATGTTATCTGATCCACCTCATGAGTATATAACCATCGTACACCTTACCCTTAGGTATTGTGAGGGTGTTATAAGGGGTTATATAAAAATACCTTAGCACTAGGATTATGTGCATTATTCATTTATATAATATTTAATATACATTCAATTTATTATTATGGTACTTTGTATATACTTTTTAAAGCACAAATTATATTTTTAGTTAATATTCAATTAAAAATTCTAATTTGATGAATTAATGGATTTTCGAATTAAATAATATTTTAAATAATATTTATTATATAATTAATTTTTATTATATATAAACAATAGTATGAATTTCATGAATACAATTGTAGTTTTTATTTAGGTTTGAAAGCTATTTTTTACAAACCCATGAAATTTTGATACAAGTCAGTTTTTTTAAAATAAAAAATAAAATTATTTAGAAAATTATTTAGATAAAATAAATATTATTTTTGGAATCAGGACATCGAAATTATCCAATGGTTATTTTTTCATAATTTTCTCAGATAGTGGATTTTTTGGGTAAAAACTAAATACCGTATTAAAAAAATAATGTGTTTTATGACATCATAATGACCAAATAGTGAAGTAATGAAATGCTATAAATGATAAAATCGGCCAATATAAGTTTTATCTTTAAAATAATGTGATTTTATATTTGTTTCATTAATTTTATGGTTCCTTAGTGGACCCTCCAAGACTTATAAATCATTTTAACTTTTTGTATTGATTTCCTTGAGAGTGTGACTAATCTCCACATAAGAAAGCATAATATTTTAATAACTTCTACCATGGGCCTTATAATTTTTTTTTCTAATCCTCTTTGGTAAACAAACATGAGGAATAACCATGGGTTTTTTTGTGGTTTTGATTAGTTTAATGTGTAGTGTCCAAAACCTAAATAATTAAGAATTTCCTCTCTTTTCCTATAGAAACCTACCCAAGATCCCACCTCCTCTTCACTAAAATCATTTAAAGCTCTAACAGCCTATGTCCTCCGCTCTCTATAATCCTCCCAAGTCACCCCAAACTCCAAACAAGCGTCTCTAAAGCCTCTCCAAAACCATTGTGAACACTCTTCCATGTAAGGAATTTCTTCCTTTCTTATTTATGTCCATATATACTAATATTTTTATGCCCTTTTATTTTCAATTGCAAAAGTTGGGGTACAATTTTCACATCCCCATACTTTAATACTTATGTTTTAATGATTATACACTCATTTCTCTCTCATTAAGGCCTCACATGTACACTCATTACCATGCTGAAACTCTGAAAGGAATGTCCCTTTTCTCATTTACATTCAATAAATTCTTTTGTATTATGAGTATAAATTCCATTACTTATGTTGGGGCATGTATCTATATGAGCCCCTTACTTTCCATTTAATGTACATATTATAAGACACCCATTTATCTCCCAATAACCATTTTTATGAATTCATATGTCATGTCTTTATGTTGTCGGAATTGAACTCTGATTTTCCATGCCAAAGTCATTGTGTAGTGAATAACATGCTCATTTCTATATTAAGGGTTTTCACCTTTAAAAAAATTATATATTGATTATAGTGTTTTATTTATAAATCCCACGTTCCTTTATCATGGAATAAATGATGGTTTTTAATGAAGTCATGTTTTATGATCTAACATGCACACTAATTCATGAAATGAAATGATTAAGAAGGGTGTGCCCTGATAGAGCTCCAATGCCTTGGAGAACATTAGTATCATGATAAAGACTATGTATAATCATGATAAAATTATGTTAAATTTTGTTGCCACATTTCCAAGTTATGATAATCATGCTATATCATGCCTTTATGTTTATGTTTATCTTATTCTTCATTGGTATGCCTATTTTCTAACAAGTACTATTTTATTCATTTTATTTCTTTTTTACACCCTTACTGGGCGTTATAGCTTGCCCTTTCCTTATGCATGTCACAAGTTATCCTATACAATGCTATGTACAATAGAATGTTGTGGTCCTTTAAAAGAAGGATTCAATAATGGTGTGTATTTCATGTTTTATGTTGTTATGTAATGTTACTATGTCCCAAAGACACCAGACCTCTCTATGTTATATGTTGTATCAAGTTAATGGTTTATGTAATAAATTATTCTTATATATGAAATAAAGAATATGGTTTTTTATAGTTGATATCGAAGGACAAGTTTAGTTATTTTAGGGATTAGGATTCGAAAATACTAGTGAAATCCTTAGGGATAAGACTATGTATAATAAAAACATCCATACATTTTTTTGAGTATTGAGTAAGTGGTTTTTCAAGAAAATACATCCATGTCTATATACGAGGATGTAAAGGCATATTTGGAATAGATTTATCTTGGGGTAAAACCCGAAAACACTTCTTTGAGCTAGACTCGAACGGGAACTGGTGCCCGACAATGGGCCTTGATGCACTCTTAGTATCGAAACTCTTGGGGATATTATTTGGTTAATTCTTAATCTTAGTACGAACCATTATGAAGGGAATAACAAAATTCCACTAAGAATATTGGTTGGGAAGTAGATCATGGATAACATAGATTGAAGCCTATAAGTCAACTTGTTAATAAAATAAAAGTAATTTATAAGTCATACGTTTTTGTCTCCAGATCACCCTTTTTGTGTTACACATAAATTTCCTTTTATTCTATCCCATGGAAAGTAATAGGAGGACTCGAGATAATAGCCGATTTGATGATCAATTTGATGACTGTTCTAATGAGATGCCCAATCTGATGGGAGTGGTAATCGAGAAATATTTCACGATAATATCTTAATTAACTCATGTTTTGAATAAAAACATGTGTAAATAGGAACATTTAACCCCTCTAAGAATGAACATGTCATAATCAGGAGATTCTTGAGACACATGCCTCTAACTTTTAACAGATCATATGATCCCACAATTGTCGAACAATGGATCAAATAAATTGAAAAATTATTCTCCATTATTCAATGTTCATAACAGGAGAAAGTTCATCTTGAATATTATCATATGGAGGGTGAATAGGTCAATGGTGGACATTGATAAAAAATACAAATCCTAAATAAGAGTTATGGGTTGGACTAGATGTATTTCTGAATTTTTTTTTGGAAAAATACTTTCCTCACACCTTCCGAAGTAAGATGGAAAGGGAAATCATTTCCCTCAAGAAACAAATGACTAATCCATATGAGTGTAAGGGTAAAAATTCACAAGTCATTCATGATACGCCTCAGGTATTTTCATTACAACTGAATTCATGGTTGACTTCTTCTTTGGTGGGTAAAACCAAACCTACAGAAATACCTAATGATCCATGAATTCGAGAGCTATGTGGAAATTGTCTGATGTTCCCTAAAAGCTGAAATGGGGATCAAAAAACCCCAGGGATATCATGGGGATAAGAAGAGTAAGGTGTAATTTAATTCTGGTGGTCTGATAGGTAAATCTAACCGTGCTAAGAAAATCCAGCACCCGACATTCCAAAGGTATGGATAGAAGCGCCCTGGAAATTTCCTGAAGGGGACATGGAAATGAATTAGGTGTGGAAGAGAATGGAACAAGGCCATTAACTGTAAAAATGTAAAACAATGTGACTGATATAGAGGATAGTAACACTCCATTAGACCCTCAATGCATTGTTCATTTCTTCAACTTCAATGAACCGAGGAAATTTTCAAACCTGTTCCCTAAGTAAATGGTTTTCAGATGCATCCAACAACCTCCAAGGCTGGAGGGTAGATCTTTTTCCATCACTACCACAGATGTGAACCCCAACAGTAAAGTAGTGATAGGTTTGTTAGTTATTCATTCAAGAATAGAGAATTCACTTTTTTATTCTGGTTCTATACATTCTTTTAAATCGCAAAAGTTTAGTAGAATAATCCCAACACCACTAAAAAAACATGGAAGTAAATCTATCGGTGAGAATTGTAAATGGGGAAATCATTGCATCCCTGGAATATGACTCCTCCTTTAAATTCCCTATGCCCCCTCTTTAGGACTCGGTGTTTGAAAAATGATATGAAATTGTTTTTATAATAGGTATTAAACAACTACAAAACACATTATACAAAAGAGGATCTTTTACCGGTCTAGGTTCTGGAAGATTAGACAAAACCTTATATTTGTCGTAGTAGAAAATATAAAATAAAACAAATTTCCACTATGCTTTCGTGCTTGAATCTTCAAAAGCGATGAAATCTATAAATAATCTATTAAGATACATATGAAAAATCATTTTTAAAATAAAAGGGTGAGCATTATATTTCTCCGTAAAAAGTTTTGAAAACCTTTGATAAATTTATTTTAAAAATATCACTTTGATAATACATTTGAAATATTCAACTAGGAGTACATTTGTAAAATAATGCATTGAAAAATAATTATACTTTGAAAACACTTTTAAATTAATCTATTGATTCAATTGAAATAATTAATCCTGCTCTTAAAAAAACTAAGGCCACTCATAACATTGAAGGTTATCATGGGCCTACCCACTCAATGGATGGATTAACTATCCAATTCCATATCGTATGTACAAAGTTCGAGTACTGGTTTTTATAAAACATTTTTTTATTAGATTTCCTTCTTTACATATAATTTTCACTGGGGTTTAGTTTCGAAAATATATTTATAATCATTCTTGGAACAAATAAATAATAATCTTTAATGGAAATTATATATTCTACTTGGTACGATCAAATCTCATGATACATGGATTTTCATAATCACATGGATGTTAAATTAACGTTCACACACATGAAATTTCAAGGACACGTTTATTAAATTTTTTTAGCAAGAAAGTATAAACAAATAACAATAATGAAAATATAAAATTATCTTCTTAAAACTAATCAATAACAATAGTATTTATGCATCACACACATAAATCATCAAAGAAGCAATCATTTACTAAATACAATCATCCTTTTCATATGAACAAAAGTTTTTATGGAACATGAAATTAAGTACGTATATATATTCATGTAGAAATGTCTTGATAAAAAAATCATCAATGTAAGGTCATAATCGTTACTTTTGTATGTCACGCACATAAGAAAATTATGACATCCATAATTTATAAATTCAAATGTGAATTAATAATTGGTTAATAATTTATTCAAAAAATATATATAATTGAGCATCAAGAAACTATATACATATACATATAATTATAGATTTCAATGAACAATTCAAATATAAAAACATTTTTTGATTTTGAATTAAATGAATAGGTAAATTTCATTTTTATTAAAATTTATTGAGAACATAAACTCAATTAGAATCAAATTTATAACCCATCCTATTTTATATGAATTTCTTAAAACATATATAATTTCATTATAAAAAATATTCCTTCACATCAGAAAACTAAAACATAATTTTAATAAATGAAAACCCTTACAAAATAAAAAATAATCAATTTCCATCAAGAATAAATAAAAATCATACCAAACTTATACAGAAGTACTTGTAGTATGAATTACCTTTCTAAAATTTATCAATGTTTTGAATAAATCATGTTGATTTTGTTTGGAAGAAACCCATAAGTAATCTTGAATGAAACAAATAATTTGAAAAAATTAAAATTAATATCCCTTACTCGATATTTGTAGACGAAGACTAATTTTTCTTCATATTACACTGCATCAAATTCTATTATCACCTTCTCTACACTTTTCTGACCAAAAGAAAAAAAAATAGAATAAAAAAAAACAACATCACTACCTTATACCTCGATAGACAGTGCAGTGTGGAGGAAAACTGATACACTAATATATAGTACCCAATGTCACTATAAAATTATACATATTTTATTTAAACTTGCATTGATATATATATATATATATATCTATTATAGAATCTAACAACAACAATGTAATGAAATTTGTTCATATCTGTAGGAAATTAATACTAACATGACATATGGATTAAAACAACTATAGTCGAAAAAATATGGAAAACTGAATATGGGGTTGAAGTTCCTTGATTTTTGAACACACACAAATTATACTATAATTTTAGTGAAATAATTGATATAGATAAAGGAAAAGAGTGTCTATTGAATTTTATATTCATCTGATTCCATAAACTAGACAATATGCGCTGAAAAGTTTGAAAAAAATTGATATATGATCTAAACATATCACACAAATAACAACCCATATTGGTCCGTAGGTGTTAACTTGTAGAAGAAATTGTAAAAAAACTACCAAAAAAAACAAAATGATGACGATAAGAAGAAAATAATTAAATCATAAACATAAATACCAAATTTGCAGAAGATTCTGGCCCCTAAACCATATACACTACAGGTTTGCAGATAGAGTTCAAATAACGAAAAATGAGATAAACCATACTCAAAAAAAACTGAAACCCTAACCATGAATTAGATCTTTTCTTCCATTAATCCATGTTCAGACCTTCACCTTCAGCTTAAAAACCCTATATATATACTAGATCCCACTACCACACCTCACACTTGAGCCTTAGCCTTTCCTCATATCATTGAAGTACTCTATTGAACATAGATCCATAGTTGTTCGACCTCACTGAAAGGCAATCCATTCTCATCTTCGATCTCCCCACATCTCATCTTCGGCTTGTGACACACATCCTCATCTCGCACCGAGGACCTACACAGAATCACGTCAAACTCACCCCCTGACAAAGAACAATGCTCGACATAGATCGGCTAGACTACTTATAGTGGCTTCTCCTACAGATTTTGATGCGACACCCTACCTTGCACTGGACTCGAATGAAACTGCCTATTACCGATTCATTTCTTTTTTGGTTTCATTTATATATTTTTCATATATCCTTTATCATTGTTTTAGACAAAATTATTTTATTTTTATATCAAAATTTATAATTCTAATTTTATAAAAATATATTTAATAATTTCTATTAGTAATAATATTAATTAGTTTCGAAATTTTAATAATATAAAACAATTAATTAGAATTCTTATAATATTTTGATCATTTATCAATATTTAAAAATTCTTATCATTTATTTAATTTAGTTTTATTAATATTTACAAAACGTATATTCATAAAAAATCAAAATAAATTTTATAAATCAAAATATTACTCAAATTCAAATAATTAAATTCTTTTTAGAACCATAATAATCGTTATTTAATATCACAATGAAAGTAAATATAATATTATTTTTCATATTAATATTTATAAATAACCTGTTTATTCGAAACATTATATTAATATCTTTTTTTTAATATTACCTCTAAGTATTGTTTATTAATTTATTTTATATCAACGATTATCATATTCCAATCCTCAATTTTAATTTAAAACTTATAATGGATAGTTTTTATAATGGTCAAATAAAAACCCTATAAATAACAATGTTTAAGGGTCTTTCAAATGTAGAAAAAAATAACATCATGAACCTCACACCACTATTTTCAGAAATGTTTTTCTATGTTCCTCTTATTCTTAGTTTCGTTGTTATTGTTCTTGTTATAACTTCTATTCTTCTATCAAATCCAAAAGATGAGAACTACCTGATCGGCATCGTATTGTTTTTCAGTGGTCTTCCAACTTTTTTATTATTGATCACAGTGGGTTTAATGGATTAGTTCTTATGTGTCAAGGATGTATTATGGTCTTTGTATAAATCAATTTCTTACTATGTATATCTTTGTAGTTATATGTTTATGTATTTTTTTCATTTTGGAACATTGAAAAACCATAAAACTTACTTTTAAACATGGTGTGTTACATCATCTATCATGATTTGTAGATTGAACATTCTGATGAACCTCATCATTCCCCCTTTGGAGAAATTTGATGTAATTCTAAAAATGGATTGCCTTTCCCTATTTAGAGCCAACATAAATTTCTATAAGAGGGAAATCACTCTCTATATGGAGAATCGACCCCTGATTTTGGACAAGTACCAGGAGGAGGATGAATCATCATTAGAACCATCATTTCAAGCGTCGATATTACGTCCATATGAGCCCACGTATCTAGATCAGATGATTGAGGTAATGAAATCAACCATAATTTAAGACATTCCAGTTGTGAGGGAATTCGGTGAAGTGTCTCCCAAGGAATTTCATCGTCTTCCTCCAAGAAGAGATGTTGAATTCAATTTATCTTATATTTGGGGCCTTCAAAATATCCAAGACTCCATATAGAATGGATAATGTGGAGCTTAAGGAGATGAGGAAACTACTATAAGAGAATCTGGATAAAGGGTTTATACACCCAAGTGATTCACTATGGGGTGCACCAGTCCACTTCGTCATAAAGAAGGAGGGGTCAATGTGCCTTTTCATAGATTATCATGATCTCAAAAAAATCATAATAAAAAACAATTATCCTCTACCCGAAATTGATGACTTTTTTAGTCAGCTACATGGAGCACAATACTTTTCCGAGGTGGATTTGTTGCCAGGATATTACCAAGTATGGGTGAATAAGGAGGATATCACCAAGAATATTCTTCGTACTAGATACATGCATTATAAATTCATAGTAATGACTTTCGGACTCACTATTTCTTGAGAAGTCTTCACGGACAAGATGAATAGAGAATTTATAGATTACCTCGACAAATTTGTGGTAGTCTTTATATACGATATTCTAATATACTCTAAAACCAAGGAGGATCATGAAGAGAATCTATGCACTCTACTAGAAACCTTGCGAAAGGATAAGCTCTATAAAAAGTACAAAAAGTGAGAGTTTTGGTTGGAGGAGGTCTCATTCTTATGTCATATCATCACAAAAAATGGGATATATGTGGATCCCTCTATTTCAACATCAATTGATCGATGTTTGAGTCCAAAATTGGTTACATATATTCGTAGCTTCCTGGGGTTAGCTGGATATTGTCCATGATTTGTGAGAGATTTCTCATGACTAAAAAACACTCTTACCAAGCTAACTTAAAAGAGAGTAAAGATTTCTTAGAGTGTTGAATGTGAAGATAGATTCATGGATTTGAAAAGTAGTTTTTTCACTACTCCCATTATCACACTGCCCCCAAGTGGAGAAATTTTTGTGGTATTTAGTGATTATTTGAAGAAGGGAATGGGTTGTGTGTTGATATAAATGATAGTCATTGACTATTATTCAAGGAAATTGAATTTTCATGTTCAAAACTATCCAAAACATGATACAGAGTTGGGTCAGTAATCATCGCGTTGAAAATTTTGTGAAATTACCTCTTTGGGGAGAATTATGAAGTATACACGGATCACAAAATCCGCAATTATATATTCAAACAAAAAGAGTTGAATATGCACCAATGAAGATGTATACATATGATCAAAGACTGTGACGTCTCAATCCATTACCACCATTGGAAAGCGAACTATTTATCAGATTATCTATGTTGAAAGGAACGTCAATTAATTCATTAATGAGAATTTAAAAGGATCCAATATTCTTAGATCTGATGAGGGGAATCGTAAGGAAGGGGAAGTCATCGATCCTTTCACAAATAATTGCTCAACTATCTCTTTTGGAATGTATAAAGGATTATCAAAAGGATGATATGGGAATTCATTAGAATGTGGAAAATATCTGAAAATGGAAATCCTTAGAGTTCAATGTTATTAATAAAGGAACTATGATATTTGGGTAAAGACTATGTGTTCCATCAAATATAGTGAAAAAGACAAAACTTTTTTATGATGCTGTTAGTTCGAATTTCTCCATTCACCTAGGAAACCCAATGAAGTATCAAGATCTACTAGATCATTATTAGTGGGATAACATGAAGAAGGATATCACTGTGTATACATCAAATTGCCTAGTATGTTAGAAAGTGAAGATTGGGAGGTATTAGTATAAGGGGATAATGAAACTATTACCCATACCAACATTGAAATGAGATAACATCACAATAGACATTTTCACCAGACTTCGGAATAAGTTAAAATGAAATAATACTATATGGGTTGTTATGGATCGTCTTATAAATACTACACTCTTCATTGTAATTTGGGAGGATATTTCACTGGATCAACTGTCATGGATATACATCAGAGATGTGGTAGGGATTCATGGTGTACCACTAACAACTCTATTAGATCGAGATATATGATTCACCTTTTTGTTTTGTTAGTGTCTTTAATAGGCTTGGAATAATAAGCTGATCTTCAGTATGTGTTATCATCCTCAAACTGATGGCCAAATTGACCGGACAATCCAAAAACTTGAGGACATGTTGAGAACATGCTCAACGAACTACATAAGAGAATGGGATCAACATCTTCATTTGGATGAGTTATCTTACAATAACTGTTTCCACTCAGGCATCCAGGTGTATCATTATGAATCCCTTTATGGGAAGAGGTGCAGAACATCGGCATGTTGGGATGAAGTTGGGGAGCGAAAACTCATAGGTCCAAAAATGGTTGATGAAATGGTTGATAAGGTTAAGACCATCAAGTATATCATTAAAGATGCTCAGAGTCGACAATAGATCTATGATGAAAATCATCAAGGAGACCTAGAGTTTAATACTAGAGACATGGAATTCCTATGCAGATCACCGTGGAAGAGAGTTATGAGATTTGGGAATAATAGAAATGTTATTCCTAGGTACATCTGCCCTTTTCAGATCCTAGACCGCATTGGGGTTGTGACATATTGACTATCACTCCCACCGATCCTATCTCAATTACATGATGTATTCCATGTATCAGTTTTGAGGAAGTACGTACCTAACTCATCGCATGTAATCAATCAAGAGGTGGTACAATTAGAGATTGAGATATCCTATGAAGAGATGCATGTGATTATATTAGATCATATGGAAAAAGTTCTATGAAAGAAGATAATGCAACTCATCAAGATGTTGTGGTGAAACCAAAAATTTGAAGAAGCAATGTTGGAATAAGAGAAAGTGATGAAGTAGAGTTACCAATATATGTTTTATTGTGGAAAAACAATTTTGGGGGAGAAATTTCATTAGGGAGAAAAATTGTAATGACCCAATATTTTATTAATGAAAATTCATCTTGATCTAATTAAATGTCTTATTATTTAAAATTGTTTTAAAAAACATATGCTCTTCACTTGATTTTTTTTCAAAATACAGTTAAGAATTGTAGCTGTTTTTAATATAACCATTGAACATTGATCAACATATTTGTATAAATATAGGGCTTTAACTAATCCAATTTAATCAGAAAAAGGAAGTGATGACCTCATCCAGTAGAATTTATCCGTATGAAGCACATTTGTTATAGCATGGAATGGTGGAGGCATCATTGGGCTTTACTCTTGACCAATCCCAAGCCATGTTTTAACACGTTAAGCTTGAATGGAACTGCCTACAGGAGAACTGTAAGATTCTATAGATTACCACCCAAGCGATGTTATACGACCACCCGAAGAGTCTATCACCATCGCACACCATACCCTAAGGTCTTATGTGGGTGGTATAAGGGGTTATGTTACAAGATCATATCAGTATGATTATGTTCATTATTTTTCTATATAATAAAGAATATACATCCATTTTATTATTGTTACATTCTAAATAGTTTTTAAGCACAAAAGGTATATTTAGTTAATATTCAATTATGAAATCTATCATGACGAATTATTGGATTTTTTAATTAAATAATATTTTAATTAAATATTATTACTAAATAAATTTTTATTAAATATAAATGACCGTATAATTTTTATGAATACATTTTTAATATTTATTACGGGTTGGAAGCTATTTTTGACAAAACCCATGAATTTTCTGTAAATATAGTTTTTTTAAACTAAAAAATAATATATTTAGAAAATTATTTACATAAAATAAATATTTTTTTTAGAATCAGGATTTTGAAATTATCCTACATTGAATTTTTCATAATTTTCTAAGGTAGTTGTATTTTGGGATAAAAATCAAAAACAGTTTAAATATATAATGTGTTTCATAACATCATAATGACCCAATAGTGACGTAATAAAATACCATAAATTAGTTTTTCAAACAATAACAGTTTTATACATAAAATAATGTTATTTTAGATTTTTTTTTATTAATTTATGGTGCCTTAGTAGAACCTCCAAGACTTATAAAACATTTTAACAATTTAAATTCATTTCCTTGATAGTGTGACTCACCTATACATAAGAAAGCCAAATATTTTAATAATTTCAGAAAATGGACTTATAAAATAATTTCCTATACTACCATTTGGAAAAATCTTGGTTTGGTTTGTGGTGTTGGTTAGTTTAATGTGCGGTGTCCAAAACCATAATAATAATAAATTCCCACTCTTTTCCATATATAAACACACCCAAGCTCCCTCTTAATCTTCAATAAAAGCCTTTAAAGATTGACTAACATCTTACCTCCTCTCCCTATAATCCTACAAAGGATCCCCAAGCTCTCAAGTTTCCTCTCTCAATACTCTCCAAATCCTTTGGGTTCAATTTTCCATGGAATGGATTTATTTCATCCTAAATAATAAAGAATGCCCTCTCCTTTATGATATAAACCACTCAATCTCCCATTACACTTCACTCAACCCGTTTGAAACTCTACCAAACCCTACACACCTCTCTCTAGAATCCTCCCAAGGCTCCCCAATCTCCCAAAAAGACTCTATAAAGCCTCTCCCAAGCCTTTGTGATCACAATTCCATGTATGAGATTACAATATTTCTCATTTTTGTTCAAATTTTTTTATATTATTATACCCTTTTATTTTCAATTAAAAATGTTGGGGTATTATTATTCCCCACCCAAATAATTCCCTCCATATGTTTTAATGATAATTGACCTATTTTTCTCTCAAAAATGCCTCCCAGGTACACCTGTTATCATGCCGAAATTCCGTTAGGAATTTCTCTCATCTCATTTACACTCAAGCAATTCTGTTGTATTATGAATCTAAATTACCTTACCTATCGTGGTAAACATATCTATATTTACCAAAAACTATAAATTTAATCTACATATTATGAGATATCCCATTATCTCTCATCAATAATTTTTATTAATTCGTATGTCATGCCGTTATGCTATCGAAATTACATCTCGATTTTCAAAGCCAATGTCCCCGTGTGGTGAATAACATGCCCATTTCTCTATTAAAGGTATTAAACTTTATGCACATTAACATATTGATTATAGATTTTATTTTATGAGTTCTACAGTCCTTTATCATGGAATAAATTATTATTCTTAATGAATTAATGTTGTTTGATGGATGTGGAAAAAATTAGCATGAAATGAAATGATTAAGAAAGGTGCACCCTGATAGCAATCTAATGCATTGCGTAAGTATTAATATCATGACACTTCATGTGAAATGAGGGTTTACTTAGGATAATTCATGTTCAATGATGTTTTACTCATGATCCATGTGCAGTGATCCTTAACTCATGTTAAAATCATGTTAAATTTGGTTGCCACATTTTCATGTTATGATAATCATGTTATATGAATCCTTAATTTTCTTATTTTTATTATTCTAGATTGATAATATTATTATCTAACATGTACTATAATATTCATGTTATAAATTTTTACTCCCTTACTTGGCTTTATATTTCACCAAGTCCTTACGCATGTCCTCATGTTATCCCATGAAATTATAACTACAAAGGAATGTTGTGGTCATGTAAAAGAAGTTATCAATAAAGATGTGTATTTCATGTTTTAAGTTGTTATTTAAAGATCTTAAAACCAAAATAAGCTATACCACTCAATCTTCTATGTTGCATCCAGTGAAGGTTTTATGTAATTAATTATATTCACATGTGAAATAAATAGCAGAGTTGTAAAAGGGTGCCTATATTTAATAGTATTTGACAATTAAAAAGGACATTCTTTCCAAAAAATAATGCATTAATTGAATTTATTAAGGCTATATATGACATTTAAATAGATAATTAAATGAAAAATATAAGATTAAAACACACCTAATAGATTAATATAATACAATCAATTAATTAAAGATCTATTATGAGTGGAAAATAAATCTGTTTTATCAAGAGATAAATGAAATTCATTATTTTATAAAATAATTAACATAAGATGAAAATAATATGCTACCTCTAATATAAATGTGTTAAATATTAAAAATGGTGAATATAATTAAAAATTTATCAATGTGAATGTATAAACTAATTTAAAAATATCATGGTTGAAAAATTTCAAGTATTTGAAAATAATTACAGTTTCCTATAAATGAAAAATATAATTAACAGTTGAAAACCATTAAAAATGATTAATAATATATCTATGTAGTTAAAGAGGATTCAATTGAGGATTAAAAACATATATATTTAATGATTTAGAAATAATTCGGTTAGTTGATCGATAAATTAAATATATAAATATTAATTTACCAATATATTTTAATGGATAAATATAATACAGATCAATCAATCTAATTGATTTATCCAAAAGTATTTTAAATCCATTGGTATTTTATAAAAATAAATATGGGGTTTTCCTCCTTAATTAGGAAATTTTTAATATATTACACCATGAATAATTAGTATTTAATATCGAATATTATAGAATATACCAATGAGTGTTTTATAATAAATTTCAATATTTTATCATGAAGTAAAATCATATTTCCAAAAATGAAAAAAAATTATTAGATTTGTTAATTAAAATAAATACAACATATTCCTTTCAAAAAGAAATTTTAACATAATATGTATTTTAGTAAAATAGTTGAGAAAACCTTTATAGAGAGATTTTTTTTTCATATCATTCAAGTATTTTTTTAAGTATTAAGAAGAATATTAAAACGCACAACATGATGATATGAACAACAAAAAATGCATGAATCAAACGAGTCATATATTGAAAAATTAAATTTTATAATTAAAAGGATTTTAGATAATAAAAATGTTATTAAGAGTTAAAAAAAATATTTCAAAATACTGTATCCCACATAATGTGAAAAAAATAGAAAATTTTAATAAGTAATTATATTGAATTACAATATTTTAATATTTCAAAAAAATGTATTGATAAAAATTTACAGAAATATAAATTGAATTTGTACAATTATATAAATATAAAATCATGGAAAACAAACTCCCCTCAAATAAAATATTTCAAAATGTACAAATAAAAGTAAATTTGTGGTTCTTATTTTATACTTTATGATGAATTTGAAATTTTCGTTCTCATGAAATTGAAATATTGGGGTCTAAATAAGAGTTTTTTGGATGGGATAAGAGTTCAAAACACAAAATAAAAAAATCATATTTTGAGCGTAAATAATTACATGGAAATAAGATACTGGCCCACTAATAAGTTTGACTTGTTGGACGGTAAGAAAAATCAGAATGTATATTCTCAAAATCAACACCACTTAACTGCTGAAGAATAATTAGGTATCTGAAGGAATTATACTTATCAAAAAATAGAATGATTAATAGGAAAAAATATCTAAATATATCAATAATTATATATTCAAATACAAATCAAATCTATAATAATAAAATATAAATTGATTTGATTTAAAAAATATTTGTGGGATAAAAAATCCACTTTATGATTAATATACATTGAAATTAAAAAAATATAGTGATTAAATGAAAAGAATAATTTTGAAAAAAATTAAAAATAAAAGAATGTACAATTAAATAATAAATTTTAGAGAAACATTGAAAAAATAAGAAACATCCATGTCATTTTTTAGTATTCACAATTATATTTAAAATAAATTTTTGGAATGATTTTGGAAATCAAATAATATGGATATAAAAGTATAATTTTATTGCAGATCAATTTGGAATTTAAATTTACAAAAGAAAAATAATCAAATGAGAAGGATAAATATTACATTTAAAGAGAAACCTCACAAGTAATAATGGAAATAATTTTTTGGAAATGAATTAAATGATAAGGATTATATAAAAGAAATAATATTGAAATACCTACAAACCAAATAATTATAAAAAAAATTATTTCCACCTGGATGTAGAGAATTATTAAATTTTAACGATTTAATAAATTAGAAAAAAAAGTTTAAATTTTTTTATTGATTAAAGGAATTAGAAATTTACACTATAATTTTCTCAACCACACTCCATACCTTTACAATATTGTTCTTTTTTATTTTCTATTATGAAATTTCTCCTATAAAATAAAATTCATATGGTAGTCATTTATTTAAAAAAAAATTGGTTAAAAAGTGTCTTTTAATAAATAATTTAGAACCACATATTCATATCATATCAATTTCTATTGGAAATAATATTTTTAGAAGGAATAGAATTCAATAGAGGTGAATATATTTTGGCAAACATTAACATAAAATTTTTCAACAACATTAATCTATCAAGAGATTAGTTTTTCAATATTAATTTTTATTTTTTATTTTTATTGAGCACTTATAAAAGTAATATATTAAAAAATTCATAAAATTCATAGTTAATTAGAGAATTCATGCATATAATTATCATTGTTATTGTTTTGGGATCCCACAATAAAAATAAAATTTAGATCACTATTACAAAACCTATAAAAACATATCACAACCTCTCTAATTGTATTTTCATATTTTTAAATGATATATTTATCATTTAAAAATACCTTTATTTTTTAACATTTTAAATTAATATTTTAAACCATCATTTTCCTCAAATAAAAAGTTATATTATATAAGTCAATTTTCATTAATTTTTTAAATAAAATCATCATGTTTTCTATCTTATTTCTATATTTACAAATTTTCTTTGATACGTTGACTTTAAAAAATGATTTTATTTCGTTTGATAAAATTTGATAATTGGATTTTCTTCTAAAAAATATTTTTCCAGTATATCTCAATAAAATCATAGATCTGTATACATCAAATTTCATTATGAACATGTTGAATATAAAGATTAACATAATATTTGGGGACATTAACTCATTATTTACCTCAACATGGGTTGTGTTATATTTCAGTATTTCATCTCATGATGAGGTTTAGGAAATGTAACCATGCCTTTCTCTATGTATTAAAACCATAATTTTTTTTTCTTAATTTCATTATTCTATTTATATTTCTGAAGTGGTCATTATATTTTAATGTATCTTTTATTTGAAATAACATAACATTTTTAGACTTCAAGATCATTTCTTCACATGGATTCTCTATTAAATACATCTTCATCTGACCGAAAATACGGAGAATTCATTAATTTTCCATAAATCTAAAAAATAATTCTATCATCTAGGATCCATTTATCCTCCCATTTCATAGATTTTTTTAACCATGCATGAAAATCATATAAATAGTATGAAAAAACGTTTTAGAATTGTAGTCATTATATATGATGAATAATCATATACTAATAAATAAATCTATATAGAGCTACTTATAGAGGTTGTGTTTATGGAACCTTTTGTATTGTAGGTATATTCCATTATTAGATTTTCGTTTCTTGTATCCAGTTAATCCTTGGAAATCATGGTTCCATCTTATAATAATTAATTATTGAAGTAGATATAGTAATAGTGGTGGGTTTTATTTTTATATAAAATATATAGATAAATTAATTTATATATGATGTGAGATAATTAATTAAATCTATAATTAAACATTATAGTTTCATGCAAAACATAAATAGTTATAAGATGAATACATTAAAGAATTATTTTGACATAGTATAATTATAAATAAATTTCATGGAAGAATTTGATAAAAATGTTGACAACAATCAACAAAAGGATAGTTATATCTTCTCTGCAAAATATTTATCCACGTTTTTAGACTAAACCATATCTATTTGATGGTTTTAGTAAGAAAAAAATAGATATTTTTTTAGACATTATAGAAAGATACATGTTCAATAATTTAAGATGCTTTTTATTTATTGGTTATACCAAGGAACCAAATATTAATTTCCATTCAGTGGTTGTAGAATTAAACCAACTCGCCATTGGGTTTTTGGACATAGAAACCTAAGTAACCACATCATTAAAGGTAGTGAGAACCAATATTGTCAACCTCAATGGTTTTGAGATCCAAATCACTATAATTTGAGGAATTGATTATTAAACAACAATATAATCAATGGTTGTGAGAACCCACAAAAAAAGTGAAGATACATTATGTATTCTGACTCTTTAAAACAAACAATCAACATTAAAGAAATAATAAAAAATAAACGAGTTTGATAAGGATAGAAAAAAGTTAAAATATATTTAGAATGAAACAAATTTGTACAATATATTTATGAAATTTTCTTTTCGGTATTATAGTATGTTTTAGAACACATGAGGTTATACTTATATCCTATAATGGATTTAGGAATGGTCAAGAGTCTCTAAGAGCATTAAAATTCCATTAGAGGTTGAATTATGTCTTATATGACCTATACAAATAAATAGTATTTTAGTCTGTTGGGATTACAATGGAATGATAGAGGAACCTAAGCATAATTTGTGATCTGTCCTAGTTCCACATTCCATTTAGTGTGGTCCAACGGGTAGTTTATGGTTCCTACATGTGGATTGCATAAAAAATTGTCTCTACTCACTTTCGGATACATCTATTTTGATTAGAATATTCCTATAAAATTGTCTACAATAAGACTATTTAAATTTATGAAATAGAATAGATAAATGAATTATTTAGTTTTGGGGATCGTTGAAACCACCTGAAGGAGTGTGTTAAATCTAATGAATCACATTGTCGTAGGAGAAAACATGTTTTGGAATTTGTTAAATTCCTTCCAAATTCAAAAAAGATGTCATCACTATAGTACCAACATGTGGAATGATGACTTTTATCATACATTGATTATTTAATAGAATTATTATCTTGTAAATTTATGATAAACTCATGATTCACAACATTATTAATTTTTACCCACATTAATGTATTCATTATTATCTATGTGACCTACTTTTTCTCAAATCTATTTGTGTATATATTACACTCTTAGTTTCAATTGTTTATCAAATTAGAATGATTAATTAATCCATTGATAATTTTTATGAAAAGTTTATTAAATCATTTATTGTTTTGTATATATTACCTTAATGAGTGTTTGACCTCACAAAAACATATGTTTCCATTTCAACAATTTATAATGAAATGTGGTACACATGACATGCAGAATGAGATATATTCTATAGATGTTATATGGAAAATTTTCTATAATTATAATGAATTAATTAGTATCTTATGTATTCGAAATAAAGTAGATTAGTTGAAAAAGTCAAGGGATTTATTATTTTGTTATTTCCCTCATTCTATAAATAGGTAATCCTAAAAGGTCATGTGATTTTATATAATGAAATATTTTTTCTAATTCTTGTAATTATGGGATATTTATATTTGGGAATATATGGTTTAGATTGAATAATATATATAATTTATGTGTTTAAATAAAATATTTGTCATAGTGCATCCTAAGTTTCCCATTTTATTCCATAGATTAATATATGGTACAATCTCGAATCAATTGGAATACTGTAATTAAAAAATAATGTTATCCATAGTATTCTAGATATATAACTGATTAATAAATAGAGTAATAAATAAATAAATCATTATTTGATCATGACAATTAATATTTATGATGAATTATTAAATAAAGATAAGGATAAATATTTTATAAATTATACCTTCATTATTAACATTACATAGTTTTGAATATAAATACTTTATATTCATTTCAAAATATGAACTCCACTATATTATTATTTATATTGAATTTAATTTAAAAATCATATATTATATTAAATAAAAAAATAATGTTAATTGTATTATTTAATGAACATTTAAAAAATATAAATATCATATATAAATATTATTTAATCTAGCATTAAATCATATATCAAAATATAATTTTATTTGTTTTTAATAATTTCATATATAAGGAAATAATTAGAATTATTTATATTAATAATCACAGAAAAAAATGGTATCTAAATATAAACTATCTTTTATTAAGATAAATTTTATAATTTAAAAAACCATTATAAATGAAAAAAATAATATCAAAACAAACCATTTATTTCAATATTATTAGGAATTCCATATATTTATTAAAGGATACATCAATATTAAAATTTAATTTTGTGAATTATTTATTATTAAATGTTTTTCAAATGTATATTTAATTAGAATTTAATATTTTATAAATATTTAAATTATTATAACATTTTTGAAATTAATATATTTCCACAAATACTTTTTATTAAAAGTTATAATCATTTTATAAATCATATCTCTTAATTCATAATTTTTTTTTTAAAATATCACAAATAATATTTAATAATATAAAGGTAATAATAAAATATGATTATTTTTATATGGATCTTAATATAATTAAATCGTTTAAGTTTTATAATATTAAGTGAAATAATATTTTACTTATGACATAATAGGATATTTTCATAAAAAATATTGATTTTTAATTAGAATTTGGAGTAACTATAATATATAATGGAGAGAAATATATGCATATTTAAATGAAATATAAATATTATACAGAGAAACCTGTATATTTAGGAAATAAATTCAGTTATACAGTATATGCATGTCCCTTAAGACATGTGTATCTGAAGATCTAATGGTGTAACCCTTGTGTATTCTATAATCATATTTCCAAATATAAATTATAACATCAATTCAAATATAAATATATTCTAACAACCTATAATTCATTTATGGAAAATGATATCACCATTATAATAGTTTATCTCAAAGAATAAATCAACATGTTTTTATTTATCATGCTCTATGGTCGACACTAGTCATACCCTATGAAAATTAATTTCACATTATGTTATCCTCTAAAATAATATAAACCTGATGAAATGGAAATTACATTACAAAAATATATAATTTTAGGAACATTTTCACGATTAAATTATTTCATACTCTAATTTTAGTCATATTTGAATGATTATTCAAAGCATGATTTCAATAAATATTTCATAATTTAAATGACATTGTGACTATATGATATCATTTGTAGATTTATTGAGGTAGTTTACTAATTAAACAATTTAGCAGTGGAAAATAATATCAAACCCAATTTTAACACACATATGGAATAGAAATCCTGAAAAATATTACTGAAATACTTTTATTATACCTTAATCTTAAAAAATATTACTATTTATATATTCATTATATATGTTTGATGAATATAAAATGAGTTATAAGTGAAACACATCCCTCATTCAAATTTATTCCTGATATATGGTGAGCACACAATTATCGAATGATATCCTTTCCTCCCACACACTACAAAAGTTATATTTGAAGGCTTAGGGTGATGAGAAAATGAGATAGGATATAAAGGGTGTTTTATAGGATACCCATTAATAACATACATATATTTTATGTCATATTAAGTGTGTATTCAACACATTCCCAAATTATCTATTCCCCATTACTACAAAGGTTTAGATTCATTGGAGATAAGAAAACAATATTATTTGACAAAGGATCTCTAATATCTCCCATCATAATCTTTATATTATTACCCATCTATAAATATCACACTTATAATAGTACATCTACATAATGGGATGGAAAAAATAAGAAAGGGTGATAATAAAAACTCAATAAGGGTAAAAATAAAATATATCAATAATTGATCATATTTGATCATTAGATCTTGAGAAAAAATCATAACATAAGGGTGTTAAAACCAATCCATTTGATATATATAATAATATGCCACATAATAAGAATATTTCATATAAAAATTAATAATGGGGGAAAAAATCTAAATCATCGTTAATCAATTATAATCCATGATGAAATATCATAAATATAAAAATACCATAAATTAAGTAGGTATTAGTGTGTGGTCCCATACCCACACTCCTGGATTTGGTTCAATAAATACATATAATCCATACTACCTTAGAAACCAACTATAAATTATCAGTCACAACTATCACAAAATTAATCTAATTAATGAAAAGATTTTGATAACATTCATTCTTAATAACTTTTATGATTGCAGGATTAAAAATTTATGAAAAAACATAATCTTAAAAACCAATGTATTTCTCAACTACGGTTTAATTTTTCAACTATATAAAAAACTACATAATCATTAATAAGTCTTCAATTGTTCCCAAAACATTCTCTATAAATATTATCATGTTAGGAATATCATGCATATTTCCTTTTATTTATTACCTAGAAAATTGAAAACCTAAACATAGTTGATATCAAATGATAAGGAAGAGAGTTCAAGTGAAGTAACAAAATCATAAAAATTGAAGAAATACTATTAGTGGAATAATAAACATTAAACCATTATCATAAAAATTTGATTTTATTCTATAAAAAATAAAATTATTGGGAAATTGGATATTAATAATATTGACCTAAAACTAGTGGAATTTATAATTATAGACATCAATAACATTATTTGAAGTCTTTATTTCTATGAATGTATCCTTTTATAAGAAGAGATATAGATTGAAACTCAACGAGATGTGTCTCATGAGACCTATCGATGCATCTATAGGGTATATAAATTTGATCCTCACAAAAAAACATGATTATGTCGAGTGATTTCATCTCAATTGTCAAAAATACTATCTATACCATTTCTTATATACTGTCTTTATAAATAAGAACCGGGTTATCATTAAAATAAATTATTTTTAATTTTAATACGTATTAAATCTATGTTCAAATTAAATAATAATTATAAATGTCTATATATTTCATCGAGTTTATAAATGGGAAATTATTGTTATAACCCATCCATAAAATGAATGTGGAAGTTTAGACAACAAAAAAAACACATGAAAATTATCATCCATATTGGTATAAAAATACATGTAACTATAATATCATTCCCCATGTTGAAAACATTCTCTCTAGGTGATCCTCATCCAATCTAATGTTTTTAAAATAATATATTCACACTATATATAGAAATGATTATGTCGATATTTCAATACATATATAACATGATCATAAGGAATCAAGTAGAAGATGGTTGATTGTTTCTAATCAACATAATCCTATTGTGATAAAAAATAATACAAGGTAATTGAAATAAATGAAAAAAAACCCACAAAAATAGAATTGTTCAGATGGTGTCAGAAAATATGGGATCAAAAATAATAATTCTTTATGCCATCGGTTCAATCACCATAATCAAAACACACATACATTAAAAGATTTATCTTGAATCATAAACCCAACTTTTATATATAATTTCTAAAATAATATGTGAAATTTATGTGAAATACCAAAAAATTTATAGGAATCATTTTTGTCATTGATAAAAAAAATTAGACGTCAATATAGAAGGTGACTTCGGAAATTATAAAGAGAAATCCATTAAAAACAACTAATTTTCTATAGTATCACCAATAATGGATTCATGAAATTAAATAATTTTTACCTAGTCAAAATGGGGATATGAATATTGAATAAGTTAAAGTGAAAGGAAACCACTTTTTTATTAATTTTAAAATACATATGATTCAATCTCAATTTTTTAGAATAGTAAGAAATGTGATCATTTTTATTAATCATAATTGTCCAAAAGTGGATTACATAATATCTTCTAATAAAATATATGTATTTTTTAATCAAATAATGTAGGAAGTATGTTCCAAATAGATAAATATAACAAAAACAAAGAAGAGTTAAATTATTAATATCCATTACGAGAAAAAGACCCAATAAAAAATAAAAATTATGAAAAGGGTTTTTGTGGAAAATTTTTCACAATGAAATAATATGATATTATATAATCCAAGGGAAGAATGATCCCATATAGTAATAATTAATTTCATGAAAATGATCAAAACTCAATGAATGAAAAGTTGGTATCTAAAAAATCCATGACTGGGGTAACCCATAAATTAGAAGAAACAATAAGAAAATAACATGATTTGTCAAAGTATAACCCATTAATTAGAAAGAAATAAATTAAATAAAATTAACAGGATAATAAATAAGTATAAACCCATACCATTTTAAATTGTTTCATGACATGAAACATGTATCCAAGAATTTAAATATAGATCAAGAAAACACTTACAACTTGAGTATCATAACATTAAATGCCCTTGTAATATATGTATGGTAATTTAACAGGACAAAAGAAAATTTAATATAATTTATAACATGATATCTCAAACTAGAAGTATACAAAAAAGATTAATTAAATTTGGTTCAGAATACCAAACAACTCTGATTGCTATGAATTTGAGAAAACCCATTTACACTATTTGCTTACTAGGTTGATTTCACATTAAAATCAAGTAAATAAAACATAGGTACATTAATAATATATTTAAAAAAACATATTTATAACTATAACCATTTTTAATACTTGTTTATAATCATTCTATAGATATATATTCATTAACATATATTCAAGGACAACTGTATATAATCAATGTAGAAATAAACTAGTTTCATAAATGTGGAGATAGTATATGTATATTTTTAATCCTATATAACTAATAGACCATATATAGTACTGAAATAAATTTTCCATGAAAATTTATAAATCAATTTACTAATTTGATAGATTTTTTATGATCCATGCAACTAAAATTAGTGATGAGATTGTTTCTGTGTTTGTTAATGGACATATATTGAATTATTATTTAATGTCTTAAATATGCATATAACTATTCCTGAAAAAAATGTCACATATTTATATCATATTACACCTATAAATAATGCCTCACCATAATCCAAAAAATAATAATTTGATACCAATATACTATATATTGGTATTAGGATCTAAGGATCACATTCTTGAAGGATCAATTACTAGAGGTGTTTTTATTTTAGTTTAATAACATTAGTTTCAAAGTTTTAATCTAATAAAATTCAAAAAACCACTTCTATTAAATTATATCAAATTTGTACATGGAACGTCATCCGATTATTAATCTATCATAATTTGGATTCCTATAATAATATCAGAAAATAAATTTCATATCATAATAGTTATAATTGTATCATAATCTATTAGATTCACAATAAATACAAATAAATGTTTTGACTGTGCTAATCCTATTTAGAATCATCATGATAAAACTTTTACAAATATGTACATCATAAAATAAAACATCTATAAAATAAGTAATACAATAGGAACAATTTTATAATGACATAAAACTATTTAAAAATGAATATATCTCTTTTGTACTTAAGTGTACTATAGACAAAAATAATCGGTAAAGGTATCGCATAATTTATTATATTATGAAATTCCACTGTTCCAGAGTAAAAAAATTGCTCTGTACGATGATTGTATTTTTCTGATCTTCCTATCCCCGAAAACCATTGATTTGATGGATCACCTCTATTCTTATCTAAACAAGACCTCAATTATAAGATTGGATTCTTAATAATTCTATCCCTATAATCCCTTTATATTAATCAAACATCAAACACATGATCATAAAGAAAACGTTCCTAAGGATACAACACTTCCAAGCATTCCTTAGAACTTCAAAAATCTATGTCAATTACAAAAAATAGGAATAAGATATTCAAATAGTGTAATCTAAAAATCTATTGCACAATGATAAATTGAAATTCAAATCGATGATCACAGTACACTTATAGTGACTGGTTATTTATAAGAATTTCTTTGATGGTCGTATTTCTTTACCAAGAGTAGTAATTCTCCAAGACTATTTCCATGAATTTAATAACTATCACATTAACATCTCTTTTGAAAAAAAAATATTTGATATCATATTTATTTATATCATCACAGAGTGAAATATTCTCCTTACATTAGAAATATATCTTTTGAATATGTTGATAATTTTATTTAGTTTGACGATATTTTAAATTTTTCATTATGATTTACATTAATAGTATCACTGTTATAATCATCAAACAAGTATCAGTCAGATTACTAAGAATTTTTGATTACCAAATATAAAAACTAATGTCTAACATATAGTATCACAGGGGTGAATCTGATGTTTATAATATCTATACACTTTATGATAACCATATTGAAGAATCATATGTTTCATTTCATAATTCATTACAATTTCTTATATTTATGGAAAATATTATATTCTCTACAAAAATATTTCAAAATACTAATTACATGTGATGTTAGAAATTATGTCATTGAAAAATATTTTGTGATGTCTAGAACTAAAGGAACCGAAAAGTCATATGTATAAATTTTGACTCAACAATCTCCCCCTTTATGGAAAACAAAAACCCAAGAACTGAATGTGAAATTATATTCAAAAAACAAACAATTAATTTTCTTTTTGGTACATTGTATTAAAATTTTAAATATAATTCATAATGCCACATGAGTTTAATACACACCGAAATATGATGGAGAGATATGTTTAGTACAACTATATCCCCATTAAGAAAATATTTCCCCCAAAGGATTTTATTCTTTTCATTAATGGAATAACAGTCCTTTATAAAATATTATCCTTTATAAAGGTCTTCTCACAATTATAATGATCATTTATTTGAATAAATTCCATGCTATTTATAACTTCTCCCAAAATATGAATATCTTCCCCTAAGATTCAAATATTTCTCCCCCTTTGTGAATTTCAAATATAATGGGGATATGTATCATATTTCAGGAAATGTTATTGAGGTAAAATATAATATGAAACTATCACGACCCATCCCCCAGATCCTGTGTTGTAACTACCCCAAACCCGCCTTCCAGAGGCTAGGGGCAGGAGACTAGCACCATAGGCGTGTATCCCTAAACTGGGAAGGCATTGCCTTTATAACTGTAAAAAAACACATCATAGTACATAACATGAAGAAAAAAACTAGTTAAAAACTATATACAAAAAGAGTGCTGGAAAGTAAAAGGGGCGAGAAATACAAGCCCAACTGTAAAGTACAAGAACGAATGAAAATGGAACAAAAAGATGAAAGGTAAAGAGAAGCTCCTGGATTGTCCTCTGGGGTTCCTACCTAAAGGGTAGGTACCAATGGCCACCTCAGCACTCCAAGTCCATCAGACTCCTCTGTGTACCAGCTCGTCATAGGGTCCACCTCCGGGTACCATCCAGTCCTTGCGCTCTCAGCCTCCATCCACACTATGAATCATCTACATCTAACACAATGAGGTGCATGCATAGCCTGTGCAGGGGTGAGTATAACGATACTTAGTAGGGACCCCAAGACCCTTAAGGTCTCACTAAATCCAACAAGGATAAATCACAAAGTACGAAATCCATGGATAACCATTACTTAGGTATATTCCCATACATATATCTATGTTATCTAGTAACCAATATCAATCATGATGAAAACAAAAAAGTCATAGTCAAAACTCAAACCATGATTTCTATTATCAAAACCCCGACTGGTGGCATAATCTTCCTCTATCGAGTACAATGGTCCTGCCGCATCACATAAAGGTGCTTCCCACTATCCTTGGACTGCTGAGGCACACCTCCTGCTGAGTGTCGTGGGTCTGCTACGTCACACAGAGTCGCTCCCCACCATGGGTATTCCCATCACACATAGGCGCTCCCCCTAATAGCCTACAGAGGTACTCCTTCTGTCGAGTATCACGGGTTGGTCGTGCTCACACAGTGGCGCTCCTCCACCATGTATCTACCGCGTCACATAGAGGCGCTCCCCACTATGCTAGTCAAGTCACTCTGAGTCGAACCAGTGAAGCATTTGTCAGGTCTCGGCCTACTACTAAGTCTATGTACTCTGTCTACTCGTCACCAGAAGGATCCGCTCCACGAGCTAGTGGTTGATACACCAAGTGTCACGAAGTATCATGTGGAAGTATCTCAAAGGACCGGCACGTCATAGGGGTCTAAACATACCAGAAGGCACATCAATAAGACACTCGGTCTGTGAGTTAATAGAATTTTAGTCCCACGGGCCCGGTTGGATTAATGTATGAAAAAACCTGACCGTATCTCAACTATAACTTGAACTATAGTGGGGTATAATCAAAGAGACCATCTCTCATTGAGATTACAAGTGTTGCTGATGGCTTGTGAAACGGATGTTCGGTTCCACAGATATGGCCAAATTATGAAAAGTGTCGATAGTGGGCCAAGTTCCGGTCCGACCCTGTCGAACCGACACGGCCCAACCCAGTCTGGTCCAACCAGGTCCAGGTCAACCTGGAGAGACCCGACGGGTCTGACCCATCCCATTTGGTGGGTTAGCCCACTAAGTTATGCCCGGGCCACTGGGCCCGGCCCAATGGGCTGCGAGGGCGGTTTGTCCCGGATGCCGCCACGCAGCCGACCCAGCCCGACGGCCGGGGCCGGTTCGGCCAGCGCCACAAGGGGCGCGACTCAGGAGGTCGGCGGCTGGGAGGCTAGTGGGAAGGCTGCACGGGGCTTGGGCAGGCTGGCTAGATGCCAGGCAGGTCACGGGTGCTCCGGGCAGGCTGCGGAGGCGTGCTGGCAGCACACAGGGGCACCGAGAAGGGCACGAGGGCACCGCACAGGCCTTCTGGAGGGCTGGCCAGAACGCGATGGCATGATGGCAGTGAGCGTGTGCACCAGGTAGGGTGCTGGTGGGGTCGGGTAGTCCGCGGGGCGTGTGTTCAGGTGGGGTAGGGCGTGGAGGCATAGGGTGCGACGGCGTGCGGGCGAATTGCGATGGAAACCAGAGCGCGTGGGAAGGACGGCGCGGGGCACGGCGTCACGCGAGTACGCCGTAGGGTAGGCAGGAGCGCGCGGGGAAGCACGTGTGTAATCCGCAGTTCACGCGGCATGGCATGACGATGTTCGACAGGAAGTATAAGTGAGCCTTGGGGGTAGTGCAATTTACCGAGGCTGCGGGTAGCATGGTCGTCGTCGTTGCCGCCTTCATTGTTGTCACCTTATCGCCATGTCAAAAAATCATTACAAATGAACAATAGAGGGAGTCAGGCCATGTTAGTTTGGTTCGCACACTCTGCATTTAGAGATGATATCATTTGGATCATCATAATGAATCTCAACTATTAATTACAAAACTTTGTATCAATTTTTCATTCAATGATAAGAGGAAGAAAAGGGAAGAATCAATAAGCAATAACCCCTTACTTTATTATTTGACGTTTCTCGTTCGTTGACTTTTGAAGTCATGGGAAGAATTCGAAAGAATTTTTTGTTCGTTGAATTCTCCACGCTCTCCGAATCCCAAGTTGAGTCAGTCATGGAAGGCACTCTATGTTGGTGGGATTCAAGGAAAGAAGTCAACAAATAAATCTGTCGTTCTTCGTGTTCTTCATTTGGGGGAGGGTTTTTCATTAGGAGCAATTTTCTCCCAAGCTCTCTCAATTCCACCAAAAGAGAAATGAAAATGAAATAATATTATATTAGTCATCTAATATTACATTGGCACACCAATTAAAAAAGGAGAATTATAATCCCAACTCTAGCAAATTAAATACACGAGTGTTGTCTCAATAATTTCGAGGATTCCAAGAGTCTCTCCTTAATAAAACACATGTTTTGGAGCAATTAATTGTTCATAGAGGTCAAGAGGCTCTCCCTCATTAATTAGGTAGAGTGGGGAGGTTTCTTCCTCCACCATCAATACGGGTCGGGTGGTCCCCACCCCTATCATTAATAGGTAGGTTATGTGGCTCGGGTGGTCCCCACCTCACCACCAAATATTTTTTTTATTAAATACACTTTTGAGGAAAAAGTGTAGAAAACCATATAGTACAACCCATGGGAGGTTATGCTCGGGTGGGACCCACCACCATAACCTCTCATGGGAGGTTATTGTGTGGCGGTCCCACCACCAACTCCCAAGGGCGGGGTTTAAGCAACCCACTCAACACATGGAAGCTTAAAAATAAAGTAAAGTGTTTTATTTTATTTTATTTTATTTTATATAAAAATATAAAAACTAACTTTTATTCCCGATCGTTTTCCATCACTGTGAAGGTCTTCATAAGTGAATACCGACACTGCGAGTTCAATGGTACCCTCAGATTTTAGTTCCAAGCACCGACTCAAAATTTATGAAAACCTACTTGTACGTTTATTGAACGTACCCGAACAAAACATCACAAATTCATTCTAGGAACACCGATCCTCAGAATCAATCGTCAAAAATTTTATCGCACTTGTAAAAATACCATGTATTTGGGAAGAAAAATTCCACGGAATTTCCAGGTCTTTATATTCTCCCCATCTTAGGGTGTTACGTCCCTATAAGAAACAACTCACACTAAGGGAACAGATGGGGATACTGAGCACGCATCTGAGCCTCCCGCTCCCATGTACTCTCCTGGAGGTTCAAGTGGTTCCAACAAACATGCACCAGAGGTATCAACTTTCCACATTGGAAACGCTCTTGTTGATCCTAAATCTCCACAGGAACCTTCGTGAAAGTCACTCCATCGTTGATTTCCAGCTCCTCGTGGTCGATGATGTGATAAGTGTCATGCATATATCTCCTCAGCTGAGATACATAGAAGACTTCGTGCACCCGGTGCAACTGGGGAGGAAGACCTAGGAGGTAACCCACCTCACCTACTCTTTTGAGGACCTAGAAATGTCTGATGAACCTCAGATATAACATGTCGCCTCGGCAAAATCTCTGTAGACCTCATCGTGGTGCGACCCATAGGAAGAAGTGGTCCCCATCCTCGAACTCTAAAGGTCTCTGTATCTTGTTATAAAATGACTTCTCGCTACTTTGTGCAGTCTTCATCCACTCCTGGATGATCTTCACCTTCTCCATGGTAGCCCATACAATCTCCAGTCCCACTAGTGCTGACTCTTCAGGGACTATCCAGCATACGGGTGATCTATAAGGTCGCCCATACAATCCCTCCAAAAGTTCCATCCCTATGGTGGAGTGATAGAAGTTGTTGTAGGAAATCTCCACCAACGGTATGTGATCCTCCCAGCTACGACCAAAGTCGAGGACGCATGCACGTAGCATGTCCTTGAGGGTCTGGATTTTCCACTTAGTCTGGCCAAATGTCTGAGGATGGAAGGCGGTGCTCAGACGTAGCTGCATCTCGAAAACCTTCTCCAACCCATTATATTTCTGGGAAGTAAAGTGTGCATCACAGTCGGAGACTATAGAAGTAGGACCTTCCTAAAAATGCACAATCTTCTGTATAAAGAGTCGCCTCATGCCCTTTACTGAGCCCCACTCTCTGATCGGTAGGAAGTGGGCCGACTTGGTGAGTTGGTCGACGATCACCCAAATCGAATCGTGACTCTTGGATGTACGTGGAAGACCCATCAAAATGTCCATGGATATCCCATCCCACTTCCACTCTAGGACCTCTAATGGTAGAACCAAGTGAGCTGGTACCTGGTGCTCTGTCGTCACTTGCTGGCAAGTGAGGTACCATGAGACAAAATCCACTACCATCTTCTTCATACCTGGCCTCCAGTGCTTTCGTCGAAGATACTGATACATATTCACCCCACCTAGATGTACCGCTATAGGATTTGTGTGGAACTCCATTAACACTACCTCATTAAGTGCTATTGGTACCAAAGTACGTCCTCTGAAAAAGATTACGTGCTCCCCACCTTCAAAAAATCCATCAGGTGACTACCCTGTGGATATCTAAGCACGTCACGTCTCGTAGTCAGCTTCCCCATACAGCGCCTCCCTGACTCAATGAGTAATTGGAGGAGTGACTGTAAGAGACTGAAGGAAAGAATCCCCATCTTTGTCCACATAAGAAATCTGTAAAGTAGCCAGCTACTATGTCACCTCTCCTAGAAGATGTATACCAGATCTACTTCTGAGAGAATCTGCCACAATGTTCCCCTTCCTAATAGTATAGACTATCTCGATGTCATAGTCCAAGAGGAACTCAATCCATTGTCGTTGTCTCAGGTTTTGGTCCTTCTGAGAGAAGATATAGCTGATACTCGTGTGATTAGAGTACACGGTAAAATGTTACCCATTCGATAGTGCCTCCACATCTTCAAGGCGAAGACCACTACTGCTAACTCTAGATCATGGGTACTGTAGTTCTGATCATGATGCCTCAACTGTCGAGAACCATATGTGATCACTAATTACTCCGGCATCAGGACACACCCGAGTCTGGTCCTTGATATGTCGCGGTAGACTACACACCCTATGCCTTCCAATTGAAGTCTCAAGATATGGGCACTAGTCAGCCTCTTCCTCAGCTCCTAAAAGCTATACTGGGATATCTCTGACACATAAAGGATTTCCTCTTCTTCTTCTATGATGATAGTGGTTCTTCAACTCTGGAGAAGTTTGTAACGAATCTTCGGTAGTATCCAGCCAAGCCCAAGAAACTTCCTACCTCCGTCACACACCTGTGTGGCTCCTAAGAATTTACCGCCTCAAACTTCGCTAGATACAATGCAACTCCTGCCTCCGAGATGACATGTCAAAAGAAGTCAACCTCTTGAATAAAAAACTGGAACATCGAGAGCTTACCATAAATATGGTGCACTCGGATTGTGTCCAGTACTACCTGTAAAT